>CM069935.1:4478250-5780525 GCA_036172225.1 Cryptocoryne crispatula var. balansae
TTAATCTAAAACTGAAATCCAAACCTTCAAAATTTCTAATCAAAATAGATATGCGCACCACATTGTTATAGACGTATAGAAGTGCACATATACAACCTAACAATATAAATCTCAAATTTTAAAATTTCAAGGTTCTCATTAAGTCGTTTATATAATATCCTAGCAGAATTCGTTTAGTATAAAGAATAATTTTCCATGTTCAATGATTAAAAAAACATTATGCAATGGAAAATTCTTGTTGAAGAAATCTGAAATCTAACAAACATTCAAAATCTCAAATTTTTTAGTCATGAAATCTCAAATCAAACACACGAAATTTCAAAAATGAAAATTTCAAAATTCCAAATTTGAAATCCAAAAACAGAATCCCAAAACCGGAATCCTAAATCCAAAATTTCCTAATTGAGATGGCAATGACACTTTTAGGTAGAATCACATTCGTCTTTCAAGTTTCTAATTGGCACAATGGTTGACACCAAAAAATTTGACAAAAAATAAGAATTTGAATACGACAATTTTGCAACTGAATTTCAAGTTCATTTTGACCCATTTCTAAGCATGTTTTAGTCTATTTCTGAGCCAATTTTAGTCCAATCCATAGCATATTTTTGGGACTCAACTACGAGTGTTTTCAAAGCGCATTCAAGGCCTCTTGTGACTATATGCAGCCATCAGCCACTTGCGCTCACCAACCACTTGTTCAAAATTTCTAATAATATATATGCACCCTAGATTGTGTCATACAGGTATATCAATGCGCATATACCAGCAACAATATAGATCTTAAAATTATAAATTTCAAAGTTCTCATTGAGTCATATGTACCTACGCTGAATTAGTTTATAAGTATAAGGAATAATTTTATGTGATCTATTGTTTAAAAAATCATTGTTCAACAAGTTGAACAAAGTTGAAATATGGACACACATTCAAAATCTCAAAATTTTAAAGTTGAAATCTCAAATTAAATACTCAACTAAAAACATAAAATCGCAAAATTGCAAAGACGTGAACCAAACATAAGAAACAAGGGATACCCGGGTCTTAGATTGAAGATCTATAAAAGCCAAAAGCAAAAAAAAATGATAATGAACTGGTATAATAAATAAATGCAACAACTTAACCAAAAATTTCAAAGTACATCAAATTTGTAGGAAAACATGATAATTTCAATCAATTAGAACTATGACAATGGTTAAATAAAATGTGAACATTGCAAAACAGAAGAAATATAACTTAAACAACATACAACCTGATAATAAAGCATAACTTTAGATAGATTAATATTAAAAATTATAATAAAATTCAAAGCAAAATATTCAAAAACACTAAATGTAAAATAAAAAAGAAACATAAATAATAAATATAAATAAATTATTAAAAACCGAGAAATGCAAATTTATTAAAATTTATTTTAAGAAATAAATTGTAAATTACAAATAAAATATTAAGATTATTTAAATGAATGACAGGGTCATGCAATATATGATGGCTAATGAACTATGTAATCATATAGTCAATGTATTAACATAGGAGGTGTTAATATTTAAATGAGAAACGATGAACATACAGGTATAGCAAGGTAGGATTATCTTGCGCATACCTATAAACTTGTAGGGAAAAAAATTATATAAAAAGTCTACCAATCTAAAAAATTAGAAACCCTACGACTTCCGGATCAGAGAGTCGCAATTCGTTGTATTATGTTTATGGGCTATTGTTTAAAAAAAAACCAAATCCAATGGTTCCTGGATAAAAAAGGGATGAAACATTAAATCTCAATGACTTTTAATTTCGAAGTTCAAATTTTAAGATTAAAAGATTATGTAGTAAAAATATTAGATTAACAAATATAAAATGTCAAATGAAACATTCCTGAGCCCTCCTAAAGTCAAAATCTGAAACTAAAAATTCTTGAGTTCTAAACCATAAAGAGATTGAATCCTCAAATCCTCGTGACTCAGGAACAACTTTACTTCTGCAACTTTGAAAGGTTTACCAATACACTTAAATAATTTCCTACAAAAAGCCAAATATCTAAAAGGCATCTCACATCAGTTTATGCACGCTGTGATCACTCAAATATTATAAAGTACATAAATCATTAGGTATTAAGAGTAAAGTTCAAACAAGAATATGCAAATAAGAAATTAAAAGATAAAGGCATACCATTACAAAGGTGCTCAAACTGCGGTTGTACTGCCACCATCGGTGCTTATACCAAACATGTTCTTTTTCTTCCTCCCCCTTCACGTCCGGTTCTTCTTTGGTGTCATATATTCCCAGCCTAGGTCCTCGAGCCAGCTTCTGCATCCATCGTCCAGGTCTTCCCAGAAGCCATCGGATGAGGCTAATGCCAAGACGCATGTCAGAGAGAACCAACGACTACTTGTAGCGATTACAAGCACGTTCAACTGTGACGGCGGAGGAGGCAAGGCACAAGAGAAGAGAAAGGGGCCTCCTAGGGATGCACTTAAGCGGGACTCCAGATGGTGTTAGCCACCGGAGGAGGACAGGAGAACGGCGACATGTGGAAGTTGGAATAGGTGCCGCCATGGGAGACATTTTAGGAGAGGGAGGAAGGCCGGCGGGAGGATAATGTTAATTGGTAAACACCTGCACCGTGTGAGAATGAAGAGGGGAGAGGCAAGAGTGAGGGAGGAAAAGCGGAGACGACGTGTGCGAAATGAGTATTATAGAGAACGTCGGGGAGGAAATAGGAAACATCGCGAGGAAGATTAAGACGATGCCGGCTCATCTGCATCGGATGCACGCGAAGAATGCATGCGATAGAAGAATGGGGTGCCGCGGAGTAATGCCCAGAGCTCATGAACGACTGGAGTAAGTCTGCCGAGAAACGCCTGGGGTAGTAATGCAGTTGACAGGAACAGGAGGCGCGGGAGGCGCTGCGTAACTGAAGGGATGAGATGGGGTTGCGGAGGAAGGGGACGGTTTGTTGAAGGAACCGGAGGTGCTATCGAACCGTTAGATATGGATCGGACGATCGCAGAAGGGGAACTCCCGGGCAAGAATGCAGTTGACAGGAAACTGGAGGCACGGGAGGCACTGCGTAATTGAAGGGATAGGATGGGGTTGCGGAGGAAGGGGACGGTTTGTTGGAGAAGAAACCGGAGGCGCTATCGAACCGTTAGATATGGATCAGACGATCGCAGAAGAGAGGACGAAAAATTGATACTCCCACTTCTTATATTAAGTTAGATTAGATATGTATATAGATCTTACATCCGAGTGGTCACTCCACGAAGAAAAGTCTCAAATATTTGGCGTGTTCAACTAGGGTTGCAAATGATAGCGCATGTCTTAGATAATCAGACCCGCTTTCGAACATCTTAACTTTAAATGTGTAAGGAATCGTCAATAAAATTTTGATGAAGTAAAAGTGACGATTTTTATGGGTTCCTTTAGAATCTGTCTTAATCGAAATCGAACGACGAAAATCGATCAAATCGAGCTCAAATACACCTGATAGGGATTCATCTAATCTCATGAAGAGGAAGGAGATGAGCTTCTCAAGTTCTTCAAACCGTTCAAGTGTCCGATCTCCAGTAGGATCCACACGAACTTCATCCGCAACAGATTCGCCCTTTGCGCCGACCTCGAGAACTATTCCCGAACGGAGCTCCATCGACCATGGACACCTTCTAGAGAGAGGAGGAGGTAGGAAGGAGGCTAAAAACGTGATTTTCACCCTTGGCTTGATAGGATTTGATTAAAATCATTAGTATTTATAAAGAATTATAAAAATTTTCATAAAAATCTAAAATCTCCATAAATTACACTCTTGCCCATGTACATGTAGATAAGTTCTATTGTGTATGACCTACTACTCTTAATAGCCTATTTGGTTAAGGCCTAAATAAAATAGAATAATTCTATTTAATTTAATTAAATTCGTTATTCGATAACAGATTAATCGACCTACCGATCATGAATAGTACAAGTCGCATCCTATTATCACAAATGGCTATGGCGATAATCTTATCTCTATTGAGCCTTTTTATCATCAGTTGCTGTATAGATATAAACTCTCATCTATTCAATGTCCCGGTCGAAAATGAATACGGCATCGACTATCAACTCCTTAATGTACCTACCTTATAGGATCCTGCACTCAAAAATAGATCAATTAGAAAACTTAATTTTCCAATTATCCTCTCTACCCTGTCCAGAGATTTGGAGTACTATCCCATAGTACATTCACTCTCACTTACCGAGAGTGGACAATTCCTTATTGTCTACTCAATTACCTTTGTCAGATTTTTCTTGTACCCGATATATCGCTATACTAGACCATCTTAACGGTGATTCATAAGTCAATGGTCATAGCACAAGTTCCACTTAACAAGGTATCTTTGGTGACTCAAGTCAAAGGTCCAACCATGCAACCGTGATGATAGAAAACCCTGATTGACAGTTTAGTAAGATATCATTCAGGGTTCTAATTCGGTTAGTTAAGTGAACTCATTCAACTAATGAGCACCTATATATGTATCTTAGTATCTCCACACTAATGGCCAATGAGATCGGTCATCCTCATCACATGAGAAGATATCACATATAATAGTTTATCCGGATTATTGATGTCCCGTCTTAAGTATCCTATGACTAGGAACATTAAAATCAAATACCACTAGATGATCAATCTCAATATCACGATCTCAACATGATTTAATCATCATTGTATTTGATCAAAGACTTAATTATGATATTCACATTTAATAAGTACTTGTAACGAAGAATTTGTCTAATTATTTGAATGATATATTTCTATAAATATTGAATAATATCATATATGATTAACTTGTATGACATATTTATATCAAAATAGAGGTTCGATAAATTTTTTGACAGTTTATCGAATTTGAAACTGAATTCCCGATATATCGTGGGAATCGGAACTGCATATAATCAATTCCATTAATTTTTTAAGACTACTTATTTGGAAAGTTCACCTCTGATAACATGGGACATAGAAGAGTACTAAAAAACTTAGTGCCAACCGGCGTTGGAGCAACCACTGCACTGGATCTTGCCATTTCCCCCTTTCCCCGTATCTGTGTTCTCCTTTTCCCACAAACTCGGCCTTCCATGGAGACGGACTGAGAAGAACCCTAGCGTCGTTTCTCCCCCTCCTTGAATAATTTAGACGCTCTGCCCTTAGCGCCTGCCCTCGGCCTTCCTTGTTGGCACAGAATCTCTCTCTCTCTCTCTCTCTCTCTCTCTCTCTCTCTCTCTCTCTCCCTCTCTCTCGGGTTGGGTGTGCCCAAGAATCGCAAGGAAGCAGGCCTGGGACAGGGAAACGAGATAGAAAGCCCTAGCCGGTTGACTACATGTGGGTTTCCTCTAGGTTTAGAGACCTTAATTAGAGGTGATCGTCTTGTCAGTTTGAAGATGTTTGGTTATTCTTCACAAGTGCTTTTGTTCCCTTTTGCTTTCTAGGTCACTTCTGCAGGAGGACGGTTTCCGTTGATTGACAGATGGAACGATTTAAGTTACAGGAGAGGCTCTAGGTGATGCACGGGTTCAACGGAAATCCAACTCACCCCCTTTCTGTTTTAGAGCTTATGCATGGCATTTGTGTTACATTAGTCCTTGAATAATGTTTGTGATTTCGTCGTCACTGTTGGTCCGGAAAGATACAAGAGTTTTGGTGATGAAGTGAAAATTGAGCTGCTTTTGATTTTTCTTTTCATTGGGTGTATATCAATTTATTTTGAGTATTAATATTTATATATTAGCACTTAAATATCTTAAATAATTTATTATTTAAGTTTAAACTTAGATCGAGATTCATAAATTAGTTAAATTCAGAGTTTCACGAATAACTTTTTATTAATTTTAAATTTTATAAATGAATTTGTATATAGCTTAAATTTGAATGTGGATTGAATTTTAATTTAACTACTACTCGAATTTGAACTTGACTTAACTCAATTAATAAACGAACCAAATTAGTTAAACAAGGGTTCGATATACTCGTTAAAATTCGAACTCGAACTCATGTAAAATAAGCGAGCCAAGGTTAAACACATGCTACTCGGCTTGGCTCGACTCGTTTGCTCCCCTAATCAGAAGGGTGTTTGGATGCATACTAACTTTATACTTCTTGCTTAATGTTTGTATTAAAATAAAATTTAGTATGGCTAAAGATATAGAATTATCATGGTTGGTGATGTATGATAGCCAAAAGAGGAGGTTTTTTTAACTATTAGAAGCGGGAACCACAAGGAGAAGACACTGTATCGTCTCTTCTTTTCGGTCTACAAGTGATTTCTTCGTAGAAATATATTTTTGTAATGTTTCTGTAACACTTTTTTAACAAGTTTTTCCCCCAAGACATATTTCTGTAACTAAATATCAATTTTTTGTGCAACCAAACACACCGGTTAGATTTATCAATTCGGATCCACTTGTTAGAAAAGTAAATAAAGGATAAACTTGATTTATCTTTGAAAAAGTTGACGATGAATTAGATTTCTCTTCGAATCAACCTTAGTCTAATTAGGTCCTTATTTCCTGGGTGTACCTATTTTGTCTAGGTGGATAAAATATTAAATATGTGGTTTACTTGAATTAGATTAAATATGTATTTCAAAATACACATGTTAAAAATATTAATATATTTTTATTATAAAAATAGGTTTTCTAAGAACTTTTAAGATAAACTTGATAGAATGAATGAATACGATTTAAAACAAATCAAATGAAATTATACAGTATTATACCTTAATACATAGGTGTTGGACCAGATCAAGCCGAATTAATTTAGTTCAAGAAAATGGGAAACTTGATTCACCACACGGTCACCTGTGAATCTCCTTTCCAACGAAAAATCAACCATCTATTGTATTTAAATTCTTTTAAAATTTTACATAAACTATTTCTTATTGTTTGTAATAATATAGCCTTTGGACAAGTCTTTTCCGTACGTTTTTTTGATGTGGCCAACAATTTTTCCGGTATTAGTTCCGAACTTATAAGCCAAAAACAATTTTAATAAAAAAACATGCATATTAAATATCATCTTTTTATTCCTGATTTATTATGATCTAATAGACGCCGCCCATTTTCTTTCCTTGAAAAGGGCCCTCCCTGAATATGGACGGCACGCCGAGATCGCAATCTGACAAATTATTTTTGGTTGACTTATATTTTCATCGATATAATTATGCAACGCCTTCTTCCAGAAACCGCACGGGCCCCTGGTCCAGCACCTCCCCGCCGGTTACTACCGCCATGAATGAGCTCCCTGCTCCTCCAAAAGACGGCCTTTCGAAGCAGTTCATTACGTAGGTTTAATCACGCTTGGATGAAGCCTCCCCTCGGAGGACGTCTCCGGCGTGCCGCTGCCGCCCGATTACGTCGGTTGGATTGCGACGGCACCAGATGCCCCTTCGTCAGCCGCCGCCGCCGCCGACGGTGACGTCGATCATGGCCGGACGACCGCCTCTGTTACGAAGCGCCTCCAAGTTGCTCTTAAACGCCTAGACCGATCACCGCCGTCCTCTCTCTCCCGTCAGCAAAACGCTTACTTTTCGCCTCGTCCCCGCGCCTGCGCCTCGATTCTATATATATTGGGACCTGAATCCGAAGCCGCCGCCGCCGTCATTCCCCTTCTCTGTTCTCTGCCATTGATCCCCTGCCTCGTCTTCTTCTCTCCCATGGATGGCAGCAGGATCTCTTGGGCCCGCGGCCGCCGCCTCGGCCGCGGCTCGACTGCTTCCGTCTACCTTGCCGCCTCCACATCCGGCGACCCCGGCAGCCTGTTCGCCGTCAAGTCCGCTGAGCTCTCCCGGTCGGCGCCCCTGCAGAGGGAGAAGAAGATCCTCTCCTCCCTCCGCAGCCCCCACCTGGTCTCCTGCCTGGGGTCCGACGTCACGACCGAGTCCGACGGCCGGGCCGTCTACAACCTCTTCCTAGAGTACGTCCCCGGCGGCAGTCTCGCGGAGGCGAGCAAGCAGCAGGGCGGTCTGGACGAGCGGGCGATCAGGGTGTACGCCCGCGGGATCCTCCACGGGCTGGCCTACCTCCACAAGAGGGGAATCGTTCACGGCGACGTCAAGGGCCAGAACGTCCTCCTCGCCGGCGACCACCGGGCCGTCAAGGTCGCTGATTTCGGCTGTGCGAGGTACGCCGATGGCGGCGGCGACGAGGTCGTCGGCGGGACTCCGACGTACATGGCGCCCGAGGTGGCCCGCGGGGAAGAGCAGGGTCCCGCGGCCGACATCTGGGCGCTTGGATGCACGGTGATCGAGATGGCCACGGGACGCCCTCCCTGGTGCGACGTCGCCGCCGACCCCGTTGCCGCCCTCCACCGGATCGCCTTCTCCGGCGACGTACCGATGTTTCCCCCCGACGCCAGCGATGACGCCAGGGACTTCTTGGAGAGGTGCCTGAGCAGGGACCCCCGGAGGCGGTGGACGGCGCCGGAGCTGCTGAATCACCCCTTCTCGAAATCTTGCGAAGAATTCCCCGCCGACCGTTCACCCAAAAGCATCCTGGACCACGACTTCTGGGAGTCGTGGCCGGGAGAGGAAGAGGGGGACGAGGATGAATCCGAGCCGTACGATCACGACCCGAGCGGTGCCCAGGAACGTCTCCGTCGTCTCGTCAGCGGCGCCGCCTCCCCCTCGCCGGCGGTGCGCACGACCTGGGAGGACAGCTGCTGGCTTACGGTCCGGGATGGGACAGCAAACGAGGGCAGCTGCCGCCGCCGCTGCTCGGTCTCCTCGAATGTTCAGGCGCCGGCACCGTTCGATGACCAGCTTTCCAAGTTTTGTTCTCGGGATTGTTTTATTTATTAGCCGTTGCAGCCCAGTCGATGAAACTAATGGGGTGGTTGGTTGTATTCATAATTTTCTGTACATTTTCATGATAAAAAATTATATTAAAATAAAAAGTAAATCAACTTATGACATAAAATTATCATGTTTGGAGGGATGTGATTACAAAAAAGAGTAACTACTGTACATGACCAAATAAAGTGGGGAAACCACAAGAAAAAAGAAAGAGGTGAGACTCTCTTTTTTTGTTTAAGAAGAAAATTACTTTCAAAATGTAAAATTGTCATAGTTGTCAAACACCTCTTTTAACAAGTTTTTTTATAATTTTTAAAAATTAAAATTAAAATCTCAATTATCATGCAACCAAACACCCCATAATGCTCCACCTGTAAACGATCACTCTTCACCGTATGGATGAATTTCCCCCCTTGCTCGTCGAGGCTTTCCTTGCAGTGTTCCACCCTTCACCAATCGATGGTCTAGCACATTGGGAATCAAAAGTAGTTAATTCCGTATATGTTTGTACCGATAAAAAATAGTAAAAAATAATATTAAAATAAATTAATCAGTTAACCCTCCCCAAAAAATCAGAAACAACCGCCCAATCCGATGGTTTCACCACGCGCTGGTCCGCCGACAAGATAGCTGAGCCCAGGGAAGGAAACGCCGGGCGGAGGGAGGAAGCTGTACGCCACGGGAAGACGCGGAGAAATGCGTTATTTTCTTCCCTGACGCTCCGCCCGTGCGTGAGAGCGTGCGTCAGATGCGGTCAGCCCGCCCGGGCGGCCGGCCGGGACTTTCGTCGAACACCTGGAAGGCGGAGACGACGGAGACGCCCCGCGGGAAGAAGAGATGGGGTCCCGCCGGCGGTGGCGTTCCGGGGCGGCGTGCTCCGTCCCCATCATCGCGGCCTCAAACGGGCGGCCTCTGGTCGGCGCGGTGGGCGGCGCCCGTCCCGCCGCCGTCAACGGCGATCGCAGCGCATCTCATCATGTAGCAGAGACAGAGCGAACGGGGTTCCACGGCGGAGGGTGGTACCCAGCGAAAAGCGGATCCGGACGGATAAGAGCGCCGCCGCCGACGTCACCTCCGCCTTGGGAGGTTACACGTGCAAGGGCGGTGCCAGCACGGCTCACCCGTCCAGCCGGGTCTGGCGCAACAACGACTGCCAACCGTTATCGGCGACGTCACCGCGCCCGGCCAGAGCCTCCGGTCGGCGGGAGGATTACGTGGTCCCTACGCCTGCGCGACACGTACGCCAACCAGCTGCGCGCGAGACTGGAGCGACCCGCTGTTCATTCTAACAAATCAGAAGACGCGAGCTTGTTTGGGTGCAATCCACGTGTCAAGGAGGTAGTGGGCGACAAGTGTTTGACTTCAAAGGTTGCTCCGCCCGTGGGGGTACCCCCAACGTGTTGACCACTGTTCCTTCCCCACGCTCTCTCCGAAGGCGAAGAAGTATCTGGCTGGCAAGAAATTTCGAGTACTTGTGTTTCATTTATTTTATTGAAGAAATTTG
This sequence comes from Cryptocoryne crispatula var. balansae, assembly GCA_036172225.1. Taxonomy (NCBI): domain Eukaryota; kingdom Viridiplantae; phylum Streptophyta; class Magnoliopsida; order Alismatales; family Araceae; genus Cryptocoryne; species Cryptocoryne crispatula. The sequence continues at coordinate 4,488,574 of CM069935.1, forward strand.
CTTCCGATCGATGTACGAAAGACAATTTCATTGGTGATTCCTGGTCGACAAAGATAAATTTAGCCCGTAGTAATTCAACCTTATTTTAATAATAATTAATCAATTCAGAATCTTTTTTTATCTAGAAACTTTAGGAGTTGACTTCTTGCCTACGGACCGACCTCTCTTTCTTCTTATTCTTCGCCCTTTTTTTTGTTTCTCCATCTTTCTATGAATCAGCCATTCAAAGAATGTGCAAGCCAACCGCCTGCCTCACGCTTGTTGACATCCTGCCGACAGTGCGAACGACCGCCCATGAGAATATGAGAAAGTCAACGACAGGGGCTGATGGTGTTGTGCGTGCCCTCGTCTTCCTCTTTTACGTGTGTATATAGTTAAATCGAAATTGTCTGTGGTCCTTGGGTTATTTTTTGTAGTAATGTCTGATCGCTAATGTTTTAAGTTGTCGTTAATTAGAAAAACAGCCTTTTAAAAGAACGCCCACTCTTTTAATAGAAGCAAACACAGGATGCACATCTTTATAGACTCTCCCCTCTTCTCCTTCCTAGGTAGTGCTGTTGTGAAACCCATAACATAACCTGCTTGCATGGGCGTATATTAATAATAAGTCGGTCGATGCCGTGCAGGAAGCTTGGTCGGGCCTTGCCTTGCCGAGCATGAGTCTCTCTCTCTCTGTGTGTCACATATATATATATATATGTAAGATGAAGATGCACGTCCCTTCCCAAAAGCACGAGAAATATGTAGTTAATTACATGCCTGTGATTTCAGAAAAAATTAATTTTTTTTAATTTTTATTTTTAATTAAATTGGAATCATGGTGTTTAGATTTTGTTAAAATACTTGTCTCTAAAATTTAAAAAAAATATTTTATTGAAAATAATAATTAAAGTTTTGTTTGAATATTAATTTTTATATGATATAATGGAACGTTTAAATTTATCATTGTTAGCATTTTTTATCATAATTTTTTAATTTTTTAATTTTTATTTAAAATTAAGTTAATAAACATATGCATTATTTTTTTGTCGAATGCAGATAAACAAATAAAAAAATGACAGATTCCCGTCGATTATAAAAAGTTAATTTTTATTTCACTCATTTACGAGACAAAACATTATTTTGAATTTATTATTTTTATCAAGAGCAGAGAAGAGCTGTCTGGCACGTGACGGAGAGCGGAGAACAGCTGCAGCCTCCGGTGCTCTCCGTCGCCGGCGCCGGGCGGTAGTCGGCTGGCAGGTGGCCGCCGGGCCGGCACGGCGGCCCTCGCCGGCCTGGACCTGCCGGTCCGTCTTGCGAACACACACACAAGCGAAACGTGCCGCGCCGCTGGCGGGTTCGTCCGGCCGGGTCTGCGGTTGTTGGCGTGTACGTGTGGTGCAAGCTCCCGCACGTCGACACGTCCACCGCCGAAAGCTACACCGGCTGTGTACCGCCGGCTCCAGCCATCACCTAACGCCCTATTTAGCTGGGGGCATTAAACATAACATCAACGTCTGTGAAAATTAGAGTGTCCATATTAAAATGGGTGATCAACGGCGGATTAGAGCGATCGGCGAGACCAGGGATCGCATTTCCGAAGGAGGAAGTTCAAGAACGCACGCCAAAATTTAGCTAGCTAGAGAACAGAGAGCGTTTCCTTGTGGCTCGGGCATTCTTCCGCTCCGCCGCCCGCTTGAGTGAGTCCCACGGGCATGGTGATGGGGGGAAGCTGGCATTTACCGCCCTCGATCGGTTCAGCTCACCGGCCGCCGGGCTCCAGACGCGGCGGGTGACCGGAACGAGGTCGTCGGCGGGCAGACAGCATATATATGATCGGCGGCCATTATGTGGGTGCCGTCCGGGAGCCTACCGGAGGGCAAGTAGCCGAGGTGAACAGCCCGCCCGGACGCCCGTCACTTACCTGTCAAACACCCTCCGCCCACTCGTCTCGCGACACGCGGCGGAGTCCCGGCCGAGGACGGCGGCCGTCTATATATGCGCCCCCCTTCGTCAATTTCGCAGCTCACCAGCGCAGCAGCCGTCCCGGCACGTTTCCTCTCCTCCTCCTCCTCCTCCTCCTTCTCTGTTCTAGACGCGCCATGGGCAGCGGTGGGAAAAGATGGGTGCGGGGCCGTTGCGTCGGCCGCGGCTCCACCGCCTCCGTCTACTTGGCCGCCGCCGGCGGGGGCGGCGGCGGCCAGGGCGAGAGCGAGAGCTTGTTCGCCGTCAAGTCCGCCGAGCTCCCCGGAGCGGGGCCCCTGCGTAGGGAGCAGAAGATCTTGTCCTCGCTCTGCAGCCCTTACGTGGTCTCCTGCCTGGGGTCGGACGTCGCCGCCGAGCCCGACGGTCGGGTGCTCTACAACCTGTTCATGGAGTACGTCCCCGGCGGCAGCCTTGCCGAGGCAGTCAGGCGGCGGGGCGGTTTCCACGAGCGGGTGGTCGGGCTGTACGCCCGCGGGATCCTCAGAGGGCTGGCGTACCTCCACGGCAGGGGGGTCGTCCACTGCGACGTCAAGGGCCACAATGTCCTCCTCGGCAGGGACGGGCTCACCGTCAAGCTCGCCGACCTCGGGTGCGCCAGGCGGGCGAATGCCGACGGCGACCGCGGGATCATCGGCGGGACCCCGCTGTACATGGCGCCGGAGGTGGCGAGGGGGGAGGAGCAGGGGCCGCCTGCCGACATCTGGGCGCTGGGCTGCACCGTGATTGAGATGGCCACCGGGTGCCCTCCGTGGCGCGACATCGCCGACCCGGTGGCCGCCATTCACCGGATCGCCTTCTCCGACGACGTCCCCGAGTTCCCATGCACCGTCTCCGACGGCGCCAGGGACTTCCTCCGCAGATGCCTGAGCAGGGATCCGAGCAGGCGCTGGTCCGCGGAGGAATTGCTGGACCACCCCTTCGTGAACTGCGTCGAGGAGTTCGCCGCCGGCGACGTCGCGGAACCGAAGGGGAACTCTCCCAAGAGTATTCTGGACCTGGATTTCTGGGACTCTTTGTCGGAGGAGGAAGACGAAGACGGAAGCAGAGCAACTTCGAACAAAATCGTGTACCCACCGGCGCCAACGGCATCGGCCCAGGACCGTCTCCGGCCTCTGGTCGGTGGCCGTCCTTCTCCGCCGCCGCCGCCGCCGTCGGCGAACCCAACATGGGAAGACAGCCGTTGGATCACCATCAGGAACGCGGGACCACCGGAAGATCGGGGGCCATCGATCAGCGGGTCGCTCTGCTTCGAGGAAGCCGTCGGTGATCCCTTCGCTGGGGACGATTGGGGCGACGGCAGCGTGGCACCTCCTCATCCGTCGCTTTCTTCTTCTTCTTCTTCTTCTCATCTCCCCTCCAGAAAGGTTGGGGGAAATCTTCGTGTAGATGTTCTCAATTGTGCTGATCACTTCATCAAATACACTTTGGATTATGATTACTTCCGTCCCATCGACCGCCGCAGAAAGAATATCAGCCGGCCGCGCTGGTCGTTAATCGAAATTATACCCCCATTATGTAATTCTTTCTAATCACCGTTAACGTTGTAATCAATATCACGTCGTGCAATCATGTGTGTTAACTGTAATCGTTCGTACATGCAAATTTTCTTTTTCTCTTTACAGAAAAATGAGAACTTTGATTCGGCTTAAGAGGTATCTAAGACGGACGGATTATATAGTTTGATCTGGGCAACGATTCCTCAGAAGCCGAAAGGGGAGCGATCTCTCCTCTCGCGTCATGGGGGGCGCGTCCAAGCAACGGCAAGATTCGCCGGCGCCGAGCAGAAAGCCGGCGGCTTCGCCGGAGATACACGCATGCCCGGCGGTTGCGGTGCCTCGGCAACCTGGCTTTCCTGCCGCCCACGCCTTCTTTTCCGGGAAGAACCGGTGACGCCGGCTGAAACCTATTCCGAGAGGAGATGCGGTGATACCACGTCGACCTCCCCAGATAGGGAAGATCTTGCTCATAATTTCGCCCGTCGGCCGGCCAGATGTTCTAACCACGAGAGAGACGATGGAAGACGAGTACATATTCTCTACCGGTGATCTGTCCCAACAGAAGGATCGCGCGTGCGTCTCGTACCTCCCTTCGCCCGGAACACAAGTCAAAGGCGGTCGGAGATGGGTGAGATGTCTCTGTTCGCGTCTGCTCCACGTGCGTACGGGTCCAGAGATTTTTTTTTACACGAGTAATTTGAATTTTTCGTTATATTTTACACGAATGCTGAAAAATGATTCTTAAGGAGGGATGGTTTCAGCTTCTGACCTTACCTTCGGACACCCCAAAAATCCCCCAAAACACATTTTCCTCGTGGAATTATTAATATCTATATATGACTAGAATTTGAGGTATCATGCCCCACTCCACCAAAGCTCGCCATGTCGGCCGGTTGGCAGATCACCGTTTGATAGACCGACGCGATCTCGGTCCTTTGATCTCCTACCGTTGATGGGAATTAATGGGATACCCAATTATAGTTTAGCTCACCTTGGCTCTGTTTATCCACAGAGTTCTTTCAAAATCAGTATACTATGTTACTGAAAAATATACTTATACATTTTTACGACGGATCAAAGAATAGTTATTCCAATTATTTATACCTTAAAATGAGAATATATATAAATAATTAATTACTTTTAATATTTAAGGATTTTTTTGTTTCAAACCAAACTAATTAAGCAAGCTCAAACCTTCGGAGATCGGTGCGATTTGAGACTTTCATTTGGCTTGTCTTGATTTCGAGAGAAAAAGAAACTGCTTAAAAACTGAATCAAGCTGTATAACCACGCAGAACCCAAGGCAACAAGGTTCTGTCCAAAAAATGGGGAATTAATCGATCCATCCTCCTCTAATCGACACGTGTAAAAGGGGTTGGAAAAAATTCTCTCAGACATGAACAACTAATGGGGTGTTTGGTTGCATGATAATTGAGGTTTTTATTTTAATTTTTAAAAATTATAAGAAAACTTGTTAAAAGAGGTGTTTGACAACCATGACAATTTTATGTTTTGAAAGTGATTTTCTTCTTAAACAAAAAAAAGAGGGTCTCACCTCTTTCTTTTTTTCTTGTGGTCCCCACTTTATTTGGTCATGTGCGGTGGTTACTCTTTTTTGTAATCACATCCCTCCAAACATGATAATTTTATGTCATGAGTTGCTTCACTTTTTATTTTAATACAATTTTTTATCATGAAAGTGTACAAAAAATTATCATGCAACCAAACACCCCATAAGTGTGAGACTCCCGTGTAATAATATTCCCACTGTAATGTATTTTTGTGTGTGTCTATAATGTGTATATAAAAGATCAGTGAATCAAATATTCCCGCATCTTTGACTGAGAAGGTCTGCACTAATCCTCTTAGTCATGACCTAACGAAGATCATAAAGTATTTGTCGAGTTGGTTGCGATTTTATTATAATTAGAGATCAGGCTCTAGTCTGATTCAAACGAACGCCTGCACGCGGATGTTCTTAAAGACGTCGCCCCGTGACCAACACTGTCTATATATATTTTTTTTCATTTCAATGCAATTTCACTGTATCTTCATACGTAATAAATCTTGTACTTCTGATGAATAAATAGCCGACAGGACTAACCAAGATAAGGATAAAAAACTATAGATTTTCTTATGATCAGTTACGAGTTCGTATATCAAAATGCATAGAGAGAGAGAGAGAGAGGGGAAGAGAACAGAAGAAGACTCCAAGGGGAAAAAAAGGCTTTTACATATGAAAAAGAGATTTTCTATACGTATTCTTCGACTCTTAACTAGCTTCGTGCCACTCCACAAAACAGCCTACGCCATATTTTTTTTATCTTCAACTTAACGCCTGCTTGACGTTTGAATAATCGGACTCATTGTTTTAGATATTTGGAGAGCGGATTATCTGTTGAAGATGATCCTTTGAACCGGATCAGCAGTCAATTTCGTCAAAAAAAAAGAAACAAGTTATTGGCAACAGCTGCCATATCCTTTGCCAATAATCAAAAATCCGTTGCTATAAATTTTTGGCGACGCCTTAATAACAGTAGTAAGACCGTAACCAAAGAATTTTGGTGATGGCTCACGATGTAGCCATCACTAATTTCAGTAACAGGGATGGTTGGAGGGCTATCTCTAATATATTATTAGTGACGACACGTAACCGTCGCTGATTCAAGTCCAATAAATTTTAATTTTAAGGAATTAAAAATCCCTATACGACACCGTTAGAATTAAAAAAATATATATGTACATAAAAACACACATTTCTTTTTCACTTCACACAAACTATGGAATCATTTTAAAATCACAACCATTTACAACCAAATTATACGCAACTATTCTCTCGAATTCAATCCTGTTTGTCTCGTTACCCGTTTCGTACCTGTACAACCAATCGGATTTCATAGAACAGCCGTCGTCGGTGCTCGTTGGGTCGCGACAGCTTCTCCAAGCCATAGCAACGTACTACGGTTATCCCGAATATTCTTTTCATCGTACGTACGTGGTATGTATATATATACGTAGCCCCCTCCTCCTTCGTTGTACGTATAAGGGTAGACCAAATTATGCTGGTGATCTGTGCAACCAAGCGGGCCTTCTCCACCTGCTCAGCTTCATGCTGACCTGAGCATGGTGACGTATGAAGGAGATGCCATCTGCATTCTCATAAAATTTGTATATTTATATATATATATATATCAAAGTCAACGGCGTGTAGATTCAGGCTTGCAGCGCCGATGGCCTTGTAAGATGATCCAGTCGTCATCCTCCGGTTGAACCTTCTTAGGCCGGAAGTTATATCTTTCCGAACCGAACGAGTTCGGTCTTCATTCACAGTAGATCAATGTTGAAGCTTGAAGAGTGCAACTCCTCTCGGATGGACAATTGAGAGAAACTTCTAAGTTCTTCTCACGAAGAGGTTGATGAAATATTGATGAGACGATAATTTAATGTCATTAAATTATAATCTCATCAATTTAAAAAAGATTGAAGAACTCTCCTCCGATGTCCACTTGAGAGGAGTCGTGCTCAAACTTGAAACGAAGGAGATGTCGCCCTTGGGATCGACCTAATCTTCCTGACCTGTCAACCCATGGAGAGGTATCGAGCGGGCACAAGTCCATCATCCAACTTAGCCGTCCTCTCTTGATCAGAAAATAGCATGTGTTTTTCGTCGAAATATCTCAAGAATGCATCGTCCCCGGTGGCCACGAGGATATATATTTTTATTAATCCGCGATCTATAAAAGTTGAGAGAGACAAATAAATAACCCATTTATATGATATGATAGCTAGTGTATATATATACCTGGTAACCTTTCCGTGATGATAACTGCCCAGCATTCAGTCCGATGACGACTAAGGCCCTGTTTGATTCCGCTGATTCAAACTCTAACCTCTGATTCGGTCAGAGGTTAGATTTTTTTCCTTGTTTGATAAAATATCTGAAAGTACGACTGAATGTACGTCTAAACTCTTAAAAGCATCTTATTCGCTCAGATCTGCAAGTTCACTTTTTTATTTTCAGAGGAAAATCATGACTAACAGGCGATGAGTGGGGAGACGTGAGATGGTGGGTGCTTGTAATTACAATGCTGTATTATTTTATTTAATTTTATTAAAAATAAAATTTCAACCATTTCAACGACTTTTAAGATTCGCCTGATAATAAAAGTCTTGTTCATTTTTAATTTATTTATCAATTCAAATTAAATTAAGATTAAGTGAAGCATTTAATTTTTTTATCAACATAATAGAAATCACTTATATCTTAATTAAATTTAGTACTTTTTCCCACTTATTAAGAGATTAGACATAAAATTAAGAGTTAAGATTTTCAGATTAAGTCTAATCAAACATCACCTAAGTCTGGTTCTCATCGTTTGGCAGAAGAATTACTACAAATACCCCCTCCCAGAAAAATTTGTAGTAATTACCTTGATGTTGTGGGCCTCTGCAACTTGTTACTGGGCCTACTAGCGATGCCCGAAATCGAGCTGCATGACAAAGTAGCTTTGCACTGTATAACATATTTTTCTAAAAATTTGGTAAAATTATATATGTTAAGTAATCGTGATGACAAAAATATACATTTATAGATTTTTATCTTTACACAAGTGGTGAAACCTTTTTTCTCTTCTTATTGTGATACTTCACCCTTTTTTTTTGTTATGCACCCTTTTGTCGTCGTGTCGCTTACTCTCAACATGGTGATTCTGTATTATAATTATTTTACATTTTATTCTAATATATCCTTTTCTCGCCTAATGTATAAAAGTTATATTGCATCCTAACACCCTGATAGCAAATAGGTTTTGTACATTTATGCCCCTTCGCACTAATTTCACCTCCGGACTTAGGTGACTGATGGGGTGTTTGGTTGCATGATAATTTTTTGTACACTTTCATGATAAAAAATTGTATTAAAATAAAAAGTGAACCAACTCATGACATAAAATTATCATGTTTGGAGGGAAGTGATTACAAAAAAGAGTAACCACCGCACATGACCAAACAAAGTGGGGGACCACAAGAAAAAAGAAAGAGGTGAGACCATCTTTTTTTGTTTAAGAGGAAAATCACTTTTAAAACATAAAATTGTCATGGTTACAAAACACCTCTTTTAACAAGTTTTCTTACAATTTTTAAAAATTAAAACAAAAACCTTCGTTATCATGCAACCAAACATCCCATAAGATTTGTTTTTCTTTGTTCTTTTGGTAGGTGTCGCAGCGGTGGGCGCCTAACGACAAGCATTGCCACTTGGGCGAGATCTCAAGTTCTCATATTATGGGGAGGAAGAGGCCACCGATGAAGAGAGACATTGTTCGCCATTACACCACAACACTGAGAACCTAACCAAGATTTGTGAGTAGCAATGAAACCCGCACGTAGGGTTGTCAATGGGTCGGGCCCGATCTAGACCCGTCTAATATATAACGGGCCAAGGCGAGGGCGGGGAGGCGGCCAGGAGAAGGAAGTGGGGCCCAAGGGCGACCGCTCCGGCGGCGGACGCTCCACCACACCCTCGCCTATCAGGGAAATGGAGCGCCACACGCTAGCCCGCCAACCCGAAATCTAACCCATCTTGAGCCCGCGGACCTGATCTCATGACCCTAAATCAGGCCCAAAGAAGACCCAACCTGAGGGCCCGCGGCCAACCCGCTCCATTGACGGCCCTACCCAAGTGACATCGTCAATTATCTTTGGATATGGTTAATATTTTCACTAGTAAACAAATGAGTCATCCTAAGATAGAGAGTGGAGTAAGTAGCAAAATTACATTCTTATAATTTATTTTTACGTCCCCATGGACGATTCCAACATTCACCTCCAATTTTCACCGTTGTATCTGTCTTTTGATTCTAAAGGGGATTTTAACAAGTAGAGGTCCGTTTGTCTCAAGTTTAATTTAGAGTAAATTTAATTTATCTTTAATGCTCTTCTTAATTAGTGATCAGTGCGAATTATCTTCGAATCAATCTTGTACCAAGTAAGTCAAGAAACTCGATCTTGAAAGTATACGATCCTCTTAAAATGTATAAATCCATTTTTTTACTTTTAGGTTGCAATAATTAACACTACAGGAAAAAGGGTCAATGGCGACGGATTATTGGCGACGGCTTTAAAGAGCCGTCGCCTAAACCGTTATTTGCGACGGCTACAATTAAGCCGTCGCCAATATAAGGTAAACTCGCGACGGCTTAAAAAGCCGTCGCTAAAAATCTTTTAAGCGACGGCTCTAGCCGTCGCTAAAGGGTATACGGAACCTCGTTTGACTGTTCAACGGTTGGGAACTAATGGCGACGGCTTAGAGCCGTCGCCAATACCTTCAACGGTCGAAAATTATTCGCGACGGCTCTTAAGCCGTCGCCAATGTAACTTAATGCACCATTGGCGACGGCTTCATTAGTTTTTTTTTATATCACCCCGACGCTCCCTCCTCTTCCTCCCCCCGCCGTGCCTTGGTCTGTGCCCTAGACGCTTGCTACCGCCGCCGTGCTGCCGCCGCCGCCGCCCGTCGCCGCCGCCGTGCCATTGCTGGCGCCGCCCGACGCCGCCGGCTGCCGCATCTGCCGCCGGTGCCGCCCGATAAGAGTTTGTCTCCACCGCCGGTGCCGCCGTGCCGCTTCCGCCGCCCGCCGCCCGCCGCCCGCCGCCGCTCCTCTTCTAGGCGCCGCCCGCCGCCGCCGCCCCTGCCGCGGGCACCGCCGCCGCCGCCGCGCACCCCTACCGCCGGCGCCGCCCGCCGCCGCTGCAGGTGCCTCCGCCCGCTGCCGCCGCCGGTGCCACCCGCCACTGCTAGTGCCGCCGAGCGCCCTCCTTTTAGGTAACAACTTATTTTTTTAGATAAATGTAATATTTATTTAGATAAATTGATTAGAATTAATGTGATATTTGTTAGTTAAATGTGCTAGTTATTATTTACGTAACCTTAAACAATCAAACCAATTTACTTTTAGGTGGTAATTTGAGGTCTTTTTTATTGGATTCTAAATTTGCAACAAATGTGGTATTTGTTCAATATCTTTTTAAGATGACAAAAATAAAATAATACAATCATGTATCCGTTTGGGCAATCCGGCATAGGGGTGGGGCAAAAATATCCAAATCTCAATCCGAAACCGGATTCGCCAATATGAAGCTCATTCCGGATTTGAATCGGGTAATCCGGCATCGGGTTGGGCCAAAATCCCCAATTCCCCAATCCGAAGCCGGATTCGCCATTCCGAGGCTCGTTCCGGGTTTGGATTGGAAAATTCGGCTTCCGGTTGGGCAAAAATTTCCAAGTCTCAATCCGAAGCCGGATTCGTCATTCCGAAGCTCGTTCCGGGTTTGAATTGGCAATCCGGCATCGGGTTGGGTTAAAATCCCCAAGTCCCCAATCCGAAGCCGAATTTGCCAATCGAAGTCCGTTCCGAGTTTGGATTGAGCAATCCGGCATTGGGTTGGGCAAAAATCCCCAAGTCTCAATCCGAAGCCTTATTCGCCAATCCGAAGCTCGTTCCGTGTTTGAATTGCGTAATCCGACATCGAGTTTAGCTAAAATCCCCAGGTCCCCAATCCGAAGCCGGATTCGCCAATCGAAGTCCGTTCCGAGTTTGGATTGGGCAATCCAAAGATCGGGTTGGGCAAAAATTCCCAATTACCCAATTCTAAGCCGGATTCGCCATTCCGAGGCTCGTTCTGGGTTTGGATTGGAAAATTCGGCTTCGGGTTGGGCAAAAATTTCCAAGTCTCAATCTGAAGCCGGATTCGTCATTCCGAAGCTCGTTCCGGGTTTGAATTGGCAATCCGGCATCGGGTTGGGTTAAAATCCCCAAGTCCCCAAGTCCATTCCGAGTTTGGATTGGGCAATCCGACATCGGGTTGGGCAAAAATCCCCAATTACCCAATTCAGAGCCGGATTCGCCATTCCGAGGCTCGTTCCGGGTTTGGATTCGACGATCCGGCTTCGAGTTGGGCCAAAATCCCTAAGTCCTCAATCCGGCCGGATTCGCCAATCGAAGTCCGTTCCGAGTTTTGATTGGAAAAAAATCCAAAAGTTTCCAATCCGAAGGGTTTCATTGCCCAATCCAAGTCTGTTCCTATGGCATAGGGTTTATTTAAAGAGAAAATTATGTTCTTCGATTGATTATATGTCTGACAGTATATATATATATATTTGTTTTTTTACCTTGTTGTCAGGAAGCTTTAAAAGACTTGTATTCACTTGAAACTTGCTTCCTTTGGAGGACGTCCGGTTAGAGTAATCAAGTTATTACATTGTCATTTATTTTTTTGAGATATTTTTATTAGAAGAAATGAGTTCATTAGACAAATCTTGGATGCTTATTCGTAATAGATTAGATTCTATGTATGTACGAGGTGTCGAAGAATTCTTAGACTATGCTTTTGATGATTGTAGGATACAATATAGACATGGACAAAATAAAGATTTAATACAATGCCCTTGTAGAGTATGTTGCAATACATTCATTTTAAAAAGAAATATTGTGAAAGAACACCTAATATGTGATGGCATATGGTCAAATTATCAAACTTGGATATGTCATGGTGAATTAGAACTTAGCTCTTGCAATGAGGATAACACACGATTAAATGAACGGCAAGAGGATAACATAGATGATGATTTAACGGAAATGCTCGAAGATATTCAAAACAATGAATTGAATACCCGACAAAATGAGGATGAACCAAATGAAGAAAGTTTAAAATATTTTAGATTATTAAAAGATTCGGAAACACCTTTATATGATGGTGTGAAAGATGTATCTAAACTAAAATTTATTTTAAAGTTGATTCAACTTAAGTCGATGAATGGTCTCACTAGAAGATGTATGGATACGATCTTATCTTTATTTAAGGAAGTGCTACCTAATAGTGCATGTGTCCCCGATAATTGGTATGAACTTAAGAAAATAGTTAAGGAATTGGGACTTACTTATGAGAAAATTCATGCATGTAAAAATGATTGTATTATTTTTTGGAGAGATAATAAAGATGAAAGTGTTTGTTCAAAATGTAACACTTCCAGATATAAAGATGATCGTCAAAACAAAAATAAAAAAGTTGCACAGAAAGTTTTACACTATTTCCCATTACGAGATAGGTTGCGTCGTCTATTCATATCATCCAATACGGCTAAATGGATGACATGGCATTGCCAACCACGGTCATACCAATTGGCTGGTGAAATGCGTCATCCTTCTGATTCTCCGGCTTGGAAAAGAGTAGATGAACTTTATCCGGATTTTGCGTTAGAGAAACGCAATGTTCGGCTTGGATTGGCTTCAGATGGGTTCAATCTATTTGGTAACATGTCTTCAAGATATAGTGTGTGGCCTGTTATAACAATGGTATATAACTTGCCACCATGGATGTGTATGAAGGCCACGTACACAATGATCTCAATGTTAATACCCGGTCCAAGAGCTCCCAGAAATGATATCGATGTATTCTTGCAACCATTAGTAGAAGAGTTAAAAGATTTGTGGGAGAGCGAATTGGAGACTTATGACGCAAAAAAATAAGTTTTTATGATGAGAGCCATACTTTTGAGCATGATAAATGATTTTCCAGGATATGCAAATTTATCTGGATGGAGTACTAAAGGGAAATTGGCATGTCCTATTTGCAATGAGGAAACACATTCTCTTCAACTTGCTCATAGTCGGAAACAATGTTACTTGGGTCATCGTCGATTTTTGCCAGTAGCACATCGGTGGAGAAAGAATCAATACAATCATCTTTTTGGTGGTCGTCGGTGTCCGAAGGGAACACCAAAGTTGCTTACAGGATATGAGATATGGAGCCAACAAAAACAAATGGATGTTATTAGATTCGGAAAACCATTTAAGAAGGATTTAGAAAATTTAAGGAAGAATTTGTCAAATAATAGAAATTGGAAGAAAAAGAGTATATTTTTTGAGAAGCTTTCATATTGGCCATCTCTGATCATTCGGCACCATTTAGATGTCATGCACATTGAGAAGAATGTGTGTGATAATATATTAGATATTTTTAACATATCAGGAACCGATAAGGACAACATTATCTCAAGGAAAGATTTAGTAGATTTAAACATTCGTCCAGAGTTACATCCATATGAGGGTTCATCGAGGTTTCCTGATGCAGTTTACAAGCTTAGCAACGAACAGAAGTTTAGAATACTTGATTTCATTAAGAATATTCGAGTACCAGATGGCTATTCCTTAAATTTTAGTAGATGCGTAGATGTAAGTAGCCGAACAATTAGTGGGTTAAAGAGTCATGATTGTCATGTCATGATGCAAATGATCATTCCTCTTGCATTTCAAGGGATAGTATCGAAGGATGTACTCAGTCCCATTGTTGATTTATGCCAGTATTTTAAGATCATTTGTGCAAAAGTGTTGGATAGTAACATTTTAAGACATTGGGAGTCTAAGATTGCAGTAACATTGTGCAAGTTGTAGCAAGTTTTCCCACAATCATTTTTTGATGTTATGGTCCACTTGGTTGTGCATTTGGCTTATGAGGCCGGAATGTCTGGACCAGTTCAATATCGGTGGATGTATCCGATTGAAAGATATTTAAAGAAGCTAAAAGATTATGTCGGTAACAAGGCGAGAGTCGAAGGTTCGATTGCCCAAGGTTATTTAGTTGAGGAGTGTACACAGTTTATTTCAACATATATGAAAGATACAAGTGAATATAGTAGAGATCAAAACTATGATGGTGTTCCATATGAGGATGATCATGACGACGCTTCTATATTCAAACCAGTTGGTCGACCATTGAAATGTAGGCGAGTGCCTAAAATTTTGACGGAAAGAGAGCAAGAGTTAATCCATACTTATGTGTTGAATCAGAATGCTGATATCGATTGTTTTCGTGAGGAGCATACAAATGCTCTTAATAATGGATCAACAATAGAAGCAAACTTCATGGTGTGGTTTAGATCACACATTTTGGAGTTAAAGAATATAGGTTCTTCCAGATACACGAAGGAGTTAGATATATTATCGCTAAGTCCATCTAGATTTGTATCATCACTATCTGGATACATATGCAACGGATTTAGGTTTCGAACATTCAATGCAGATTCAAATAAATCAACTCAACTATGTGGTGTTCTTGTCAAGGATCAACTCCAATCTGGTTGTGATGGTTATTATGGACGGATTTTAGATATACTTGAGATATCGTTCGAAAAGAATAGTTGTTTAATAGTTTTTGAATGTGAATGGTGGGATGTGTATAACAAGGATCGAGGTTTTAAACTTAACGATTATGGTTTTATATCCTTAAACACACAAAAAAATTTAGGAACTGATGAACCGTTTGCACTTGCAAGTCAAGTGGAACAAGTATTTTACGTGGATGACAACTCCAATAAGGGTTGGGTTTTGCCTGTAAGATCTTTACCTCGTAACTACTATAACATTACCGAAAATGAGAGTGATGATGAATTAGAACCATATCAAGAAGAACTTGTGGACGTACCTATAACATTTGGTGTAACTGATGAAGAGGTACAACTCCAAACAACACATCCATTAGAAGTAGAAATTTGACAAACCCTATCCGAGGTTGGGGAAAAAATCCAAACACCCTATCCGAGGCCGATTTGGCCCATCCAACCCGTTGACGGGCTTGGATGGGGCAAATCGGCTTTCGGTTGGGGGAAAAAATCCAAACACTTAATTCGAGGCCGATTTGGCCCATCCAACCCGTTGACGGGCTTGGATGGGGCAAATCGGCTTCCGGTTGGGGAAAAAAATCTAAACACCCAAGTCGAGGCCGATTTGGCCCATCGAACCCGGTGACGGGCTTGGATGGGGCAAATCGGCTCAAATCGGCCTCCAATTGGTAAATCAAATCCAAACACCCAATTCGAAGCCGGTTTGCCCCGTCCAAACTAGGTTTGGACGGGGCAAATCGGCCTTCGATTGAGTAAAAAATCTGCACACCAATTCAGAGGCCGATTTGGCCCGTCCGAACCGATCCCGGGTTCGGACGGGGCAAATCGGCCTCCAATTGGTAAATCAAATTCAAACACCTAATTCGAGGCCGATTTGGCTCATCGAACCCGGTGACGGGCTTGGATGGGGCAAATCGGCTTCCGGTTGGGGGAAAAAATCCAAACACCCTATCGGAAGCCGGTTTGCCCCGTCCGAACCGATCCCGGGTTCGGACGGGGCAAATCGGCCTCCAATTGGTAAATCAAATCCAAACACCCAATTCGAAGCCGGTTTGCCCCGTCCAAACCGGGTTTGGACGGGGCAAATCGGCCTCCGATTGAGTTAAAAATCTGCACACCAATTCGGAGGCCGATTTGGCCCGTCCGAACCGATCCCGGGTTCGGACGGGGCAAATCGGCCTCCAATTGGTAAAATAAATCCAAACACCCAATTGGAGGCCGGTTTGCCTCGTCCGAACCGATCCCGGGTTCGGACGGGGCAAATCGGCCTCCAATTGGTAAATCAAATCCAAACACCCAATTCGAGGCCGATTTGGCCCATCGAACCCGGTGACGGGCTTGGATGGGGCAAATCGGCCTTCAATTGGTAAAATAAATCCAAACACCCAATTGGAGGCCGATTTGGCCCATCGAACCCGGTGACGGGCTTGGATGGGGCAAATCGGCTTCCGGTTGGGGAAAAAATCTAAACACCCACGCGAGGCCGATTTGGCCCATCGAACCCGGTGACGGGCTTGGATGGGGCAAATCGGCCTCCAATTGGTAAAATAAATCCAAACACCCAATTGGAAGCCGGTTTGCCCCGTCCGAACCGATCCCGGGTTCGGACGGGGCAAATCGGCATCCAATTGGTAAATCAAATCCAAACACCCAATTCGAGGCCGATTTGGCCCATCGAACCCGGTGACGGGCTTGGATGGGGCAAATCGGCTTCCGGTGGGGAAAAAATCTAAACACCCAATTCGAGGCCGATTTGGCCCATCGAACCCGGTGACGGGCTTGGATGGGGCAAATCGGCTTCCGGTTGGGGGTAAAATCCAAACAACGCAATTGGAAGCCGGTTTGCCCCGTCCGAATCGATCCCGGGTTTGGACGTGGCAAATTGGCATCCAATTTGTAAAACAAATCCAAACACCAATCTCTTTATACTATTACAGATGAAGGGGTTCAGCAAGAGCCGTAGGACATCTCAGGGGGGTACACCATCGCAAAGTGGTGGACCACCCAATCGGTCCGATCGATCACATGCATCCAGAGATCGATCTCAGTCTACTCCTTCCAGCCCTAGGAGTGTTGCGGCTCAGCCATCGCTAGAGGCACCCCGTGAGCTTGTTGCACCTCAGCCGCCACCTACAGATGGAGGTAGTCCATCTTCACACGCCTCAGGTATATGTTTCAATATTTTCAATTATATCAATTGCTTAGATAATACCTTGTATTTGAAATAATTTGCTAATTTATATGTAAATAGGTACATCGGCTCGTCGTGGGAGAGGTCCGGAAAAGCAATGATCGTGCGAACTGCGGGACCTGATGAGTCATTTAACGTCGAATTAGTAGGTGGCTCGGTGTGGGGTCACATGGTCAAGAGTTTACCTTCTATCTCAGGGGTATGTAATAGAGTGCATTGTAATTTATGGGAACAAAATTACATGACCATCCCACAGGAGAAGAAAGATGCCATCTTCCGTGATCTTGAGGTAAATTTATTTATTTTACTCATTTATTTTTAAGAAACTTGATTCTCATCATTCTTTTTGCATGTAGCAACACTTTACATTCGAACGGAATGCATCTATAGATGCTCAGATTTTGAGACATATGGGCGAAATGCAAAGAAAGCAGAGAAGCACCTTAAAAAGAAAGGTAAATTTTTAATTATTCTATTCTTTGCAAGTAATGTAAAAAATTCTATTCTTTGCTGACCATATTTGTATTCAGTATTTTGCAGGACGACCGTTCGAGGAGGCCGTCGCCAATGTTCCTCCACAATGCACTGAGGAACAATGGCTACATATGTGCAATTTATGGGTTCGAGACGAAGCAAGGGTAAAATAAATTTTTATTTCGTCGATATATATATCATTTCAAAGTTATTGAAACAGTTTATTGAAGTCTTTATGTATAACTGTATAGGCGTTGAGTGAACGAAGTCAAGGAAACAGAAATAAGTTAACAATGCCGTATAGAAGAGGAAGAACAAACATACACGAGTTAGAGCGAGATTTTGTAAGTTTAAAAATTTATATTTTGTTTGAATTTTTCAGTTTTCATAGATTTATTTTGTTCATACTATGTTTAAACAGGTACAAAAAGAAGGACGTCGCCCTACTCGTCCCGAGGTTTTCCAAATGACTCAGACAAACGAAGATTTAGATGGAGCAGTTATTTGGGACAATGAGCAGAGTCGTCAGATGATGGTATACAAAAACATCCAATCCGATTTCTATCAATTTTTTTCATTTAATCCCTATTTCTTTTAATACAAAACAATTGATGAATCCCCCAGCATCCGATTCCTCTGATGTTGGGGTAACACAGCCACTTACTCCTGAGGATGCTTTTATATCCGTCTTCGGTAGAGATAGACCGGGACGGATCCGATGTGGTGGGCGAGGTGAAACTCGCAGCACTTGGTATGGTGGGTCAAGTGGAGGTTCTTCTTCCTCCACGTCCCAAGAGGTCCGGGAGCTTAGACAGCAGGTGGAGAGGCAAGCTCAGGTCAACGTTGAATGTCGATCGGAGAATTCCTCTTTGAAGCAACAGTTGGACGATCAACAAAGATCGTTTCAAGAAACTGTCCTACGCCTGACACAAATGTATGAAAATATTAGTCAAAGACTCCCGGCCGACATACCATCCACATCGAGGCAACCTCCAACACAATCTCATCAGGACGACGATGGAGACAAGGACAATGAAGAGTACGAGGATGATGAGGAAGGATCGTTTGGAGACGAATGATATTTATATATTTTTTCTTGTATTGTACTCTTTATGTCCAAAACTTAGTGTACATTATGTATGTGATTTGACTGTCTTGTGAGTGTTGTAGAACTCCAAGTGGATTGATCGTATTTCTATGTATTATTTCGGATATGTGGTTGATTGTTGTTTCGGAAATGTGTTTGTGTTTGAATATGTTGTTTCGGATATTTGTGTTGAATGAATTGAATATTGGGTAAAAAGAATATGAGATGAACTTGTGGGTTATGTAAATGTATGAAAGGGTTGATGGAAACATCCCCATAATGTATATTCATGTATGGATGTCAACCAGCATGGATTTAGCGAGCCAAAAAAATCTATTTTTTTTTTGCATTGCAGAACTATTGGCGACGGCTCCTATGGAGCTGTCGCCAATAAACTAAGTAGCGACGATTTTTAGAATTTTGGCGACGGCTTATTGCCGTCGCGAAACCAGGAAATTGCACCCGCGGGACATATAATGAACCCATTGGCGACGGCGCAATTAAGCCGTCGCTAGTGTACTTATTCGCGACGGCTGTAAACCAGTCGCTAAACCAGAGTTTTGCATCCGCGGCACGTAGATTGAGCCTATTGGCGACGGCGACGCGTAAGCCGTCGCTAGTACACTTATTAGCGACGGCTGTAAAGCCGTCGCCAAACCAGAGAAATGCACCCGCGGGACGTAAACTAAACCTATTGGCGACGGCTTAAAGCCGTCGCCAGTATACTTATTCACGACGGCTTTGTTAAGCCGTCGCCAGTATTATTATAAGCGACGGCTATGAAGCCGTCGCTAATAAACACCACGGCGACGGCTTTAAGCCGTCTCCGATGCGTTTATTGGCGACGGCTTAAGAAAGCCGTCGCCAATATTATTGCCGACGGGTTTATTTGCGACCACTTGGCGACGGAGGTCCAGCCGTCGCCAATAATTATTGACGACGGCTTTTTGATTATTTGCGACGGCCGGAAGGCGTCGCCTGTTACCTTATTTTTTGTAGTGTAAAGCTTTGATTTGTAGGGAATATATAGGGAGAGAGATAGAGACTCGTAGCCAGTATCATTTACTATATATAAAATCTACATTATCTGACAAGGAGAGATAAATTAGAAAACATTTTACAAGCACCTTCTCATATGATCAAACCAATTGCCCCCTACATAAAAGAGGGGTACAGACGTCCTGGATGGATTTATCCCAAGTTTACATGTTTATATCATGCCGAATTTCTAACAGCGGAAAAGGCACTGCAAACATGCTTTTGTTTTTCTCTGTTTTCCTTTTTTTTCTCCCTTCGAACCTATTGTGGGCCGTGTGATGCATGTGTTTGAATTACTGTTCTCAAAAAAAAAGAAGAAAGAAACGTTTGAATTACTCAACGTGAAGCACACGAGCGGTACGTAACACTAGAACTTCCATGTAATCCGGAAAAATCGAGCTCACCGTGACGTCACCCCTGCGTCCGTGTCGGCGGGTGCAAATTCCCCACGTGGAACGTGTGTGCGCGCACGTGTACGGAAGCAAACCCGGCCAGCTCGAGATTTGTACGGTGAACGCGGGAATTGTCAAAATCTCTAAAAATTTGTTTTGACAGGTTTAAGAGCTTTTTCTATAATTTTTTTATAGTTCTGTTTCTCTGTAACTTCAAATTTTCTTTTTCTAATTTCTCACACGCAAGCTAAGAATTGTTTGATGTGTTTGGTTGAGCTTCCGGATTTATGAGAAGAATCTTTCGATCAGAATCAAGCGGAGCTCTCTCTGCTTGACTTGTCAAAAATGTAAAAGACTCAGTTAAATTCATTAAGTATATTTTAAAATTTGTAAAATAATAGAGAAGAAGATTTTAAAAAGCAGAGAGAATCACACATATAAAACTATATGACAGAGAACTTTTTTCGAAGCTCATAAATATATATATTATTTTTAAGAAGTTTGGTAGATTAGTGATATATGCGCAATATGAACCAACGTATATATCAAGTTCGATTTATATATATAAAAGATATGCTATGCTCAAGTATGATAACCACCACCCACCGGAACGGATTTAAATCTCAACGGCACCCCCCCCCAAATAGTAAAATCAAGCACACCGTTGACCTACGATTCATGCCGCCTGACAAAGTTGACCCGGCTCCGACGGCCGCCCACCCTGTCCGAACCGATCTATCCCACGCGCATTTCGGTCACGTGCCAAAATAGGATAAAAGAAAAAGAATTTACGCCTGGTTACATCTCTAAGATTAAAAGGACAAAATATTATTCTAAATTATTAATTCGTATGTTATGGGAGAGGTTCACGATTTTATTCGTCAACCACCATCTCATTCGTTGTGGAACCACTCTCTCAAGATCTTAGGAAAGTGCCTGAGATTGAGATCGTAATTTCAAACCCTTCACATAAATGATATCATTTAATATCTCGAGAGTTGAAAATTTATTAAATTGTTAATTAAATAATGACATTCATACGAGGAGTTTGAGACTATAACCTCAGGTACTTGAGATGATTTGAGCTCCTCTAAAATTGTGTATATACATATACATACTTTTGACGAATATAAAAGGTCCTCGGTCTCTTGATGAATCACTTGTTTCTAATTTCAACTGAGTGTTTCAATTTTGATCTCTCTCTGTGTATATATAGACACACACACACACACGATGTTTGTGTGTATATATATAATTCTCCCTAGAATTTTTAGGAATTTCTCTGATTTTGATTTCAACATCAAAATTATAACCGAAATCGATACTTTAAAATAAGTAAAAATTAAATACCTTGTATTACTGTTAAAAGTGGTGCAAGTTTTGATTTTTATTACTTATTAACATTTTACACGTCACAATTTTTATAGAAGCTGCATACACCATATTTTCTCGAAAAGTTGATACTGATCTTTATCTGGTTACATGGAAAAAAGTATATGTCCACCAAAAAATGTGTTTCCTTAACTCATCCATTTTCGAGATTTCCGTGATTTTCTTATAACAATCTATTAAGCTTTTGATCAGTAAATCTATTTCAGTTTTTTTTGACAAGTGTTAAAATATAAACATGTCGATAAAATTTATTTGAGTATAAATAAAAGTTATAATAATGTAACATGTTTCCAACTATTGTCAGGAAATACAGTTATAAGAACTATAAAATATATATTTAGAAAACTTTAAATATTTATACATCATAAAACTGTGTAATCATTAAATTTAAAGTGCCATTAAAAAAAGTAAATGTCGAATATTAAACATTTGGAAACCAACTTCAGCCAACTAAACGATTAGAGAAACACCTTCCGGGAGAGAGTGGAAAAAAAATTCATCTCATGAGTACCAAATAGAATGCTTGTATTTCATTTTCCCACGAAGAATTAAATTCACGTATAATATTTCCACCGATTCAAAATTCGTGTACCACCAAACGGACCCAAAATTCCTGATATTTTCATGCTGACGTCAGCACGCTGACATCTGACCCAGGTGGCAAGGTCAACCGCGTGTGGTTGACGGACCCGGCGGTGCACGTGCCAGCGAACGCTGACAGTTGACCGGTCTTTCTTTTTTTGTGGTCTTTCTTTTTTTTATCAAAAAAAAGACCTGCTACGGCAGTCGGCAGGACCTTGTATAAAATTTGAATTTTCTTTTTTCTGTGATGAGAGGGAGAGAGAGAGAGAGAGTGAATGGGTAAACTATTAATATTTTTATTCATCGTTTTTTGTTTTTGACTTGAAAAGAAATAGTGACCAATTATTAACATTGACTATTGAACTGGCCAACGAGGTGAATTAAAAGAAAGGTCAAAAGTTGACCTGATCTTCTATATCCGCGGGTAAAGAAAAAGAAGAAGAAGAGGAAGATGTAATCTGACCTTAGATTTCCCGTATAAGAGAGTATCTAATTTCTTACACAGAAAAATCTCAAGACTGTCCTAGGCATATCTCCGAAGCCAGGCCGGCGGCGCTAGTGATGTCATGCCACAGTTTAGAATTTGTTAAGACGGGAAAATGAATGTTACGGTGTTCATGGTTTTGATTTGATTTGATCCGGTTGAAATCATATTTTATCGTGGTATATAATATATGCCTTTATATATGAATCCTTTGAGTTTGTTTTAAATCACGTTATAATATATTATTCATACATTTCATTAATTTTGGCACGAAGACTATTGAAACAGATTTATCTCTATTAGAATATATATAAATATCATCAATATACTTGAATTAAAGATAAATATTTATCCTAATTGAATGTTTCGTTTACCCGTTTGGTTTGAAGAAGTTTAGAAAATTAAATTAAATTAATCGAGATAACGTGTCGAAGCTGAGAAAGGTATGTAGAAGAAACAAGAGTATATTTAGACGAGTCCGGATCGCCTCAGGACGCCTCCTGAGGCGAGTCCCGCAGTCGCCTATCCGCGAGAGCCACGTAAGCGTCGGGACCGCTGCGCCAAACGTCCGACGCAGGAGAGGTTGACGCCGTTCGCTTAACGGCCCGTTTCACCCAACGAAACGGCGCCGTTTCGCCTGCCGGTGCGGACGCCGCCACCGTCTCTGCCTTACCATGCCATCATGACGTTGTCAAGTCCTCCTTAATGGTGACACGATGAAAATTGCGCGAGAAATGAATCGCCCTATGTCATATTCGTCTTCGTCCGCATGTTCATCGGAGCATTCCTCCTCCATTTTCCCGGTGCATTTGTGCGCGTGGTGAGGAAGAATCGAAGCAATGACCGCGTGATTTTGGGACGCAAGGCGAGCGTGCTTGAAGCAAGTTGTGTTGGCCCCTCGTCGAGACAAAATGGCCATGTTAGTATGTTTATTTACGTTAAAAGATATTGAATGTAGTGTATTTAATGTTCGAAAACCACCGATGGGTGGCAGTTTGGCGTACGAGAAGTTACAATAGGTAGTTAGCACTAAATGTACACTAATAAGATCACGTTTCAGAGTCAATAGGTTGGAAAAAACATAATGAGTGATGTGTACAGTGGTTAATAAGATATGTAAACGTTTAGTATTTAGTATTTGGTAACGTGTGAAATGAAGGCTGAACATCATATATAAAGGGTTAGTAAGTTATGTAAAGAGTTATTAACGTGAAACATATGTGTTCAGCGCATGTAAAGGGTTAGGAAGATATGTAAAGAATTTTTAACTTTTGAAAAATGGGTTCGGGCGCCATGTAAAGGGTTAGTAACATAGGGAGAGGGTTAGTAAGTTCGAAAATTGGTTTTAGGGGCTCCGTATAGGGTTAGTAACATAAGGAGAGGGTTAGTAACTTCTGAAAATTGGTTTCGGGGGGCCATGTAAAGGGTTAGTAACATATGGAGAGGGTTAGTAACTTCTGAAAAATGGTTTCGGGGGGCCATGTAAAGGGTTAGTAACATATGGAGAGGGTTAGTAACATAGGGAGAGGGTTAGTAACTTCTGAAAATTGGTTTTAGGGGGCTCCGTATAGGGTTAGTAACATAAGGAGAGGGTTAGGAACTTCGAAAATTGGTTTCCGGGGGGCCATGTAAAGGGTTAGTAACATATGGAGAGGGTTAGTAACTTCGAAAAATGGTTTCTGGGCCATGTAAAGGGTTAGTAACATATGGAGAGGGTTAGTAACATAGGGAGAGGGTTAGTAACTTCTGAAAACTGGTTTCAGGGGGCCATGTAAAGGGTTAGTAACATAGGGAGAGGGTTAGTAAGTTCTGAAAATTGGTTTTAGGGGGCTCCGTATAGGGTTAGTAACATAAGGAGAGGGTTAGTAACTTCTGAAAATTGGTTTCGGGGGCCATGTAAAGGGTTAGTAACATAGGGAGAGGGTTAGTAACATCTGAAAAATGGTTTCAGGGGGCCATGTAAAGGGTTAGTAACATATGGAGAGGGTTAGTAACATAGGGAGAGGGTTAGTAAGTTCTGAAAATTGGTTTTAGGGGCTCCGTATAGGGTTAGTAACATAAGGAGAGGGTTAGTAACTTCTGAAAATTGGTTTCGGGGGGCCATGTAAAGGGTTAGTAACATATGGAGAGGGTTAGTAACTTCTGAAAATTGATTTCGGGGCGCCATGTAAAGGGTTAGTAACATATGGAGAGAGTTAGTAACTTCTGAAAAAGGGTTTTTGGGGGCTCCGTATAGGGGTAGTAACACACGGAGCGGGTTAGTAACTTCGAAAATTGGTTTCGGGGGCCATGTAAAGGGTTAGTAACATATGGAGAGGGTTAGTAACTTCGAAAAATGGTTTCGGGGGGCCATGTAAAGGGTTAGTAACATATGGAGAGGGTTAGTAACATAGGGAGAGGGTTAGTAACTTCCCATGTATAGGGTTAGTAACATAAGGAGAGGGTTAGTAACTTCTGAAAATTGGTTTCGGGGGGCCATGTAAAGGGTTAGTAATATAGGGAGAGGGTTAGTAACTTCTGAAAAAGAGTTTCAGGGGACCATGTAAAGGGTTAGTAACATATGGAGAGGGTTAGTAACTTCTGAAAAATGGTTTCGGGGGGCCATGTAAAGGGTTAGTAACATATGGAGAGGGTTAGTAAGTTCTGAAAATTGGTTTTAGGGGGCTCCGTATAGGGTTAGTAACATAAGGAGAGGGTTAGTAACTTCGAAAATTGGTTTCGGGGGCCATGTAAAGGGTTAGTAACATATGGAGAGGGTTAGTAACTTCGAAAAATGGTTTTCAGGGGGGCCATGTAAAGGGTTAGTAACATATGGAGAGGGTTAGTAACATAGGGAGAGGGTTAGTAACTTCTGAAAACTGGTTTCAGGGGGCCATGTAAAGGGTTAGTAACATAGGGAGAGGGTTAGTAACTTCTGAAAATTGGTTTTAGGGGGCTCCGTATAGGATTAGTAACATAGGGAGAGGGTTAGTAACTTCTGAAAAATGGTTTCGGGGGGCCATGTAAAGGGTTAGTAACATAGGGAGAGGGTTAGTAACTTTTAAAAAATGGTTTCGGGGGGCCATGTAAAGGGTTAAGAACATAGGGAGTGGGTTAGTAACTTCTGAAAAAGGGTTTCAGGGGGCCATGTAAAGGGTTAGTAACATATGGAGAGGGTTAGTAACTTCTGAAAAATGGTTTCGGGGGGCCATGTAAAGGGTTAGTAACATAGGGAGAGGGTTAGTAACTTCTGAAAAATCGTTTCGGCCGCCATGTAAAGGGTTGGTAACCTGTCACAAATGCTCGAAGGGTTCAGTAGCAATGCATTTACGAAAGACTGTATTTATTTTTACAGGGAAGAAAGCCAAATAGCTAAGAGTACTTGTAACATAAGGCATGAGGGACTCTGTCATGATTCCGAATTTAAAATCGGATGATGCATATGCGGCATTCCTTACGTACGCCAAAGGTCTAGGATTTGGTGTTAGAAGATATCACTTAGCTAAGGACAAGGAAGGGTCTTGTCGAAACATGCGGTTAGTATGTTCCAAAGAAGGTTGGAGGAAGAAAGATGCCCGGTACTCTAACACAAATCATTCAACGAGCCGAGACCCGATCGGGTTGTCCGGCGGGATAACCTTTGGGCTGAACGTCAATGGGATGTATAGAATCACCGTACTGGGATGTAGAACACAATCATGATCTTGAAAGCCCAACCAAGGCACACATGTTAAGATCACATCGTAAGTTCAAAGAAGTTCATGCATCAATTGTAGATATTGGAGAAAGTAGTGGCTTGAAACCAACGCAACTATATCACATGATGTCCAACCAAGTAGGTGGAAGAAGCAACTTAGGTTTTCAAAGTCGATATGAAGAACTACCTCCGGACCAAACGAAAGCAGCAAATGCTTCAATTTGACACCGGGGGACTACTTCAATATTTCCATCGTAGGCAAACGGAAGACCCTTCCTTTATCTACTCCATACAAGTGGATCAAGATGACCTCATTACCAACATCTTTTGGGCTGATTGGAGAATGCGCAAGGAATACGAAAGATTCGGTGATGTCTTGTGTTTTGACACAACATACAAGACCAACGTATATGGGAGACCTTTGCTCCTTTCGTTGGAGTAAACCACCACAAACAAACAATAATCTTCGGTGCGGCCTTATTGTATGATGAGACCATACACACATTTCGATGGCTATTCAACACTTTCATAAATGTCATGCATGGTAAGGAGCCGAAGACCATATTGACCGATCAAGACAAGGCTATGAGTAATGCCATTGCACAAGAACTGCCCAGAACATACCATAGAATATGTGTTTGGCATATGTATCAAAATGCATGCAAGCATCTAAATCAGGTTTTCAGTGCCACACATACTTTTAAGACAGATTTTCAAAGATGCATTTACGATTACGAAGACGAGGATTCTTTTGTAGATACATGGGCTGAAATGTTGACAAAGTATAAACTCGAGACAACCACTGGCTAAAAGTGTTGTATGAGGACGGAAAAGTGGGCTTTGGTATACGGACGAAGCACATTTACCGTGACATGGTCGGCACCACCGAGAGGTGTGAAAGTTTGAACAAGGTACTCAAAGATTATTTGGACATAAGGCAAACAATGAATTGTTTTTTGAAAACTTTCAAAATTGCTTGATGATCGGAGATACCCAAGATCTCGCGGATCATAAAATGAGGCATACCTTTAGGAGATGTGCATGACTCCATAATGCTCCAAGAAGCAAAGGAGCGGTACACACCGCCGTGTATGAAACATTTGAGCATGAGTACTTGGAAGGCCATTGACGGCGTATTGCGGCCGTGTGAGGCCAATGCATTTATAATATTTGACGACGCAAAGCACTACCATCGGGTAGAATTCAATAGATTCGAAGAAATTGATGTGACTTGTTCATGTAAGAAATTTGAATTCAGTGGCGTCTTATGTAGGCACGTCATACGTGTATTCTTACACGCTCGTATTAGGATCGGTTCCTTCTAAGTTTTTTTTTTGACAAGGTGGACAAGGGATGCATGTAAGATGTCTGGCCGAAAATGCCATTGTCCATGGTGCATCGATACAACGGACGAAAAAGCACTTTCAACTATGAGGTTTATGCATCTAGTGGGCAACGTTGTTGAGCTATGTGCAACGGCAGCAAAGTCGAAAGAAACATATGAACACCTGCTCAACTTTTGCCGACAGACACACGACGAGTACACCAGAATGTCTCCTCGAGCGAATGTACCAGCTGCAGACAGAAACAGAGATAAAGACAATGAACCATCGCAGGTCGTTGAATCCCAATCACAGGTACATGTTGACCATGAATCACACGTTTTTCTTGTTTATTATCAGCATTGGATTGCTTACAAGTCCTTACATAATTATCTGTTTCGTAACAGGTTAACCCCCGATCAACAACTCCGCACAACAATTTCGCCCGAAGGGCGGGGAATAGAGAAAGGACGACGAAGGAGGATAAAGTCCACTTGAGACAAGGAGGAAAAAAAGAAATCGACGAGATGGAGTTCTTTGCAAGGGCAACCACTTGATACATGTGATGTGGAAGAAGAACCATACCCTTCGGAAGACATTATGTACACGACCCTTCTTCGTCTACTCTTGAGGTTTCCAGCTCTCATCACAAACGGCCACGCAACAAAGTGTGAGCCATATGGACATGTTAATGTATATATGTGGACAGAAACCTGCGATGTAGAACAACGTCTTCTACTCCATTGTGTAATGAATTAACTATCTTGTGCCTAATCAGTCATTTCTATAAACAGTTGTCGTTATTTCTGAGCTAAGCAAGTTTGTGAGTTCTCACTACTGAATGAGTGAAGTGGAGTGTACATGTCTTGAAGCATGGACCCCTGTCCGAAATTAATTCTGTGTTCAAAAGAAGGACTTAATGTAACCATCTGCAGGGGGTTCTGCATAGGGTTAGTAACATACGGAGAGGGTTAGTAACATACGGAGAGGGTTAGTAACATACGGAGAGGGTTAGTAACATACAGGAATAAGGTTAGTAACATACGGAGAGGGTTAGTAACTTCTGAAAATTGGTTTTCGGGGGCAATGTATAGGGTTAGTAACATACGGAGAGGGTTAGTAACATAGGGAGAGGGTTAGTAACTTCGAAAATGGCTTTTGGGGCTCTGTATAGGGTTAGTAACATACGGAGAGGGTTAGTAACATAGGGAGAGGGTTAGTAACTTCTGAAAAATGGTCAAAGGGGGCTCCGTATAGGGTTAGTAACATACGGAGAGGGTTAGTAACATAGGGAGAGGGTTAGTAACTTCTGAAAAATGGTCAAAGGGGGCTCCGTATAGGGTTAGTAACATACGGAGAGGGTTAGTAACATAGGGAGAGGGTTAGTAACTTCTGAAAAATGGCTTTTGGGGGCTCCGTATAGGGTTAGTAACATACGGAGAGGGTTAGTAACATAGGGAGAGGGTTAGTAACTTCTGAAAAATGGCTTTTGGGGGCTCCGTATAGGGTTAGTAACATACGGAGAGGGTTAGTAACATAGGGAGAGGGTTAGTAACTTCTGAAAAATGGCTTTTGGGGGCTCCGTATAGGGTTAGTAACATACGGAGAGGGTTAGTAACATAGGGAGAGGGTTAGTAACATAGGGAGAGGGTTAGTAACATACAGGAATAAGGTTAGTAACATACGGAGAGGGTTAGTAACTTCGGAAGACATTGGTTTTCGGGGGTAATGTATAGGGTTAGTAACATACGGAGAGGGTTAGTAACTTCTGAAAAATGTTTTCAGGGATCCATGTAAAGGGTTAGTGACATAAGGAGAGGGTCACCAAGCACATCTAACTTAACAAAGCATAAAGGTCTAACATCTGGAAATCAATTTACACAAAGCCCAAGTATTATGAAGACGTCAACCAACATATGATCCCAGATTTCATAGTCTGCACAACACGCACCGTTTACCCTGTCACAATTTGAAAATTTCTAAGGGGATGGGGAGGGCTACGCAGCGGCCTTATGGATCAGGTGACAATTGAGTCTTCTGACGACCAGTTCCTCCACGCTGAAAACCTAGTTGAAATCGTGTTGTATAAGATAATGCATCATACATCATTTGTAACAAAGCACAATCGGAGCCAAAATGTGTTGTTTTACCTCCCGCCGTTGCCTGCAGCCTTCTCACTGAATTTGAAAACCATGTAGCCATTCTTCCCTTCTCTTCCCCTTTTCGCTCCACCTTGTACAAGCCATCGTACGAAGGTTGAGGCCGTCCCCGAAGTGGTTTTGAGGGTATAGCCAGCGCCGAGAATTACGGAGACCATAAATAACACGCACCGGCGTGTTGGCGCGGAAGCGTTGCACCAATGCCGCATTTCCGCGCCGGAGCTTCGGTGTCCAAGCAGCTTCTTCCTCTGCTTCTCGAAGTCGGGGTTTCCCCTTCTCCGGGAGTATATTAGCACGTCGTTGTCAAGGTGGTTCACGTACGCCCCGAAGCGATAATGCATGTAGCAACTCTCAACCCTCCATGCATCATGCCGTCGATGCCACGAATTGGGTTGCGGTGGAGACCGGAGCACATGAGCCGGTCCCCGTGGCGAAATTTGTCCCCGATTTCGACCCCGGGAACGTCGCCCAAATACTTGGTCGGTTGTGTGATTTGGTGTTTCTCGAACCGTAAAGATTCTAACGTCCGGCTGGACGACATACACGGGCACTTGGTCCCGGTGATCTTACACTTCTCCACCTTGTCGACCAATACGCCTTGTAGAGATGAAGGACTGCCGAAGCCGTGCGCGATCATCGCACGTTGAAGATCAATGTTGCCCCCATCCACGTTCGTCGGGCGGTTTGAAAATAGCTGCGGGGGCAAGATGAAATGCAAACGCACCGGCCAACTCTCTTCGATGGTCTTAGGGGCTGGTTTCCGCCGGTACTCGGCACATCTTTTGGATCCAACATAATCGTGCACCGCCTACGGCCAGCAGTGGTAGAGACGACGTTCTTCCCCTTTTCCATTGCTACAGATCCGACCATTAAAACTCTGTATAAAGGAAAACGAGCTAGACACGGGTAGGAACCTACTTACCGAAGGAGGAGAGGGAAGAACTTCGGGATGGCGTATACGGAGAGGCGGTGTTTTTGAAAACGAAACGGTAACGTCATCGTTGACCGATTGCACACACCTTTCAGAAGTTCTATCTTCACGGTCTACACGGTATGTCAGGGGGCTTACACGGGGTATACAGTACGCGCTGGGTTAGTAACATACGGAGAGGGTTAGTAACATAGGGAGAGGGTTAGTAACATACGGAGAGGGTTAGTAAGTTCTGAGAAATGGGTTCCGGGGGGTATGTAAAGGGTTAGTAACATACGGAGAGGGTTAGTAACATACGGAGAGGGTTAGTAACCCTGGGAGAGGCTTAGTAACTTCTGAAAAAGGGTTTCCGGGGGGCATGTAAAGGGTTAGTAACATAGGGAGAGGGTCAGTAACTTCTGAAAGTTGGTTTTAGGGG
The DNA here is from genome assembly GCA_036172225.1 of Cryptocoryne crispatula var. balansae. Lineage (NCBI taxonomy): Eukaryota > Viridiplantae > Streptophyta > Magnoliopsida > Alismatales > Araceae > Cryptocoryne > Cryptocoryne crispatula. The sequence continues at coordinate 4,519,363 of CM069935.1, forward strand.
GCTCTGTATAGGGTTAGTAACATACGGAGAGGGTTAGTAACCCTGGGAGAGGGTTAGTAACATACGGAGAGGGTTAGTAACATACAGGAATAAGGTTAGTAACATACGGAGAGGGTTAGTAACATAGGGAGAGGCTTAGTAACTTCTGAAAAAGGGTTTCCGGGGGGCATGTAAAGGGTTAGTAACATAGGGAGAGGGTTAGTAACATAGGGAGAGGGTCAGTAACTTCTGAAAGTTGGTTTTAGGGGGCTATGTATAGGGTTAGTAACGTACGGAGAGGGTTAGTAACATACGGAGAGGGTTAGTAACCCTGGGAGAGGCTTAGTAACTTCTGAAAAGGGTTAGTAACATAAGCAGACCCTGTAACCGATTCGTAATGGTGTTCAATGGCAACCGGATGTAAACGGTTAAATGGTTAAATGGTGTTGAAACAAGAAATGTCTCCGTCCTTAGGATTCGGCTGCGTATCCTACACACATTACAAAACAGAGTACTAATGACATTGTATCGCTGTGCGTATCCAATACACAACAACAGAGCACCCAATAAGTTCTCCACACTTCTGAAATATTACACCACTTGAGAGTACATTACACATATCTTCTGGTTTAAATTGGGGTCCGGGGAAGGGAGGGGAGGGATCAGTGATCTGACAACTTCTCCATCAACAAGCATATCAATTGTACTCTTTGTTGCAACATCTCTTGAGGACCGATACACCACGGTCGCTTGTTCTTCCTGGCAACACGTTCAAAGAACCTCATGACATACACATTCAATGAAAATAGTAGAAACATAGTAAAAAAGAGCAAAATTGATACCTATTTGGAATACGTAACATATTGAACAGATAAGGTCATTTACCTCCCGCTGGGTTGTTGTGGACAACTCTCACTTAACTTGGTGGGCCAGACGTCTATGTCTGGTACTCCAAATACATTAGAAACCATTGCCGTCAGGAACTGAATCATGGTCCTCGCACCGGCTGTGTACCGAGGATTGCTACTGATTGAGTTGGAGATTACCCACCGTTGCTTGTCGGTGTCCGGGACGATCAGGCATGAAGTGGTTAGAATAATGGCGAGACGAAGAAGTACTTCTCGACGGCCGGGAATCTCTCGGCTGTCTTGGCTTTCAAGGCCTCGTTGGATGTTACCCTTGACCCTACCCCATTGTAAATCCGAGTCACTTTGGTATGCGGACGAAAAGTAGGACAAAACCTACAAGATCCGTAGAATGCTTTGGACTCTCGCTTGAGGTCATCTGTCATGATCTCCCGAGAAGACTTCTACGAGGGCCAAGGTCGTATACTGTCGAAGTAGAAGAGGTCCTCCAGATCACCATTTAGCACGGTAGCCCTCCAGCGGGTGCAGTAACATGCGTCACCCCTATTTCTGCAAGACACTGACATATTAGCATTATAACATATGATGAGGCAATAGTAACAAGATATCACCCTAACCTGCTGCTCGCGGTGTTTAGCCATTCCTCACACAACAGAAATCTGTCTTCTGGAATGCTGTTCAAAACCTGGTTAGCTTCGGTGATCCCACCCTTCGTTGCTTTTGTCATCTTCGTGGTCTTCCTAGCCCCGCTGGCTGCGGGGGCCTTCTTTACTTGCCCCCTCCCCCTCCCCCTCCCCTTCCCCTCCTGTTCTGGCTCTTCTTCCACAACGGTCTGCAGGTGAGCAATGCTTGGTGAGGGTTGAGAGTCCTCCAGAATTGAAGGTGCACCTGTTGGGCGTTTGCGGATATAAAATGATGATTCCGCAACCTTGTCGGATGGCTTTCGCGCGGTTCTTGTCCTCTCGTTTCACCCTCAACACCAAGGAGGAGACTATGTCATGAACCTTGTCGGAAGACAAGTGTTCATCCCTTTCCATCAAGTCCTGTGGTATATTTGTAGTCTCATCCATGAACAAGCTCACTGCCTGCATACCCCTGCCAACACATGTCCCTAAATTGACTCTTTCTTCCTTCTCCCTTGACAGCTCGACCCTCAAGCCTGCGTACCTCATCTCTTAGTATTGAGAGAGAGTGCACAGACTCTCTTTTGCCCTTGCTTCCGCAGGCGTCCATGGCCTCGTCCGGATCCTCCTCCGCGGGGTTCTTGTTCTTGCTTGTACTCCCCGCGCTCTCGCGATTTTTGAACTCTTCAAATTGATTTTGAAGAGCCTCCCTTTTCTCTTTCAATGCAGCTCTTGTTCAAGGGCTGCCATTCTCTCGTACTACAAGCTCAAGGCCGTGTTCTTCCCTCTCACCCGCCGGCCTCTCGCGGCCTCTTCGCTCCAACACCCTCCTCACCTCCCTCGTATGCGTCCTGAGTGTGTTGTGATTGATATTCTGTAATGAGGTGTCCCTCCTCTGCGTTTGGGAGGAGGGACAAAACCACCTGCAAATATACCACAAAATCATGTTAACGCAGCTGAGGATGTTGATTGGAATTGCAAATAAAAATGGTTAACATCTTAGAAACATCCTCACCTCATATTGGTGGTTTGCCAAATTCTTAAAAATCTCCAAGAAGTCCAATGGCTTCTTGAGCGTCTTGGTATTCCACTTTAAGAGGCGTGGAATAGATCGTGGACTAAAAGGTTCAATGAAAGAAACGTGCTCAAAGAACCATGCCTGCAAAGAGGAGCAAAATAAAATGTTGGAGGGTCACAGTAGTTATTACATTGGTTTGTAAGTAAGAAATTGGTGAAGCCAAATCAAGATGTTGTTTAATGTACTTACAGGAATAATAGCGGCACACCCAACCAAGTAGGGTGATTTATTATTGTTCAGGTCGGCAACGTACGTGCCGAGCTTCTCCAAAAGAATGGCATGCACACAAGCAGCCCAATTGTATCTACCTACTGTTTCTACATCTTGCAAATAATAAAGAACATTACGGGAACAAGAAAAGTTGGACTTAGGAATAAGAAAACAAGCGAGCATGAAGAGAACCCATAAGCTCACGGTGCTCTGTACATCATATGGGTTGTCAGAGTTGGCAGTTTTTTTCAGGACCTTGAATATTTCGTCCCGATGCAGGCCACCTCCTCGCACAAACTTGTCAAGTGTTGAGTGCCGTGTCCTGCCCTTTTAGTCGATGGGTTCACCCTTGTCCGGTAATCCCGGTATTAGACTAACATCACCGGTGGTTAGCTCAACATGGTGACCTTGTAAGTTGAACACGTGGCCACCACAAAGCCGGAGCACTTCCCTGAGTATGTCATTACTGAAGGTGTAGCTTGGGAGGCCCTGGAATATTCCAAAAGGAGTCCTTGCTAATAACTCCAAATGACATTGTCGGAACTGTACTTGTGCAACCATATCCACATAGTGTGAAATTATACACCTGTGTTGCACATACTTCTTATTCTCCTTCTCACCGGAATGACCCACCTTTTCACCAGAAGGAACCTCGAGACAGAAGGGGCCTTACGCTTCACAAACCTTTCATTTTTTGACCCATGTCTGTAAAATAAGATTGGAAGGTAAATAAAACAAATTTCAGAACATAGACATGTTAATTAACTAAATACAAACCATTTTTCAGAAGTTACTAACCCTCTCCGTATGTTACTAACCCTTTACATACCCCCCTGAACCCATTTTTCAGAACTTACTAACCCTCTCCCTATGTTACTAACCCTCTACACAGCCCCCTGAAACCATTTTTCAGAAGTTACTAACCCTCTCCGTATGTTACTAACCCTTTACATACCCCCTGAACCCTACCCCTTTCCGTATGTTACTAACCCTTTCCATCCCCCCCTGAACCCATTTCTCAGAACTTACTAACCCTCTCCCTATGTTACTAACCCTTTACATATCCCCCTGAAACCACTTTTCAGAAGTTACTAACCCTCTCCGTATGTTACTAACCCTTTACATATCCCCCTGAAACCACTTTTCAGAAGTTACTAACCCTCTCCGTATGTTACTAACCCTTTACACAGCCCCCTAAAACCATTTTTCAGAACTTACTAACCCTCTCCCTATGTTACTAACCCTCTACACATCCCCCTGAAACCACTTTTCAGAAGTTACTAACCCTCTCCGTATGTTACTAACCCTTTACATACCCCCCTGAACCCATTTTTCAGAAGTTACTAACCCTCTCCGTATGTTACTAACCCTTTACATACCCCCCTGAACCCATTTTTCAGAAGTTACTAACCCTCTCCGTATGTTACTAACCCTTTACATACCCCCCTGAACCCATTTCTCAGAACTTACTAACCCTCTCCCTATGTTACTAACCCTTTACATACCCCCCTGAACCCATTTCTCAGATTTACTAACCCTCTCCCTATGTTACTAACCCTCTACACAGCCCCCTGAAACCACTTTTCAGAAGTTACTAACCCTCTCCGTATGTTACTGACCCTTTACATATCCCCCGAAAACCGCTTTTCGAGTTACTAACCCTCTCCGTATGTTACTAACCCTTTACACAGCCCCCTAAAACCATTTTTCAGAACTTACTAACCCTCTCCCTATGTTACTAACCCTCTACACATCCCCCTGAAACCACTTTTCAGAAGTTACTAACTCTCTCCGTATGTTACTAACCCTTTACATACCCCCCTGAACCCATTTTTCAGAAGTTACTAACCCTCTCCGTATGTTACTAACCCTTTACATACCCCCACGAACCCATTTTTCGAAGTTACTAACCCTCTCCGTATGTTACTAACCCTTTACATACCCCCCTGAACCCATTTCTCAGAACTTACTAACCCTCTCCCTATGTTACTAACCCTTTACATACCCCCCTGAACCCATCTCTCAGAACTTACTAACCCTCTCCCTTTCTTACTAACCCTCTACACACCGAAACCACTTTCAGAAGTTACTAACCCTCTCCGTATGTTACTAACCCTTTACATACCCCCCTGAACCCATTTTTCAGAAGTTACTAACCCTCTCCGTATGTTACTAACCCTTTACATACCCCCCTGAACCCATTTCTCAGAACTTACTAACCCTCTCCCTATGTTACTAACCCTTTACATACCCCCCTGAACCCATTTTTCAGAAGTTACTAACCCTCTCCGTATGTTACTAACCCTTTACATACCCCCCTGAACCCATTTCTCAGAAGTTACTAACCATGTCCGTATGTTACTAACCCTTTACATACCCCCCTGAACCCATTTCTCGAACTTACTAACCCTCTCCACTATGTTACTAACCCTCTACACATCCCCCTGAAACCACTTTTCAGAAGTTACTAACCCTCTCCGTATGTTACTAACCCTTTACATATCCCCCTGAAACCACTTTTCAGAAGTTACTAACCCTCTCCGTATGTTACTAACCCTCTACACAGCCCCCTAAAACCATTTTTCAGAAGTTACTAACCCTCTCCCTATGTTACTAACCCTCTGCTGACCCCTTGAAACCATTTTTCGAACTTACTAACCACTGTCCGTATGTTACTAACCCTTTACATACCCCCGAATCCATTTCTCGTAACTTACTAACCCTCTCCCTATGTTACTAACCCTCTACACGGCCCCTTGAATCCATTTTTCAGATCTTACTAACCCTGTCTGTATGTTACTAACCCTTTACATACCCCAGTGAACCCATTTCTCAGAACTTACTAACCCTCTCCCTATGTTACTAACCCTTTACATACCCTCCTGAACCCATTTTTCAGAAGTTACTAACCCTCTCCCTATGTTACTAACCCTCTACACAGCCCCCTGAAACCATTTTTCAGAACTTACTAACCCTCTCCCTATGTTACTAACCCTCTACACATCCCCCTGAAACCACTTTTCAGAAGTTACTAACCCTCTCCGTATGTTACTAACCCTTTACATACCCCCCTGAACCCATTTCTCAGAACTTACTAACCCTCTCCCTATGTTACTAACCCTTTACATACCCCCCTGAACCCATTTCTCAGAACTTACTAACCCTCTCCCTATGTTACTAACCCTCTACACAAACCGAAACCACTTTTCGGAAGTTACTAACCCTTTCCCGTATGTTACTAACCCTCTACTGCGGCCCCAAAACCATTTTTCAGAACTTACTAACCCTCTCCCTATGTTACTAACCCTCTACACATCCCCCTGAAACCACTTTTCAGAAGTTACTAACCCTCTCCGTATGTTACTAACCCTTTACATACCCCCCTGAACCCATTTTTCAGAAGTTACTAACCCTCTCCGTATGTTACTAACCCTTTACATACCCCCCTGAACCCATTTTTCAGAAGTTACTAACCCTCTCCCTATGTTACTAACCCTCTACACTTGAAACCATTTTTCTAGTTACTAACCCTCTCCTTATGTTACTAACCCTCTGACGTACCCCTTGAAACCATTTTTCGAACTTACTAACCCCCGTCCGTATGTTACTAACCCTTTACATACCCACCGAACCCATTTCTCGAACTTACTAACCCTCTCCCTATGTTACTAACCCTCTCCGTATACGTTACTAACCCTCTACACGGCCACCTAAAACCATTCTTCAGAACTTAGTAACCCTCTCCCTATGTTACTAACCCTGTCCGTATGTTACTAACCCTTTACATACCCCCCTGAACCCATTTCTCAGAACTTACAAACCCTCTCCCTATGTTACTAACCCTCTCCCATATGTTACTAACCCTCTTCACAGCCACCTAAAACCATTCTTCAGAACTTACTAACCCTCTCCCTATGTTACTAACCCTCTCCGTATGTTACTAACCCTTTACATACCCCCCGGAACCCATTTCTCAGAACTTACTAACCCTCTCCCTATGTTACTAACCCTCTCCGTATGTTACTAACCCTTTACATACCCCCCGGAACCCATTTCTCAGAACTTACTAACCCTCTCCCTATGTTACTAACCCTCTCCGTATGTTACTAACCCTTTACATACCCCCCGGAACCCATTTCTCAGAACTTACTAACCCTCTCCGTATGTTACTAACCCTCTACACAGCCCCCTAAAACCATTTCTCAGAACTTACTAACCCTCTCCCAATGTTACTAACTCTCTACACAAACCCTAGTCGACGCCATTAATATTCTAAATATGCAAATTAATATGTAAGCACGACGATACGGTAGATAGAACAATAGAAGTCGAAGACGACGATCAAACCTCCTAACTAGGGCAGCCGACGGAGGAATCGAGCGAGGGACTGCGAACGTCGGCGGGAATGGAAGAAGACGATGAGGAAGAAACGAATACGACCACCGTGCGGGGAAGCAAGCCTCTTCAAACCCTGATACCTCGCGCGCCCAAAAATTTTCATCTTGTCACCGCGAGGTTTAAACCCTCAAACGTCGCGAACGGCGTCAGACGTGCCGTTTCGTTCGCCGTTCCGCGAACGTCGTTTCCCAAACCGGCGACGGACGTTTGGCACAGCGGTCCCGACGCTTACGTGGCTCTCGCGGATAGGCGACTGCGGGACTCGCCTCAGGAGGCGTCCTGAGGCGATCCGGACTCATATTTAGACGGGGGCAACTATTGTTAGGTATTTCGAATATTAAAATCTCCGCCGGATTCACAGCTCTCCTGCAAGCGCCCATCTTTGATTCTCCGTTCTGGCAGGAACGAACGAACTTCCCCCGGAGAAATCAAGAAGAAGAGAAGAGCAAGTGAGCAGGCAAAGCACCACAGCGTTTGTTGTGTAGAATTCCAAGAACATCATCGTTACAACGCCGGCAGTTACGATCGCCGGGCAAGATCTCGGCTTTCGTGAAATGAGGAGGAAATCTCTCGGATCTACGGAGTGGTTGGCCATGGCCTCTTCTTCGGTCGGAGCCGAAGAGATCGACATGATCACAGAGGCGGCGACGGAAAGGGAGGAGGTAGAAGGCGGCGGCGGGTGGCTCACGGTTGCAGCCACATGGTTGCCATCATCACGAGCTGCAAGCTCTTCCGTGCTGCTGACGCCATCACCGCTCGACTCCGCCAGCGCCGAACTGCCGGCTGGCGTCTCGTCCCGAAGAACTCGACCGCGAGGATCTTCGCTGTTCCTGACTGTGACCCAGCTGCTGTCCTCCTCCCACGTCGTGCTCGCCGGCGGCGGCGGCGACGGCGGCGGAGAGACTCCGCCGAGCAGCCGCCGAAGACATCCGTGGGCAGATTCCAGAGATTGGGCGTCCACGAGATTGTCGGATTTGTCCCCTTCGTTATCTTCTGGCCACGAATCCCAGAAGTCGCGATCTAGAACACTAATGGGGGAGTTTCTGGCGACACCGCCTCCGCAGGCGACGGATTCCTGGGCGGCGCGGCCGACAAAAGGATGGTTCAGCAGTTCCTCCGCCGACCACCGCTTTGCGGGATCCCTGTTCAGGCACCGGCTCAAGAAATCTTCGCCCTCGTCGGAGATGGCGCCGCAGGGGAGCTCCGGCACGTCGTCGGAGAAGGCGATCCGATGGAGGGCGGCCACGGGGTCGGAGACGCCGCGCCACGCGGGGCCCCCGGAGGCCATCTCGACGACGGTGCAGCCGAGCGCCCAGATGTCGGCCGCCGGCCCCTGCTCTTCCCCTCTCGCCGCCTCCGGCGCCATGTACAGAGGGGTCCCGGCGACCCCGCGGCCGTCGCCCTCGCCGAGCCACCGGGCGCACCCGAAGTCGGCGAGCTTGGCGGTCGTGGCGTCCTCGCCGAGGAGGATGTTGTGGCCCTTGACGTCGCAGTGGACGATTCCCCTGTCATGTATGTACATCAGCGCGCCGAGGATGGCGCGGGTGTGGGCCCTGATCGCCCGCTCGTCCAGACGGCCCCGCCTTTGGATCTCCTCGGCGAGGCTGCCGCCGGGAACGTACTCCATGAAGAGGTTGTAGCAGACCCGGCCGTCGGCCTCTGCCGTGACGTCCGAGCCCAGGTAGGAGACGATGTGCGGGTGGCAGAGGGAGGAGAGGACCTTCTGCTCCCGCTGCAGAGGCGCGGAGCGGCAGAGCTCCGCAGACTTGACGGCGAATGCCCGCTGCTTGGCGGAGCTGGAGTTGGCCAAGAAGACCGTGGCCGTCGAGCCCCGGCCGAGGCACCGGCCGCGGCCCCATCCGCCTCCGGCGGCACCGGCACCGCCCATGGTGGGAGCACCGGGAAGTTGAAAAGAAAAGAGCGGAGGAAGAGGAGAGAAGAGTTGCCGGTGGCAGCGCTGAGATGCCGTTCAATCAATATATATATATGTATATATACGGGGGAGGAGGAGGAAGGAAGAGAAGAGTAGCGGGGGTCCGCCGCGATGCCGGCCGTCCATGGGCTTTGACGAGTCCGCTGGCTCCATTCCGGCGCGTGCCGTAAAAGAGACCGGCGAAACGAGGCGCACGGCCGCGAGAGAGCCGGCTGCCAACTTCGCGGCGGTCGTCCGAGGCGGCGGCGGCGGCCGTGTATCGGCAGGCGGAGCCGGGGGGTTCAAAAGGTCGAACACCTTGGACTCGTGGATGGTGGGGGTAGGCCCCGCCCCGACCTCACTGATTCCACGTTCCATCTAAAAATGATGTTCGGCCGCAACGAACGAGAGTTAGGTCGTCCGCTGCTTGCGGTCGGGGTCAGGCCCACGCTCTTCTCGTCGCTCGGTCTTCGGTCTTCGAAACGGGGGAGGAAGGAGGGCTTGAACAGTGAGTTTTAGGCGCCGGCAACTACCTCGAAGAAGAAGGATAGGAGGTCGTCGGTCCAGCTCGAGTCGGTTCGGCCCAATTTAATCGAGCGCGGATCTCTACCGCCGACCTGCCGAGAGGGCTCTTGCAGTGGAAGAATAGAGGGTTGGGTGCGAGTAAATTCGGCCCAATCTAATCGAGTGCGGATCCCTCCCAGTCGACCTGTTGAAGGGATTCTCGTAATCTTCTTTACAAGAGCGGACTGCGGGCCTCATGATTTGACGGCAAACCTCACTCGTGTGGTGGGTGAGGGAGACTGTGCGGGAATCCCCTCAATCGGTGAGCTAGGGAGATCCGCTCTCAATCTAATCAAGGTCGCTCGGGGTCGACGACTCCGATCAATGAAGATCGGGGTCGACGGCTCGGGTCGACGAGGATCCAAACCGCAACGGGTCTGACTCGGAAAAGAATCCGAATTTAGAGAAAGAACTAGCTTGGGCCAAGTTGGTTGACCCGACCTACCCGACTCGGGCTCGGATTCGGCCGGTCTCGAGTCGGATCCGACCCGATCCGACACTCCACGTACAGCAGAAGTTGAAGTCACACCTCGCGCCTGTTGCTAACGGGAATATCTAGCTGGGCGGGTGCAGATCCCCGTCATCGTCCTCCCATGAGGTGGTGGTGCATGCCTTTCTGGACGTTTCTCGGGTGCAGAGAAGAAGAATGTGGCGCAAGTGGAGCTAGACTATCACACGCATTTTCAATCGGTTTTTCTTTTAAAGAAGAAAAGAAAAGAAAAAGAATATCTCTGATGATGATGCAGAGACAAAGATAAAGCTTACTTAACGATGATAGATGGGATACACGTAGAGTTGATGCGATTAACCAAGTCAACATTGATATATATATACGTACATGTATCTATCCATGTACCAAGAATCATCGTCGTCCTCCAACGACACTCGCGTGATCACTAACAGCAGTGGCGCATTCATATATAATGGGTACGTATATATTTGCTCATCATATCCCCTTCTTCCTGGGGCTCTTCACCACACTCTAATATTCTCTGATGCCGAGTTTGATTAGAATATCAATAATAATATTTTATCAATTCTTACGATGACATTCATTAAAGATAAAATAACAATATCGAAATTGACATATGTATATATATCTGCGTTAAAGGTTCCTTTCCGTCATGCTTCTCGTGAGGTTTCCATTGATATTTTCTACCAGCTGCTGGTTGTCCTTTTAATCCTTTGCGTGATCAGTCGTTTCGCTTGCTCGATCTCTACTTGGCGTATATATATTTATTTAACCTGTGATCCTGAACCAGCCGCCTAGGTATGGTTGGAATGAGCCTAGACAGATTGACTGAGGAAATTATGCGGATGAAAGAGGTCGAAATTTTGATTTGATCTTGATAAATTAAATGCATGGTCAGAATTAATTGATCAAAATCATTCACTTTTATTTATATATCCTAATTTAAATTATGTTCTAATATGTGTCTGGAATAAAATAATAAGAAAATAAAGATGTGCTGTGTGTGAGGTGATAAGAAAGTTAAAAATAAAATTTTAAAGTCGAAAATTGTAATAATTATATGTTAATTTTAACTTATTTTTAAATAAAATTAATATATACTATATACTTCGGAGCTGGAATGATGGAATAATATAATGATTCATATCTGATCTATCAAAATGCATTAATTACCTTCATTAATATAATGCAAATAAAAAGAGGATAATTTAACAATTCTATCTTGATCCAATATTTCACACCCACCATGGTCAGGATTTCGATTCACACTTATATTAAATCGATACGCACACAATTTAATTACACACACCTGGAATTCCTCCACAAGTGGAGACTCCAATCTTCACACTAGCTTAATTACCACAAGGGCAATATATATACATTCTTTAAAACTCAGCTTAAGAAAGACATATATAGTTATAAGCACAAAAGGATGAGAAAGAAATGGAACCAAAGCTTGTCTTAAGAAACCAAATTTCTTTCTAATTAGTTGTAGTGTTTCTTTCTTCGAGATGGCAATTTTTATACTCCAATACAATTCTTTCGAGTATCTTAATTTTCAGGTCGTATTTTTTTTGTTTTAAGATAAGAGAATCAAGCAAAATGTTGAGAAGAACGTCAAATTCTGTCAGCCTTTCCGTGAAGCACTGAAAATTTTCAGTTGGACCGATGAGCATACTGTTCTTGACTGAAAAACCATTCTGGAAATGTCAGTCAACCTACGTACGCAATTTATGTATCCAGCTGATCGACCGATGCTATTTAATTTTTTGGTTAGTAATTTCATACCGAGAATTTTTTTTTGTTCACGCAGGCCAGTTGGCCAGAGCTGCGCTGCCCATGCCCCAGCTCGATCCCCACCAGAGATCACCCCCCAAGAGGTGGCGGGCTTCGGCGCCTGTTCGAACCCTCGCCTCCGCTCGGAGCGGAGGACGGTGCCAGTCGACCCACAGTTGACCAGCATTTCATACTGAGAATTGATATATATATATATATACACACTGTCCGTCGGCCGATGCACCCACGAGCGGTCGACCGATACATCCAATTTTTCCAACTTCTAAATATTGTGTATACATTCTCTTATATTAATTTCTTGGTTTTATTTCTTGCTCATGTTTCTTCCACCAATCTTGATTACTGATTAATCATGTTTTTTTCTTCTAAAATAATTATATTCATCATCAGAGCTCATACAAGCTATTTTCACAATTAAAACTCTATTCCACTTGTCTATCGTGTCAAACTAGTAGGATTGAATTTTTTTTTGTCGATTTGTCAACGAGTGAAGATCCCCCTAAGTAGCTATTGGTAAAATCTGTAAGTTTAAACATTTATTTTAAAACTAAAGTATGGTTATTCTTATTTATATTATGTCAATTAAATCTATTAAATATGGTGGAGATAGAATATAGGTTGAGTTCTTAAAAATAAGATGAGTTTCCATACCGTCTGGTTGCATAATAAATTTTACATATTTTAATGATAAAATGTTATATTAAATTAAAGTGTAAGTTAGAAGATGACATACAATTATCATGTTTCGAAAGATGTGATAACGAAAAAGCGTAAGAGTCATTTATAACCGAAAGAAGTGGGAGGACCATAAGATTAAAAAAAAGTTTGTCTCATTTTTTGTTGTAAGAAGAGAATCTCCTTTAAAAAGTTGGATGTCAGCTCCACTAGTTTACGGCTTACTCCTGGCAAGACTGTCTTCGCATCCGCGTTGTGTGCTTGCTTTGTTAAAGCCTTTCTCTATCCAAAGACACTGGCTTTCTATGTAATCTCCTAGCTTAATAGAATGTCCTCTTAAGCAATTCATGTAGATGATTTTTTTTCTTCGAAAAATGAGCTATGGGGAAGTGAAGTCATACTTTGTTAGCCAAGTCAGTCAATTAAATCTAATGTTTCAAATTTTGGATTTGATTTCTATAAAAATTAACGATTTCAAATTTCTTTGATATCCAATGAATTATGGGAAGCAAAACCGGATATTTTGATAACTTATCCGGGTCAAAATTAGAATCGATTCTATTTTTATTTATTCATAAAAATAAGTCAGTATAAATAAAATTGTTTTAATAAATATAAATAAATTATAAAGTATGATATGTATATAAGTGATAAAGTGACAGAATTAAAATTTTAAAGAGATTATATCAAAATTTAGTAATTTTACATGATTATTAGTTTGTTTTTAAATTAAAACAAATATATAATATGTATTTTTTGTTTCGATTCCGATGATGGAATCAAAATCAGAATGTAGTGATTTTGAAATGTGATTTTCAAAGTATCAAAATCAGACTCATAACTTCTACGAGAATCGAAATTGAGATACATGGTGAATTTTCTTTGAAGGTAACATGTATACCAAAACATTAACCTGGAAGGTCTTTACAAAAGTGATACCAAATAGATTTCGGGAGAGGAGAAAGGAATTTATCCTCACTTTTAGTCTACAGAGCCCATCAAGCCAATTCATGAGCTAGGTAATTACATGCTCGGCTCACAAAAGAAATATGTACATGAGGACAAGTAGACAATATTTTAGAACATCTGTGAATAATAGATTGGGGCCTCCATAACATTCCTCCTTGGCCGGTGATAGCTTCAACCACCCCTTTAGCATCACTTCTATCAACGTTTGCCTAGAAGAAGTTGACGCCCAATTACAGGTCTGCTCAATAACTTCAATTTCCAAAACTTGTGCATAAATAGAAGATGACAATTTAGTTTTCCAAAAGATTAACTGGCCTTCCTCATTTCTGACCACAATACTAATAGCCTCCATAAGCCCCCCATAAGCTCTGAGGTTGCACAATCAACATTTACTTTGAGATGGTTGGGGTTCAGAGGTCTCCAGACATGATCAGGAGAAGAGAGTTCTGGAGGAGCATTGGCTAAACATAAATCCACAGTCATCAGAGCTAATCGATATATTTTACGAGGAGATGCATGATCTAAATTGAATATGAACTTACATCTTGCTTTCCAAATATGCCATATTAAGCAACAAGCCATAATACCCATTTTCGATAAGTGACTATCCTTAGATGCTGCAAACGTTAAACATTGGTCAATAAAAGCTGAAATGGATTTTGTCTTCCATGTCAAAGAAGTGTCATATGGTAACATTAACCGAATTGCTCTACTACGAGGGCAAAAAATAAATAAGTGGTCAGAGGATTCAGCCTCCCCGTTGCAAACAAGACACAAGGGTGATATATGGGAACATCTTCTATGAATTTCAAGATTGGTAGGAAGATTGCCAGAAAGGATCTTCCACAGACAAACAACAATCTTTTGGGATAAAAATTTGCTAACCTTTGGATGCCAAAGCTTGCGCCAAATAGCTACATTGGAAGGACCTGGAGGAAACTTGGCCTCTATAAGAAATCTGTATGCTAATTCAAGAGTAAAACAACCATGAGGAGTTAAAGGCCATATTAAGGTATCTTTCAATAAGTCACCATGGATAGAAGTGTTTAAAATGCGAGCCGATGAAGTAGCATCAAACCAGCAAGCTATAACAGAAGCATTCCATGCTCCATTGGAAATTAGCTCATTGACCAAACCTAGAAAAAAACAAGTTGGAACACTAGAAAATAAAGGCCCTTGCCATCAAGCACCCAAGCATGCCTCCAAGGATGAATCTGTGATCTGCCCTTGATTTGTCATACAGTAGCTTTAGTGAAAAAAGGACGGACCATAAGCAAGAATTTCCATACCAATGAATCAGTTGATTTGGGTTTGACCTCCCAAATTGAGTGTTTTCATAAGTATCTAGTTTGTAACATTCTAGACCATAAGCAATCAGGCTTAGACAGAAAATTCCATAAAAGTCTCATTCCTGAAGCTAAGTTCAGATATTCTAGATCTTTAATACCCGTACCCCCATCCATTTGGGTTGTTTGATTGTTTGCCAACTAGAAAAATGAATCCTTCTACCTTTAGTAGAAGAATGTACCCACCAAAAATTTTGCTGAAGACGCTTAAGCTTATTTAAAAACTTCTCTGAAAACTTATACACAGACATAGCATGTAAGGGGAGGTGGCAAATAGTAGAAGTGATAAGAGTAGTTCTACCTACTGTGGAAAGTAGGTTGGCCTTCCAACCAGCCAATTTCGTTTGACAAGATCTGATCAAATGCTCTTCTTGAACATACTTTCCTTGAGAAAAATCTCACGGAATACCCAAGTAAAAATTCTCTTTCGAGGCTACCTGAAAACTAGTTACCTGACAAATACTAGCACACAAAAATTCAGGCACATTTTTGCTGAAACAAATTTTTGATTTAGAGTAGTTAATAGCTTGACCTGAAATCAACTCATACTCATGTAAGATATTTAAAAAAGCATCAATAGTCACCTTCTTTGCTGTACCACATATTATCACATCATCCGCAAACACGAGGTGTGTGATTTTAGGTCCTCTGTAAGCAGTTCTGACACCCTGAATCCTACCAGAACTGACTGCTTGGGATATCATAGAAGAAAGGACATCTGCACATAAAATGTAGAGAGATGGAAATAATGGACATCCTTGGCGAATACCTCTTTGCTGGAAGATCTTACCAGAAATGTGCTCATTAATGTTTAAGGAATATGTAACTGTTTTAGAACAAGACATAATCAAATTCACTAGTCGACGATGAAAACCCCTCTTCAGGAGAACATGATAAAGAAAATCCCATCTCAATTTAAACTATGGAATCAGACCGTTTGCACTTTGCAGCTCATTTCTATAATATTCAATCGTGGTTAAATAATTCTATTGGAGGTCGAAACCAGCCATTTGTCATGGCCCAATAAACGACTTGCTGATGGGCCATGCTATGCGGAACCGGTTAGTGACTACATACCTAAATGAACCGACCCCTCGGGCCCAGCAATTTCTCTAACGTCGGTAGAAGGACGAAGGTTTCATAATGAAGAAATTTGTCGTTAACTGCATAATTACTCTAATAAAGTATTAACACTGCCAACCTAGAAATCAAAATAATTCAAAAAAATAAGATCAGCACATCCGAGAATATCGTAATCTACTTGTGGCATCACATAGCTTCAGAATATTTATTCATCGCAAAATAAGATTTTTTTTTTATAATCCCATATAACATCGAGATTATTTGGAATGAGCCGTAGTGAAAAACAAGAAACATCTGCTGCGAGCTGCATCGAAGTTAGTATTGTTAAAGGATCCGAATGTCAGATATAAACATGTGTTTTTTAAAATTCCTCCGACCAAAAATAGATGGGCCAGTTTTGAATACTAGTGTGCATTCAAGAACGATGGAAAAAAGAATGTATCAAGAGATATAACTTACCATGATAGAGATTGATAGGCCATTTTGGAGGGTGTGCAAATGTTCTCAACTCTTTGTCACAACCGAAGGTGATCTTGAGATTGATCGATTACCATGAACCATGCTCAAAATTCCGATAAAATTGAATATTGAGATGCTTCGCAGATCAAAGCTGCAAAGGTTCTTGAAAATTGGAAGTTTCTTGTTTAAGATGAGCACGCTGCACTGTTCACGGAGATGCATCCTTTCTGCCGGAAGGTGTTGGTAGGTCGATGGGATAAATTGACCGGACCCGCCGCCGAGCGTTGCAAAGCTGGGGGGGGATTCTTTCCTGTGCCCGCTCCCACCAGTTTCAAAAAATTCTTCGATCCCCTAAAAAGATGGCTAGAATAGCTGTTGGACCAAGCAGCTGAGCCCCGTTTCCCGTCTTTCCCATGCTTCAGCGCAAAAGACCGCATTGATAAACAAAAAGGCGAAGGGGTTCCCTTCTTTTGTCTCCCCCATGCTCGCACTTTCTCTCTCCGTCCTAGTTCCCCTCTTCTTTGTCACCTTCGTACCATGGGGATTCGTGCTCGTCACCCGTTTGCCGGACGGAGGACGAGACTTGGAAGAAAATGCAGAGGGGAAAGAGAAAAAATAAAATGCAGAGGGGAAGGCAAAAAGATGTATCCCTGGGGTTTGGTTTCCCCTCTTACGCGGTCACATCCGAGGGGCAAACACCGGGCACCATAAAAGAACAAAAAGCAAACGACACATCGAAAGCAGAGAGATAGAGAGCGGGGGACGCGGTGTGAGCACGGCTTTCCTTTGAAACGAGGAGAGAAGGGGTGGGTGGGGGGAAACGGGAGTTCAATCCTTTGTTTACAAGCTTGGATGCTGCTGCTCCGCAGTTTTTCTGGCCGTGAAGGAGTGAAAGTTACGATCTTGGAAGGAAATATCGGGCCTTTCGGCTTTCTCAACATGTTCACTCTGGTGGATGCCAGCATCGGCTTCCACAGCGACTTTCCCTGTCCTCCGCATGGAGTGCGGGTGGTGGAGCAGGTGCGGCCGGGGAGGAACTGGAGGTCAGTGATGGCTGCTGAATACCTCCTCCTCTTTTGCCGTTTTTGAGTTTTTGCTCGACATTTTTTCATGGGTTCTGGCGCCCTCTTGCGCATGTGGGTTTTGTTTCTGTATTAGATGGTAATGTTTATTTGCAGTTGGGACATTCTGTTGTCCTGTTGCTGGTGTTTCTAGTGTTAAGTTGCAGGTGAGTGAGGAATTTTTTTTAAGTTTCTTCTGTGGAAATAACCGTAGATATCCTGTTTGGCCCACCTCTTCCCTTCATTGCTCTGGTGATCTTGCGCTCTGTAAGGGGCTTGTCTTCTCTTGGAAGGCCCCTTCCTTCCTCTTTCAGGGGTGCCGTCTTTGGCCGCGGCGAAAATAAAGTATCAACCTGACTGGAGTTGTTCATACACCTTCGAACAATTTGAGCAATGCTGGAGTTTTCTTGAGTCCTGAGCCATTTTGTTGCCTCATGGCCTGGGTGACTTGCTGAGGTTGGCTTTCCTTACTGTAGCATTCCTTGGTACCACGTTGTATGCCACTCCATACCACGTTGGGTGCCATCTTAGGTGTTCAGAGGATTATTTAAAACACGCCCGTACTTTAACAATGGGATTTCACCTACTTGTTTTAATCTTGAAACGGTTCTGTGTTCCTTGGGTTAGACGTAAGTGGCTCACTTGCAATCGGAGTGCGTTCACTCATGAGTGTTTGGGTTGCATGATAAATTGAGTTCTTGTTAGTTGTTACAGAAGTATGTTTTGTGACAAAACATGTAAAAAGGGTGTTTGACAACCACTACGGAAATTTGTTTCTAATAGTGAACTTATTGGAAAAGGAAGAGGTGAGACCTTTTTTTTTTCTTGTGGCTCCCAGCCTCTTTAGTGACACATAATCACCACTCTTTTTGTTATGATATCTCATTAAACATGATTATTTTATGTCTTCAGCTATCTTAGAGTTCATTTCAATATAAATTTTATCACAAAAGTGTATAAAAATTAAGTGCAACCTGGCACCCTATAAGGTGAGATACCTTTAAATGATCTCAAAATCTGATTGTTTGAAACTTGCCCAACAAAGTTCTATTATTTGGTTCTATTCATTCTACCTTATAGACTCAGTTCAGTTGGTTAGTACAGACAGAAAATATAATGTCCTAACTGCAGAGTCTGAGGTGAGCCGTGGACTAATCTTTTGAGTCCTTCCTGAAAAGTCACTTCAGCTCTTTAAACTTTATTCAAGTGTGTTTCTACTATTTTACGGCCTCAAAACAATAAGGAGTATGAAAAGTGGGATCAATTAAATGTGTTGGAAGCCATCAACTGCTTCCCTGCTCTCTCTCTCTCTCTCTCTCTCTCTCATCACTAGCAACCAAAGAGACCCAATAGAAAGACAACCTGGAAATGGTGTTGCCATGGGACATAGGAGGTGACTGGATATGAAAAGGCTTGCTACATGTGGGTGTGCTAAACTAGGGCTGGATGCCTGCATTGGTGGATCTAGCAGCTCCTGGTGGAGTGTGTCAGTCTACATTTTTTGAGAACCCTAGTAATATTTTTAAAATCTTTATTAAGATACTTTACATTATAATCTCTACTGAATTCAAGGTGAACCACTAAGTGATGATCCTACATCTTCATCTTGATGTCTGCAACTTCTGCCCTCATTAGTCTTGATTAGTTGTGTGATTATCTATATTTTATTTTAACTTTTCCCCAACTAGAGGTACACTTATCAGATTTTCAAAAATGTATTTTGAAGACAAGGATGGTAGCATTAGTTTCATAAGTATCCTTCTGATTTGGTGGTATGGTCAATGGCACAATGTTTTACCCATAATTGTCAAGGCGACAAGGCGCCCAAGGTGTTAAAGGGTGCCTAAACCGCTTGGGTAACAAGGTGGCCGCCTAGGCAGTCAAGGGGGTAGTGTTAGATATATATATATATGTATGTATATACATATGTATATATACTAGGGGTGTAAATGGAATCCGATATTCCGATTCGATTTCGATAAACATTGAGGGGTATGAAACTTGTTTTTGTATCCTACTATCGGAATCGGATACTCCGGTAGCTTATCGGAATCAGAACTGGAATCAATTGATTCCGTTTCCGTTAATCCGATTTCAATAAAAAAATAAGTATATCTAAATAAAATAAAATAAAGTTAAATAAATAATAAAATATAATACTTAAAATGATAAAAATATAAAAATAAAATTTTAAAAATATCATATCAAATTTAAGTAATTATATGTGAATTATTAACACATTTTTTAATAAAAATTAATATTTAATATGTATTTCGAAAATTATCAGATTCGGTTCCGATTTTGATAATGGAATCGAAATTGAATCAAAATCGGAACTCAGTGATTCCGAAATTATCAAAATCGGAATTGGATCCTATTAACCCTTATTGGAATCGGAATCGGATTCTGGTGATTCCGCTACCAAATTCGACCCGTTTACATCCCTAATATATACATATATAAAATATATAATTAGATGTTAATATTATATATATTTATGTATACATAAAAATATATATACATAAATATAATTATTTTTGTATGTTATAATTGAATATGCGTGTTTATCTGTGCATACAAGTAAATATGATTTGTTTTTGTGATCATGTTGTCTTGGTATATGTTGGGAAAGAGCTAAAATCGGAACTCAGTGATTCCGAAATTATCAAAATCGGAATTGGATCCTATTAACCCTTATTGGAATCGGAATCGGATTCTGGTGATTCCGCTACCAAATTCGACCCGTTTACATCCCTAATATATACATATATAAAATATATAATTAGATGTTAATATTATATATATTTATGTATACATAAAAATATATATACATAAATATAATTATTTTTGTATGTTATAATTGAATATGCGTGTTTATCTGTGCATACAAGTAAATATGATTTGTTTTTGTGATCATGTTGTCTTGGTATATGTTGGGAAAGAGCTAATCTCAAGTGAGATGGTAAAGAGGGTTTTGGAAAAAAAATTTAAGTTTTAAGTATGCATCATATATTTATAATCACAAATCTCAACAATATGTAATAGTATATATGATAGTGCAATATTTTTATACTATTATTAAATAGGTGGCCATGAATCGCGGATCGACCTCAATGGGACTTGGGCGCCTAGCTAGGCACCTTGGGTGCCTTTTGGGCCCCCCAAAACCAAAAGGTGCCTTGGCAAGGCGGCCTTGGAAAAGCACCTTGCCACTTAGGCACCACCCAATGCCTAGACGGGTGCCTTGACAATTATGGTCTTACCCTTGATTTGCGAGAAGAAACTATTTCCTGTTTTAAACTAGGCCTCCAGCTCAAAGTGGAGCAATTCCATGTTTTAGTCCAACTCTCCAGCTCATAATGAAGCAATTAGTTTAAACAAATTGACAATATGTATATTTAGCTTCTCCAAGAAGGATAACCAGACAGTGGGAGCTTTGACAGTAGATGAATAGACCCTGTTTTCGCATATTTCTCGAAAATGTATGCCACCCTTTTTGTCTTCTATTTGTCCCTCATTTCTCCAGTTGCTTTTATATAGTCAGTAATGATGTACCATTTAATATATTTGGTGTATAACTTTCTTCTTTTATTAGTGTCCAGGATAACTTAGTGATGGGGAACAGAAATGAAAGACACTTGCTGAGGCTATTAACCCACAAAGATTTTCTGACTCCCACAGTTGGTTCCAGATTTTTCAATTTTTAAAGTGATCTAATTAAGAAATTTTCCACTTAAGTTGCTTTCTCTTTTAATTAATCAGAAGAGGAAGAAGAAGAGGAGAACACGCCGGTTTCGAAAATCTTGATAGATTTTGAAATTCGGTTCTACAGCTAATGAAACTGATTTTAGTTATCTGGATTAGGTCCACTCTAAGGTGCTCGCCAATGACCAACAGCAATTATGCTACTAGCTAGGACCTAATCGCACCAGGCATGGCGTTTCGATGTAGATAATAGGAAAACAAAGCTATAACCATACAAGGAAGAGTGATCAGAAATGTACCTCCACACCGGAGTGTGGGGAAGACATTCTTCGGCTGAGAGATTGGTAATCCCCCTCTAATTACAATGATTTTAACAGATAAGTACAGAATCAAATGATGACCCACACCTCACACGGTGGTAATAGGTCTACAAAACTTTCTTGGAGGATTACCAATCTTCAGGTTGACAGAAAACCTCAAGATCTGCACCTTGCTTGAATTTTCAGCAACCTTGTCAATTTCCAACAATAGGGATAGCAACCAAGATTTTAGGCTCAGACAATTTGTCTCCTCACAGCCTTGGAATCAGGAGACCAGATTTTAAGGCGATTCCCTTCCAGTGGAGAACTAGCTCACAGCCGGCAACTTCAAGAAGCTACCAAGGCAACTGGAGAATCACTGGTCCTCATCACATTCCTGATTAAAATGTAGGCGGATTCTGTTTTCTATCCGCCTTTTTCTATGGCTATATTCTGTTGCTAGAAGTTGAGTAATCTTTATGAAAACCAAACTGCTATAGACTAGTTGAACTGGATATAACAGTAACAGGAATTGAACTCCCGAAAACCAGAAGATCAGCTAATGTGACTGGAAGTGGACCAGTCTCAGTCAGTTCTATATTTCCAAATAATACTCAGAGTGTGACTGGAAGAGGACCAGTCTCGACGATCAGCAAATATCAAGGAGCTGATATTAACAGTAACCACTCAGTTGACTACGCCAAGAATCAGCAATGTAATGGAAACATCAGATCCAAAGTAATCAATCAGATCGAAAAGGTTGCTTGATTCGGACTGTAATAAGGACCAAAATAATCAGAATCCAATGTAGCAGTGAAAGAATCTCCAGATCCGGAAGTAATCTGAACTTGGACTGGAGAGGACCAGTCTCCCAAAGACAGTAAACCGAAACTGTAATGAAGTAGTGCAGAGGGAAACAGACGAACTCGTAGAAAGGGATCCGTCTCTCAGGATCTTAAAATCCCACAGCAGAGATACAGTCAACCAGAATATTTTCGATCCATCTTCTCACGGAAAAAGAACTAAGTTCAAACGGATCAATGAACTCTCAGAAGGTGAAGTAATATCGGAATGAAAAGTAAACCGATGTTAAACGGAGCTCAACTTCTGAATGACTTCATAGCCACGATTTCCAAACCAGAAACCAAGATTATGTACCACTATCTCAAACCCGTCGACCAACTGTTGATAAACGTTTTGAGCTAAAGACCAAGCGGAGTATCCGTTCAAGAACAATATCCAGCAACACAGATCCGTAGATCTAGAAGGTGAGGGAGG
The DNA here is from genome assembly GCA_036172225.1 of Cryptocoryne crispatula var. balansae. Classification (NCBI taxonomy): domain Eukaryota; kingdom Viridiplantae; phylum Streptophyta; class Magnoliopsida; order Alismatales; family Araceae; genus Cryptocoryne; species Cryptocoryne crispatula. The sequence continues at coordinate 4,542,137 of CM069935.1, forward strand.
ACGAACTCACAGAGATAACACCATCATTTACCATATTCTCATCCAAGGGATCGAGTAGTCTTAAGACGTAGATCCCATCTTCATCGGCTAGGCGCCTCGGAGTAGAAAGATTCAGAGCCTTCCCCGGTCGGAGCTCAACAGTTCTTCAACCGGCTAGAACGGCAACAACGAAGGTTCTACATCCAGCGTGGGAGTAGACCTCTCCAGCTACCAGCACAGCCGATCTCATAGATCCGACAACCACTTCATCGAGGAAAGAAAAATCCAGTCGTACGAAGAGAAGAAGGCGTCGGAACCAGACTCAGTTGAAGAAGAGGAAGAAGACGAGCTGCCTTCAGGGAGAAGTCGAGAAGGAGGACAAGCTATCCTCAATAAGAGAAGAAGGAATGAAGTTCCGTAGAGACCGGAGGAGTGATCCCACAGGGGCGGAGCTCAAGACAAAACAGTAGATCTGAGGAGAAGGAATTGAACTCTCCAAAGGCGCGTCGCCATTGCTCCATCGGAGGAAGGAGAACGGAGGGGACGAAGTCCGCACTAGGGCATCGCCGGTGGAAGGAGGAGCTCGAGGAACGCAGCCAGCCGCCACGCCGAGTGGAGAGAGAGGGAGAAACCCCGTGTAGACCAGCCGTCCGCCGCCGGGAGGAAGTTGAAGACCCGCCGCCGAGAGAGAATCGCGGCCAGCCGTCGCGAGTGAAGACGGGGAGGAGAGAGACAAACCCTTGTGGGTTTAAGAGCGCACAGGAGAGGGATAAAACCGGAAGGCAAATTTCAACGGGAGCTTTCTTCTATTCAATGTATCATATCTCGACTGGGGAGGGGTTCGGTCCTTTAAATAGGAGCTGGCCCACCCATTTACAAGTAAATCCAGGAAAACAATATACTAAATGAAAAAAATGCGTAAACAGCAACTAAAGTGCCTAAAATTATGTAAGCACCTCAGAAAATCTAAAAAAAAATACACTGACTAAACAAAATATAGACAATGATCTCCAAGCCAAATTGAATCCAAATTCTTCCTTCGTCGACCATAAACTTGACTAAATCGTGGCCAATGTCTAGTGTCCCCACTACTTAGTTTCTTGATGGATATAAGTGATTCCTTCTCAGGTGAAAATAATACTCAAAACAACAGATTAATGGTTCTAGCAAAGGGTGGGTCAATACTCACTGTAATGAAGGATACTGCATGGCAGGTCCTGAAACATGCACCAAATGTTCCTAACTGGGAACCCCTTGTCCTTTGTGCTTATTAGTGCTGAAGCAAAGGGGCAGTTAAGTGGTGCTGGTAAGGTGCACTCTTGCTGGTTAAGGGTCCCCTGTTCTAGGCCTGCTACTTTCATCCCTTGGCTTTACTTGAAGTGTAGTAGCTAAATGCACACTAGACTACTAGATATGTTGTATCTTGACCCTACTCCATTCACCTAGACCAGTTTTAACTTAGGATCACATCCTTGAAGCTTTATCCACTAAACCATGACTGTCACTTATCACCTGAGGTGCAGAGGCAGCAGCTGGATTCTACTTGATAAGCAGGTGAATGTGTAAATGATTGCTGAAGCAGGCTCTAGATGGCAGCTTAACTGGCATAATTGTGCCATTTCCTAAAATATAGCTTTCCTCTTCTTCATGCTGATATAATCTACAAAATCAGATTCTCTTTCGAAATTAAACTGCTCTTGATCACAATCCTCATTGATGGCTGCTGTAAATGGGGGCCTTAATTTATTGCTGCTTTGGTGGAATATCTTATGATATGGTATTCCTTTTTGTAAATTGGCATTCTTCATTTATTTTTGTATGCCTCAATTTTGTATTAATGCATTAGGCCTTGCTAGTTATCTTCAAGTGCTTTGTCCTTGTGCACCCGGAACTGCAGGTATCATTGTATTATCAGGTTGATTCTCTCAAAATGTTTTTTCCACTCTATTCTTTTTTTGAGCTATAGTTTCTTTTCTATTCTACATATTAGGATTGTATACTTAGATACACACACATAGATCTCTACTGTGGTAGTAGTCCTGGTGGGCATCTAGGTTAAGCATCGAGGAATCAATAAAAGGTAAGCAAAGCCTAATTGACCTTGGCATTTGGAAGTTGCGAAGATGAGAGTGAGACTCCTCTTTACCCATTGATCACCAGATCGGGATCGGTACCCTGATCGGATCGGCCAATTCCGACCAACATTTTGGAAGAAAAACCATTCCGGAATCAGTCCAGATCAGTTCTTAAAAGTCCTAAAAAATTCTTAAATTGGATTCCGTTCCAATCTAGGCCCTTTGGGGCCAATTTTGGCTGCTGCCTGGCGTGGCGGTCTTAACCACCCACAGCTGCCACAATGGCAGCAGAGGGGACGATTCCGACGATGAATCATTGGAATCGGCCGATTCAACTGATTCTGGCCCCAATCCAGTTCGATTTGACTGATTTCGGTCAATTCCTGCATGAGATTGGGTTGGATTGGTCCCCGTGGCCGAAATCGGATCGAAGGGGTTTGATCCTATCCCATAATCAGCTGATTTTGATTTGATCTGGCTGATCCTACAATCTATGTCTTTACCCTTTCCTGCATTAATTTTGCATGGTAGTTAGTGATTGTCAGATTACATATCAATATTCTCTTCTTTTGTACTTCTTTTAACTTTTTGGTTATCCTTGTTTTCTACCTTTTTCTATGTTTTTCTTTAATCAGTTTATGCACTTCTTTGTCATGTCTTTTGAGTAGGTTAATCGAATGAGATAAAGAGATAGGGCAGGACAACCTTAATCATGTGCAATTGGCAATTTTTATCTTGTAGTTATTGGCTTTTGGCATGGATCAAGTTCCAAGACAAGGAGTGATTTTTTTTTGACTTGGATCAAATAGGAAATACTTGATCCAAATCTATTGTCAATTTAGTTCTCCTGTTGGTCCATCAAGCTAGATGCATCAAGGATTATAATCGTAGATCTACCAGGAGTAGAATGGTCTGTGACTTTTGGTTTCAACATGCTTGAGGAAAGTAAAGTGGATGTTTGAGATAAGGAAGGCGGGGTCATAGGTCGGTTGGGCCCAAACCGGCTTGGGTCGGCCAGGGTTGGGACCCGGGTCGGGACTTGGGTCAGCCGGGGTCGGAATAAAAAATAATAAAATAATAATTTTAAAACATCTATGTGGTCGGGATCTTGGGGTCGGGATCAGGTCGGTTGGCCCAAAAATCAACTAGATCCCGATATGGCATTCCATGGTTTGAGAAGTGTTCACAACCATGAAACCGTAATCATAACTTTGATCGTTACAAAAAATGAGTGTTTTGTCATTCCCCCTGCATCTATTGTGCAAAAAACAACGATGGGGATCCAGTTGAGGAGTTTTAAAGTCTTGTTTACGTTTTCGTATGGAAGGAGTTGTTTGTAACTATTTAGAGTTATTTTTTAGTATTTTATTTACCGTTTAGTTCTTAAAGACTTGTTTGAAAATAAGTCTTTTACTTGTTTTTTTTTTGTAATTAGGTTCTCATTTATAAGGAGGCCGTACAATGCAATGATGCAATGAACTTGAAACTTTTGGAGATCTGTCTTGTGTCTTGCATAGGGGCTTGATCCCGTAGGTATCTACACCCACGGGAGAGCTTGGCTTCTCCTCCACTTTCAGCATCGGCCAATCTCCAATCATGCCCAACGTAGGTCTATCTCATCTTCTCCTCCCTTCCTTCTGACCTGTGTCGTTTACCTTTTATCTTCACCTTCACGTTTATGTTGTCGTCATCGTCCAACTTTGGCACTTGCACATTGGACCTCCTCAATTTGATGAGCCACTTGGAGTTCCAAAGTGGCAACATTGGCATCTCGGCTTCCCCTCCCAATCGGTTTGGCTTGTCCGATTTCGTTGGGAGCCTGTCGCCATTAGAAGCATCACTGTTGCTGTCTTCGTGGACACCTTTGGCAATCCCTATAGGGCCACTCTTTCCATCCTGATGCTCCTCACTATCTTCCGGATGGTGGCGAACCTTCATTTTCCTTCTCCGAGCATCAATCTCCTCATCTCCCTTCACCGGAGCTTTTGGAGCATCCCCCCACAGCCCCTCCGCTAGACTTGCTGAGATCGATCCACCATTAGAACATGATTCCCACAACCATCTCTATGACTATCTTCCATACTAACATGTTTTTATTTACGTGCTCTCACTCTCTCTCCGAAAAGAGCAAATCATCTTAGTTCCCTAGTCGAGGAAGTCCTACCGTTTTCAATCAGAGGCTATCACGATGCCCATCTCTCATTGAATAACATGTTATCATTTAGTAACATATCTATTATTGCATGATAACATAGTAACATGGTTCATTTCTCATTAACATTGTAACACGTGTTACCTTTCAATGACAAACGTGTTAATGAATGGTAACACATTACTAAGTGGGAGATGGGCATCATGACTACCTCTGATTGGTGACAACGGGAGTTCTCTTTATTAGGGGATCGAGGTGATCTGTTCTCTTTTGCGAATGATCATACCAAGGTGCACATAGAAAATGGTTTACTGTGGATTTTGGCATTCACCAAAATACATTGACCCCCCATGTGTATGCAACCAAATAAAATGATGAATTGATTTTTCTTGAAAAGTAGCACATGCATGGGCTTTTGTTGGGAATCAAACACACCCTTCTAATATAGCTTCACATCTATCCTACTGACTTTTTGAAATCTGTTAAATTACATACCAAGTACTCATTAGGACTTCTTGGTCATTGCATACTTGTGATTCATTTTGCATTTGGAGGTTTAAGAAATATTTGCATTCATTGTATATGACATAACAACATATATTTATGCATCAAGTAATGATTAAATTATGTATAGCTAGAATGGTTTGTTGTATGTACTTCGTGCCATCGTGGTGTAGTGTTTTGCCCATCTACCATCTATTATCTTTCACCACTACTTGTAACCATTGCAATACTTCTCTATTTCGCTTTGTCCATGTCATCGTAAAGGTATCCAGCCTAGTTGCTCTCATTTGGTTTCACTAATTTCAACATAATTACAAGTTATTCAATGATGGATAAGTACTAAACGATTCTCTCTTTAAATGCTTGTACATAATCAAACGCTCTAATTGTGCAAGAAATTTCAATTGATCTATCATATTATGCAAGTCAGCTATACAGTAGATGTACTCAACTATTGCATTGAATTGGACCAGTGCATGTTGGTGTTGGTGCTATGTCTCCAAGGTAATGAACCGTGTGACAAATCTAGTTGGTTAGACTTGATCAGATTGTGCCTCTGTATGATGTCTCATTATGCAGAATAAATGTGGATGTGAATAAATAAATGATGTGATTAACTATGTTTGATTACAAGTGTAGAAACTGATGTCTTCTTGTCTATATCCTCCAACATAAGGTTAATAGAATATGTTGCACATGTAACCCAGAAGAGGTGTGACCTTTTGTCTTTCAACTTTCTCCTTACAGCCTTGTAAGATGATTCATTATCTTTCACAAACTGGACATTGTTCTTCTATCTAATCTCTTTTACATCGTCGTCTATAAGTGAAAAAAATGCAATTAGCATTCTTGATATGATATAAAGCATCAATAGATTTTAAAAACGTGGTGTCCTCTAAATAATAAATAAGAAAGTTAATCAGGGATCTTTGTTATACCAATTCACCCATTGCACATGACTGTACACTCTCTCTCATTCCAAACAACTTAAAGTCATCTATCAATGTCTTAAGTTCTTCTATTTTGTTATCTACATCGACAACGTAGATATACTGGTTGGTTGGGACTTTTAATCCCGGTTCGGCCTCCCCATTTGTATTAATCATGGTTTGGAAATAGGGACGTGTGGCGGCATATGCTAGAATGTGTGCATTAAGTTAATATGAAAAAAAATTGTTAGGAGGACAGGGCCCACTAAATAAATATATAGAATACACTTGTATAAGTTAGCCAATTTAAAATTATTACCTACATTTAGAAATCTCTTACATATATGCTTGATTACATGCTTTGCAACGTAAGTAGTTGCATTAACCACTTTAAATGTTTATCTTATTGTTCTTTGATAATTGTTTTGTCGTTGAACATGTGAGGATCTTTAGTGGGTCGCGTCGAAGTACATCAACAGAATGGATCTTGTCCTTCTCTAGCTCTCGTATCTTTAATGGGTGTTGAGCAGGTGGATTGTGAGGAATGATTTGCTTGCTCCTTGGCTCCAAGTCTCCTACTCATATCTATCTTTTTTTTCCTCCCCTTTGTGTTTGCTTACCAGCATGCCTTGCTCTTATGAAGTCTTCCTTAGAATCTGTGGATAATTCTGGTTTTGGTTCAACTTTTTCTGTCTTTGCCTTTTTGAGCTCTCTGTCATCTCTTCTTTTCAAAAACTTCTCATGTAAGCTCTCTCTCTCTCTCTCTCTCTCTCTCTCTCTCTCTCTCTCCCCAACACAAATCTCCCTTTGTGACAGTCTCAAGCAGGAATGCCCTTATAGTTTTATTATTTTTTTTGGATACTTTAGCACTTTTTTTAACATTTTTTTCTGCCAGACCTACATGTTACTTCAAATGGAATGTTTTTCCATTCTTGTATTTTTCACACCACTTATATTGCATTATCTTTTTGTCGAAATTCATAATATGGCCATATTCTCATCTAATATCACAAGAAGTAGGTGCATCTTGTTAGGTCATTGCGTCTTGAGTCATTGCTTTCTTAGTTTATAATAAACAAAAAGTCAACACAATTTTTTTAAAAAAATGAGAAGTTCAACAATTAAAGGGGAAACCCGGGACCGGGGGGTAATAGCCCTTGTAGGGCCTGTTTTAGATCTGTTTCAGTGATTGTTTTAGGCAAGGAGGGTAGGGTCGGGGGTCGCGACCGGGTCGCGGGACCCCCAGGCCGACCCGGTCGCGACCGGGTCGCGACCCGGGTCGCGACCCTATTTTTTAAATATTTTTTTTTTGAAAAATTCAAAAAAATAAGAAAAATGCGAAAAAAAATCTGAAAAAATACAGAAAAATTGGATAAATTAAATGACATGACTTAAATGAATAATGCATCAATTTTATTCCAACATGATGTGTTGTACACTTTGTAGGTAGTTGATGTACTCTCCCCATGTCATTTGGGTTGAGTACAAAGCTTGATACGTGTACACATGTCGATCATATTCGTCTGTCCCTCGGGAAACTATCCTAAGACTTGATCCAAACGAGTCACCATAACTATAGGTCGATTGGATCGAAGTATCCGATGACTCCACGTAATTCATTCCACAAGACTCTTGATCGTATGTAGGGAACCAAGAGCCTTGGGATGAATCATACACATAGTCGGGGGCATCGTGGTATTCTCGCTCCAACTCCACGGCTACGATGACCTCCTCTACCTTGTGGCGGCCTTCTACCGTGATCGGTATCTTGGGTCGCGTGAGTATATTGCTCCTCGCCGGTAAAACGTAGCGACGTGGTAGGAGATATGGGAGGATCCGAGGTCCCTCGTACTTGTAAAGTGTCCGTGCCCCGGCATCGAGCACCATCATCGTCGCTACTCTTTGACGACGAATCCTCGGACGTACGGTATCGCACTCGGATGTTCGGCTCCGGCGTATCTTCTCGATCGTCTTCGACCGTATCAGCATCTGCAATATCAAAAGGATCAGTCATAACTTGTTTACCTTTTCGCCTACTTTGCGTACCTTGGCTAGTTCCTTCTCCGGTCCTCTGGCGCTTTGCTAGTGAGGGAGGGATCTGGAATTCTTCGGCTAATGGGACATCGTCGAGCACTCCTTCGGCCCATTGTCGGTCTTAGGGGTTGAACTCCGGTTCTCCCAACCCTTCTCGGTCGTTTACCTAAGCTTCTAAGGAGTTCTTCTCGTAGAATATTTGATCCAAATCGATATCCTCCTCTTCAATTGGCGGCTCGTCGACCGAACGTCCCGCCGCTGTGCTATCCAACTCTTTTGTTCCATCCGGTTCGCTTCATTCTATCCAAATTCCTCAACTTTAACCTCACGTTGTAGTGACAATACACGAGGTCTTCAAGCCTCCTCGATGTCAACCTATTTCTCTCGCTTTGTGTGAATCGGCCGAATGTAGACGATTTCGCTCGCGGCCGAAGCCGATGTGGTTTGACTTAGGACCCCGATGGCTACGTCCGCCAAGTCCTCGTACCCCGGTACTTTACCACGGTCCATCCACCAATCACCGCATAAATTGAATGTCGTGCATTATTATCTAAGTAAGCTTTAATTAATTAAGTGATGAAAAACATTTCTACGTACCCGGACTTAGTATCATTACGGCTCGTTCAACTCGCTCGTTCCAAAGTGATAACTCCGCATTACGTAATCATACATCTTGTTGCGAGCGATAATAGCCCGGTCGTCGTCACCTGGCAACCGTCGGATGACGCTCTTCACGTCATCTAATAGCTCGTTCGTCGCCTTGAAATGTGGACTATAGCGATGTCTTGGGTTGAAAAAGTAACCTACGAAATAAATAGTATTAGTAAACAAGTTATACACAACTTTGATTAATAAAAAGATTAGTAAATGTTTAAGAAAATATACTGCCGTACGTATGGGTTGATGTAATGTACGCTCCCGGCGACGATCTATAATATCCCACCACTTGGCAAAGTCGGACACGGTCTTGGAGATTTCTTCTTTGGCTCTCTCAATCGCATCATATAAATACCCCGTATACGTTTTTCTATCTCCGTCAACTATCCTTAGTACCTTCACTATGGGTTGGACGATGTCTAACGTCTTCTTTACAACTTTCCAAAAATCTCCACTCTCTATTGTCTCTTCTACTTTTCTCCCCTTTCTCTTATTCGATGGGTTACATCTAGCCATCCAACTACCCCAACCCGGTGAAATGACCATTTGAGTTAGAGCTCTCCTTTGACTCAATAAACTTTCTAAGGAAATATAGTGGGAGGCGAACCGGGTTGCACCGGGCCGTAACAACTCTCGCCCTTCGTGTGTTCCCTCGTAAGTGCGAGGACAAAGTTGTGGTTATAAATAAATGAAGAAATAAATTGGGCTAGCTTAACTACCCTGTCTATTTGAGGATCCTTGCATATATCCTCCAACATCAAATCTAAAGAGTGTGCGGAACAGGGTGTCCAATACAACTTTGGTCTTTTGACCATAAGCATCTGACCGGCCGCTTTGTATGCCGCCGCGTTGTCTGTGACTACTTGAACTACCCGGCTCTCTCCTATTTCTTCTATCACTCCATCTATCAATTGGTAAAGATAGTCTGCATTCTTTACCTGTCCTGATGCGTCGACCGACTTCCAAAAGACCGTGCCGGCTTGACTGTACACTAGGAAATTGATCATAGTCTTCCTAGTAATACCTGTTAAGTATAAGATGATAAATAAGTTATACCAAAAAAGAATGTTAATACATCTAATATGAATGAGTAAACGAAAATTTAATTACCGGTCCATCCGTCGGTCATTAACGTGCAACCTCGTTCCTCCCAGATGCATTCAAATGACTGCACGTACTTCTTTGTTTCTTGCACCTCCATAGGAAGATATACATTGTATATCTCCTTTGGGTTTGGACCAGGCACTCCCCTCCCGACGTCTGCGATCGTGTCGATCATGTTCTCGTAGTATGGTCCCTTCGCGGTATTTGCCGGAATGTTGTGGTGAAAGAACCACCTTGACGTTGCCCGGCCAATCCTATCCTTACATAATTTGAGGTTCTTCATCGCCGTCGTGATTGTTGTTTGACGTTGTCGTGGTCTGGTGATTACGGGATCCACGGGACCTCGTGCGGGGTCGTCGTCTTGTGTGAGATCATGAACCTGATCTTGCGGTTGGTTGTTGGATCCTCTTCCGCTACCTCGACCACTCCCGGCACCAGACCCTTGACCCATCATTCGGCCGGTATGTCTATAGAAGTCTTCCTCGGCGAATGATCTTCGACTTGCTTCCATCCCTCGTGAGAGTTCATCTTTTTAAAAAACATTTAAGTATCAAGGCTACTTAATTATCCTTTAAAATAGAATAATGAACAACGTTTATGAGTAACACCTCCCATACCTTCGTACTCTTCGTCTCCAAAAATATCCGGCCTCTCTTGTCCGGTTCCGTAAATGTGTACGGATCGTCTCCCCGGTTGTTGCAATTCTTCTCGGACGGTCTCTTTATGTCTTTTGCTAGTTCCCTTCGTTTGCTCCATCGCTTGTAGGTGCCTACGAAATTGAGCTCTGACCTCTGGCGGAGTCCGTGTGCAAGGAAGAACATTTCCCTTTATGCCTGCAAGATGAAATTTTAAACGATAAATACCGCCGAATATTACTTTGTCGCAATATTTACATTGCACTTTTCTCTCCGCCATGGAGATCAAATTGCAATGCAACCAAGCTGGATCACTCCGGGTCGTGCCGGTAGTTTGGGTTGTTTGGCTTGGAGAAGACATTTTTTAAGTAAATAATTAATTAATTAAGTAATTAATTATTTAAATAGCTAATAACCTTAATTAGTGACTACTAATGTAAGTATATTTTTATTTATATAAATTGAATGATTAACTAAATATAAGATTAAGTAAGTAATTAATATTCCTTACTACTAATGATGTGTTAAGTAACTACTAAACTAAATATCTAACTAATCTTCTAGCTAACTAACTATGCAAGTAAGCAAATAAGTATTAAAAAGAATAAACTACTTAACCCACTAATCAATGGAACTAATATTAAATAAATATACTAAATGAACTAATGAAATGCTTGATGAAATAATTAAGTAAATGAGAAAAACAAATTGAGCAATGAGAGCACAAATGAGAGGTTGAGAGTGAGAGTGGGGGGGTGGGAGTAAGGAGAGCCCCTTGGGGGCTTTAAATAGCCCCCAAGGGGCTGAATGGGGGCTGCGCCCCCCCAAGACCGTTGGCAACGGTCTTGAGAAGACCGTTGCCAGACCGGGTCGCGCGACCCGGCCACGACTCCGCGACCCGGCCGGGGGAGTCGCCCCGACCGGGTCGCGACCGAGCCGGTCGGGCCTAAACCCGACCGGGTCGGGGCCGGGTCGCGACCCGGGTCGCGACCCGGCATACCATGGTTTTAGGTGCATTGGAGGGGGAGAGGGGGGATTGGGCGCGCCATGAATTGGTGGAATATATTGGAGGGGAGGGGAATTACCTTAAGAAGGGAGGAGCATAATGGAATTGTTGCCGGAATCACCGAATGTTGGAGGAATCATAGTCGGAATTGTTAGATGGTGGTGGAATCGTCACCGGAATCAACTGAAGAATGCTAGGATGGGGAGGAATCTCCACTAGAATGATTCAAATGCTGCCGATCGAAGAGATTGCAGGAATCACCATACCCTAGCCGATTTGAGAGGAAGGTGAGTGGTCAGGGTGAAATAGGCCGATATCACCAATATAAGGGTGATATAGGGTGATATCAGATCGATTATAACTCGATATTGTTAACATCAAGGGATTTATCATTGATATAAGGTGATATTGACCTGATATTGTTCCCTTGACCAAATTGCTGTATTCTACATTGATTCAGAAGAATCGGCCTATTCATGACTGATTCAGACCGATTTTAGTGATTCCCAACCAATTATATTTGGAGTTGTGTTTGAATCAGTTCTCTAGGTCAAAATTAGATCGGCATGGACCGATCTGATTCAGAAATCAGCTGATTCTAATTCAATTTGACTGATTCTGCAATCTAAGCGACATGACACTGCGTCGTCGTCTTCCTACCACTGTTGTTCTGCATCTGTTGTCTAAACGACGCACGAAGGTGCAAAGGGGGAGTGTGCAAGTATGAAAGTCCCCTGTTCAGTTTCTCCTGCTTCTCAGGTGCTATATACCCTGTAGAAGTTTTTGATGAGAAAACATCGGAGCTATAATGCTGGTTGTGGTGGCTCACACACACCAGGATCTTGCTGTGACTTGTCCATCATTTTCGGCAGCCTCTCGTAGCCTCGATGACCCTTGCTTGTCTAGCACCGGCCAGACATGCCAGTTAGACATGCGTTGACACCCTTCTTGCGTGCTCGGGTGCACGCACAATCGACTATGCACCCCATCATGGAATGCCATTTTGCCGAGATTTCGGCGAAATCTCGCGAGATCTCGGTCTCGCCAAGGGGGCCGAGAAACGAGGTCGTCGAGATCTCACCCCATGTAGCCTGGTCCGAAAAAAATTTTTCTTCGGGGGGGGAGAAGGTACCTTGATACCCCCCCACAAGGGGCGCTGCCCCCTTGACCTGCCCGCGCTGGTCGATCCGCGACTACTCTGCACCCTCCATTTATGATAGTGTAAACATATTAATATATCTCACCATCACGTAAAAAATATGCTACAAGTTTAATACCGTATTATTATTTAAATAAGATTGTATACAAGTTTTAATCTTTTAGAAATACAAAGATCATCTTTTTGGTGTTAAGAGTGCTTTGTAATTGTTCATTCACATAGTTGATGTATAAATGCGTTATATATTTTCATATAAATTTATTGATGTACTCCTATCTTTATAAAATATTATGTTATGTTTCATAAATATATACATTTTGATCCAAGAATCCAAGATCTGATCTCTCGAGATTTTTCCGAGATCTCTCCGAGATCTCTTCTCTTTCACCTCCCGAGACGAAGCCGAGATCCGAGATGGCAATTCTTGCACCCGATTGCCCAGGACGGCCAGGGAGCTACCATGATCGTTCCCGCCGGGTGTCTCCTCATGCGCATGGATGCCTCTGCGATTCCATGACCTCCCCCTAGGGTCTCTCGCCAGGTGGCCATGACCCCTGGATGAGGGCTGTCAGCCGGGTGGGTCACGGACTGATAGGTCCGAGGCCCGGGCTGGGCCAGAAGCCGACAGCTGGTCCAGTTGGGTTTCCAGCCGGTTCACTGGGTGTAAAACTGGTCCATAACGGTTTGAGGGCAGTTCACTTGGGTTCAGGGCAGTGGTACTACCCAGTTCAAGCAGTTAAGTCCTAGTTCAGGGCTCCCAAGCCCAGTTCTGGGCCGGTCCAGACCTGTTCAGGACGGTCTAGTCCCGGTTCAGTTTGGTTCAAGTTCAATTCGACCATTTCTGGTCCAATCTGACTTATGGCAGCACTATGGTGATATTTTTGGGTCAATTTGCACTTTGAGACGGCAGTGTCTCCATTTCAGTCCCGCATCAAGCAGATATCACTTTGTTTTGTTGCATTTATTTGTTGTTTGATGCTTTATCACACCCTGTGCGGGAAACATCATGCCCATGAACTTCTCTGGTTTATGATGTCTGAAAGTTGGTCTTAGCCTTGTTTCCAAGTTTTGCTTGTTCGATGTTCTAACGTGCAAGTTTCCTTCATGCCCTAGATTGATTGTTTAGATTTGTTATTTTTCTATTTTGCTTGACAGGCGTTCTCCGTGGAAAAATCTTTATTTTGCACCCATTGGATGGCGATCCAGAAAAAAATGTTATCACAAATCCAAAGAAATTATTTGAGGCAACCAGCTGATGAATGACACTTGACAGGATACTGACCCTCTGAACAGATATTTGGCTGGTACATTTTTAAGAGATTGGGGCACCATGTAGACTTTACAGAAGTGGTAGGCCCTGTCGGATCCTACCTTCTGGTATCAGTTGATCTGTTAAAATTTCCAGCCACCTAATATGGACTAGCGTCCACCAAGAAACTTTTAGGACCTGTGTAAGAGCCTATGGCCGGCACTTCTTTCTCTCTCACCCCGTTTTAGAGTTCTCCATCTCTTTAGGAATTGTCTTTCTTGTCTCTAATGCTCATTCTAGAGAGATCAATATCTGCATCAATCAACATAATTGTACAACATAACATCCATGAGTAATTTGTTAATATATTAATGTTATATAAAGTTTCTTTCTTTTCATATTTTTCACCTTTTTTGGATTATTCAGAGGAAAAAAAAGGACTGCAAATTGGCCAATCCAGGCTCGGTATGGATGGGCTGATACCCGTCTCAGTCAAGTCCTGGCTGATCCAACCCTGATCCCCTATGCTTCCTTCCTTGAATATGCAAGCTAGTGGAAAAATGAGAAAAAAAAACCCAACTGAACACCAAGAAAACTTATCCCAACCAGAAGGTAATATCAGGTACCAAATGAAGGCAAAATGTCTGCATGTTAACAATGCGGTACACTTCAACTTTACTTTAGGTTCCTGATTAAAAGCTTTAGTCAGATATCCTATGTCGTTTACGTAGGTGATTTTTTCTTTTGATTCGTGAAATTCATTTGCTACTTCAAAGAATTGGAAAGTTCTCAAATTGGGTGGTTGCCTTTGTGTTTTTGTATATGATATCTACCTCTGTCACGTAAAGTGTTTTCTTTGCTAGTGTTTACTGCATTGTATAACTGTAATTCAAATCATAATGGACTAGTATCGTCGGCTTCAAGAGGCATTTTTACCTCTTGACTATTTCATTTTACGTAGGCCCTTTATCTGTGTGAGAAAAGAAAATAACTGGCACTACACTATCTATTGGTAGTATAGTAGGATAAGGCTCGAGATGATCTGATCTATACATGGTTGCTGAGCTTCCGCTGCTGGACCCACAGGATCTGTCTGCTGATCTGCTCTCCTTCTATGATCAAGGATCCTTGTTCCTTAACATGAACTTCTTCAGCTCAGAGATTGTAAGTTCTGCCTTGGAAGCATGATGTCAGGGGCTTCTATTCTTCCTACTTTTGGTACTTTTTTTTTTGGACAGAGTGCCTCAACGGTCGAGGTTACTTGCACGATTGTGCCGAATGCAAGGCCGAACCCACGTCTCTCTGCCAGGAGCAAGCGGCAGAGCGGCGGATGTCCACTGCACCAGTTGCCAGTGACATTTTCTCCACATTTGGGAATGTCTTTACATTTTTTTATTTGCTTCAAATTTTGTCAATTTTCTAACAGTGAATTTCTCAGTACTCCGAGAAAATCTTACGCCAAAAATTCAGATGCAAGATGTTATCTTCCTCAGTCATTCATGTACATGTCTTTAGCTCAGGGGCCTTATTTCCTAGTTTCCCTTTGACCTTGCTGTTAACTTGTTACAGGTACAGCGATGTCGTCGGCGAGTGCTGCATAAGCGAGGCATGGAGCTCTCACGACGAAGAGAAATTTGGGTTTCCTCCGACGTGAATGGCAAGAACACGTCTGTCTGGGTGGACTTGTCTTGGAACAGGGAATGAAGCCGTCGGTCCGGGAGAACAGTTTTGTATCATATTATTGACAGTTCCAGCGCACTGAGCTGTCTGATAGTATTTTTTTTTCCATCGACTTCTTTTGTCTTCTCCCTTTTCATGTACTTCGATAAATGTTACTCTTATTCTTTGTTTCTTGGTAGTTCAGTATAGCATGTTCTATCCCTTTTGGAATCTGGATATCTTGGTGGGCTGTTCTTTGATTTGGTTGTGTGATATCGCCTAGTCTCCTTTTTTAGATCGATGAAAACGACCCCCTAAGAATAGAAAAAATATATATTTCCAGTCGAGAGAGAGAGAGAGGGGGGGGGGGATTTATGGAAGAAGCTCTGATTGGTGGGCAGGGGAGCTGATGGTCAGACACTTACCAGTCTTCTACCTTACTTTGTCAGTTAAGAAATTAAACATGTAGACTTCGTTACTCAAGTATCAATATCAAAATTGACACCCGTGCATAATTATATTACGTAATATGCATTACAAGTTTTAAAATTGATATTTTTAGTCAAATATTTTTTTATGATACATAACAATATCGATTTTAAAATTAATAGTGTTTAATATTGTTACGAAGGACCCGTAAGTATTGGATATCTCTAATATTATTAATTGTGAAATTAGTATTAAATAAGGAAGTCAAGAGGTGTTTGGCTGCTGATAGCATGGAATGTGGGTCATGTTCCAGACCTGTCCCAATCGATTTTTGGGATGATCGACTCGGTCTTGACCTTGTTACTCTAACTTGGTGGATGTTTTAGAATTTTTATTTTTTATTGTGACCTCAGGCTGACTCTGACTCAACTTGGCTCTCAACCTTGGTTGACTCGGGTCGGTTTAGACCCAACTAACTCGGTCTTGACCCCGACCACACCTATCTCCGGTCAATCTGTGAATCCTACCGGTGGCGTCAGAGTCTCTTCAACGGAGGCCGAGTTTTTTTTTCTGGACACAGATCATATTCGTTCGTAACATAAAAAGATACACATGAGAGAATATATCAAAGACAATTTTAAAAGATATAAAACACATAACTAAACTAGACATAGATTTTGTTAGAAATTAACATTTTTAAGAAATAAGAACATAGTCATAAATTGACCCGCACATACGAGTATGTAGATGGTCGAAGAGCAAAGTTAAGAACTCCATAAGAGGAGTTTGACACTTGTCACGAGACTGGATGAACACACTAAGAGTGTGTGAATATCGTCCAGACTAACAATCTCAAATTAACATCAGCGGCAGTGAAACTAACAAGGAGAAATAATTATACAGAACTCGACCAAACTACAATAGATGATAACAAAGATAAAAGACACGAAACAAACATAGATAAAGCCGACTGCACAATTTCAGCGTGACAAAATGAGATAAAAAACTTAAAAGTATATTAGGCAAAACACCAGGAAAGGAGCATGAGAGCATGGAGGGAGGAGTGTTTCTTCTTCCTTGATCAAAAATAACCTTAAAATAGTAAAAATAAACCACCACACAAAAAACTACCAAACGGCAACCGAGGAAAATGGTTAAGGGGGGCTGTAGGAGTGAGAGTCCTGAGCGGGGGAGGCCAAGGGGATGACTACCAGGGATGGGCGGAGGAGGGGATTCAAAAACTAAGGGGCTCCGCCAATGTCGTGGGTGAAAAGGTCTAAAGGGACAACCCAAGGGTGGATAGGGTTCAAAAATTAGAAGGCTCGGCCGGAAGGAGGGTTCGTCCAGGCGAGGAGCTTCACTGGAGGGCGATTGGCTTTGGCAGGGGGTTCTAGGTGAGGGGGCTCACGCTAGGGCAAGAGGGACGGTCGGGCGAGGGTCTTTGCTGGACTGGCAAAGGGCTCCGTTGGGATGATGGGACTCCGCCGAGGTTGAGAAGGACCGCCTGGGCGAATGGGCTCCGCCCGACGATGGGTTCTGCTGGGACGAAGGGGCACCGCCTGGGCGAGGGTTCTACTGGACGATGCGCCCTGTTCAAGAACACGTAAGTTTCGGTGGAGGCAGAGTCAAGCTTTCATGAACGTGGTGATGGAGGAGCAGCTACTGTTCGCTCGATATCCAAAAATGTAATCTTATAATTTGGAACGTTATGATCTCGTTGAACTGAACGGATCGTTCAAATTCAAATCCGACGGTTCTCAATTTAAAAAATGAATAGAGCATTTAATGTTGCGTAAGAAATAAAAAATTTTAAAAATAACAAATTAAAAGACGTACACAGAGCATTTACTCTATCATTTTTTAAATTAAGAGTTGTCGGATCTAAATTTAAATGATCCGTTCGGTTCAACGAGATTAAAACGTTTCAAACTATAGGATTACACTTTTGGATATCCAGATTTAGACTCCAAAAAATTATTAACTCGGAGCAACCTCAGCCATCCATTTATAAAATCTACTCTTTTTGAAAAGTTTAAAAACCTAATCCTATAGTTTGGAATGTCTTGATTTAGACTCCAAAAAATTATTAACTCGGAGCAACCTCAGCCATCCATTTATAAAATCTACTCTTTTTGAAAAGTTTAAAAACCTAATCCTATAGTTTGGAATGTCTTGATCTCATTGAATCAAACAGATCATTCAAATTCAAATCTGTTGGTGTTCAATTTAGAAAAGTAATATAAGATATTTAATGCTGTGTCAGAAGTAAAAATAAAATATAAATTGACAAAATTTGAAAGTCGAACTAAGTTATTTTTTTTAAAGTCGGTCTATTAAAGTTCGACTTTTTAATTTTGCCCCCGATATCGGACTAAAGTCGAGTTATGCACGTCGACTTTAATTTTTCGATGCAAAGTCGAACTATCTTGTGTAGACTTGTGCCAGATTTGCAAAAAAAAGAAAATTGTGTGCTGCTTTTATAATATTGATAAACAAGTGTGTTATTTTAAAAAAAACCGGCCCTCGAGAGGAGGTGACAACGGTGGACGGAGGTGGCGGCACTGTATCCTGTCCTGGTGCTACTCCTCCCGTCTGCGGAAGAGTGAGCTCGCGAGAGAGAGAGAGGGAGTGGTTGGGGGCAGCTGAGAAGGAATAAGGGGTTGGGTGGGTGGTTACGGGAGGGAGGGAGGTTATTACGGAAGAGAGAGACGTCACGAGAGAGCGAGAGAGAGAGAGAAAAGGAGGAGGAGGAAGAAACGCCGGAGGAGGAGGGAAAAACGCCGTGAGGGGTGTTAATTATGATTTGGTTTAATTTTGAATAATTTCTTCTTGAATCATTGACAAATCAAATCACCTCCCAAACAAACTAAATTAAATCAGTTTAATTGATTTGATCTAGTTTAAATCATATTTTATCATGATATAATGTATATGTCATTATGTAATCTTATTTGGTTTGCCATAAACTATATTATATCAAAATCTAGTATGTATTTACACATTTTACTAATATTTTATTAAAATTTTCAAAAAAAAATTACCAAAAATATAAGTATTATATATATATCTTGATTAAAACAAATATTTAATTTAATCTAATTTTTTGATTTATCAATTTGGTTTGAAAGATGTTAGAAATCAAATTAAATCGAACAATAACTTAAATCAAAACAAATTGTATGAAATTAGTGATTTGATTTTATTTTCGGGTTGAATTGAATAGTGAACACCCGTAGAAAACATAGTGGCCGGAGAACAAATGTGATCGAGCTGACTAGACTCGATTAGATAATTCCACGAGAGAATCTATATATGCATTGTAGAATTAATGACCAAGTTTAATATTTGAGCCGGATTGACGATCCTGTACATATATATCACGGCCTATATTAATTAATCTCATGATGGATGATGACTCCTGTACGTGCATCATGAACTAACTAGGAGTGGTTGCATATCCAATGCTGCATTTTGTTAAGATGGTGATTAATAAGGACATTCAAATGGGTAGGGATTCTAATTAACGACCTTGTTTATTTTTGTGTCTTATAAATAGAAATGCAAAGATCTTGGTGCATGGGGTACCATGTATATTTTCAGAACCTCACCAAGACGAAGTTTTGGAGATCATATATATATTTCACTTGTTTTAACTGCACGTACCAATGATATATTTAAACACACTCTCTCTCTCTATTTTTATATATATATATATATATTTCTCTCTATAGACCCATGCATCATGCATGGGATTCGTTATCAATCTCTGTCACTCTACAACATTTACAATCGGGCTCGATCGAGCACCGTGTGAGGTGTCCTGATCTCTCTCTATCTGACAATTTTGCTGAAGATGCTTGCCCTTGCGTGCCAATGAGAACATTCTTTTTGCGATTTCTTGTGGAATAGCCTTTATTGTGCCTATATTTGCCCCTTCGGTAAAATAGCTAGGATGGTTAGCTAGCACAGTTTTGTCGTTGATCCAGGATGAGGTGGTTTGTCATGCTGTGCTATGTTATAATATTGTAATTGTCATTAAGGTTCGTATCATTGTACATTGAGCTAGCTGTAAATGAAGGTAATTAACCTTTTCATGAAAAGTGTACATGTTATATAAATGAATTATATATGATAGGGGATGGGGACTTTTTGCTATATATCCGCTCATTTTCCAAACTCTTTCTATCTCTGGCCCTCTTCTTTGTTTCCCATCGCCTCAATGCTTGGCTCTCCTATGTGCTTACAGTACTAGGGATCGTTTCCACCAACTCTCAATTTGATTTTAGAGAACAAGCTAGGACGATGCAATATTCATCATCTATTTCTACTTCTAGTCATCCGTCTGGAGATCGAGATCTATAGGTTTCCATTAATCACTTCCTCTTCTTCTTCTTCTTCTTCACTTTCAAACACTTCACATTGCATTTTTGTTAAATCGAATGATGAGAACCAATATGTGACCGACATGGAGAGCACAATTTGTTCTATTTTTGAATACAATATATAAATTGATGGGATTGGTGGCAGCTGGTTCTATTACATGTGGTCACCTGTTACGATTCTGGATAGAACCATCATTAATTAGGTTTCAAATCTTGATGCAGAGAAGTATGGATCGGTAGTATGACAACTAATTAATTAGTAATGTCCATATTAATCTCTCCTGTGTCGATCGGAATCTATCTTACCCACTTGTGGTCTATCTATCATACCACTTCTACCAAAATTTTGATGGCAATTGCTGGTAAATATGCCAATAGTTCCAAAGTTAGGGTGTTGCAGCTTAGTCTTCAACTACAACAACTAAAAAAATGTTCTATGACGGTACGTATATGAGTACCTGCAAAAAGAAAAATTCATAGCTAACTCTTTAGTTATGGCAAGAGATCTGGTTTCCATGGTGTGACATGATTCTATATATCTTTGGAGGTTTAAATCTATTACAACTAGAATGGATACAACTTTTCTGTCCATCAATGATGTCCAAGGAATGCTAATCAATCATGAGTTTTTTATTCAACGCCAGTGGCAAACAGTTATTGAGCTAAGTACAAATATGGATCGTGCTATTATAAAATTTTTATAGCAACAACAAAATGTTAATTACAAAGGAACTTTGAGAAGAGGACATGTAATAGAGGTAGAGGAAAAGGTTGAAACAATTACAACAATACTGATCGATGGAAAAATCAATTATAGTTTAACATCTAATTTTTTGATAGAAATGTTAACAACATTTTTGGCATAAATTAGACCGATAGTCATAATGTTACATATGCTTGTCAACTATGTGATAAAAAAGGACATTTACCACTTCAACATTGGAAAAATTATGATTTAAGTCTTAAAAATGGAAGTACCTCTTGAAATTACAGTCAAAACAATCAGACACGAAATTATCAACGATATTTAATTGATATGGTTGTAATTTGTATTGTATATAGATTTTAACTAGGCTGGTTGCCCAGACAACCGAAGATCATGCACAATAGGTTTTGGAATATTTATGGGGCCTAATCTCTCATACTTTGATATGCCAAAAAGTAACACACAATAGCAAGGTTCAGTACTAAAGTAGATGTGGTCAATGGTTGTTGTAGTAACAATATTTATATGGACATATTATTTAGTTAAAGAATTGTAGCTTCCAGTTGAATAATACATGTTATATGATGTGACATTATTTTCACTATCTACCTCACTACTAATCATATGTTTGAAGTAAAATTTCATTTTATATGAACAAAACACATTGAGGTAAAATTTCATTTTATTCATTAGATGGTTTTTCATAAATGGATTACCGTTAAACATGTTGCTACAAAAGACCAACTTGCAAATGTGATCGTTAGACCTCTGTCAACACAACAATTTGAGTTCTTTAGATCCAAGTTGAACGTTCGCCCCCCACTCAACTTGAGGGGGAGTGTTAGCCAGCACAATTTTGTCACTGACCCAAGCTAAAGTGGTTGTTCTATTGTGCTCTATTTTTATTATATTATAGTTGTCATTAAAGTTTGTGTCATTGTACATCGAGCTATAATTGAAGGTAACTAACCTTCATGAAAAGTAGATGGTATATAAATACATTGTGACATTAAGAATTGAGCACTTTTTTGAGTAGCCCGCTCCTTTTCCAAACTCCCTCTCAGTTTGCATCCCTCTTCTTTGTCTTTCATCGTCTTGATGCTTGGTTTTTCTCCATGTTAATAGCAGGGATCATCTACACCAGCTCAACTTGTTATCGGTGCTAAATATATGCTTTGCAATGAGTGACGTGGTTTGATTCTCTTTGAAGTGAACTGAATGTTGGTTTTGGAGAGTTGAGAAGCTGATAGAATATCTTGATGAGATCTGGAACTTGCCACAATATGAGAGGCGCTGCTCGATGTGCATCCTGAAGACTATTTAGGCATCAATAAACACATATTTTGGGCGAAACTGATAAAATTTTAAAGGAGAATTTAACTGAAGGCCCACTTTACGAATGTCACTTTAACCAGAGATCCAGTGTCTAAAAAACCCAGTTTAAGTAATTGCTATAGTTTCCACCCCAAAATAGATGGAAAGCGTTAGGTAGAATAACAAAAAGACTTTTATACCCATGGACAAATGTTTGAATCGGTGGCTACCCATACGATGAAAATTAAAAAAATAAAATATATATAAGCGATACATCATTTTAACGTAAGAAAATTATTATTTATTATACAAAATTTACAAAATAAAAATTTTAAAAATAAACTATGTTTTTTATCTGGACAAAGTTTTTCTAAAGTTAAAAGAAAATTGATTTTACCATTCGCAAAAAGTTGTTTAATGTAAAAAAAAACTCAAAAATTAAAAATAAAAAGTTAGACACAACGACGGTTAGCCACCGCTTGTTAACGGTCCTCTGTGTCACGAGTGAAGGGGAAACAAGGGTCCTCTGTGTCACGAGCGTCTGTCTGGGATGTTTCTCATGGAGGCGGGGGTAGAATGGGGAAAATGAAATACACAAACGGTGAGTTCACGGTGCCTCTGACGGAATGGTTTTTTCATTAGAAAAATTTAGTTGACTGGGTTTTTTATATACAGTATTCGCTCATTGGGTTTTTCATTATAATGATTTTAATAATTGGGCCTTTAATTAATTTTCCCAATTTTAATAATAGTCAGCGCGGGGGAACGCGCTCGTCGGAGGGGGGGGGGAACTGCTGCGTCGCCACAGCTGCCGTGTCCACGCGGGTGGCCGAGAGAGGGAGGACCGGGGTGCCACGGTTCGCGCGCAAGGGGGGCGGAAACGGCGCCGGTCGAGCAGGGGGGCTGGACTCCGCGCAAGCACGCGGGAGGGAGGTGCCGCGAGGGAGAACTGAGAGAGGGAGGGAGGAAATGGAGCGGCTAGGGCACAAAATGAGGGTTTCGACGGAGGTAAAATTTGGGAAAAGATGGGGCAAAAAGGGGAAGGGGGAGAATGATATTAATATAAATATAATAACTCTTTTTTTAAAAAAATAGATATTACATAAATCCTCTGATCTTGAGTTAATTAGTTAGATGTTAGGTGGTTTAGATTATCTAGGTAAGTATCTTGAAGCACTATCTTAATGCATCTCTTATATATTTAAAAACCTTTAAAAATTAAATGGGATGGAATTCAAATCGATGGAAGTCATGTCGTGGTGCTTAAACAAATCCCCTATTTGGCAGACCTCTTCTTGGATGTGTCCCCATTCTTCTAGGCGTAAAATATCTTTTGTTCTTTGCTTTCTCATGCTCTACATAATTTACCTCCAATGTAGCATACGTTATCTGCCTTGTTCTTTCTCTAGTTACTCTCTTTGATACGACCCGAAAAAAAACACAATAGAATATTTTCCCTTCACTTCTATGATAATATGTTTAACAACCTTGACATCAACAAATAAATAAACCCACACATCTTTAAAAGAAAATTTAGGCAAACAAAACTAGTTATCACTTGACTTATTACAACTAATGTATTCAAAAGCAACTAGCTAACAACCTAGATAGTGAACCCCGTTCATGTCCAAACTCCTCTACATCTTGGTCACTTTCTTAGTCTTGCTCTCCTTAGACATTTACTTTTGGAAAAGGGTTCTTCAAGGATTACGGAAGCTTTACAAGAACCAACATTGAGTCACATAGAGAACCTTAAATGGTGATATTTGATTGCATGATAAATCGAGTTTTTATTATGATTTTATGCATATGTAACAAATCTTGTTAAAAGAGATGTTTGACAACCATTACAAAAACTTATGTTTACATATAATTTATTTTTCATAAAAAAGGGATGAGATCATTTTTATCTAGTGATTCCCTCACCTCTTTTGGACTTACATGACTCATACTCTTTTTTGCTATCTCATCTCTTCAAACATGATAATTTTATGTCACTAGTTAACTTACACTTCATTTTAATGTGTGTATCCTACCTCGTAGTGTATATAAAAAAGTTCGATATCAATTCTCTCGTACATTTATATCCTTCCATGCAAAAGTAAATTTCAATTTATTCTGTTTATCATACATTACTTAGGGTTGTTCTTCTAGTTAGCCATTTGAATGAACCCTTACTAAATCATGTAGTTGTGTAATATTGACTGAGATCAATATCAAATCTTCTTTTTTTTTCTGAGCTACCGAACCTCAGTCAGTCACATGTATTGCCAACATTTCACTCCTCCCCATGTACCCATGGCTAGTAAATTCATCGGTGACCCCCTTGACGAATTTTACCCCCTTTTTTCAGTCATTTGGTTCAGAATTTGATTAAGATTGAAAATCAAACCGATGTACCTTGCAACATCTTCTCGAATTAAGTGTTTTTATCAGAAGATAAGAGGTGAAGGGTAAAATTAGGTATTTAGATTTTCAAATTAAGCTAAAACAAACCACACCCACGTCCGCAGATATTTCTCTAAAACCAGTAGGAAATTAAATCTTTTGCGATTAATTAGGTTCTGATGTCTTGGCTAAGCAAATAAGTTTTCTTCCAAACGTTTTTCGTCCCTCTGGTTGCGTTGCTTAGCTCGATGGTCCGTGGATGGAGACTGAATACGAAAATTCCAAACAGGCTCCGATATGTAACAAAATTTGTTTATTTTTGTATGAAATGTTAACGTGGACGACTTTGATCTGATGTATTTAATCAAGCCTAGTTACCCCTGCTGACATCACCCAATATAATAAGAGCAAGGAGTAAGGACAAAGTAAATTATGTACGGATCTGCAACGGGATAGACAGGAATATGCAATGAATCGAAAGATTTGGAAGAAAAAAACAATTTTTTTGGGTCCGAGAATGGGAAGAACTCGGCGTTAAGACTGATTCACCCTCCTCGCGGCTGCTCTGCCCCTCCTCTTTGGATCATCTGGACTGGAGGATACCTTTCACCGTCGTAAACACCTCTTTAACCTCCTCCAATCATTGCCCTTATCGGAGAACTGCCATGTCCGCCTCATTTCTTCTCACGAGAAAAGCTGAGGAGAGAAGAAAATTTCAAATTTATGGCAGAAGGAGAAGACAAAACGAAGTCTCTGGTCCCCAACCTCTTGGGTTTTTGGGAGGAAATCAAAGCGAACGCCTTTGAATTTCGTAGGAGAACCAAGGCTAACATCTTCGAAGCAGAACGGCGGTAGAGCAGCCGTGGCTGACCCATGGTTCTTCTGGTTCCTTTCGCCAACCATCCCTTTCCTTGTTTAGCCTGCTTGAAGTTGCGGCCTCTCCTCTTTCTCCATCTCTTCTCCGTGTGCTTCTTCTGTTTCTTGCCATGGAGAAGGAGCCCCTTTTGCCGAGTTCGGTCCCGATACAAAGGAGGAAGCTTTCGGCTACATCAGTCCTACCTTCCATCCTCTGCCCACTCCCTGAGGATGCAGAGGTCTCCCTCCCGCCCTTCTCCCCAAATCTCTCCCCCTCCCTCAAGGACCGGCTCATCTTCGGCCCCCACCCTGCCGACGCCTCCGACACCGCCGCCGCCCTCAACCTGATCCTCCCCTCCTCTCCTCCCCACTCGCCGCCCGTCCCAAGGTCACCCCACCTCCACTTCCCCTGCGATGCCTTCGATGATAGATCAGATGACCGCGACCAGAGCGACCATCCACCTGCGACGCCGCCGCCGCCGCCGCCGCCTTGGGCCTTCAAGACCAATCTCCACCGTTCTCGCACCGCCCCCGCGATGTCTGCCATCAACGACGTCGATACCGCCGGCGGCCCTCACCACCATCCCCGGGAGCCTCGCCCCCGGTCGGCCTCCATAGTGCGCCAGGCGGTGCTCCTTCTTGCCGCCTATCTCACAGCCGGCGTCTCCATGTACCTGATCAACCGCCAAAACTTTGTCGGCGAGGAGACTCACCCGGTGGTGGACGCTCTCTACTTCTGTATAGTCACCATGTGCACCATCGGATACGGTGACATCACTCCGCGGAGCACTTCCGCGAAGCTCTTATCCATCGCCTTCGTCATCATCGGGTTCGGCTTTGTCGACATCCTCCTCTCCGGCATGGTCTGCTTCGTGCTCGATCTGCAGGAGAACCTCCTGCTTAGCGCCGTGAAGGGCGGCAAGGGCGCCCGGTCCTACCTAGTGGACGTGAAGAAGGGAAGGATGAGGATCCGTTTGAAGGTAGGGCTTGCCCTTGGGGTGGTGGTGCTCTGCATCGGAGTGGGCATGGGAGTTATGCACTTCGTGGAGAAACTGGGGTGGCTGGATTCCTTCTACCTGTCTGTGATGTCGGTGACGACCGTCGGCTACGGCGACCGGGCTTTCAAGTCGCTGCCCGGCCGCGTATTTGCGTCGGTGTGGCTCCTGGTCTCCACCCTCGCCGTAGCAAGGGCATTCCTCTACTTGGCCGAGGCAAGGATCGACAAGAGGCACAGGATGATTGCTAAATGGGTTCTTGGCCGGGACATGACCATATCAGAGTTCCTTGCCGCCGACATGGAACACAATGGCTTTGTGAGGTTCTGTTTCTTACTGACATCTTCATACCTTGGGTGTATAAGCATGCGGTCTTTTCCGGTTTGGATGCTAAGGAAGTCATCTCCGTCGTTGGATTTCTGATGATTACAATTCTAAGGAGTGAAGTGAACACCTCATTCCCGCCGTAGAAAATTTGATGCATGCTTGTAAGACTTCATGGTTTTATGAAGTAGTTCAATCTTTGAATTTGAACTTCAGAAGGGCAGAAAGTACTTGATCTATGAAGGCTGAGGAAATTCTGGGCTTATAAAATTCTGTCCTTGGAATAAAGAAATTCATCTGTTGTTGGATGTTCAAAGTATTTAACCATTGTTACATCTATCATTACCCATGTGACTCATGTCGTTGGTATTTTCAGCCAATATGGGCCAGTTCTTTTACCACTCTCATCCTGGGGTCTTCTAAAAATTAATGACCAGAAGTCATTTAAAATCTAGTTACAGTATTTTGATCTCAACGAGTTTGAAAATCTATATCCTTTTCCATTTGTTTCTGGCTTAAATTCATACAAATCCCTACGGTATTATTCTTTGGTTTGTATGTGTCATGTAATCCAAGGTTGGGATCTGGATCTGGATTGGCCAAGTATGATTCTGATCTAGATTGAGATGGGTTTGGCCAGCTCATCTGGGCTGGTGGAAAGATAAAAAAGAACAAAAATCAGTTTGATTTGATCTCTGGTGGAGTGGTGGCCAGGTTGGATGGGATCGCTATCGGTTTGGTGGTCTTGTGTGCAAAAGCAAACGGATGATAATCTGCTGATCCTAGCCATCTGTCAGCTTGGAGCCCAATCTGGGCAGAACTACTTTCAAGATCTGGCTCTCCCCCTTGGATTGGGTCGGCAGGTGCCAATCCCAACTCTGGATTGCCCGACTTATGAATAGTGTTGTGGAACCACTCCCAACTTACAAACTTGGTCTCCTCAACTCAATCCAAATCATAATCTCAAATTAATTGAGGTCAGCCATATGAATTCTCTTTTTCCAAACACGTTGATTTTGAGTTTTTTAGAGATAGTTAACTCATCCAAATCATGTTGAGTTACCCTTCTCCATGTTAACTTGGATCTACCACGTTCTTTTTTATTTCATGTATTTTGAAATTTTTTGCTTTTTTGTTTTTCTGATTGTAGCTTTCTTAAGTTTACGTTTAATATGTCCAAACCATCTCATTGTCACTACTTTCACATTTTACATATTCTATTTGACCCAGTACTACCACACATCTATCTTAACATTCTCAATTTTGCAACATTTATTTTAGAAATATATTTTTTCTTTGTTGTCTAACATTCACCAGCATATATACGATAAATTTTTTCTATCAACGTTAGTAGAATCTTACGATCACATAAATCTCATGTAGCCAATCTCCACTTCATCCATCATACTTTCATCCTATAGTTAATGTCATCACCACATTCACCATCTTTTTAAATAATTGAACCAATCTACTAACTTGGTTTGAAATTTAATAATTCATCAGTTCCAGCAAATTGGTCCTTGCCTTGCTTGGCATACTGAGGAATGAAAACCTGATCTGTCCAACTTACTAAGTGCAGTCCACTCTTCTACCTTAACCTCAAAATCTCCTTTGTCCAATTTAATTTCTTTTGGGTGGCTCGCCAGTTAGAGTTAGGGGTGCAAACGAGCCAAGTAGTATGATGATTAAGTTCGGTTTGTTTATTTTACATGAGTTTGAGTCAAGCTCGAGCTTTTACGAGTATATTGAACCCTTGTTCAAGTTTGGTTCATTATTTATTGAGCCAAGCAAGCCGACTCAAGTTCAAATCACATTCAAGTTCAAACTCAGTACTAACTTGTTTATAAAACTCAAAATCAATAAAAAATTATTTATGAAACTCTAACTTTAGCCCATTTATGAGACTTGATCTAGGTTTAATTCAAATCAATTTTTATTTCGACTTATTTCATATATTTTAGCGATAATATATAACTCATGTTACTCATAATTTGATGTTTTGAAAATAAATATTCAATCAAGTATTTAACCAAGCTACTCGCGAACTTTTCGAGTCGAGCAAGTGTTTGTTCAAACTTGGCTCATTTAATGAGTCGAGTTTTATTTTTTGTTCAAGTTTGTTCATTTAACATAACCAACAAGCCGAGTCAAGTTTTTATTGAGCCTCATACTATTTGTCGAGTGTATTGGCTTGTTTGCACCCCTAGTTAGAGTACAGCATTATCAGTGCTGACTGTTAACGGTATTACTTCTCGGCTTATGGCTTCAATAGATGTCTTATCCATCTTGCCTATTTGGTGAATTGGTTTATCTGTGTTTTGTCTTGCGTGAGCACATCTTTCATTTGTCTTCACAGCTTTGAAGAATATTTCAACCCCAACTTTACATCAGATGTTGGATTATATTTGGACCTATTAATAATATTTTGGGCAAAAGAAGCACTTCAAAAGCTGATGTTTTCTTTTCAGCTGCTTCCAATTTTGCACATTCAGTTTTCTGACTTTGTGTTGCCGATTGTTTATCTTCAAATCAATCCATACTGAGAACTGACATCAGATTGGCATTGGATCAACAAATCCTAATCCCTCCCTGCTGAGTTCTCTATAACTAGAAAAGTTGTTGGACAGAACTTTTTTCATTTCACTGTGGCCATACTTTTGGGGCTCTGCTTTTAGTTTTGCTTGTCACCTGTGGTTCTGTCTTGCCA
This sequence comes from Cryptocoryne crispatula var. balansae, assembly GCA_036172225.1. Lineage (NCBI taxonomy): Eukaryota > Viridiplantae > Streptophyta > Magnoliopsida > Alismatales > Araceae > Cryptocoryne > Cryptocoryne crispatula. Next base: position 4,571,379 of record CM069935.1, read on the forward strand.
GTCACCATATGCAGTTAAATTATCACTTGTCATCCTACATCTCAATACTTGCTCTTGGACAGTGGAAATGGACAATAACTTCATAGTAATACGTGTAATTTTTAGTTTGTGCATGGGTTTAAACTATGAAATTCTAATGCTTATGCATAAATCTTGGTATTCTATACTTTTGTCTTGATTTTAGACATTAGAGGAACCAGTTGTTAGGTTTTCAGCCAACCTTGCTGATTTTATTGAGGTGAAATATGAAATCCCTGATTCAAATGCTGGATCATCTGTTTGATTGCTCAAGGTTGAATGACTCTAAAACCTTAATCAAGAATTCAGGGTCTCCAGATTACAATACAACCATTTCGAAGCAATTATCTGTGGATTATTGTCTAGTGAATTGTGGTTATATCCACTTCTTGGGTTGGGCATGGGGAATAAGGATGATTTGAACAGCAGTATTACTGTGTCTCATTTCTTCATGAGTTTTGAGGTTTGTAAAGGGGGTTAAGGCGTGCAAGTTCTGGCTTGTTTTGATTCCTACTCTCTTCAGTGGCACCTAACCATTTTTCCTTGGTTTGTGAGATCACACTTGTACTTACTACTCCGTTGAATTATTTCAAGGGCAAACCTTCAGGTATTTTTATCACAAAGCAAACCCGTGAACCGGCCAATCAAGTGCACATACTTGCGTAAAGAATCACATATCAATTTTCTTGAGGAGACGAGGGAACAGTTTGGATTGACTTTCTCATGATATTTCAACTACTTAATCTGGCCTATAATAATGAGTTAAAGTTCCTAAAAGGTGACAGTTTATTGTTATGCCCATTTATTCCACACAGTTTAGTTAGTCCTTGTGTAACTCTAGTCAAACTTCATGTTATGCGGCTTTCTGGTATCTGATCCAGTCTTATCTTATCTATTTCATTTTTTATGAAGCCCCCATTTTTTTCCTGAAATTCCTACTGCTCTATTTGGCAAGAGAGCAACTGTATGGACTGTAGAGATAGCGCAGGCTTAACGTTTTATCTTTATTTGTTTCCAATTTCTACCACAAAATGTGTGGGCGTGATGCTGTTGGTTCTAGGAGATGTGATGAGTGTTCATAGGATGATACTATTCGCTCTTTGCTGCTATGCTCATTTATGCCACGTGCTTTTCTTTACTTAGGCCTTGTGCAACAGTCAAAACTTCATGTTTCTGTGCCTTTCTGGTAGAGCGAATAGCATCATCCTTTTTTTTTTGTCATCCCCCCTTCCAAAAAAAGAAAGAAAGTAGACTTTCTGGTATCTGATCCAGTCTTTTTCTTATCTATTTCATTTTTTTTATGAATCCACAATTTTCTTTCCGAAATTCATACCAGCCTAATAGTAACTATATGAAGATAGCGCAAGCTTCAAGTTTTATATTTATTTATTTTCCACCTCAAAATCTTTGGACGTGCTGCTGTTGGTTCCAGGAGACGTGTTGAGTGAAGTTAAAGGGATGATACTCTTCGCTCTTCCTGGGTTTATTGAGGTGCAAAATGTCGACGATGAAGTTGAATTTTTGCTGTTTTCTGCTTGTATTACCACACAGCATTGTTAAGTTTTGCATAGTTGATTGGAAATGCCGTAGTTTGATCGCTCTGTGGTGATGGAAATGCAGTAGTATACTGATGGGTCTTTACCATATGTTCATTGTTTTGCAGTAAATCTGAGTTTGTTATATACAAACTCAAGGAGATGGGAAAGATAGCGGAGAAGGACATCGCCCCCATCTGTGAACAGTTTGACAGACTGGACAAAGGCAACTGTGGGAAAATCACACTTTCGGACCTCGTTGAGAGCCATCACTAATGCCTTGCATTTCAAAGGCAAGGCTGTCATTTGACACCCATTTGGCACAAGTATAATTTGGCGAAAACCATAAACATGGTTTATCCCCAAATATTTAGGGATAAATCAGGTTTATCTCCATATCGATCCGGTAAAAAGCAAACCTTGAAATCTCAGTTGTTATAGTCAAAGCAGCCTCCCCTGTACATCCAACTTCACATTCTTCAAGATGCCGTGGTGATGGAGATCCGGTCTGGTCGGTTTTGAGTTGATCTTACACCCTCATCATTTTAGGATTTGCTTGTAAATATTTGGAAGTTTATTTTAGTTCTTTCTTTACATTTCCGTCCATAGAGGGATATAGTTGTAAATAATTTTTTGAGGTCCTTTTTGTAAAAATAGTCCATATTTAAAAGGTGGCATTATATTGGAATGAAAGAACGTCAAGAAGTGAACTTTTGGAGAAGCCTGTTGGCTTGGTGTCTGCGTAGAGGGGCATGGCCCTGCTAGTTTCTCCACCGCCGGGAAGATCTTGATTCTCATCTCCACCACCGGTGGATGGCTGGTTCCCTCTCCTTCCTCATTTTTGTTTCCCCCTTCACCGGTTACGCCATCTCGTCGGCAACATCTTCACTCTCCGGTTTTGCCACAGAGTCGCATTGACAGTGATTTCCATTGGCAACAAGCGGAGACACTTCACCGTCAACAAAGCCATCCGGCGATCCCTGGATGGACTCCCAGTCGTCTCCTAGTCGCACCGCACTGGAAGTCCAACATTTCCACCTTCATCAACCGGGTGCTCGTGCAGTTTCGGACCTCAATTTGGGACCTGTGCGGCTCCTGCTCCGCGTTCTGACACTCCGAGCTCTTTGGCGGCCTCTAGGCTTGCGCGACGATCATGACGGCATCGGAAGCCTTTGAAGGCTGCGTTTGCTACTCCGTCGTCTCCGACTCCTATCATTGGATCTTCTTCTCTGGCCCTTTCTCTTGAACCATCGATCTCATCTTCATCTTCCATCCCCTGTCCCTCCCCTTCCAACTCCCCCCCCCCTCAGACCCACCGGCACCATTGAGCCCTTCCTACTCACGTGGCCTAGTGGCTCTGAACCCCGCAGCACACGCGGGCGGCGAGGGATCGAGCGTACACCCGATCCCCACTTGTCATCCCTCCGGGGTGCCCGGCTGCAGCCACGGGGAGGCGAACCCTCGCCCTGCTCCCCAGAGGCCAGAGCAGGGTCAACATATGTCAGCCGAACCACGCTCGGCCGGCTGGTTTATAGTACTCTTACCTCTTGTTTTGTAATGTTTTAGCCCAATCCACCATGCCGTCTCCCATCAGATGGGCAGTTGGTCACGTGTATATCTGCGCGTTCACCAGTTTTGCATCCAGGTTTTGACCTTGCACTTCTGGACGTAAATTTCTTTCTTTCTTTTTATGGATCTACGTCTTCATCTTGAGAAATACGTATTTAAAACAAGAACTGTGCGTGCGAGAGGCTCTTTGCACAGGTTATAGTGATCTCTTCATTTGTCACGATTCATGAGGTTGACATGAATTCTTCTTCATCTCCTACGTTATGTGGTGATTATGTGGACCCTGTGGATTTAGACACATGAAAAGTTGGGGAAGTTACGCATGGGTGCAAGAGACTGAAATACTGGAGTCTGTTAGAACAAACAATTGATACTAATGGGGTGTTTGGTTGCATGATAATTTTTTGTACACTTTCATGATAAAAAATTGTATTAAAATAAAAAGTGAACCAACTCATGACATAAAATTATCATGTTTGGAGGGATGTGATTACAAAAAAGAGTAACCACCGCACATGACCAAATAAAGTGAGGGACCACAAGAAAAAAGAAAGAGGTGAGACCCTCTTTTTTTGTTTAAGAAGAAAATCACTTTCAAAGTATAAAATTGTCATGGTTGTCAAACACCTCTTTTAACAAGTTTTCTTACAATTTTTAAAAATTAAAATAAAAATCTCAATTATCATGCAACCAAACACCCCATAAGGAATGAGAGAGTTCCCGGGCTAGCTTGTGACAATTGGTACCAAAATATCTCTCAATCTAGTATAAGATTTATAAGGAAAAAAATTTGATATTTTCCGGTAAAAGGTGAGCTCTATATTAGAAAAATACGATGTTTCTCGTCAGGGACAAGACCATTTACTTTCTATATCTCCTTTCTATATAGGAAAAAATATAAGAGAGAGTCTATACTTTATGCCCTGTTTGGTAACACTATTAGGTACTTCTATCACTATCAATTTTAAAATTGATACTGATAGGAATCATAAAGAGGTGTTTGGTTTGGTTAACTGTATCAATTTTAAAAGTTGCAGTGCAAACAAAACATATTATGTAATACAAGTGACAACTTGTATTACTTTTGATATTGATACTCCAACATTTGAAAATATTAATATCAATATTGATATAGTATCAAAAATGAAACTCTAACCAAACAGGGCATTAGATGTTGCAAAATGATTATGTGGATGCTATGAATTTGAACAAATGATAAGATAGAGAAATAATGCATAGATTATACATTTAAGTGATCAGAACATGTCTTGTCCGATATGCGTCTCTACAGATCGTAACAGATCGATGTACACTGTGAGGTTCGTTTTGGCTCAATCTTAAATTGTGATACTTCATAAATTATTTGGTCGTAAAATATATTTTCTTAACGAAAAATATATCTTGCAACAAGAATTGCCAAGAAAGATGTTTGCATTTATGATAAAAATATAATTTTATGAAAAAATGTTCTTAGACAAAAATAGATGAGAGTCCTCTCTTTTTTTGGTTATGTATGACCTCCACTCTTTTTCTTATCATGTCTCATCAAGCATGACAATGTTCTGCATTCTGTTGTTTTTATTTTTTAATACAGAATTTTTTAAGAAAATGCGTAGAATATTATATGTCATTTGGATGTGTCTGACTGAGTTGAGTAGTATCTCAGTACCGCTGGCGAATGAGAGGATTAATTCCTTCTCAATAGGATTGCTATTTATTTCTAGTACTCTCTCAAACTCTTAACTATATACATATATATATATGGTTGCTTACTATTATTAATTTGGTGTATCTCCTTGATGCATACAAAATTAGTCCTTACCGCTTGCGATCGAATTCTTGCCCGCCGTAAACGTGAAATCAGACCGACCCATATCCCTCTTTCGTGTCGGGGGAAAAGCAGCAGGACGCTAGCTGCGTCGACTCCTCCGGGCACGTACAACCGCATGCATGCATGCGATTGTCAACGCGGGGCTCGTCATGTGTCAACCCACGTAACGTAACGTAAGAGAGGAGTAGACTGCAAGACTAATCCTTCTTCTCCGTGTGGAGGGACTCTGATCTCCATCCGACGATGGAGCGGAGAATTGTCATATCTTCTTTCTATCGTACGTATTCTGGCGGGGTTGAAAGGCACGGAAAATGAACTCTTTCTTGCGAGCTATGGACTGGTATGTAAGATGATTTCCCGCATCGGGTCCGTCGGCTTATTTTATTCAAGAGGGAGGGGAGTTCCAGCTAGGTAGATGCTATACTACTGCACTGCATAACCAAGTCGTAAACAGTTTGTGAAGACAGAATATATATACATGCGCCTTCTTGTCCTTCCACAACTCTTGCATCGACCGTGCGTAGCTGTCTTGCTTCCACTGCGAAAAGGGAGCTAGAACGGGCGATGACAGCGTCAGAAAGAGCTGAGGAAATGCGTGTGCCATGCGTTGATAGCTTGGTGGGTGGCGCCCAACGGACGCCAAGCAAAGCTACAAAGCCCCGGTTGGCCGCTCGATCGAAGCGCTCTACACCGTCGTCCGCTCATCCCGGGCGAGAGAGATGTCGTCGTCGTCGTCGCTGGGAAGAAGGAAGTGGCCGCTCGACCTGGTGCTGGTCCCCTGCGGGCTGCTGCTCATGTTCGGGTACCATCTCATCCTCCTCTACAGGGTGCTCAGGCTGCCGGAAACCACCGTCGTCATCGGCTTTGAGAACCACAACAAGAAGGCAACATGGGTACAACGGATGCTGCAGGTGTACATTATAATCTAATTTCTATCAAAATGTGTTGGTTTGACCAAAAAAATAGTGTGTTGATCGTGTAAGTATAATTTTGGAGTGTGTTATTTCAGAACAAAACCGGCCCTCTTTCTTCTTCCTTCTCAATTTCTGCAGGGTATCCTTCGCTGTCAGACAAAGCCCTCAGTGTCATCTCCACCAACGTCTCGGCGTCGACCACCCTCGCCTCCCTCTCCCTCGCGCTCTGCTCCCTGATCGGAGGGTGGATGGGCAGCTCCTCCGAGCTCCTGCCCCCCGAAGGGATCTACGGGGACCGGACCCCTCCACCGCCGCCGTCAAGTACGCCGCCCTCCTCGCCTGCTTTCTCTGTGCCTTCACCGCCTTCATCCAGTCGGCCAGGCACTTCGTGCACGCCAGCTTCCTCATCACCACCGTGGACTCCGACGTGCTGCCGTGCCACGTCCAGCACGCCGTCATCCGCGGCGGCAACTTCTGGGACGCCGGTCTGAGGCTGCTGTGCCTGGCCACCACGCTTCTCCTCTGGGTTTTCGGCCCCATCCCTATGTTTTCCGGCTCGCTCGCCATGGTCATCGCCCTGAGCATCTTCGACTCCAGCAGAACTCCGTTCCACCATTTCCGATTCCGCTACTCCGACGGTGAGAGGAGGGTGGGCAAGGGGCCGGGCAACGGCGGCGCAGGACCCGGTGATCAGGCGGCGCATCCCTTTCCCTCCTCCTCAAACTCGACGATCAACATGCTCAACTACCCACTGATGCCTTGTACTCTTTCCAACAGGCTATACTCTTCTGAAAGAAATGATCTGCACTCTTCAACAATAACAGAAGAGAACTAAAAGCTAACGTTGACCAAGTGGGATCTCTGGTCAGTCGACGTCCGGATCCGGACGAAAGGGCTACATCTGAACGATTCCCCACAGCCGTATGAGAATGTAACGCTTTTCATTTGTAAGATGGTCCTGGCAACAAGAGCATTTACAAAAATCAGTCCCTTGATATATATATATAGTTCGACCAAAAGAAAGATATATACGTATGTATGTGTGTGTATATATATATACACACGTGATTCCTGCATCGCCCTCTTTCGGGAGTTCTTGCACTCAAGGAAGGTGGGGTCGGGGGAGTTGGGACCGGGTCGTTTGGGCCCAAAACCGACCCGGGTCGGTCGGGGTCGCGACCCGGGTCGGGCCGGGGTCGGCCGGAGTCGCCAAAAATAATAATAAAAAAATAATTTTGGGGTCGGAGTCTTGGGGTCGGGACCGGGTCGGTCGGCCCCAAAAGCGACCGGGTTGGGCCTGGGTCGCGACCCGGGTCGCGACCCGACGAACCATGCTTGCACTTGTGCTTGTACTGTTGAACAGATTCGGTCCCAAGGCAAGAAGGATCGGCTTTCTTTATATCATGTTTGGTAATAATATTAAATATTTTTAATATTATTAATTTTTAAAATAGATTTATTATTAATATCAATTTTAAAATTTATAGAGCAGACAAAACATAGTTATAATACATGTATTCACTCTGTATGATCACTTTGTCATTTATAAAATTTATCTTTTAAAATGTCATCATCAAAATTATAAATATACTATTATTTCTAACACTTTAAGCAAACATCCATAAGGTAAAAAAACGTATCGGTAAATGTTCAATAAGATTTTCACATGATCATGTGATCAATTTGAGCTGGATTGAACTTTTGATTAAAGAAATTTGGTCAAATTTGATCAATAAGTTGTTCGCTAAAGTGCTTTGTTTAATTAGACTGCTAATTAATTTTTGGAAAAATTAATTTCCAATCCTATTCAGAGAGTCAACTTAATCATTAGTCTCTTGACCAAATTGTTATAATATCTAATCCCATCAAAATAATTTATATAACTCTAAGTCCTCTCTATTATGTTTCCTCCGCTTGTCCTTAGAAGAATTTCCAAATTTTGAAATTATCCCCACGTTAGATAATCCCTTGAGTATGCGGACAACAATAATAATGAAATTTAGAGTGTAGTGGGTTGATAGTATGTTAATCACTCTTAAACAGTTTTGTGAGTTTTTAGAACTTTAATTTAATATTTAAAAATTATTAAAATCCAAATTTTATTTATATCTTGAATGATATTGCATCCGTCTAATTCAATTTTAGTTTTTTAAGAGAAATATATGATTTTGTAATATGCTGAACTTGTCATTGAATAAAATATCAACAAAGAATTTAAAATGACGGACGGAGAAAATCTAAAAGTGAAATATGCATAGAATTCTCTTTCAAAAAGAGTGTTATTGAATACTATTTAATTTATTATATTACGTTAAATATATTATTATATTTGAAGAAAAGTTATTATAATTTATTTATATAAAAATTTAAATATAATAAAAATAATAATAGTAATATATTAATTATATCATGTTTAGTCTATCTTATTGCATCGACTAATTAAAAATAAGATTATAACATGAACAACGTTATTTATTACAGTATATTTATCGCGTCTTTTATATGATTTCAAAACATCAATCTTGTTTGAATTTTGGAGTAGAAATTTATTGTTCTAGAATTTTTATTTTTCTTGAACAAATTTTATATTTTATTCCTTTGAAATCTCGCAGAAAAAAAAATTAAAAACGGACATCAGTCAAGCCATCCGACGACATGTCACATATTGAACGGGAAGAGGGTAAAATTGTCAAATTTCAAATCACCCTGAGGCGAAGGTTGAAAATTGGGAGGATGTTTTAACTTTTTGATAAAGGAGATTTAAAGTTATACTATTTCTGATATGCGACTACTCGCCGAAGACACCACTTTAAACAGGATTGGGAGTGAATTTCCCGTTAATTTTTTCAATATCTTGCGTAGACAAGTAGACATGATTGCCGGCTACGGAGCGAAGACAAATCTGCACCGTTTTTACGACATGATGAGGTGCCAAATCAGCCCCCAATCTAATACAAACATACTTACGGATCTTGGTGTGTTAATCAAGAAGACCACGGAGCGGTGGAGCCTCTCTTCTCTGTTCAACTACGTGTCACACAAAAAGGGAACGATATTCATCTGCCCTTTGCCAGAGTCGCGCCGGTCGACAGGCAAGAAGATGAATCCGATACGAGAGTTAGAATAGTCCCATATTGGACAATGAGGGGAGGTTTCCTATGCTTATAAGCCTGGGCCTCTCTAACTCAGTACCGCGGTTTTGGGTTGGTTAACATGGTATCAGAGCCAAGGGCTGTGGACCCCCCTCCGTCAACCGTCACCCGTAAATAGTGTACACGTGTCAAAGCCAGAAGAGCTTGCACGTGAGGGGGCGAGTTAGAATAGTGCCATATTGGCTAGGTAGGGGAGGTACCTATGCTTATAAACCTGGGCCTCTCTAACTCAGAACCGCGGTTTTGGGTTGGTTAACATGGTATCAGAGCCAAGGGCTGTGGACCCCCCTCCGTCAACCGTCACCCGTAAATAGTGTACACGTGTCAAAGCCAGAAGAGCTTGCACGTGAGGGGGCGAGTTAGATAGTGCCATATTGGCTAGGTAGGGGAGGTACCTATGCTTATAAGCCTGGGCCTCTCTAACTCAGTACCGCGGTTTTGGGTTGGTTAACATGGTATCAGAGCCAAAGGCTGTGGACCCCCCTCAGACCGTCACCCATAAACAGTGTACACGTGTCAAAGCCAGAAGAGCTTGCACGTGAGGGGGCGAGTTAGAATAGTCCCATATTGGACAATGAGGGGAGATTTCCTATGCTTATAAGCCTGGGCCTCTCTAACTCAGTACCGCGGTTTTGGGTTGGTTAACAACGAGGAAGTCGTCAAATCCCTCGACTCCCGCTCCGAAGACACTCCCTCCGGAGTAGTGCTCAGGCGTCAGCGGCGGTGGCGGAAGGCCGCCGTCGAGGAACTGCAACACCTGCCTCAAGCTCGGCCGGGCGGACGGCACAGGGTGAGAGCAGAGCAACCCCAGCCTCAGAACCATCTCAACCTCCTCCGCCACGTAGTCGTCCCCCAGTTTGCTGTCCCGGGTCTCTAGCACCTGCCCCCGCCGCCACTTGCCGCATACCCAGTCCACCAGAACCGCCTCCTCCCCCGTGCTCCTCGGCTCTATCGGCCTCCTCCCGCAGGCGACCTCCAGGAGAAACGCGCCGAAGGCGAAGACGTCCGTGGCTGCGCTCACCTTCCCGGTCCTGGCGAGCTCCGGCGCAATGTAACCCATGGTGCCGACGACGTGCGTTGTCTGCGGATCGCTTCCGTGATCATACAGCCTGGAGAGGCCGAAATCCCCCAGCCTGCCGTTGAGCTCGCCGTCTAGCAAAACGTTGCTGGCTTTGACGTCTCTGTGGATCACCACCTTCTCCCAGTCTTCGTGCAGATACAGCAGCCCCGACGCCACACCCTTGATTATGTTGAACCTCTGGCTCCAGTTCAGCGTCGGCTCGGTCCCGTCGTGCAGGTACTTGTCCAGGCTGCCATTGGGCATGAAATCGTAGACGAGGAGGAGCTCCCGCTTGCGCCGGCAGTAGCCCAGCAGCTGCACCAGATTCCGGTGGCGGAGCCGGCCGAGGCTCACAATCTCGGCCACGAACTCTTTCATCCCCTGTCTGGATTCGTGGGATACCCTCTTGACGGCAATCTCCGTCTTGGAGACGGGGAGGACGCCCCTGTAGACCCGGCCGAAGCCTCCGGTGCCGAGGAGCTCCTTGTCCTTGAAGCCTGTTGAGTACATCTCATCTTCTCTCCAGGCGTACACATCCGTGCGAGAAGAGCGGACATTCATCCGCGTGGGAGGCTCGCGTATGTGCAGTAACATGCAGGACGTGCATGGATCCATGCACAGATGAGGACTTCACGCGAAGATGTGTGCGTGGGACTCTATCTCCACGGGAAAGCCGCCCACGATGACCCAACCGTATGCATGCAGGGTTCTGTATGAGGATGGAAAACTGGGCATATTCAAAGACGTGAATATGCACGTCTCTTCTCCGGATATGCATGGCAACGGAGAGTTGTGCATGGGTGAGGAGACGCGGGTGTCTTGCGTATGTGGGAAACCTCCTACGCAGGCCTATAAATAAAGCAGCATCCTCTTTGTTCTTGAGCGCCGTGAGCTTCAAGAGATCCAGACGTGGAGGGTGTGTTGAGGAGAGATTATTCTTGTTATTTGAGAGCTTTGGATTACAGGATCTGTTCCTCTTGGGGAGTGCGTCTCCTTGTAATATTCTCCTTGGTTTAGTGAAGTTTCTGGTCGTCGTCGCCCGTGGACGTAGGAAGGCATATCGCCTTGCCGAACCACGTTAAATCGGTGTCTTCTTGGTGTGTTCTTGTTCCTTCTTCTATCTCCATTCGCAGGTCGATATTCGGGATACGACTCGGTTCGTCGGAGTCGTACGGCTTATTCCGCACGTGTTACAACAAACTGGTATCAGAGCCCGGTTGCCCGGTTACTGTTCGATCCGCGAGATGGCTGTCAAGTCGACAACGGCGATGAAGTTCGACGTTGAGGTGTTCGACGGGAAGACGAAGGACTTCAACATATGGCGATTGAAGATGCAGTCCTTGTTGGTGCAACAAGGTCTGAGCAAGGCATTAAAAGGTATTAATGCGTTACCTGACGATTGGCAAGATTCTGACAAGGAAGAATATCTCGAGCGAGCCCTGGCAGCTATTCGCCTCAGTTTGTCTGATGACGTATTGCGAGAGGTTGCTGACGAGGATACCCCGAAAAAGCTGTGGCTCAAGTTGGAAACAGGGTACATGACGAAATCTCCTACTAATCGACTGTATCTGAAGCAGAGATTGTTTACATTCCAGATGAAGGAAGGTACGCCCATTATTGATCATCTAAATGAGTTCAATAAAATCGTTATGGATCTGAAACATATTGGTGTTCAAGTCGAGGATGAAGATCAGGCCATTATTCTCTTAGGTTCTTTACCAATTTCGTTTGAGGGCTTTGTTGACACTTTGATGTACAGCAGAAGTAGTCTGTCTGTAGAAGATGTCAAATCGTCTTTAAACTCGAAAGAGTTGAAGAGACGTGTGCTGGAAACTCAAGGCGGAAATCAGGCTGACGGCTTGATAATACGAGGGAGAACATAGAGAAGAGAAAAGAGTGGTAGTTCTAAATCCAAGGTCAAATGCTACAATTGCAACCAAAGAGGGCACATTAAAAGAGACTGTCCAAAGTGGAAGGGAAAAGGCAAGGTGCAGACGGAGTCTTCTACGGCAAACATGGTTCAAGAGGAGACTTCGAAAGAGGAGACTGTTCTGATGGTCACGGCAGGTACGTCAGGGGATGATTGGATTCTTGATTCAGCATGTACTTTCCATATGTGTCCCCATAGAGATTGGTTTTCTTCTTACACGATTGTAAGTAGTGATACCGTCACCTTGGGAGACAATCGGACTATTGCAGTTGCAGGAGTCGGTACAATTAGAATCAAGATGTATGATGATATCGTCAGAACCTTAGAGGTACGCCATATTCCTGACTTGCAAAGGAGCCTAATCTCTCTTAGTCTTTTGGATGCACATGGATACTGTTTTTCAGTTAAGAACAGGGTGCTTGAAGTGTCTCAAGGTGCTTTGGTTGTGATGAAAGGAAAGTTAGCAAAAGGACTTTATCACCTGGAGGGCAGCACTGTAGTCGGCAGTGCTAGTGCTACTGGAAGCTCGAATCACGATCCTACTCGGTTGTGGCAGATGCGGCAGAGCCACGTGAGGGAAAAAGTCAAGGTGGAGAAGTTCAGGTACTCTCTGGACTTGATTGACTTGTACAGGACGTGAGGTGTGCCCGGTGGGGCATTGGCGGATACGACGATGGTGTGAAGCTTGACATTGAACGTGATGGCTTGTGAAGACGAGCTGAGAGGAGAATTTGTTGAGTACATCTCATCTTCTCTCCAGGCGTACACATCCGTGCGAGAAGAGCGGACATTCATCCGCGTGGGAGGCTCGCGTATGTGCAGTAACATGCAGGACGTGCATGGTTTATCCATGCACAGATGAGGACTTCACGCGAAGATGTGTGCGTGGGACTCTATCTCCACGGGAAAGCCGCCCACGATGACCCAACCGTATGCATGCAGGGTTCTGTATGAGGATGGAAAACTGGGCATATTCAAGGACGTGAATATGCACGTCTCTTCTCCGGATATGCATGGCAACGGAGAGTTGTGCATGGGTGAGGAGACGCGGGTGTCTTGCGTATGTGGGAAACCTCCTACGCAGGCCTATAAATAAAGCAGCATCCTCTTTGTTCTTGAGCGCCGTGAGCTTCAAGAGATCCAGACGTGGAGGGTGTGTTGAGGAGAGATTATTCTTGTTATTTGAGAGCTTCGGGTTAGAGGATCTGTTCCTCTTGGGGAGTGCGTCTCCTTGTAATATTCTCCTTGGTTTAGTGAAGTTTCTGGTCGTCGTCGCCCGTGGACGTAGGAAGGCATATCGCCTTGCCGAACCACGTTAAATCGGTGTCTTCTTGGTGTGTTCTTGTTCCTTCTTCTATCTCCATTCGCAGGTCGATATTCGGGATACGACTCGGTTCGTCGGAGTCGTACGGCTTATTCCGCACGTGTTACAACAAAGCCCTTGGTGGCCGTGAACAGGTCCTTGTACGAGAACCTATGAGGACCATACTCGAGTTCCCAATCTTCCAGAAGTTCTGCAAACTTTATCTTCCTGGCTACGACGAGCGCAACGACGGCGGCCGCTGTTAAGAGGCAGATGGAAGCAGAAAGCGGGATCCATATCGCATGAGGATTTACAAATTTTCTGCTATTCTTCCTCCGCGGGAGCGATGGAAGCCTGTTAGGATCGAGCATCGGAGCTTCCCCGTTCATCTGGAAGCTCCACCCGAGAACATAATGGGATGTCAGAACGGAGCCGGTCGACGAAGAGAAACCGACGTACATGACATTTGACATCACATCCGTCGCGTTGACGACGGCGGAGAGCAGAGGCCTGGCAGGCCGAGCTCCGGCGAGAGGACCCAAGGTGACGTTGACTCGAGCGCTCCTGCCGTCGAACTCCACCCACACTTGCATCGGTTTGCCGCTGATGAGGCTTAAATTCTGGAGTCCTTCGCCGTTGTCGTCACCATCGGAGAAGTAGCCAGCGGGGGAGGAGGCCACGGATTGCAGGCCGTTGACGTCGATGCCCACATGATTGTCGTTGATGTCCTTGAACTCGGAGCTCAGAATAGTATCCAGCTCGACGGCGAGGATGCGGTTCGACGAGTTGCCGTTGTTCTCCTTGTTGAAAAGGCCCAGGTACTGGCTGGCCAGAGCCCCGCTGAGGTTGCCGGAGCGGGAGATGAAGAAGGAGATACCATGTCCACTAAGGTCCTCGTAATGGGAGAGAATGGCGAAGACGAAGGTGGTGGAGAAAGAGTCTAATGTGGTGGGAGATGAAGAAGAAGAAGATCCTCTGAAGCGTAGGGGAACAGGGAAGAAGGCGTGGCCCTTCTGCTGCTTCGTATCGTTCGTCAGCTGCAAGAGGCCATTGGAGGTGATGCCGGCGATCCCATCCAGCGTCAGGTTGGCCCCGGTGAAGCCATGGAAGGTGAAGCCCACGCCGGCGCTCGACGCTGCAGATTGGGAGAGAAGACACTACTAGAAAAGTTAGTATTTGTTGCAAATAATTATGCCACAAAAATTGATAATTTTGCAGCAAATTACTTTTCACAGCAACAAATATTTTTGCTGCATGTCGTTGTATAAAGTTCTCTCACAATATATTTTTAGCTGCAACAAATATATTTTGCTATAAAAAGTAATATTTACAGCAAACACAATTTTGCAGTAAAATATCATTATTATGACAAAATTAAAGTTGCAGTCAAAATATATTCACCCCATAATTGTTGTTGCAATAAAATCATTTTTACTACTAATTAAAAATTGCACCAAAATCTTATTTACTATGGATTTGATGTTGCGGTAAAATAACTAATATGACAAAATTAAAGTTGCAGCAAAAATATATTCACCACATAATTGATGTTGCTATAAAATCATTTTTACTGCTAATTAAAAATTACACTAAAATCTTATTTACTATGGATTTAATGTTGCAGTAAAATCATTATTATGACAATTAAAATTGCAGCAAACTCTTATTTGTTACGGACTAAATACTAATTTTTCAGATCTACGGGCATTAAGCTTAAAAAGCTAAAAACATGTAAGACGCCAAGATAATCATAGCTTGAACTTGAAGGACCGAAATTGGCAAACATTCTTTGGGATATAACACCCGGATAAAAAATTTGAATCATATAATGAATTTTCAAAGCAGGACCAAATCATTCCATCTACATCTCGCTTGAGAACAGTAGAAAGAGGGGGAAATATAAATGTTATTTATTTAAACAAATTATCATCAGTGACCCACAAAATTTCTCATACATAAAACAAGGCTGTCGGACTCTATCCTTTATCGCTGCCGCAGGCCTTCAAGGAGGCAATCCTCACGGTCTTTCAGGTGCATGTATTCATCCATGTTGAAAGAAGATGGCCTGTATCTTCCTTTAATGTCACCATCTATATGGCTTTCGACTTCCCCAACTTTGTTGCTTATTTCAGTCTCGGAAGCTGCAGAGAATCTATCACAGTCACATGGGCTCCAATTTCTACCGCTGCTTTTAGAGAAAATACTGTTTTACAGAAATTACAAACTTTCACATATCTTTTTAGCATTTCAAAACAAAACTCACCGAGTTTGGATCCTCTGCAGGGGGGAATGTTGTACACTGCCACGCTGTAAAGAAAAAAAAATGTGTTCATACAAAACGAGTAAAATAAATTTGTTCATACAAAACAAGTCTATGGAAGGCAACTTGTTAAGAGGACAAAGAGGAAACTTGTTAAGAGGACAAACGAGTGCTTTGTACTGCATGTCCAACAGGAAATTTCATGGTCATCATTCATGTTACAGAACCAATACTGGACAATAGCACAAAGTTAAACACAGTTTCCCTAGTCATGCACAACATGAAGCAGGAATATTCAAGCATGTTGTTTTATGAAAATCGGAACTTCGATGAGCTTCGGACCTAGAAAGTGAAAGTCTGGAAACCTGACAAACAATTGATGGGTAATCACCATCATCATTTTTTATCAAATATTAGTAAATACACTGCCTTTATGTTTGTGGTCATGCACGCTACATTAACAATCAAAGATTATAAACCATTACAACGTAACAAATTAATCTGGTCTAAAATACATTTATTTATATATAGATGTATAAAAATATATTGTTCTTTTATCATAAATCTATACCTGTTGGCCCTTCCAAACGAATGTAGTCATACATAACCCCCTGAAAAGGAGATCTGCTTCTTACTTGGGTCATAAAAATTCTTATCTGGACAGAGGATGGTTGTCACAGCCCACGAAAATTCTACTTCTGAACCGTTTCTTCAAGTTTGAAATTGCAAGAGTTGCGGCATCCTATAGAGACATCAAACAAAATAATGCATCCGCTACGTTAGAAAACCAACCAATAAAGAATTTCATAGTTTAGAGAACAAAAAATCTTTTCTTTCCCACATCCAACACACTAGTATGAAGATAATGTTATAAATCCTAATGCAAACTTTCATTAATAACTAAAGAGTGAATAGTACGGAATGTAAATGAAAACAAGAAATCAAAATCTACCATTAATCATCCAGAATAGACAGCAAAAATGAAAGAACGCCTCTGTTGCATAAGAAACATAAGCTACGGACATTCCATGTCATGTATTATCATAGATAAACATGCATACGAGAGAGATCTTTTGGGTGACTATACATTATATATTTTTCCTACTAGATCATGCAATATTGAAGAAAATACTTCGCGCAAGGATATGATTACCAGGAAAAGATATAGGTATAATGTGCTCGTGCTGCATCAGGTATGTAATCACAAAATGCACCAAACAAAGAACAGCAAGAGACTTCCTCAAAGACAAGTTTATGAGATTAATATTTAATAATGCAATATCCCTTCATTCTTCTAGAACCATGTAATATCTCTTCATTCTTGTTTCTTTCTTCACACGCACCAGTTCTCCAGACTGGAGTCAAAAAACAGAGGTTGTAAGATAAATTGGTGTTATTATACTGTGGACGCCGGGAAAGAGGGGGGGGGGGATAGCCCGCGGAGGAGGGAGAGGTACGTCCCCGCGCGTGTGTCGCGTGCGCTCCTTTCTTACTTACGGTCTTGATAGGGTGGGTTCGTGTTAATCACGCCATAGACACGGTCGTGGATGATTCCGACGGACCGTTCTATTGCCTGCTTTCCTTCCTTCTTTCCTTCTCCGCACTCACCTTGATCCCCGGACTACTCAACCCTTGATGTCACTTGGGCATCGAAGGATCGGTCCGGGTCGTGAGGAGAATCGAGGGGAAAGAAGATCAGATAGCCGGTGGCGTTTTCAACACTAACTTGACCTATAGACCGAAAGGGGAAGGGATGGTGTGGTCGCCAGGAGCCAGAGAGGCTCCGATGATAGAAATAAAAGAAATGAACTAGTAAAGGAAGTGAGGGTGACCGGTTACCTCGATAAGCTGGGAGATTGCGGGGGTTCTATCTTCTCCTTCCTCGGCCGGCCGGGGAAGAAGAGCCTTGGAGAAACTCGCTTGCCCGAAAAGAAAGTATGAATGAAAGCACCACGATTAGAACTAAAGACGGAGCAGAAACTATTCGTAAGAAAGAAGAGCAATGACAAAAGGGGTTGAACGAACCGGATTAGGACTAACTCCTAACCCCTTCTCAAGGGAGGATCTAAATGACCTATGAATAAGATGCGTTATGCTATACTAATGCAACATGCATAATGAAACCCAAATGAACAATAAAGGAGAGAGTAAGGTAAGGAAGAAGATCGTAGAGAAGCCCGGTGCTTCTGGCTTCGGAAATTGCAGCGCTCCGACGACAGTCGCCCGGCGTCGCGTCGGGGAGCGCTCCAGTCCTTCTGCGGCAGTCTTCAATGCAATCTTCTCCCGGTTCCAATGACGAAGGATCGGATCCCTAGCCTATCTTGGAGATTCCTTGGCACTCGTCGTATGGTTTGCAATGGTCTTTAATGGTATGATGGCGGGTGTCTTGAATGGTTTTGAGTGGTATTGAATGAACGGGGTGGAAGAGGTGTAATGGAGAATGGATAGGCTTGGGGATGGGATGGTAGACTCTAATGGGGGTTGGAAGGTGGTGGAAGGGTGTTGGGGAAGCTCAAGAAAATTCTTGGGAGTTAAGGCTCTGGGAATCCCTCTTTTTTTTTTGGAACCTTGGAACCTCTTAAATGTGGGAGAAGGGTCTCCTTTTATAGGTGCGCAAAAAGTGACCCTAGCGCTCCGTCCTGAGGGCGCCTGGCGTCGCGGCATGGGAGCGCCTGAAAATCCGCCGACAAGTCGGCGGATCAGCACGTCCGACCATACCTGTCGCCACCTACCACCCTGCGTGTCAGGCGGCGGTTGTCAGCGGAAATCCTGGCGCTCTGACAGGGGAGCACCTACGACCTACGGGCCGTCGACCGCAAATCCGGCGCATGCGGAGCTCGCGGTGACGGTTGTCGGGCGGGAATCCGGGTGCTCCGACGGCGGAGCGCCCGGGTCCCCGATGCGATTTCGACAACGCATCGCCGACCGTCCGAAAAGCCGGGCCGTCACGCGCGGGATTGCAGGCGCTCCGGCAGAGGAGCGCCTGTACTTTTGTACGCCTCTGGGTACGGTGGTCGTCCGGTCGGTCAAAAGGGTGAAAAGGCGGGAGATGCCAAGCGCTCTGACGTTGCGACGCCAGGCGTCGCGGCGTCGGGACGCCTCCAGATTTCCCGAAATTTGCTCGTCTTTATGTTAAACCGACCTCTCTCGATCGGGAGAAAACAAGTGTTAACTATAGAAACGAGATTGCTCTTCCCGAAATCGGGCCGAATTCGCGTATCTACGGCTTGCCTCGCCTTGACGTTGGTTTTGCAAGGGAGCGGCACGGAGTGTAGCGGAAGTGACCGTAGCGAGGTGGAGCGGAGTGAAGTGATGGCGGACCGAAAAAGCGGCGTCAAGGTGTAGATTTAGATACGCGACTCATGACACGACCGGAGTGAATTGAGCCTTCTCAAGTTCCGCAATTGCCTTTTGTATCTTCTAGACTGCTTTCGTGGTTGATTGGAGACGAGATGTGCCGTGGGCACGAGAGAGGAAAATAAAAGCCTGCCCCCTGCGTGCGGGGAACCTCCGAGCGCGGCTCGTGAGTTCATCTTGGTTAGCGGCCCAGCTTTGTGGTGTGCTTGTACCAAGAAGGGCTGAACAGAAGTTGATTTGAAATCAAAAGAACCTCCAATCAATTGGAATTAAGTCTTTGGGATTCATCCGGGTCCTTGCGGGAACATGATCTGGCTCGGATTGGAATAACTTCTCATCTCAATATAAACACTCGTTTGCTTTGTCAGAGAGAATGATCTTCATGAAGACAACCATAATGATGATAAAATGCAGTGATGTATGGGGATGCATCCTGGGTGAAAGAAAGAAATAGAAATTAATATTAAGAAACATAGTTGAAGATATAGATCACGAGTGGTGGGTCAGGATACTGATCAAGAACCGTCGTCCCCAAAGCTCGTGATTTTGGCTTATCCGCAAGTTCATTGAACAACCGTTCCGTCCTTGATTTTGTTGGAGGGGTTCTCGGGCCCGGCGTTCTTAGAACTTGTGGTCCTCAACATTTCAAGTATTATTATACTTAATATGCAAGAAAATACTGATCTTGACCATTTCTCATCATTTTTCTCTTCTTCTTTTCGGATTTCTTTAAAGCGCTCCTTCGACGAGACGCCAGGCGTTGCAATGTAAGAGCGCCTGCAACCCTGCGCAGCCTTCCGTCAAGGGCACCGTCGCCCGTCTCGTCGTGGGTAATGGGGAGCTCTCCCTCTCTCTTCCCCGCCCCTATTTGACCCCTAGGCCGCCCAAGGAGGGGAGAAATCTTCTCCACTTCCTTGGGCCACCCCTTGCTCCATCTTCTCCCCATTTCTTGCTCTTCACCGCCGCCATGGAGCTTCCACACCGACCCGATGTTCCTTTGAAGGCGAAGAGGCTTTCAGCCATTCCGGGGCACATTCAGAATCGGGTCTCGGCGGGAGTGGTAAGTTTCTACCTTCGTTTGTCTTTGAAAGTTCGTTTTTTCATCGTTTTGCTTTCTTGTGGGCCCTCTTTAGGCCGATTCTTTCTTCCATTTCTCGCCCTTTTCTCGGTTTTCTCGTCGGATTCATCCAAGCGCTCTGTCTTCACGACGCCGGGCGTTGCGTCGTCGGAGCGCCCGCTATTTCCGATGACAGCTCCCGACCCTGTCCGAACTTGTCTTGTGCAGGAGTCTCCCCTTTCCCGGTGCGCGTTGCCGGGGGCCGTTCGACTGGATGAATCGCCTCATCATTTGCCTCTTTTACCACAATCGTGCCTTCCTCCGCGAGTGGGGCCTCTTGGGTCTTCTCACCCATGCTTGCAACATCATGAAGTATCATTGGGACTTCTCCCTTCTCGGTGCTCTAGTGGAGCGTTGGCATCCGGAAACCAACACTTTCATCATGGGCTCCTATGAGTGTACCGTTCTCTGCAGGTCGCTCGACTTCAGGCCCAGGTGGCCGATTCGGAGAGTCGACTTCCTCCGTCCGACTCCGCCCTTCTGACGGGGGTGAGTCTCTCGAGTTTGTTTCAGCCTTGTTCTTTTCTTTGCTTGTTGTTGATCTTCGTTTGACCTTGCAGCCAGAGCAGTCAAGGGCTCGGGTTCTCCCCGAGAGTGAGCAGATCCTCCGGCTGCGGATCCAGCATCTGGAGGAGATGCTGGCAATGGAGACACGGCGGGCGACAGATCTGCTGGAGCTGGTCCGCTCTCGATCACAGGGTCGGTCACATCGAACCGACTCTCGGCGGACGACGCTTCGCGGCCCGAGCCGGTCGGGCACTTCTTCTCGAGCGGGTGGTGAGAGGACTCCCCTTCCCCCTCCTGTAGCAGAGCCGGTTCCCCAGGAGCCAGCGGTGGAGGGAGGCGGCGATTCTGATGTGCCGGCCCCCTCTGCCACATGATACACTTTGTATACAGTTTGAGCCCATAGTGGATTCTTTTGTCCATCTGCTTCTTCTTCTTTTCTATCTTCGCACCTGTTGACTGTCTTACTGAACCAAAAGAGCGGTTAGATTTTGTTTAGGCTTAGCCTCTTGCAAGATGTCAAGAGGCATGGGCCTTTTTAACTAGGCAAATAAGAAACATAACTATGTAGTGCAGAAACGAAACGTGCATGACAGAAAATTAAACATGAATGCAACTAGACATGCGGTCAATTTACAAGCACTAACTTTTTAGTTTTGGGTTTTAAATTTTATAGGTTTCTTCGGGGTTTTGGATATTCAAATTTGTAGGGGGGATTTTGAGAATTTTGCAGATTTTTTTTTGTTCTTTTGAAATTTCTAGATTTGTTTGGATTTTAGATATATTCATTTTTTTTCGTTTGTGGACGAAGTAGACGCTCTTCACCATCTGCCTTGCTTGCAACTAGGTTCCCCCTTTCATAGTAGGGTAGTGGCTAAGGATAAGTGCCACGTGTAGGTGATGTGCCTCTTTCCGGGATCCTTAGGCTTTGTGCCTTCAATAAACCAAGATCCTGCCGGGGCTCGGTTGATCAACCCTACCCATGGTGGTCGAAGAAGGAAGAGATTAAGGTAAGCCTTTGGCCAAACTCAAGGGATATCAAGCGGGTTCCCGTACTGACGCCCATCTGCCAAGTTTAAATCCTTTTGGGTCATTCCTTCTTGCCCATTTTGTGGCCCACATTCGGACAGGTCATTTTTGCCTGAGGGGTTCATTGCCCATCTTTTGGAGCCTTTTCTTTTTTTGGGGCTGTTTTTAAGCACTCATTCAGACAGGTCTATGCATTTTTTTCGGTTGACCTGAGGGGTTCATTGCCCATCTTTTGGTGCCTATAGGATTTTCCCCTTTTCTTAGATGGTGAGCATTTTCGGTATTCCTTGCCCGAAATCCCTTGAATCTTTCCTCGGGCCGAAGCGAGAGAGGAATAGGGCATGGTTGATCTTCTTTGCCCAGTGCTACACGACTTTCTTTTCTGGCTTTGGCCATTGAATCCCGGAGTCTAGGCGTGCGATGTGCATAGTGTGATGCCTATCCTTAACCCTCATCTGAACAAGTGGTCCTAATAGCAAGCAAGGATAGGTGGAAGTAAACTTCTTCCACGACTTTTTTGGTATTTTACATTTTTTTTTTTGTTGTTTTTAGGGAAAATATTTCTTAAGATAGAGTCCATTCCAAGGGTGAGTCAATTCGTCTCCATCTGCGTTAACTAGCTTGTAAGAGTTGCCAGGGTAGGTTTCCGAAATTACAAAGGGTCCCTCCCAATTTGGCTGAAGTTTTGAGCGGGGACCGCCCGGCTTTATGAAAATCCTTTTAAGCACAACCTCACCGATTTCGAATTTTCTCTCAACCACCCTTTTCTGATAAAATCTTTTAAGCCTATTCTGATAAGTCCGGGCATGTTCGGCGGCGGCCAGCCTCTTCTCGTCCAAGAGTTCGAGCTGTGCTAGGAGAGATTCCTGCCGATCACCCGTAGGGATGTCTCGATCGATCTGAACTCGGAGGGAAGGGATGAGTACTTCGTATGGGACTACCGCCTCCATTCCGTATGCCAAGGCATAGGGAGTCTGGCCCGTCGGAGTTCGGACCGAAGTGCGGTAGGCCCATAGAGCATCGATCAACTTATCTGGCCAATCCGCGAACTTGCTGGACTCACATGTTTTCTTAACAATTTTTATCAGGGTTTTGTTAGTGGCTTCTGCCTGACCGTTGCCTTGAGGGTAATATGGGGATGAATGATGCAATTTTATGCGATACCTGTTGCAAAGGTCTTGCAGCTCTTGAGAGATAAACTGGGGCCCATTGTCGGTGACGATGTCGCCGGGGATTCCGAATCTGGACAGGATGTTGCGCCTGATGAATGTGCACACTGTCGATGCCTTGATTTCCGTGTAAGCTTCTGCTTCGGCCCATTTGGTGAAGTACTCCGTCGCGGTGAGAATAAAAGACTTGGTTTTGTTCGTGGAATTGGGATCACCAAGGGGACCGATGATATCAAAAGCCCACATAGCAAAAGGCCAGGGGCATGGATAGGATGGAGAGAAGATGCCGGAGAGTGGATCTTATCGGCATGGAGCCGACATTGGTGGCGGTGCCGAACAAAGATTGAACAATCCTCCTCCAATGTGGGCCGGTAATACCCCCGCCGAATGATTTTTTGGCAAGGGCTTGGGCACTAACGTGGCCCCCACATACCCCCGAGTGAGCTTCTTCAAGCACTACTTCGGCTTCTTTTTCATCCACACAACGCAACGAACTCCCGTCATGCTTCTTTTAAAGAGTGTTCCACCCAAAGACTAGATATTTACGGGAAATCCTTCGACGACTTTTGTTTCGTCGGCTGTAGGGTCGGGCGGGTAGGTCTGGTTCTGGCAATATTGAGCAATCTCATGGTACCATGGCCTCTCTTCTTCTTCGTTTAGCTCTTCAACTTCAATGATTGACAATTCCTCCTTTTGCTCAAGCAATTCCTTCCTCGCGAACTTCTCTTGGATATCGAGAAATCGAGCATCCTTAATAGGAGGAATCATTTTCCGCCGGACGTAAATGGTCCTATCGTATACACCTTGCGGGATTGATAAAGAGGATGCCAATGATGCTAGAGAATCGGCAAGGATATTACGAGCACGAGGGATATGGACAAATTCGAGCTTAGTGAAGAGCTTGATGTAAGAAGAAGTGAGTTCTTGATAGGGTTTGAGTCCGGGATGAGATGTTCGATATCTGGAGAGTACTTGCCGAAGAATCAGCTGGTTGTCGCCTATAATTCTCAAATTGGTGGCTCCGTGGAAGCGAGCAGCCTCTAATCCAGCTAGGAGGGCCTCGTATTCGGCAATGTTGTTGGTGGCGGGAAAACAGAGTTGGAAGGCACGGGGGATAACAACCCCTTCCGGGGACAAAAGGGCAACTCCGATTCCCCTTCCTTGGGAATTTAAAGCACCATCAAAATAAAGGGTCCATAGTTCAGAATGATGGAGGGACAAGAGCCCTTCGTCGGGCAGTTCAGACTGGACCGGGTTAAAGTTAGGGATGGGATGGTGAGCCAGGTGTTCGGCAATGGCATACCCTCTGATTGATTTCTGTTGGATGTAAGTGATGTCAAATTGGGAGAGAAAACTTTGCCACCTGGCGAGTCGGTCAGTGAGGACAGATTTCTCGAGGAGGAATTTAATAGGGTTCATCCGGGCGATGAGATTGACCTCATGAGCGAGAAAATAGTGCCTGAGTTTTTGTACCACCCAAACCAAAGAAACACAGGTTTTTCCATGGTGGTGTAATTCATCTCACAAGGGTCAAAGATTTTAGAGAGATAGTAGGCAGCCCGCTCTTTCCCTTCCTCATCTATTTGTGCCAACACGGCACCTAAAGATTCGCTTAGAACCGAGATATACAAAATTAAAGGCTTGCTT
This sequence comes from Cryptocoryne crispatula var. balansae, assembly GCA_036172225.1. Lineage (NCBI taxonomy): Eukaryota > Viridiplantae > Streptophyta > Magnoliopsida > Alismatales > Araceae > Cryptocoryne > Cryptocoryne crispatula. Next base: position 4,595,774 of record CM069935.1, read on the forward strand.
GGATTCGGGGTTGGAGTACGGGAGGGCTAGAAAGGTATTTCTTCAAATCGTCAAAAGCCTCCTGGCACTTTTGATCCCATTTAAACTCGTTTTGGCCCTGGTTAACTCATAAAAAGGCTTACACCTTTGAGAATGCTGTGAGATGAACCGGCGGACAAATTGCAATCTTCCAATCAACCCCCTAAGTTCTTTCAAATTCTTTGGTGGGGGCATATTAATGATAGCCTTGGCTTTATTGGGATCAATCTCAATTCCCCTTTTGCTAACAATGAAACCCAGTAATTTGCCGGATGCTACACCGAACACACACTTCTTCGGGTTCATTTTTAACTGAAACTCTCGAGCTCTTTGCAAGACCTTTCTTAAAACTTCGAATGTTCATCTTGGGTTCGGGATTTGACCACTAAATCATCCACATACACCTCTACACATTGATGCATCATATCATGAAAAATTGCCATCATTGCCCTCTGGTAAGTAGCTCCTGCGTTTTTTAATCCGAAAGGCATGACGACATAACAATACGTTCCCCAAGGTGTAGTGAACGATGTTTTCTCCTGATCCTCTTCCGCTAGCCGAATCTGATTGTACCCGGAATATCCGTCCATGAATGAAAGGGTTTCAAAACCGGCCGTATTATCAACAAGCACATCGACATGAGGGAGGGGAAAATCATCCTTAGGGCAAGCTTTGTTTAAATCTCTAAAATCAATGCAGATGCGGACTTTGCCATCTTTCTTCATTACTGGGACGATGTTGGCCACCCATTGAGGATAGAGGACGACTCTGATGAATTTGGCTTGGTGCAATTTATCGACCTCTTCTTTCATTTTTAGGGCCACTTCTGGGTGGAATCTTCTAAGCTTTTGCTTTACCGGGACAGCTCCATCCTTAAGTGTCAAGCGATGTTCGACCAATGAGTTGTCTAGTCCCGGCATATCCTGGTAAGTCCATGCAAATGTATCCCGGTATTCCTGCAAAGTCCCTATCAAATCTGATTCTTGGGAGGGAGATAGACTAGCACTGATGAGAACAACTTTTGGATCATCTAATGTTCCGAGATTAAGCTCCTTTGTAGGCTCATCGGCGAAGCTAAGGGTTCTTCGAATCTCCTCAAGCGAAGCATAGGCATCTGCTATATCCTCTTCCTCATCTGTATCAAGGTCCTTTTCTGAACCGACTTCATATACTCCCAAGGATTGATCCATGTTTTCTTCGTCCTCATAGAAGACTTCATCCAACCGAATATTGTTATCCCAAAATCCTGGCAATTTCGCGCATTCTAAACTCTTGTCAGCCAGTTGATACAGATATCGATTTGGTACCCTCTTACCCTTAGCCTGGATTCTTTTGGACACCGACCCTAGGGGGAATGACTGAGACGACGATGGAGAGGAGATATTAGGAGAAGCGATATTTACAGGAGGTGAAGGGTAGAGCAACTCGCTCAAGGATTCGGTCCCCGAGGTCGGAAGGTCCTTGGGGGCAAGGACGGATGTTTCCTCGATCGAAATGCGAGTTGTGAGAAGGACATTTTTTTTTGGGCGGTGCCAATCATATGTACGGGACGGGTTACGGCACTGTTTTCGCTACGAAGGGAGAGGAACGTGAAAATTTGAGAAAAATTTTGGATGGGGTTGTGACCCTCTCTGGTTAGAGATGAGTCGGTTGACCTTAGGAGGGGGGAATCTGGTGAATTGAGTGGGTCATCGGGGTCGTCCCGGGATTGAACTTGTTCAATGGCCAAAGTGGCAAAGGCTTTGATTAATGTAGAATGGAGTGGGCTCTCGGGCCCAATGGTGATGATTGTGCGGAACGGGAGTAATTCTCTCCTTACGTGGGCCGAGAAGGGCCTGCCATAGAAGGGCATTGGGAGCCCATGGGATAGACTTAGTTGAGAGAGGGACTCGGCCCCGGAGAATGAGAGGTTGAGGGAAGACCCTCGTGGAACGATTAGGGGGGAATGGCAGATTTGACTGTCAAGGTGCTTACTGATCCTTGGCGACTCAAGTGGTTCTTTCCTTGATTCTTCCTCCTCGACCGGAAATAATAACGATAAAGGTAAGAACAATTCATCCTCACCTTCGTCGACCTTCCGCCTTTTCCGTGGACGATTGTTGATGTCGTTGAGATAGCCCGGCCCCTCTTCTTTGATCCGGATCACTTCCCCTCTTAGAAAGTATTTTGCAAGTCCTTCGCCATCGCTGTTGTCCGTGCCTCTTGCCGTTTTGGATTGTCCCATCGTACCCCGAGGCCGGCCTTGGAGAGTCGGTTGGCGGGGCTGATAGGTTCCGTGATGCCTTGCAAGAACTTGCCCAATCCTTGGCCCTCTTGATACCCCGTAATCCTCATGATGTGCCATCCTATCGGTTCTTCTCGTGTTTTTCTTCTTTTGCTTTGGCTGCCATCTTTTCCTTGGTGGTTCTATTAATGTGAAAACTGGCTGGCTAGGTAATCCAGTAGCTAGTGTTACTGTTACATAACTGGTTACCTTTACAATTTGCCCCTTGTGAGGGAACTTGATACACTGATGATTAGTTGATGCTACTGCCCCCAATGCTTCGAGATAAGGGCGACCCAAAATGACCCGATAGGTAGGATCCATCTCCAGCACATGGAAATCGACTGTGACTGTCTTGGGACCGAGCTCGATGTCAAGACAAATGGTGCCGTGAGCGGGCCGCTTCATGTTATCGAATGCCGTCACAGTGATGTGAGAGGGTTGGATTTCCGTCTCTGAAATGCCGCAACAATTCAATGTTTCGGGAGGTATGATGTTCAAGGAGGCACCGGTATCCACCAAGCATGAATCTATCGGTGTGCCTCGAATGTTTACTGTTAAGCACAATGCACACCTCCTGACTTCAGGGGCTGCCAACTCCTCATCAGTGAAAGTTAGGGCTGGATGTTCACTCCGGGGAGCCAAGACAGCGGTGATTCTCTCGGGCGGGAGGCTTTCACTGACAAGCACCTTTTGTAAATACTGCTGAAGTACCTCTTGATGCACTTTGGACCGTTTGATCAATTCTAAAATAGAAATTCTGGCTGGCGTTTTATCAAGGTGTTTCGGCGGATCATATGTAGTTCCCGGTACCGGTTCCTCGACCGGTTCCTCCTCGATCTCTCGGGGCTGCTTGTGCCGCACCGGCTTGGGGAAAGACGCGTTGGACCATGCGTCCGCTTCGTAGGATGGCAGCAAGAGGTGGTGTAGGCCCGGCGGATGATGTTTCGATGGGGACCGGCATGTGATCTAAATGATCGGATCGGGTATGCTTAGGTGGAGGCAGTGGGGTATTGATAGGGCTAAGCGGGGTCATTACTGGGCCAATGGGCCGAATGGGGAGGGGTGATGGTTGTGGTGTTTTTAGTGGCATGATGTGTACGGGATTGGTTAACGGGGGTGTTGGTCTAATGATGGGCGGTAGGGGGGCTATAGTGGCTAAGGGAGGTGGCGCACGGGGTCGGATAATTGGTCCGAAGGGGGGAGGAGTTGTGGTGGTAGACCCTTCTGCGGGTCGCGGCAGTGTACGAATGATAGGTGGTAGGTTAGGAGAGGTACGGGGAATGGATAAGATGGCCCTATCAGGGTGGTGAGGGGTGTATGTGTGGAAGGAGGCGGTGGGCTGGGTCCATTTGCCAATCTTGTCCTCGGCGGGACGATTCTTCGGCCGGGGTTAGGATAGGATTGATGGGATGGCGAGGTGGTGCTGCCATTGGAGCGGGCGCATGGTTTGGCAAAGGATTGCGCACTATCCCGAGGCCCTGATCATGTGGCGGTTGTTGTTGCAGGTGTTGGTGGTGGTGTTGTTGTTGTTGTTGTTGCTCTTGTTGCTGCCCTCGAGGTCTTGATCGTTGCGTCTTCAATGACTCAATATATACCCCCATTTGTGCCCAATCAATACTCCCTTGGTCATGAAGATCATGAATGTAGTCTACGAACCGAAAACAATCCTCGATCATATGACCCGGGTAGCGGTGATACATGCAATACCGTCCAGTGTTTGCCGTGCCTGGCCAGACAGGTCTTTCTTTTGGGAGCTCTATCTGTTGTGCGGCCATCAAGGCATTAAAGATGTCTGTAAGTGAGTAAGGCAATGGCGGGTAATTCTCTCGTCGGGGACCGGTTTTCCTTGGTTGGTGTGCAAGTGGAGGAGGGGCCTGGTGGTAGGTTTCTGGGGCCCTGGGTTGTGGTGCTCGGGGCATCAAGGGTTGTTGATTCTGGGGTCGATATTGTTGGACTTGGTACTGGGGAGGCCGTGGGGGAAGTTGAGGTCGAGGCTGGTGCTGGAGGACTGGAGCATTTCTGGTAGGAGGAGGGTTTCTATGTTGATTCGGGTGATTGTTAGGCGGATTTCCCACAACGCTAACATGCTCATGGCTTACTATTCCCTCAGTTACTGGTCCGGAGGTGGAAGGAAAGGTTTTCTTGGTAACCCGAGGTCGGGGATCAAATAAGCTCATAATAGGTGAATCCCGAAGTTGGGTCTGGATGTACCGCGCCTTTTCATATAACTCACTCATGGAGGTGGGATGGTGAAGGGCAAGCATGTTTTTCATGGCTGGAGTTGCATTCGTTATGATCAGCTTGACCTGCTCTTGCTCGACATCGGATCTGTGAGCTTTTCTGCCATGGCCCTCCATCTATCTGCATACCTGATGAAATCCTCATCTGCTTTCATTTTTTCAGCCACAAGGTCGGTGATGGAGTAGGCTATTCCGACTCGGTCTTGATATCTCTGCAAAAATTTGGACTTGACAACATCAAAGTTACCGGCCTCCGTTGAATCAAGTGAATAGAACCACTCAAGCGCCGAGCCCTCCAATGATCTTCTAAATAGAAAAGCAAGGGCTCTCGGATCATTCTGCCATGTGACGGATTCGTATAGGAAGTCCTTGACGTGGAGGAAGGGATTGCCGGACCCATTGTATCGGCGGAACACCGGCATTTCGGAATGAGGAAGATGGAAAGTAGGGAGCGACGGGAGAGATATTTCAGGGGCAACTTTGGTGCCGACCACGCGGGGAACTTCTTTGTACTGCTCCTCCATTTGACTTAGGCCGTTTAGCATGGCCTGGTCAATAGAGGGCTCTCGAACAATCGGGGGAGGAGGGGGTGTTTGATACACCGGAGGGGGGGCTAAGTAGGCCGAAGCGGCCGGACATGGAATGTGGGTTGGCGGACACGGCGCTGACGGGGAAGATTGAAATGATTAGAAGAGAAGACTGGTGGCCGTGATGGTGCGGCCAAATCTGGATCTGGGTGGTTTAGGATAGCCACCGGATGAGGAGAACTTGGGGGTGACGGCCCGGTATAGGAATGGCCATGGGCGGCCGCATCGGGTCGACGTGCTACCGAGCGAGGGGTAGAAACACGTAAACCACCGGTGAGGGGGTCATGATTGGTGGGCGACTTACCTTTGAGAATAGCCTCGATGGCTTGAAGTTGGGTGGGGTCGGCATGAGAGAATGCCTCCCAAAGGGAACCCGGGTTGGGTGGAGGAGAGACTTGATCCGGCTCAGCGGGGGCTCCTGGTTCGTTAACGGCATAGACAACGGCGTCGGGAAGGAGTGACGGCTCGCCTTCTCGCCCCAAAGTAGGCTCGTTCGTACTCGCTTGCTCGCAACGTTGATCCATGATCACTCGTCCGGACTGAGCGACACGGGCATAAAGCAAAGAAAGACGAAGTTTTCTTCTTCTTCTTGGGTGTTTTCTTTTGAGCAGATTTTTCTTTTGGATTGTTTAATTCTAGAAGACAAGTTTTTATCCGAAAACAAAGTTTTCTTTGACAAAGATTTTTTGGATTGCTTCTTAGAGGTTATTTTCTTTGATTGTCGTGATCAGAGAAGTTTTTTGACCTCAAAGGAACAACTTCTTTTGGTGACTTTTTAGATTTTTTCTTTTTTTTGTAGGAGAGAGTCTCCCCCCCTTTTTCCTTTTTCTTTTGGTTACACAAATAAGTTAAAGCAAAGACTTGGAATGCTTAGCGCAAATTTTTGTTCCAACCTTAGATTAGTGGCTTGTTTAGCAAAGTATTGTCCACTCAAATAAATGGGTGGGACCTTATGCTCACACAACGCCGAGCAACGTAAGGTGGAACGATTTCTCACACGGATAGGTAATGGGTAAACTTCGGGTTTTGGGGAAATGGTACAACCAGCCCGATCGGTGAAGAGGGAATCCTTCACGTCTGGGGACTTACGGAGGCCTTGGCGGAAACCAACTTAGTCAACCGAGAGGGAATCCCGGAAGAGAAGTCGAGATCCACCAAGAATGGTGTTTTGGATGTGTATGGCTTTGGGAGGAGAGTGAGCCCCCCTTCTCGGATGACCTACGAGGCCGGATGGAACCGGTACCTCGATGCAAGCTAATGCAAGAGAATAAGCAAGGATAAAGGAGCAAGCAAAATAAAATAAAAGCAACACAACGTGAGAGAAGTACAAAGAAGCTTAAGAGATGATGGTGCACAAAGAAATTTAAACACTAAGACGAGTTTGCATGCTTGAAAATTAGAAGGTAGTAAGAGTGAAAAGGGTTGGAAGTGAAACAAGAAGCGGGAACTAAAAGCGATTTCGGGGAATTGCGGGCGCTCCGGTGCCGCGCCGCCGGGCGTCGCGGTATCGGGACGCTTTTAACGGAAATCAGCAAATTTTAAGAAAAGCTATAAAGCAAGGGTCCCGCGGGGACATAAAGGTGATATGATGCTGAGAAAGCAATAAATGACAATGCTTTTTAAATGAAAAGGTATTAAAAGTAGAGTTGACTCGCGCGGGGAGTCGGTGCTTGTAGATGCTTTGAGCTCGCGGAGCTTGGTTTGCAAACGTCCTAGCAAAGGGTAGCAGCTGATGCCCCTTTGATAGGATCAACAGAAAGGGAGGGCCACGCGGGGCCGACGCTGTACCACTCACGCGGTGAGTGGGGAAATGAGGGGGGTAGCTCACGCGGGAGCCAAGGAGTAGTGGCCCACGCGGTGAGCAAGAGAGGTTCTAACTTTTAAAGGAGGGGGACGAAATACAAATAAAACGTGGAGATAAAGAGAGTGAATAGAAGACTTACTTGATGGAGGAGGCTTTCATTCAAAGAAATATGGCAAGCGACTTTCCCTTGGCTTTAGAGGTCCCACCGTGGTCGCCAAAGATGTGGACGCCGGGAAAGAGGGGGGGATAGCCCGCGGAGGAGGGAGAGGTACGTCCCCGCGCGTGTGTCGCGTGCGCTCCTTTCTTACTTACGGTCTTGATAGGGTGGGTTCGTGTTAATCACGCCATAGACACGGTCGTGGATGATTCCGACGGACCGTTCTATTGCCTGCTTTCCTTCCTTCTTTCCTTCTCCGCACTCACCTTGATCCCCGGACTACTCAACCCTTGATGTCACTTGGGCATCGAAGGATCGGTCCGGGTCGTGAGGAGAATCGAGGGGAAAGAAGATCAGATAGCCGGTGGCGTTTTCAACACTAACTTGACCTATAGACCGAAAGGGGAAGGGATGGTGTGGTCGCCAGGAGCCAGAGAGGCTCCGATGATAGAAATAAAAGAAATGAACTAGTAAAGGAAGTGAGGGTGACCGGTTACCTCGATAAGCTGGGAGATTGCGGGGGTTCTATCTTCTCCTTCCTCGGCCGGCCGGGGAAGAAGAGCCTTGGAGAAACTCGCTTGCCTGAAAAGAAAGTATGAATGAAAGCACCACGATTAGAACTAAAGACGGAGCAGTAACTATTCGTAAGAAAGAAGAGCAATGACAAAAGGGGTTGAACGAACCGGATTAGGACTAACTCCTAACCCCTTCTCAAGGGAGGATCTAAATGACCTATGAATAAGATGCGTTATGCTATACTAATGCAACATGCATAATGAAACCCAAATGAACAATAAAGGAGAGAGTAAGGTAAGGAAGAAGATCGTAGAGAAGCCCGGTGCTTCGGCTTCGGAAATTGCGGGCGCTCCGACGACAGTCGCTGGCGTCGCGTCGGGGAGCGCTCCGGTCCTTCACGGCAGCCTTCAATGCAATCTTCTCCCGGTTCCAATGACGAAGGATCGGATCCCTAGCCTATCTTGGAGATTCCTTGGCACTCGTCGTATGGTTTGCAATGGTCTTTAATGGTATGATGGCGGGTGTCTTGAATGGTTTTGAGTGGTATTGAATGAACGGGGTGGAAGAGGTGTAATGGAGAATGGATAGGCTTGGGGATGGGATGGTAGACTCTAATGGGGGTTGGAAGGTGGTGGAAGGGTGTTGGGGAAGCTCAAGAAAATTCTTGGGAGTTAAGGCTGCAGGAATCCCTCTTTTTTTTTTTGGAACCTTGGAACCTTTTAAATGTGGGAGAAGGGTCTCCTTTTATAGGTGCGCAAAAAGTGACCCTAGCGCTCCGTCCTGAGGGCGCCTGGCGTCGCGGCATGGGGGGGCCTGAAGGTCCGCCGACAAGGCGGCGGATCGGGACGTCGGACCATACTGTCGCCACCTACCACCCTGCGTGTCAGGCGGCGGTTGTCAGCGGAAATCCTGGCGCTCTGACAGGGGAGCACCTACGACCTACGGCTGTCAGACTGCAAATCCGGCGCATGCGGAGCCTGCGGTGACAGTTGTCAGGCGGGAATCCAGGTGCTCCGACGGCGGAGCGCCTGGGTCCCCAGTACGATTTCGACAACGCATCGCTGACCGTCTGAAAAGCCGGCTGTCACGCGCGGGATTGCAGGCGCTCCGGCAGAGGAGCGCCTGTACTTTTGTACGCCTCTGGGTACGGTGGTCGTCCGGTCGGTCAAAAGGGTGAAAAGGCGGGAGATGCCAAGCGCTCTGACGTTGCGACGCCAGGCGTCGCGGCGTCGGGACGCCTCCAGATTTCCTGAAATTTGCTCGTCTTTATGTTAAACCGACCTCTCTGATCGGGAGAAAACAAGTGTTAACTATAGAAACGAGATTGCTCTTCCTGAAATCGGGCCGAATTCGCGTATCTACATATACATCTCTTTTTCTTTACTTTCTACATGACAGGAATGCACTTTTATAGATATCATATAAACAATAGCATGGAACAGATGATAAATCTTTCAAATACCAATACTTCTTAGAAGGGCTCTCCTACTTATAATCCATGCGAATTTTCAATGACAGGAGGAAGAAAGATTGTCATCGTATATAGCCTTATTTTGGCAATAAAGATACGTAGCTTCCTTGAGCATCATATAGACAAGAAATGCTTATTTCACAAATAACGGGTGACCTCATAATGAATCAGATTAAGTATGTGATCAGGACGGGTATCATCAATCCCCTTCTCCAGCCAATAGACATGTGTGCCCCTATCAAACTTGTATGAGCAGTCAAGGAAATGCAACATTTTGTATGCATTTTTTGCCAACATATACAAACAAATCTCCATTTCATCAAGCAACAGGAGTAGGATATATAAAGGCCTGCCAATCTTAGAACACAACCACCGGCATCTAAGACTGCACTTTCTGCTTTCAGAATAATGTCACTTCGAGGACTTTTACCAATTGGAACCACTGGAGAACCCTGCACACGGATGGAAACGAGGTTACAGGATCTGTGGTATTTAATAAGCTGTCAAGAAGAATGCATTAGAAAGACCTAATTTATTAAGTGTTGTGCAACTATCTTGCGTCAATTAGGGAAAATCACAACTTAACCATTAGAAAGACCTAATTTATTAAGTGTTGTGCAACCTCTTGCGTCATAAAATGGCATATGATTGCATAAGACCCTATTGTTTAGAAACAATCTAAACATATGATTGCATAAAATCAGTACCAAGAGAATGTCATAGGACCTACCTTTCTTCTATATAAAATGATGATCTATTATTAGGAATGACAATGACAAGATTAAAAACACCAACTATAAAGTTTTGAAAAGTCAAAGACCAATAAAAGATAGTATGTGTTGAACAATCCAGATTTATCTACTATGTTGCCAAGTTAGAATGTGCATTCATGTGAGGCATGCATGCTGCTTTGATTGCAATAATCTCTGCTCGAAATTCTTCTCTCATTTTCTGTATTTCTTCTCACATCTGTGTCATCATGTCATCCTTCACTTTTAGCTGAGATTGTAAACCACTTATCGTTGAAGCCGTGGCTGAAGATTTGGAAGGTGGCTTTGGACCATAACCATGGCCTCGAACATATCCAGACTTCTCACCAAGCACAGATGTCATTGCCTCTTGTGGAGTAAGAGTTTGTGATTCATCTATCTCAAATGAGTCATCCAGTCCAACTTGTAATTTTTCTTGTACAACATCCTATAAAAATGTAAAAGATTGATTATTGCAAAATATTTAACATTATTGTAAAAATAACACAATATGCATGCATGGAGTAAAGAACCTTACATAGACAATCCTTGATTGCTCACTCCCCCAAGATCCATTCTTTTTTCTGTGTGTTAATCGCCATAATTCATGAGCTTCTGGCTCGCGACCATGGGAGGCACATGAAGTCTACAGATTAAAAAAAATAGAATAACTTGAAAGTAGTAACAGGGCATTTAGTAGAGCTTTCACCATGTGACAGCCAATTAGTAGAGCTTGATAGTAATAACAGGGCATTTCAAAATTGATAGTAATAAAAAAATTGCATAATATAATAATACAAAATAGAACATTTCAAAATTGATAGTAATAACATACCTTGTTGAATGATAGCAAAAAATGGAATGTGTTGTCTTTTCTCATTCTTGCTGTGCTAAAATAGAATTGTGGCTAAGTATGTATGTATTGTAATAGATCATCTGGTTTATCAACCGATGCCGATTGAATATTACTAAGTTCTATGGTTTGAGTGGACCACCGTAAATTAAAGCACAATGCTACTAAGGGCTCGGCACTTAAAGCTGTATGGCAAGAACTTGTAGAAATAGACCTAGCACATCCATTTGAAATAGATAAGATAAGATGCCGATTATGTAGAAACAAACGCAAGATACCAGCCAACAATCATAACTTTTATTGAAAAAGTAACATCAAAGCTAGTGATAGAGCAAACTAACACAAATTCTAACGTTTTGAAAAGTCAACGACCAAGAAAATATAGTATGTGTCGAACAATCTAGATTCATCTACTGTGGTTAATTTTAGTTGGTTGATTAGGTACCCAAGGCACAATATAATCACTACTTCATTTTAGATTTATGGGCTAATTTTGCAATAAGCAATTCTACCTCAACATACCAAATATCAGAAAGAGGTCTTTAATTAACTGTCAACAAAGCTTACAACATGGAAAGAAGCAAATTATTGTATCTTTAAAACTATTATATTTTGTCATGGATAAAATCTAATTTATTATCTTGAAGATCCTTTTTTCCGGTGAACATCACTTTAGTTGCCAGTTATTGCCCTCCCTTATGTGCTTTTCTAATTAAAGTAAGCAATAAAAGAGAAAGGCAGATGTCTTCTTGAAGATCCTGTTATAGATAGTAAAAAGCCTAGCGAAGATGGCCAACCAGTTATTTTTGCAACCGGGGATAATTTAATAGAATTGTTGATGTGGGACAAGGAAGAAATCACCATCTATGTTTGTAAATTAAATAGCATTCCATGTATTGTTGGCCCTTACTTTTATTTCAACTAACAAGATAAAGGTAAGACTTACAAACAGAATATATACAAATCCAGATTAATCACATTCCCATTTAACTTTGCCACATATCAATTGACACTATGTTGGCAAGGTCGCACTAGACATATAATATGACAATAAAACATTAATTACCAATAAAATAACCAATATATAAAATAGACAACTAAACTAAACTAAAGCAGCGCTACTTGACCAACCCACGGTGGGGCAGGGCATGTTGGGCAACCCCATGATTTGCTTAATTCTCCACTGATTTGCTTAATTCTCTCCCGATTCCTCTCTCCCTTTTTCTGAAGGTGATTTGCATAAGATGGAAAGATATGGAGAGTGAGAGATCAGTGCAGCTGATCACAGCTGAGAGAAGACCTGTGCAGCTCCGGGGCAAGACAAGGATATGTCTCCAAAGGAACATGTATATATAATTAATTAATTAATTTCCGTAGAACTAGGAGGAGCTAGCTCGAGGTCGGTGCCGAAATTTGTTCTTCATTTTCTTTTTTGATTTTTGTCTTTCATTTTTTATGGTCGAAGGAGAGATGGAGAGCCTGATCCAGGTTCTTCCCTGTCTTAGTCGATCTTCGGTGGCAGCGTCGACGCCAGGGATCTACACGGTCATGACTCAGGAGGACCTACGGGCATGGGAATAGCAGTGTCGCCGCCGTCCCAGCAAGCACTCAACTCGCCGCTCGTCGGAATAGCAAAGAGGGAAGAGCCTATCTACAGATTTACCTCTACAAATGGCGTGATCAACAACATGCTCATCTCTGACCTGTTTACCTTCCGTTTGGCTGGGGGCCCGTCGGCCTTGGGTTTCTCCAGTGATTGGTACGCAGGCTGCAGCAGGTAGGGAGTGCCGGTGGATGGTGGTGATGTTACTTTAGAGGCTCCACAGCAGGATTTCACTGCGCTTGCCCCTGCATCATGCCCTATTTCCAATCACAAGAGAACAGATGCGGTGTCTTGTGGCGTAACCTATTCCAAGCTCGAGAGAGTATATGCGTTCGCCATAACGGTGTGTCCTGTTCAGCATATTAACGGCGACTTGTCCAGTATATTAGGTGAAATAAATAGTGAATTAAATATATGTGTAATGAAGGACCGCTAAAATAGTAAAAGAGGATTAAAAATATTTTAAAAATTACCGTAAACTTTTTACAGTGTTAGATGGAAAGTTAAAAAAATTAAATATTTAACTTCTATACCATATAAGTATCTTTACCATTCTCTTCAAAAAAAATATCTTAGTAAATTCTAAACATATGCATTTAAAATTACATTGAAATCTTAGTAATAGTAAATTCTACTGTTATATTATATTACATTATTTATGACAAAATTTATATTTGTTGTAAATAAATATCTTTTTGTGGCAACTAACAAAAGTTGCTATTTTAAGTAAACTTTTTATAGCAACATTTTAAGTTGCTATAAAAACGTTGCTATGAATACTTTAAGTTCTTGTAGTGAGAAGAGCAAAACAGAGCGAGATTATCAGGGTGAGCGTGGAGGCCATCTCCTCTCTGCTCAGTCTGTGATTCATGGACGGTCGAGGGAAGCGGGTTAAGTAGCCAAAATGAAATCGTCTACCACAATACAGAAAATGAAGAATCAACCAGAACGACCGAATTGTGGCCATAAGATGCATGGCATGTCCTTGTACCGTGGTCGATGGTCAAGTCAACGGCCGTCTCTGTTGCGGGGTAAGCTGTTAGGGCCCAGACGGCAGGCATGCTGGGGGACGGGGAAAGTTCTCTGGAGAGTCAGTTGAAATTTCTTTTCGACAAGGACCCTTCAACCACTTATACTTGCATTCATGTCTTTAGGAGCTGTTTGATATAAGATTAATTCGAAGATAATCCGGTACCAGACGGCCACTAACTTTCTTCGCGCAGGCCCTGTACCGAGACACTTGCAGCAAAGAAAACAAAGCTGTTGCAACTTGCCGGATGCAGTCGTCGTGAAGTGATGGTCGTTGGTCAACCCTGCGGTTGCCATGTCCACCAAGTAATCCGGATCGACTCAAATTATTCAGAAAATGATGTTCACACTAACACATAGGACGCTTATACCTGTATATTTGTTTTTGAAAAAAAAAGAGTAAAATACATACAAAAAAACTAAATATGGACGTAAACAGAAATTTTATTTCCATAAAAATATCAAGTCTGTTTTGATGGTTACGCTGTTGTCCTTATTGAATATAGTCTCGAAAAGAATCATATCAATTTATTAAGTGTTTGGCAATGCTATATTATTATCAAAATTGATAGAGAGATATTTAGTTGATTCCACTGAATCTAAATTGATTTTGCATTGTAATTTAGGGTGCCTTTGGCGTTGAGATTACCGCAGGGGGGAAGAAAATATGAAATGATTTTTATCTCTCTCCACTTTCCAGAAGTTTAGATTTGCAATAAGAGATTATCACTGTAATTCATCTCTTAGACTACTCTTAATAGTTGATCGAGAGAGAGAGAGAGAGGGGGATAAAATTTGAGATTATCTTTCTCTTCCTTAAAAATCTAAACTTGATCATTATAATATAAAAGTAAAAAAATCTAGAGGAGATTATGTCATGTGACTTATTATAAAATGAGAATTGATACATCGAAATTTCTAAGTAGCAAGAGGATGATTATTTCTTTACATATTTGACACCACATAATTAATATAAACGTAGGGTGGGGTACCACTTGCTCGATACTGACTTTGGCAATTATCAAAGGTCCAAGAACAGCATTGATTCCTTTCTCGTTCAGTATAAATAGCGCTACAGAAAAAACAAGACAGCAATTATCTAGAAAGGGATATGATTTTTCTCTCTATTTTATCTTCTTTCTGCAGTTTCCCTTTTCATGTTTTCCATTTGAGTCTTTACTTGTATACATAAATGTTCACATTAACACACGCACTCCCCCCCCCCCTAAAAGTACCTGTTAGCCGGATTGTATATCTTTGATCTGCAACATGTTTCTGTAATTTTTCAAGACCAAAGAGGCATTTCTGAAAAATGAGAGATAAAGATGACATTTCTGAAAAGTGGCGTGAACTGAATAAATAAACAATATCGAGAGGTCATTCGAGCATCGTCACTTCCCAGAGTGAGACACTGTGACTTCTCACGTACACATGGAGATATTATCATATTCAAGAAGATTGGAAAAAGGGGGATAGAACTGGAGCAATCTCAGCTAAAAGGCAGACGAAGTTTTAGATGTTAGATTTATAAAAATGCACCGTCTGTACTTGACCCAATCCTCTCCGAACAAATTGGGCATATTGATGAGATCATAATCACGTTGCACATCTTCAATGTGGTATGTTCTTCTCTTGTTCTCTCTCGGGCCTTCTTTCTATGTGTTGCACCTAATACCTCTTTCCCCTCGGTTACAACATTTCCTATCCCCCTTCTCTTGATCATTTCAAACTTTCAAGGCCGCAATGTGAAGACCAGGTGCCCTAGGATGTTGAAAGTGTGATGAGGTTATCTCTCATAAGAATTGAGCAAAAGACAATAGAGATAAAAGAAGATAACACAAGGATACATAAAATAGAAGAAGATCCCAATGTTCAGTCTTTATAAAAAATTTTACGAGATTTAGATTACAAAGAATAAATAGACCCATGCATATATAACCTTTGGGTAGTCTTTGTCTTTCCACACAAGTAACACCTCAAATATAACTCTTAAACACTTTTAAAAATTCACCTAAATATGTGTACGAAATTATCTTCCATAGTCCCATTACTTAGATGGGAGATTACAAGACCCCACTATTTAGTCTCACTAACTCCATCTAAATGATCATTTATCCTAAAATTCATAAAGACATAAATGGATAATAAATAGCACATTATTCCCTTCCATTAAAAACTCTTTGAGATCATTTCAATTAGAAGAAAAACTAGACTAAAGGAAAGAATTAAGTTTATTTCTCAACATAGAAGAGAACTCAGCTGGTTCTACTACTACTAATTGGGTGTGTCGCCGCAGCTCTCTCCATAGATTCGACCACCGTGGGTCAAGAGGATGACCAGCTCCTTGTAGACGCGCCGACGGAGGCACCTGAGAACGAACTTCGAAAGTTCCCCATTACAAAGATCAGGTGCTTGGAGAGTATCTGCTGCACACCAATGGCTACGTCGAAAGCATCGTCCACGAAATCGAAGCCCACCACTTTGATTTGAGCTGAGACTACATCACAATAGCGTCCAGGGAGGGTGATCATGAGATGAGTACTAACATGTTTGAGTATAAGGAGATGGTGTAGTTGTAATACCTGGCAGTTTTTAAAAAAAAAAATTTAATTTTGGCAACCCCCCCTTTTCCCTCCCCGTCCCGGACTCCTCGCCGTCATCCCCGCGATAACGCCAGCCACCCCCCCGGAGCGTCGCGATCTCCCCCCCCCCCGACTGGATCTCTCTCGCTCTCTCTCTCTCTCTCTCTCTCTCTCTCTCTCTCTCTCGCTCGTGCCGTCTCCCCGCCGCGAGACCTCCTCCTCCTCCTCCTCCTCCGTCGCCGTCGCCGGACGCGAGCGCCGCCCCCGCCGGAAGCGAGCGCCGCCGGACCTCCCCCTTGCCGTCACCGCCTCCGGCCCCTCCCCTCGTCGCTGTCTCCTCCCTCCAGCGCCTCCCTTGCCGGCGAGAGCATCGCCGCCAGCCCTTCCCGCGCCGCCCGTCGTCGTCCCCGCCGGAAGCCAGCACCGCCGTCGACCTCCCCTGTTCCGGCCGGAACCGCCGCGGGAGAGCCCCTCGCCGCCGCCATCGTCGGCCATCGCCTTCCTCCTGCCGTCGCCGTCGTGACCAACCCCTCCCCCGCCCATCGCCGCCGGCCGCCTCCGCCGTCGCGAGCGCCGCCTCCGCCGTCGCGAGTGCCGCCACCGCCGTCGTCGGCGCCGCCCGCGAACCGCCACCGTGAGCCGCCCGGTCCAGCTCCGCTCGGCCCAGCTCCACCCGGTCCAGCCGCCCGGTTCAGTCGGTCGAACCGCCCGGTTCGACGCCGGTTCAGGATTTTTTCTGATTTTTGGAATTAATAAATCTGGAAATTAGACTTGAGGCCAGAAAAAATAGCAGGAAAATCCAGAAAAATCCATAAAATTCACAAGAGCTTCCAGGTAGGTTTCTAAAGCTCATCTATGTATTTTATCCCATTTTGATTAGAAAATATGCATGATTTAACTTATGGACCTTGATTTGACTAGTTTAGACTTTTGACTCATGATTAGTGAATTTTCTCAAAAATCCTTGAATCCAGAACTTTGAAAATGATATTTTGAATATTATGGGACATGTTTGGCATGATTCTGGATGGGTAGAACTATTTTTCATGAGACTTGACCATATGTTATTTATGTATATGTTTATGTGCTAGAATGTGCCTAGAATTGAAATCTAATTATGTGGAGTTTTGGAAAAATCAAAAGTCATCCAATTTCACTTTTTGGAACATGTTTAGGTCAGATTATGGGTGTTGACATCAGAAGTTAGCTTGTTTTGATTATGCCAAGCTTGATTTAAGTTAATTGTCTTGTATATGTGATTAAGTATGTCTAGTTCGGTTTGTCATTTCATGTATGTAAATCAAGTAAATTTTGGTTAGTTTGGTTTCAGATTATGTAATATGTCGTGCATGATATGATTATGTTCATATGGTTAGGTATGGTATATGTTTGATTCAGAATATGTCAATCAAGTCGATTAGTACAAGTCTTGTCTAGTTATGGCAAAATATGTTTAATTTGGTTTCGGTATCATGGGCTATGCTATGCATAGTTAGTCATGTCAATTTGGTCATGATTAGTACGAGTTGTCATTCAGAACAAGTTCAATTATGTCGGGTTATCATATGTCTTGTCAAGTTCGTGGTGGATGTTATGTCTCGTACGCATTTAAGCGGCTATGAAATTGATGGTTGCATATACATGTATGCATGGTATGATCAAGTATGTCATGATTTGAAATTATGTTATGAACTCTTGATATGACGTGCTATGAAGGCTTCACTGGCCTATGTTAGACAATCGCCCGTGAAGCGGTAACTTAGATGAATCCGGCCCTCCCACATATCCCGGATTACGCGGTTTTTCCCTTAGTGTCTGCTTGCCAGGTGCACTTTGGGCTAGCTTAGTATATGTTACTTCTATATATATATATTAGAGCTGGTGAATGCATTTTGTACATGTGAAGCAAGACGACCAATTCCTTGCTCTTTGGCTATGTGTTCTGGAAAGGATATGAAATATGTTACTTGTGTGTCATGTATGGATGTTAAACCATGTCATGTTAGAAAAATCGTATTTGGTTCTGTTTAATTTGGTCATGTTAAGTTAAGTCTTGAGGTCATTTAGATGATATTTGTCTAGCTTGTATGGTCTTGTGTGCATTGGTCTAGAATTAATTGGCTTTAGCATAATCTTTTCATTGAAGATAATTATGTTCAGATATGGGTTGTGAGATTAATATAGAAGACATTCTATACTTTTGTATTACATCTCAATTTAGATATGTTACGTACCATTGCTTGATTATATGTTATTTACTCGATCGATGGGTGAAGGGTGTAAATCCTACGGAGTCCCCGGACTCACCCCGTTGTGGGGTAAACTTTTCAACAGGCTTTGAAGATTTAAGAGCTTGAACATGAGGATCGAGTGGAACCAAAGGAATAGAGTCATTTTGCACATGGAGATTCTTGGTATTCTCTACTTAGGTAGATGATCTTGCTTGTTTTTGAACAAGAGTGTGGATAGACTTAGAAGTATGATTCTGTTATCTTGTTTTGATGGATCTTAGGAGATTAATTGTTTAAGTTTGGGTTGTGGAATCCAAGTGTTGGGTTTCATCCCACTGTCACGACATTGTGTATTTCCGCTGCGTATTTGTGGTAATGTTGTTTAAATTCCGGGTCGTGACAGTAGTCATTGCTGGTGCAGTGCAGGTAATTAAAGGTGCATGATCGCTGTCAACTGTTGCTCCACGGAACGTAGGACGGCATCGATTGGTGCCCCATGGAGGCGGCGGCCTGGGTTTGATGGTGGCAGCGGAGGAGAGATTAGATGGCAATGGTGATTGGTGAGCCCAGATCTTATTGTGTTGAGTTCACTAGGATCCACTGTCGGAGCTTCGTGGAGAGGGGTCACCGACATAGATTGTAATCGGATCGTCGGAGAGGAAGAGGATGAGCCACCGGAGATGTGAGGCTGCGGAGTGTGTCATGAAGAGGGAGGCTCGCGACAGTTTGTGGGAGAAGAGAGAATTGTGCATTTTCGGAAAAAAATATTTATACTGATTGACTTATTCTAAACTCTAAATCCTAAATCTTAAACTTAAAATTTCTGCTCTGGATAGAGCAGGATAGAGCAGGGGCGGGGTTCAACTTCCGCTGGAGCCAGGTCACCCCAGGGGTGGACTTGTGGGGATCGCCGTGCGCCCTCTGGCCGCTGCATCATGTGACTAAAAAAGAACAAAACTATTTATAAAATTTTTGGTTGCATGATTAATTGAGTTTTTATTATAATTTTATATTTTTAAAATAAAATTTGTCAAAAGAGATGTTTGACAATCATCATAAATTTATATTTTTTCTTAAACAAAAAAGAGAATCTCATCTTTTTTTTATTTTGTGATTCTCCTCATCTTGTTTAGTCATATATAGTATCTACTCATTTTTGTTATCGTACGTTTCCAAATATAATAATTTTATGTGATTAATTAGTTCACACTTTATTTTTAATGCAATTTTTTCTAATGAAAATGTATAAAATTTATTTTGCAACGAACCACTTTATTATAACTCTGTTTTCTATTATGCAGAGGATAGTTGAAAATTTCTTAAAATAAAAATTTAAAACGCTAGCTAAACACTTTTAAAGAACACTTTTACTATAATTTTTTTAAAAAAAGCTTCATTATCATCCAACCAAACACCTAAATTATCAGGTGAGATTTTTCTTTGATTACTAACTACTACTATATATTGAGATTAACCATGAAGGTGGTGTTCCGAGGAGGTCTCATATCCAACATTTTGAAAATTTAATCTTCAACAATGGTCTTATTGAGATTAACCATGAAGGCCCAGCTTATACTTGGACGAATAGAAGAAGTTTCAGGTTTAATATCAGAGAAAAAATAGACAGAGGTCTGGTGTCCTCTATTTGGTTATCTCTATTTCCATATGCCAGGGTGCTTGTTCTACCTACTTATGCTAGTGATCACTGCCCTATATACTTGAATACATGCCCCCCTCGGCACAGCGGCAGGTACCCATTTAAATTTGAAGCAGCTTGGTTATTATATCCAAACTTTTCTTCCATGCTTGCACAGGTCTGGTCCTCTACTCTTCCTTTGACTTCCAATTATGCTTCTAAGATGAAGAGTATAAGAAACCATCTGTCATTTTGGAAAAGAAAGTTTTTGGAAGTCTTAATGCTCAAATTACAGATGTTCGAAATAGATTAACTCAACTTCTTAATATTCCCAAGAATCAAGATCAAATTGATCAACAATTATCTCTTGAAAAGCCATTACAAATGTTAGAAGCTATGGATGAAATCAATTGGCGACAAAGGTCTAAGCTTCATTGGTTTAATTATGGTGACCGTTGCACTAAGTTCTTTCATTCCAAAGTTCTCATCAGGAGGAGATGGAATAAAATTCAGGGGGTTCAGATAGCTAATGGCTCCTGGTCTTCCACTTTTGAGGATATTAGAGATGTCTTTCTTCCTTACTTTAAAGCTCTTTATACTGTTGAAAATAGTTCTCATTTAAAATCTATATTTTTTGATAATCTGCCATCCATATCTAACGATGATGCTCGTAGGCTGGTCGAGCCATTTTCTCTATTGGAGGTTAAGGAAGCTCTGTTCTCCATGAAGCCGAAAAAAGCTCCAGGACCAGATGGCTTCCCCCTAGTATTTTACCAAACTCTCTGGACCCATATTTAGCATGATGTTTATCATTTGTTTTGCGACATTTTTTTTTTCAATTCTGCCCCCGCAGATGAACCATACAATTATTGTGTTGATTCCCAAGTACTGCAATGCTCACTCCCTTGAGCACTTTCGTCCTATTAGTTTATGTAATACTCTTCTAAAAGTTCTCACAAAAATTATTTCAAACCGGATCAAGCTTTGCATATCTCATATCATTTCTGAATTCCAAGCTGCTTTCGTTCCAGGGAGGACGGGATTGGATAACATAATTATTGTCGAGGAAATTTTGCACTCCTTCAAACACAAAAAGGGTAAGATTGGTCATTTCATGGTGAAATTAGATATTCACAAGGCTTTTGATAAAATTAGCTGATGTTTTCTTCAATCCATGCTTATCAATTTTGGATTCCCTCTTGCACTTATCAAACTGATCATGCATTGTATTTCAACGGTCACATATTCTCTTAGTTTGAATGGTCAACATACTGAAATTTTTACGCCTGAGAGAGGACTTCGACAAGGTTGTCCTCTATCTCCTTATTTGTTTATCATATGTGCTGAAGCTCTTACTTTTATGATTAACGAGGCTGTGAAACAAAATAAATTATCTGGTTTCTCTATTGGCAAAGATGGGCCTAAAATTACTCACTTAATGTTTGCTGTTGATATTATTGTCTGTGGTACAGCCAATCTTGTAGAGGTTTAGAACTTGTTAAATATCCTTTGTTCTTATGAGGAGATATCAGGACAAGCTATCAACAAGAAAAAATCTAAGATTTTCTTTGGTTCAAATGTCTAAAATCTGATAGAGAAAACATTTGTGCCTTGACTGGGTTTTCATTGAGCTCAGCTAATGATTTATATCTTGGGATTCCAATGGGTTTGCAGCATAACAAGATCAGTAATTTTGATGGCCTGATTAGTAAGTTTCAAGGGAAGTTAGCTTCCTGGAAGTCCAACATTTTGTCAACTGCTGGGAGGACTGTTCTCATTAAGTCCACTTTGACTCCTTTAGCCCTTCATATTATGTCAGTCAAGAGGCTTCCTAGAGAGGTGATCCGAAAACTTGAAAGCTTGCAGAGGAATTTTTGGTGGGCTCATACTTCTGACTCACAGAAGCGAATTCATTTCTCTAGCTGGGATACTATAAAAAAACCAAAGTTACAAGGCGGCCTGGGAATCCGAGATTTTAGTTGCTTGAATCTTGCTCTAATGTTGAAATTGGCTTGGCTTTTTGTTCATAATAAAGAAAAGCTTTGGGTTAAATTTATTCATTCTAAATACAAGGTACAAGATCAGTTTTGGGTCATGAAGCCACGTGCAGCTTCTTCTCACATATGGAGAAACATTCTCAGAGTTAGGCATTTATTATTGAGAGCAGGAGTTTGGAAAATTAAAGATGGATCTTCTATTGATGTGTGGCATCACATTTAGCTTTTTGATAAGTGTGGGCCCCCGGTTCTAAAGAATCTTGTTAATTTTTTCCCAAAAAGAGTTGGTGACTTGATCATTAATGGTCGTTGGAATATGAAGCTTGTTAAACATTGTTTTGATGATAGATCCGTCCAAAGAATCATGGGGACTCCAATTTTCAGCCATCTTAAAGAAGACACTTTGGTCTGGCCTTTTACTATATCCGGGGTTTTCTCCTTAAAGTCGGCTTATCGATATCTTAGTGATGCAAATTTGGCTCCAGGCCCCTCTGATAACTCTATCTGGAAAATTTTGTGGCATCCTACTATTAATCGTATTTTCCCACAGAAGCTGCTTATCTTTCTTTGGAAGCTTTTAACTCAAAATCTTCCAACCAATGAGGCTATTACTAAAAGATGTCCTCATATTGACAAGGTATGTTCTCTGTGTTTATCTGATATTGAGTCAATTGATCATCTTCTTCTTTAGTGCAGTAGAAGCAGAGCGGTTTGGTTATCATCCCCTTTTGGCTCTTTGGATGCTTGGAAAGAAACAAACCTTTTATCATTAATCCGGTTATGGTTGCACTGGTCTTGTAAGAATGAATCCCATATTCAGCAACAGGGTATCCTAGCAATTATTATTCTCTGGTGGCTTTGGAAAAGTAGATGCATATTTGTGTTTAATCATCGTCTCATGGACCCGGTGACAGTTTTGAAGGCAGCTCAGATGGATACTCAATTTACTTTGTCCTTGCTTAAAACTGATGGTACAAGCTTTCAGCCTAAATGGGAACCCCCACCTTCAGGTCAGTTAAAGATCAATGTTGATTATGCATCGGATGGTTTTGTGGGAGCTATCAGTCTTCTTGTGAGAAATGAATCAGGTTGTGTGCTTTATTGGCAAGCTAGAAAGTCCTGTTTTTCTGACCCTCTGATTTTAGAAGCTGAAGCTCTTTTTGAAGCTTGCTCTTGGGCCTTGTCTTCTACAAGTTTTATTATTATCTCAAGTGATTCCAAGACAGTAGTTGATGCCATTCAAGCCATTAGTCCAATGCCATGGAAAATACAAACTTCCATTCTGCATGTCTAGCAAATGCTCAACCAGAAGAAGATGAAGATTACTTTTTCTCCTAGAGTAACTAACTCTGCAGCTGATGGCTTAGCTAAATGGGCGTTGTCTGCCCAACCTGCATCCTCTGTTTCTTCTGTAATTCCCTCTTTTATCTTGGACCTAATTTGTAAAGACATGCCATCTTAATACATTTTATCCTTTAGTCAAAAAAAAACTACTACTATATATTACTTACTCCGACTGTTTTTTTATTACAAACCCCATGCGATATAACCAAGGACGTAACCTACGGAGCCGACTCCTCTCAAGTGAGGAGACCCTTCTCAAGTGGACACGCGGAAAGTCGCCCTCGGGTAACCAGGAGCTTGGAAAGGGAAGAACTTCGGCCGTCCGGCGGAGCGAGTGGTGATCGGCTCTCTAACTTATCTGCCGGTAAGAATGGTATCTGTCAGGGAAGTAGGACACGATGCCGGTAAGCACTCAAATCCTTCGTCTCCGGCCGTGAACACACTCTCTCCGGTGTACGGCTCGGGTGAAAGCGGCGGTGGAGGAAGGCCGCCGTCGAGGAACTGCAACACCTGCCTCATGCTCGGCCGGGCGGACGGCACAGGGTGAGAACAGAGCAACCCCAGCCTCAGAACCAGCTCCACCTCCTCCGCCACGAAATCCTCTCCCATTTTCCTGTCCCTGGCCTCTAGCACCTGCCCCCGCCGCCACTCGCCGCAGACCCAGTCCACCAGAACCGCCTCCTCCCCTGAACTCCTCGGCTTTATCGGCCTCCTCCCGCAGGCGACCTCCAGGAGAAACGCGCCGAAGGCGAAGACGTCCGAAGCTGCACTCACCTTCCCGGCCCTGGCGAGCTCCGGCGCAAGGTAACCCATGGTGCCGACGGCGCGCGTTGTCGGAGGATCGCTTCCGTGATCGTACAGCCTGGAGAGGCCGAAATCCCCCAGCCTGCCGTTGAGCTCGCCGTCGAGCAAAACGTTGCTGGCTTTGACGTCTCTGTGGATCACCACCTTCTCCCAGTCTTCGTGCAGATACAGCAGCCCCGACGCCACACCCTTGATTATGCGGAACCTCTGGCTCCAGTTCAGCGTCGGCTCGGCCCCGTCGTACAGGTACTTGTCCAGGCTGCCATTGGGCATGAAGTCGTAGACGAGGAGGAGCTCCCGCTTGCGCCGGCAGTAGCCCAGCAGCTGCACCAGATTCCGGTGGCGGAGCCGGCCGAGGCTCACAATCTCGGCCACGAACTCTTTCATCCCCTGTCTAGATTCGTGGGATATCTTCTTGACGGCAATCTCCGTCCTGGAGACGGGGAGGACGCCCCTGTAGACCCGGCCGAAGCCTCCGGCGCCGAGGAGCTCCTTGTCCTTGAAGCCCTTGGTGGCCGTGAACAGGTCCTTGTACGAGAACCTATGAGGTCCGTATTCCAGCTCCCAATCTTCCAGGAGTTCTGCGAACCTCATCCTCCTGGCTACGACGAACAAAGCGACGGCAGCCGCTGATAACAGGGACACCGAGGCAGAAAGCGGGATCCATATCGCACGGGGATTTACATCTTTTTTCCTATTCTTCCTCGGCGGGAGCGATGGAAGCCTTTTAGGATCGAGCATCGGAGCTGCCCCGTTCATCTGGAAGCTCCACCCGAGAACATAATGGGACGTCACAACGGAGCCGGTGGACGAAGAGAAACCGACGTACATGGCATCCGTCATCACGTCCGTCGCGTTGATGACGGCGGAGAGCAGAGGCCTGGCAGGCCGAGCTCCGGCGAGAGGAGCCAACGTGACGTTGACCCGAGAGCTCCTGCCGTCGAACTCCACCCACGCTTGCATCGGTTCACCGCTGATGAGGGTTAGATTCTGGAATCGTTCGCCGCCGTCGTCGTCACCGGCGAAGTAGCCAGCGGGGGTAGAGGCCACGGATTGCAGGCCGTTGACGTCGATGCCCACATGATTGTTGTCGACGTCCTTGAACTCGGAGCTGTGAATGGTGTCCAGCTCGACGGCGAGGATGTGGTTCGACGAGTTGCCGTTGTTCTCCTTGTTGAAAAGGCCCAGGTACTTGCCATCCAGGGCCCCGCTGAGGTCATCGGAGCGAGAGACGAAGAAGGCGATGCCGTGCCCACCACGGTCGGCGGACGGGGGGAAGATGGCGAAGACGAAGGTGGTGGAGAACGAGTCTAATGCGGTGGGGGAAGAAGAAGAAGAAGAAGAAGAAGATGCTCTGAAGCGTAGGGGGACAGGGAAGAAGGCGTGGCCCTTCTGCTGCTTCGTGTCGTTCGTCAGCTGCAAGAGGCCATTTGAGGTGATGCCGGCGATCCCGTCCAGCGTCAGATTGGCGCCGGTGAAGCCATGGAAAGTGAAACCCACGCCGGCGCTCGAGGCTGCAGACCGGGAGAGAAGAAGAGCGAAACAGAGAGAGATCAGCAAGGTGACCGTGGAAGCCATCTCCTCTCTGCTCAAACTCTGATTCGTGGACGATCGAAGAAGTGGGTTAAGTAGCTGAACGAGAACACGAGTACCGCGGTGTAGAAAATTAAATTTCTGCCTCGAGTCCACAAGAACGACCGACTTTTTTTCTGTTAGATAAGTCGATCAGAGTCTATGGGTAACATGTCAGTGCCGAGACGGCCGGTTTCTGGGAAGGATCGTGATCGGGACAGAGCGCGAAGGAGTCATACACTTAACTTCACAGTGACTCCCGAGTCCCAACCAAAAACTTCGAGTCTACGTACGTTGAATGATTTGAATTTGTACCAGAAAAAAGATTCGTCATCGTTGAACTTGAGTAAAGTTCTGTCTAACCTCGATAATATTTGAGTGTAATTATTTGGGTGAATAATGTATTAATTTTTTTAATTTGATAAATTAAAAAACTAAATTATAAATATTTAATAGTCAATTAAATCTATTAAATATAATATAACCTAATTTAATTTGAATTTAAATTCAAGTTTATACCAAGTTAAAATTCAAACAATACAGATGAGTTGTATTTTACTTTCATAAACAAACTTCGGTTTAGTTCGATGCCAGCTTTAGAAATGAGTTCAAATTAAACCGTAACTCTAATTTCAGCTAATCTTGAGTCTAACTCTTATTTAAGTTTGAGTTTGAATTCGGCTCTATGAAATAAATAACTGGGGCAAGTCAGATTTGAAAATGTCATGTTCTTATTGAGTAGAGCACATTTTGAGATAATATATATAGCTTCCTAGATATACTCAAGTTGGAGTAAATATAAG
The DNA here is from genome assembly GCA_036172225.1 of Cryptocoryne crispatula var. balansae. Taxonomy (NCBI): domain Eukaryota; kingdom Viridiplantae; phylum Streptophyta; class Magnoliopsida; order Alismatales; family Araceae; genus Cryptocoryne; species Cryptocoryne crispatula. The sequence continues at coordinate 4,622,036 of CM069935.1, forward strand.
GGATAGTGACCTAGAAAAAATATACTACTCGTGACACGCGCGAAGTCAACCCCTCTACACCCCTTGTTGGGGAGAGAATAGAGAGAAGATTTTGTTGCGAAAATCAGTGACGATCACCAGCAAAATAAGACAGTACAAGACGGGATTTTCGGAGAAATTAAACTCCATTGATGCCGTTGAATACAATCTCTCCCCGATGACTCTCTCGACATTGAACACATCAAAGTGTCACCTATTTAGATTATTTAAAGGGAGAACAATCTAACTCGGATACCGCGGTCACCTATAGCTAACCTGCCCGTTACGTAACAAGTTCTCACCAAAAAGCACCCGAGGGAGGAAGTGAGAAGTCATTTTCCACGGAGACCGCTGTGGTCTCGAGGGGATTGAAAAGTTCTCACTAGAGAGGGAAGACCGAACTGAGAAATAAATTCTTTTTTCCACACGGAGTCTCCAAGGATGAAGATACATAGACGAGGCTTCCCGGCAATCTCCAGCTCTTCGGGTGTTCCGGTCGTCCAGTCCTGATTCTCCCGACGATGTGGTCCTTGGTCAACTCTTCCGCGTAATAATCCGTAACCAATGGGGTGTTTGGTTGCATGATAATTTTTTGTACACTTTCATGATAAAAAATTGTATTAAAATAAAAAGTGAACCAACTCATGACATAAAATTATCATGTTTGGAGGGATGTGATTACAAAAAAGAGTAACTACCACACATGACCAAACAAAGTGGGGGACCACAAGAAAAAAGAAAGAGGTGAGACCCTCTTTTTTTGTTTAAGAAGAAAATCACTTTTAAAACATAAAATTATCATGGTTTTTAAAAATTAAAACAAAAACCTTCATTATCGTGCAATCAAACACCCCACAAGTGTACTATCAGGAACATGATCTGGGCCTAACAGCTGCCTTCGCTTATAAGTAAACTCAATTTGATAATTCGATATTCTGATTATAAAAATTAGTGTATCCGGAATATATATATTTTTAGGTCCTATAAGATATTTTTAGCCATAATTGGATATTTCTTATCATCGGGAACAGACAATTGTAGATCTATTTATCTAATTTTGATAAAAAATAATATATATATAAATATGAAAAAATAAAAAATAAAGTTTAGACATATTATATTAATAAATTAATAATAAAATAGAAAAAATGTTATAAATTTCAAAGATTATTAAATTGTCTAATAAGAACGAAATCAACATGTCATGGTTCTAATTTAAACGGAATCGTTCCACACTTGCAAAATCAAAATAAAAAACGGATAACATCCTTGTTTGAGTTCCACATGTGTTGCAGCCATATGCATATATATGTATGTATGTTTCTCAAAATATGAATATCTTTAATAAAATTAGAAAATATTATAAATTTCAAAAATTATTTAATAAGAACGAAATCAAAATGTCATAGTTCTTATTTAATCGGAATCACGCCACGCTTGCAAAGTCAAAATAAAAAATTGATAATATCTTTATTTGAGTTCCACATATTTGCAGCCATATGTATACAGATATATTAGGAACTATGTATGTGTAGATAGGGCTGTTCACTATTTGGTTCAACCCGAAAAACCAAACCAAACTAGGAGTTTGGTTCGGTTTGGTTTGGTTTGAGCTACCAATCGGTTTGATTTGGTTCCTAGAGCCCTTCAAACCAAACCAAACCGCTAAACCGAATAACCCGAATTAGATTAAATATTTTATTTTTAGTTATATATAATACAATGTTTATGTGCCTTTTCTTATAAAAATAAATTTGTTTCAAGAGTTTCTAAGACAAATTAATAAAATGTATAAACAAATACACTAAATTTTAATAGAATATGATTTAAAACAAATAAAATGAAATTATACATTGACATATTTACTCTACCTTAATAAATTATGGTTTGAACCGAACCAAACCAAACCAAATCGAATTAATTTGGTTTGGTTTGGTTTGGTTTGGGAGATAGTTTGGTTTGGTTTGGTTTGAAAAAAAATACTAAGAAACCAAACCAAACCAGACCATGAACACCCCTATGTGTAGACTTAAAAAGGTACTTGTTACGTCTCAAGTATCAACACGACTGCATATTAACTTTGATATTGATAATTTATTTGATATAATATCAAATTTAAACTTAAAGTCAAAACATTAGTTCTAAATGGTTGAAGTCAACCACATACATTTGCTTTTTCCGTTCTTTATTATAGTCTTCTGCAAGTTCCTCTAATATGTTTGGTTCCTAAGTCATATTGGAGACATCTATGTGATTTTATAGGTTTCACGGCCCTGCAATCTTAGTAGTAAGAGCTAGGGTCGTTGATTGATTCAACCCAAAAAATCAAACAAAATTAGTAATTTGGTTTGATTTGATTAGATTTGAACAATTGATCGATTTGATTTGTTTACTAAAATTCTTCAAATCAAATTAACCTGACAAATTGAATAACTTAAATAAAATAAAGTATTTTATTTTAAATTATATGCAATATAATATTTATATATATTCTTATAAAAATAAAATTATTTAAAAAAAATTTAAGACAAAATCAATAGAATGTGTAAAAATATACACTAAATTTTAGTATAATATGATTTAAAACAAACAAAATCAAATTACATATTGACATATCTACTATATTTTTATAAAATATGATTGGAATCGAATCAAATAATTTTGACAGATAGATTAATTTAATTTAATTTAAAAAAATTAAAAATTTAAATCAAATCATTCCATGAACACCTTCGTCGGAAGTTTTTCGATGACAGACCACACATATACAGTACGGGGTCAAGGGTCTGTAAACCAAAAAAAAAAGGGAGAATTACCACCCACTCCATTTAACAAAATGAGTTTACCAAAAAAACTTCATTGATCGAATTTCAATCCGGTTGACTCCCATTTCACTTACTACCCACCCGAATGACTATGACAAATTCTTATTTTGTCTTCAAAAACAACCATATAACATGTTACCAATGAAGTTTTAATCATAATATTTTTTATTTAAAATATAATAGTATTTTATTGTTAAAACATTTATATAAATAAAATGATATACTAAATAGATTAATTAAATTAACATGATGTGATAAATAACATAATATTTAATAAATTATAACATATTTAAATTTTGATATAAATAAAATATGATAAATTTTTATTTCAAATACATCAATGTTTTACGATTATAAATCAGATAAAAATTATAAAATAGTTCTAAAAGTTGAAAATAAAATTGAAGATTCTAATTAACTATTAAATTTAGAATTTTTTAAAATCTAATATTAAGAGGAATTGTTAGGTACTTTGTTTAACATGAAAAAAGTAAAAAAGATATTTTCATGGATAAAGAGAGTGATGTGATGATAATTTGAAAAATTAGACTTATGGGGTGTTTGGTTGCATGATAATTTTTTGTATATTTTCATGATAAAAAAATTGTATTAAAATAAAAAGTGAACCAACTCATGACATAAAATTATCATGTTTGGAGAGATGTGATTACAAATAAGAGTAACTATCACACATGACCAAACAAAGTGGGGGGGGGGACCACAAGAAAAAACAAAGAAATGACATCCTTTTTTTAATAAAAAAATCACTTTTAAAATATAAAATTGGCAACCATGTTGCCAAACACCTATTTTAACAAATTTTCTTACAATTTTTAAAAATTAAAACAAAAACCTTCGTTGTCATACAACCAAACACCCCATTAGTGATAAAATATTTTTGAAAACGGATCAAATGTAAAGTGCTCCCTTTAAAATGGACTTAATGTATTTTGCTAAAAAAACGGAAAGCAATACAAAACTGGGCCATGTTCAAGTTACAGCGGATTCAGGAGATGAGCTCCCAAGTTATCTGCCCGTAAGAGTCGTGTCAATCAGGAAAGTTGGGGCCGTGAGCGAACTCTCGCCGGAGTACGGTTCAGGCGTCAGAGGCGGTGGCGGAACGCCGCCGTCGAGGAACTGCAACACCTGCCTCATGCTCGGCCGAGCGGACGGCACAGGGTGAGAGCAGAGCAACCCCAGCCTCAGAACCAGCTCCACCTCCTCCGCCACGAAGTCCTCCCCCATTTTCCTGTCCCTGGCCTCTAGCACCTGCCCCCGCCGCCACTTGCCGCATACCCAGTCCACCAGAACCGCCTCCTCCCCTGAACTCCTCGGCTTTATCGGCCTCCTCCCGCAGGCGACCTCCAGGAGAAACGCGCCGAAGGCGAAGACGTCCGAAGCTGCACTCACCTTCCCGGCCCTGGTGAGCTCCGGCGCAAGGTAACCCATGGTGCCGGCTGCGCCCGTGGTCGGAGGATCGCTTCCGTGATCATACAGCCTGGACAGGCCGAAATCCCCCAGCCTACCGTTGAGCTCCCGATCGATCAAAACGTTGCTGGCTTTGACGTCTCTGTGGATCACCACCTTCTCCCAGTCTTCGTGCAGATACAGCAGCCCCGACGCCACGCCCTTGATTATGCGGAACCTCTGGCTCCAGTTCAGCGTCGGCTCGGCCCCGTCGTACAGGTACTTGTCCAGGCTGCCATTGGGCATGAAGTCGTAGACGAGGAGGAGCTCCCGCTTGCGCCGGCAGTAGCCCAGCAGCTGCACCAGATTCCGGTGGCGGAGCCGGCCGAGGCTCACAATCTCGGCCACGAACTCTTTCATCCCCTGTCTAGATTCGTGGGATATCTTCTTGACGGCAATCTCCGTCTTGGAGACGGGGAGGACGCCCCTGTAGACCCGGCCGAAGCCGCCGGCGCCGAGGAGCTCCTTGTCCTTGAAGCCCTTGGTGGCCGTGAACAGGTCCTTGTACGAGAACCTATGAGGTCCGTATTCCAGCTCCCAATCTTCCAGGAGTTCTGCGAACCTCATCCTCCTGGCTACGACGAACAAAGCGACGGCAGCCGCTGATAACAGGGACACCGAGGCAGAAAGCGGGATCCATATCGCAAGGGGGTTTACAAATTTTCTGCTATTCTTCCTCCGCGGGAGCGATGGAAGCCTGTTAGGATCGAGCATCGGAGCTGCCCCGTTCATCTGGAAGCTCCACCCGAGGACATAATGGGATGCCAGAACGGAGCCGGTCGACGAAGAGAAACCGACGTACATGACATCTGACATCACATCCGTCGCGTTGACGACGGCGGAGAGCAGAGGCCTGGCAGGCCGAGCTCCGGCGAGAGGACCCAAGGTGACGTTGACTCGAGCGCTCTTTCCGTCGAACTCCACCCACACTTGCATCGGTTTGCCGCTGATGAGGCTTAAATTCTGGAATCCTTCGCCGTTGTCGTCACCATCGGAGAAGTAGCCTGTCACGCCCCCGAATTACCACATTATAAACACACGCAGCGGAAAACACGGCAACTCGAGAACGCGACAGTTGGGTTTAAATTAATAAACCCATGGTAGGAAAACAACCTGATATTCATATAATTGCAATTTCTACAACTGGTAACCAAAAATCGGTTCATATATCCATTTACACAACATAAAAACCGATATAAACATATTCACAACACTGGCTAACACAGCCACCAAAAATCCGTTTCCACACGGCCAACCCGATTCAACCATTTCGGGTACAAAAGTTTAATACTAACCTCAGCAAGTCACACCTCGCCCGAACCCGGAGTGGAAGTCAAGTCTCCAACAAACAGATCTTCGTGACGAGTGCTCAAAATCGTCCGTAAAATATATAAAAGGAAAGGGGTGAGTCCATCGTGACTCAAAAGAGACTTATACCCAACTATCCTAATATACTAACCAATCTATCTCGCTAATTATAAGCATAAACCAAACTCATCAATTGCTATAAAATCATATAGGCTATTAATCATATTCTATTTATTTAAATGGGATTTCTTTCACTAAATTACCCATTTAAACATGCCTCTACATGGACTTAGCTACCAACTAGACTAAACTATATGTTTATGCCATCTGGACCTGCGTGAGCCAACTGTGCATACTTCCATACCATTTCCATTTCATATGTCTGAATAAATCATATGTCATACTTGGACTTCTCAACTCCAAATTCTAAATATATATAAGAAGTACCATAGTAAGTTAGATCCTTAGTACACCTAGGCAGGGCGTACTTAGATAAACCGCGGTATCCCGGATCGAAGGATGCACCGGATTTCACTACGTCATCTCGCCGCCCCAGACCACTAATGTAGGTCATGAGGACCTCAACAAGTAAAAGCCATATATTTACTCGACATAACCAAATCAATCAACAAAATATGCCAATTATCAAGTCATGCACAACCATTCTCCGTTATACCAACAATTCATGTAATAGACCAATCGAATGTGATATGCAAATATCATTCATATAATTCAATTTCACACCAATTTATGCAATCGACCCAATCGAAAGAAATATGCAACATAATGAGACATATTAACTTCAATTAAGCACAATTTCATATCAATTTATCAAATAATGCACTTTACAAGATCAAAGCCACCATTAATATTAATTAACCACATTCCATAATTATCATGCCATCAATTTCCATATAACAATTCATGTCATTCATAACATAAATCGAGTATAAATATAATCATAACCAGGTCATATATCAAATTTTTGAATTAATACAATCTAATTAATCACCACAATATATCTAATTTAATCATTTTCTAAACCACATTAATTAAAAATTGCATCTAACTAATGCAAATCATGGAACCATACATGAATGACATGATAAACCTCTAACTAATCTCATGCAGACAACACAACCATCATTTATTCATCATTTTCTAACTAATAATCTAATAATCTAATAAACATATTTTAACACATTAATTATAATATCATGTGCTAAGGATAAGTTGGGATGCCTACCTCAAGGAGTCCCGTGAATTTTCGAATCCAGAAAAACCCAAATCGATTCAATCCCAAGGTGACCGAGTCGATTGCGGCACCGGGATATCCTCCGATCCTATAGGCATTAAAAAAAAGGTAAAAGGGTTAATCAACTCACCCAATTTAATTAATAAATTAATTAGAAGGAGAGAGAGGGAGTTAAACAGAGAGAGAAAGAGAATGTGCGAGAGAGAGAAGAGAGAGAGAGAGAGCGAGAGAGAGAGAGCCGGGCGGGAGAGAGAGAAGGGAGAGAGAGAGAGCATCCGGGGGAGGAGAGAGAGACGGAGTGCGACCGGGGGGTGGGGGAGGAGAGAGACGGGGGATGGGGGAGCGGCGCTTGCGCCGTCCCTCTCGCGGCACGCCCGCATGCGCACGGCGCATGCGGTCCCGCGCGCACACCCGGGCGCGTAAGTCGGGGGGGGGGGGAGGAGAGAGGAAGAGAAGGGAGAGAGAGAGCGCGCGAGGGCGCGTGAGGGGGGGGCGAGCGGCGGAGGCGAGGCGTCGCCGGCGGCGATCGACGGCGACGGGCATCAACGCCGATGGCGGAAGAAAAGAAGAGGAGCAGGGGGGTGCGCGACGGAGGAGGCGGGGCAACGCCGGGCCGTGGCGGGAGGAGGAAGCGCAGGAGGAGGCGACATGGCGGAGGGGGAAACGCGGCGGCGACAAGGCGGTCGCCGACGTCGACAACGGAGGAAGAAGAAGAAGAAGAAGAAGAAGAAGAAGAAGAAGAAGGCGCGTGCGCAGGCGGCGTCGACCGGCGGAAGGAGGAAAGGGGACGACGATGTCGACCGCGGCCCGCGGCATCGCCGGCTACGGCGGAAGAAGAGGAAGAAGAAGAAACGGAGAAAAGAGGAGGGACAGAGGCGGTCGCGACGGCGACCTCACGACGGCGGCTCGCGGCGGAAGGCGACGACGGCGCCGACAAGGAGAGAGGAGGCGACGCGTCGTCGACGGGGACTGGCTCGGGGAGCTCAACGCGGCGAGACGAGAGGGGGCTCGAGGGAGCTCAACGCGTCGAGACGGCGGCGAGGCGGTGTCCGACGGATGAAAACGGGACAGAGGCGGTGGAAGAGAAGATTCGAGAGAAGGAAGAGAGGCGGCGAACGGAGGCGGTGAAGAAGGGGTACGTGGCAAGAGGTAAAAATTTTCGTTTTTTTTTTTTTTTTTTTTAAAACCTTTTTTTTTCCCCACGATATTACATTCACTCCCCCTTAAAATAAAATTTCGTCCTCGAAATTTCTAATCAAACTTACTAAATAATTGTGGATACAATCGCCTCATCTCTTCTTCGATCTCCCAAGTACACTCCTCAGAAGAATGATGCTTCCATAACACTTTAACCATTGGAATACTTTTCTTCCTTAATTGCTTCACCATTCGATCCAGATTCTAATCGGCCTTTCCTCGAAAGTCAAGTTCGGCTGCACATCAATCTCTGTAAAATCAATCACATGAGTCGGATCTGGCACGTACTTCCTTAGCAAAGAAACATGGAACACCGGATGTATCCTTGCCATGGCTGGTGGTAGAGCTAACCGATATGCAACCTCTCCAATACGCTTCTCGATCTGGAACGGGCCTATATATCTCGGGTTTAGCTTCCCACGCCGTCCAAATCTGATGACTCCTTTGGAAGGAGATACTTTTAAGAAGACATGATCCCCTTCTTCAAACTGTATATCACGGCGCTTCAAATCAGCATAGCTTTTCTGTCGACTCTGGGCCGTAAGCAATTTCTGGCGAATCACTTTGATTTTCTCGTTACTATCTTGCACCCAATCGGGTCCAACCAAACTTCTATCCCCAAGTTCCTCCCAACATAAGGGTGACCTACATGGCCTTCCATATAAAGCTTCAAATGGTGCCATCCCAATACTTGAATGATAGCTATTATTATAAGCAAATTCTATTAATGGCAACTGTAGATCCCAACTTTCTTGCCATTCAAGAGCCCCGGCTCTCAGCATATCTTCCAAGGTCTGAATAGTTCGTTCCGATTGACCATCGGTCCGGGGATGATAGGTCGAGCTAAACTTGAGTTGTGAACCAAATGCCTCTTGCAAACCTTTCCATACCCGTCCCGTGAAGCGGGGATCTCGATCAGATACAATGGAAACCGGCACACCGTGATACTTGACTATACCATCAAAGTATATTCGACTCAAGCTTCGTCGACCGGGCTTCCTTGATCGGCAAAAGTGGGCCGCTTTAGTAAGCCGATCCACAACCACCCAAATGGCATCATGCCGTTTCTTGGTTTTAGGTAACCCAGCTTACAAAGTCCATAGTAATGTGTTCCCATTTCCACCGTGGAATTTCCAATGGCCGAAGAGGTCCTCGCTCGGTTTTCTATGCTCGCTTTAACCCGCCGACACACCAAGCATCCGGATACAAATTCCCGCAACGTCCTTCTTCATTCCTTCCCACCAGTAATTGCCTCTTAAGATCCCGATACATCTTGGTTGCTCCCGGTGAATAGCATACCGCGATCTATGGGCCTCGCCGGGGATCTCCCGTCTCAACTCGCATCCTTGGGCACACATAGTCCGCCTTGATATCTTATGGTTTCATCTTCATATTTTGAAATTTCCTTCGGCCTTTTTACCAAATCCTGGACTTCTTGGTTCCCATTTGAGCCTCTTTTACTTTGTCCACAAGTGTTGACCCGATAGAAAGTTGTGCCATAAATGGTGCTAAACCGTCAATCGCCACAATGGGTGCACAATATGCTATTGCTTCCATACTCTTCCGTGTCCGGTGTAATTGCATAGCCATAAGCTTCTTCCTACTTAAAGCATCCGCCATGATTGGCTTTTCCAGGTGGTAGTGCGTACTAAAATCATAATCTTTCATGTACTCTATCCATCTTCTTTGCCTCAAGTTAAGATCTTCTCGAGTAAAAATATACTTTAAACTCTTATGATCCGTGTATACCGGAAGGTTTCACCATATAAATAATGTCTCCATACCTTTAATGCATGAACTACTGCAGCCCATTTCCAAATCATGCACAGGATAGTTCTTTTCGTGTGGCTTCAACTGTCTAGAAGCATAAGCTACTACTCGGTCATGTTGCATCAGAACACAACCCAAACCAACTCTGGAAGCATCTGTATATATAACAAATCCACCTGAACCGGATGGTAGTACCAGAACTGGTGCCGTAGTCAGCTTTTCTTTTTAAAGTTTGGAAACTTTCTTCGCATTTCTCATTCCATTGGAAACCTCCTTTCTTGGTCAAAGCAGTTAATGGAGCAGAAATGGTTGCAAATCCTTTTATAAATCGGCGATAATAACCTGCTAAGCCAAGAAAACTTCTCACCTCTGTGGGATTAGTTGGTCGTTCCCAGTTTTGCACTACCTCAACTTTAGCTGGGTCAACTTGTACTCCGGCCTCAGAAATAATATGGCCCAAGAAATTTACACTGCGGCTGCCGTAATGCACATTTACCGAATTTTGCATATAGCCGCTGCTCCCTCAAAGTCTGCACAATTCTCAAGTGTCGAGTTGTTCTTCTTCACTGGGTGAATAAATCAATATATCATCAATAAATACCACTACAAACTGATCCAGATATTCCCGAAAAATCTGATTCATCAGGCTCATAAATGCCGCAGGTGCATTGGTCAGTCCGAACGGCATTACCAAAAACTCATAATGCCCGTAACGTGTCCTGAAGGCAGTCTTGGAGATGTCTTCTTCTTTAATTCTCAACTGATGATACCCTGACCTCAAATCAATTTTGGAAAATATTCTTGCATTTTGAAGCTGATCAAACAAGTCATCAATGCGAGGCAACGGGTATTTGTTCTTGATAGTTAACTGATTCAGTTTTCGATAATCGATGCACAATCTCAATGAGCCGTCTTTCTTTCTTACAAATAAAACTGGTGCACCCCATGGAGACACACTGGGGCGTATAAATCCCTGATCCAACAACTCTTGTAATTGCTTCTTCAATTCTTTTAATTCTGCTGGTGCCATTCTGTATGGTGCAATAGAAATGGGTGCCCCCCCGGAACGAGATCAATAGCAAAGTCGATGTCTCCGAATCGGCGGCAAACCAGTGCAGCTTCTTCAGAAACACATCGTGGAACTCTTAACTATGGGTACCTCCTCCAAAGATCGTTTATCCTCCGACTTGTTGATCTTGGTGACACAAGCCAGATATGCTTCACATTGCATCTCCATCAGCTTAGAAGTCTTCAATGCAGAGATTAGCATCCTTGTCTTGCCATAATTAGGACATTTATATGTAAAAGTGTCGTAACCCGGTATCTGAAAAGTCACCTTCTTCTTGAAGCAGTCAAGGAGGGCATGATGGTGTTCCAGCCAGTCCATTCCCAAAATAACATCAAACCCTTCCATCTCTAACACAAATAGCCTGGCCCTTAAAATATTTCCACCAATCTCAATGTCACACTGAGGTATGCAAAAAGAAACTTCTACCGTTTTCCCGATGGCACACTAACACTAACAAAGTTTGCATTGTTCTACCGTGCTTACAGAGTTTAAATAAAAATGCAGCAAAGCGGAAAGATATGAAAGAATCTGTAGCACCGGAATCAAATAAAACCCTAGCATGGAATCCAGCAACTTGAAGTGTACCTTCTGCTGCGGTGGCTGCCTCGGGAAGGTCCTGGCGTTCTATGGCAAAAACCTTGGCCTGCGAACTCTGTGGTGGCGGCTGGGGTGCTCGAGGAGCTACAAACGGTCTCCTCGGTGGTGCAGGTCGCGGGCCGTGATGCAAATCGTGGTGGAGGAGCAGGAAGCGGCAAGAGAGCTGGTTGGCGAGGTGACCGGCGGTAAACCTCTCCTCTCGGCTTGACTTGTTGATGTTGATGCCGTGCCTCTTCCCCGATTTGGACAAGCCGCCACCAAATGTCCCGGTTGCCCACATCCAAAGCAAACCCCTCTCGATATAACGATACGAGGTACCGGGTGGTACCTCTTGCACCTAGTACATGGTGCGGCAAACTCGGCATTTTCCTCTTCGATCTATTGCCGAGCACGAGGCCGGAGCCTTCGAAACCGTGATGGTGGTCGATAAGGCCCCATACTTTCCTCTACTCGCATGCCGCCTCATAACCGCCGCCATGCCGCGCCATGCCTTGATACCAAGCGGTCCCCGATAGGTCCTCTCCAACCCATCCACAAATTTCTTGGCTCTTTCTTTCTCATTTTCACACATATTTGGCATATGCTTCGAGTTCCACAAACTTGTTTTCATACTCCATAACCGCTACGCCGCCCGCTCCGGTAAGTAAGAACTCGCGCTTCTTGGCATATTCGACATGTTCGTGGATGTATTTGTCCTTAAAGATTCGGACAAAGTCATCCCGCCGATCTCTCACTCGGTAGCACCGCCGTAGCGAGTGCGAAGCATCGATTCCCCACCATGCCCCACAGATTGCCAAGCATACGGGCCGCAAGTCGAACCATGTCTTCTACCGGCACCGCATTGCCCCGAAAATCTTTCCAACTTCTCTAAGCCAATCTTCCGCAACCGCCGGATCTCTTTCTCCTCTAAATGCCGGCGGACTCATCCTCTTAAATTCTTCAAGTGTGCCGCCCCGAGGACGATCAACCTTGTCGTGTGCCCGCTCGGTTCCTTCCTTGCCGGGCCCCGAACTCGGGCTCCGGATCGTCCGGAATAGCTCATGGATAGCACCCAGATGCCCGTTGCATCCGGGTATCCGGCCTCCATTCGACCGGGGATTTTGATTACGCCGGCCCGGTTGGCTTCCTTCCACAATTGGGACATCCCGAAGATCATCATTCCCATGCCTACGGCTACCTCCTCGAGAAGCTATCCCGTTACAAAAATCGGATCACCAATCGCCATCGACAAAGACACATGTTCCATAAAAGTTAGTCAATAATCGACATTCGATTCTTAAACTCAATCCAATCCAAACCAGGTATTGTTTTCCTTATCCAATTATTATATCCAAAGGCATCAATAATGATCTTAAGGCCGGATAATTGCTCGATATATTAACCGTCACGCCCCGAATTACCACATTATAAACACACGCAATGAAAACACGGCAACTCGAGAACGCGATGTACCGGGTTTAAATTAATAAACCCATGGTAGGAAAACAACTCCGATATTCATATAATTGCAATTTCTACAACTCGGTAACCAAAAATCGGTTCATATATCCATTTACACAACATAAAAACCGATATAAACATATTCACAACACCGGCCTAACACGTACCCACCAAAAACTGCGTTTCCACACGGCCAACCCGATTCAACCATTTCGGGTACAAAAGTTTAATACTAACCTCAAAGAAGTCACACCTCGCCCGAACCCGGAAAGTGGAAGTCAAGTCTCCAACAAACAGATCTTCGGGGATGAGTGCTCAAAATCGTCTGTAAAATATATAAAAGGAAAGGGGTGAGTCCATCGTGACTCGCAGGACTTATACCCAACTATCCTAATATACTAACCAATCTATCTGCTAATTATAAGCATAAACCAAACTCATCAATTGCTATAAAATCATATAGGCTATTAATCATATCTATTTATTTAAATGGGATTTCTTTCACTAAATTACCCATTTAAACATGCCTCTACATGGACTTAGCTACCAACTAGACTAAACTATATGTTTATGCCATCTGGACCTGCGTGAGCCAACTGTGCATACTTCCATACCATTTCCATTTCATATGTCTGAATAAATCATATGTCATACTTGGACTTCTCAACTCCAAATTAAATATATATAAGAAGTACCATATAGTAAGCTAGATCCTTAGTACACCTAGGCAGCATTTAGGATAAACCGCGGTATCCGGGATCGAAGGATGCACCGGATTTCACTACGTCATCTGCTGCCCCAGGACCACTAATGTAGGCTGGAGGACCTCAACAAGTAAAAGCCATATATTTACTCAGACATAACCAAATCAATCAACCAAATATGCCAATTATCAAGTCATGCACAACCATTCTGTTATACCAACAATTCATGTAATAGACCAATCATGATGATATGCAAATATCATTCATATAATTCACCTCACACCAATTTATGCAACCGACCCAATCGAAAGTTAAATATACGCAACATAATGAGACATATTAACTTCAATTAAGCACAATTTCATATCAATTTATCAAATAATGCACTTTACAAGATCAGGCCACCATTAATATTAATTAACCACATTCCATAATTATCATGCCATCAATTTCCATATAACAATTCATGTCATTCATAACATAAATCGAGTATAAATATAATCATAACAGGTCATATATCAAATTTTTGAATTAATACAGGCAATCTAATTAATCACCACAATATATCTAATTTAATCATTTTCTAAACCACATTAATTAAAAATTGCATCTAACTAATGCAAATCATGGAACCATACATGAATGACATGATAAACCTCTAACTAATCTCATGCAGACAACACAACCATCATTTATTCATCATTTTCTAACTAATAATCTAATAATCTAATAAACATATTTTAACACATTAATTATAATATCATGTGCTAAGGATAAGTTGGGATGCCTACCTCAAGGAGTCCCGTGAATTTTCGAATCCAGAAAACCCAAATCGATTCAATCCCAAGGTGACCGAGTCGATTGCGGCACCGGGATATCCTCCGATCCTATAGGCATTAAAAAAAAGGTAAAAGGGTTAATCAACTCACCCAATTTAATTAATAAATTAATTAGAAGGAGAGAGAGGGAGTTAAACAGGAGAGAGAAAGAGAATGTGCGAGAGAGAGAAGAGAGAGAGAGAGAGCGAGAGAGAGAGAGCTGGCGGGGAGAGAGAGAAGGGAGAGAGAGAGAGCATCCGGGGGGGAGGAGAGAGAGACGGGAGTGCGACCGGGGGGTGGGGGAGGAGAGAGACGGGGGATGGGGAGCGGCGCTTGCGCCGTCCCTCTCTGCGGCACAGCCGCATGCGCAGCGGCGCATGCGGTCCCGCGCGCACACCTGGGCGCAGTAAGTCGGGGGGGGAGGAGAGAGGAAGAGAAGGGAGAGAGAGAGCGCGCGAGGGCGCAGAAGAGGGGGGGGCGAGCGGCGGAGGCGAGGCGTCGCCGGCGGCGGTCGACGGCGACGGCATCAACGCCGATGGCGGAAGAAAAAGAAGAGGAGCAGGGGGGTGCGCGACGGAGGAGGCGGGGCAACGCCAGCCGTGGCGGGAGGAGGAAGCAGAGGAGGAGGCGACATGGCGGAGGGGGAAACGCGGCGGCGACAGTGGCGGTCGCCGACGTCGACAGCGGAGGAAGAAGAAGAAGAAGAAGAAGAAGAAGAAGGGGCAGACAGAGGCGGCGTCGACTGCGGGAAGGAGGAAAGGGGACGGCGATGTCGACGGCGGCCCATGGCATCGCCGGCTACGGCGGAAGAAGAGGAAGAAGAAGAAACGGAGAAAAAGAGGAGGGACAGAGGCGGTCGCGACGGCGACCTCACGACGGCGGCTCGCGGCGGAAGGCGACGACGGCGTCGACAAGGAGAGAGGAGGCAGACAGCGTCGACGGGGACTGGCTCGGGGAGCTCAACGCGGCGAGACGAGAGGGGGCTCGAGGGAGCTCAACGCGTCGAGACGAGAGGGGGCTCGAGGGAGCTCAACGCGTCGAGACGGCGGCGAGGCGGTGTCCGACGGATGAAAACGGGACGGAGGCGGTGGAGGAGAAGATTCGAGAGAAGGAAGAGAGGCGGCGAACGGAGGCGGTGAAGAAGGGGTACGTGGCAAGAGGTAAAAATTTTCGTTTTTTTTTTTTTTTTTTTAAAACCTTTTTTTTTCCCCACGATATTACATAGCCAGCGGGGGAGGAGGCCACGGATTGCAAGCCGTTGACGTCGATGCCCAGATGATTGTCGTTGGTGTCCTTGAACTCGGAGCTCAGAATAGTATCCAGCTCGACGGCGAGGATGCGGTTCGACGAGTCGCCGTTGTTCTCCTTGTTGAAAAGACCCAGGTACTGTGCAGCCAGAGCCCCGCTGAGGTTTCCGGAGCGGGAGATGAAGAAGGAGATACCATGTCCACTAAGGTCCTCGTACTGGGAGAAGATGGCGAAGACGAAGGTGGTGGAGAAAGAGTCTAATATGGTGGGAGATGAAGAAGAAGACGACCCTCTGAAGCGTAGGGGGACAGGGAAGAAGGCGTGGCCCTTTTGCCGCTTCGTGTCGTTCGTCAGCTGCAAGAGGCCATTGGAGGTGATGTCGGCGATCCCATCCAGGGTCAGGTTGGCACCGGTGAAGCCATGGAAAGTGAAACCCACGCCGGCACTCGAGGCTGCAGATTGGGAGAGAAGAAGAGCAAAACAGAGCGAGATCATCGTGACCGTGGAAGCCATCTTCTCCGCTCAGACTGTGATTCATGGACGATCGATAGGAAGTGGGTTATGTAGCTGTACGAGAATCTTGAGTACACCGCGGTATAGAAAAATAATTATCAGACTCAAGAATCAACAAGAACGGCCGACTTTTGGCCATGGATGCGTAACTATCGCTGGTTCTTGTACCATGGCCGTCGATCAAAGTCAATGGGTGCTGACTTCAAACTAAAAACTTATTTGTTTATTACGTTGAACGATTTAATTTTGTACGAGAAAATAATTCGTCAAACTGTTGAACCTGAGTAAAATTCTGTCTAACTTGATAAAATTTGGGTGTAATTATTTGAATAAGCAACGTGTTAATTATTTAATTTAAAATATTTAACAGTCAATGAAATCTATTGACTAGAACAAAACCAATTTTAATTTTAATTTTAATGTAAGTTTATACCCAGTTAAAATTAAAACTTTACAAATGGGTTCGACTTTACTTTTACAAACCTAGATTTAGCTCGATGCCAGCTTTACAAATGCGTTCAAATTAAACTCTAACTCTAACTTCAACTAATCTTCGAGCCTAACTCTTATTTAAGTTTGAGTTTGAATACCGTTCAATAAAATAAATAACTCAGTCAAAGTCAATCATGAAGATATCAAACACTCAATGAGTTGAGCTCGAGCACATTCTGAGATTACATACTCACCTAGTTATAAAATCAAGTTCGACCAGATAAAAATTGAGCTTAAGCACAATATGCTAGCTGTGAATCAAATCAACTCCTTTACACTCTTTTTGGGAGCGAGAATGGATAATATTGTTGCAAAAATACAATATTTTCGATCACGGTACATGTTTTCGAAAGAATTGAATTTCACTAGCACGGCAGAATACAATGTCTCCTTTAAAGTCTCTCTCGACATCACAAACATCGAGTGACTTATTAGCCTGAACTATTTATACGGAGAACAAATTAACTATGATTAATATTTTCCCAATTCCTACGTCAATTTAACTCATCCATACCTAATCAACCCGTTACCTAGCAAGTTCTCACTAAAGACACCCGAGGGGGGTTTCTTTTCCACAAAGGCAGCTCCGTGGACGGGATTAGATGATTTCCACGAAAGTCAGATGAGGAATGGAGAAATTCTTTTCCTCGGTGAGGCCTTATTTGTTTGAGCTTGCAAGGGTCTTAAGTCTACTCAGTCAGATTTTTTTGAAGCTATCACAGCGTTTGACAATTTGCTATTTCAAGATGAGAATAAATCCGATAGTCAACGTCTGAATGGTCAAGCGGCTCGAGGGAAACAAAACTAAGACGCCGACGGTTAGCAGGCTGCAGGTTGAATCTCCACGAATAACATATAATTACATTTCATATGATAGATGTATATGTTTTTTTTATTATCTGCATTTTATTTGTTTTGTGTTTACTGTTAATATTGTGAATGATATACATGCATAGTTTTTCTTATCTGAATTCAATATGTTTATTATTAATATTTTCACGGACATGTTTGATTAAAAAATCATAAATCACATACAAACACTGCATAATGTTTTAGTAAGAGAGATCAGAATACCAAGATGAAATGTTCATATGTTATCCGGTGATTATGAAATAATATTTAATAATTCTAAATTCAAATTTGACTGTTATTTCATGATTGCCAAAGCATATTTAATATTTTTAAATTTAAATTTGAACATTATTTCATGATCATAAAATCATATTTAATCTGATTATTTTGTATTTAAATACTATTTTGCGATTGTCAAATAACATTATATATTTAATTTCAGATTCAAACGTTAGTTGGTGATTATTAGATAATTTTAATATATTCAGATTCGGATATTAATTGTAAACCTATCAAACTATCTTAATGGTTTATGTCATGTTTGGTAACATTTTTGAAACTGTTCAAAAAAGGGTAACATTTTTGAAACCTCTATCGCTATCAATTTTAAAATTGATATTGATGACAATGAGATGTTTGGTCAATATATTTATTTTTCAAAATTTGCAATACAAACAAAAGATGCTATGTGATGCAAATGTCAACTTGTATCAAATTTGATATTGATATCTTGTCATCTAAAAATATTAATATCAATATCAACATATCATCATTTTTGACACTCTAACCAAATATGGATAAAAAAATTAATATAAGTAAGCATTAATATTATAATAAATAAATTTTAAGTTATTAAATTTATGATATATAATATTAAAAAAATAATATTTTAGACATGTTATATTAATAAATTAATAATAAAATAATATTTTACTGAATTTTTAATATAATGGTATATGTTATAAATTTAAACAATTATCAAAATTTGAAGATTTTTGAATAAGAACGAAATCAAAATGTCACAGATGGGAATCGCTTGACACTTACATGATCAAATCGAAAACACATAATATCCTTATTGAATATGACATGTTTGCAGCCATGTGTAATATCCATATATGTTTTTGAAAATAGGAATATATTAGAAACTATGTATGGATGGACTTAAGAAGGCACTTTGTACCCCCCCATATATCAACATTTATTATATATCAACTTTGGTATTGATAACATATTGGATATAACATCAATATCAGAATTGATATATAATATCAATTTTTGGAGTATTTGATGGTACGTACTATCTTGATCATACAAAAGTTGATATTAGATGTTTGTTTGATTTTACTGAATCAAATTGATCTTATAATACTTATTGGTGAAAGATGAGTAATATCTTTTTTAAAAACTTTAAAAGCGATAAATAATAGATTTTTCTAAATACATGGTGTATCCGTATAATTACAAGGTACGTATAAAAACCGTAGTATTTGATGTATACAAGAAAAAGAAACAAGACGAGCGAAGAACAGCCAATCGCCATGGGGGGTAAGGGCTCTGTAGTTTGCTAGGGTTTAAGCCTTGACCTTGAGAGAGAGAGAGAGCAGCTCGCAGAAACCCGGTAGCGGGTCCGAGAACTGGTTCTATCTACTCCGTCCTCTTAGTCTTTTGCACGGCAGCGGTGCCCATCCATGGCGTCCCGGAACTTAAAGGGCGTCTTGACGGCCTTCAGTCCCTACTCGGAGTTCCTTGCCATTTCCTCCGGTGACGGCCGTGTCAAGGTGCGTGTGACGCCCATCTGCTTATCCCGTTGCTGACGTTCCCTTCTGTGTACCTAACGACTTGGACTATAGAATTATGTTTACCCATTATTCTGTTAATTTACCCATTTCTTCGTAGTTCGTCGTTCAATGTGCAGCAAAACCGCTTTGTTGTTTTGCCAAATCTTATTGTTTAGACTCCGATCTCTGTGACATCAATCCTTGATATTTATAGGTCGTCGTCGTTGTGGTTGTTATCTTTTTTTCATCAATGAAATGTTTTGGCAATCAGTTGGGAAGATTTACTTTTCCGTTCACAACTTATGATCCTCTAGAATTAATATGACGGGAGAGTCACTCTGTTCCTACCGAGATGCTTGTGTGACATTTGATTTAGTACTCATTTAATTTTCTATCGTAATCTCTCTGCATTCCTTTTACTTCTTTTAGATTTGGGATACATTGAGAGGCCAACTCCAGACGGAGTTTGCAAACATAACGTCGCCAGCTGCACCATCTGGTATCCAAAGGAGTTTGGGAGAACGTGGGCACCTTTCGTTGGATTACAAATGCATGCAGTGGGTACAGCTGGGGAAGAAGGTAACATTTCTTCTTTTTAGCGAGATTAGAACGCGCATGCCTTGCTGGCTGCTAGTGTTTTGGATGGCACTTAAAGTTGATCCACTTGTATGGTTTCTGCATCACAGAAGAAAAAGAAGTCCGCCAAGTTGCTTTTGGTTTTAGGGACAGGAAGCGGGGATGTCATTGCATTTGATGTCGCGGCTGGCACGTTGAAGTGGAAAATCACAGACTGTCATTCTGGGTACCATTTTTTAGAACACTTAATAATTATTGTGAATTCTCTTTTCAAAGTAAATGTATACTTTTTGGTCTTCTTAATGATGAATTTTATGGCTACTTACTTTGTTTTAATTTTAAATGATATAACTTTGTAAAGTTGAGCTCAATCTCCATAGACTGCAATATCCCCTACTACCTGGCACACTTTGTAAGTAGACTGCTAATATCTGATATGATCTGAATCATCTGACATGCTTTGTAAGGATATATTACTTACGTAGTTCGTTGTCCAAAATCTGTTACTCAGTCTTGATATCATGATCCAATGAACATTCTTACATTTTTATCTCTCTCAAACAAGTATCCAGTTGTGTGCTGGGAAGTCATAAAGAAAACAGCACTATCAACCATGAAGTATGTTTCGATTTATTTGTATCTTCAAGAGAGAAACAAATAGCCTGAACCACTCTTAGGTATCTGTCTACTACTGCTTAAAGTTGGAATTTGACTTAAGTTGGTATAAGTCCTATTATCTACTTGTAAATGGTGCTCCAAAAAGTTGGCAGGATCTGTCCAGTGTTCTGGTCAGTAGCTGGTTACTGTCTATTAATTCCTATAATGATCATTGTTTTTAGGTGGTTCTTTTTATTGATCATATTTAGTTTCTGATACATCTTGAGTCACAGTTTCTGATGATTAGTTGTTATTTTTCGTGAGCAGGGTTGCCAATTCTATCTCTTTTTCCAAAGGTGGCTCATTATACACGGGGGGTGTTGATGGTACTGTCTGTCAAATTGATCCATCAACTGGAGATTTGCTTGGGAAGTTTAGGGCTTCTACCAAAGCAATATCTTCATTGTCTGTCTCTGCAGGTACATTTCACTTACTAAATCTATCCCCTTCTTTCCAAGAAATTCTTCTTTCATATGCTTGTAACCAAATGACATACTTCTTGTGCTGATGCTGTGATGCAGGTGTGCTAGTAGTATGTGCATATTTTGATTCAGCTATCTAAGATGGGTGTTCATTGTTTGGTTTTGGAGGAAATTTTTTCAAGCCAAACCAAACCAAACCAAACATGTCTCCCAAACCATATCAAACCAAACTATTTTGGTTTGGTTTGGTTTAAACAATATTTTATTAAGGTATAGTATATATATGTCTATGACTCTATATATGATTTCATTTGATTTGATTTAAATCACATTTTATTAAATATACTGTATTTATTTATATGATTAGTTTTTACCTTAATAACTTTTAAAATATATATTTTTACATGAAAAGATACGAAAATATTGTTAATAAGCCTAAGCTAACATAACTATTTAATTTAATTTAGGTTATTTAGCTTACCAGCTTAGTTTGATTCAAGGACCTTTGAAAACAAACCAACTTGTTATTAGTTCAAACCAAACCAAATTGAACCAATTACTGGTTTGGTTGGTTTTTCAGGTTGAGCAGAATAGTGAACACCTATTTAAGAACCAATGATGTGTCTATATATTTATTTCTATAATGAATGGGGGCTGAGTAAATTTGCTAGGAATTTTTTTGTTTTTTGCCAGTTCTTGGCCCAAATAAAGGAGGATTGCAGTAGGTGGCAATCATCATAAACTTAGCCCAATGTTTCAAGCTTAACCAATCAAGCATATCCATCTTTTATTGTAAAAATTTAGGATTATTAACTTTTGTATTTTAATTCTTGTTCTATTTTTCTTATCAGATGGAAGTACAATTGCAACTGCAGCTTCTCAGTTAAAGATTTTTAACTGTACCAACTATAAGAAGATTCAAAAGTTTTCTGGGCATCCTGTGAGTTTTTGAGATTTATATTTTATGCGGCACCTTCTTCCATTATTATTCTTACTCATGGTTCTATCTACTTTGTGATGTTCATAAACAAAAGATGTTTCGTTTTGTGTTTCTAGTTTGTTCTTCAATCCTGTATATGTTTTCTTTCAAAACTTACAATTTGTTCATGCATAGGTGGGTGTCTGTTGTATGACTTTTACTGAGGATGGGAAGTATGTTTTGACCTCTGGAGTTGGTGAAAAGTTTGTTGCAATCTGGAAGATAGATGGGGAAAAAAACCAACCAGCAGCCTGTGTGCTTGCTATGGAGCATCCAGCTGTCTTTTTGGGCTGCAAAACTGTACGTGGTGACGAGAGCCAAGATGCCAACTTTTACATCTTGGCCATTTCAGAAATTGGACTATGTTATTTTTGGCATGGCAAGAACACTAAGGAATTGAGAAATGGAAGATCTACTAAGATTTCCATGTCATTTGAACATTCCCTCTCAAAGAAACATCAAGATTTATCTTCTACAATATTTTGTGCAGAACTCCAAGAGGTCCTTACACCTACTTCTGTGAAATCCCTTTTTGCCTATGGTTCCTTAGTGAAGCCATCTTTTGAGAATCTATTACTGCAAGCTGGCAGAGATGTAACCTTGACCAGCCCTCAAGATAGAATTCTTCTGCCAGTGAGACAATTATCAGACACCCAGAAGGAACAAGCAAGTCAAATTGATGGTATGCCTCTTTATACTAACACATGATGACTTAGAGCAGTGCTTAAGCAGTAAAGCATTCTGGGCATGCTAAAGCGTCCAGCCGCTTTTCTGTAGCTCAATAAAGTATCCGCTTTGGGACTCTTAAGCTGTGAAGCAGCCCAAATTGCCTGCTTTGATCGCTTTGGGCTGCTTAAGTTTATTGGATCTTCATAAGGAGATTTAAAATATTTCTTATTGGGTCAGTTTTGTTAGACTTGTTTAGTTGTTTTGTCTTAGTACTACTTTTTATGTTTCTATGCAAAGATTGCCATCTCAGATCTCGGCTTCATCTTGGAAGAGTGAAAGAGAAGAGATTTCGTGAGATTCTCGGAAAAATCTCGGGAGATCAGATCTCGGATTTCATTTACGTAGGGTATACCTAACACAAAGATTGTCATCTTGTATCTATATTTTATCTCAGAGACTGAAAAGAACAAATCTCGAAAAAATTTCGAGAGATTGGATCTCATAAATACCAATCAATGTGTATATTTAAGTGTAAAATGTCATGTTATCTCTTAAAAAATGACAAAGAAACTCATTTTAAACATCAAAATAAGATGAGAGAGAATTAAAACCTTAATATAGAGAAGATGGACTATTGTTAACAAAAGACATACAAAGAATCTTATGTTAGACCAAGTCTTCGTCTTGAATAATATGGATAGGTGATTGGTGACATTTTAGGTCAATTGTACATAAATAGTCATAAAAATATTAAGTTATAAAATGTTATCAAACAATAATATCTAGATGAATATTTGGATGAATTCCATAATAAAATTTATAATATATGAAGCAAACTTAACAAGGTCATCTAACAAGTTAGGGATAGTAATAGGTGGAGTATATCATGGTACAAAAGGTACTAAATAAATATTCTCGTCTCGATAATCTCGTTTCTCGGACTCGTGGAGAGAAAGAGATTCTCGGGAGATATCGAGAGATTCTCGGGAGATTGCATTCCATGTTTCTATGTACTATTGAATATGTTTTTTATCATTTTTATTTACTTGGTATATTTTTTATATTGGCAAAAAATGGATTCAATGTTTCATGTTATGGATAAATGGTTTGCATGTCATTAAAGAAGTATGTCAAAGATATTTTGTAAGATATTTTTTTAATTTTCTATTTTCATATACACTTTATGTTTATATATGCTTCATTGCTAGGATTTTTTAGTTATATTTGGTGTGCTGGCTACTCAACCCAACTAGTCACATGGGCGCTTAAGCAGTAAAAGGACCTTTTACCGTCTTGACAACTATGCTTACAGCTGGTCACAATGCTTTGTTTATATTGTTGTTAATAACATCTACTAGATTAATAATCAGATTGCTAATCTTTTGCAGTGTTCCCCAGTAATTACTTTCTTATACTAGTCAACATCTAGCCCAGACTGTTTGCCATACTGCTGGACCAAGCTAGTAACTAAATCCACGTGAAATGTACCAAAGTGAGAAAAACTTGTTGACATTGTATCTATGGATGTGCTTCTATCCTAGCTTTTTATTGGGAAAATTATGATCAAGTAACCATGGTGTATGTCTATCTTATTTAGTTATTATACTGCTAATGTTGACATTTCTTTCTGAGCAGCGATTGCACTAGACCGTGCAAATGCAGAGGATGCAACAGTACCTATCCCAAAACTGTATGATTCACAGAACAAGAATAGAAAGAACATTAAGCACTATTCTGAAGTCCTGGATCATTCAATGGTGGGATCTACACGAGATGGCGAGGAATGCCAGCCTGAAGGTAAAAAGTAAAGAAAGCTATATGTTCTTTTTCTTACAGTGGTGTGTGAAACATAGTGAATATTGCTAAACTTCCTTGTGTTTAGAAGACAAACTGTCATACTTGGCATTTGTTATCTGAACGTGTAATTATACATGCTGATTGAAAGCTGTTAGGTTTAACTTTCTCTAGATCAAGGTAAAAGGATTTTCTTGTCTCCACCTTGATGGTGTTATTCTCGTCTTCCTTTCATCTGAGTCTCATCCTTGTTCTAACCTTAAAGTTCTTGTTTATTTGCATAAATATAAAATAAAAATTTTAAATATCAAAGTAAAAAGAAAGATAAAAACAATAGCTGGGATCAGTCGTATTTTAAATTAGGGCCAATCTCACCTGCTAGTTCCCTGGAACAGCCCCAGTATTGGTTGATCCAGCTAGTCAGTCATTTTAATTTTTATTTTCTTTTAAACCGATGTGCGGATCAGCCCTGACTGAATTCAATCAGATCAGCTGGTACGATATGGCCTTCTTTGGTGGAAACATTAGATCACTTGTTTTTGGGGCTTTGCTCTTGATGTATGCAAACATGGTGTTCAAGAGGCCAAGTCATGATGACGACACTGCTAAGTTTTATTTTACATTCTTTTGACGTGGGTTAGAAGGTGGAACAAAAGGGTTAACATGGTTTGGTCTTGATACTTTCTGCTACTTCAGACCATTAGGTTGGAAGGAATCACACAAGCCTCAAGGGGAACTTTTCTTGGTTGATACGGTTGCTTGTTTGCTAGGTCAGAGTTGAGGATGGTGTATTGCTAAATGTCCCTTGTCCGCTAGGAACTGTCCTCTTTTTGGGGTTTTGGAGCCTTAGCCTTGCATCATCATCTTGATGCAAGCTTTTCATATGATTTTTGTTTGTGAAGTCCTGCCACTTGGTCTTCCACTTGCGAATTCTCTTCCTACTAATGAAATTATGGTACACCTTCTCAAAGATACTGAGTTAGATGGACTGCTATGTCTCAACCTAGTGACAACAGTCCAAGGTTGAATGTGTATCACTAGCCATGTTTGTGCTCTTCCGCAGTCTCAAATTTGACATGAACCAGATGAGATATGTAGAATAGTCTCGAAGTGGAATAAAAGCTTCTGCTAGAACCCAGCGAGATATTTGGTTCTCCACTCTCCAGGCTACAAAATTTTCTGCATGGCTGAGCCTTGATAAATGGAAACTTTTCTTTGACTGCATTGTTGAATCCATCCATCTTCCAATGTTCTCTATACGAACTCTTCTGTCAGATTTTAGAACTTGCAAGGTGGTTTATTCTTATGTTTGTCTTGTTGGCACCTGTAGTTTACATGGAAATGGTGGAAGAGGATGATGTCAGTCTGTGCATGGAAGATAAGCTCAAAGCTGTTGGTATTCTTCACGATAAAGATGGCATCAATCTGGAGAAGCCCAATGTTATGACCAATTTGGCCCTAGATGCTTCTTTGTTAGGGGAGCCTCACGTACAACACCTGCTAAATCTACCAGCTAAGAAGGTTTGTTTTTTATGCCATTGTAGATTGTACCAATGAATCACGTCCACAATTTATTAGTGTCAGCAATATTTTTGACCTTATATTATACTATTCTGCATTAGATAAAGTCAACCATACTGTCCATGTCCCCTGGCGATGTATTAAAGTTCTTGGAGGTATTGATGCTTCTGTGGAGAACAAGGTTCGTGAAATCTAATTTTTTTATTTTAAGGAAAAAAATGTCTTTCTTTTCCTTTCGGTATATGTATACTTTATACCTTGTGATAATCTCTCATTCTGTTGTAAGGTGGGTCCTTTTTTCTTATGAGACTTATCGTGCTTGAAAGACAATGTTGATACCCTGTTCAAAAAAATATACTGTCAAGTGGTTGATGTATGGTTTTGAGATCTCCTAACAGAAAATCTGTATTTGTTGCGAAACATGTTTTGTAACTAATAGAGCTACCAGTTCAGGAAAGTTTCTGTTCCTTGTTTGGCATTTGATAACATGTGGAATCTCGGAATTCTCCTTGCCTATCCCCATGTCCTTAAATAGGCATCATGTTCTTGGAGACTGGAGAAGCATACAAACTGCTGCTGCGTTAGTATCTTTCTTCTGCGGGGTACCCTAATATTCATAAAAACCTCCCAGATCACCTTGAAAACTATGATGTGCCTGTCTAGGTCTTATGTATTTTGCCTCATAATTTTTGTCACATTTTTATGATTTAATGAATTGTGGCTTTTTGAGTGACATTTCTCTCTTTTTTTCAACAGGTCCCTTAATGAAAAATCTATTTTTCCTTGGTTATCCAGTATTTTAATAAACCATGGAAACTATATTGCAATGCACGAACCTTCTCTTCACATGCTTGAAACTATGCACAAGGTACATCTAAGATTAAGAGGAACCATCTTATGTGCATTTTACCTTTTTCTATTATGAGATACTTTAAGTTTGTGTCATCGTTTCTCCAGTTGATATATCTTTTATCCCTAAAAATCTATGCAGGTTCAATCTCTTAGGTGCTGTTTGGTACGGGGGTAAAAATATAAGGGATAGGGATAAGTCATTCCTTATGACTAATCTTATCCCCACTATGTTTGGTTTGACTTGGGATAAATTTTAGAGTTAACCTATCCTATGTTTGGTATGTTCACGATAAATTCGAGGATAACCTTATATTTTAACTTTTATTTTTATAGTCTTATTTTATATCCGATAACATATTCATAAAGATTTTAACCAACTTACGTATTCCTATAATAAATATAAAATATAATTTAAAAATATAAATAAGAATACATTTAAAATTATACATTTGAAGATATAAATAGTATAATTTTAAAAATACGACAGTGCAAATCAGATTTGAAATTCGTTTTTAAAATTCAATTAAATTAGAAAACATTGCAACTAAATATACTACAAATTGATCTAGTACTCGTATATATTTTCTTAAATATTTCATAGGTAATCTATTCATATCAATAAAAACGGTAGAGACCATGTACAAATAAAACGGGTGAACCACAAGAAAACAGAAATTTCTTCTATTTCATATCAAACCACTGATAACATATGTATAACAATCATGACATAGAATACCCTCCAACTTTGAATTTAAGAACATCTTGTGACATGAAATATGTTAGACAGAAGAAGAGAACAACACAAGTGGCCCACTCTTTTTCTGTAATGTCTAGCCGTTTCTTGCACCATCATATATAGGGACTCACAGCAGGTGTCTGCTCATCGCTGATGGGAAATCTTTGTATCTGATTCCTCAACTTGCTATGTTAATCTAAGTATCATGTCCTGTTCTTCACGGTCTAATTGTATATACAAATGCCTTACTTGCATTATAAAACACCTCGGGTTGTAGCATGCGTCTCCCTTTGTGACTTCTTCAAAAGAATTTGCCTGCAACAGAAGCAAGTACACGGCATATTTAGTTGATAGTAGACACCTAAGAATCGATCATATATTGGTGATTCGGGTTGAGATGATCTGGTCAGATGCATATAAATAATCAATGTACTCTGTGACAGTACATTTCAATTTAGTTGGTTAATTTGTTGGTTTACAACTACAGATGGCATCTCAATTTTTGCTAGCATGCCCTTGTTTTCATATATGTTATTCAAAGAAGAGCCGAACCTCTTCTTAATAGCACTTTGCCTACTCGTACACACGGGCTCTCCCATTCGACCTTCACACGCCTAGCTTTGGAGATTGCTTCATTTCCTGACAAAAAAAAGGAGATTGCTTCATTTGCATCCAAGCTCCGTTTAGGATTTATATATCACATAAATATAGTGGGAGAGAAAATTTTAATTCACTTAGTTTGATAGGAGTGGGGTGAAAAGAAGATATGGTGAGTTTGTGTTTTAATTTGATCTTGATATTTCTTATTCTATATGTACAGACTGGTTATTGAGTGAAAATAACCAACTCCTGATATGAGCTGCTGGAAGAAGTACCCGGCTTGCATCAAAATTTAAACATAATAACATGAAATAACAAATTTGATAAAGTATTTGGAGCAATACAAACTATTTGTAATTTTGTAAGGAGTTGCTACGAAAATAACCTCATTTTCATCAAACCGCCCATCATTGCATATTCGTTCAAATAACTCACCACCAGATGCATACTCCATCACTATGGCCAAGTGAGTTGGTGATAATATTACCTGGAAAGAAAAATCAGACGCGTTCTGGATCTCAAAAACGAGGACGATGCCTACTGCTTTCAAGCTCCGGTTCCCCCCTGCAGGCCTGCACCAAACGAGATAAGCCCCAAACAAAGATCATTCAAATTTAGATCATGAAGTGGAGCACCCATGGTTAAGGAATATATCCCACCTGATATGTAGGACGATTTATCGTGGTCTACTGCTGCTGGCTGGGGAGTGCGGTCACGTTCACCATGAGAAAGTTGATTTTCAATGAGTACTAATAACTAATAACTATATACCTGTTGATTCAAAATAGAGCATATGATCAAAACATAGATTTCAAGAGAACTCTATAAATTGAGTTCAAAAGCCTACCTTATAACTAATTTAATACACTTGAGTTGCTGATAGAAATTTTGACAAGTGTAAGCCCTACGAATTTTGACAAGTGTGACCAAGTTGAACAAAACCTTAATTTAATTTTGGAAGCAAAAAAAAAAAAGTCATCTACGAGGACTGCATTATGAGGATGAATATCCACATGACAGTGGTTTGCTAAGACATGGGTACCTGTATCTTGTCATGTTCTAGTTTGACTCCTGCTTATTTTTATCAGTATATCTTCTCATATTTTGAGCTTCTCCAAATAGTGGTACATACTCTTGGTATTGGTACTAACCTCCGGACTCTGTCAATTCTTCCTGACAAAACAATAGATATGCTAGGTACCTTTTATAAATGTAAAAAACAGAATGCTTGTGAAACTGCCACACATTATAAAGGCAGACAGAGACTATACAGGGAAGAAGATGCGTAACTATTGACTCTCAGAAAAGCATAAAATTTGCATCTTGCAAAACATAGGGAGGCAAAACTTTGCATCATTCTTGTCATATCACTACAAAGCATGAAAACTGATCTGCCAACTACATTTTCCATCAATAGCCAGAAATATAGCATGAAGAAACGTTCACCAGATTACATTATCCCCTGATTGTTTCTATTTCTTTCCCAAAGGCTTCAGGATAGCTAGTTGAGGATGATGACAGGAGGCAGATGGGGGGGTGCACTTGAGGTGAGCGCAGTGGGGGCCAGGGGGGCGAGTTGGGGGGGGCGTGGGGTGACCAGAGGCGGAGGAGGGGGGGCAGAGGGGACTGCAGAGGTGCCAAGGGGTGATGGAGATGAGGGGTCTGCTGGGTCGATCCGGAGGGGGAGGGGTTTGTCGCCGATGCCGCTTAGGAGGCATAAGCTTCTGCCGATAGTTTGGAGGAGTGTTGGAGACGAGGGGGCCATTGGGAGGGCACTGGGTCTGTCGAGAGGATTGGGTTCCACCGAAAGGGTGCTGGGTCTGCCGGAAGGGGCGAGGGGACTGAAGAAGCCGAAAGGGTGCTGGGTGCATGGGCGCTCGGGCGGGCTACATAGACTGATTTTCCGGCTGCCCCTTCCGTGCGACGGGGCGCTGCGGCGCGATGGCTGCCGGGTGGCATCCGGAGGAGGGCGCTCGGAGCCCGTGCTAGTGCGCGGTGCTGATGCCCGACGGGGCTTCGACTGGCAGCGCTGTCGTGCGCCGCCTACAGAGAGTAGAGGCGCCCCCCTCGCGTGATCGGTTAAGGTGTCGTGTCCCCTCCGCTCAAGGGGAGGAGAAGGATGCAGCCCCATCAGTCCCCCCCCCCCCCCCTAGCGCATGATATTGAATCCGTAAATCAACATTTAACTAGCCCTAAATCAGCAGAAGACGTGCATACCACAAAGCTCCGATGATCAGAGAGCACAGAACAAGCACGAGGAAGCCCCAGGATGTTCGCCGAGGGCAAAGCAATCCGCCGCCGTGAGGTCGCCGCCGCGAGAATGTCTACCGCGAGAACGTCTGCCGCGCGAGAACGACGGCCGCGAGAGAAGCAGCCACCGTGAGAGCCTTACCGCCGCGAGAGGAGCAGTTGCCGCGAGATCGTCTACAGCACGAGAACGTCGGCTGCGAGAGAAGCAGCCGCCGTGAGAGCCCTACCGCCGCGAGAGAAGCAGGGGGCGAGAGAGACGTACCGCCGCGCGTATCCCCGAGCGCATGCCCTATCCCATCAAAAAGAGGGGATGAGTTAACCTTGTCTTTAACCCCAATTTTAGGGATAAACCGGATTAACTAATTCCAGGATAACATAAAATTTATGTCACTAACAAACAGAGGATTGGGGATAAACCAGGTCTATCCTAGGTTATCCCCGTACCAAACAGGGCCTTATAGATTTAACCCTTATATGTTGATGTTTGTGCTACATGCTAATAGGTATTTCTGGGGGCACACATGCAATTAGCCCTATGTGTGTGCAAAAAAGCACGTTCTTTTGAGCCCATAGTTGTCATCCTGTCTTGCTGCTGATGCTCATACCCACCGTGCACCTCAATTGCCTTTTAGGTGCACCGGAGGTCACAGTCACTGGAGAGAATGAGAGGCTAGATAATAGGTGGAAGGCTGTATGTGGAAGAGGCTGGGAAGGGGGACTTATAGGTACAGGGCGGGGAGATGGGACCTTTGCCAGCTCAGTTGTACAGTTCTGTTATTGTCACCCACAGGGGTCCTGTCTCTGGTAGCCTAATTGGTGGCAGCCACTAGCTTCCCCGCCATGCACTCCAGCCTCCTTTTCCATTTTGGGCAACTTCTTCAATGCCTTCTGTCTCTTATCTCTCTTCATTCTACTCAACTGATCCGGTGACCCCTTCTCGCATGCTTCCTTCTCCATTTACCTCAGGTGCCAACCAATCCATTGGGCATGTGAGGCAAGGCAACAATGTCAACACAACTTGGGCACCTTACACCTCTAATAACATAATATAGAGTATAGACATTCTCATTTGCTATATTTTTTGTAACAGATGATTATTTTCAAGTCTGCGGCTGCTAAAAATCTCTCACAGCTGTCTGGTCGTCTTCAGCTTTTTATGGCACAGGTTCGACTGGTAATATTGCCTTTTGGCTTGGCGTTCTTGCTTGTACACCCTATGATTTAATAACGTTTATGTCTCTGATTGGTTAGGCCAATCAAAGCTCAAGCGAGGCATCACTTTTTCACACGGCGGATGGTACTGAAAGTGAAGATAATGATATAGATGAAGTTATTTATGGTGAAGAAGGAGATATGTCAGAAAGTGATAACAGCAGTGATGAGATGGAGGATCAATCTTAAAGCCTTAAAGGTAATTAATGCCTTTGAAATGGGCAAATCTTGCACTTGTTATACGTGACTGATCTTTGGTCATTTGTGATAACCTATGTTTTGTCTGGGTGTTCCAGCGATGCAGACGCCATGTTACTCAGCGTCAGGCATGGTTAGGTACGTAACTTAAAAAAATGTGTCGTGCAGGATGCCCCTGCGTTGCCAACTGTCCCTTTCTAAGGAGCCGCGCCAAGAACGGATGAACTAACCGAGCTTGTTGTGAACCCAGTCATCTGCAGGCTCGATAGCTAAGTGGCCCTTGTTGGAGAAAAATGGCTCTGAGAATCATATAGGAGAAGGGAACTGCATGCTTTTTTTTATTTCCATTCATCTAAGGAGTCCAAGAAGCATCCATCCATGCAAGCTGGATTTGTTATTCAAGCCAACACAGCCGGCTGCTGTACTGGCGAATCTTGAGTGGTACGACGCGAACACCTAAACTTCGTCTAGAGGCAACAGATTTTGACAAGGGTAGTTTAAACAATCAT
The DNA here is from genome assembly GCA_036172225.1 of Cryptocoryne crispatula var. balansae. NCBI lineage: Eukaryota > Viridiplantae > Streptophyta > Magnoliopsida > Alismatales > Araceae > Cryptocoryne > Cryptocoryne crispatula. Next base: position 4,654,365 of record CM069935.1, read on the forward strand.
GAGCTATGTAAAGTCCACTTCCCTCCCAGAATTTTCCTGTGTACTTCCACAGAATCAGGGATGCTACGACCCATGAGGTTGTGCCGTGGATTTCTGATGTGTGAATTTTTGTACTCTTAACTCAATGATCACTTGTGAGAACTGTTAATGTTGGTACATACATGGATGTTAATTTTTTATGCTTCGGACGTTGTTGCCTCATCTTGCATCCAGGTGGGCTACTTTTATATTATCCGAAATCAAATTGAGCCGTATCATCATGGACGATGCTAGAGTTGAGGAATCTGCCTATTTTCCTTTCAAAGTCTATACGGGGTAGATCAGGTCTGGGACATAACTGGTCCGTCGGTGAATTGCTGATGCCCTGTTTGGTTTGCCTATCGGACCAAGTTTTAGGTGGTGTTTGTTCTAACTTAATTTCAGATTGAGTTATCATTTTTTACAAATATTTATCAGGATACATGTAAAGATTGATTCAAATGTTAAATCAAATTTTAAATTCACCATCTTTTGACCGAATTTGACGTCAAAAGTTTGGAAAGATCAATCCAACGTTACTTTAAGTTATATTTGTTTAGACTTATTTTGACATGTAATCTTTGACATTTCGACTATTGAAGTTTAGAATATCTGAACAAATAAAAATTTTAAATGATTCACTATATTTTATTTTTAGAGAATTATATTTTACAAAGTAAAAAATTATAGATGGAATCAGAATTTTAAATTTTCAAATTAAGTCAAAACAAATACAATCTTCGTGTTAATGCCGACAATGATATCATGTTTGGTTAATCTGTACCGTTTTTAGAATTTAAACCAGTTGTCATGTATTTGCATAGGCGCGAAACTATGGCTTGACCTATATTAGAATCGAAACAGGCGCACGTATATACCCCCGAAGTATTTAAGTTTCAGACCTACTCAAACATCACGCCTTCGATCGGGTTACGAAGTGAGACTATTTTTGGTTCTGCAAGAAACTACGCTACAATTTCAATGTTCACATTGCATATTTGAGGGGGAAAAAATCAAAACTAAAAATAATCTGTTATCAGATTTTACGCTGAATCAAACCGGCCGTGAACAATCGAATTAGGCTACTCGAATCTAGGGTGTAAAATTATCGTACTCATTTCCCCGTTTGCCCTCGTCATAGCCGATGTGCCCGATCCATTGATGCCCATACAAGGATCTAGAAAGACCAGAAATGGGCTTAACAAGTTTCAAGGCAGCAAGGAGCCTATACGTGAAGAAATAGTACGGCATGGCATATATGGGTCTGTGTGCAGCGTAAATGTAATAGAGATAAAATAGATGATGGGAGCATGAGCTTCAAGATTAACCGAGTAACAACGCGCTACAGGGCCAATCTTTATAATCATCATCTCACCGCACAGGGGTCGACAAAGGTGTAAGCACCGAAGAATATGTAACTCGGATGCCTTTAATTATCTAGTTTGATCTGTATCATTGCATAGATCGAAAGTTCTTGCTTGAAAAATTGGGCAATCCAAGAGAAATCAACGCCGTTGAAACCTGCTCGACAGATGGTGCAGATGTAATCAACAAGATGCAAATTTGGCCACCAAACCATCTACTGCAACAACTATTTTACATCACAAAAGAACATATAAAAATTAAGGTATAATTTATATATATATATAGTGACAAGTAACAACAGCTTTGTGAACATTCCAAGGAAAACTCGAAGCGTTTCATTTTCTTCCACTGGCCTAAATTCTCTGTACCTGTTGGTAAAAGAAAAGCTCACCTGACCATCTTAGCGAGCAACTGCACCATGACCGCGTAAAAGTTGCCAGTAAGCCGCTGGTGCTGCTGCTGCTGCAGGAGTTGCGGAGGCAAAACCTGAAGGTCTCGTTGATGCCTGCTAGCGGATGCCTACTACATAAATCAGATGTCAGTTCTATCTAATCCTGGTAAAAGATGCCATCCGCCACGCTCTACGATGCTACTAATAATGTAGCGGGGTCAAATGCCCCGACAATCCCCTCGTTCAGAAGGCGCATGGCAGCACCAGTTGAAAATTTTCTTGCAAACAGGAAGCATGGCGCAGGAGTAGAATTGCGCCGACACCATTCCGTTCGGTACTCCGTTTCATAGTAAACGTGGTTGATGTCCTGTGAGAATGTCAGTGGCACCTCAGATTGTCACCAACCATAAATACAGTTCTCAGAATAAAATCGTAGTAGTATATACTATATACAACATGTAACAGGAATAAGCGCGGGCAAACACAACAGCAAAAGTACATGCTCCACGTGCTTCCACCACAGCTGTTCCATCATGTCAGGGATCTATTTGAGAGGGCTCAACATCACCAGGGAGATTCATCAATATGTTGGCACAAGCCATAATAATTAAACGAGGATAGCAAAAGGCGACCCTTTCACACTTCAAGAACCAAAAAGAAAAGAGACTAGCGGAAGATTACTCTTCACACCTCTATAAAAAGTACAAGAGGAACTGAGGACTACTCTTCACACCTTGCCAAAAAAAATCCAGCATGCAATAGTCGATCCAAGGTAGGTGGGGTTGGGACCGGGTCAGCTGGGCCCAAACCGACCCGGGTCTGGTCAGGGTCAGCCAGGGTCGTAATAAAAAATAATAAAATAATAATTTTAAAACAGACACTGGGTTGGGGTCGTGGGGTCAGGACCGGGTTGGTCGGGCCAAATTTTATCCCATTCGATCGATGAAAGAGCCGCAGGTGTATTTTTCATGCCAATAAGCTCTAAGCCGATCAATGAGGACCAATTCATCCAATTAAGTTATAAAAGAGACGAGCATGGATTTCATGCAAATAAGCTCTAAACATAGCCAGTGGAAACAAAATCATCCCGTGAAGCTAATGAAGAGCCATGTACGGAGAGTTCATGCCAACAAGTTCCTAATTAGTCAATAAAAATCAAACATCACATTAAGCTAGTGAAAGATCGCGTATGAGTTTCATGCTAACAAGGCCCTAGCTAAGTCAATGGGAATCAAATTCATCCCACTGAGTTAAAGAAAAGCCGTGTGTGAACTTCCATTCCGACAAGCTAACCATGGGCCCAAATCATGTTTCCTAAGGCCCATCAAGGCCCAAAGGATGCTACCTATCTTGTAATTGTACCCAGCTCATCATGAGAATGAAGTTGATTTTTCCGTGCAATGGCTATGCCAAGTAGAGAGATTCCAAGACCCTATGACCTTCGGAGAATGCCGACAACAGAGAAAAGAGGAATTATCAAAAGAAAACAAAAATCAAGAAATTCAGAACAAGAAAACAATAAGATGATCACAATAAACCTGAAAATTGAAGAGTTGAGACTTCAGAGACAGGAAATCAGAGCAAATTGGAAAATCTAAAGTCTGGAATCTTCGGACCAAAACCTGGAATTCCAAGATCTGAAACCTAAAACAATCTGAACGTTATACTTAGAACAAACAGCCAGAAAGCATAAGAAAATGAAAAAAATATGAATTGAAAATATGAAATCTGAAACATGTCCTAAAACTGAAATCTGAATTTCCAAGTCTGAAATCAAGGAAATCTAAAAATTCACATCCAAAAATCAGAAACCGGGAAGCTTCAAAAAAATCAGCAAAACACAGAAAGCAGGAAAAAAATAACAAGAGTGGAAATCTGAAAACATCCAATTAAAAGAAAAAACTGAAACTTGAAGAAAATCTAAATATGAAGAAACTCAAAACTCAAAATGTTAAAAGACTCGAAAATCCAAGAAAACTCAAATCAATCTAAAGCACCTAAAGTCAACATTCTGACTAAAACCATGAGAACATGTCTCCAATATTTTGTGGATGAATAGCTTTGGTATAAAGTTGTTATGCCTATTAACCAAGAGTGTTCAAGTGATTGCTCAATGTAACTAACATCAAAACATTGGATGTTTGGTGGAGAGCGGTAAAAGAAATTTCAAAGAACTCAAAATAACCTAACAAAAAAATTTTGTGGTTTAGGTCTTCCAAGTGATGGGGCAATTTATGTAATTAACATCAAAACATTGGATGTTTGGTGAAGAGAGGTAAAAGAAATTTCAAAGAACTCAAAATAACCTCAAACAAAAAAACATTGTGATCTAGGTCTTCTAAGTGATGGGGCAATCCCTATGCGAACACAGAAGATTTCTGGAACCCACTTTGTGAGTTTCTACCTATTCCTATTTATACCACGCCAATTAGCTATACTCCTATGATTCTATCTCCTACTTTCTTAACCATAGTTGTCAAAGCTAACAAATCACTCTTTTCAAAAAAGAAATACAAAAGAGAAATTTTAAATCCTGAAAAACGAGGTTACAGCAGTATCCTCAATTTCTGCAATAAACGAATTGTAGCCAGGCTTGTTTGGTCACCTTCAAAAAAAAGTCAATCTTGAAAGAACTTCTTGTCAACCTAAAAATTAGTCCTGTTTCATCTCACGCATAATTTAGATTCCCCCCTTAATTTTAGACAGGACTGCAAATAGTGGTCAATATTTTGATGGAATTTTAGACAGGACTGTTTCACCTCAACCTAAAAGGCACTAGACTAGCAGCAGCTAACAATCTGTAGAAGCACGCAAAGAGGCTAGTAAGTAAAAAAGTGACAATAGACTAAAGAGGCACATAGAAAAAATGGTTTACCTTTATCTCCCTCATACGCGAAGAACTTGCATCACTATATTGAAATGTAACTGGATGCCATTGCTGCTTTTCCTTCTTGGATGCAAATTGGTTCCAGAAAGTGTAGGTCAGTGTTCTTCGCTCCAATTCATCTTCCAGGTCACTCATCTATCAAAAATACAAGTACAGAAAAATTCCATCAACTTTTAGATAGGATGAATTTCTTTTAAGTTTCTTAACCACAACTCTTTATCTGTTGAACTAAAAGTTGTTTACAAATTCCAACCACAGCTAAGATCTGTCTTACAAAAACAATTACGAAGCCTAAAATTTAGATTTCATTAAACACCGTCCATGATCAGAAATGATTGAATGGTAGCCAGACGGAAAATCTTACAGAAAAAAGTGTTGGTATGTAGTGTTCGTCTGGGATGCAGTTGTGCTCTTTTTGGGTGATTAATTGCTGCAATGAACATTTAAATGTTAGTTAAAAACCAATCCTGTGAAATATAACGTTGGTAAGGCAATAAATCTAATATATGGACAGAAGGCCAAAAAGATATCATTGTCCGTAAAATAAACGATTTTAGATTACATAGCTCGGGCAATAGCTACCCAAAATTGATGTTACCATATTGTTGACACCTGGAATTTCAAAAAAAAAAAAGGAAAAGCAAAGGAGAAAACGATGAGGGATGGAGGTTGACCGGTAGGCAAAAGAAAAAAAGGGGGAAGCAAACGCAAATGGAAAGAAGGCAGAGCGCTTTACCCGCCGACTGGTGGTCGGGTGCGCAGGAGGGGGGTCGCACCCCTTGCAGGATCCTGAATAAGGGGGGGCCAATCCCTTTACCGGTCCCTACGGTGGTGCCTTGCACCAACCAAGAGCTCCTCCGAGCTCCCACGGACAATCGGAGATGCCACGCGCCCGGACAACGGATATAAAAGGAGGGCCGGAGGGTCGTTGCACAGAAGAAGGGAGGGCACAGGAGGGAGACGAGGAGCACGACTAAACCACCAAAGAGAGAGAAGGGAGAGAGAGAACCGGAGCCGTCGGAGCCGCTGTCCCCTCTTCCTCTTCCCGCGGGAGCCGCCCCCTCCTCGAAGCGAAAGGACCCATCTCCCCTTCCGTGGTGCGTCCAGCCCCCCCCACAAGCAGGACCTTCCGCTTCTTCTGCCGGACGCCATCAAGCCATCGCCCTCTACCGCAAGCCACCGCCGGACGCCGCCGTCGCCGGAGGAGGTCTCCTCCTCCTCCTCCACCGCTGCCGGATCTCCCTCCCCCCCTCCTGCAGGAACCGGGGCCGTCGCCGCCTCCTGGCCGGGTCGACGGAGCCTCCTCCGAGCCCCCGCGGTCGCGGGGCTCTCGTCTCCGCCGCGTGCGAACGGCAGCCGAGGCCGGAGGCCGCGACAGGGTGGCCGCCGCGGGGAAGAAGCCGTCGGGGGGAATAATGCCCCCCCCCGACTTTGTGCCACGGTGGAAAAGCCCCCGTGGGGCCCACCCGACGGAGTAAACGCAAAAAAAGGAAAGGAGAGCGCGCGACCGGGCCCGCTCGGGAGAACAGGGGGCCGGCCGGGATGGGCCACCGCAGAGGCCCAATAGCCCCCAAGGAACAATGCTCGACCGGGGCACATTCAGATAAAATTTTTTAAAACAAACAATCAAATGAAATTAAATAAAAATCTACCTCTTTAATCGACAAATCGAGACAAGTTGGGGGGTCGACTAACCATCCGCCCCTACGTCTCGACTTAATCTAAAAGAAATCAAAATTCGGACTAGTTGGAGGGTCGACTAACCATCTGCCCCTACGTCCTTAAGGTAGACGTACAAAGGTCATAAAAGACCCTAATGTCTTACCATCTAGCTATATATGAGGCCGTGCATGATCAACATGCCATTAAGCCGATTATATGCTAAAAAAGAGAGAATTGGAGGAAATACCCATAAGACTACCTAAGGACCGGGTATATTCCCCCATAAATTGACAAGTTCATCATATCCAATGAGGATTGAGTGAAGATGGTCTCAAAACCATCAAGTTGTAATGACATGGAACCAAGCAATGAGATGGCATGTCCGGTGTATAAGTGATCTTGAGTGGAGGATCAATAACCCCATGAAATTGAGAGGATTGCAAATAAAAAAATGATGAAACAAAACAAAATAAGGCAACCTAAAAAAAAATCTGAAATATACAAAGTCTGAAAGACATAAAAAATCTGAAATAAAAAAATCTGAAATCTGCAAATGCGCACAAAACCCAGAAATCTGTAAGGTCTGAAAATTTGAAATCAGAACCTAAGACTGTAAAGTCTAAAAACTGTCATATTAACTGGAGAAAATAATCTGAAACGTATAAAAATCCGAAACATGCAAAATCTGTAACCTAAATCTGAAGCTTAAAATCTGCAAGTATTAAAAAACAAATCAAACCCGGCCCAATTCAATAACACATAGCCTTTAATAATTGAATAACTCAAATCATAAAATCTACTTCCCAACCAGAATCTGGAAGGCGTGAGCAATTTATGAGGTTTACAGAAATCTGGGAATTTAAAACTTGAGGCTTAATCTGTAGAATCCGAAACCTGTAAAGCCTGCCAAATTAAAAAATCTGAAAGTCTAAAATTTAAAAACTGAAGTTTAAAACATAATCTGAAGTCGAAACATGCAGAATCTGGAAATCTGAACTCTAAATTCCTGAAATCTGAAGGTTTAAAATTCGAACTCCAAAGATTTGAAGTCTGAATGTCATATTTGAAGATAAAAATCTGAAATCCAAGCAACTTGCAATCTGGAAGCTGTAAAATTCTAGATGATCAAAATAACATCAAAGTAAACCTGTAAACAGAAATCAAATCAAATTAGACCAACAAGCAAATTAAATTAATTCAAATCATATGCATAGTCAAATCTGAAATTTGAACAAATCAGAAGTCAAGAGTTCGAAAATGTTAATCTGAGGGTTGGGGGCTTAAGATCTGAACATTTTAAATCCAGATAAAACTGCAATTAAGTCAAATCAACTTTAACCAAAACAAACTTAAATCAACCAACAAACTTTTTTCTTTTAAGACAAACTCAAAGAAGTCAAATGAACCACCAATCTGAAAGTTTGAAAACTTGAAATCCTTAAAATCAGAACTTGAGTGCCAAGAGTTGAAACTGCAATCACAAATTCACATAACTTCCAATCCGTTAACCAACCATCAAGCTCCAATCAATTTTAATCAAACAGGTTCAAATCAAACTAAATCTAAGCAAATCCAATCTCAACAAATAAGATCAGATCAGATTTTAACATCAAACAAACCAAAAAATTCCAAATTAAAACCAATCATAACCAAGTGAACTTAACAACCCGTCGGACGTTAAGTTGAATCCAACTTTAAAATTCAACTCCATTCTAAACATGGTCAAATCAAGTAAATTAAGTCAAACTCAATCAAAAATCTTTAAATTAAACCCAAATCAATTTTAATCAGACAACTTTAATTCAGATTAAGTTAAATCAATCAAATGAACTATTAATCTGAACCCCATGAAATCTGCATATTAATCAAATTTTAAACAAGTTAACTAAATAAGATTAACCTAAAACAAACTGAATTTAAATTAATAAATAATCCATCAACAAATTCAATTCAAGACAATTAAATCCTAAATCAGTTCACATAAATCTGAAAGTTGCATGAAAGAATCCACAAACTGTCAAATTCCTGAAACTTAAAATCCACAGATTCAACTGAAATTTAATAAATCAAATGGGTTAAATTAGTTAATTTCATCCCAAACAAACCATATTTCTTAAGTTAAGCCCAAATCCCATTCAAAATCAAATAATAAACAAACTGTCAAACTCAATTAAACAAACTCAAACTCAAACAGAATAACTCACACATCAATCAAATTCAACTTAAATCAAATCAAATTCAAACCAAATCAACAAAATTCAAATTAACTTAAACAAAAAAAGAAACATTAAGTGCTTGCATTCCATCAAGTTCATGGGGCTGTTTTCTCCTATGTGTTTGTATGAATGTTTATTTTTGAGGATGCATGTCTTCTATTTCAATGGATTGCTATGACGGATAATCAAGGGTATTCGAGTATTCTCGATGTAATTAACGTCGGATCTTCGCACCATCCGATGGGGAAAGGTCAAAATAAATTTCAAAGAACCTAATAACCTCAACATATAATTTTGACCCTAGTTAGTACTTTTATGGAATACCATCTAGTTTCCTAAGAAGTCAATGCTAAGGTCTAAATCAAAAATTCAAATTCAAAAGGAAAATGAATTTCCAAAATCAAAAAATCTTAAAAATGTTCCGAATTTTGAGGTTACATCACATATCAACTAACCATTTTCAAGAGCCCTATTTTTCATGTTAAACAGAAACTAAACCAACATCTCAATCTTTGGGTTTGAAAACTTTTCCCTCTTAATATGATGCACCTTCCTGTCCGCTAGGTGTTACCAAACCAACTAAAACTGATTCAACAGTTTTTGATCTGGAAGACACTGATTTGAGAATCTTGAAGGTGCAGGAGAAATAGAATTCAGCACTATCTTGCAATAACCTATCAACACCTACAGAAAGCAACTCATTTTCCGTCCTGATGATTTATTTTCCACTTTAATATGATGGTATTCCAATCCAAGCATCTAATCATGCAACAGCATAGGTAGGACCTAAATACTTTAAAAGCTGAGCCCCAATCAACACACAAAATGTCAGTAAAAAGTTTCAGCCCTTCAGCCTCTTCCTCATCCATACTAGCAACTACAACTCTACAAGTAATACTTTTCAAAATTAATCTCCATGATTATCATCATAGCTTCTAGCAATACCTTAAGGGTTTTCAAGCACATAACTTTGGACAATTGGACTGCTGTTGAAACCAAAAAAAGAAAAACATAACATCGTCAGTATATTGCACATGCCTGAGCTCTAACCTTTTGTTATCAATATATATTCATTGAATAAGATAGAAAATATATCCCTCGCAACAAGCCTCTAAAGTGAACCTACACCTGGAAAGTGACTCTCAGAAACAAGGACAATGACCTTGTCCCATAAGTGAAGCAGGGAGTTCAATGCCCCAAATAAGGAAAGGAAAAAAGGTTGTATCCACCAAATTCTTCAAGGCCAAAGGTTGCCAAGAAAAACAAAGGATGGGAACTAATTGATGTGAATGAAGTCAATTGAATTCACCTCAAAAAAAAGTAAAAAAATGAGATGTTTGTTCCTCTTTTTTTTGGGGGAGGACGAAATGACCAGCAAAGGGCACAAAGGTACAAGAAGTGAAAACATAGAGATATCTAAGGCAGAATTAGGTACCGTCTTCTGTAGAAACCCAAAACAAAAGGGCAACAAAAAAAAATAAAGATGGTTAAGAACAAGAATGAAAGAAAGAAAAAATATTCACTTCAAGTGCTTATGAATTTATACAGTGTGAAGACTAGCAATATTGCTGCAAACCAAAGACAATCCACAGAATGAGATGGAGGGCAGCAGTTCAGTATTCACCAATAGGAGTGGACGGATACTTTATGATGCATGACTGTCTCTAAAGTCAGACTAGGACAACAACTAAGCAATATAAATCACGTACCGACACTACAATGTTTAAAATTTTCCAATGAACATGAACAGAAGCGAACCTGAAGTAACAAAGTTCGAATGGACAGGACCAAGATAGTTGGTATACTATCCAAGTCTAGGACTCTCGCAATCAACAAATCCAATCCATAGTTTGAGATAGGATCTTGCTTGCTAACTAACAATGAATTTAGATCAAGCTAGTCGCTTATTATGTTATGTGACATGATAGTCAAACGGATAATAAATTAGCAAAATAAACGAGATGGGGGGGATGTAGAGAGTGAGAGTTGTACCTCCAAGTCAAGGCATGAGTGACAAACACCCCTCTATCCACCTTTCCGACTGGTTGTTACATATAAGTCACCACAAATTTTAAGCTCACACCTCGCTAGGTGGTAAAAGACTAGAAACACAGTCAAATGTGATTCAAAGATGGACAGGTTGATGGACCCCCTGCCGATAAATCAAAATAATCTCAGCATGTTCATTTGATGTCATGTACAGGCACATTATATAACCAAAACTTTCCTTTCGGCGCTCCTCTGAACATGGCATCAAATCCACACTACAACCTTCAGAGTCTCAAGCCACCCTAATGCAGTGGCTTCAGCACCAAAACCAGGAGCTGAAGAAGATTCAACCATTGTGTGAGTGGGGGAGGGCATCGATGCTGCAGTGCACTGCTGTCACCTGATGGGGTGGACTGTAACTTAGGCTTGCTTTTGAGTCACATTTCACTGGCCTCTTCCAGGAGCATCTTCAGACAGAGAAAAGGAAAAATTCATGGGCCTCTGGCGTTAAGTGGGGCACGGCAGAAGGTGGTCTAGCTGGCAGCCGGCAGTGGGCGTGGGGATGCTGCGCTAGTGGACAGAAGGGGGTGTGAGGGGGTGCCAGACCATGGGGTGGTGTGAGGAGAAGCGGGCGCTGGGTGGGCAGTTGTTCACTTGTTCTGGATATGGCAAGGTGGCATGGAGCATGGCCCACCGTGGTGGGGCACTCGAAAATGGAGAGGACATCTGAGGAATATATATAGGGGGAGGGGGGAAGATGAAGGGTTCTCAAGTCAGGGAGGAGTACCGGAGACAAAATCAAACAAGGGTGTTCATTTTTTTCCCTTTCACTTCATGCCTGTACATGGGCGGGTGGGAGGACCTGTGGGAGAAGAAGATCTGAAGATGAAGGGTTGGCAAGGATTTCGGAATCGGAATCGGAATCGGCCGGATTCCTGGGAAAGGAATCGATTCCGGATCGGTCCAAAATCGGTTTTTTTATTTGAATTTTTTTTCGTCAAAAAAATTCAAAAAATTCAGAAAAAATTCTAAAAAAATAGGAAATGAGTTAGAAAATTTTTTAAAAATAACCAATGCATTCATCCACAGGACCACATCGAATAAATACTAATGAACTCCAATTGAAAACTTGAAGTTAAGTACATATTCCAATTCCATTGATTCAAAAATCGAAGAGTTGATACATCATAAAAAAAATTTTACATCATATCAATCTACTACCAATATCCAGGATATAGATATGGGTCTTCCTCCTCTCCCTGCTGCTCGTGACGCTCCTCCCTCGTGCTCAGTCTTGTATACTGTCCGGGACCATATCCATATGAAAATAATGCCGTTGCCATGCCATCAAGGTCGGATGGATCGGACTGCGGGACGACCGGTACGTAAGCAGAGGATGGAGCAGTGGTGTAATCCACCGCCGGGTCCACTCGGCCAAATGTCGGACATCGCGGCTCCATAATAGAATGCGGTGTCTGCCTCATCCGTGTAATACGGCCGAAGCCGCGAATCAGAGACTCGGCTACGCCGATGGCTGCGTCGGGCCGTATGCACTCCTCGTCATCATCACCCGAGGAGTGAGAAGGAGGCCCGCGTGCCGTCATCCGGGCCGACAGACGCCCGACCTCTACCATTCTCTTCACCTCTTCGCCCATCTTTCGAAGTACCGAAGGTCCCGGAACTCCAAAGTTTTTTTCAACTTTGCAATTCCTCCCATTTTTCGTGCACAACCTTTGTTTTCGTTTTCCCGGATCGCGAATGGGCCGGTAGCGGCCGCCGGGGACCGGAGCCGAGCCGGGGCCAAAGTCGGCAGTGGGTCGCCCCATAGTCCGCTGGGCGTGCTAGCGCCCGCTCCGAACCTCGAGAAGTAGATGGAGGTGGAGCCGAGCATCCTCCTCGGCTTCAACACCATCCAACTCTCCTTCGTGCCCACGCACGGTCATCGGGATCAAACTCACCGTACGATCCCCTGGCTTCCCTCTCTCTGTCCAGAGGCAAGTGCACGCTCCCTCCCGGAATATACGGGTCCACGTCCACCTCCTCGGTGGTGGTGTGGCGAGGAATGCCTCTCGCTCGTACGGGCCACCCGCGACCCGTGCAAATCGTGCCTCGCCGATCTTCGTCGATCTTCGATGTTCTTTACGCGCGACCCTCACGTTGTAACGACGAAGACCGCCCAAATGTCCGAGGTCAACATGTTCCTCCTTTTACGTATCGTTGAATGTACCCAGCTCCTCTCACAATGGGATAACCGGTGCTCGTCGAGTATCCCGATACCGATGGCAACAAGTGGATTCCATCCACTCGGTGTTCACCCGAACCCACCACTCACCGCAAGAAAAACAAGAAGAGAAAAGGTAAAGAATTAGCCCATCATCTACCATAACTTATATGAAAAGAAAATAAAATCTTCATCAAACTATTACTATACCAAGTGACACTTTGTCAACTGAATATTTAAGGTCAGCATCTGAGTATACGCCGACCCTCATCTTGTACTTCTGCATCTGAAAAATTTATAAAAAAAAATATTAGTTGCCTGGTAAGGCTACTCCAAGGTATTGAATGAACTCTAACTTACTTCTATCTCAACCTCTATCCCCGTCCCCCCGCCGAGATCGGCGCGGTACACCGAATAACCGCAAGCGTACCCCGCATCACCTCGTCGTTGTTCACCACCCCGTCCTCCATATTGACGCGGGGGTTCAAAAAAATATCCCCGCAAGACTTTATTAGTTAACACCGTGCATATAAGACAATTATACAACAAAAATAATTTTTTAACCAAGTTACTGCCGCAAAGACGGACATCGTGGTGCAAGGTCTGTCCCATCGGTCATTTACGATCTTCCACCACTTTCGTAACCTCTGGGATTTTTTTCTTTGATTTTCAAATTTTCGTCCGGGTCCGTGGCATCATACAACGTGCCTATCCGGTCCCCGTCATCCGAGTCTACCAACCTCGCACAACTACCGTTGTTCGATGATTGCCAAGTAATAGCAATCCTCTCCCCAAAACCTTGTCGTGATCGCTTCTCGCACTCGACAAAAATCTCCAATCGTTCTTTTCGTCGTACGAGTGCTATCCACCATATAGTTGTAATACTCCTGACGCGCGAACCTAACCAATGCACGCCCGTGCCGTGTAAACTCTCCAGCCGCAATGAAGTTCGTGGCAAATCGCGTCGACCGGGCCCAACAAGATCGTGCCCTCCCCGCGCGAGATCTCACGATACGTAGGAGGCGGGGATGCGAATAAATAAAAGATGCGATGAGTCCGCGCCCGCTCGACAAGTGTAGATACACCCTCCCTCCTTACCTATATCCTCTAATACGAGATCTATGGAACGCGCCGCACAGGCACCCGAAGACGTGCTTCCTCTTCTCCATCAACTTCCTCCCGCCCGCCTTATACGATGGTTCGTTGTCGCGGACAACCTCGAACCACATTGTCCTCCCCGATCTCCTCCACCACCCCATCCATCGTAGAAAAGATGAAGTCGGCATTTTTAATCTTCCCAAGCATCTACCGACTTCGCAATGTAGTTCCTCGGTAACGGTACACCGAAGTTTATCATACTCCTCTCGGTGATACTGTTCACCCATCGCACATAATCGTGCAACCCCTCTCCTTCCACACCAACTTAAACCCATCCATCCACTCCCTCGACTCCCGACCCCCTCATCCGTGCCGCCGTATACGTGTCTCCGCTCGGCTTGCAAACCCGGCTCCGCTCACCCACGGCATCCACCATCGTCCGGAAGCAGGGTGAGGTGGTCGCGTACGGGATGCCTACATCAAGTTAAAAAAACTCAGGATCGTGCTAAAATTAAGTTTAAGTAAATAAAACACACATAATGTCAATTTTAATTTAAAAAGTGATACCTGCATGTAAAAACTATTTCATTAATGTGACGAACGGCTCTCTTTAACTGCCCTCGCGTTCTTCACCCTTTCATTGCTCGTTTTATCCCCATCTCGCCCAAGACTCGTTTCCTAAATAAATACCGTCACTCGGTGTAAATCGAGTGCCGGCAGAAGCGAACGGCGGTATGGCCCTCGTCTCCCTGGGGTCGGGCCTTTCTGGTCCCGGCCCGGCGAGCCGAGCCGATCGGCCCAAAGGTCAACTCTCGACCCACCCGTGCTCCCTCCTCCCTCCTCCTCCTCACAAATGCACGCTCGCTGGGCCGCGCTGTCGTCTAAGCTCGAGTCCGCGGACTCGTCCTCGCTCTCGGCTCCGGCCTGGGCCGGTGCCTTCCCCTCGCCTTTCCCTTTCGAGGTAGGCAAATCGCGGTCCCTCCTCCTCCTCGAGTAGCTCGTCGCAACTCCTCCTCTCGCTCGATCCCTGTGCCCCGTCGAGAGGCCTCACCGTCAGCGTAGCCACTCATCTACTCACTCTTCTCCTTGGGCACCTCGTTACATTTCGACATTCCCACCGTTCCCGCAATATGTTGTTTCGACCGAACACCCCCCCCCCGTTCATCTCCTTCCCACACCATTCGCACCGTACCCTCTTCCCCGATTTACCATCCGCCCGTGTTCCCAACCCACGTCGAAGCACGCGCCGCCGTCGCATCACCTTGATTGGCCATTGCTTATATCCGCAAAAATTGTAAACAATGCACTAAAAAACGATTCGATAACATAAAAATTGATTTGAAGATTGCCGTAAGCAAAGCGACCCAAGTAACACACCATTCGGTATGTTTAAAGGGTTACGTATTTGCCGAAAACGGTCGTAAATTAACGTACGGGATATCCGGAATTTTTCCCGTGCAAAAATGGACTTAAACGGATAGTTCAAAACTCGGACGACTTATTCGGTCGGAAATCACAACGTTTAACGACGCCGGACTCGTTTCGAAATGCGTAAGAATGGACGTACGAAGTTTTCGCGAAGAAATCTTACCAAAAACCGGTCAAAGATCGAAGAAGAGGTTGATTCGATGCCGGTCCGAGTCGAATCGGCGGAATCCCTTGAAGACCCTAGCTCGGGAATCGCCGAATCGCCGCCGACCGCTGAGAATCGGGCAGAATCGACGCCCGGATCGACGACCGACGCCGAATCGCCGAATCGCGCCGAATCGCTCGCGCTCGTTTTCGCACGCCGCGGATCGAGAGAATCGACCCCCGCGGTCGAATTCCGGCCCTAAAAGGGCCGGAATCGGTTCGATTCCGGTTCCATAATCGAACCGGGAATCGAACCGGGCCGGTTGACCCGGTCTTCCGAAGGAATCGGTCGGATCGACCGATTCCACAAGGAATCACCTGGAATCGGATCGATTCCGACCGATTCCAGGCGATTCATACCGATTCCGCGGAATTCTTCCCGGAATTGGTCCTTCCGCCGGGAATCGGATCGGAATCGGACTGATTCCGCCGATTCTGCAATCTATGAGGGTTGGGGACCTGAAATAGATAGAAGATGACAGGACATGAGAGGAGAAGCACCAGACGGGGAAGCCGATGAGGGTGTTTGTTTGTTTTTCCTTCACTTCATGCCTGTACATGAAGACAGTTAAGCCTTTTATAGAATCTAGATTACATATTAAAAAACCCCAAAAAACATTCCAAAAATGCAAGTATATTCTATTTAAGCACGCCCTACCACAGCTTAAATAAAACAAAATATAATTCTAATGAAAGCGGTATCCTCTGGTGACTCGCTAGATCGACCGAGCATCTTCACAATACATAACAAATCCATAGCCTGATGACGGCACTGATACACGCTATCCGGACCGAAGCAAACCCAAGCACCAGTGTCCTCACCACTTTACGCTTTGGTGTAAGCTCTATATCATATCATATGAGGTGCAAGGAAAGGGCACTAACCAGGTCTCCAGAAATGACAGTTAAATTTTTCAAATGCATTCCAAAGCTTTAAAAGATGCCTAAAACAATGGATCAAACTCTTCCTAAGAACAATATCAAGAAATGAGTCTTCCAACATCTCATGGCAAAGAAAAGTGTGCAAAGAAATGAGCACATGGAGGAGCAAGGGGTCACATGATCATAGTTGTCAAGGCGCCCGCCTAGGCAGCAAGGCGCTTTTCCAACAGCACCTTGCCAAGGAGCCTTGCCTAAGGCCAAAAAGGTGTTCAAGGCGCCCGCCTAGGCGTCCAAGGCGCCCAGGAAAGGCGCCCTGGGTATTTTTACATGATTAAAAAAATAATTTTGAGGAGTTTTACCCCCTTGATACCCCTCACAAGGGACACCTATTTAATGATAATTTGAACATATTAATATATTTCACTATCACTTATAATATCATACATATTTAAGATTTATGATTATAAACATATATTATATACTTAATTAAGTTCTTTTTTAACTCTTTCTTCTCCCTCTCTCTGTCTCTCTTAAGTCTTAATTTATCAAAATTAACTCCTTATCCAAAAATAAATACCCACACTTTCATAATTACATATATAAGATCACTTATCTACACCCCCCATTTAATAATATTATAACAATATTTCACTATCACTTATACTATTTGCACATATATAAATTCTATAATCATAAATGTGTTATATACTTAAATTTTATAAAAATATATTTAACTCTTTTCTCTTTCACATACACATCATATTTACTTATATACATAAATAAAACACTCATATTCAATTATAACGTAAAAATATAATTATCTTTATACATATTTTTATGTATTCACAACCTCCGACTCAGCCTTCCTTGAATACCGCCTTGACCGCCTAGGCGATGCCTAAGCGGCCACCTTGTCGCCTAAGCGGAATCGGTACCCTTCAACGCCTTGGACACCTTGTCGCCTTGACAACTATACACATGATGGTTAGCTTTGATACTCCAAGCACTCAGGGTATAAGGAATTGTTATCTGCAAGGAAAAGTGAAGTGAATCATATGGTAAATAAGCATCAAAACCCAATGCTACACTAAGTCCCCTGGCAAGAAGAGATGAACAAAGAAAAAGGAGATGAGAAGTATGCTCCCTGTCACATAGCTTAACTGAGGTCTTCAAAAGGAGAATGATAAAGACAAAGATAATTATTAAATAACTCATTCAGAAATGAGGTTCAACACCATGTAAGCGGGGCAACACATCCCTTACTGTACTTCTGGCACTCCACAACTTAGTACCACAAACAATTGCAGCTCTGACAATCTTGGTCCAGTTGAGGCATCTGCAATCTTTGGTTCTGCATGGATCTTCACCTGGCAATGCACATCTACAAGCATCATAAAGCGCAATCACCTTCATGAAACGAAGAAGAATCCAGACACCATTCTATCTTCATCCAAGTGAACCACCTGTATGATCCTAGAAGACTACCACATCCACGTCAAGGGGCTCACAATCTGGACAAAAGAGACTGGGATGGCTTCACATTCAAGAAACTTGGAGAGAGGCCTCAAGTCTGACATGCCAGTTAATGTTTCCAGACATGAAGAGTAGCCACATCTTAAAATAAAAGAAAAAAGATGTCCTTTACCTCTGCTAAGTTTACATGCAAGATCTGTGTTCCAACTTGATAAAGATGCCTTCACAAGGACTGCAGCACCAGTTAACTCCTTTACGCTCCATTTGTCTACTTCTCCCCATTTAAAACCAACAAAAAAATGCGAGTAGAAGCACTAACAAGCAATAGATAAATCAGTGTTCTGGGCCACCTGACATTTAGTCACCACCACCAGCATAACTCTATACCACTGCACACTTGACCCGTTGACCTAGAACATATTGTTCTTCTCAACTGGACTCTGTATTTCAAATTTTTAATCACTTGGCTTTTTTGATCTTCCTAGACTTGAAGAGTAGCCTGCCACAAGCTAAAAGAAACAAGAAGCCTTTTACCTCGGATTAGTTTACATGCAAGACCGATGTGCCAACTTGATAAATATGCCTTCACAAGGAATACAGCATCAATTTACTCCTTTACATTCCATTTGTCTACTTCTCCCCATCTAAAACAAAACAAACCACCATAGAAGCACTCGTGAACAATAGATAAATCAGTGTTTTGAACCACCTCACATTTAGTCACCACGAACACCATGACAGATCACTGCAGACTTCACCTGTTGACCAAGAACATATTGTTCTCTTCTCAAATGGATTCCGTATTTCAAATTTTTAATCAATTGGCTTTATGATCTTCCTGGACTTGAAGAGTAGCCACATCCCAAGATAAAAGAAACAAGATGCCCTTTACCTAAGAATCTATGATAAGTTTATATACAAGACTTATGTTCCAACTTGATAAAGATGTCTTCACAAGGAATGCAACATCAGTTTACTCCTTTACATTCCATTTGCCTACTTCTCATCTACAACCAAAAACCAGTGTAAAAGCACTCACAAGCAATAGATAAATCAGTGTTCTGACTTCTGAACTACCTGACATTTGGTCACCCCCAACAACCATGACTTTATACCACTGCCAACTTGACCTGCCGACCAATAACACATTATTGTTCTCTTCCACTGAACCTTCAGTATTTTGAAATTTTAATCGATCAGCCTTCAGGGAACACAGATTTCAAGTGACAGGAATTCAAATCAAGCAACTTAAAGAGAACTATCACATTGACAATAGCCATAAGGACCCAACTTTACTAAAGCATGCAACTTTCCAAAGTGAAGCCGTTAAAATGTGATCATAGAGAAAAGTCATACTCTACCGCATGAAATACATCCCCACACCCACAAAAACACGTGCTTATGCAAAATAACAAGAAAAAAACACATATTTAGGTATTCCTTAGTGCACTAATGCCTTCTTTCAACCATTTGTTTAGTTGTTCCCTCACCATTCTAGTATACTTTTATTATCTACCATAGCACACAATTCAACCAAAGGGTCACATATCAAGCCCAAAATTGGACTGATTGAAAAGGGGGAGAAGTAAAATAAGTTATTTAGATTTATCTGTTTGCTGCATCAAAGGTCGAACCTCCAATTATTTTGTGTCACCAGGTAGTTATTCATGCATCTTGGATTCAATACTATGGTCACATTTCTTTGGCTACATATCAGTTGGCAGCCAAACAGAAGCAAATCTCAAAGAAATGATAATATTACATTGGTACTCATCCTCTACACTCTTAATAAACATGAGCAGCTCGCTGAATGTTTTAGTGACTAGAAGGTAAGTACAAAAAAGTTTGAGGATGATCTTGGGAGTCTGTTCATGTACAAAAAAAAGGGCAACTTTCATCAAGAAAGAATTTCTCCAATAACATTATAAGATATCTTTGGCAGTGCCACATTTCGCTTGAAAGCGTTACAGGGGGTATGTGGTAGGATCTT
This sequence comes from Cryptocoryne crispatula var. balansae, assembly GCA_036172225.1. NCBI lineage: Eukaryota > Viridiplantae > Streptophyta > Magnoliopsida > Alismatales > Araceae > Cryptocoryne > Cryptocoryne crispatula. Next base: position 4,674,189 of record CM069935.1, read on the forward strand.
GCTGTAAGAAGCAAGAGAAGGAAAAAAGTTACTTACAACTTTCTGGCTGCCTCCAAGGTCCAACTCTTGTCGTCTCTGCAATCAAACACGAGTACAACAATAAAACATTCCAAAATCATCAAATGCCTTTTGAATGAGTTATTTCATCGTTATAAATTCCATGAGATGAAAGTGATAAAGGTAATGAAAAAAACCTGGTGCAAAAAAGCAATTGCAAAGCACAATAAAAATTTGAAAAAAAGTACTCCACAAGGGAGTTGGATGATAGGAAGTAATTAGAAGAATAAGCAAAAAATAGAAAGACAAATGACTAAACATCACAAGCAAATGAAATTGAACGGTATTACCAATAATCATACCACAATATACATAGTTCGAACCAGAATGAACAAAAAGCAACACTCAACCAAAAATAATTGCTGGTGCTTGTCAATCAGTCAAGTGATATCAATGATAATGGTAATGCAAGAACTTGTGATGCTCACAAGAACTCGTGAACCTCACCAGAAGAAGATAGGTGATGCAAAGGCAACTAAAATAAAAAAATTTCAAAGAATCTGATAGAAATATAAATCAATTTCAAAGAAGATTGTGGAACTTAAAAAGCAGCAGTGCGTGCATGCATTCAAATAGAATAGGTGCACGAAGGCAAATGTTTTGGGTGTGAGTACAAATCGTTCAAAACTCTGAAGCATCTTCAACTGAACCAACTTATTGTTAACTGTAGGATGTAAGAGATTCTAAGAAGATTCAGTGAAGTGTATACACATTACTGCAAGTTTAAGACATGAAAAATCAAAGAATATGCAGATGCAGCCACATCCAGAAAAAAACAAAGATAATATATTTTTTATTTATCCTCCTTTAGATTTAGACTATGGCTATAACACCAACTAACATGAATTGAATCTTCCTTAAAAGAAATAAATTTCTGTAAACAGGAAGAATATAAATAGATTCATTATGAATAATCACAAACTTTTTACTTTGACTGCGGTGCTATATTTTATTAAAGCAAAGTCAAGCATAAGAGAAAAAGCCAGCAAAATTTAAACATAACCATAGTCATCAAGGCACCTTCCCTAGGCACCAAGGTGCCTTCTACAGGACCTAGGTGTAAGGGAGCCTTTCTGAGGGCCCAATGTGCCACCTTGGCATCCACAGTCCCTGCATAGATTGTCTAAGTCCCTCCACGTGATTAATTAAAAAAAAATCCGTGGGCAAACTCCACAAGAGATGCTAGCCCCCTTGAATCCATCTATAAATCACGAGCACCATTTATTGATAGCAAAATCATATTAAAATCTTTCATTATCACTTATCCGATCAAATCATAAATGTTAAAGATTTCTAATTACAAAAATATAATTAAAACCATAAAATTCTCTCTCAACCCTCTTTAAAAATCATATTAAAACCTTTCATTATCACTTATCCTATCAAATCGTAAATGTTTAAGATTTTTAATTATAAATATATACTTAAAACCATAAAGTTCTCTCTCAACCCTCTTTTCTCTCCCTAATAACTTAGTTTATCAAGATTATATTTTTTCTAAAAAAAAGTATACACAAATAATTATATACATAATACACAGCTTTACGTGCATGCACACATAATAAACATATTCAAATATAAATACAATTATGTCTATATTCCATATGTAAAGCTCTCTCTTACACCTAATCATTTAAAGTATACCTTATGCTCTCTCTCTCTCTCTCCTCTCACTATATATATATGTGTGTGTGTGTGGCTGTGTGCGCGCACAGGCATGTGTACATTAATGTATGTGCATATGTAGTATTAACAAATAATTCTATTGCTTAGATAACACCTAAGCAGTCGCCTAAGTGGAAATGGCACCATTGAACGCACGGGGCTCCTTGCCACCTTGACAACTATCAATATAACAATATAGAAAAAAGGAACTACATCAAATTACGAGCGCAAAGCACTAGATACATTTGGGTATTTGAAGACATACCTTACAATATCTCTTGAAAACTGGAAAAACAACGTTGTCATTTACAACCACCTCCACATGTTTCCTAACCAATGTGATCCACTGAAATTAAAGTATCTTTGATGTCAAAATTTGAGAATTAACAAACAGAACAAGTAATGAAAGGAAGACTTTTAGCTGGAATATGTACTTATAAAGCAAAGAAACAACAAGAATGACCTGTGATCCTTTCCTCCATTTGTCTTTTGTGATGGTGGGGAACATCTTGGGATTGTAGCGCTCTTCCTTTATATCAATAAAGCTAGTGCACAAATTTACAAGTGGAAGTGTTAAAAAAAGAATGGTGCACTTCAGAAATGAAAAAACAGAATCATTATGGCCATATTTAATCTCTTTGACCACATGGATCTTCTGATTGTGTGAATACAAGCTTGATTTCATGCATACCTATCAACAAAACTTTTGGAGGAAGACATCAGATAATTGTATATGTAGCTGAAGTTGTAGAGAGGAACACAGCTGCAGGAAACAGTAAAAACTCATTAAGATATAGCCTTGAACTATCAACAAGAAGCATAAATCATTTTTGGCATCTAAAAAATTTGTTTCAAAAGACGTAGGACCCCTGTTGGATTCATCTAACTCAGGGGGGATCATATTTGCCATGGAGAAAGAGTTATTTAATTCAGTGTTTGGTCGAATCTACCCCCACTTGGCCTGACCAAATTCCATGTGGGAGATACACATGCAACAGAAAGGGCGTTATTGCAGACTGGAGTCATAAGGAAACAGATAGGCATGATGACAACCAACCATAGTTGTCAAGATGCCCGCCTAGGCGCTGGCACCTAGGCAGCAAGGTGCTATTCTACCAACACTTTGCCATGGCGTCTTTTGGGAAGCCCAAAAGGTGCCCAACCCCCCCCCCCCAGGTGCCCTAGGCATTTATTCTTTCGGGAGACTTACTGATGGGGACATATTTTAATCTTTGATCTTTTCTTTTATTTGTGTCCCTACGAGGACAAGTCTGTAAATAAAAAAATAGATGGTCTTTTCTTTAATTAGTCATCTCCTCCCTCTTTAAAAGAGGACCCATGTACATACGAAGGGATCAATCAATAGAGTGGAATTTTTGGAACGCCTTGGGCGCCGGTGTCTCACGTAGGGGGCTGCGGCCCCATTCTTCCCCACCCCCGGTTCAGGCCGGTTCAGCACCTGAACTGCCCGATTCAGGCCGGTTCAAGGTGTTTTGGGTCGGTTCAGGCCGGTTCAGTCCATCTTGGGCCCGGTTCGGACCTGTTTGGACCGGTTCGAGGCCGGTTTAGGCCATTTTGGGTCCGTTTAGGTCTGTTTAGGGCGATTAGCGCCGGTTTAAGTCGCTTTCGTTCGGTTTAGCCCGGATTAGCCGGTTTGTCCCGCATCAGTTTGGTATCAGAGCGGTTTCGGCTCGTTCTCACGAGCCGAGTCTTGGGCGTTTCCGACCATATATAAATAAATCGGATTGAAACTCGAGGTCGAGTTTCCTCCCGGTCGGAGAGAATGATGGGGACATATTTTGGTAATCTTTGATCTTTTCTTTTATTTGTGTCCCTACGAGGACAAATCTGTAAATAGAAAATTAGATGGTCTTTTCTTTTAATTAGTCATCTCCTCCCTCTTTAAAAGAGGACCCATGTACATACGAAGGGATCAATCAATAGAGTGGAATTTTTGGAACGCCTTGGGCGCCGGTGTCTCGCGTAGGGGGCTGCGGCCCCATTCTTCCCCACCTCCGGCATGAGGCCGGCTTCTCTTCACCTCCGGGGAGGACTCCCGGTCTCCCTTCCACCTTCCAGATCCGGCGAGGTCGCCGTCTACCCCTTCCTCCTCATCCTCCGGCCTCCGTGCCGTTCCCCTCTCCCCCCCTTCTCGGTTCGATTTCAGCTTCAGCATCGACCTCCGCCATTCCCGCTGCTCTGCGACCTCCCCCTCACGGCGACGGAACCAGCAGCGCACGGGCCGGCCTCGACTTCCTCCCCGTCCACCATTGGTGTCGTCCAGGAAGCACCGTGAAGCAGAAGAAGGAAGAAGGAAGAAGGAGAAGGCGGCTAGGCGGGAGGAGAGTCCGGCGATCCCCGGAGCCTTCCCCCTGCTTTGCGGCCTCCTCTCACGGCGACGGCGGCTCCGGATCCTCCTCCCGATTGGCCCTCCCCCTGCTCCTTTCCCCTGCTCCGCGCTCCGCCTACGACCGCCGGACAACGACGACGGGGCTGCCGGCTCTGTCCGGAAGACGACGATGACGCGGATGGCAGCAACCGGACGGCGAGCGAGCGCGAGGTCATCGCCCCGCGCGTGACTGTGCTTTTGTCGCGGCTCGAGCTCGCGAGGGACCATGACGATGGCGCCACGGCGACGACGGGCAACGGCGTGGACGAGGGCCACGCGACCGCCTGGCCTTCGCCAGCGGAGACGGCCACGACCCCCCCCCTCGCGCCCGCGACCGCGTTCACGAGCGCGGTCGGCCGCGCGATTCGGACCGGCCGGTCCGAGGCCCAGACCGGTTCGACCGGTTCTGACCCGGTTCAGGCCGGTTCAGCACCTGAACCGCCCGGTTCAGGCCGGTTCAAGGTGTTTTGGGTCGGTTCAGGCCGGTTCAGTCCATCTTGGGCCCGGTTCGGACCTGTTTAGACCGGTTCGAGGCCGGTTTAGGCCATTTTGGGTCCGTTTAGGGCGATTAGCGCCGGTTTAAGTCGCTTTCGTTCGGTTTAGCCCGGATTAGCCGGTTTGTCCCGCATCACTTACACCCCCCCCAAAGGACGCTGCCCCCTTGACCCCCACAATTTGACCACGTAGGTCAATCCGCGATTCCTGAGTACCTATTTATGATAATGTAAAGATATTAATATATTTCACTATCACTTATACTATCACATACATATACATTTGTATGTAAGTATAAATATATATAATACTAACATCTAATTATAAATATGATTGTGTATATGTATATACACATGTATATACATGAATATATAAATATTCAATGTTACTGCCTTGACCGCCTAGGCAACCCTAAGTGGCCGCCTTGTCGCCTAAGCGAAATTGACACCCTTCAACCCCTTGGGTGCCTTATTGCCTTGATAACTATGCAACCAAATTCCTAAGACTCATGAGAACAGCCTATTGCTCGGCCCGCTAAAGGCAGGAACACAAGTGCAGTAAAAAAAAATCAGCATCACTCATCATGCATGATCAGATATATATAAAATGCACAGTCATGTATATACCTGAGTCTGTCAGGTAGACAATTATGAAATAAAGGGAACCTTGCCTAGCTGGCTGGCACCAAGGGATAGAACACCAAGGGCCTAAGCCCTCCTCAGGTGCAATGACTGCCAAGTAATGGACTAGCAGCAGAAGTTGTCTTGGCTAGAATTCCCTTCTTAAAGCTTGAGGGAGAATGCAGGTGAACTTGGCTACCGTGACTGGAGAAAAGGAGAAGAGCTGGAAGGAGAAGCTGACCTGTGCAGAGAAGTGGAAGAGACAGTGCAATTGGATTTATAAGATGGTTTACAGATGAGTTAAACCGAACCTACACCTCGACCCACTCAAACCCAAACTGGTTGTGACATCCCTCCTGATCCTAATTAGATAAGGATTGGGGGCAACGATAATGGGGCTGGGCGCACCTCACCCACAGGAGCCTGTTAACCAGCCCCCCAAAGCTTTCCTTAGTTAAGCAGCACTCCCATGCGATGCAATGAGCAGACTTCATGGGAGAAGGGCTGTTGTGGCATGATCCAATGGCCAGCATAGCTGATGGAGGATCGTGTATTGGCAAGATGGCTCTCAGGAGAAGATAAAGATAGCCGTCGAGCCCATAGATTGCAGAATCGACCGATCTGGATCGAGATCGGCCAATTCTTGGATTGATTCACGACGGAATCACCAATCCGGAGAAAACATCCATCAAAATCAGTGTTTTTGGATAGAATTGGAGCCGGAATCGTTCGAATTGGTCGATTCCGTGACGGAATCGGCCGGAAATGGTGCCGCGGCGGCCTGCAGCTGCGGCGGCCGTCTTCCCCGCCCGAAGACAGGGCTACCGGGTCCATCGGGACCCGGTAGCCCTAGATCTGGTGACTTAAGTCACCGGACCGGTCCAGTCGCTTTGGTGACTTAAGTCACCGGATCCGGGGCTACTGTGTCCCGATGGACCCGGTAGACTGCGACTGCCGTGGCGCCGTTTTGGGGGAGTTTCAAGATGATTTCTTGCCCAAAATGCCCTAGATCAGATCAGAATCCAATCTAGAGCTTTATTTTCATTTTTTTTATGTTTTAGCACTTTTTGAAGGACCAATCCAGAGCAATTCTGAATCGTTATTTCTTCCGGTGGATCGCTCAGAATTGGACCGATCCGATCCGATCCAGATCGGATCGATACCCAACGATCCGGTGGCCGATTTTGATCCTGCAAACCTTGTCGATCCCACACAAGGAAAAGCCGGGATTCCACAATTGATCTCAATCAAATCCGGCAACTCAAAAGCTTTTCATGGCCCCAATAGCGCCTGGAGTTGCCATGTCATAGTCCCATACCTGTCAAAGTTTATTCCAGGAGGCGAGAAACCCTTTCTAACATCAAACTAGCCTCCGCAAGCATTGGATGAGAGGCCTAGACCTCCTTAAACTTACCCGATTGTAGAAGATGTGGGCATATATCACTGATCAGAGATAAGGCTTAGAAGATCTGGCAAAACGGGGGACTTGCCCCCGAGCCAATGCGGACTTCCTCTTGATGGCTAGCACTAGCATGGCCTTCCCAGGATAGGCTCCAAGAATTTCCAAGTATATCTTGCACCATCCTGAGTCTCAAAGAGGACCCCCGATTCCCATACAAGGCCGGATTGCCCTTCTAGGTGTTCTCCCAAACGCCCAAGGCCTCTTGGCCTATAAAGAGACCACCAATGGCATCATAAAGAGGTTAGAGGAGGACAACAGAGAAAAACTAGGAGCAAGAGTGGCAGAGGAGAGAAAAAAAGGCATGATCGACAACATCCCCTTGTTTTTCCCTTGTTCTGCCGCATCCACCCACATCAACTCCACTAGCCCTTGAGCCTTTCTCCTCCCCCGGCCGTCTACAGCCTCCCTTTCTCTCCCTACCTCGGCAACCAAAGCTGGCTCCACCATCTTCCATAGCCATCATCAAGTTTTGCCGCTTTGCCTTTCGTGGGAGTTGAAGCAATCTCCGACCTTCACCATCAACAACACCGACGGCTTCTTCCGTTGACAATGTCAACTCCGTCTCCTCCATCTGCCAACACCAGTGAAAGCCTCTGTAGGCTCCCTCATTGCCATCAAAGCCTAGTTGCACCATTCATTGTAGAAGCCAACTTCCCCTACTGCTTCTGCCACCTCCACGAGAGAAGACTATCACGTCTGCCGTAGTCTATCCCTTCCACATCAACGGCCAGTGTCATCTTCATCCTCTGCCGATGCCACCTACCCCTCCTAAGGTTGTTGAGGTCAACAACTCCCTCGCCTGTAGTGATCAACGAAGCCATCGAAACTCTCGTGGCACTGGACAACCGACAGGTGATCGCGTGACCCCTGTCCCCTCTTCTGAACCCATGAGGGCCCATCCGGTCCAAGGGCTTCAAAAAAGTAATCCCCAATGCTGCAGATGCATTGGTCGATGGTAAGTAGTAACAATAGCTCTTTGGGCCTAGGACTGTTAATAAATGGGCAGGATAGCTATAAAAAAATTCTAAAATAAAACAATCAACTCAAACTTAAACAAAATGCACTAATTTAATCAAACAAACCAAAACTAGTTGGAGAGTCGCGTATGCCTCTATGTCTTGGCAAAATCTAAAAGAAATATAGCATATGGACTAGATGGGAGGTCACACATGCCTCTATGTCCTTAAGGTTGGCAAACAAAGGTCAATCCCGAAAGGGTAAAAGACCCCAATGTTATACCATATCCCCCGTTAAGAAATGAAAATACCCATTAAGTTATGGGAAAGCTATACATGTTTAACATGCAAATGCGCCGAGCTGCAAGCTATTGAGGTTCATAAACCATGGGACAAATCCCCACATACCTATGCTAGGCCAAGGTGTTCTCAATCCTAAATCAATGGGAATCAAGAAGTCCCCATATGCCAATCCAAGGTCAAGGTATACTCGACCCTAATTCAATAAAAAAGATCCCCACATGTCTATCAAAGATCAGGCGCATCCTATCCTAAACCAATTGGGATAAAATTCCTAATGCCTATTTAATCCTAACTCATTCAATTTATGGGAATTATGGCTTTCGTGCCTCCCTCCATCTATTTGTAATTCATTTGATTCAAGCAATGGAAGTTACATGTTTGGTGCACATCTCATGTTGTAAGGAGCATGAATAGCCCCATATACTTAAAGGGATGCAAATAAAAAAAAGAGAAGAGAGAAAATAAATTAATTGAATAATTCCGAAAATACCAAAATTCTGGTCAAACCAATCAAACAGGAAATCTTCGAGTCAAAATATAAGTTTCAGACAATTAAAACACCTAAAAATTAATTTTCAAGCAAAAACTCCAATTTATGAGCAAATAAACTAAATAAATCAAATAAAAAATATTATAAAAATAAACCAATAAAACTGAAATACCCCAAACGTCTCAAAATCAATTGAAAAGACCAAAATAAGCAAGGTAACTCAAAATAAGTCAAAAACACCCTAACAGATCAAATCCACTCATTTTTATAACTTGAAACAAGTTAAACAAAAACAGCAAATAAAAAAATGAGACAAAGTCTGAGAAAATCTGAGACTTGAAGCCATTCAAAACCTGAAAAACCAAAAAAATCCCCAAACTCAGAAGGTCTGAAAGCTGAAAAGGCCAAAAATCAGCCATATGAAAGTTGTGCAGAAATTAGAATCCTCTTTTCCCAAAAACTATAATCTGGAAACCAGAAAATTCTGGAAGAATCAGAAGCCTGAAAACCCATAAATCCAGAATTCAAAAAAGAAAATCTGACAATTCAGAAAAACCTGATAATGTAAAAATTGTGAAAGGTTATGACTCTGAAAATGCCGAGTAATCCAGAAATCCCAAGTCATAAATCTCAAATCTGAAATTTAAATCCTAAAACCCCGAATCAAAATCTGAAACCAAAACAAACAAAAATCCCAAATAAACCTAAACCCACTCAAACAAAATCCAAAATACTAAATGTTTGCATTCCACCAAGTTTATGAAGCTGTTGCACCCCAAATGTTTATTTTGTGTGGATGCATGTCTTCTACGAATAGATTGCTATGACAGTTATTCAAATGGTTATTCGATGTAATTAACATCGGTACTTCACAAATCCAATGGGAGAGATCAAAATATTTTTTTACAAAGAACCTAGCAACCTCGATATATATTTTACATATACCATTTATCAGGTATACTCCTATGGAATACCATCTATTTTCCTAGTTGTTCAAGCTAAATGAGAAATTCTTTTTCTAGAAAGAAAGAATAGAGGTGATTTTTGAGGTTACATCAATCATCTAGGATTCCATTTAATCCATTCATTGTCTTTCCACAAAAGGCAAAAAAAAGTTAAACAACTTGTTCCCAACTATGGGTTATTTTCCTATTCTTCGCTGACAGGCGGAGTAATAAGTTTTTCAAGAGATCTGATATCTTTCTGGGTATGGGTATTTCCAAGTGGCACAGAGAAAAGCTTTTCCTATTCCTCCATTTCCTACCTCAAAAACTTTCCAGTTTCCTTTAAAAGAGAGTGCAACTGGTGCAGTTCAATTAATCTATAACTGTGGTAAATCATGATTTACCATTAGTTGACCATGTCCTTTATGAAGAATTTCATTCTGCTAAGAAAATTTAGGCCATCAGTTAGCTTTTCATTTGAATAATGCAGCACACACAGACATCTGTTTGAATGTATACACTTTGATGTCAAGAAGATTTATAGTCCCCTACAATTCATCCAATTATTTCTTCCCATTCAAATACCCGAAAAAACTGTTTCTCTTAACTTTTTTAAAGTGCAAGAACATGTTTTATCACTCAGGAACATTCAGTACACCTCTATACATAATTTTGGAACCAAAAAAAGCTTTTAACTTATTTTTAGCAGCTATTCAGCTAAAATACTATCTGCATCTGAACTCTGCATGACAATTCCAACTTCCAAGTAAACAAATGCTTACATTATAAAAGTTCCAACCCAAGAAATTAAGCTAGCATTATACAGGTTTCCTCCAGGTTGAGACATGAGATAATTCTAATAGATCAATGATATTTATAAATTACTTTATCCTTGCTGCCATACCTAGAGTACTAGTTTTCTCCAAATTTTGGAATCAGATAAAATTCTAATCATCTTAAAATATCCACTCCACACATCACAAGGAGACATTCTAAGTCTGCAAATCTTAATTTTCAGAGGTAAGAATTAATGAGTAGTTTTCGGCTCAATGTTTGTTGTGAGTGCGTATCTCACAAAAGAATCTGCTCCTATGTTTTCTTTGGCTGAACAGAGTACCTTTCAGCAGGTAAAGCTACCTTTTCTATTTGTAAATATTCTGTGTAAATTAACAGCACTTACTTAATCATATAGTAAACAGGAAATAAGCATCACATGAAATTATATAGCGGACTACAGTTTTAAGTACTTAAGGATAACCAAGAATTAAAACCAAGTTCATCGCAAGTAACTCACTGGTCAGATACCAGAGCAAACCTCTGGTTTGCTGGATCACTAAGGGCTGCCCGGAATAAAATACGCTCAGCCTCAATCATGCTCGACTCACCCCAAGCCACCTTCAGGAAGGAAACAGTTAATACAGTATTATTTACATAGAAGGGCACGAAGCATCACACCGGCAATTATATGGATTCGTTCAAGTTCTCGAGCAAATAAACAAACGGATAGTCTGCAATCAAAACTAAAAGCAAGCTCAGTTACCAAACCTTGACGCTTTCACTAAGTTGCCGGGAGTAGAAATATGAAGACCGTGTCGTTGATGTGTCAAATATGAATCCAGGCTTCGAATGTATGTATATGGAAAACTTCCCCGCGTCCCCGTTCTGTAGCACCCCTAAACACCAGACAGGGAAGGCGAAACACTTGCTTTTGACGCTTCCAAATGAACCGGAGCAAAATGGAACAAATTTTTAGAAGAAAAAAAAAACTGATGGGCAAAAATGGTTGAACTTGCCTTGAAAAATGCATCCCAGAGGAAGTCCAGGGGGAGCCCCGCACGAGCAAGGAAGAGGAAGGCGACCTTTGGGGGTCCCTCATACGGCGTCAGCGACGACGCCTCATCCGCGGCCGCCCGAACTTTCCCCAGGTAGAAGGAGGCACGTCGATACTCAGCCTGGATCCTTACAAAGGCCGTAAGGCAGATAAGCGCCGACAGGATGCCGACGACCTTCAGTCCCAAACAGAAACGGCTCTTCAATGAAGAGGAGCAAGCCGGTGAAGACAACAATAGCAGCGACCCCGCCGAAGAGGACCCAGGAAGCCTCTTCTTGGGCATGATAGGCGCTTAGATGAGGGGCACCCGAGCAGACTACACCCAAGGCAGGCTCGTCTTCCGAAATCCCGAACACCCTCGTAAAGAATCCACCAACGCACAAGGCGAGAAGCAGTAGAACCGGCCGACTAACGGAATCCGCAATTGAAATCAACGGACAAAAAGAAGACGAGGGCAACGAAAATGGCAGAAGGCAAAAGACGAGCGCAAGGAACTCGGGCGAAATCGGTCGACGGGACGGGAAAAGGCAGAAGCTTTTTCTGACAGCAGAGAGATGGGAGCCGAGGCGAGCTGGCCACGGGAGAAGTGCAGACGATGGAGGCGTTCTTTATACGCCTCTTTTAATTGCCGTGCCATCATCTGCCCGACTGCATCTCATCTCACGGCGGGGGGACGCCGGGTAGGCAGCGGCGGCGGCCTGTACCCACTTCGTTCTCGGCATCATCGCCAGTTGCCAGACGGTGGCAAGCTTAATTGCGAAGAAAGGGGGGAGATGGACGTGGCGACGAATAACTTTTCTAGAAGGATTTATTTTTAATAAATACGCGATTTGATGCGACGTGATTAACCATGATGAATAATTTGTTATTTTTATTCTTTGGAATGTTTCTCCGGAGAACTATATTATTAGTATACTTGACCACTTGACCCCAAAAAAAAAAACGGAAAATTCACATCCGGTCCGGTTCAAAGAGGGGTCTTCAACGGACAGTCCTATGTCAGAAATGATATAATCATAGGTCCTTTTTATTGAAAATTTACCACTCCCGCTCCACTCTTCACCCTTTCCATCACTACACTGTTAGATTGGAGATGATTTGACAACTTTACCCCCCCTTGATAGAAGACATCGCAGCTTCAATTTCTTGTTGGCTGAGCCAATTTACCTCCTTTCAATGCATTCTCAATTTGATGTTTGAAATTTCTCAATGGATAGATTGAACATGAAGATCAAAGTTTTCAAAGAAAAATTAAAATTCTGTAAAATTAAAATATTTATGATATTTGATGAAATATACGTTCATCTTTCAGTATAAATATAAAAGAATATATAATTATTAGACATTATTTGTATTATATTTAAATATTAGTTATAAGTTAAGTATAATATTTTTTATTTTAAAGTCTAAACATATTGATATTTTGTAGCCCATAATAAATTTGATGTGATAAATAGGGTTATTCACGCTATAATCTTATTTTAATTAACTGATGCGATAAGATATAATTTATGTGACATAATAAATAGATTAATATTAATAAATTTTATTAAATTTAATATCATTAAAATATAATAACGTTATGCTACTTCCATGTAGTCATACATCAGACATAGATCAATTTAGTATTTTATATTTTATATCATATTCAAAGGTTTGATATAAATCAAATCTAGTTTTTTACCGTAAACAAATTAATATTTTAATCATAATCAGATATAATTAATAAATATATCTGTAGTCTTATCTCAAACCATTATAAATAAAACTTTGTAACTATAAGTTAAACATAAAAATATAATAATTAAATTAAATTTTAATTACATATATAAAAATTAATATTAGATTAAATTTAATATAATGCTTTTATTTTAAATATAATAATAAATTAAATTATTATTAAGTCATAAAAAAATAAGTTACACTGTTCGCCCAAGTGAAGCGAACAAAGATAATAGAATGCTCTCCATGTTTGAAGGGCAATTATGTCATTTTGGTTTTTATGTGACGGTGAAGTAACAGAGAGGATCTTGCATTAAAAAATTTTCAATGCCGGACTGTTGACGAAGAAAATTGGGTCAACGGACCTATGATTAAAGTCATTTTGTTAATTGGACCGGGAATCAATTTTCCCAAAAAAAAAATCTGTTGTACTCAAAGACCGCGTGCATCATCGTATCTTGTGTTCTTCGGTTCAACTCTGACTCGTCTTAAAACTTACACAATTAATAACCAGCTTTGACTCATCTTAAAGCGTCAGCTTTTCTCCGTGGGGGAGGAATCGGTGCTACTTAATTAAAGACATAACTAAATTGTAATGTTTGTGTTTAGGTGTTAATCACGCACAAGCCGTTCCTAGCAGGTTGCTGGCCTAGCGGCTTCATTGGTCCCCAAGTAGGGTTTTGACCCTATGTGCTTGAAGAACTGGTTATTTCAAAATGTAAATCTCGACATTAATCATTGAAATCGAGTGTGTTTGGATTTGACAACTAGCACTGAAATAGGAAATAAATTATTACACTTATTTTTTTAAGGCGTTTTAAGGCCTGTTTAGCACCAAAACTTTTTATTTTTAAGGTCTGTTTAGTATCAAAAAATTTTGGAGATAAACCCGTTTAAGAGATAAATTTGATTTATCCCCGAATTATCCTCGTACCAAATATGACTTTAGCTGTTTGGTTCATGGGATTGACTATTCTTAGAATAACTTACCGAAAATGCCGAGATGCTATTTCATAAATGAATGAATGAAATAAAAGTACGTAAGTATAATATCCACTTGTGAATATGTTAAGAGATTAACCAACAACTCTCGTTAACTAATTTTTAGATGTTGAGTTGAAATAATTTCAAAGGCAAGTACACTCTATCGGGAGTAAATCGACGATGAGTGACTTCTCAAGAAGACTGTGAATTGGTAGGATCACATTTCTAACAAGAGATACAAACAATAAAAAAATGCTTAATTACTAGTAACTTTGTTAGTCAATTCTCTTCTTTTTTGGCCATGTTTTCTTATATTTTCACCAGCTATTTATGGGGACCTAGAGCATTCATGTATTGTTTATAACCATTTAAAGACAATATTTCCATTATAGAATACATTCTATCTTTGATATATAGAATATTTCTAGGTTGCAGACTACGACACTATCTGTCACAAAATATTCATTACTATTTTTTTAGTTTTAATTTTGGCTAATATGAATTATTAACAGCTTGATGCTTCTTTCTGCCCGAAGATTTTTTCAATTAGAGGTTTGACCACTATTTTTTATCTTTTTGTTCTGCTTGGCTCTCAAGACTTTTTCTACTGTGAAGTACCCAAAATTTCTTAGTTTAGTTTATCACTTATATTTTGCCATACAACATTTATAGACTTGTCATTTTTTCTTCCTATCGGAATTTTTTTATTACTGCTTGCAAAAGTTCGAACTCGAACTCTAAAACAAACAAACAGCGAGCTTGAACAATATATTACTCAACTATATGCACGTACGAGTCGACTTGTTTACATCCCTACTTGTGAAGTACGTAGAGCCCAAAATTAAAATCAAAAGTAACCCTTAATGAGTAGCCAAGAGATCTTCACGATATTCCTTACTAACACAGTGCATTCTGCCAATTTCTATCAAGTCATGCACCATCTTAGGTCGGCCATCACGAAGAACATTCTGGTTTCAAAAGCTTTGGTTTTTTTTTGAACAACAACGCCACAACCTATTTCATTGATAATATAAAAGAGTACATGAAATATAATACAACCACAGACTCAAACTAGTAGAAGACACGATCAAACAAGAAACAACCAAAGTAGTAACCAAACATATCTTCTCGAGAAGACTCAACCATAACCACGAAACGACCGGCACATAGAAGTGCTCGTAAGGTCGCACAGCAGATATAGAGACTCCATCAGAGGAGTTTGATAACTGCCACGAGACCGGAGGATCACACCAGATAGGTGTGGATATCGCCCAGTTCATCGATCTCGAAATGAGTACTGTGGTTACGAAGAGAACAAGAAAAGATAATACAACAAAACTAGACCCTAAGACGACAAACATAAGTAGAAACTCGAATAAAACAAAGAGACAATAATACGCCGAACTCCACAACTCCAGCACGACAAAAGGAGACAAAAAGCTTAAACGCAAGTTTAAGCAAAGTGCTGGAGAGGGAGAGTGGGAGGGAGGAAAAACCCCCCTCCTAGCAAAATCGACTTCAAAACTGCAGATAAACAAATACGAAGTGTCTGCCGGCGCCGAAGGAGCTTCGAGGGAGATCGCGGTGAGGAGCCGCCGCGTGGGTACACCGCAGCGAAGGCGACGCCGCGAGGAAGTCGCTGCAAGGGAGACCACGGCCCACGAGGTTGTTGCCGCCGCGGGGATTTCACGACGGGGGCCGCCGCGTGGGATTCGCCTCAACGAGGGTTTCGCCGCGAGGGATTCCTCGGCGAGGGGTCGCCGCGTGGGACCGCTTGGGTTCGCCGCGGCGAGAGGGACACCGCGAGGCGAGCTGCGGCGAGGAAGACGCCACCGCGAGAGGAAAGCGCGAGGGATGCGCCGCGAGGGTTCGCCGCCGCGAGAGGGTTCGCCTCCGCGAGGGTTTCCGCGGGGGTTCGCCGCCGCGAGGGGGACGCCGCGAGAGGGAGGTTCGCCTCCGCGAGAGTTTCCGGAGGAAGATCCCGCCGCGAGGGACGCCGCGAGAGGGTTCGCCTCCGCGAGGGTTTCCGCGGGGGGTCGCCCGGTTTCAAAAGCTTTGGTTGACGACCAACTTTTGATCGATCAACTACCGGATCTAGATTAGTCGAATGATGTCCCTGCACTTTAAAATATAAGTTTTCTGAAAAATTTGGTTGACCAAAAATTTGTGTCGGCCAACCGATACAATGTGATCAGCATAGGACATCTTTCTGCAAAATATTCAACTTTTTTTACCAATCTTTGCACTGTTGATCTAATATTTTAATAATCTTTTGTCATATAATAGACTATCCTTAGAATCATAAAATATTAGATTAACTCTTCATTAAAAATCACAAGAGATATCCGAATAAAGTAGTTGTCTTAAGCATCTACTGTATCTATGTCACTTATCGTATGTGCTTCAAGTTGAAGGTTCATGAGGTCTTTGGTTGCACGTTAAATTAAATTTTTGTTATAAATTTATGTTTCCGTAATGAAACATGTAAAAAATATGTTTGACAATCATTACAAATTTATGTTTTTAAGAAAAATTTCTTCTTTGACAAGAAAGAGGCGAGACTCTCTTTTTTTATCAATTGACCTTCACTCTCTTTTTAACACGTCTCCCCAAACAAGACAACAACTTTATGCCATTAGCTAGTTTAGATTTTATATTAATACAACCTTTTTAGCATGAAACGGTATAAAAATTTATTTTGCAACTGAACACTTTTTCTAAAGAAAAACTGTGACAGGCTTGATTGGAATTTCACATACAGAACTTCCTTTGATGTACGTGAACCAATCGGCTGGAGAATGTAGTTAGTTGCGGTGTGCATGATTCCATTCCGTCCCATTATATTATTATTATTATTTTAAATTGAACTAAATGTTCAAAGCAAATCAGATCTAACTAGTTCAATCCAGTTATTTTGGTTTGAAACTAGAATTAATTAAACAGTTTAAGTAATTAATTATTTATATATAAAAATATCCTTATCAATAATATAGTAACAATTTTATCATATTTTAACTTGAGGGTTAAATTAGTTTGCTCTGGCTGATTTGGAAGACCTCCAAATCAATGCATATATTTACGCAGAGGTGTTGAAACTGATGCTCATCATGGCCTCTTCTCTATCCTTCTGTTTTGACCATGGAAAAGTTCAGGTGATCATACATAGACGATCTATCGGGAGGTTTCAACCTTAAAATTTCCACAGAAACTCCGTCCACAAGGAAAGTAGCTCCCAAAGGATTGAACTGGACTGGCCAACTTTCACCAGAATTCTCATCATAGTGCAGTATCACATGCTTCTATATATTAACGCAGTCGTACGTACGTACAACAGAATTATATGAGATCCTCTCAATAATAGGGAGGACAAGCGTCAAGCTAGGTTGTTAACATGTTTTTTTTTCCTAGTTTCTGTTGTTAAACCCAGTTGTCCTATGTAGTGACAGATGATTTGGGCATGTCCATTTTTTTTTCTTGCAAGATCATCCATCTCACCTAGTTCTGCCAACTGATTACAGTGCCGTGTGAAGTGATAATATCCTGCCGTCTACCGTGTGAAGACAAGAATATCATCTGTCTATGGACATCAAAAAATTCCACCAACTCCCATGATAGTTATATCAGAGTGTAAAATCCGGATCAAACCCAAGGTCCACATACACTGAAATATGCAACATGAATAACTGGGTGATTCAATCTTGAGCCCTGGGGGGAGGGCAACATCTGAGACCATGCATGGCAGCCACTCTTGGACTGCCCTAGCCATGTGTACCTCTAGAACCTGAATTCAAGGGCCTGTCTGAATGGGCTGAGTTAATGCCGTAACTCCTAACCTCTAATTAGATAAGGGTGATGAACATCTTCAAGAAAAAACTGAAACAACCGTGGTGATGGAGAGGAAACTCAAAAAATACCCGCTATGCTGCAAGTGGCTGTGGAGGATGGAGGAAGATGTTGGATGGATGGAGGAAGATGCCCCTCGGAAATCTCTGACTGAAGGGATCTTCAGAAGAAGTCATGAAGTATGATCGGGATAGGGAAATATATAGTTTCTGAGGGACTGTAGTAGGGATGTGCGGTCATTGGTTCACCCAATGAATGAACCGGACTGGAACTAAGCACTTTGATTTGGTCCAGTTCAGTTTCACAAACCCAAAAAAATTGAATTGGGTATAACCATAAATAGTATCATAGATGTATTTTTAGTGTCAAATTTTAGTTTTTTAAACACATTTAACTTATTCAATGATATTTTGAATATATACAAATTTTTTTATATTTATTTATGATTAAACCAAACTGAACCAAATTATATCTGGTTTTGTTCGGTTCGACTTGACACCACGTTTGGTTTGGGTTGGAGAAAAACCCCTCCAACCTGAATCAAACTGGACCATAAACACCATATGGCTGGTTGGGGGACATGGAGGCCTCCAACAGGTCATACCTGCGAAGAGAGAAATTGAAAAAATAAACCCGTATAACTATCAAACATGTAATTACAAATATATATAAATCATTCTAGCTGACTGACAAATAAGATTTTTATTCTTTAAGGTAAAATCTGCAGCCAAGTTTTGTATTTAATTAGTTATTGCAGGAGACAAATTCTTTATCGCAAATGCGAAGTGGTGCCTCTTGATTCTCGGCCTGCTTAGTGTGTTCTGAGTCTGCTGATCTCTTATATCTTATTTGGTATGAAGACAAAATTAATAGAAATAAAGATTAGACATTCTTTAATTATGACTATCTTTATCTCCATTGTGTTTGATTTGAGTTATGATATGTTTCGAGAATAACTTTGTTCTATGTTTGATATAATATATAATTTTTAATTTTACAATTAATATTGATATATATATAAATTATTTGATTGTTAATATAAAATTTAAAATGTGTATCATTTTTTTGAACTTACAAAATTTGTATCATAAATAATACATAAAGGACAATGAAGAATATTCTATGTACTAAATGAGATGGCTATCCCTCAAAAAAAATAAGAATAAAATATCATATGTACCAGATGGGATGACTTATCTCTCATTTTATTCATATTCCTTGAGATAAATAAGATTGTGTGAATCTAGATTAAGTCTTATTTTATTTGTAAAACAAACGGAGACTCGAGGATAAACATAGCCTTATGTGTTTGTTTGGCACAAGATTAATTTAGGGATAAATTTGATTTATCTTCAAAATAGTAGGGGATAAACCATGATATTATTTCTTAAGTAATCTTCTACCAAACGGGTGCTTCATGGACCCATGGATCCTTGCCAAAAGCTTTATTTTTATCAACGGGAGTGTTAAAGGTATAATCCCACATCGGCCGCTAGGAGGAGTATTCTTGATTTATAAGGTCTAGTCCTAGTTTCCTCAAGGCCGCGGTTTTGGGGTTTATCACATGGTATCAGAGCAGGTGGGCCTGGGCTCTGCTTCTCCGGTAGGTCCGGCTCCTATTTTCCCTCGGCTATGTCCTGTGTATTCCTATCATGACTCTGACGGTGTGGCAGGTCGAGAGGGGGAGTGTTAAAGGTATAATCCCACATCGGCTGCTAGGAGGAGTATCTCCGGTTTATAAGGCCTGGTCCTGATTTCCTCGAGACCACGGTTTTGGAATTTTCCACGGAGAGATTTCTGAATTAATGTATCATGTTCTAAGTTGTCGGAGCATATATTTAGGCAGCTCCTTACCTCACCCCTGCAGCTGTATAGAGGAAGCGTAGACAATAACCTTGAATGGAGCCTCCATTACATAAAGTTGGGTTTCTTTTTTATTTTATTTTCTTTTTGTATGAGCGTCGACAAATCTCTTTTTTAAAAAAAAAAACTTCTGAATTTTAATGAATTTTTTAAAATCCACCGAGCCATATGTAGGTTCGCCAACTCACCAGAGTTGGGTTTCTGTGTGATCGTACGCTTTCTGTGCATTGAAGGACACCATGGTTTCTCTTCTAACCGCGTTGCCGCCTACCGTTGTCTGGCACTGTCTTCTTATTAATACTGAATTGGCCTCTCTGAACGCAAAGAAAAAAAAATATAGACAAAAAAATGAAGGGAAAATAATAGCCACATGTTTCAATGTGTCGTTGTATTCAGTATGTATTTCTGTTGTATGTCTGTCTAACTTAAGTCCGTATATGTTACCTGTGTACCTTTTATGTTATAAATGAAGTAAATTGTTGTGTTGTTCAAAAAAAAAAAGTAACGTACGTATGGTACAAAAGATTCGCTTGTTAAAAAGTAAAATCTCCTAGAGTAATTGTACCCAACGAATACAACTAAACAGATTTCTCAATATTTTAAATATAAATACAATTGCTTCTCTGTCTATGCGAACAAATGATCTGAAAGATTCCTACTAGCTTTTGACCAAAAATGCCTCCTCACGAAAACTGATTTGTTCCAGGCTTGAATTGAAATCAACATACGAACTACTTGTGACATGACGAATCAACATCTTGATTTCGTAGGACTTGTGTATTTGGATTTGCTTTAAACCCAAACGGAAACCTTCAACCCAGGTGAAACCACTCACTGAAATACCAGTCAATTTTGGGTCCGTTCGGTTGATCGTAAAACGGAAAACAACGATTCATATGCTTGACTTTTCAGAGAAGGAAAGGTAGGTCACTTATGTGGCGCACCTGAAATGGTTTTCATGAAAACACATTCAATTGTTTAATGATTTCCCTTAAAAGGCTTTCAAATTATCTTGATATACAAGTTACTTGGAGACTTGTACAAGTTGAGACTTGAGAGCACAGCTTAATATTTCAGAAAATATTTTTTATATTTAAATCATTTTATCTAACCCCATGGAGTAACAAATCGGACCTTGTACATGCTGGTATCAGAAATTAACAGTCCATTAAAACAGCTCACAAAATCCCGAAGCAAACCATGGAAAACGTCAAGTAAAAAAAATGCTGAGTAGATGCAGATTATCGAAAAAATAAATATAAATCTTAATTAGATGTTGCTGTGCTGAGCACTTGTGGGAGGAGCTAGAATCCTTCCTCTGCATTACGGAAAAGGCATCCCGATAACCAAAATCCGAATCTAGAGGGAGTCAATGAATCACATTTTACATTGAATAAGACTTCACAGCTATCCAAATGTGAGAATAATTTTGATTTTCAGGAAAAGTTGACCCTTAATCAGACGTTTCGAGAACAACGTCTTATTTGTTACAGTACTCGGAATCAAAGCACATGACTAAAAGCTGATGAAACAACCACAAGAACTTTTTTTTTAAAGAAACCACACAAGTTACTCGACTTCATCAAAGAAAATGAAACCGAAAGCATTATTCTAGCTCGCCTCTCTCGAGACAAACTCGGTTATTCAGATTATGAAATGGAGAGCACCATCTCCCCTTGCTTAGAACCGAACGCTGGCAGCAGCCGACGGAGGTAGGGCTGGTGAAACCGTGGAAATATTACTTCTTGGCGATGAACAGACCCCACCGCTGCTCTCCTTCGGAGCTCCTCTGCAACTTGGCCTTCCATCCATTAACTATGTCGTCATAATCCTCCTGAGATACCAAGTGAGTAAAGGGGTTTAGTGCAAGAAGAGTGTGGGAGAATATGTTAACAGGGCATATAACTCGGCAGATCTTACCTCAGAGAAATCGTGGATGAAACCTTCTTTGTCTTTCTCAACAGCATCAAGTTCCCGCTGTAGAACCTCAAGGAACTGCAGTGAACGCAACTGTTTTAACATCCTACTGCACATTGATTGTATCTTGTATCTGATTGAAAATTATTAACCACTAGAACCTGTTCAGTCCGATCCTCGGCAATGACTTCAGTAAATCCGGCCTCCTTTAGCATCTGGCAAAGAGGTGTAAAAGAACATGAGATGACTACATCGCTGGCAAAAGGTGAGGACTTGAGAAGAAAATCTAGAGCCGAAGTCATACTTGGCCGTAGGCCTCAACGTCGTGAAGGTCGTATCCTCTTTGCTTTATGTATTGTGCAAATTCTTCCGATGGGGCCTCAGCACTTCTGCAGTAATCACTGATGAGAACTTTTCCACCAGGCTTTAACCACTCAAAGAACCTTCTGAATAATGCTGGCTTGTCCTGGAACATCAACGTTGAATACAATTATTCCAATAATTCCACATTTATAAACAAGAAAATGTAAAAGAGTATGCTAAGATGTCTAATGTAAGATATTAGAGTAAGCTTATTCTACTTAATTGTCTCTTCAAACTTTGCATAAAGCTACTTTTCCATTTCAATTAACCACACAATTGACTATAGAAAACTTCACGTATACTTACAGATATGTTTATAAATGGCAATCAAAAGAGGCAGGAAAAGTGGTGTTTTCGAGGTGAAAGTAGAAAAATATGACAACACAAATGCCAGATCACTGTAAACCACCTGTATGTGAAGTATCGTGTCGCGGCTATATATAACGTCAAATGAATTTGCTGGGTACACTTTCTTTGTGCAATCTGCGACCTCAAATTCAACAGAGCACTTGTGTCCAATTGCACGTTCAAGAGCAAAGGAGACCATATTTATGGAGAGATCAATGCCAACCACATCAACATCAAAGTTGTTGGCCATGTAAAAGTCACCTCCTCCAATGCCACATCCCACATCAAGCACTTTCTGTCCCAACTTCAGATCAAGCTTCGCAACAAATTCCTTTGTGGTTTCTGAGGAAAAATGTATTTTGCGTGAAAAGAAGAATGATGCAGCAAATAAAATGGTAGTTTTACAACAGACAAGATGTTAAAGATATGTACTTAAATGGCATGCCAGCATATTTTTCAATGTGATGAACCCATGACACCACAAGCAAAAAAGTACCTTCTGAGCATTTGTCATTTCTAGCAAAATAAGGATCTCTTCATAGCTAAACACAAAGCATTGAACTTGTTTTGCAGTGAAACATACAAAATCCAGTGTTATTGCTAGCAAAAGCACAACCTAATTGTAAGTGGATAAATTAGAAGTATATTGCAGTAATGCATTTCTCTAGTGAAAGGATAGGCATCAGAACACAAATAAAATTTAGAGCATGGGCAATTTTATGGTAACTAATCCATTTGAAGAAAAGCAGGTTTACAACAAGTTAAATTTCATGTTCACCAGCTTACTTCATCGTTAGACACTTAACCTACTTAAACTATTTAGATATTTAAATTGGTATTATCTGAAAACGAAAACCCAAGTCATAACAATTTACATAGGTTTTATACTTTGTTCTGGGGATCATTTTGATTTTTATTATGCTTGTGTATCTTCCACCCTGTTTTGGGCAGAACATTTCTGGTGTCATCATCCATTTAAAAATTATAAGTGAATAAATCTTGAACTTGAGCAATATTTAAATGGATATCTTCCTGTAAAAAACTGGTTGCCAAATTCCTTTTTCCATCATTTGAGCAAAAGGGTTTCCTGCAATAACACTTAATACAGTGCATTATGATCTAAAAAGATAAATTTACAAAGCCCCTGTCACATTAGATATTAAAATTGGTATGATATTAGTTTTAATACTGACATCATACACCAATAAGAAAACTAACACTGCCAAATTCCAAAAAATATTACTGATTCAGGTAGGGTAGCTTTGATTAACAATGGGAGGAAAGGAACACCTTCTCTATCTGCAGTCCTTGCGATATCATGTCAATAATGTCCTGGTCATTTCAGTTTTCATACCTTCATATATTCAATTATACTTATTTACTTAAGCTTTATTTTGCATATTTTTATCATTTCGTTACTACACTTTTGAACACTAGTTACACTGATGTTTTAGACGTACTGTGTATATCCACATTGTATTTATTCCTGTATCTTAAGTATTGACATGGAAATGAGTTAAACAACTAAACTTGGCATCTGATACATTAATGTTTCCATCACCAAAGCATCCACCTAGGTGAAGACAAGGCTGCTGCAACTGCTATACATATATGACATAGACAAACATCTAAGTTCCTTCTGCATTTCTTTTGGCAGCCAAAAAACCCATGTATAACAGTAAAATGGAGCAAGGACAGAACCACTCGAATAAGAATTGAAAACAAAGCTACCCAGGATTACTCAAAGTAAAAAGAATGAGACTTATCAATATCACAAGCAAGTTTCAACTCTTTGAGTAAAGAGTTCAGCTTACATAAGAATTTTCTTCTCTTGATAGAAATAAAACGCTCTTTTATACTACAAAGACCATAAACAGAAGAGAAGAACTTCAAACTGATTGATGGAAGAAGTAAATAGGACTAGTAAAAAATATAAAGAGATATAGATATATAGATATCTATATGATGCATACCTATCCCTCCAGTACTCACAAAACCTTCTCCAAAGACACGCTCATAACGCAATATGCCACTACTTTTATATTGAACATTGTCCAAAAAGCGCTGGAATCCTTTGTCGGAAGTTGAGTTAACCTTTTGCCAAATCCAGCAAATCTACATTTTGCAGACAATACATTCCATTAATTCCCACGTGTTTGTACCTCGTTTAGGGAGTGACAAGAAACAAATAACAGGAAAATGTGATATGTGACAGATATGCAACCTGGTTTTGATTCTTCTTGTTCCTCACATAAGCCCCTATGCACTTGCATGTGAGAAATGAAAGTTCATAGAAATTTCCGTTGCCATCATTTGTGTGACATTCCTTGAAAATCTGTATCAGTTTCAAACTTAGAAGAGAAAACTGACCATGTCCTGTGTTACAAAAGCATGTTTGACAATAGTATTTAATGCAGCTGCAAGTCTATGTTCCCTGTTGTCTTTAGAAGGTCAGCAAAAACATAAGAGGGTTGCATCTCACACGCACACACATAATATGGACACTATAACATTATGCAGTAAGTTGATCAATTAGCACCTAAACATGCCCAATTATGCAAAACATTTTATTTGTTTCCTTGGTTTAAAACCCTGTCTATACCAGCATAAAATGGCCTATAAAAAAGAAACACATATGGAGCCATAATGATTGGTGATGTCACCTTGGTATAGAACCTAGGCTCCCGGTAATGAGTAGGATTAACTTTTCTCTTTGAATCTCCAGATTGGTGGAAGCAAGATTCTCTAAAGAATACAAAACCTCCAACCTTCAACCATTTGAGAATCTTTTCTGCTATATTCTGGACCTGCACCAGACCATAGACGTTAAAGCATTGATAGCATGGAAGATCTGCAAGCACCTAGTGAGAGTGAGTAGAACATGTAACAGATATAGACCCTTCAGAGTTCAGATGGCAACAGCAGCCATAAGTAATTGTCAAAGAAACGAGCAACTAGATAATGAAAAGAAATGAGTGGGAAATTCAGAATTTTGTAAATTAAAAGCATACAGCAGTCAGCAAGCATCAGATACCTCTATATCAGATAGGTACATCAGCAACCAGTTTGAGAATATTAAATCAATTGATCCTTCTTCAAACTTCAGTGCTGGTGATGTGACATCAGCGCAAATGAAACTTGCGTTCTTATAGTGACCATTAATACTCTCATTCTACAATAATATAAAAAAATAAAAAAACCATGATAAGATTCTCCAGCCAGAAAGAAATAACAGATTTTCAATTATCTCGATTGGTAGATAGGAGTTGCTTGCCGTAAAATAAATTAAATAATACCTTTTTTATCACGCTTTCTATGAAATCCAACGCCACCACTTGACTAGCCTCCTTAGCAAGCTCTCCAGTGAACCGGCCGATGCCTGCTCCTAACTCCAAGACAGATTTTCCTTTGTATGGTGGGAGCATGGAAAGAACCTAAACCATGAAGATCATTTACGTTACTGAAAAGTAGAAAGTGACCATATTGGAAGGAAGAAGCACCAAGCCAATCAATTGTACAGTCCTAAAAAGTTTCGTGATTCAAAGTCCAGGTGGAAACCATACAAAGCAAGCGAAATAGAAACAGGAAGGGCATTAGTGCGTACAAGAGGAATGTGAAACCCCGGTTAAATCATAGCTCAAAAAACTTAAAATTTGCATCATAAATTTTTTTTGACTCGGAAATAAATGTAACAGAAATTAACTTATAAAGGTGGACGAATCGACTTGAAAGCAAGACGTGTTCTTACAACTTTTTTAGTCTTTAAGCAAACAGGAAGAGTTGGATCATGGATGGGATGGATACCTCAGGCCGCTCTTCCTTGTCGAGATCCGAAGCCCGAGAATCGAGCATCATGGCCTCCACTGTGAGATCCTTGGAGTGCTCGATCCAGTAACTCTTCTGCACCTCCCTCTCCGCCACCTCCATGGTTCCTGCTCCAACCAAGACTAAAGCGTCTCAGGCAGCGAAAAGAAGAAAATATGGTCCGCACATCGCAGATCCCGTATGACAACATCAGAACAGGAGGACACTGAAAACATAATTACATCAAGCAGTCACTCACCGAGATCAGCGGCCATTTCCTCCGATACGGAGCCCCCAATACGCGTTTGATCTGTGCCTGGTGGAACGGACGGCAAACAGCAGCAGGTGTGAAGGCCGGATAGGCGTCCTCCTGCCGCTGCTACTGCTACCGTGCTCGAAGGAGGAGGGAAGATTGGCGTTACAGAAGTGACTAAGAGCCCTCAATGGCGAGGCGAGACCTCGAGAAACTCCTGGATCTGCGGTTATGCAGCCTCCCTTTCTGCCGCATTAACTCGAACTCGCCTCAGACGAGCAGTGCTATCAGCTCTATCATCTCTCTCCTGCGATTCTTTCAACTTCCAGCCTTCGCTGCGCGGCTTCTTCGCAGGGGATACCGGAAACAGAGGGACGGGAATGGCAAGAAAGTTATTTATAGAGCGAGGAAGTGGGAAGGAAGGGTCGAGCGGCCGGATGCATAGGTGTGGGATTTGTTATTAAATATAATTTTTTTAAAATTTTATTTTTACCCTTCTATCATTTTATATAATAGTATTTGTTTATTTATTTTAGTGGTATATGCTGAATTTTTATCATTGAAACAATGATAACAGAATCAGCTGATTTTGATTTTGATTACAATAAGTTAGCAAAATATGTAATCCCCCTCATTCCAATAAGTGTACACATAAGACAGAAATTTTTATTCAGCGACACATGTATGTGCACACTCTGAAATACCCATCTAGTATATCAGGAAAATAAAATAGTACTTAATGTCAAATATATATTTAATAACAAATTTTACTTAAGACGCTTATTTTTTAAGAATATCACTATACCACTATAAAAAAAGGTAACAGACCATGAATGAATACTAAGTGAACTTATCCTAATGATAAGTCGACTCTCCGACTAGCACATAATCTAACATCTCGTTTGGAACCATTGTGCAAAAAGAATTAGATCACGAATTACCTATCACAGAAATACTAGTTTATAATTTTTTTTGCACAAATAAATAAGAGCAGATTAAAAACATAAGAAGAGGAGGAGGAGGAGGGAGAAGAAGAAAAATAAGAAGAAATAGAAAAGAGGAGGAGGGAAGATGATGATGATAATGGTGACGAAGAGATAAACACTAATAAAATAAAAAATAAGAAGAATGAAAATAATAAAAATGAATAGAAAAATTTGAAGTAGAATAAGAACAACGAGGAGAAGAATAAAGGAGGAGGTGAAGGATAAGTGGAAGAATGAGAAGAAGAAAAAATTGAACTAGAGTTTTATAAATATACAGAAGAATGAATAAAAGAAGAAAAAAATATCTATACATTAATTATATATACTATATTTTTATATAGTGTGACTTATAATAGATTCAATAAAATTATATCTAGATATATATTTACAATAATAAAATAAAGTTGAAATCATATCAAACCAAATTAGTTCAGCGTAGGGTTTAGGATAATTTAGGACCAAACCCAAATTAGGTTGGCTTTATTTTGTTTATTTTAGAAATAAATGTTTAAAAATAATTTAAACATCACCTAGTAGTAGTTATAAGGAATTATTCTATGTGCAGCAGTAGCGAAGATTCTTTGAATTTCATTGTCATTATTTTCATCAAAACCAAAATGATGAAAACTAAAAAAATTAGATTAAATCCAATCAAATTTATCTTCGCAAAATTCAACCAATACCTTCAGATCAGACAAAAATGAGCATATACGTACTCTCCAAGCCATCCAAGTGCACATTCTCTAGTAAAATTCACATGAACTTCCTCTATAGACGGATTCTCTTACACGTCAAATTTTCAACTCATCATGAATAGAGCTCCACCATGTATCAACGGCCTCCGACATAGGTGAAGATATTGGAGAAGTTTGACCACAAAATTGGCACCTTTGGCTTGTCAGGGGATGTCTAAATTTGTTATTATTTATAGAAATCAAAAGTTTTTACAATAATTTTTATAAATTATGCTCACACCCTTGTGCTTATAGATTGGTTCTATTATGTGTGACTTACTAAAATCAATAATAAATTTGGTTAATGCATAATTATAAAAACAAATTTTTAAAATCAAATTTATTATTTGATAACATATTTAACGATATTCAGTCATGAATGATATAAGCCACATTCCATGATTTTAAAAAATTTTGAGGATGATCTTATCTTCATTGAGTTTTTTTATCATCAATTATCACACAGATATAAATCTCATTCATCTAATATCCTATCAAATAGGGGTATCACATTGACTGTCAACCTCTTAGTATATTAACATTTTGGTATCATGTACTCAAAATCGAATCACTTAAAAAACTTATTTTTCAATTATCATATCTACCTTGACTAAAGATTTATAGTACTATCTTATATGATATTCTCTCTCATCTACTGAGAGTCAACTATCTCATTTTGTTATCATAATTACCTTCATCGTGTTTCTCTTGTATTATATTTAATTAATATATTGCACCATCAAACTAGGTGATCCTTCATAGGTCAATAGTGAAAGTATTAGATATGCCCAATAAGACAACTTTGACAACTCATGTCAAAAATTTAATCGTGCAACATGATAATAGAAAACCTTGATAGATAGTTGCCCAGAGTGAATGATACTATGTTATCCACACAAATAACTTCATTGAGTTTCTCTTGTACTACATTTATATTAATTGTACTAGACTATCGAATTGAGTAATCCATGAGTTAACATCTAAAGCATAAGATACATCTGATGAGACATCTTTGACAACTCAGATCAAATGTTCAACCATGCATTCATGATGATAGAAAACCCTAATGATAGTTAGATAAGATATCATTTATGATTTCAAATTTGGTCGATTTGTGAACTTATTCCACTAATAAGCACATGTACATGATTCTTAATATCTTCACATGAATGACTAGTAAAATCAGTTGTAATCATTATGTGAGAAGATATCATTTATACAACTCTATCCGGATCTTTAATATTCCATTTTAAAAATTTTACGATTAAGAATATTTTGATTACATATCTCTAGATGATTGATCTTATTAGTATTAATCTTATCATGATCCAATCATCACTGTATGTGATCAAAGATTTTATCATGATATACACATTTAACTAGAGCAAAAAAAAAATATATGTAAATTTAATTTAATGAGATATTTCAAAAGATATTAGATCATATCAAATATGAATGACTTATAAGACATATTTCTATCAATAGTCAGTTCAATTTCGATTTCCAAAAAATACATCTCAAAACTATCAAACCGAACTTTTTACCCCACTAGATCTTTAAATTTACTTACCATATAAATATTTAACTAAGGCATCGAATTAAACATCCAAAACAAAAATTAAAAAAATAGAACACTTAATTAAACAACCATCTTAACATTCAAATAAACAACTTTGAAATTACCTTAAATATTTAGAAATCAACTTAACCCTATCTTAAAAACGCAAACCAAGTCTAACAATATATACTCTAAACAAGGTTAAACTAATTTATTACCATTCAAACCAAGCTCAAATAATAAATCAAATGTGTTAAAATCAAGGTTAAGTTTATAGCTTGCAAGAGGACATGCGCTGCGTTCAACCATTGCGTAATACAAGATGTTTAACTTCTGTGGATTAATCTAATCTTTAAAAATACAAAGATTAAAATCGATTTTTTTTTTTTACTTTGGGTACGTACACGGAATAATTCCCATCGACCGGGACCCACCTACGAGAAACCATGGTCCAAGGTGTTGCGCTGCGACCCGCCGCGGCATGTAGAAGGTCCAGCCGGGGTGGACCCGCATCCGATACGTCTACCTATCCAATAATGCACCGCGGGCCCGCGAATCTTTTCGGATCTTTGACCGCTCGTCTTGACGTGGCGCCGTCGGCCGGCGACGATTCCGAGTCCGAGTCTGTCTTCATGCTCCAAGTGGACGCAGCAGATGGTCATCCATGCACGACAAAACCTTACTTTTTTTTTATATTTTTTAGAGGGTAATATTTGCGTTGATTGCGCTGGATAGTTATTTGGACAAGAGCACGACTGTGAACATATTTATATTTTTAATCTTACAAATCTCAAAATCATGATGTTGAAAGACCCATAATATTTAAATAAGTAATTTTTTTTTGAATCATCTAGTTGAAAGATTCAAAATATTTAAGTAAGTAAACTTCTATGAATCATATAGGATACGACTATATCTTCTTTTCAATAATCTTTTTCATCATCAATAATGACAGTTTGGATATAAAATTTTAAAAATAAAATAAGATTATTATTTTGATCTAATATCATCTTATAAATCTCAAAATGATGATTTTAAAATTGAAAGACTCGCCGACCGAGTGTGGCTCGAACGGCATCACCCTTACTCTGCTCCCGGGGAGCAGGGGCCGAGTTTAAGTCCTGACAGAGCCTCTGCCGGGACACTCCTTGGGGGGGATCATGTGGGGATCGAGGTGGGCTCGATCGCTCCACGGCGCGTGGCGCTGCGCGCACTTGG
Organism: Cryptocoryne crispatula var. balansae; assembly: GCA_036172225.1. Lineage (NCBI taxonomy): Eukaryota > Viridiplantae > Streptophyta > Magnoliopsida > Alismatales > Araceae > Cryptocoryne > Cryptocoryne crispatula. Next base: position 4,704,994 of record CM069935.1, read on the forward strand.
ACCGATGAGCCATCTGACCTAACAAAACTCAGAATATTTAAGTAAGAATACGAGTCATCCTACGTGCGATTATACTCATTTTGAACACTCCTGGTCACCGTCAATATTGACTGTGGAAATATTAAAAAATTAAAGTAATCAAATAATATAATAAAATCACTATTTTTCTTTCTTTAACATGGACATGGTAATATTGTGATTGAAAAGTTTAGAATATTTAAGTAAATATATTTTTTTGAATCGTCCTATACTGACTACTATGTTCAACTTTTCAACACCACGGTTCCGTGACATGACAGATGATGCTGTCTGTACGCGACCACGAGAAGTCGAATCATGCACGTGCCAGCTCCTCTGATGCGACACATATGGAAAAATATTATTTTTTTGAATAAAAATATCATTTTGCATGCACATCCCTAGAAGATAATTGTTTCCGGTTAGATGACCAATTAGATTTCTGTTAAAAAAATGTATTTCCATAGAGGTAATTGAAAACATGTACATATAAAGTTAAAAAAATCAATGTTTGAATTAAAATATTTTCAAAACAGGTCATGTCATAAAAAATTTTTGTTGAAAAACACTATTTTTTAAATTTTATAAAAATTTTGTTTAACTTTGATAAAATATAATATATATACATGTTATTATATATTTTTAATATGCACTGCTTTCAACATTATGACTCCTAAATAATGTTTTACTGCACAATGGTTTTAATCATAAAAGTCTCTAAACTATTCTGATTAAAAAACATCTAATTCAAAACTCATGCCGTTCGACGTCAATATTATATAAAATAAAAAATAAAAAACTTCTATACATTTTACAAAATGATATACAACTAAAATATCATTATAGAATCGAAACCAATTTTATAATCGTATTTTTTTTTAAAAAAAAAGAAACACATCTACACGCACGTAGTCCAGTGACCGGACATGTTTTTAATTTATCTTAAAACTACACGAAAAATATTTCAGAAAAATATCTTAGATCAACCAAACCATAGATCTGTAAATAGTGTTCATGAAAAGTTAATTAATAGTGTTCTTAGAAAGTTAATTAATAGCAAAAATATTCTTATGGGGTGTTTGGTTGCATGACAATGAAAGTTTTTTTTTAATTTTTAAAAATTGTAAGAAAACTTGTTAAAAGAGATGTTTGGTAATCACGACAAATTTATGTTTTAAAAGTGATTTTCTTCTTAAACAAAAAAAGAGGGTCTCACCTCTTTTTTTTTTCTTGTGGTCCCCCCCACTTTGTTATGGGGTGTTTGGTTGCATGATAATTTTTTGTACACTTTCATGATAAAAAATTATATTAAAATAAAAAGTGAAATAACCCATGACATAAAATTATCATGTTTGGAGGGATGTGATAACAAAAAAGAGTTACTATCATTCGTGACCAAACAAAGTGGGGGACCACAAGAAAAAAGAAAGAGGTGAGACCCACTTTTTTTGTTTAAGAAGAAAATCACTTTCAAAACATAAAATTGTCAAGGTTGCCAAACACCTTTTTTAACAAGTTTTCTTGCAATTTTTAAAAATTAAAATAAAAATCTCCATTATCATGCAACCAAACACCCCCATTAATATTCGTCTTCTTTTCCATGCAACCAAACAGACCCTGAATCAAGCTTGGCGCGCCATTCATTGGGTAATGAGTTATGCTTCATAGCGAACGTTATATAGCAGTCGCTCCAGGTCCTGTAGCAAAATTTAATAGACAGATATCAATTATGTTGCACCACAGTCGATGTAATAGGTGATCCGGATCCAAAATTACTTTCGGATTCAAGTATGGATCTAAACCTGAAATTCAATAACTTATTAGATCTGCTATTGGATTCGGATCTATGTTGTTGGATTCAAGTTTTGGATATAGAAGGATCCGTCATGTTAATAACCCGTTGACAGGTCTACGGATGACCATCTGCGTCCACCTGGAGCATGAAGACAGAAGCTCACGTGCTTCGTTCACTGTTTTTATGCACCCAAATATCCAGGAGATCGATATATTTTCTCGACTAATTATCATCATCATTTCCATTTAGCTAGGCCTCTCAAGTGTAAAATTTGTGTGATGTTCACTTGGGCGGCGTCTGTTAAAGCTGTCGTAACATGAGACTGATTTTCTTCGCCATCTCAAGATAATTATCATCATCTTATATTTTTTCTTGTTAATGATTCTTAAAAGTTTAAGCTCATTCGTAATGATTAAATCAGGTGATTGATTCAACGGAAGTAACTCTTTTAAGTTATTTTTAGAGACTACTCTAGAGTTATGCACATGTTTTTTTCTTCTTCAAATAACTAGTTAAAAGTATTATTAATTTAATCTCTTAGTATATTTTTATACGAGATATCTCTTTTCTGACTATTTGATTAAATGTGAACAGAGTGTTCGATTGCACAACAAATTTTTTTTACACACCCTTGTGGTAAAAAGCTGTATTCAAGTAAAGTGTAAGCTACTTTTTTTTTACCGGAAACAAATCCATAATCTTATTTAATTGCGTCTTGTAGAGAGAGAAAAAAAACAAAAATCACCGTCACCTTTTCTGGGGCGTTTCCTATGCACGTCGCCGCCTCTCTTGTCGGCTTTCTCCGCGTATCCGAAGAGATAATCTGACGTGTGACGTTGGATTCCCCGACAGCCCCACGTTCTTGGATTCCCCGGGCCCACGCGGATCCCCCTTCCCGATCTCGAGAAGCCGACCGCCGACCGACGCAGCATTTGTTTGTTTGTTTATTGCAGGGGGTCTGTGTATACAGGCGTGGATATTATTCGGTTCAAATTGAAAAATTAAATCGAATTGAAGATTTTAGTTCGATTCGATTTAGGTTGTAGGTCTTGGGTAACTAATTTGTCGAATCGAACCGAATCATTTAAGTTAAACAGTTTAGTTTGGTTTGACTTCACACGTAGATCAAACTAATCCGTTAAACCAAATCAACTTGTTAAAGTCATTGTGATGAATTAGATTTAGTTAAGTTCGTGTCTGTGATAAATCTAAATATATTATACACTTGTTTAGTTTGATGTCTATGTTTGGAAGAGATTTAAATAAATTTTATTTGATTACAATTTGAACTTTGTGTTTTCAAAAGTCATGTTTACAATTTGTTTACAAGAAATTGTATTTAAAATCATAAAATTTTTATTAAATAAAGTAGAGCATGTCCATTAAAAGTCCAAATCGTACATCAAATCGAACCAAATCGAATCTAGTTTGGTTTGGTTCGGTTCGGTTTGGAGATTTTGCGATTCGATTTGATTTGGTTACAAGACTCGGTTCAATTTGATTTAGTTTATGAAAAAAGCTCAATAAATTAAATCAAACCAGATTATGCCCACCCCTATCTGTATACACGTTCACCGGTCAGTATTTGTCTGGACGTTCTATAGGTCACACAATAAATTTTTATAATTTTAATGATAAAAAAACTTAAATTAAAATAAAATATAAATTAACTAATAACATAAAATTATCATGGTTGAAAGGATTTGATAACAAAAAAGATTGAAAGTCACGTATAACTAAAAGAGGTGAGGAACACAGTACAAAAAAGGAATCTCATTTTCTTTGTCTGAGATTATTTTTTTAAAATAAAAAATTATCAGAATTGTTAAATATCGAAGCATACAATCGCAACAAAAACTCAAATTGAATGAGTGTGGATTTGGATGTTTGCGTCGATCTGATTCATGCATCTGTTTTTCAATGGTTGGTTATTCCTGATGGGATGAGAAAGATAATATTGTCAGAGAACAACAAGATGGCATTAGCGGCCGTTGCCATGCCCATGCGTTTTGTTTTGAATGTTCTTACGTACGTACTATTGAGCTAACCATTATTTATATAAATAAATAAGTTATTAAGTTGTGTTAACCAACTCAAAATTGCGGTCCCGAGTTAGAGTGGCTCAAGTTTATAAGTATGAGTATCTTTTCTACTCAACTAATATGACACTATTCTAACTCGTCACCTCACGTGCAAGCTGACTTTGACACGTGTATATTATTTACGGGTGACATGACGATCGACGGAAGAGAGTTCACAACCTTTGGCTATGATACCAAATTAACCAACTCAAAACCGTGATCCTGAGTTAGAGTGGTCCAAGCTTAATTATAAGCATGATTATCTCTCCTATCTAGTCAATATGACACTATTCTAACTAGTTAGAAAACGTGGGTATAGTCTCACGCCAATCATATGTAAAAGGGTTCACTTGTTTATAGAGGACCCATCTTTCAACACTAAAGTCATGATTTTGAAGTTTAGAAGATAATATCAGAACATAATCTTCCATTGTCCTATCTCATATTTTTTTCTGCTTATATATATATAAGTAGAAAAGGGAGTGTTGAAAAAATAGACATAATTTCATCTTGATGATATGTAAGAGAATTCACTTCTTGGACAGCTCAACGTTACGATTTTGGAGTACGTAAGATAAACTAATACACTTGAGAAGATGCTCAATAAAATCAAACATGAGCAATGCCTGGACTCTGTTAAACATGCCAACTACAAACAGGATTTTAGGCGTGCGCATAAGTAATAGTTGAGTTTGCTCAACTATTTATTCAATTTATTTAAACCCATAACAATCATATGTTATCTTTCTATACTCTATCTAGAGAAAAAGAGAGGGTATATATACGAGAGAAAATAGAATGTAGGAGAGGAACGGGAGAGTGTTGGGTATTATATTTAAATTCATTAGATACGGATATCTTCCTGGAAAAAAAAACAGAAAATATTCTACTAAACAACAGTTTGTGGGCTGTTAGATGGAAATCAATGACGTACTTTCGAATGATAAAATGCTTAAAAGGGCTGCTTTTCCTTCACTTGCTCCGGCTTAGACAGACAATTAGATAATTTAGTTTGATTTGGAAAGTGTTTGAAATAGGGGTGGCAATGGGCCGGGTCGGCCCACGGGTTCGCGGGCCAAAGATTTTGGCCCGTGGGCTTTAGTCGGGCCGACATACGGGCCGAAGCGGGCCAACGCGGGCTAAAACGGGCCAAATAACTTTCAATTTTTATGTCAAAAACATCATTTTGACTTATTAAAATATTTTTTAATTAAATTAATATTAATTTTATAATGTTATCTTAAATAATTAAATTTATCATATTTAATAAATATTTATTTATAAAATATATAGTTGGGCCGGGCCGGGCCGGGTCGGGCCAAGTCAATAATTTTTGCGGGCCGGGTCGGGCCGGGCCAACAATGTAGTGCGGGCCGGGTTGGGCCGGGCCAATATATTTTGGATCGGGCCCTAAGCGGGCCGACCTCGGGCTGGGCCGGGCCCAGCCATTGACACCCCTAGTTTGAAACCAAAAGAATAAATTGGATTACTATATAGTTTTTATGTGTTAAATTTGTTAATGTCATTGAAGTATTTTTTAGACGTAAAAATAAAGATATTTAACGGTTACAAAGTTAGCAATATGCCACATTTAACGTAAAATGGTACTAGTTGAAACAGACTGAATAATCATATTTATTTGATTTACTTTGTTTTGCTCTGGAATGGATTTGGTCTACTTCAGTCCTGTTCCTCAAATCAAATGAAGACAGGCCATGAACACCGTTAGTAGGAAATACAATGGAAGGTATTTGCACATATAAGTTTATAAAAATGAGAGGAAATGACTGCATCTTATTTTCCAGCATGGACGAAAAGGTTGTTACGAGGCAATCAATACGAGTATTTAATGCCATCTGTTTTGCTTTTTAAATCAACAAATTTCGTGCAAGCCTGTAAATATTTTGTTCCCCTTAGATGGGCCAACCGCCAGTCGGCCCATTCTAGACGGAGGTCGGCCCAGTCAGAGAAGCCCAGAGGCAGCCAGATCAGTGACCCGTCAGTTAGGTCACGTACACAGGAGCAAAACTTCCGTTTCATTTGATTTAACTTAATTAAATATTTAAAATCTTAATCTCACCTTTAATTTTTTTATCTTGCCAAACACACAAGCTATTAACGACCCGTCACTGAAAACTAAAAGAAATTTATAGCCGGCCACTTTATGCTCAAATAGTTCCTTTAAAGTTCATCATTTTATTCTGATGTTGATTTAGACGGTTTACCGAACACTTCAAAACATACGACCAAATCCAATATCAGACATTTCATAAAAAAAGACTGAAATATCCAACACACCACCCATTCAGAGGTTAGCCACTACTTCAGTAGTGTAAACAAACAATCCTTCTTAATCGTCCGGAAAGATTTTCTTCTTTTGCAAAATATATTTATACAAAACTAAACATCTCATGAAGAAATAAATTTTCTTTTTTTTTGAGATGATAGAAAGTGTTTCCACCACCCCTCTCTGAGGTGACCAGGTAACCTAGCGCATGCACACTCTCCTCCTTGCTGTTCTCGGGGGTCTTCACATACGCGCACACGGAAGGGAGAGTCGTATGCTAGCTCGATCGTTGCCGTGTGTGAAACCAGCGGAGAGAGTCGGGGACGCCGGGCGAACACCCCCCCACCTGCCATGCCCACCCCCCTTCAAAGAAAACTGCAAGGGTACGCCTACAATCCCCGCGACCCATGGAGTCAAGAGGAGGACGGGCGGAGATCACATCTTCCACCTTGGGAATGGCGGCAGGCAGCCCGGCGGCACCTGCTCCTCCCAAGAAGAAAACCCTTCCGTCGCTGTCCCCTCAACTATCCGTGACTCCCACATTCGTATATGTAAACATAATATAATGCTAACGTATAATTGGGGTCGAGGGAAGGGAACCCTGCCCATGCGGGAACTCGAGTAGAGAGACGGTTTGACCGACGCATACGGCCAAGCGAGTGTCAACTGCTCCGCAGGCAGGGAGGCAGACGGCCGGCTGGGGGCTTGGACCGGACCGAGTCCACTACTCTCGCTTTTTTTTTCTTCTTCTTCTTCTTCTCTCCGTCCCAGCTTCTTCAGGTCAACTTTCTCGATTTCTAAAGGGATTAGTACTCCTCCGACGGAGAAAGCCAACCACACCCCCCCTTCGAATGGAAGATGCCGGGCGATGGAGGTCGACGGCGGTCTTTATTGTAGTCCACAAGATTCGCTCTTGAGAGGGCCGGCGAGTCAACTCTCTGGGCGTACACAATTATTTGCCAGCAAAATCCGGCAGCGCATGTGGTGGAAGCATGATCTATCTGATCTCTCCTCTCCTCTCTGCTTGCGTTGTGATCTCACCGGCGGACTCTCTTCCGAGGGTCTCCGGCGAAGCTTGAATATATATTGTCAATGGTAAACTCTGGTTCTCCATGTTAATCCTTGAGTCGTATTATCATATATATATGTCTGTAGAAAAAGCTCTGTGGGCTGCATAGGGATACGTTTAATTCATTAATTTATGACTTTTGTTAGGAGAGAGATATATATTTGAACATATGTATATTTCGATCTTCGAGGTCTTGGCACTTGAAGAGACGTCGGGCCTAAGAAAGCGCGAGGACGAGCATTAGAGGTAAGAGATAAGATCGTCCCCGTGGGCTGCGGTTGCGTTGGTGTTCAGTGTTTGGTTCAACACTAGATATCAAAATCAAGTATTAAAAATTTAGCTGAGTTTGCTTTGGTTTATTTGATTTTTAAGATTGTTAGAATCAAATTCAAACGAGTCAGACTAAGTAATTTGAATTAAATCAAATATTTATTTAAGCTATATTTTAACAAAATTTTTATATAATATATATGTTCATAACAGTAAATTTCTTTCGAGAGTTTTTAAAGATCAAATTAATAAAATGTCTAATTGTACACACTAAAGTTCGATAGAATATAATTTAAAACAAAACAAATAAATTCACATCATACCCTTAACAAAGCATAATTTGAACTGGAACAAAAACCAAACCAGAGAGGTAGCTAGCTTGATTTGCGGAAAAAATATTCAAAAATTAAATCAAACCAGGCCATGAACATCCCTAGGTTGGATTATATATGTGCTCTCTTGAAATCGTCTATTTTAGGTTCCCATTTAGATAAGGATTAAGGCATTTATATTTGGATTCTGATCAAGTTGGGATCATGATAACTTTTGACTTCCATCCAATTTCGATTTTGTCATCACGATCCTATAATCTAATTCGATATTAATTTATTGGAAATTTCATATTACCACCTTTTAAAATCATAACAACTTCTACTTTCTATCATTTTGCATGTCATACTTTTTAATATTTATATTATATTATTAATTCCTAGAAATGTAATTTACTATCAAAATTGGGACGATGACGAATGCATAATGAACAGTATTCCTATTGTAGTAGTTTATAACATGAATAAAAAAACAATTAAGAATATCGAATTCCATCGGCTCCCATGAAAGGCAGCAGCTCTCTCTTTTTCAAAGGTCAAAAAGATCATGCTCCACCTTCGAACCGACGTCGCTCTCCGAGAGGTCTCCATTATACACGTCGTTTCCGTCACCGGTCGCCACCGCCACCGGCTGCGGAGTTCAACCAGAATTTACCGCCGCCGGCAGGCCGCTCCTCCATCTTGTCTCGAACAGTGTGGACATGCGCGTCGCCCTCCTGCACCGCTCCGACGCGGAGCCAGCGACGCCCGACGACCGACGGAGGTAGTCCGGCATCTTTCAGTTCGGCCAGCGTAGCTTGCCTGTTCTTTTCCGACGAGGGAGGAGAGCCCCTCCCCCGCTCTCGAGGAAGGGGATGAGCCTTCCACAAACCCTAACCCTAATCACATGCATGGATTCGGGTGCTTGCAGCGCTCTGACCGGGACGTGTTTTCTTGCATATTTAATGGGACGGCGCCCTGCATGCGATGGTGACATGGACCGTGACCTGAACTGTCCAACTTAGGAGTAAACCTTTGACAAGCAACTCGAAGCTCGCCGTGTTAGAATAGTCTTATAATGGACACGCAAGGAAATGAAGACGTGAAACATATAAAAAATTGTTTATTCTACTTATTGTCTTATGGGGTGGTGTTTTGCACGAATGAATGAATTGAGTTTTTATTATAATTTTATATTTTTTGAAAAAAATTGTTGAATCAAATGTTTGACAATTATTATAATTTTATGATTTCAAAGAATTTTTTTCTTGAACAAAAAGAAGAGGGTGTCATCTCCTTTTGTATCTTGTGATCCCCCATCTTGTTTAGTTATAGATGGTATATATTCTCTCTTTCTTGTTGTCATATTTTCCCAAGCAGGATAAATTTATGCAATTGATTAATCAACGTTTTATTTTAATACAAATTTTTATCACGAAAATGTATAAAAATTTACTGCCGTATCCAGATTTTGAATTGGATAACCTATTTATTTACTCATGATTCAATCTGAACCTATACGCGTGCACTCCTCTTCACGTGACATAGTCGAAATTAACCTGCACCTCAGGGGACACGTTAAAATAGTTCCATATGGAGGACATTTAAAAGAATATATGAAAATATAAGAAAGTGCCCTACTCCACTCGTTGTTTTTAGATTCTGAGTTGGACGACCTATTTATTTAACACAGTTTCATAAAAGCTTAACCAGATTTATTTACTACGAACATGCTCAAATAGAAAGTTAGGTTCGGTTGATCAAACAAGTTGAACGTGAATAGACCCTCGCTTGACTCGATAAGTTCACGAACAAGTCGATTACATCTTTACTTTGAAAGAATAATTTATGACCATCAAACGTTACGTCTCACCATTTAAACATCTGAAGTCAGTCAAAGTAAAATTTGATTCCGTTTATTTTAAATGTAGATGGAGTTAAGATCTGCGTGCCCCGTTTACCGGAACCGGTCCTTTGATCTTCCCCGTCAAACGCCGGCCAGCCCCTTTCCGGCGTCTAGCTAGCCGGCAAGCGCTGCTGCTGGCATTCGACGACGGGGTAATCACGGGGTTCGGCCGTGGCGTCGCCCGGTTCTTCCGCCCACATCCACATCTCTCTCTCTCTCTCTATCTATATATATTCTTCTTTGCGTGGCGAACTGAACTTGCATTATCATACGCTTCCTCTCTTGAGATCTCGCGCATGTGGATTGTTAACGGTTTTTTTTTTTTTTGACGTGAACATACCGACACAAACCGGTCAGAGAGCCAAATCTGTAAGCGGTAGGAACCGGCAGAAGGCCAGATCTTTTGAAACGAGAAGTGTTCCAGCGGAGAACGCAACATGGTCGTCAACAACCCGCCGACCTTCAACGTCCTCATCCGGGGACCATTCAAAAGATTATATATATATATATATATATATATATCTCTTATGTATGTGTGTGTCCAGATTATAAATAACTCCATCAAGAGACGCCGAGATCATGTGTCGTCGTCTTTGGGTCGATGAGCAGGCAGGATTAGGGCTGTTCACTGTTCGGTTCAACCCGAAAAACCAAATCAAACCAGTACTTTGGTTCGGTTCGATTTGGTTTGAACTATCGATCGATTTGGTTTGGTTTCTAGGACCCTTCAAACCAAACCAAACCGGTAAACCGAATAACCCGAATTAGATTAAATATTTTAATTTAAGTTATATATAAGATAGTATTTATGTTTCTTTTCTTATAAAAATAAATTTTTTAATAGTTTTTAAAGTAAAATTAATGTAATCTATAAACATATACACAAAATTTTAATAAAATATGATTTAAAATGAACAAAATAAAATTATATACTGATATATTTACTATACCTTAATAAAATATGGTTTGAACCGAATCAAACCAAACCAAACCAAATTAATTTGGTTCGGTTTGGTTTGGTTTGGGAGATAGTTTGGTTTGGTTTGATTTGAGAAAAAATACTCAAAAACCAAACCAAACCAAATCATGAACACCCTTAGGCAGGATGACAATAGCATGCTCCACAGATTTGACTGGCTCATGTTTTTACTGACTCGATATAACTGTGTTTGTGTTTGAACTCACTCGTTCAGAATCCGATGCATTTGGTCGGTGTTTTGCGTGCTGGTTCGTTAAATCAGAAGTCACTTTAATACCCAAGCTAAATCCGAACTCCTTTGCGAAGTAACGTGAGCTCGAATTTGATCCGAGCTAGTTTTGGGTTCATTTCACAAAGCTTGAACAGGAGCTCGATTTAAACTTGAGTTCTGATAAATTCCAAAAATGTGCCCGCTAATGAGACCCAGGTCCATATTATTATAAGAACGTAGAATATTCTTCGACTTCTAATATGAGATTAAACCCTTTAACACTTCTTCTGGGCCGGTCACACCCGCTAGAGTCATGAAAAGAATAAACGAGATAGGACCGAGCAAACATGAGAGCGAGACCACTGGAGGACAGAGCCTAAGAAGAAATTCTAAAAACGTGTGTGTGTTGAGAAGACCTAAGTTCAGACTATTATAAAGACGTCAAATATCTTCTAACTTTGAGATTAAACCTTTTAACAAGTTCGAACTCGGATTGAATCTGATCTTAGTCCGTTCTACAGAATTTAATTAACGGGCATCACATAATTATTGAGCACTTATTTTTTAAAAAAAATAAATATTTAATTAAATGGTTGCTAACCCCCTGATTTATATCAGCAACTCTTTACCGAAAAGTTTGGCAGTGGAAAAATTCGCAGATCGAGCAGGTCGGCCGGCCTGATCTCAACCAGCCGGTAAAATTCTTAAAAGCGATCAGATTTTGATAGGCGTGCCCGGAGATTATTGTATTTGATCACATATATATACCTTGGTAGATGACGATGATTATCATTATTATTTCAGTTGTGTTTTGCCGTGGGGTTTGAGGTTATACCGGGAGTTTGGATGAATGATAAAACAAGTTTTTATTATGAAAAATTTTAAAACAAATTGGTCAAAATATATGTCGGTCGTCAATCACGATAAAAATATATTTTATATATAAAAAAATTGTTCTAAGAGGTAAGGACTCTCTCTCTCTCCTTTTCTGTCTTGTGGTACCCAACCCAACGTTTTTTGTTGTTGTTATGTCTGACTCATTTTCATAAGAAAAAAAGACTCCCCACACATTTTGTTATCACGTGCGCGCCCACTAAACTTGATAATCTTGCGTCTTAAACCATATTACATTTTATTCTAATGTATAATTTATCACAAAATTGTATAAAGGTTATCTTGCAACCAAAGACCATATGGTAAGGTGTTTGGTTGCATGGATGACAAAATATATTTTCGTCAAACAAATTTACGTTTTCGTAATAAAATTTGTTTGATGTGATGCTTGACAGCATTGATAGAGATATAATTTTGTAGGGAAAATTTCCCGCTGCAAGTGGCCCCACACTCAGTTTTGTTCTGCACGTATTTTGTGATTTGATGTGTATATCTTTTTTTTTTTGAACAGAGTACCAAATTCATTCGTATATATCTAACAGAGATACATACTTGACACGATGACACGCTGAAACATTTGGCCGAGTTAACAACAAACATAGTTGTCTTGGAAAATATATTTCCAAGAGACAAAAGAAGACACCAATTGACCAGCACGTTCAGGTGCAAATATGGTCGGATGGCAGAAGTAGAGACTACGTCAAGGGAGTATGACAATTGCTTTAAGACCAGAATACCACTCCAAACAGGAGTAGATAATGCCCATACCAACGGTCTCAACAAAGAGTTAGCGTCCAAGACGTTAAGAGAAACAAACCATAACTCATAACTCGGCCGAAGGACTACAAACAACAACGAAAAGAAAAAAAGATAAGACAGACATAAATAACTTGAAATCCGCAATTCTAGCATGACAAAAGAAGACAAAACATTTAATTTCTAAACATGAATTTATCAAAGAGTGCATGCATATAACTTTATTTTGCCTCCAAACACCTTATTATAATATTTCTCAGGTGTTTGTTGCAAAATAAAGTATACTCTTTTGCGGTGAAAAGTCTATATTAGGATAAATCTAATTAAGATCGCTATACGCCTAAAATTACCATGTTGAATAAGAAAAGAAAAAAAGCGGAGACCAAAATAATGCGGTTAGAACCAGAAGGTAACAAGGGCCTCTTAACCTCCTAAAAAATTTATTTAGAAATAAACTTGTGCCAAAAGGGTCCTTAGACATCAAATCAAATAAAACTGCGCACATCTCTACCTGACAGGGCCACCACATTAGTAGTTCTATAGAATTATTTATAATTACTTAAGAATTATTTATGGTCTATGCAATTTCATAAAATTTCTTTTTCAGGTTGTTGGCATTTTCTGCTTTTCCCTATTTTTTCGACGTTTCTTGAAAATATTCGGCTCGAGAACCCACACCTTAGATCCCGATTGGATCTGGATGGGATCCAAATTCTAACATCCCAATCTACGAATATGTTAAAGAGATTAAATCAGTGCACTACTATTAATATCGGTTAATCATTTTTCGGAAGTTAGGTTGAAAGAACTCCGAAGTTAAACGTGTTAGTTTAGGAGGATGGGTGACCTCTTGAGAAGTCGCACAGTTGTTAGCCTAGCCAGTTGATTTAGTTGGTTATTACATATGATATCAGAGCATGACCCAGCCGAGAGGTTCATGTGACTCGCTTAGGTGTGTGATGTATGATATGTGTGGTCTTAATGAAGATGTCAAGTTTTTAATAGGAGTAGATTGTAACACTCTAATTTATGAATATGTTATAGAGATTAATAGGATGTTTGGATGCTCTTTTCTAATTAAGACAATCTTATTTTTGAAGTTGAGATCATCTCATAGGGTGTTATCAATTTTAAAATTAAGTACACACGATCTTTGTGTGTTTGAAAAAAAAATCACAAAATTAAAAAGTTATCACATAGTGTTTGCAACATGACCCCAACAAAGTCTGGCCGCCTATATTTTGTCGCCCGCAAGATAGTGTTGTTGTACGAAGCACGAGTTCGGGGGAGTCCAATACTCTCTAACATGAAGTTGTTTGCCACCCTCCGATTGAGTTTCATCCTCAGCCCCCTCCACTTCACTCGGTTCCAAGTGGCCCCTCCCAGCCCTGTGTCCCTGTACTCCCTGTAGAAGATGGTGCTCGTGGCCGTGTTGTCTACCCACGGCATCCAACCAACGAGGTTGATGATCTCGGGTAACTACGACTTCATGAACACGTGTAGGGCTTCCACGGCCGACCGAGGAAGATTACCACTGACAAGAGGTTTTCCCAGGGCCTCATGGTGCACTCGTTGATGGATATCCCGGTGCTTTGGTTGGGGTCCTTTTGGCTCTGGGCGGTGATTGTGTCTAGTTGCCCTGGCATGGGCACACTTGGTTGAATGTTGCAGGACACCCCCCATGAGGGGTCATGCGACACCAATGCCGAAGGTCGCGACTGTGGGGCGTCGACTCTCGAGGGCTGCCCCGAATGGGGTTTGGAGGCGTTCGGGGCCATCAGGATGAGGACGAGAGTGACAAGGAAGCTGGACACAAATGTGAAAAGGAGCATATTGAGGATGAAGCCAACGGGGTGGGGGCGAGGGAGAGGGGTGGCGGAGGATGGGAGGCAGTCGTCCCCGGAAGGGAGAGGCGGCTGTCCCCGGAAGGCGATGACCACCGGAGGAGCAAAGAGGGGGGGGGGGGGAGAAGAGTCGGGCGTGTGCATCTCCCGCATCTGTCTCACAAATAAAACATGTCTTTCTTATTTTGTTTTCAAGAGAGATTTATGAAGAAAGATGTAGTAATTTTAAATAAAAAAGGGATCAAAAAAAACATAACTAAACAAGACATCTCTTTTATTTTTAAAATTTAAATCAAAAGTAGAGAAAAAATATAACTAAACGGAGTATAAATTAGTAGATTATCAATAACATCGATTAACTAATTTTTAGAGGTTAAGTTAGAAAAATTTTAAAATTAAACGTTTTATGTTAAGAAGATCGTAGTCTCTTGAAAAGTCACAAGATTGTTGACCGATTTAGTTGGTTATTACGCAAATCCACCGAATCAGTCGAGCAGATCGGCAGGCCCGGCCGATTATCGGATCGTACGGGGGACAATACTTCATTATTTCGATAGAGGCCAGATCCCCTCAAGTGGGCACCTGAGGGGGTCCGGTCAGCCCCCTCACATTGGGGCTGACAAGACGGTGATTTGACTCCCTCAAATCACCATCTTTTCATTGTCTTGTCAGCCCCAATGTGAGAGGGGCTGATCGGACCCCCTCAGGTGGGCACCTAAGGGGATCCGGTTTCATTTCGATAAGGTACCGGATACGGTACCTGATGGTACTGAACTACGTCTTCGGACCTGTCGTTCTGTGATGCTGTCAATCCTGGAATACCGTTGTCTCGATCGGTGGAGTCATCGGATCCCCTCGTGGATACCTTCCAGAAAAAAATCCCGAGCCAAGCGAAAGGCTGACCGCTGGCGCCGAAATGGATCCCTGGTCTCTACGGCACCGAAATCCAAACTGGATCCGGAAATGGCACGTGTTCGTCGAGCGCCGAAACGGATTCGCCTAAAATTTTTCTTATATATAATACATATGTATACTATTTTATGATATAAATGTATTGTATTATATTATATAAATAATAAATATATAAAAAATAAAAAAGTAAATTAAGTGCTTTGTAAGGGCTTGCTGCTGAGGAATTGAGAGTCCCTCAAACATTGTTATCGTCTTTCTGTCGTAAATTAACTTGGATTTACGTACGAAGCAGGAGGAGGTGAGGCAAAGGCGTGAGGTAGGGAATTTTGCTACGTGTGCAGGAGGACGGCGATCGAGAGAAAAAAAACCAATAATTCTCTTTTCTTTCTTTTAATATTTTCTATTAAATTAATCGATCAATTTTAGAGTGTCTGTCCATCACTTGTTTTGATTCTACGTATCGATCATTTTAAACTAAAACCAAATATTTTGGGAGAATACTTACATTATAAATAATATTTAAATAGGTTCATTGTTCCGACCAAAAATACAATCAATCAGACATGGGCTATGTGAACCTCAAGTAGTTTACATACTATATTTTTTTTTGCAAATTGATAAGTTTTAATAAACCCTTTACAAGAGTTAGTCTTGGCTCAGAGAACTATTCTCAACCATTCGTGTAATCATAAATATTATTTTATCAATTGATCAGATAGTTATATCATATCTGCGAAAACGAGCAAAAATTTTCAAACCTTTTCGTTTCTTTTCTTTTTCATTTAACTTGACTATAAAAGTACAGCAGATACATTGATTGTACCGTATGGTTTATTTTAAAGACGCATATATAGATATATATCGTAAAGATTAAAGCATAGCAATATTGTCTTCATGTTTTCATTGATAGAATTGTTATTTGTAAAGAATGAAAATCCTGCTGTCTATATATTTGCCAGACAAACCATTCTTCTTCGAAGAGCATGCATGCTACAACTGTTATAGCATCATCAAATACATGTACTCTTAGGATAGGTTCGTTTAAGATCGCCGGAGACGGATTTTTTTTTTGAGTAAAATTTTAAATGTAATATAATCCCAATCATTTTTCTTTGAAATTTACAATGTTATTTTTATATAAGTATAGAGTTATTCAGGGAAGAAAGAGATAGACTGGTAACCTGGCAGCTGCCACCGGACTTCCATGAGCATGACCAAACTAGTATTTCGATATAATTAACTTGAGTTATTTGTGAAACTAGTCCACTGGTGGAAAACCTTTTAAAAAGAAAAGGTAGCCGGGGTTCTCACTTCTCTTTTTATTTATTTTATTTCATAATGATTTTTTTTACAAATTGACCTTTTATGATTTATCTTAATCCTAAATATATCTTATATTTTTATTTTTTAAAAAATTTGAAATATTAATTTATTTTCATTACTGTGCATGTGGTTTATCCCTATTAATTGCTGTCATTAAACTACTAAGATTATTAAAATACTCTCTCTTACTATAAAGTCTCGGTAGTGGGTGGATGGTGAGAGAGAGAGAGAGAGAGAGTAATGGTGCAAATAAATAAATAAATAAATACATTCTCAATTAAGTCTAAATTTCACTTAATAAAATACATGCTTTGATTGTTTATTTTCGTAATTGTGCCATTTGAACACAAAATAAATCTAGCTTATTAACAAGTCGAACTTGAGTGAATCCCTACTCTAATCAACAATAAAGGTCACAAATGTCACGCCCCGGATTTAATCCTGCACAGCGGAACATAATCCGACGACGTAACTGGGGAAATAACCCCAAAAATTATATCGATTTGGAACAAAAGAGACTAATATCACAATATCCAAGATTCCTTCTAATATATCATGCTAATAATACAATCAAATAAAACATATACCAATCTATGACATAAAGATCATCTAATTGTCTTCTCGGGAATCGATCCACCATGCTTCTGCTGCGCTAAACCTGATTACCTGAAAAATTAATAAGAGGATTGGGATGAGTACGACGACTCAGTAGACACCCCATCATCCGCCAAATCGAATAGCCAGAAGGCCCTAGATGTTAATTAAATAGGTACCCAGACCTACACCAATTATATGTAAATATAGGCTAGTCAATACATTAGATATATGACTTAATCCATGTATTTTACACCACCAACCAAAGCCTATAATCACACCAACCAACACCTATATGCATCATAACACGACCTAGTAAAGATGGTATGAACATATGCATAGACACCTACTATATGCTCCATATGATGATATACTACAAATGAGACACACCATACATACACCATGCTACATAACATGATACTTGACAAAATAAAATACATCACTAGACCATCTATACCATACCATGCAAAATACATCTATCCTCCAACAAGAATCACATTCACACATATGCACCTATCCTCTAATAGATGCACATATCATGTACACATTTTTATTAGCAATGAATGCGTCGTCTTGCCACCTCAACTAGCTACCACCTGCATCTATCATATATAAGTACCATATACTAATCGAAATCCCATAGTGCACCTAAAGCGAAGGTGGCACGTAGGATGCCCATGATCCGGGATCAAAGGATGCACCAGACGGCTTTAACCCCTCACGTCACGAGTCATGACTAACTAGTCTGGTGTAGCTCAGTTTTCCATTCACAGTTTCGATGCATCATGCATCCACCTCAATCATGCCATGCCATGATCACCAATATGCAAGATCAATAAACATCAACAATACTATGCCATGACATAACAACACAAACTATGAACATTAACTTGAATATATACACAACCAAACTATGTTAGACAACCATGCTCAAAATGAACTAAAATGAAACAATATCAACATACAGACACCTAAGCATGATTAAACATGAATATAACTAGGTGCTGGAAAAACTACTCATCACATCGTCTAATCTGGTTAACCTATCACCATTATTTAACAAGGTTAACATAATATAATCAAGCTAATATGTAACCAGATGATTAGCTAAAAAAATGAACAATAATACACTACTAACTAAGCAAGATCTCATATATACATAATAGAGACATAAACACATATCATCACATGATACCGCGCACATCTATCTTAACTAACCCATGTCGACTCACAATTTAAGTTCAAAAGTGTAACTACACACACCCTTTAATTAAAAAGGTCAACTCTAATAATCATGGAGGATTAAATATGAATTTTTAATGATAATAGACACGTCAAGGGTGCCTACCTGATCGGCGTTAAGGAACTCGAGAATCGGCGACCGAAAAAGGTATCAAACGTCGGCTACGCAATGCACCGCTAGAACCGATCAAAAAGGGTTAATTCTCCCCACTCAAGCTGCTAAAAAAAAAGTATACACAAGGAGAATAGGCTGTTGGATCAAGAGAAATTTTTGAGAAAATAATTGAGGAGAAATACTATTCAAGATAATATGATAGAGAGAATAGATAGGAGAGAGAGGGGACTGCTCACGGCGGATAGGGGGCGGGCGCACGGGCGGCGCATGGCGCTGCGGCGGTGAGCGGCGCTGGGCGCGCGGGGTGCGGATGTGCCGATGGCAGGCGGCAGGCGGCGCGAGAGGGTGTGTGCGCGGGCGGTTGGTTGCGCGGCGCTGCGCGGGCGGCAGCGCAGGCAGGCCGCAGGTGGCCACGCAGCAGGCGGGCGCCGGCGGGCCGCGATGGCTGGGGGGGGCGGTGTGGCGCTGGGCTGCGGCAACGGTGACGTCGCGTTGGCGGCAGCGCGCGGCGCTCGTCAACGGGGGCAAGACGAGGGCCGCCGAAGGGTGGGGGCGATAACCGGTTGGTGGCAAGCGCAGGACGCGGTCGGTGGCTGCGGGCGCAGCGCGGGAGGCAGTGCAGGGGGTGGCGGCGCTCACGCGGTGAGGGGCGACGCTGGTGACGATGGGCAAGGCGAGAAAATGGAGCATCGCATGGCGACCAACGGGAGGCGAAGATGGCGAGGAGACGGCGGCGAGGGAGAGAGACACAGGACACGGCAGGAAGAAGAAATCGGCGAGAGAGAGAGAACCGTAGGAGGCGACGGCGGTTTAGGAGGGTAGTTAGGGTATGGAGAGAGATAAAAATGGAAGGAGAGAGGGAGAGATTTAAATACCATAAATTACATATTTAATTATATTTACAATAATAATATACTTAATATAAAAAAATGTGTACGTTACAACAAAAGACTTGTTTAAATAATTATTTTAAAAATTAAAGTACAAGTATCTAATTTTATAGTGTCGACTAAATCTATTAAATAAATTAAAATTTAATTTAATTTGAGTTAAGTTTAGATAGAGCTAGCTGCACAAACAAGTTCATATCAAACGTTGAATCAATTTGAGCTTAGATTAAACTCATGTCAAGCTCCTATTTGAGCTAAAAGTCAAAGTCATTCTCGATTAAGGAACTTTTGGAAAGGAAACGATAAACAAGTTAGGAAGAATAGGATTAGAAGATCTCTTTGGAACATGTTGCAGTACCAGATTTTAGCACTGATGCTCGATGGTTGTTAGGGAGAGAGAGTTACGGTACGTAACTATATGTACATATTGACGTACATCAATTGTCACGACCCGGAATTTAAATAACATAACCACAAATACGCAGCGGAAATACACAATGTCGTGACAGTGGGATGAAATCCAACACTTGGATTCCACAACCCAAACTTAAACAATTAATTTCCTAAGATCCATCAAAACAAGAGAATAGAATCATACTTCTAAGTCTATCCACACTCTTGTTCAAAAACAACCAAGATCATCTACCTAAGTAGAGGATACCAAGAATCTCCATGTGCAAATGACTCTGATTCCTTTGGTTCCACTCGATCCTCATCTTCAAGCTCTTAAATCTTCAAAACTCGCTGAAAAGTTTAACCCCCAACGGGGTGAGTCGGGGGACTCCGTAGGATTTACACCCTTCACCCATCAATCGGGTAAATACATATAATCAAGCAATGGTATGTAACATATCTAAATTGAGATGTAATACAAAAGTATAGAATGTCTTCTATATTAATCTCATAACCCATATCTGAACATAATTATCTTCAAAGAAAAGATTATGCCAAAGCCAATTAATTCTAGACCAATGCACACAAGACCATACAAGCTAGACAAATATCATCTAAATGACCTCAATACTTAACTTAACATGACCAAATTAAAACGTACAAATTCGATTTTTCTAACATGACATGGTTTAACATCCATACATGACACACAAGCAACATATTACATATCCTTTCCAGAACACATAGCCAACGAGCAAGGAATTGGTCGCCTTGCTTCACATGTACAAAAAGCATTCACCACCTCTAATATATATATAGAAATAACATATACTAAGCTAGCCCAAAGTCCACCTAGGCAGTGGGGACACCAAGCGAAAACCGCGGTAATCCGGGATCCGTGGAGGGCCGGATTCAACTAAGTTACCCGCCACGCCCACGGGCAATTGACTAGAATAGGCCGGTGAAGCCTTCATAGCACGTCATATCGTGAGTTCATAACATAAAATCAAATCAAGACATACTTGACCATACCATGCATACATGACATAAACATCTAATTTCATAACCGTTCATGCAAGACATAACAAACTAAACAAGACATATGATAACCCGACTTAATTGAACTTGCTCTTAATGACAACTCATACTAATCATGACCAAATTGACATGACTAACTATGCATAGCATAGCCCATGATCTGAAACCAAATTAAACATATTTTAACATAAACTAGACAAGACTTGTACTAACCAACCTGGCTGACATATCTAAATCAAACCTATACCAAACTTGACCATATGAACATAATCATATCATGCATGACATAATACATAATCTAAAATCATACTAATAAAAATTTACATGATCCTCACACATGCAATGACAAACCGAACTAGACATACTAAAACATATGTACAAGACACTTAACCTAAGTCATGCTTTACATAAACTAAACAAATTAAGATCTCATGTAATCAATCATAATCTGACCAAAACAGGTTCTAAAAGGTATAATTTGATGACCCAAGAGTTTTTCAAGTCTACACATAATTAACCTTCAATTCTTATTCCAAACTAGCATATAATCACTTACATGGTTTTCATAAGATCAAATTTGATAGAAAAGGGTTCTACCCAAGCATAATCAAGCTAAACATGTTCCATAATATACAAAATACTAATTTCAAGTTCTGATTTCAGAAATTTTGTGAAAATCAATAATTACAAGTCCAAAGTCTAAGACTAGTCAACTTATGATCCATAAGTTAAATCATGCATATTTTCTAATCAAAATGGGATCAAATACATAGACAGGCTTGAGAAACCTACCTGGAAGCTCCTGTGAATTTTTCGGATTTTTCAGAATTTTCCTGCTATTTTTCTTGGCCTTAAATCTAATTTCCGGATTTAATAATTCCGAAAATCAGATATGGCTGAACCGGTGCCGAACCGGGCGGTTCGACCGGCGGCTTACGGCGTTGAGCCGGATGCTGGACCGGGCGGCTGGACCGGGGTGCTGGCCGGCTCGATCGGCGGCTCGCGACGGCAGTCATGGCGGCGGCGCGCGACGGCGAGGTGCGGCGGCGCTCGCGACGGCGGGCGCGGCGGAGCTCGGGGCTCCGGCGGTGACGGAGACCGCAACCGACGACGGCGACCGGCGCAGAGGGGGTGGAAGCTCGACGCGCGCCACCGGGGGGGGGGGGAGAAATATATACATCAGAGGGGGAAAGGTCCGGCGAGCGGCGGTGCGCAAGGGAGAGAAGAAGGCGGCGGTAGCCGCGGTTCGTGCGTCCCAGGTAGGCGGCCTTCACGCGGGTGGCGGTGGTCGACCAGAAGTCAGAAGGGAGGGAGGGGGGGAGAGAGAGCTTCGATGGGGGGGGGTTCCGCGAGGAAGATATACAGGAGGAGGGGGTTTGCGTGGCCGAGAGGGAGACGAGAGGAGAGTCCAAGCGGAGAGGGGGAGTCCGGTGAGCGCGGGGGCGGGGGGGGGGAGAGAGAGAGAGAGTCCGGGGGGCGCGTAACCGGCTAGAGAGAGAGAGGGCGGGACGGGCGGGTGTAACCGACGAGAGAGAGAGAGAGAGAGAGCGGGCGGGGCGGGGTGGGTGACCGGCGGGAGGGAGAGAGAGGGCAGGGCGGGGTGGGCGGTTACTTTTTTTTTTTTAAACGTCAGATATTACATCAATCGTAAAAAATATTTTTTAATAAAATTTTAAAAACATTTTAAAAGCGAAATATATTTAAAATTAACATAACTTGTAAAAACGTAGCTGTAAAATTATATAAATTCAATAAACCCAAGTTACCCGGGGGGACCGCGGCCTCTGCGGGGGGAGCCCGCTGTCAGCAGTCAGCGCGCGCCCCCCGCCCGGCGAGGGCCACGGGTCGAGGGGGGCCTCGCCGTGGTCTCCGGCGCGTTGGCGGTACCCACTTGCACTCGAGTCAAACGCCGGTGCTCGTCGCCGGAAACGTGTCTGCCCGGAGTCTCGCCGGCGGGCCCGGCGGTGAGGGGCAGCGAGAGAGCCGGCGCCCGTCTGAATTTTTGACCCGCGGCTCCGCCCCCGTTCAGGATCTTCCGGGACGCGGGTCCGACGTTACCGGCCGGCGGAGGCCGCACCGACCCGGTTCACCGCCACCCTTCGACTGTCCTTGAGTGGGGCCTCTCCGGACCCTGGTGAGGGGTGTCCGGATCATCTCAGTTTAACGACGAAAGAAACATTTTTTTTATCTTCAATCAAAATGATCAGGTGTCGTTTAAGTGATTATTCAATAATAATTAGTTTATTATTATTAAATTTTTTCTGAATCATTAATAAACCGACCAGTTCAATAATAAATTATATTAATTTCAGTGACAAGTTAATAACATTTGAGTAATGATTCAACAAATACTTATTAACTTCTTAATAAATTATTACTGAAATCAATATAAATAGTTACCGGAGCGAAAGTAACTCTCATTACTGAATCGATTAGCTTAGCTGTGCAATAATACGATAAGAACTTACTAACGATAAATCAGTTATTACTTAACCGTTACTTAAGTGACATAAGAATTATGGTATGATCAGAGATGTTTCGTTCGCAATGAAATTGAGGTGATCTGATCTCTGCATAGAGAGACATGGAAAAGGGTGTGGCTATTAGCGAAAAAAAGGATGAAAATGAAAATTTTATAATGGTACGAATTTTGTGAATTATGGACGACATCCACCGGTTTGTCGGCGATCCAATTAAGGCGACCGTAACGTATTTCTCGGAACATGGAGCAGTCAACCATACTGTTGGAGGAGGCAGTTTTTTACGTTCCAGCCGGCTAATTGAAGGTGAGCGAAGAATGGAAGTATTAAAACGTCATATATATGGAAAGGAGAACAAGATAAGAATATAATAATATGGGAGGTGATGGATCAATGCAGTGGCTGGGCTATAAGAGAGAGAGAGAGAGAGAGTAAAGCAGAGTCCAATCCTCCTTCAAACTCTTCTCTCGACCATTTTCTCCTCAGTTGCACCCGACCGATCTTTCTTCCTTCTTATCCTCTTCTCGAACAGCTGATTCTTACTCCTTCCTCCCTCGAGTCATGTCGGATAACAGGGATCTCTACCCCCATGACCATGACGACTTCTTCAGAAGCCGCAGCTCCTACCCCGCCCAGGAAGATCACGTGTTCTTCCCCGAGAGGTTCGGCGGCGGCCTCGCCGCCGGCGCCGGGGATCTCCACGGCCTCGTCGACCTCAGCTTCACCGGCTGCCTCAACAGCTCGGCGGACTACCATGCCCTGGAGAGGGCCTTCGATCTCTCCTGTTCCCCTTCAGCCGAGAGCTTCTTCGGCAGCCCCGGTGACGCGAAGCCCGCCACCACCGCCGGCGACAACATGGCGATCGACCTGCTGTCTTACCCATCCATGACCGCTGGCGCTGGCGCCTGTGGCGCCGCCGGAATAGCTGCCGGCAGCGGAACCCCAGGTACTCCGAACACATCCGTGTCCTCCTCGTCCACGGAAGCGGCCCACGGAGAGGAAGTCTCCGGCAGATGCAAGAAGGAGCAGGTCGAACTCCCCATAGGTGTCGACGACGACGGAGGCGGCAATAAGTCCAAGAAAGCGTAAGTTCGAAGCTCATCCTCTCCCATGGCGATCTTGTTTCCCAAGCTTGTTAGGCAGCTGTGATGTGATCAGAAGCTAACTTCCTCCTATGGAATTCGTCTTGTCGACACACCAGTGGATCTGTGGCCAGATGGGGTTTTAGTGGAATGGAAAGTTAGGTTTGCTTTTATGGAAAGGTTTTTTTTCCCCTTATTTTCCTGCGACTGAGTCAAATTTTAGGGTTTCATAGATGCCTTCGAAGTCCTCAAAAATTCTGGCACCTGTGCCCTCCACATCTTTTCAGTTCATCCACGTAATAAGGTGCTTTCTCATTTCTTAGACTTGATCAATGTTCCCCAAGACCAGAAAACAAATAAAAAAAGAGACGTGAAAAGATATATATCTAAGGGAGAGAACAGTTACGGGATTCGGCTGTGCATGATCTCGATCGATCTCGTCTTCGCCCCTTGCACTGTTCTTACGGATAATATATATGTTGCAGGCTAGCTCCCTGGAGGTGCTAGCAACGAAGCAAACTGATGGCATTGGCTTTCATCCTGCTGGCTGATAATATTGATGCATAATTTTCTCAGGAGCAAGCCGAGGAAGAAAGGAGAGAAACGCCAGAGAGAGCCCCGCTTCGCCTTCATGACCAAGAGCGAGGTGGATCATCTCGAGGACGGCTACCGCTGGAGAAAATATGGGCAAAAGGCTGTCAAGAACAGCCCCTATCCAAGGTCGGATTCCAAACGACTCTACTGCAAATTATATAAGACCATCTTAATTAATTAATCAATCTTGTACGATATATATAGTCTCCTGATCACCAAAATGTTTTTGCTTGATTATTCCGTCCGGTGTCCAGACGAGTTCATTTGATGCAAATTTTACCTGATGATTAACACATATATAATTAAAACCATGGTGCAAAATTTTAAACTAACACATTTGAAAAAGTGTTTTCTAAAATGAAATCACAAAAAAATCTTATCTTCAAAACTAACATCTTCTTGAATTTGGGCAATCCGATTATTGAAGAAGTGTTAGTTTTAAGAATAAAATCTTTGTGTGTTAGTTTTAATCAGAAAAAACTTATTAAATAGCCAGCTTAAAAGTCCTCCTCCCATTAATTAATTAACCACAATCAGATTTCCTCAGTTCCTTCACTTTAATTTCTTCCTCTCTTCGGTCCCTCCTCTTGCAGAAGCTACTACCGTTGCACTGCACCCAAGTGTTCCGTGAAGAAGCGAGTGGAGAGATCCTTCCAAGATCCTTCCATCGTGATCACGACCTACGAAGGGCAGCACACCCACCAGAGTTCTGCGACGCTGCGAGGAAACACTCATTTCCTGGCGCCGGCGTCGCCGTCCCTGCCCGCCGGGTTTCGCTCCGAGCTCCTGTTGCATCACCCAGCTCCCTCGCCGCACGATATGCAGCATGGCGAAGCCAGCCATACATACTTGCAGAACCAATCTCTTCTGCCCTCTCCGCAGCTTCAACAGTACCCCGACTGCGGCCTTCTGCAAGACATTATCCCTTCCTTCATCCACAATAGACAATTATGATCTCTCTCTCTCTCTCTCTCTCTCTCTCTCGTGTACGTAAATGAGATGCTATGATCATGTATTATATATAGCACGGCGATATATGGAGTAGCATACCCATGTGCCCTACGGACCGTTCAAGTTAGGTGTTCCTCTTGCCTTTGCCTGAATCATATATCACAGTGTCGTGAAGAAGTAAAGGCATTGGGTTGTGCTTGTGCTTCCAACGAGAAGGCTGGCCATCTATTATGGCGATCACCTACCAAGTTCGGCAACTAAACATTTACGCTAGCTTTTGCTACCACCATCGCATTCAAGCGGTCTTCCTTTGGCGCGAGATGCGGATGGTGAGGTGGGGAGGATCGGGTCGCTTGAATTATCGGCGTTGCAAGGCTTGATATAATTATGTGGGCGGATCTCGTCGTGTTGTCAATGGCATCAATTATGAAGTCAGGTAATTTGGATGTGTCCCAGAGCTTCTCGATCGGATGAGGACATCTGGGCGTTCTCAGAGAGACGATAGTTCTTGAAGTAAGGGTTCTGTTTGTTCAGGGCGTCCTCTTCCACAAGAGATTGGAAGCTATTGAGAATCTGGCACATATTATTGTATCTTCTATCAGAGCTACGGGCAAATGATCCCCGCAAAGCAAGAGAGAGAAGGATCCTGTGTCTGAGTTCTTGTATGAAACCGTGCTATCTCAGGAATTTCTGTTGCTTGCCCTCCTACTTTTCTTATCTTCTACTTCTTCTAGAGTAATTTGTGTTTTAGTCGAATATATATGTAAGAAAATTATCTCTCTCTTGCCATTGCTTTGAACTCTCTCTTGGTGAAGCACGGCCGTCGTCTCTAGAGACACCCAGTATTCATTGCTTCTCTTGGACTTGTATCCTTTGGACATGAACTAATTTTCTTTGGAGATGTGATCATCCCCTTAATTTAGCCAAAGACCCATAAGAGTGCGTCTCACACCTATAAAGGTTTATGCGTATTATTTAATTTACACGTGAAACTCAATCTTTATAGGTTTTTAGTGAGTAAAATATTATCGATCATATGATCGAGGAGAACTCATTTTTTCCCCTCCAACTACACTTCGTTGTGTCTTTGCTGATGCCGCAATTTGTTTGACAGCACGAGGTCTTCTTAACATTTCACTAAGAGCCTAAGAGCCTGTTTGTTTTATTGTAATTTTCTTGTTATAACAATTCTTTGTCTAAGAAAAAGATTCTTTATAGATTTTAAAACAAGAATTTTTACTAAAAAAGAGATGAAACAAAACAAGAGACCTCATGATCAAGATAATTGTATAACTATGATATGTTTTGGTTTTGATATTCACACCCCCTCGATCCCCATGTAAATAAGCAAGAACCATGGTTGCAAAATATAGTATTTTATATTTATTTAAACAATAAAAATATGAACAAATACACCATTACACGGAATTTCAAGCTCTCGAACAAACAAACATTTCATCATGTGAACATAAAGTGTATTAACCATCTCGAAATTGCAACTTTGAGTTGCAGAGGTCCAAACTTAATTATAAGCACGGATATCTTCCTTCTTTATCTCATATGTGACCAACTAACTGGTTTCTCATATGCAAGTTTTTTTTTTTTACTTTGACACGTGTTGGTGACAGTTAAATGTGGGTGACGGTTTTTTTACTTTGGGATTATTAATATAGTGTCAGAGCAAGGGCCACGGGATCAGAGAGTCAGACTCGTAGACATACATATCTTCCTTCTCAATCTCATATGAAACGATCTAACTAGGCGCATCTGTAACTGTAAAATCCTAGCTACCCTCGGTTACGTACACGAGGGAAGCTTTCCCATCGACGTGATTCGTAGGTTCTGAAAAGCACTGCCGGAGAAGCGGAACCGGCCGGCCTCGAGGACCGTGGCGACGTACCGCCACCATACGACGGCTGTAATGGCCGTCATGGGAGCGGGGGAGCCGGCGAACAGTAAACTTCCGTATGGTTGGTGTGCCCGGCAGAGCAGCCGGCCGGGTCAGAGGTCCCGGCCGGCCGGCGTCGGTCCACAGCTCCGGCCCTCGAGAGGGAAAGCGGAGACGCGCAACAGATGGCGACTCTTCTCCGGCCCCGTCGACGGTAGCTGCCGGCAGGCATGGCGCCAAAGAGGTCGGCTTGTCCGAATGTTTGCGCTGAATCCGGCTTCTCTTGGATTTACCGGGTCAGAAGCTGGATGTTGTACAACGTACGCATCGGAGAGAGAAGGGGACTGGAGAAGATCGAACCTTTCTTCCGCCCGAATGAAAATAATATGAAAAAGCCGAGAGCGCCGAAAGATTCCTTACAGACCAGTCTATGTCCCGTAACTATCGCAGACCTGTGTAGTGAAAGCCACAGGGTTGACCACGTTTTTTGTATATAGTTGTCCAAAGATATTAGGGAGGGGGGGTTGGTTGTATAATAGTTTTTATGTTATTTTTTCATGCTAAATTATAGTAAAATAAAATATACGATGCCTTGGGCCAAAAAATTATCTTCTTTGGCCAGATGTGATGACAGAGAGTGGAGACCATTTATAGCCATGAAAGATGGGGATCACCATGGGAAAAAAAAAATCTCTATCACTTCTTCATCCATGAAAGAATCATATACAAAAATCATATTTTTAATGCTCAACACGGTTTTGACAAGTTTTATTTTTATATACAGGTATTTTTGTAAGAGAAACTCAATGTATCACAAACACTTCATCAGTTGTTGTCATGTACACATAATCATGTTTACATTGAGTTTGGTTGAAAAGTAAATCAAGTTTTTATCACTAAAATATGTTTTGACAGAAAAACTTGATAATGAGGATACATGACAATTATTTTTCTTAAAAAAGGCAATTAATTTTAGAGAGAATTCTTTGTTAGACAAGAAAAGAGGTAAAACTTTTTCTTCCTAGTGGTCCTTACCTGTCTTTAGTTGTAAATGGTCCTCACTTTCTTTTGTCATCACATCCCATCAAACATGACAACTTTACATCTTTGACTATCTAGAATTCATTTTAATATTTTTTATTATTAAAATGTACAAAAATTTGTTGCGTAACAAAACACACTCAGTAACTTTAGGGTTCCAATTTTTTTCACCATCATCTATTTTTTAGTAATAACTTTTGCTGTCTTCTTATAATTGCAATTCTATTTTCGAGAACTTTTGTGGTGATCGTTTACTTCTTACGTGCGTCAGCTTACTTGAAGACCAAATCTCTCTTTGTAACTTAAAGGGAAATCTTTGACCAGGCATAACAAGTTTAAAGTTCTCTCTCTTTAGTATTAATGATTTAGATAAATTCTTTTTGAAGCATCAAGTTTTGATTACCGTCTGTGTTGAGGATCGCGGCGAATATCATTGATATAGTGCGGAACTAATATATCGACTCTGCAAAGAATAAATAAACAAAATATATACGAGAAGTAGAGATAGAGAGGAGCACACCAGGATTTACGTGGTTCGGAGGCGATATGCCTTCCTACGTCCACGGGCGAAGACGAACGACTTCCACTATATAAGAAACAAGTACAAATGATGGAGAATCTCTCAAGACCCGAAGCCATTTACACCCTCAAACTCTCTCTATGATATTTCCTAAGAGAATACAAGAAATAGAGAGAAGAAGAGAATAAAGTGGTGGTGGCTCTCTCTTGCTAGCTTGGCCTTGTCTTGCTTATGTATATGTTCTTGCCCCCTCCTCATGCCTTTATATAGGGGTGGTAAGAACTCTCTAGATATGACTAGAAGATACCTTTTTCTTGGATATCTCTAGAAAATATCCAAGCACTCTCTAGATGTCTCTAGAAGACATCTAAGCACTTCTAGATGTGCCTAGAAGATATGGCTAGAAGAGTCCGGAAGATTCTTAAGTTGACCAAGTCAACCTTTACAGTCTGGTATGGGGATAAAGAGGAATACATCAAGGTTATCCTTGAACCACTATTTGTTTTAGCGATAAAATCATGGTTATCACAATTTAAGATAATCTAGTTTATCCTCAAAATCAAGTATAAAGATGGTGATAAGTCGTTCTTACTAATTTTTGGAATACTTTAATGCTAGACATAACAATCGGGGATACGATCGCTCATTCTCTCTGCAGTTCTCAATGGTGGCCTAATCTAGTTCTCAAGGCGATGCCCTCAACGCAACTCTGGATGACAGCTTCAATGGCTCGCTTCTGTAGTGATTTTCTCCTCTTTCGAAAATGCCTCCTCTCTTCCTAGCTGATATTCACCATGGTTCTTCTTTCACAACAGTTTCATCTCTTGATGTTGACCTCTCTTTTTTCATTGCGGTATTCTATCCGAAAAAGTAAATATTTCACTCCTCTAGCGTTTCCCTCCGCATGGAGTATGTGATATCGATAAGGAGTAGGCAAGGTGCAAGTCTACGAGGCATATAAAAATTATATTTATAACGATTAAATTAGTTGGCTGACCCAACAAGCGTACTAATTATGAACCTTCCAAGAGATCATCAATACTCGACCTACTCTCAACAAAGCACGTGTAAATTTAGATTTTTTTCAACTCAATTCTTAAAAAATAGTTAACATCTGGTGTTATTGATAGTTCACTGATTTAAATTTTTAATATATTCTCAAATCGGAAAATTATAAGTTACCTTATTAATGACTTAAGAATCTCATCAAATATCACACATATCACATACCTAAATGAGTTACATATATGTAAAGATTAAATCAACTGACTGACCTAACAACTATATTAATTAGGAGTCTATTTCTAATATAGCATGTTTAATTTCAGATTTTTTTCAACACAATTTTTAAAATATAATTAATCGGAGTTGTTGGTAGTCTATAGATTTAATCTCTTGACATATTCACAAATTCGTGTGTTACAATTTTAGAAGGAAATGAAGAGAAAGGGAGAGAATGACACATGAAGAGAAGGGCATGAAGAGTTTTGCGTTTAACCTCCATCCACATCCACCCCCTTCCACAATCGCAATTGTACGACCCTTTGTTGATGGGAAAGGTTGCATCAATGCCATCATCACTGGCCATACTAAGAGTGGGTCCCGAACTGTGCAAACTAGGGTTGTAAACAAGTCAGATTTGACAGTAGAGTCATCAAAAGTTAAGTGTTTTAAATCTAATTCTGATAATTTCATAATCATTGTTTTTTTATTTCAATCTAATTTTTATTTTTTATCAAACTTTTTGATATTTTTTTAAATATATATTAAATATTATTTTTATTGAATTGAGTTAATAATTCACAGATAATTATTAAAATTTGATATAATCTCTTTAAAACTTTAATTTTATTATTTTATCAATTTATATATATCATAATTTATGGTTTATTTAATTTATTTATATATACTTTTATCAAAATCAAAAAATAGAATCAACTTACTTCGATTCGGATATACAATCAAAATATCTGATTCTAGGGGGAATGGGAATCAAGGATTTAAAGACCTTGAATCTAGGTTCGGGAATGAGATTGTTATGGAACTTCTTGGTGCAGAAGCAGTGTCTCTGGGTCAGGTTTCTTTCGGCCAAATACCTCCATAAATATAATATGTGGCAGGTCCAAGCTAAACAGTCAGACTCTCCCATTTGGAAGTTCCTGCTGTTGGTTAGACCTATTCTTTTTTCAGTTGTTGTTTGGCAGATTAAGGACGGCATTGGGATTAATCCATGGAAATATAAATGGGTCAACGATGAAGGACGTCCGCTACTTGCCAAGGTGCCAGGCAGGTATTTTCCAGGTTTAGTTAAATACCTTATTATTGATGGTTCCTGGAATAGCCGACTTATCTGTGACTAGTTTGATCATGAATCAGCAGTTCGCATCCTTAATACTCCCATTCGTTCTGACCTGGAGCAGGATATGCCTGGCCTTTTACTTCTCATGGTTTTTTTACTCTTAAGTCGGCATATAGATACCTGAATGAAGCAAACATTCCCCCTGGCTCCTCAAGTACTCTAGTTTGGAAAAAACTTTGGCATCCCAGGGTGGCTTGTTTTCTATCTAATAAGATGCTTGTGTGTTTATGAAAAATTCAGTCGGGTTCAATTCCTACTAATTGGGATGTTCATCGCAGGTGTGCAAAGGTTAATCCAATATGTAACATTTGTGGACTAGAGATGGAAACTCTGGAGCATCTCTTCTTATTGTGTCCAAGAAGCAAAGCTGTTTGGATGCTCTCACCTTTTGGCAGTAATCCGGTTTGGCAGGCTATTCCCTTACATCTTTTGATTTCTACATGGTTAGACAGGATTATTAGTAGAGATACATATATGGCCAACTTAGGCATTCTTGCTTTATCAACTCTCTGGCATGTTTGGATAGCGAGGTGCGGATTTATTTTTCAATCAAAGCATGAAAGTCCTGTTAAAATTTTTAGATCTGTACTAAGCACTGTTGATCTTTGTTGGTCTACAGCCCCCCTGACGGATGTCATTACCAAACTTTCTTGGTCTCCACCTGTCAAGAATAATTTGAAAATAAATGTTGATCGTGCTACTTCATATGTTGCAGGAGCAATCAGTTTTGTGGTGAGAGATGATGCAGGTCAGATTGTTTTTTGGTGCTCTAAATTATTAGATTCCAATTCCAATAAACCATTGGAATATTGAAAAGTAGGGATCATTTTGTAACAATTACAAAATGAGAACAAATTAGATAATTGTAGGGATCATTTTGTAACAAACCACCGAAAGAAATAACCGAAAAGTTAACAATAAAACATTGAAAAGTATGTCATTCATTTCATACTTTCCTAAAATTGTTGATGTCATCTTCTAGATACACACTAAAGGGGTGTTGTTACAGTGTATGTATTGTTAATGACGTTAATATTAAAAAACATAGATTAGAGATCACAACATAAGTTGAAACTTAAATGCTTTTTCTTACCGGAATCGCGTCAAGGTGGAATTGTTAAACAAATCAATACTAATTAAGAACAATGTATCAGTGCCCTATTGAGACCATGGATCACCTTATAAATAATGAAATCTATCTCTCAACTTTTTCAAAAAAAAAAGAAATCATCTCTTGCTAGATTTTAAAAGTGGAGAGAGATGATAATGTATGATTCTCTCTCTCTCTCTCTCTCTCTCTCTCTCTCTCTCTCTCTCTCTCTCTCTCTCTCTCTCTCTCTCTCTTCTTTAAAAAATATAAACTCATTCATTACAATTTAAAAGTCAAAATAAAGTCGGTACATACGTTTGGACATGATTGTGAAATGTTATAGATTTTAAGGATTAAACTTTCTTTCACTATGCCAACCAAACACACACTAAAAGGGAAGAGAGAGGCTGCCAAGTTTAGCTCTAGAAACTTGGCCTAGAGGTTTGGCCTTATCCCCTATTTATCCCTTGCCCAAAATTAATCAGACAAGGTAACCTTTCCTTCTTACTTAACCCATGTGCATGAACTTTATTAGTCAATATTCCGATTCACTAAATAGGCGAGACCTACATGTGGCAGGTTCAAACCTAGCACATCTACTAAGAATTTTAAGCTAGTTCATGCCCATGATTACAAGGTTAAATGAGCAACTCCTTATCGTCTAACTTCTACTAAAAAGTGTAAGACTATAGATTTGATATTAAGTCATACTGTAGACAACAAATCTCCATCCAAATTACATACTTATCTCCATAACTTATTCTACCAACCAACATGTTAAGATCATTACAAGTTACTAGGGATCATGTCTTACTAACCTTCTTGTCCTTGTTTAATTAATATGTAACTGTAGTTTCTATTGCCATATAAAAGATAGGATCATTGAATCTTGATTAAGTAATGAGAAACACATTCAATTTATGATTTTGGATGGAAACCACAAAAGGTTAGATTTTTTTGAGTTTTTCTTTCTATTTATAAGATGTGGTACGTAGGTGTCATAGATGAAATTATGAATTCTTTGGACACAAGAAATAAAATTTCTTCAAAATTCTTGCATCATGTGTGCCCCATCTCACTCCTATACACCTTATTCGATTTGTTTTCATAATATCTTGTATGAGAGCATCTAATCACTAAAAGAAATTAAGAGTGTTAATGGTGTCGATACAAGCTGTCACCGGAAACACAAAAGTCATCATCTAAACCATTTTGTAATAACTTTAAAACTACTACGTACCAACTTATTACAAATAAGTTCGTCACCATTGTTATTAACGACGACTTTATGTAAGTTGTCGTCACTAAAGTTATACGTTAAGCTGTTGATGACAATTTAAGTTGTCGCTTGTAACTAATTAATTTATTAGTGTTGGCTTAAATTATTATGGGCTAGGAGCATTCTGCATATCTATCACGATGGCTTAAAGTCATATGTGACTAATCTATGTAGGATATTGCATTTGTTCAAGGCGAAATTAGATATAATTCATCAACTTTTTTAAGAGAGAAAATTGGCAAGATGACATATTTTACCACTTGATTGATACAAATGTGAATCACTATACCATGTTATCCACTTAAGTAGTCATTGTTATACACAAATGATGCAACCTATCTTTTAATAAAATAATATAATATTTTTGTTACTTTTTTATTCTCATGTTTAAGATTGTATTTATATCTTAAAGTTTCACATTGTAGAGGTACAATTTTATGTACATTCTCATTTCAAAATAAAATAAAATCATTCTTATATTCATTTATTTTTTAGTAACTAGGACCTAAGTCTTTAATAATTTTTGTTTATATCAACTGTCAAAAATATTTGCATATTTAGGTAATGCATATTTAAATAAAGATATTAAAGTATTCATACAAATTTCAATGAGACCATTTATTGATTTTAATTGAATTAATTTTAAAATAAATTTTAATTCAGATAAATCTTGATAAGCTTAGTATAAAGATGTTTATGCATCTTTTAGCAGCTTAAATATTTTTTTTATTTTTTATTTTTTTCATCCTTGCTTTGTCTATTTGTTTCCTGATTATTTTGAATATCTTGAAGTATTTTTATCACTTTTCCATGCACAATTTCATCCTGTGGTTCATTTAATTGTATATCACCTTCATTGATTATATCAACTTCGACTTCCCTGTGGCAAATCCAAGTTCAAAAATGTAACCCATATGTCATCACAACTTAAGTGATATCTAGCAATATCTCTATTTAATATGAATGTGTTGCAACATATTCCGTGAAGATATTGGATTAAATTATTATGTCGACTATGTTTCTACAGGGTCATACATTCAGGAAAAAAACATAATTTAAGAAATCTTCTATTCCTTGAGAATACCTAGAATTTGACCAATTGGAAATATATAATCAAGATGTCTAGGTTACTCAGATACTTTACTAGATAGAAAAGTCTAATGTAGAAAGGAATATGTTTTTTTAAAAATGTAGTATGAAAAATAAAGTATGAACAACAATTCTATGCAAAACCAAAAGATAATACTAAATCTAACTAAACCTCTTCCAAATGAAGCAAGTATCAAATGAGAATCTAATTTGAAACTTCCTTAACAAAAGAAGAAGAGAAATATGATTAGATAGATATGTTTAACAAGTCTAAAACCTAAGAATATTTGATTGGTTCAGTTTGAAAGCACTTAGAAATCAAATCAATTTACTAATTTATTCAGTTTACTAATTTAATTTATTTGAAAAAATCCTGTACATCAAACTAAACTAGTCAATTTTGTTTGATTTGAAAGGCCAAGCCCAAAAAAATCAAACTGATTTATTCAATTTACTGATTTGTTTTGGTTTGAAAGGCCTTAAAAATCAAATCAAACTAGTTTATTTGATTTACCAGTTTGATTTTATTTGAAAGTCCTTATAAATCAAATATAACTAATTTATTTGGTTTACTAATTTCGTTTCAACGATGGCTTAGTTTGAAAAGCCTTTGAGAAACCAAACCACTATATTTCATTTACCAGTTTGGTTTAATTTAAAATGGCTTAGAAATCAAATTGTTTACCTATTTATTTGGTTCACATGTTTGGTTTGATTTGAAAGGCCTTGAAAATAAAATTAAACATGCTTATTCGATTTATTCCTTTGATTTGGTTTAAAAGACCTTAAAAATCAAACCAAACTAGTTTGGTTTATAAGGCCTTAGATATCAAACAAAATTGTTTTATTCAATTTACTAGTTTGGTTTAAAAAGCAAACCAAATCAAACTGGTTTATTCCATGTGCTAGTTAGGTTTGGTTTGGTTTGAAAGGTCTTAAAAATTAAATCAAATTGGTTTATTCGGTTTACCAGTTTGGTCTGATCTTAAAAATCAAACCCAACTCGCTTATTTTGTTCACTGATTTAGTTTGGTTTGAAAAGTTATAGAAATCAAATAAACTAGTTTTATACCCTAAACCAAATGCTAGTAATAATTTTAAGTTAAATCAACTTACTATTAACTAGGTCAAGGCAATTAGCCCATTATTGATTTGACTCCATTTAGACAATCAAAATTGAGCCAAATTGTTAATGAGATAATGATTTGATTCGGTTTAAGCTAAATTGACAACTTAAAACTTCAAACCAAATTGAACTGAATGGTTTGTTTAGTTTGGTTCTCATAGAGAGAGAGAGAGAGAGAGAGAGAGTTGAGTGAGTGAAGAAGGAGAGAAAGAAAGGGGGCATGCGATTATTAAAATAAAGTCACCATTGAGTTTCGACTGTTGAACAGTCGACTTTCGATAAATGTAGATGGCTTTATTTGTCACCAATGTGTTTCAGTTGATGTAGCTATCGCCAGTGACTACATATGCATGCCCGAAGTTCACTTTGGGCATACTTTTATTGTTTTCATGACGGTGGTAGCTGTCCCTAATATAGTATATGGCGACTATTTTGAAGCTGTCGCTAGTGATTGCGATGACTGCATAACTATCTTTACATTTGCGACAATGTTTGTCAAGTTGTCGCTACTAACTTTATTTTGGATGACTTTTTGAAGCTGTCACCGATAACTTATTGACAATAAGTTGAGTTGTCGTACTAAATGGAAATCTTTGATTGACAAATAGTTTTAATTTCTATGTTGCAAATTTTGAATGCACATGTCTGGCTGACAAATAATTTCAATTTCCATGTTGCAAATTTTGTATCTATCAGGAAGCACACCTTTTATAGAAAGATACAAACATTTAGAAAAATATTTGACATACATATATGCTAAGTGTAAAGAATACCTTATGGCCCGTTTGGTTAGAGTTTCAAATTTAATACTATATCAATATTGATATTGATAATTTTAGAAGTTGGAATATCAATATCAAAATTGATACAAGTTGACACTTGTATTACATAATGTGCTTTGTTTTCACTATCAATTTCAAAATTGATATTATTAACCAAACACTTCTTAGTGATTACTAAGAATATCAATTTTAAAATTGATAGTGATAGAGGTGTCAAATAGTGTTACCAAACAAGGCCTTAATCTCATGGGAAGGTGTATGTTGGAGAAGATATTGATACAATCAATGTTTAGTCAGTGAGCTGT
This sequence comes from Cryptocoryne crispatula var. balansae, assembly GCA_036172225.1. Classification (NCBI taxonomy): domain Eukaryota; kingdom Viridiplantae; phylum Streptophyta; class Magnoliopsida; order Alismatales; family Araceae; genus Cryptocoryne; species Cryptocoryne crispatula. Next base: position 4,742,505 of record CM069935.1, read on the forward strand.
CATGTAAGGGAAGAACCGACAAACATATAAATATAATATCCCTAGTGAGTATTATAGTTCATCAAACCACCAATTCTATATCGTGTAGCCGAGTGTGAAGATCTCTTATGTCAACAAAAGTCATATTCAGGATTAGAATGATGTATGGACGCAATTGGATAGCCGTAAATGTGAAACCGAAGAATTTATATTTCATAAGAATAACTTTTCCATGAAAAGTATATCCAAATCCGTCATTTGGTACGGTAGAAAATATATTTTCGAAATTATTTTCTCTCAGGTGATATTAAAGTTCTTGTAGATATTAATCAAGTTTTTAAGAATTCTGGTTGCACACAAATAATTTTGCATGATTATTTCATAAAAAATAAAAATATTTTATCACCGTATTATGTTCAACCAGATTCATCATTATAAAATAATTTTAAAAAAATATTTTATAACATTAATTGCTAATAAGAATATTTTTATTAAAATTCTATTTTACTTATATTTGAATATATGTAACATTGTGTTGTTATATTTAAATTTAGATTGATAAATTTTTATTTTATTGAGATTGTAACCTTTCATATTTATAGATCATACATTATGACCATAATTAGTATTGTTAACGTATTTTTTTAAAATAGATATTTTACTGTTATATAAAATTATATTCATGGTGCTTTTAACGTGTTTGTTAATTTTATATAATATTATTATAAAGGTAAACAGTTCTCATTAAAAGAGCAGAGACGAAGTGTTTAGCACGTAACATGCTCCGGAAAATGGCATCTGGGGGAATTTTTGAGATGCCAAAATCTAGACTGTAAGCTGGTCAAAGAAAATTATTTAGGTTGACTATTATTTTATAGGTAAACAAATAAAATGACTGAATATGTTTTCCCGAAAATAAGGCGCAGAACAGATTTTACGGTAACCAAATACACCTTAGTTGAAATGTGAATCATGTTGGAGGAGTCCGCAGACATGATTAGTTTTAGAGTTAGGTCAACATAGAATATATTTCATAAATCGATCTAACCATTCTAACGAATGATCATTAGGTTCGTGCATGGGAGTGGGAGTAGGTTTAGAAATCCGAACGTTTGAACTCTTAATTTCATATTTTAATTAAGGGGATATTTGATTAGACTTAATAGAATGTGTATAACCTTAATTTCATTTCTAATTTATTGTGGAACATAAATTTTTTTTATTTATCTCTGAAAATAAAAAATTGTAACAAAATATTTAAAATTAAGTGATTTATAAAAAAATTACTATTATATTTTAAACATTTTACTAAAGATTTCGATGTCTAATATTGATTAATTTTTAGAGGTTAGACATCAATTAAGTTAAAACATTGACCTAAGTTTGTGATAAAATGGAATATTTAATTTGATTAAGATATTTATATATTAAACAATTAAGTATTTACTCAAATACATATTATATGTCAGGTGTGCATCCTGCCATACATCATGCTGGATCCGCTTCCATAACATAACACTAAGTTTGATGTTGAATTTATTATGATCAATAATAGATATGTATGAATTACACTCTTTCATTGCAGGAAGATGATCAGTAAATAATAAGTACATTTTCCTCTTACCTTTAAAAGTGATGAACAACCGTAGGAGATTAAATTTTATGTGAAAAGTTATACAGCGATTTCTATGAAGAGCACGTATATCCTCGTTGAAGATTTTTTTTGAACAAACATCAACCACTAATATTATATATAACCAAACAGAGTACAAAGACACGAATAAGTAGAAAAATTAACAAGACACACCTTGACCACGAAGAACAACAAACATCTGCCGAAAGTTAAAGTCACCAAAGTAGGACAAAGCCATGAGGTGACCAGCACAGTAATGTGCATATACTGTCGAACGGCAGAGATAGAGACTCCACGGTGGGAGTTTGAGCAAGTCCACGAGATTGGATGAACACACCAAAAAGGTGTGGTTAACGCCCAACCTAACAGTCTCGTACAAGAGAAAAAAAAACTAAGTCAAGGACATACGACTCTGTAAAGACACACAAACAACAACCCGATAAGTATACCGAGATCCACATTTCCAGTGAACCAAACGAGATGCCTACGTTGTACATATATAGACAAAACAAAAACACCGGAAAGTGGACAAACCTATGCGAACAGGACATAAGGGATCCCTCCCTCCCCCACCCAAGTCTACCTCAAAATAAGAGACGCTGGAAAAACGATGGTGCTGAAAATCGGATGCCGAAGAAGCAACTAGAAACCGCTAGGGTGCCAATGGGGCGCAGGTACCGCCGGGGGAGGGGCGAGGGGCTGCTGGAGGGGCGCAGGTGCCGCCGGTGAAGGGCCTCAGGTGCCGCCGGAGGGGCTCAGGTGTCACCGATAGAAGGGCAAGTGTGCCGCCGGTGGGACGAAGGTGCCGCCGGTGAAGGAGCGCAGGTGCCACCGGTGGAGGGGCGCAGGTACCGCCGGTGGAGGGGCGAAGGTGCCGCCGGAGGGGCTCAGGTGTCGCCGGTGGAACGGAAAGGGTACCACCGGTGGGACGCAGGTGCCTCCGGTGGAGGAGCGTAGGTACCGCCGGTGGAGGGGCGAGGGAGTCGCCGGAGTTCGAGGATGCCGCCGGTGGGACGCAGGTGCCGCCGGTGGAGGAGCGGGGGTACCGCCGGAGGGGCGAGGTTCCGCCGATGGGGCACAGGAGCCGGAGGGCCGCAGGTGCCGGAGGAGCGAGGGTGCCGCCGGAGGGGCGAGGTTCCGCCGATGGGGCACAGGAGCCGGAGGGCCGCAGGTGCCGGAGGAGCGAGGATGCCACCGGAGGGGTGAAGGTTCCGCCGATGGGGCGCAGGTACCGGAGGAGCGATGGTTCCTCGTTGAAGATAATCTTGGATGTCTCATGTTTAAGGTCTAATCGTACTTTCAGATCTTGAAATCCCATTTAATGATATTTTTTGAGAGTGGAGGACCTAGATCTATTTAAACACATGCACTATGCACAAGGTATTTCTATAAAAACACTCTTATCATCGATAACTTGTTATTTTTACAACTATTATAAATTTTACTGTAATTCTTATCAGCCACCAACCAGATATTTTGTCGTCTAAAGATGAAATAATAGTATGAAGTATTAAAAATGTGTGTAAAATTTACCCGATGCCTTGCCCCTTGGACCGGGCCGAGTCCGGTCCGGGCGATGGACGGTTCGACGGGTGTCCCAAGTCCCAACCGAGTCAAACGAATGTAAAACGTTGCCGAACCCGCTCCTTCCCGCGCCTCGCCATGCGTAGCTTCACCTGCCTCAGGTCCTTCTTCCGCCCTCCCACCGGCTGCGGCGGCACCGGCTCTCGCCCCCTCCACCACTCGTCTCCATTTACCACCACCACCAGCACGCTTCCTGAACCCGTTTCTTGCTCCCCGGACGAGCCCAAGGCAAAGAGGAAGAAGAGGAAGCGGAGGCGGCGGAAGCCCTCGTCGCCGTCGTCCTCTTCCGACTCCAGCGAGACCGCTGAGGTCGTGAGATGGAACAAGACCATCACGGCTCACATGCGCTGGGGCCGATGCCGGGAGGCCCTCCAGGCGTTCGACGCAATGCCCCACCGAACAACCGTCTCATGGAATGCAATGCTCTCGGGATATATCTCCAATGGCCGCTTCGATCTCGCCCTCCAGGTTTTCCACCGCATGCCCCGACGTGATCTCGTTTCGTGGAACACCATGATAAGTGGCTACGTCCGGAACGGGGACCTTGGTGCTGCTCGCAGGTTGTTCGACGAAATGCCCAAGCGGGATATTGTGTCGTGGAACGCCATGATCTCCGCCTACGCTCAGTATGGACAAGTGAATGCGGCACGTGAGATGTTTGACCAGGCTCCGGTTAAAAATGCGATATCATGGAATGGGTTACTTGCAGCATATATCCAGAATGGGCGCCTTGAGGCGGCACGTAGGTTGTTTGATTCAAACCCAGAGTGGGAGACTGTCTCTTGGAATGCAATCATTTCTGGATATGTTCAGAGGCGGAGACTTGATGATGCAAGGGAGCTCTTTGACCGGATGCCAAGGAGAGATGTTGTCTCCTGGAACACTATGGTCTCTGGGTATGCACAAAGCGGTGAACTGGGTGTTGCTAGGTTGCTTTTTGATAGAGCACCTGTGAAAGATGTGTTTACTTGGACAGCAATGCTGTCTGGTTATGCCCAAAACGGAATGCTAGAAGAGGCCAGGAAGGTGTTTGACAGGATGCCTGTGAGAAACGAGGTATCCTGGAATGCGATGGTTGCTGGTTATGTGCAGCATAGGGATTTGGCTGAAGCTAGAAGGTTATTTGATTTGATGCCATGCAAAAATAGTAGTTCCTGGAATACAATGATCACTGGATATGCTCAAAATGCGGAGGTCGTCCGTGCTCGAAAACTCTTTGAGGAGATGCCACACCGTGACTCAATTTCATGGGCAGCTATGGTAGCTGGATATTCACAAGGCGGCCTAAGTGAGGAGGCACTGAAATTGTTTATAGAGATGGGAAGGCAAGGTGAGAAGTTTAATCGTTCAGCATTTACTTGCGCTCTAAGCACATGTGCAGACGTTGCTGCACTGGAATGTGGAAGACAGGTGCATGGGAGGCTTGTTAAGGCTGGGTATGAGACAGGGTGTTTTGTTGGGAATGCACTCCTGGCTATGTACTGCAAGTGTGGTAGCATAGATGAAGCGTATGAGGCATTTATGGGGATGGCAGTGAAGGATGTCGTAACTTGGAATACAATGATTGCCGGTTATGCCAGACATGGATTTGGAAGAGAAGCACTAGAAATATTTGATTGGATGCTTGACACAAATACAAAACCTGATGATGTAACTCTTGTAAGTATTCTTTCCTAATTTTGGATCTTTTCCATCTTTTGCTCAAAAGCTTGTTTTTTGTTAGGCTGGATAAATTTTTGGGCAGAAATTTGTCTCTGATGGTGCTTATGTAAGCAAAGAGATCATACTTAATTATTATTCTTATTTCTCAAGTAGGACGTGGTAGACCTTAGTTAACTTGGAAGAGGGTAACTCAATATGATTTGGGTGGTTTAAATATCTTTGAAGAAAGAATCCAAAATCGACGTTAGTGGAGAAAGCAAATCCATATGGCCAACCCAAATAATTTGGGACTAAGGCTCGACTCTCGAGTGAGTATATCTCAAGTAGGATTAATGGTTCCACATGAACTGGAAGGGACAAATTACAACTAAATATGCTTGAGTGTCAACAAGATGCCTCTTGCAGCTCTATGCATTGCAAAAATCATTCTTCATGGAATTAGGAAGTGGCTGATTCCTATATGGATCGCTCGATTCAGATCCATACATGCTATTGATCATCTGATTATCTCAAAGAAACCAAATCCAATTTTAGTTAAAAATGAAGGAGACACGTGAAAACTTAGATAAGCTCCTACTCATAAAATGCAGCCAGTTCCAAATCCAAGCAGATTTAAACTGTGATCCTGACAAGTGCAGATTGGATCTTGCAACTCTTGTACTTCTCATCAAGCCTCCTTTTAGGATGTCAGTTGGTGGATGCTGGCAGAATGATGCAGACATGAGAAAACTGAGTGTATTTGTGAATGAGAGATGATGTTATCCCTTCCTGGCCTGAAATTGATTGGCATCAATTTTAAATATTTTTAGTACTTCTAGGACTTGTATGTTTTGTGAGTCTTGTAGATTGACATAAGTAAATTATTAATTCTTTAGATTATGTACCATTTTATTTGTGTTTTGAATAAGGCATTATGAGCACAATATTGGCAGTCTGAGGGAGGAAGAGGAGAGCTACAGAGGGTAGAGTGGACTTTTGGATCTGGACAGCCTCCTGGTATCCACCGAGGAAATGGTAGAAAGACTTCAATTATGTAGAGACCATAGAACTTACTATCGATCGATTCCATCCATCAGAAAAGGATTTTAACAGCTATGTGGATCATTTTGTCAAGAAAAGTCCTGTTTAGAATCTTCTACAATGTGCTTCCGTGAGCAGCATACATACAACCAGTTGTTCTATCCATTAGACTAGCAGAAGTCAAACTCATGCATGGTTTATCATTGAGACATGGAAGTGATTAGAGCTAGCTGGCTACAGAAGACTATATCTGGTGGTACCTATTGAATGTGTCGTCATGAGCCTCCCAGAACCAAGATCGGTGCAGTGTGATTACTAAAAAATTGGTTTGAGGTCCTTGTGTGGTGGTGGCCCATGGAGTTTTAGATAACAGGCGCTCATGTCATCTGTGAGGGACATGAAATCCATATCTGCTCTACCTGTGTTGGAACCACAGGGGAGTGTCTTGACCGGCCAAAGTTAGGCTGCTGCTGAGGTGCTGTTATCTCTGAATGCAAACAGCAAGAACCTGTAGGAGTTATGCCAGAATCTGTCATGAAAAGAGAAGAAGATTCCTTTATAAGGAGGCTGTCTACTCTAAGGAGGATGCCGATTCATTCCATGAAGATGGTCTACTCAGTGGAACATACCTGATGTAAAAACTGGTCTCTGCATGCGTGAAATTCTGAATGGCACCCTGGATGAAGGTGGGAATGTCCAGAGATGTAACCATCATGATAAATCCCAAATCAGAATGGTTTGAGAACAAAAACACAAGGAACTCCAAATGCTGATTTAGGCATAATTATGAACAATTATCTTCTGATTTCCAAAATCTTTACCAAAGATTATACTTAACTTTAATTAGTCACCATGAAGATTATCTCAAAGTAGATGGAAAGTTGCAACCAAAAGATTTCAAAATCCAAAATCAATCATTATCCACCGTCTATTGCAATAGTTTGGTCTCTTGAAAACAATAAATCAATATGTATGAATAATACCTAGTAGGCTCCCTTACTCTTGCAGTCTTCCCTATAGTTATAGCCAGAATATCCAAGAACACTTGTTCATTTAATAATCGTCATTGATTTTATCAGTTGCTACTCACATATAATGATATATCAATTATTAATCCAACTTAAAAGAACAATACCTCAAATGATACACTAAGTAATTAGAGGTGAGAGACAATTGAGGCTAGGGGCCCCTGCCCCAATTACCTCACCTATCACCTCCAATGATGGAGGCATCTTGAGAGAAGAGCCGGAGGGAAGGTGACTAGGTAGGGAGAGTGGAGGCCAGAGGGGATAGCATTGCTGTGAGGGGAAGTGGGAAAAGGGGAGGTGGGCATATAGGTTGGGTTGGTGGTGAGACGGGGTAGCAGCATTCCCTGCACCTCCTCCACCATGTTTGGGCAGCAAGGATGCCTGCAGTCCACTGTTCAGATATGCAAATATTGGGTCTGTGGGATCCGCATGCTGGATCTAAATATGTGCAAATTCTTATTTAATCTTCCTTCAGGACTTATTCTTTATATAATTTTATTTTCTTCAGTTTTCTGTAATTAAATGGTTAATCTCTTCTATCTTGAGAAATCTAAACTAATTAAATAAGAAAGAATCAATCCACTATAACCAGAACCATGGAGAAAAGAAGATTTCCTACCTCAATGGGGGAAAAATTAACCAACTAATTCTTTTCCTAATTCTTGTGAGGTATCAAGGGACAAACTGCTTCTGCATTTTAAGGAAAAAATATATGAATATATTCTTCATATACTTACTTAAAATTTTTTAAAATCATATATATACTTTATGGTCAAAAACTTTTTAGGTCTTTATTTTGGTCTCTATATATACATACATATATATATTTAGTCAGAGGTGCAGTTGAGGTGAGAGACACCTTGTTTTTTCCAACTGCTTTGCTATACATATAAATAAGTTATTTTTGTAGGTAATTTTGACATATAATTAATAAAACACCTGATTTTTTGTATTTACTAATTTCAATTATTTATTTGCATAAAGTTACTTGTCGCAATATTAAGATACCGAGGGATTAACCTCAAAGGTGACTGCCTAACGGCTGAGATGGGATGGCCTTGTCTCTACTCAACACATAGGTGTTCACCTGAACTTATTTGATAGCGTAGCACCTGCACTAAAGACTTTTCATCGCCAGTTTTGGCTTGCACCTAAAGCAATTACGGTTGACTTCAATCCTTATCTTTTTTGTATGTCCCAGGGAAGTGAAAGGGCATGCCCTGTTCTGCTTGTGAATGCTCATCCAGGTGGCGATTGAAAGCTTTTGATGGTACAGGACCCTTAGTGCAGTGCCCTCTGCTCTTATATGATACCGAAATAACCACAGCCTCTCCCATCACTGACTGGAAACCTAAAGGAGCATGCATCAATACATGCAGCAAGCCTGCCACCAAACACATGCTGAACCCCTTCAGTTATATTTTTAAAAGACATTTTTTTTCAATAAATTGGCCCTCCATAACTTGCCTGGCATCACAGAAATTAGTTAATAGGAACTGTTAGGGTGAAGGAAATTATGTAATATGTGCATGACTCACCTGGAACTTACAATTCTATTATACTCATAAGAGATCTTCCAATCTTGATTCTGCTTGAATCAGATCCAAGTTGCAACGTTTAATTTTCCAGGTGGCATTTTCATCTTATCTTGAGTACTACATGTATTAAATGTGGATTTTATTATATATGAAGCTATGTTACTTAATGTGCTTGAAGTGATTGCTTTGGCTTCAAGGCAAAGAAAGGTCAGCTCAAGACCTTCCTCACTTCAGTTCTTTGAGCCTGTGTGGATACTATATGACAGATCTGTATCAATATTAAACCTAATACTTAGGGCTGTGCATGGTTCAGTTTGGTCCGCTTTGGGACTTCTTCTCGAAAACTGAACTTGCCAGTTGCCACTCAAACCTAACCAAACTGAACTGGTCCAATTCGGTTTGGTTTGGTTTAAGATAAAAATATATTAAATGTTAAAATAGTTAAACTATTTATTTCTTTATACAAATGTACATATTTTTTGTTATTAATACTTATAATAATAATTATTTTATTATAAAAGCTATATATTATTTTTATTATTAATATAATGATGTTTATCATATTTTTGGTAATTACATTTAACCAGTTTGTTTTGGTTTGGTTCGGTTTGACAGTTTGAACCAAATAATGCACACCCCTACTAATATTTGATGGTATCAATTTTAATGTTAATGCATCTTATGCAAATATTAGAAGTGTCATTGCACCAATTTCAATATTGTCACCAGAAAGGCCTTAGATAATTGAATTTTAAGTTAATTCTTTTTATATATTTTATTCTTACATGATCTAGACTGATCAATGAATTAAGTTAAATGATCCTGAGATCAAGTATGCTTTACCAGGATCATCATATGATTTTGTATAAATTGTTTTAGTAATAAGCAATGGATGACCTTCACCATTGAATCAATAGGGTGAGGTGTTTGAGATGTGGCTTCCCTTAGTTTTTTTCTCACATCTAGTAAAGCAGGTATATGGTAGCAAGGACTTTAGGATCCTATCAAACACCTGGATTGACAGGTGTTCATCCAATCCGGATCAGCTAGATTGGTCTATCCTGCAAACCAGGTGTGATAGACTGGGGTGAGGCATGCTATTTCACTCCATTGTATTTATGGTCTTGATGCTTGTAAAAAGTTTAACTACATCTTTGGTAAGTTTTTTAGCATGACTAGAATATTTCATGGTTCATGATAGCAAATGTACTTGGCAGTTGATAGTTGATGCTTGTTTAGCTTTTAAGTGCACTAACATTATTAACCTTGGCAATTTCTTCTTATTGGTTTTGTATCCATTTTGAAACATGGTTTGCAGGATTGAACGATCCAGATGAGGATCAGATCATGCCCCTGGCCCTGATATCCTGGGAGAAGACTGATCCGAGTCAGTTTTTTAGCTGGGATCGGCCTGGATTCAGCTGGATCGGCTAGTTTTGGACTGGATTGGCCAATCCAGTTGAACCTGATTGGCTGAGCTGAGATTGGCCCATACTGGTCAATCCTGAGCCAAGATTGGCCGATCCTAGCTTGGAATCAACTGGATCAACCAATTGGGACTTTGCCTCAGCACGTCAGGCTGAGTCATGGTTGAGTTGGGCCAAGTCGGACCAGAATCAGCCTGATCTTGGCCAATCCACCTATTCAGCATTGGTCGATCCAGGATTTGATCATGTTCCAGAAAACCTTGTCCTGCACATGCTAAAAAGAAAGTAGATGGATTCTATTGCTTCTTTTATGCCACTCTACTGATGGGTTGCCGATCTTCATATGACTTGGAGGGTAATGGGGATCATAAATCCATATTTCCTGTAGGATACTGCTTTGGTGATAGTGACTCTATATTTACTGTAGAATCAGTCATCCTTTTTTAAAACAATCAAGATTGAATTAATCTGGGGACTGGGGATGGATCTTTACTTTTGTTTCTAGTTACTTGCCTGAATGTAATTACTAAGACAGCAGACATTACATAAAATATCATGCATGGTGGGAAATGATTTCCTAGGACAGTTAAGGATAAGGAAGACTTATCTTTGTGCATGGCAAAACTATTTTGTATTTGATAAATGTTCTTATATTTGACTATCTTTTTCAGGTTGGTGTCCTATCAGCGTGTGGCCACACTGGGCTTGTAGATAAGGGGATGCAGTACTTCTATTCAATGCATAAGGATTTTGGCATAATGCCAAAGCCACAGCACTATACTTGCATGATTGATCTTCTGGGCCGAGCGGGTCAGTTAGAGGATGCTCAAGATCTTGTGAGAAATATGCCATTTGAGGCTGATGCCACCATGTGGGGTGCGCTCCTTGGTGCAAGTAGAATTCATGGCAATGCTAAGCTGGGCGAGGAAGCAGCAAAAAGAATATTTGAAATGGAGCCTGATAACTCTGGAATGTATGTACTTCTTTCCAATTTATATGCAAGTTCAGGTAGTTGGACTGATGTAGGCAAGATGAGAGTAATGATGCGGGACAGAGGTGTAAAGAAAGTGCCTGGGTTTAGTTGGATCGAAGTGCAGAATATCATACACACGTTTTCAGTTGGAGATTCAGAACATCCTCAGAAGGAAAAGATTTATGCTTTCCTAGAAGACTTGGACCTTAGAATGAGAAAAGCTGGCTATATTTCTTCCACAAAAATGATTTTACATGATGTGGAAGAAGAAGAAAAGGAACACATGCTGAAGTATCATAGCGAGAAGTTAGCTGTTGGTTTTGGAATTCTAAATGTTCCAGCTGGCAGGCCTATTCGAGTGATCAAGAACCTCCGAGTATGTCATGACTGCCACAATGCAATCAAATATGTTTCTGCAATTGAGAGTAGGCTGATAATTCTGAGAGATTCTAATCGTTTTCACCATTTTAGTGACGGATCATGTTCATGTGGAGATTACTGGTGATAGATGGTCAGATGTGAGAAACCTACAATTTAATTCCTATGTTCCAATACGTTCTGGAAGAAAAATTTATCCCTAGACAGGATTCTGTGAAGGATATCATCCTGATTGATGATATAGTATCATCTCAATCAATGTGTGCGGTGCCTAATGGGTCAAAATACTTCTCCCTGCTTCAGACAAACATTATCGAATTCAGGTGAGAGACCAGAGACCAGTTCCAAATGGTGAAATATAACTGGATCGTTTTGATGTTGAAATCACAGTGGGAAGTAAATAGGCCAGGTGTGTTGAAGCAGAGGACTAATTCACCCACGTGAACTTGATTCCATGCGGACCGGGCTTTCGGCAGCTGAATCAGTATGCAATCAGAGAATCTATCAATTACCTGCATAAAGTTCCATATCTTCACACTACGCAAATTGATATTGGGTTATTGAAACCAACACATATTTCATTGGTGAGCGTAAATAACTTAGCTGTCTTGGGAAGTAGTACAGAAAGTGTCGCAGACGGAACTGCTCTGATGACATGACATCAACTCGCAAAGGAGACCGCTCATGCACTGAAACCCTTTCAAGGATTAGTGTGCAGAAAAATTCTGAAGTTCTCCGGCAGAGACAATTTGACCCAGAAAAGTCTATCTAGAAAGGATGAATAATTCCATGAAAAGGGTTTTCCTGACACTAAATTACTGGCACAACAGCGGAATAAAAAATGCCTACTCACCTAGTTGAGCGGGGGTAAATATATGTCGTATTTATTGTTTAGTCATTGGAATCTGTCCAGTGATCCTTCCATCTGGAGAGGCAATTGTACCGTCATATGCATTCATTTCTTCTGGGTAGTCCTTATTTTTTCTTTCACCGAGGTTTTGTATAATTGTCATAGAATCGAAATTCAGAATAGATCGACCAGAGCTTCTGGAGAAGAGAGCTTATTGCAGTTGTGCCATCGACGTATTCATTTACTTCCTTTTGCTGATTGCGTACAGCTATTTATTTGCATTTTGCTCATCTTAATGATTCATATTAATAAAATTGAAAACTTCTGGCAATCACAAGCATGGATTGTTAGTAGCTGTAGTAGTCTGGAGAATCAGCTCTCTGGTTTCTTTTAGAACACCGGCAACCAGAAGTCTTTTTTTCTTGAAAACTGGTTTTAGACTTGTATTAAGTCAGGTAGTTCCGAAAACAAAATATACTGGCTTGGCTGGGAAAAGATACAGAACTGTGATACTGCAACGGGACTGGACTGCACTGCTCTCTCTCTCTCTCTCTCAAACTTCTAACGCCACTCATTACAATCTAAAAATAAAATTAAGGGATAGAGAGCATGTAACGGTTGGTGTTTTAATTTAAATAAATAATAGTTGTTTATTTATTATGAGATTAATTATATTTAATATGTGTTATCTCTCTCCTTTTCTCTCTCTTTCCGTTTTTCCTCTCCACATCGTTTCCAATTTTTCCTCTTTTCGGATGCCCTATTTTCTTCCTCCTCTAGGTCGCCGCCCCTCTCAACCGCGCGCCACCGTCCTGCTCGATTCCGCCGCCCCCAGTGCCACGCTCGCGTGCGCACCTTCTTCTTCGTCGCCCTGCGCAGACCGCCACCCGCGGTAGTCTTGACGTCCCCCCCCTTGACCTCGTGGCCCCGCCTACGCCCACACGCCGCCGCGCGTTGACGTCGCCGCGCTGCCGCCGCCTCCCTCCGCGCGACCGGCCGCCAGTGGCCACGCCGCAGCCTCACCGCGTGGCCATCCCCGCGCCGCCTCAGCCGTCTCGCCGTCCACAGGCGTTGACCGCCACCGTCGCCCGCCCGAGCGCGCGTCTGCGCGAGCCCACAGCCGCCGCCGCCCGCGCGTCGCCGCCGCCTTCCGCGTTGACCGCGCGCCCGCCCCCCCTCGCGGCTTCAGCCGCCGCGCGCCGCGACCGCGGCTATCCCCCCCTCTCTCCGTGGTAGCCCTCTCTCTCTGCTCTCTCATATCCCCTCTCTCTCTCCTATCGTTGCTCTCTTCTATTCTACTTAATTTATTCTTCTTCCTTTCAACAGATCGATTGCGGATTATCCGTCTCAGTTTTTCGTCGCCGTCGTGACCGCGGCATTCTCGTCATCCGGATCGATCCTTTTGAAATTCCGTGCACCATTCGTCATCGCCGTTAAGGTAGGCGTCTCGGCTATTCTTAGCACTCTAATATATTTGATTAAACCGAAAGAATCATGCTTAGATCACCAGGATTAGAAGATTGTAATTAATGGGCTGTTTTGGATTTATTAGTATGTTTAGATAGAGTTAGATTAATCTGTTTAAACCGTGCATGTTTAGATTAAATTAGTTATTCTTGTATGTTGGTCATCATGATAGGTTTGTATATGTTTAAACCTAGCTAGTTTAGCATGTTTGCATCATGATAAATCTTAAACATGTATATCCCGATTTGATAAAAAGCCGATGTAAGGTATAGGCATAGTGGTGGTAGAGTTTAGTTTATTTTCTTTTATGTAATAGATAGTTCTGTTTAAGCATGTGATTGATATGTTTAGGTTGTAACTTGCATGATCCTATTTATATATGCATCTAGTTTGTGCTAGATTGTGGTGTGGTATGCAAATATGTGGTGCATAGAACCATGGGTGTTCATCTATGTATTTCATGTTTGGATTGCCAATTTCATGTTCATAGTTATTGTCTGAGTTATTTATATGCTTGCATTATGTGAAATGTTATTAATGCAGTGAGCTGCATTGTGATGGAAATGTACTTCATCAGACTATAGTTCGGTCATGTGGGTAGCAGATGAATTAGAACAATCCGGAGCATCCGTCGATCCCGGATACCGCGGTTTATATTAAGTACTCCCCTGCCTAGGGGTACTATGGGATTTAGTTTACTATATGTTACTTCCTACTATATGGTAAATCTGGTGCTAGTTTTGTGATGTGGCTACATTATTCAAATGGAGCATGATATTTACTCAGACAGGTGTTTAGTTGTGCATTTTGGCATAGATGTTAGTGGTCTAGTTGTGTCTTTGGTTTTATGTCAGGTGTAGGTGTTATGAGCATACCTAGAGTAGTCTAATGTGCATGATATGTTGGTTCGAATGCATATAGAGTCATGTTATCATACGGGGTAGTAGAATGACATTGTAATAACTTAATTGAAGATTTTTAGGCTTATTATATCTTTAATATCAATAGAGAAACATTATTATAGTAGGGTAGTTCGGGTGTAAGTCCTACTGAGTCTGTGGTGACTCACCCCTTCCGTTGTTAATATTTTCAGGATTGCAGGTTTAGCGCAGCAGAAGCGTAGTGGTGTTTTGAGAATCCGAGAAGCTAGTGGAGTATTTGTTCAATGTTAGTATTATTTAGATTGTAACTTTATAGTGTTAATTGGACAGAATAATTGGAATTGTTTATTTGGATTGTGATTTTAGTCTTATTTGGTTCCAAACCGATATCTTTCCCTCGTTACGTCGTCGGATTATCTTCCGCTGTGCTTGTTAAAAATCCGAGTCGTGACAGAGCATATGGAAATGCTTGTGGATGATGTTATGTGATACTGGAGATTTTAATGATTAAAATCATCTTCTCGATCCCAACTAAACACACCTTAGCAATCCGAATAGGTTAATTGAATGGATTTGAATCTCGAATCATGTTCAATAAAATTGAAAATTTCTGGCAATCACATGCAGTCGCCGTATGTGGTTTGAGCTGCCGGCTCCCCGGTTGCTTGGAAGACCGGCAACTCGAAGTCCACTGGCCAGATCCCTATCGACTGGCGTGCATTGACCCGTTCAAATAAGTTTAACCCTTCTAGAGACTTTCAAGAATGCAAAAACAGAATAAATCAAAATATTATTTATAAAATATATTTGTATTGTTTTAGCAATAAAATAATGTTCACAACAACTATTTATAAATAAATGTATGGTGTATATACTCGAAATTTACAATTGGTTCAAAATCGTGCTGATCTGACTCTTATTTGATTTGGCTGAGTTTGAAGAGTGACAAATCAGATCAAACAGAGTCATTTCCACCCGGCTGTATATATCAAACTAAGTCTCAATTTCAAATGGTCGTGAAGGTTATACGGATTCATCTTTTTTGTTCTGCACGGTCTTTCGTTAAATCCTCTCATATATCTAATTTATCTAAATCGTACTGGATATGCCTACGCTAAGTTAACTTAGGTCTACCTCTTCGCCTATTCTGTGCTGACAACTCTAGAGTCTTGATCGGTCTGACAAGTGCTTCAAGAGGGCGCCACTAACCTGATATGTCTAAACTAACAGAGTCTTTCCTCCTTAACAATATTCTCAATTCTCGCGACTTTCATTTTATCCCTTATGCACTCATTGCGAATTTTATATACCTGAGTGTGGTCACACATCTACTGTAGCATGTACATTTCAGTTACATTCAATTTGGTAAGATGTTTTTTTTTTAATTGTCCAACACTCACTATCATAGATCATGACGGATCTTATGACTGTGCGATAGAATTTTTTTTTCAAATTTAGAAGAATTTTACGGTCACACAGAATATCCGTCACCTATTTTTATTTCAGCCAACTCACTTTAATCTCTAGTTGACATCTTCGCCACATTCTCCGTCCATATGTATATTGGGTACCGACTATATGTATGTATATTGGCACAAAATCTGTTGGCTAGTTGCACAAAATTAATGTCAATAAGTGGCACCAAAATCTATTTGTCATTATGGTCAATTCTTTTTGTTTTCGATTTCTCATCCAGCATGAGATTTGATGATTTTTATACAGCTCCGTACAGGGACTGAAATTTGAATCTTATTCGACGTGAGAGAGATACCGGCATGCCTCACATACATCGACGCTTTTAGAAACGAGCAAGTCACAAAAAATCTCACTTGAATAATGGGGTGTTTGGTTGCATGATAATTTTTTGTACACTTTCATGATAAAAAATTGTATTAAAATAAAAAGTGAACCACCTCATGACATAAAATTATCATGTTTGGAGGGATGTGATTACAAAAAAGAGTAACTACCGCACATGACCAAACAAAGTGGGGGACCACAAGAAAAAAGAAAGAGGCGAGACCTTCTTTTTTGTTTGAGAAGAAAATCACTTTTAATACATAAAATTATCATGGTTACCAAACACTTCTTTTAACAAGTTTTCTTACAATTTTTAAAAATTAAAACAAAAACCTTCATTATCACGCAACCAAACACCCCGTAAAGTTTCACCCTTGTTTTCAATACTGTTTAGACTCCCGTATAGATTCTTAGGATAAATCTAACCTAGTATATAGAAGTGGGAATCGACTTTTTTCGTCCTTCCATCCTGGTCCGTCCGATGGTTTCTTTCTTCCATCTTGCACCGTTCGCTCCCTCGGCCGGGAGGCCATCTCCTCCGCATCCTCCGTCGACAATTTCTCCCTCGGCTGGGCGGCTCGCTATCTCCTCCGCATTCGCTCCCTCGGACGGGAAAACGTTGCGCGCTCGCCATCTCCTCCGTATCCTCCGTCGACATTCTCTCCCTCGGCCGGGCGGCTCGCCATCTCCTCGGCATCCTCCGTCGACATTCACTCCCTCGGCCGGGCGCGCTCGCCATCTCCTCCGCATCCTCCGTCGACATTCATTCCGACGATTTCGTCTGCAGCCTCACGAGGTTGGCTTTCCTTCTCCTTCCGGAATCTCCACCTTACGTAGTCTTTGTAGAGTCCTATCTTCGCAAGGAACAAGGCCTCACGATCTACATCTTCCCCTTTTAACATTAACATTAACATGATGACGCCGCTGCCATTATCTACCCTAGATTTCTCCCCCTCACATCTCTTCCAGAGCCGGACCTATTATTCCTCCAATATTCTTACGCACCGTCCTCCTCCTTCGATTCCTCCTCCTTCGATTGGATTTCCTCCGACGTCTGCCGGTGAAAGATTGATCATCCTCCGCTTGGTAGACTCGCGGCCACCGCCACCTACACTGGTCCATCGTCGACTGTTGAGTTTGGAGGTATATTTTTACAATCTTTTATTTCAAAATGTTGTTTACTATTGTCCAATCATTACTACTTCCGTTATTAATGTCTTTCTCTTCTATCAAGCAGAGTTTTTCCAAAAACTCCTCCGTTGGCAATTTGTGCGGCGTATTTGGTCCGACAATATTCACACATATCACTGGCAGGTTAGTTTTACTATATCAGTTAGATCGTATAGTTTTAGTCTCTCACTTAGATGGTATAGTTTAAACTTCAAATATTCTTTTTTTTTAACATTAATTAATATGGAATGTATCGTTATGGTGATTATTAAAGCTTAAATGTTTTGAATCTGTAATCTGAAATTCAGTTTAAAAAATCTAAATCTGTAATCCAAGATTGGTTTCTTTAATTTCACATGATGCAAAAAATGTGGTAATTTCTTTAATTTCTGGTCTGAAACATATCTAAATCGAATCATAGAATCATAACCGTGAAGGTATAATCCTAGATTGCTCATTTTCAGATATAGCTTAGACCAGTTTTAAGAAGCATGACCTTTTCAAAATAGATCTGGAGGGTAGTAGACTCAATAAAAACCTTTAATTAGATGATATGGGATCGATGCTAAGTCTGGATCTTCAGACCTTAGAGCTCTAAGTCACGGTCCGGTCCAGAATCATTGGGGGTTAAATGCTGGTTATGAATACAGGTTCCAGGTTGGCTCTGGAGTCAGATCTGATTTAATAAGACTAGGAGAGTATATGTCCTGGTTTTGGAGCTGATTTACTTAACAAAGAGAAATCGGGTGTAAGTATGGGTCTTAATATTTAAATATTTTAGCTAAACTCATATCATTTTTTATTGCAGTTTGAACATAATAATGTGTTCTAGGTGGGAAGGACTGAATATGAGAATTCTTTCAAGCTGCAAGTATTGAAATGCTCAGATTCAAATGGGATAGTGGATGTTAGGAAAGTTTGAATTCTGACTATGCACTCCAATTTTGGATTTTTAATCTTTTGTAACTTTAACTGATAGACATGCCTTGAGAATCTGAAATTCAAATTTACAGTATCTTTTCTCAGTTCTTGGAAACATTTTCAAGAAAACTGTCACTTTTGCTCATCTTATGTGCCTAATTTTCTTGTGCAATATGACATGGTACTTGTCATATTACATATTTTATTTTGTATATTGCATGATATTATAAAGGATATTTTATTATCTATACAATGTTCTTTTAGTGGCAGATTAGAGTTTCAGCCATATTCATGTACATGTTTAAATCAATTTATATTTTTACGTCAATACTATTACAGCTTAAATGATACATATAAATAAATCTTATTTATGTATGGTTTTTGCTGAAACAATAATGACCTCATTTCTTTTGCACTTTCTACATCAGTAAGGTTGTGAGTAGTCAGTTCAGTAATTATGTTATACAAAATTCTAGCAAAAGCATTAACACAGTACTTGGCAAACAGATAGCCCAAGTCCTTCAGAATGAAGACAGAAAACATACAGACCCCAAATTTATTTGGGCGTAAGGTTTCATTAGGTTGAGTATTTTGCCAAACAGAGTATGAGATTTAAAAGTTCTGTTCTGTCAAATGAATCAACTGCTCATTTCGGTCTTTAGAATTTACGGTCTGTATAGAACTTGAGGATACGGAAATTTATAAAACAATAAAAGGGTATACAAGTGTAAAAAAAGAAACATATCTCTTTTCAATTTTAATTTATGTTAATATACACCAAAAGACAACGTTTAGAAGTTTATGGAAATCCATTTTATCCAAACATTTTATGTGAAGGTTTTACACAGAACAATGACAACTAACATGAAGTAATGATATATTGAAGCTTGGATGACTTACGGTCATTTGGAAGTGCAGATGGGAAAGAACCTAATGAACCTGCACCATAGTCAACCAACTGCCTTTGGGCTTCTAACTCCCTCTGTACCAGCTTTCCATAACCACCTCTGCGTGCTATTTGTCAAGGAAATGGGATCATTAAAATATCAAGGTTTCATTAATCAATCCCTCTGCAAGAATGATGGGGGATGAAGAGCAACATCCAAAAAGTATAAAGAGATAGTGTTTGAACAGACAAATAAAATAAAGGTAAACAAACAGAGAGACATTCTAAAGCTCCAGAATTAAGCAATTCATCAGTGATTCACTCTAACAACCAGCTCAACAAAAATCACAAAAGTTAAAGGTTTTTATATAGATGAAAAAATATCTTAGAAAAACTCTTTGATAAAGATGGCCAAAGTTAGTGGTCATTAATTTGAGGAAACCTCTCTGTAAAATAGTGAAATTGTGACCTTATATAGAATATGATGCTTAAATCTGTGCTGGTATACACCTCATTGAGAATTTCATGAATATCAAGTTGTTGGGGTTAATTGAATTTTAAGGATTGATCATGATTGTACTTCATTGTTTCCTAGAACAAATTAACCAACAACACTTCACATATTATAAAAATGCATATAAATGCAACCATTCGCCTCCCTTATACTTGAGTTCTGTTTCTAGAACTCGCCCAACATGAGTAACAGATTCACTATGTGGCAAAATCAGGATGGCAACCAATAGTGAACTTAAGCCTGCTGGCAACAGCCAATACACAGCCTTCACCAAGGATATTGACATTCTGTTTGGACCATTATACTGATTTCTCCTGCAGTATAAGCAGTATGACCTATCCTTCAAGTAATAAAAATCATATGAATATGGAGGATCCATTAGTATTGATGGTGGCCATAACAAACAACTTGAATCTGCTTTGATTTCAGATGCAGAAGATGGATTATGCAACATAGAATCATGAAAAGAATTGGAAGATTCTTCTGAATGCTATTTTCATTTTTACGCTGATGCTCCCCATTATTTTGGCCGTCCCTTTTTCAAATCAGTTTCTGGACACTGGGATTCTCTATTTTAGGAAGGCAGACAAGAAAGTTGCAAGTTCATTGATGCAAGTCTCAATTGCAATAATATTCTTATTCCAGTTAATTGTTTCTTCTGCGATTTCGTTTCTCAGTTTGACTTATCTTTAGCATAATGTAGATGGCCACTACAAATGGGTACAAGATACATCTTAAAAATAAGTGATAAAAACTTCATAAGTGAACGGTTCTCTAGAA
The DNA here is from genome assembly GCA_036172225.1 of Cryptocoryne crispatula var. balansae. NCBI lineage: Eukaryota > Viridiplantae > Streptophyta > Magnoliopsida > Alismatales > Araceae > Cryptocoryne > Cryptocoryne crispatula. The sequence goes on from CM069935.1 coordinate 4,762,996, forward strand.
GTCGCATGGTGATATATTTAAGTCCATTGACCTAATTGCCCCATTCCTCTGGGTAAATCATGGTTAGGCAGAACCCGATCTAGACAGGAATCAATCTTGCTCTGTACCTTTTCTGCCTGTAGGAACCTGGAATCGGCCAGCATTGGTTAGGCCATCCCTAGCTTTACTGGCTTAGCTGGCCTGATTGGATGTCGATCAACTGTTCCTGAATCTGCACTAGCTGATTCCAGCCTGCAGCTGGTGAGATTTTGACTGTTCAAGAGTTCGCCAAGATGGAACAAAGTCAGGCAGATTCCTGGCATATCAGCCAATCTAATCTACATCCAATTGGCTGATCCTAGGTCTGCCTCTCGTATCCTAGGCCTTCCTTGGTTCTTTAATGTCCTGAATTTAGTTCTGGTTTCAGTTTTGGTTTGTTTGTTTTATTTATTTTTCTTTCCGGATTGTGTTTTATCTTAACTTAAAGTTTTCTTCTTATTTTTATTCCCTGCAACCCTTTTTGCATATCAATTAACTCACAACTTCTGCTAATAGTTTTTTCTCATTATTTGTGCAGAACTTGAAGAAGGTGATTCTAAGATCAAGCAAAGCAAGAATTTTGCTATCTAAGGTAATTAATATAACAAACTTCAATTTTTTACTTCAATTTATTCATTTTGCTTGCACATTTGGATTTTATTTTTTCCATTCAAATTCTTTTTTCTGAATTGCCCCCTTTTGGTTTTCTACTAACGTACTCCTTTTTTATATAGTTCAAATTTGTACCATCTCCTCTTTCTTTCTTTTTTCCGGTTTTAGTCTCTTTTAACCTTTTTTTTTGTTCTTTGATGCCATGAATATAGTTATGGTTTCAGTTTTAGTTTGTTTTTTATTTATTTTTCTTTTCGAACTGTGTTTTATCTTAACCTACAGTTTTCTTCTTTTTATATTGCCTACATCCGTTTTGCATATTAGCCTTTTTCATACATCAATTTTAATTTCTTATTTCAACATCTGTCAACTTTGGGTTTTGATTAATCTAATTCGGGTAATGTAATTGGAATTGGGAGCTCAGAAGCAGCACACCTGCAACGGTAGCTTCCTCAACGGCAGTCTCCCTGCTCCCCCTCCTCAGAGGGACACACATCTGTAGTGGTAGCCTCCCTCCTCCCCCTCCTCCTCTGACCAACGCACATCTGCAGCAGCCTCCCCCCTCCGAGCGACACACACCACGAATCGTTGTTCTCCCGACTGTATCCATTATATATTTAAGTTTGATTTATTTGTGTCCTTGTATTTAATTAGGCTCACCAAATTCTTAAAATACTAAATCTGAAATCTGAAATTCTGATTAAGAAGTTTTCAAATATGAAATCTGGTATATATCCTAAATCAGAATATATATTTTCGTGGCATATTGATTTTAAATGTGTTATATTTGTATTTTTTATAGGTTGACAAAGCAATTAAAAGAAAACCTGCATTTCTGATTGGATTTACTAGAAGAAAGTAGGAGATTTCAGATTTGAAGGTATAGGTATTTCATTTATTTTTAAATCATATTTGTTTGTCTTCTTATATATTTGTCATGAGCATGAAGTTCATGATAAATTTTAGTCTTTAAAAGATTGGAGTTTAAATTTCATTACCGTGATGTTACCATGCTATATTTACTTGTATTTTTCATTTAGAATTATGGTCCAAATAATAACATATGGATGCCATTTTATGAGTTCTTTTTTATTATATCCAGATCCTATTATAATTCATGTGATTCACATCATGCTACTCTAAAGGTTCTTATATGCACATACATTCTCTCTTTTTTATGAATAGAAACAATTGCGCTTGGTATATTGTAAAATATGATGGTGGTATTATACGTAATGTAAAACTGTAAATAAAAAACAGTAATAAAAAACTGACAAAATGAGAAGTTCAGATTGTGTATTTGGTCTGGTTCAGATTTGATCATTGCTTTCATGACTGTTTTAGATCGGTCAGACTTTAGACACTTTAGAGTTTCAGATTTCAAGCTCATTGGGTAATGTTCGATTCTGAAATTTTCAGATTTATAGTTGAGTGGATTATTGAATTTTGATTATTGTTAGCATTTTTTATTTCAATATGATTAGGATTTTTTTGTCCAAAGCCTTGATGGCTGGTTTGGTTCTTAATGGGCCCCGACAACCTGCTTGATCTTCATTGTCTTGATGGCCTATCTTGAGCTCTCCTCTATTGCTTGGAGTGCTTGCAGTCCACCAGTTTTTAGCTCGGGCAGCACTATGCCATCAGATCTGAGCTTTATAGGCAGTGGTTGTCAGTTTTGGTTTCAGGCGACCCGCTGCTATCTATCTTCCGGTCCATTTGGTGGACTGGTTTTTCTTGTGCATGCTTGCTACTGCTGATCTGTTCTGGTCAGCTTTCTGACCTGAATTTTCTGGTTACTGCACTAACCGTCAGGTCCAATTGGCTGGATGGCTTCTTGCACACTTCTAGCTACTGTTGCATGAATTGTTTCTGGGATGTTTGACAGGTTTAGATGGTCCAACGGGTGTTGGACTGACTTGTTTAAGGGGATTGGATATAGGCATGTTAGAGGCATTTCCCCAAATCTGGGGAAATGCAAACCATAAATTCAAAAATTAATTCTCGAACTTCAAATTCCAAGCCTAGAAGTGCGTATTTCAAATCTCAAATACTCTTCAGTCTGAATCTCAATCCAGAGAAACAATTTCCTAAACTTGAAAATCTTAAACTAGGTTAGAAATAATAAAACAATACACCAAAATCTGGATTCTCAAAAGAAAATATAGCTCAATCAAAATCACACAAAGTCTAAGGAAGGGTACTTTTGGAATGAGATCTGGTACCAAGGTGACAGCAGAGCCGTTGAAGCATCTTCTTACGAGGCAGGGAAGGCAGGTTGTATCGTGTCCAATGGACGGGCTACATATGTGAACTATGGATAGCCATCAGATGTAGCAACAATTGGTTAGGAAAAAAAAAGGATATCAGCGGGAGGGAGATTAAGTTCCCTGAACAATCTTTTATTTCTAACTCTCCAAATAGCCTTAAACATATTCGGAAGCATTAGATCCCATCAAGGCCCAATTATGCAGCTATAAATATGATGATGGCTATTAATTTTTTTCCTATTGTTATAATGTTTTATAGAAATTGTCAATTTTAATACTTTTGGATTTTGGATTTTGCAATTTACATATATTTGGATTTTAAAAGGACTAAACCCCATCACCGACACTTGAATGTTTTTGTTAGAAGCCTTTTGTTGCGGTTCTTATCCTTTACACGCCCAAACTAAGTCGGTGAAAGCTATTGCAAATGGACTCTTCTCGCCAAGAGGGCACGCATCAATATGGGGAGAAATTTCTCCAACATACGTGGGCATGTTAAGGGTCGAATATTAGGCGGTTTGGTACGATCAACCTTTATGATCTTTTATTATAAATTGTTGTCATCCATGCATGTTTTCCATGCGTATTACCGACACCGACGAGTTGGACCAAGCTAATCGGACCTTAATAGAGTGCACGCTTCGAGTGTTGATGCTAACATTATTTTATTATTATTTTTATAGGACTATCCAAACTTTCCCGGTGCAAGACGTTTTGGACATGTCTCTTGGTTGGGGGATTTATTAGCGGTGTTAAACATTACCTCTCAATCCATCCTGTCTGATTGGGGTCTGAGGGGATTGTTAGTGCGTACGAAACATTATGATGGTTACTTCTTGGACTTTGGCATGATGGGATCGTTGATTGAATTGTGGCACCCGGACACAAATACATTCGGATTTAGCACATTCGAGTGCACAATCTTACTAGAAGAGGCAGAAATTCTTCTCGGATTACGACGTATTCCAAAGGGGGAGGAGGAGAAGATGTTTATTCCTGCTGAACCATTGACTTGTTTACAGTTTTTACAAGAGTTCGTTGACGTTGAACATTCAGGTGACATGGTTATTGGTAAACGTATCAACTTAAAAAAGCTTGCATCGTGGACCGTCGCTTTCTTGACGAATGTGACAGATGATGAGTCACATCTCATAAGAGGATTGAAGGGTTTTGCCACTTGTCTGGCAGCCGTGTTTCTCTTCCCTACCGAGGACGGATTCTTGCAGGCGGAGCAACTCACTTGTATCAGGGGGATCTGGCAGGGCGAGCTGCTAGGTCCTTCGGTACTTGCTTATCTATATTGCGGGCTCACATCTGCAAGTTTGGGCTCACTTCCATTTGGTAGCACCCTCTTGATGGCATGTTGGGCAGACTTGCACTTCAAATTTAACCCTATTGGTGGTGTTACAACTATGTCTCGGCTTTTTAAGCGTAGCCCATTGCAGCCTTACGCATCTGTCCTTGGCTTAGAGGAGAAAATTGTTAATAAATGTCCAAAGTTGAAGAAAAGGAACGAATGGCGTGATTATTTTGCTAGCATGGACCGTAGTGGATTTCTTTGTGCTCCAAAGGCTTTGCTTAAATAAGGACTTATATACTGCTTCACCCACAGAGTTGATTTACGTTTGATGTCCGGCAACTCTTTTGTATTGTACAATTCCTACCGGTGTCTTCCACAAGTCGGGCTTCCTCGCCACAAGGTTCCTTCACTTTCGCACTTACCGCCGATCAGAATAAGACAGTTTGGTTCAGCGTACGACATGGAAGAGGCCGAGAGTATTGTGGCAATGTGGAAGACGAGACGGTTATGCCGAGCAAGCGTTATCATTGAGGAAGATGAAGACAAAAAGCAACGCTACATTTCTAAGCTTAGGCTCATTTTCATGTTATGATATGATGTATCAAACTTTTAAATTTTTAGTGCACGAACTTATCATTAGGTGTCACTTTTTGTCTGTACTTTTGAATTTGTTCATTCTTATTTTAAAAACGACCTCGATTTGATGTCCGAACATTTGGTTTTTGAATTTAAAAGTAATTTAAGCTATTGCAGAGCACCGTCAGAAATCAGATCTGTGCCTGGATATTTCGACACCTGAAAATTTGATACAATACAGAAAAGCATAAGTTTTAACTTTTAAACCACTAAAGTCAGTAAAATGAAAAGCAGCCATGTGTTAAATTACAACTGCACTAAAATCAAAGCTCATAATCACCACAGCTGCCAGCTCATAGTCAACCTCTCGTACCACATGTCTCATCAAAGCATGTAGGGATTTCAAATTTCTAATGTGAAAAGGATACCCCTCCATCTTGCACAAAGAGGCCTAATCCTGGTTCTGCAATCCCCACTTCCACCTCTGGTGTCCCTGTCAAAAAACTCCTCCTAGCCATATCTTCACTGCAACGATCTCGCCCACTACTCAGTCACCAGACCTGCTGTGATGTTGTCTGCAAACCAGCAATGGCAGCCATAGCACACTATCCAATCACTGCAACGATCTCTGTGTCCTGCCTGATCCATCGTATGTTCTGAATGTGACCCAACAACCAATCCTTCGCACAAAAGGTAATAAGTGAAGAATTTGAACTGGTTTCTCAAAATGGTCTTCAAAAATACGTATATTCCTGGAACATAAAATGGATCATAGCATAGCAAGTAGAATAAACTTCCAAAACATAAAGATTTATTAAAGCCCAAGAATGGTTTCTATGATCAATACTACAAAAACGGGTTAATTACCACCTGGTAATTCTAGAGAACTCTAAAGTTTGAATAACGCTCAAACTTGAGAATCTGAACATTATCAAATCTAAAAGTATAAGACAAAAAAAAATTCCTGCAAATAAAAAAATTTAAAAGCTGAAAAAAATCATAAGTGAGAGGAATCTAAAAACTAACGAAGTTCGGCAAATCTGGAAATCTGAAGCTAAATTAAATGTCAAAAAGTTTATCAAGTTAAAAAGTAAAAATTATAAGCATTCAACATTCCCTAAAAATCAGCTAGAAACCCAGTGCATAAAGTTTAATAAGTTTATGGAATATTTTCTATCAGGAACAAACATTAAGCTTTTACCAAAAAAGTTATCCAATTTTATGGTACGAAAAACCAGAGAGATCAGAGAATTCTGGAAAAAAATAAAAAACCAAAATATATGAAAAGTATAGAATCTGGAAAATCTGATATCTAAAAAAACTGAAAAATGTAAGAAGTTTAAAAATATGAAACTGTCAAAATTAGTTAATCAAAGACATATAAACCAGAAAAACTCATAAAAACTAAAAATGCTAGGAAAATCCTTTCCCTCTCGTGCCAACTGCGACACCGCCTGCCATCAAACCCCTGCAGACGCACTTGCTGCTTGAAGCCTCTCCTGTCATTGTTGAAGCCATTTAACAATGCCCTGCGAAAGCCTAGGAGTTGAAGCTGGGCCACTCGGCCAGATTGTGCACAAGTGACATGGTGCTGACCGGTTCGGACCACTGAATCTTCCAACTCTTGAAAAGAGTATTGCATAAGAAATTAATAATCCCATACTTGATTAATAAAAAATTATTTCCTTAGTTGATGGAGTTTTGTACACTATATTGGGGGAACGACCGGTGTATCATGGATTGTGCGTATATGCCCATGCACTATTTGGACACTTTGGCATAAAACAACTTGAATTTTTGGACATTGATTGTTTATATATTTTTTGGGCTTTTAACCTTCAAGATCTGAGTTAAAAGAATTGAGAGGACTCTTCTGTTTTTTTTAAATCTTTAGCATTTTTAGATAATTTGCTTGCAGAATTTTTCATATTTCTCTTTTGTTGAATTTCACCGTGATATTCAACACTACATCAAGCACAAAGGGGCCTGTACGAACCTGTTCAAACATCTAAATCAGCCATATTTGTGGGTGTACGGGGTATATTTGGGTAGGTTTAGTCTATGAACAGAGCGTAGGACAGAGGAGAAAGGGCACCCCCTCCTCCCTTCTCTTTCTTACCCTTTTGCTTCTTTTCTTCATCTTCTCTTGTCACAACGGAAAGAAAAAGTGCTGTCGCACTCCTTTCCCTCGGTAGGCTGTTTATTCAGTCTAAAATCTGACCATATTAAAAAACGAGGAAGCAAAAGGAGGTATGCTTCATGTCTCCAATAAAAGATAAAGAAGAGATGCCTCCTCTTTGACGTTAATATGTTTAATTACGCATGTAAGCATGACATTTTAAATTAAGATTTTCTTTTGAATTAAGAGTTTTTCAATATGTTTTCCAATTTCTAAGATCCTGACCTTAATCTCAGATTTGTACGTTTTTAATTGAAAATTGCAAAGTGTACCTTTCCGATTTTGGGAATTCTAGAGATTACACTGACATCTTCAGACCAACATCATATGTTTCTAAATACTTATTTAAGAAAAAAAATGTCAACTGAAATTTATATAACACCAATGATTTGTGAATTTGGGTTTTAATGGTTTGAGTTTGAGACCTTTGGAATCTGATCAAGTACGACCAGATTCCAGATACTTTTCTTCTGATTTTCTAATTTTGATTGATGGAATTTTCAGATTTTATTGGTTTGAATGTTTTTAAATGTCTAGATGTCCTCGTATACAGGAAATTCTGATTTAAAACTTTCGAAATTGTTAGATTTAACTGATACGTCCAACCTGAAGGACATTCGAGAAGGGAGCTCTCTCTCCCAACAGAGAACTACCTTCCAACACACTCTTGTTGATTACCGACCTCTCTTCTGAAAAATTCCTTTTTGGTTGACTGGGTTTGTTTTCATCAAGACCTCCGTAAGTCCCCAGACATGAAGGATTCCCTCTTCATTGATCGGGCTGGTTGTACCAATTGACTAAAACCTAAATTACCCATTAAACCTGACATGCAGGTAGATTGTAACGACTCCGTAACCGATATTATGAATCGTCATATTTTCTCACGCGATTAGGTTAAAATTATGTACCCTTAATTTATAATTCTTCATACTTTAAGAACATTAAAGTATTGAGTTGACTCCATATGAATCGTCGTATTTTAATCTAACATAAGTCATAAAATATTGTCAGTTGCAATATAAAATGAGTGATGAACGTTCCACTCTAGATACACGAAGTACTCGAATATGGAAGGTATGTATTTTTTGTTTCTTTTAGTTCACATACATACATAGATACATTTAACTATTTATATTCTAACCGTACATTATACGAAAGACAAAACCAGAAAAAAGAATGCACGGAGACGGGAGCTATATGCACAGAGGAGAAAAGTCCGAAGATTGGATCAACTTAGTGTCAAACATGTTGTCAAGACTTCTGCATCTTGTGTGCATTGTGGGGCATTAAAGTTTGAGTACGAGCCTCCAACATTCTGTTGTTACAACGGCGAGGTGTCATTGAAGCTGCCAACTCTTCCGACAGATCTGCTGACACTGTATACATCTGATGAGAGACATTGTCAAGAGTTTCGGAGTTCCATTCGTGCATATAACAGTGTCTTTGCATTTACTTCTCTGGGAGTAACGTTGGACCAAACAGTTGCAGATATGAGGAGTGGTTGTTACACTTTTAGAATTTTGGGTCAGTTACATCATACCATACCGTCACTTGTGCCGAGTGACAATATTGCAAGATATCTTCAATTATACCTTTACGACACGGAGAATGAAGTCCGCAATAGACTTTTTCATCTTCCGCACCTGAGTGAGTCACTCATTAAAAAGCTGATTGATATACTAGCTATCAATCCTTATTCTATTTTCCTTAGAAATCTTCAGAGCCTACCTTCTTTTGAGAGGAAAAAAATTTCCATCCGAACTGATCCTGGCTTAGATCAACGAGTCTACAACAAACCTACGGTGATCGAGTGGGCGCTATTTGGGTCGAGGGAAATGATATAGAAGGACGTTATGCTGCGACATTGTTGTATACGGTCATGATGGAAGAAATCATAAGGTTCAATCATACTTCGGATGTTACGATCCACTGCAGTATCCCTTGCTCTTTCCGTGTGGAGAAACTGGTTGGCATAGAGGAATTAAACGAACCAACTGCAATTTGAATGTCGATAACACAACAAATTTGGCAGTGCGCACTGATGATACCTTCGGCGGATTGATGCGAGAAGAAGGTAATCGTGAATTGCTACTCGTGTACGTATTAATATCTTCTTACGTAAACTTATTAAAACAAATTGTTTCACCATGCAGATGTATCTTCCCAAGAAAATAAGAAAATTTTTGTTTCTGCCCGTGAGTATTATGCGTATCTTCTCCAGATTCGAAGCCCGCAGTTAAGTTCTATACTGTATGGTGGACGTTTGTTGCAGCAATATGTTGTGGACATGTACGTTAAAATAGAGACAGATCGATTGAACTATTACTACAGAAACCAACAACATATTCGGGCTGAACTTTATCAAGGAGTAGTGGATGCTGTGAAAGATGGAGAAACACATTCAAAAGATATTGGAAAAAGGATAATATTACCCGCATCGTTCATTGGTGGTCCTAGAGATATGCGAAGAAGATATCTAAATGCAATGGCTCTCGTACATCGTTTTGGAAAGCCGGATATATTTCTAACAATCACTTGTAACCCGGATTGGGATGAGATAAGAAACCAACTACAACCGTGGGAAGTTGCATTCAATAGGCCGGACATAGTTAGTCGAATTTTCAGATCAAAGTTACAAGATCCGAAGCATCGGTTGTTCCGTGAGAAGTTATTTGGAAATGTGGTTGCGCATATTCATGTCATAGAATTTCAAAAGAGAGGTTTGCCACATACTCGTTTTTGCTTGTCTTGAAAGAAGATGAAAAAAATTGAAGCTCCCGAATCGTATGACACAATAGTCTCGGCAGAAATCCCGGATCCAAATGCTGATAAAGATTTACATGACATGGTGCTAAAACACATGATACACGGTCCATGCGGTTCTCTGAGGCCATCCTCGCCTTGCATGAAAAGGGGCACCTGCAAGTGTGGTTATCCTCGTCCATTCTGTGCGGTCTCAATGAAGGGCGTTAATTCATACCCGACATATCGAAGGAGGGACGATGGGCGAAAGTTTAAGGTAAGACAACACTACTTGGATAATCGGTGGGTTGTTCCTTACAATCCTTCGTTGCTCAAAAGGTATAAGCGTCACATAAATGTGGAAATACGTTCTTCCATAACGACGGTTAAATATCTATACAAGTATATATACAAAGGTCGTGATCGTGTTTCGGTACACATCACCGATGACGACGGAAAAGCTTGTTGTGAACGAAATAAAAAACTATCAAGATGGAAGATGGATTTCGCCACCGGAAGCAATGTGGAGGATTTATCATTTTGCTCTCAACGAGATGCACCCTTCTGTTATTCAGCTTGACCTGCATCTGCCCAATATGCAATTAGTGACCTTCAACAATAACGAGAGCTTACACTCCTTCTTAGAGACATCTCGATCAAAGAAAACGATGCTTACAGAGTTTTTCACGACAAATGCTATCGACATTGAAGCTCGTAACTTGTTGTACGAGAGAGTTTCCGGAATATTATGTTTGGAATCAATCACGACGGTGTTGGACACGAAGAAAGAAACAAAGGGTAATTGGACGTGTCGTTGCATCAAATCCATCCGAAGGAGAGAGACACAATATGAGGATACCGTTGAACAATGTTAGAGGCCCAACATCTTTTGAGGATTTACGCACGGTGTCCGGTTTCACTTATAGTACATACGGGAAGTTTGCTCAGAGAAGAGGTTTGTTGGAGAGCGATCGTTCAATAATATGTTGTTTTGAAGAGGCCATTGTGTATCAAATGCCCAGTGCTTTACGTCGGTTATTTGCCGTGACATTAGCATATTGTGATACAGAAAATGTGAGATCGTTATGGGATAAATACCACGGGCATATGTCAGAAGATTTCGGGAGAGAAAAAAATATGACCCATCGGGAACAGATTATGGAAACACTGAAAGATATCAGCAAATTTCTCGAAAATTTAGGGAAAAACATTAAGGACTTTGATCTGCCATGGTCGTATCCCGCAGGTGTTGAACCTTCTAACATGTCTAAGGAAATGCAAGATGAGTTATTAATTCATACTCCACCCGAGGATGTTGATTCCATACATTTGCTCAACGAAGATCAACAAAGGGCTTTCAATTTAATAATGGATCGAGTCGACAAACAAGAACATGGTATTTTCTTCGTCGATAGGCCTGGAGGGACAGGGAAGACGTACCTTTATCGAGCTTTACTTGCCAATATAAGATCTAAGGGTCATATAGCTTTAGCGACGACAGTACGGAGTAGCGACTTGTTTGATGCCGGAGGTAGAACGAGCGCATTCGAGGTTCAAGATTCCTTTGGACATCAAACAATCATCAATGTGCAACATCAAGAAACAAAGTTCGTTGGCAAACTTAATTAGGTTAGCGAGATTAATAATGCGGGATGAAGCTCACATGTGCAAGAAATATGCCATCGAAGCACTTGATAGAACACTCCAAGATATACTTTGGAGTGTGATCTTCCATTTGGTGGTAAGATATTGCCGTTCGGAGGTGATTTCCGACAAGTTTTGCCGTCATTCCAAGAGCCACGAGAATGCAAACAATTGGAGCATGCCTCGTCACATCGTACTTGTGGCCAAAATTGAAAAGCCGTATCTAACACGGAATATGCGAGCAAAGTTCGATGAAGAGTTTGGAAAATTCTGATTCGAATAGGGAATGGAACGAACCAACTATCGCCAATGGGTTGGTACGCATTCCAAAAGAGACATCTTTGGTCACATTTGACGACACTAAAGATATGCGAATTCAACCGATAAACGATATATATGGCGATATTGTAGGAAAGTACGTGTCCAACATACATGACAAGTAGAGCAATATTGGCGTGAAAAAATGAATTTGTCGACGAGATTAATGACATGCTCATTACATCATTTCGGGTGAGGAACATGTATATCATGATTTTGACGGTGCGATTGACGATGCGAAAACACACTATCAAGTGGAGTTTTTGAACGACTTAACTCCAAATGGCATGCCACCCTCAAGATTAACCCCGAAGAGATGTTGTCCGGTTGTGTTATTGAGAAATTTGGATCCACCAAATGGGTTGTGCAATGGTACAAGATTAATTTGTACGGATTTTCGAGAGAAATTTAATGAAGGCACATATAACAAATGGCCAACATGCAGGAAAAGAAATCCTAATTCCACGAATTCCTATATATCCACCGAATGGAACGGGACACATACCCATTCCAATTCAAAAGAAAGCAATTTCCTGCGTTTAGGATTTGCCGTGACCGTAAATAAAGCTCGGGGTCAAACAATACCAAACGTCGGCATCCATTTACCCGAGCCGGTGTTTTCTCGCGGACGATTGTACGTCGCTATGTCGCGAGGGGTGTCAAGACAATCGACCAAGTTGTGTGTCAAACCATTCAAATTAAAAGAAAAAACTTTATACGAATACACACGAAATATAGTCTATAGTGAAATTTTCAACATTCACTAAGGTATGCTTGTTAGTTCGTTTTTAAACTATCACTCAAATATTTCATCTATCAACATTCTTATCTGCAGGATATGGACTCTGGATTCACTATGTTGAAAGATCTGAAATCTGGCATGACTGAATGGAACATCCATTGTCAACTGGTGGAGAAGAAGGCACCTTATGTCTTCTCGAGAAATAATAAGCCTAGGAAAGTTGTCAACATGTGCTTCAAGGACAAAGAGGTCAGAAGTTATTTTTAATAGCATAAATTACTTACCATTGTTTCTGTATAGGTTATTAAAATTGAAATATTTCTCCAGGGAACTCTGATACAAGTCTCCATGTTCTTGGAAACAATTGCAAAATTTAACCATTTGTTGGTCGAAGGAAAGACATATAACATTTCAAACGGCCAAATCAAGCTCGCAAATATGAGATTCAACATCGGGACGATTCCGCATACAATCATCTTCACCAAGTCCACCGTAGTCTCCGAAACGGATGATGCCATCACTACTCGGACGGATGGAGAATCGAAAAGAATTCGATCTATACAACAATTTGTTTGAATGCAGAACGGATGACGAAGTCATTGGTAAGTACTTTTATATTGTTAAATTTTTATTATCATGTTTTGATATACATCGTTCATATTTCCGGATACGTTGTGCATAGTTATCAACACCGACGAAACAACGATTGTGTCTCGTCGGTACGATGGGAAGAAGATTGAGCGTCAAACATTAACGTTGACAGACAACACGTACTATCTTCTTTGTTATTTTGTTTGCATCACTATTCCAATTTTCTTATACACGGTCTTTTTGTTTATTAGAAGCCCAATTCTCATAATGCTTACCTTATGGGAAAATTTTGTAAAGAAAGATGGAGAAAAAATTCGGCACATCATCGACGAGAAGCCGGTCATTTTTGCAACATCACTGAGAACCCATTCATTTCGAGGTACGGTCACATGTCTCGTTCTTGATTCCATATTGATTAAATTAAAGTTAAATATATTAATTTTGATTTCTTGACAACTTCAGGAAATTTTGGTTTGAAATCTACATTCGACACAAAGATTTTTATTCGTCCCAATTTGGAGAAGGCTACACTATTAGCCAATTGGTACCGTGATCCCATTTATTACACCAAAATTCATGTTATGTCATTATGTCATTCTGAAGTTGTCTTTGCTCGCGACTTTTAAGGATGAAAGACAACAATAGCGAAGTGTCGAGGAGGCTCGTCGATGGAACATCGGAAGATATCATAACTATTAAATCAGAGGAAGTCTCTATAAAGGAATTGCTTGACACCACAAGAAGTTCTTCTTCACAAGTATAACATCTTTATTACATCATTTTGATCTTATCCACTTAACGAATTGTACCAGCACCATTTTTTTAACCTATGCTTACAATTCTACGAAATTGATGCTCGACGACAGTACTATTGTGGGGCAATAATATTCGTAACAACTTCTCCATAACAACTAACAGGTCTTCACGTACGACGTTCATGCTTGGGTCCAAGATGTTGTAACAAGCAGGGATCCATGGTACAAGGCTTGTTCTCACTGTGCCAAACTTGTTACAGACGATAATAACGCTTACTACTGTTCAAAATGTAGCAAAACCATAACTCAACCGATTGAAAGGTTACTTTTCTCTTTCTTACAAAATTCTTTTAAAATTGATACGTATGTTGTTCTTCACAACAACCTTATATAACATCTACGTTTTATATTCTTTGCATAGATATTGTTTAAGATTGAACATTGCCGATGAGACATCGAACTTGTGTGTGACATTTTTCAACAACCAAGCTGAAGATATGTTAGGCCTATCCTTGAATTTGTTGAAAGAAAAGAAGGTATCTATTATTACATTTCTACTTTGATCGTTTCTTATCGACACTTATGTTTCCTAATCTTTTTCAGGAAAAAGATTTGTCCTCGTACCTTGAGATAATGGAGACATTGATCAACAAGAGATACAAGCTGACGGTAAAATGTGTGAAAAAAGGAGATGGTGAAAACGTCAATTACACATGTACGAAAGTTATCCACATTGCCGACAACAACAATGACGCTTCCACTTCTCAGCATGTCGATGGAGTGCAAGAACCAGTTTCCAAGAAGCCCAAGCTACAATAGGAGCGTTGATTTTCTTTCACTTTTAGATCAAGTCAAGTCTTTAGAAAAGTGTGTCAGTCGCAGAAGTTACATGTTGTAGTCTGAACATTGGTTTCTTAATAGTTTGTTCTAAGTTTTCGTCGGATCAGTCTGGAATAACCAACATATACTCCTTTTACTGTTTTTGTGTGCAAGCTTTGGAAGAACCGTTCCTAGATCAATTGTGCTGAAAATTCAATACAGGTTTCTCAGATTTACAAGTTTGCTTGGGTATCAGATTTAATCTGTCACGGTGGCTTATGGTATATTAAATTGTTTACTCTTAATTAGTTAAAAGCATGGCTTCATGAGTATTCCTTGTGTTTATTAAAAAATGCAGGTTCTATTTTGCTAACTTGTGTTTATCTAAGGGATTTGTTCCATTTGACTAGAAGATACAGCTTCTTTCTCTAACTTCATGTGACAATTCGGTTCTTCATATTGGCGTTCTCTATCCACTGGATGAAGTTGTAAGTACAGAAAACATATTTATTTTTCATGGTCATCTTTAAGCCCATGGGGGCTGTTAAGAGCTCCCTTCAGACTACTATCTGCACCTGCATGCTGCTGTTGATGTGTTTCTGAACTTCTACACAGTCCCTGCACCCTGAGCACTCTAGATAGGTTCCAAGCATATGTTCTGGTTTCTGGTTCTGTGCAGGTGTTCAGATTCTGGTTTCTCATTACTTCATATGGTTTTATGGATCTGTGCATTCTGGATGTTTGGATATCTTAACAGGTCCTTTGTTGTTTAGATCTGCCTTAATTTGAGTTTGTTTTATTGAATTATCAAGTTTGGTTAAGATTGGCTCACATTCTGTTTTGAGATTTATTGAATTTGTGATCTCTTTTATGATTCAGTTCAGATTCTGTTTTTTTTTGTTTTACTTGAGTTTGTGTTTTTATTAATCTAGAATTTGGGTTGCAGATTTTAGGTGATCATTGTGAGTTGGATTAAATTACAGATTCTTGAAATGTTTTGATTTTTTTATGGGTTTGGTTGAATTCTGTTTGATTGGAATTAGCTTAAGTTTAAGAGTTTGATTGAATGTTTTCCAATTTCGGATTTTTTTACAGTTTCAGATTTGCTTGAATCTGGATTACTTAGAGAAATTTGATTTGATTGAATTAGAGTTGAGTTTGATTTGAGTTCAATTTTGGTTGGTTTGGATTTCAGTTAATTCTGCAGATTTTGTATTTCATGAATTTGACAGCTTCTGGACTCTTATGCAATTTTCAGATTTTATGTAAAATGATTAGGGACGGCTTGAATTTGAATTTAAATTCTTTTATGGGTTTGAATGGTTTGGGACCACCTATTCACGGACCATCTTCTGACTTGTACTAACTTCAATCTTTGAAATTCATATTTAAAACCTCAGATTTCAGAATTTGTTCGGATCCCCTGCAGACTCAGGCTTCTTACAGATTCTGTACATTGCACATTTTCTGATCCTCGGCTGCTGGTTTATGGGCCTTAAACCTTCAGATCTCTTTTATTAACAAACCTCAGATTGCTGATTTCTAATTTCAGATTTCGGATCTGCCAAGTCCAGATTTCGACCACTTCCAATATCAGACTCCAGACTCCAGATTTCTGCACTTCAGATTGCAGGTTTTTTTAAACAGATTTCTGCACCAATTCAAACTTCGGCTCTTTAGGCTCTGCACAAATTCAGATTTATTAAACTTCAGACTTTCAGATTTTTCAGGCCTCAGTTGCAAGGCTCAGATCTATTAAACTTCAGACTCAATTTCCTTGTGAAGTTCAGATTAGCAATTCTTAATTTCTGATTTCTTTTGAAATGGGTTCTGAGCATAAATTCTGATTTTCAGTTTGGTGCATTCAGATTTTCAGATTTTTACAGATGTTTCAATTGCAGGCTTTATATTTCAGCATTTCAGTTTCAGAACTCCAGCTCTTTGGTTTTTTTTTTTAAATGTGCAGGTTTCAGATTTCATACTTACATGCTTTAACTCCAGCTCTTCTATTGAAAAATGATCTCTAATGTGTTTTGATTTAGTTTGTTTCCCAATTAACATTAATTCATACTTTTCTGTTTTAATGACTTTTTATCTATGAAAATTTTTATTTATCTAAAGAAGTTGAATCGTTAATCAACCAATGAAAATTTGATGCATCGCAAAATTTATTCATTGTATAGTTCTCATCGAACTTGATATCAAACGTCTCTTTGATTTAAAAATATCTTTAATCTAATCGAACACGTGCGAAGCACGTTAATTTAACTAGTTTATAATAAGAATACTAAACTAAGAATAACTAATACCTACACAAATAAGATTCAAAATCACATAATTATTTTTTATATCCTCTTGAATATTGTTCGGACAAGTTGGCCGTCGCTAATAATTAACTTTTCATGTGCAACCACCTCCATCGTGGGCGGTCACTTAACGCGCAACCGCTGTGTGCAAGTTATTCAAAACGAAACTTTTCTGACTCATTCAAAATTTGAGAGAATCTCTTTTTCTTTTAGATAGTTGAAATTTTAATATTATCTTTCTACTAGTTTTCTACTCAGGATGCATCTATTTCCATGTAAAACCGTGTTTCAGCATTGAGGTTTCAGGAAAACATTGATTAAAACGGTTGTTCGATTGCATGTAAAACCATAGACAAAATAAAAAAAATCTCTTTTGACATACTAATTAAAATTGTGAACGTTTACTTATCTCATTAAATAACATAAATTTATTTTAAAATTACTTTTACACGAGGCTATTTGATCATGTAAAGTACATATTTCAAGAATCTTTTAAAGAAGTTTTCATCTAATATTTGAGTAAGGAAGTGTCTAAATTATTTATTGATTGGATCATTTTTAAATGGAAATTACAAAAAAATCATACTGTAGGATTATGCCGTGTGTATTGTTAAACTGTAGGTTTCCAAAGTACTAATTTTGAGTAAACTGATCTCTTGTGAAAAAAGTCTACAGGAAAACCAAATGATCACTCTTGTTTTTTTTTATTTTCTTGAGAAAGACATTCCATAAAAGATATTTTCCATGATTTTGATTTTACATAGAACCAAACGGACCCCCCGGTGAAAACAAATGCAGACTTACTGTTCTTGAAATTAAATGAGAAAGAAATAGAAAAATAATTTTCTCTTGACTCTACTCTCTTGAGTAAAGATCAATTTCTAAATCCTAATAACATTCCTAATTAGGAGAGAGAGAGAGAGAGAGAGAGAGAGAGAGAGAGAGAGATGGGGAAAATCTAAATCGGACGAGTTGAGGGTCCATTTGGTCACTTGTAAAATCAAAATCTAAGAAAACATTTCCTAGAATGCACTTTTCCAGGAATTTGAAAACAAGTACGGTTGTTTGGTTAAGTTTTTGGAAAAGTTTATCGAGCACTTCTAACATCGTAACAACTAAGATAATTCTATCTATTTATGTGTATTAAAATTATTTATTTATAATAAAATATTAATTCAAAATTAATTCAAATAAATTATTTTAAATAAAATTTAAAATATATTTTATTATTTATATATTAATAAAATTTGTTATTGAAAATAAAATATATTAAGTTTTAAATTTTAAAATTATATTCCTAAATTATTTCCGGTCAGTTGAATATATGTAAATCATATTCCTAAATTTTATGTAAAATTTTACTACGATATACTCATTTTATTTATTGAAATTTTTATATATAATTACTAAACATCAAGTTTATATTTTTAAATTAAATATACGATAAAATATGTTTAACATTAAAAAGTTTCGAAAAAGTACTTTATTTAAATTTATATATTGTAAACCTACAATCTGACAACTAATTATAGTGTTATCGTATTTTCTATATAGAATAATTTAATTAATAAAATAGTTCAAGCATTTTACGAACTTAACTTTCAGTTAAAATTTTATCAATAAAATAATTAAATAAGTAGTTCGCATGATAAAATTACTTTTTAACAAATTTATTTTATTTTTTAACACACAAGAATAAAATAAGTTTCTATCTACATATTTAAAAAATTAATTTTAAATAATAAACATAATAAACGTCTCTCACTCACGGAAAACGGTATCCACTGGCACAATCGCGGATGCCAAAATCGGGATTACCTGCGTACGTAATGGCGGGAGGGTCCATCTTCTACGTGCTACGTACCGGGGGAATATTGTCCAACTTATAAAATTCCGAATCTTTGGAGAGGGCCACAGTGAGAGACGTGGGGGCAAAACAGTGAGAGTAACAACGTACCTGGACAACAAGTGGAGTAGATACATAAGACCAAAAAGAGAGATCGCTGCAAATCCCGAATCCTTGGCGAGGGCCACAGCGAGAGACGTGGGGGCAAAGAGAACAACAATGTACCTGAACAACAAGTACATAAGACGGACAAAAGGGATTGCCGCTCCTACTGTGTGCCTGTCGATCGGTCGAAAGAGAGAGACCGGCCCGTCACCATGCCGAAGGTCGAAGGCGCCTTCCTCTTCCTCCTGTGCTTGGTCGTGACGGTGATGCATACTTCAGGTGCGTACAGAGCAAACGTGACATGATCAATATCTATATGTATACGTACGCATACTTGTGTGCATGAGATATAATGTACATAAATATATGGACGGTGGTGATGAGAGAGATGCGTGCAGGTGGTGGTGAAGCCGATCCTCCCCTGTTATCCGCGCACGACATGAACGTGAAGGTGGAGGCGAAGAGGCCCGACTTCCCCAAGTGCTGCGATGATTACAGCATTCCCTGCAACACCCCGGAGGGGAAATTCTCGTGCGAGACCTTATGCGGGATAGCATGCAAGACCGGCACGTGCGTTCTCCGACCCCCCGCTACCTGGGTCTGCCATTGCTCTTGTGACCATTAGAACGTACGTGCGTACGCACGTAGTACTCGCTGCATGTTGACCCGGCGGTCGTGCTCCGTCGGCCATACCATATAATAATAATAGATCTAATTTATTAGATGAATGAAAGTAATGCCGGTAGGCTGACTCATGAGACTTTCGTCCTCTCTCGTGAGGAGGACCGCAAGTGATATCTATGTTGACTAAGGAGATTTCCTATGTTCCAATAAAAGGGGCTCCCCCCCCCACTGTCTTATGGATCGTGGTGTTCCTTGTGCCTGTGCATGGTATGCACTCTTTAAGGAGCAAGGATCCTCTGAATTAGGGCCCAGTCCTTTACAAAGAAAGGCTTCCAAGTCTGATGATGAGTTAATTGATGACGTTTGGGCTAGATTTCATATCTAAAATTTCCCCTTTGACCAAAACTTCACTTGCATCGTTACGTGTTTGATTAAAAATCGAGTTTAAAAGTCGAGTTTAAGTAATTCGATTTTTGAAAGTCGACTTTTCAAATTACGTACAGTAACGTTAATTTTTTTTTATCTTCTTCCTAAAAAATCGGATACTCGGATTAAAATTTGTCCGATCCACTCAGACCAATGAATTTAGAGCATTCAAAACTATAAGGTTGAATTTTTAAATTTTTGAAAAGTGCAAGTTTTATCATTGGACGGTCCAGGATGCTCCGATTTAATAATTTAAAATTTATAAAAATCAGAATATTTTAAAATCTAATCTTAAGTATTTCGATTTTCTAAATTTATTAGACGGAACGAATCGTTCAAATTCAAACCCGATAAATTATAATTTAAAAATATAGGTAAACACGGTTTGATTTAAAAAAAAATTTAATGTGCTCAGAACCGCACATAGCATTAAATGCGCGGTATTTTTTTTTCAAAAATCAATTTAATTTTACTTTTATTCTTAAATTATAATTTATTGGGTTTGAATTTGAACGATCCGTTCCGTCCAATAAATTTAGAAAATTGAAATAGTTAAGATTATATTTTTAAATATTTTGATTTTGATAAATTTTAAATTATTAAATCGGAGCATCCTGGACCGTCCAATGATAAAACTTGCACTTTTCAAAAATTTAAAAATTCAATCTTATAGTTTTGAATGCTCCGAATTCATTGGTCCGAGTGGATCGGACAAATTTTAATCCGAGTATCCGATTTTTTTAGGTGGAAGATAAAAAAATTAACGTTAAATGCGTACCGTGCGCACAATTTTTTTCTTTTCCTGTTTTCAGGCAAACTATACTTTTAAACTCGATTTTTAATAAACACTTTTAATTAAAGGGATCACTGTTAAAGGGGAAAGTCGAGTTTTCAAAACTCAACTTTGAGCGAATCGTGTTAATTTTACAATAAAATTTTTTACGGTGTTAATTTTATAATAATAAAAAAACACTGTTAGTTAAAAAAAAAACTCGGTGACGTAGATCGAGTTGGTCCACAGGGGGATCTTCGGCGCTAACTCGGTGGTCGATGTTAGTAAGGGGAGGTCGTGCTTGGCCTTGGTCGACGGCAGAGTGAACCCGCAAACCTCCATCATCATTGTGGTGACAGCACCTTTCGCGACCGTTGCACCCGCGAGGAACAGAGAGAAAAAGATAGAAGGCAACTGTTGATCTAAAACTCTATGGGGTGTTTGGTTGCATGATAATTTTTTGTACACTTTCATGATAAAAAATTGTATTAAAATAAAAAGTGAACCAACTCATGACATAAAATTATCATGTTTGGAGGGATGTGATTACAAAAAAGAGTAACTACCACACATGACTAAACAAAGTGGGGGACCACAAGAAAAAAGAAAGAGGTGAGACCCTCTTTTTTTGTTTAAGAAGAAAATTACTTTCAAAACATAAAATTGTCATGGTTACCAAACACCTCTTTTAACAAGTTTTCTTACAATTTTTAAAAATTAAAATAAAAACCCTTATTATCCTGCAACCAAACACCCCACTAGCTTCTAATAATGACCGAGTGGATGAGAGAAATGTGTTCCCATCCTAGCCGTTCATCAAAGTGATCCAGTTCAAATGGCCCAAATGCACATCGTTCCGCCCAAATTTTTTTTAATTTTTTGTCTATAGTTGGATATATATATAAACAAGAAAATTCTTCGAACAGGATCATCACAACTTAATTGAATTTTTTGGAAAAAAATCTATTTTTCATCTCTAGAATTTGGAGCACAAAGGATTATGAAAATAGCCCCTCGTACACAATAGAATAATTATGCACATAGAAAAGTAGTCAAAGTGTAATAGATTTGCTTGGCTGTATGATAAACTGAGTTCTTACCCCAGTTTTATATTTTTGTAATAAAATTTGTGAGTGTTTAATAATCATTATAAATTTATATTTTAAAGTGATTTTTTATATTTATTATACTAAGATGCAAGTTAATTATGAAGATTTTTATGAATATGTGTATGGAAAATAAAATAAGATAATATAAAAAACAAAAGTAAAATTATAAAAATATAAGATTACCTTCGAATTTATTTTTAACGTACCAAACATAGAATAAAGTTATCTTCTAAACTTATCTTAACTCAAATTGGAACATAATAAGAAAAAGATTAATCACGAGAATTGATTTTGTCTCGACACCAAAGAGACCTAAATTGACTTCGCCGGGTGAGTGAGAGACGAATCGCTCTGTACGCACACGTCAAATTAAGCATGCATGGCACATCTTCTGGAGCCTTGAATGTTGGCGTTTGACTCGCCCCCTATCTAACACACAGTTAATCCGCCGCATACCAAATGACTTGCTTCGCCACAGATGCATTCCATCCCGAAGGTGTATATGTATATGTGAACTGCCCAGGCAAGAACACGTACCTACACCATGCCGAAGGTCGAAGGCGCCTTCCTCTTCCTCCTGTGCTTGGTCGTGACGGTGATGCATACTTCAGGTGCGTACAGAGCGAACGTGACATGATCATCTATATGTATACGTACGTACTTATGTGCATGAGATATAATGTACATAAATATATAGACGGTGGTGATATAAGAGAGAGAGATGCATGCAGGTGGTGGTGCAGCCAATCCTCCCCTGTTATCCGCGCACGACATGAACGTGAAGGTGGAGGCGAAGAGGCCCGACTTCCCCAAGTGCTGCGACGATTACAGCATTCCCTGCAACACCCCGGAGGGGAAATTCTCGTGCGAGACCTTCTGCGAGATAGCATGCAAGACCGGCACGTGCGTTCTCCGACGCCCCGCTACCTGGGTCTGCCATTGCTCCTGTGACCATTAGAACGTACGTGCGTACGCACGTACTCGGTGCATGTTGACCCGGCGGTCGTGCTCCGTCGGCCATACCATATAATAATAATAGATCTAATTTATTAGATGAATACAAGTAATGCCGGTAGGCTGACCCATGAGGCTTCCGTCCTCTCTCGTACGTGAGGAGGACCGCAAGTGATATCTATGTTGACTAAGGAGATTTCCTATGTTCCAATAAAAGGGGCTCCCCCCCCCACTGTCTTATGGATCGTGGTGTTCCTTGTGCCTGTGCATGGTATGCACTCTTTAAGGAGCAAGGATCCTCTGAATTAGGGCCCAGTCCTTTACAAAGAAAGGCTTCCAAGTCTGATGATGAGTTAATTGATGACGTTTGGGCTAGATTTCATATCTAAAATTTCCCCTTTGACCAAAACTTCACTTGCATCGTTACGTGTTTGATTAAAAATCGAGTTTAAAAGTCGAGTTTAAGTAATTCGATTTTTGAAAGTCGACTTTTCAAATTACGTACAGTAACGTTAATTTTTTTTTATCTTCTTCCTAAAAAATCGGATACTCGGATTAAAATTTGTCCGATCCACTCAGACCAATGAATTTAGAGCATTCAAAACTATAAGGTTGAATTTTTAAATTTTTGAAAAGTGCAAGTTTTATCATTGGACGGTCCAGGATGCTCTGATTTAATAATTTAAAATTTATAAAAATCAGAATATTTAAAAATCTAATCTTAAGTATTTCGATTTTCTAAATTTATTAGACGGAACGAATCGTTCAAATTCAAACCCGATAAATTATAATTTAAGAATATAGGTAAACACGGTTTGATTTAAAAAAAAATTAATGTGCTCAGAACCGCACATAGCATTAAATGCGCGGTATT
Organism: Cryptocoryne crispatula var. balansae; assembly: GCA_036172225.1. Classification (NCBI taxonomy): domain Eukaryota; kingdom Viridiplantae; phylum Streptophyta; class Magnoliopsida; order Alismatales; family Araceae; genus Cryptocoryne; species Cryptocoryne crispatula. The sequence continues at coordinate 4,786,575 of CM069935.1, forward strand.
TTTTTTTTCAAAAATAAATTTAATTTTACCTATATTCTTAAATTATAATTTATTGGATTTGAATTTGAACGATCCGTTCCGTCCAATAAATTTAAAAAATTGAAATAGTTAAGATTATATTTTTAAATATTTTGATTTTGATAAATTTTAAATTATTAAATCGGAGCATCCTGGACCGTCCAATGATAAAACTTGCACTTTTCAAAAATTTAAAAATTCAATCTTATAGTTTTGAATGCTCCGAATTCATTGGTCCGAGTGGATCGGACAAATTTTAATCCGAGTATCCGATTTTTTTAGGTGGAAGATAAAAAAATTAACGTTAAATGCGTACCGTGCGCACATTTTTTTTTCTTTTCCTGTTTTCAGGCAAACTATACTTTTAAACTCGATTTTTAATAAACACTTTTAATTAAATGGATCACTGTTAAAGGGGAAAGTCGAGTTTTCAAAACTCAACTTTGAGCAAATCGTGTTAATTTTACAATAAAATTTTTTACCGTGTTAATTTTATAATAATAAAAAAACACTGTTAGTTAAAAAAAAACTCGGTGACGTAGATCGAGTTGGTCCACAGGGGGATCTTCGGCGCTAACTCGGTGGTCGATGTTAGTAAGGGGAGGTCGTGCTTGGCCTTGGTCGACGGCAGAGTGAACCCACAAACCTCCATCATCATTGTGGTGACAGCACCTTTCGCGACCGTTGCACCCGCGAGGAACAGAGAGAAAAAGAAAGAAGGCGACTGTTGATCTAAAACCCTATGGGGTGTTTGGTTGCATGATGATTTTTTGTACACTTTCATGATAAACAATTGTATTAAAATAAAAAGTGAACCAACTCATGACATAAAATTATCATGTTTGGAGGGATGTGATTACAAAAAAGAGTAACTACCACACATGACCAAACAAAGTGGGGGACCACAAGAAAAAAGAAAGAGGTGAGACCCTCTTTTTTTGTTTAAGAAGAAAATTACTTTCAAAACATAAAATTGTCATGGTTACCAAACACCTCTTTTAACAAGTTTTCTTACAATTTTTAAAAATTAAAATAAAAACCCTTATTATCCTGCAACCAAACACCCCACTAGCTTCTAATAATGACCGAGTGGATGAGAGAAATGTGTTCCCATCCTAGCCGTTCATCAAAGTGATCCAGTTCAAATGGCCCAAATGCACATCGTTCCGCCCAAATTTTTTTTAATTTTTTGTCTATAGTTGGATATATATATAAACAAGAAAATTCTTCGAATAGGATCATCACAACTTAATTGAATTTTTTGGAAAAAAATCTATTTTTCATCTCTAGAATTTGGAGCACAAAGGATTATGAAAATAGCCCCTCGTACACAATAGAATAATTATGCACATAGAAAAGTAGTCAAAGTGTAATAGATTTGCTTGGCTGTATGATAAACTGAGTTCTTACCCCAGTTTTATATTTTTGTAATAAAATTTGTGAGTGTTTAATAATCATTATAAATTTATATTTTAAAGTGATTTTTTATATTTATTATACGAAGATACAAGTTAATTATGAAGATTTTTATGAATATGTGTATGGAAAATAAAATAAGATAATATAAAAAACAAAAGTAAAATTATAAAAATATAAGATTACCTTCGAATTTATTTTTAACGTACCAAACATAGAATACAGTTATCTTCTAAACTTATCTTAACTCAAATGGAACATAATAAGAATAAGATTAATCACAAGAATTGATTTTGTCATGACACCAAAGAGACCTAAATTGACTTCGCCGGGTGAGTGAGAGACGAATCGCTCTGTACGCACACGTCAAATTAAGCATGCATGGCACATCTTCTGGAGCCTTGAATGTTGGCGTTTGACTCGCCCCCTATATCTAACACACAGTTAATCCGCCGCATACCAAATGACTTGCTTCGCCACAGATGCATTAATTCCATCCCGAAGGTGTATATGTATATGTGAACTGCCCAGGCAAGAACACGTAACTACACCATGCCGAAGGTCGAAGGCGCCTTCCTCTTCCTCCTGTGCTTGGTCGTGACGGTGATGCATACTTCAGGTGCGTACAGAGCGAACGTGACATGATCATCTATATATGTATACGTACGCATACTTGTGTGCATGAGATATAATGTACATAAATATATGGACGGTGGTGATGAGAGAGAGAGAGAGATGCGTGCAGGTGGTGGTGCAGCCAATCCTCCCCTGTTATCCGCGCACGACATGAACGTGAAGGTGGAGGCGAAGAGGCCCGACTTCCCCAAGTGCTGCGATGAATACAGCATTCCCTGCAACACCCCGGAGGGGAAATTCTCGTGCGAGACCTTCTGCGAGATAGCATGCAAGACCGGCACGTGCGTTCTCCGACGCCCCGCTACCTGGGTCTGCCATTGCTCCTGTGACCATTAGAACGTACGTGCGTACGCACGTACTCGGTGCATGTTGACCCGGCGGTCGTGCTCCGTCGGCCATACCATATAATAATAATAGATCTAATTTATTAGATGAATAAAAGTAATGCCGGTAGGCTGACTCATGAGGCTTCCGTCCACTCTCGTGAGGAGGACCGCAAGTGATATCTATGTTGACTAAGGAGATTTCCTATGTTCCAATAAAAGGGGCTCCCCCCCACTGTCTTGTGGATCGTCTGAGCAAGGGTGTTCCTTGTGCCTGTGCATGGTATGCACTCTTTAAGGAGCAAGGATCCTCTGAATTAGGGTCCAGCCCTTTACAAAGAAAGGCTTCCAAGTCTGATGATGAGTTAATTAATGACGTTTGGACTAGATTTCATATCTAAATTCCCCCCTTTGACCAAAACTTCACTTGCATCGTTACGTGTTTGATTAAATCTTTGTGATTAACGTGATAAATTTTCTTGATATACACCTAGGAAAAATATGGGACCAGCTTGATTAAATGCAAGTGATAAAAATTTGAGAATTTTCTGGATGTAAAAGATTTACTGGGCGGGCATGGCCTGGGTTGGGATGAACAGTACTATATATGGGTGTCAACGGCCGGGCTCGGCCTGGCCCGAAGCTGGACGCCCAATGTAAAAAAATGTATATAATGGGTCAGCTCGGCCTAAAGAAAATTTCAATTTGGCCCTACTTAACTCAGCTCCACGCAACTTTGTATCTCGTAAGTTCACAATCATCAAATTTAATAATTTTAAACATGAAGGATTATATGATAATAATATTCATGGTAATGTGACGGCGCGGCACATCCGGCCAAGACGCCTGAACGGCGTTGGAGTCCTTTTAGCCCCACCTACGTGCGGGACCCGCCAGCCAGCGGATGACAGCTTTACCTCGTTGGTTGACTCGTCCGGATGGGACCCACTCGTCGGACTACGGCGGGAGACACGAGAGCCATGCCAGACTCCGCGAAAACAAACGCCCGCGAGGTCTCTGATGTACGTGCATGTGATGGATGGATCGGCTCGCTTCCCGGTGAAGATAACTCCCGTGATTTTTGGCGAGATGATATCACGTGGCGTAACAATCACGTGATTTAACAGAAAACGAAATCGAAAAAAATTATAATTGTGTAATTTAACGATGATGTAAAATGACGGAGTAAATCAGGCTGTTTTGGTTTTGTTCACTGGCACATTAGCAGAGAGTCGACAGTGAGTTAATAGAAAGTTGATTATAGTTCTTCGGAGTTTCTACAGTGGATTCGTAGAAATACGGTAAAAAATAATTAAAGACTCAATAAAACATTATCAGAGTTTGAATAATATATTTTCAAAATTTCAGTAACACGTTAACAAAATTTTAAAGTCCCGATGATAAATTCGTAGAGATTCGATGATAAATCATTAAAAATTCAGTAATAAATAATCAGAATTTCAGAAACAAAACTTCGAAATCTCGATAACATCAAAATCTCTGTAATAGTTCATTAAAACTTCGACGACCAGTCTTCAAAATCTAGATAACAAATCTCGTGTCAGGTTGAAAATTACGAAAATTTTCTTCACCGAGAACTGAACCGACCGGAACTCCATGTGATGTGGCGGAACTCCTGTTTTCTTAACAGGGAATTGTTGCGCTGGACCGTGTTGGGTAGCCAGGGGCCCAGGTAGGTAGTCCGGTGTCACCGACCATTTCTTTAACAGAAAGTTCTTATTCTTGGTATCTTTTTTTTTTACATTTTTCACCTCACTGTTGATGGACTCATGGAAGACTTCTAAATCAGTTAAGAGACTAGTGAAAATGACTATTATGGCCCGTCCTGACCTGTTTTTGATCTATGCCCAGATTTGTAAAAACAATTAAAAAGTACTTCTGGGTCAAAAAGAATAACCTCAATGAAACGTATATGCCTTGAGATTATTTACGATCTTCGGTATCAAGGTTATAAACAGGTCAAATTTGATGATAAAATTATTTATTTTTTATAAAGATTTTGTGATGTGGTGGATTGATGGGTCGGGTAGTTAATTTGTATAAAATTAAATTGTCTCTGTGTCCTTTTTTGGGGTGGTCGGCAGCTGTTACCGTTAGTGGATGGGAAATAGGCCCGTCAAATGGGCGGGCTTGGCCCGTCGGCCCGTCAGAAAATGTGATGCAGGCTGGGCTCAGGCCCTTGAAAGATATTAACAAGATCTTTTGGAGAAACCCGGTTCTATTTTTTGGTTGATCAATGGCCCGTTGATCATAGCCCGTCCAGCCCGTGACAGGCCCGTCACGAGACTCCTCTGGCTCCGAGACCCCCCACCCCGCGAAGGACGGCGTGCTGAAAGCAGGCTTGCAGTGCAAGGTGGGGGGCACAAGGCGATGACGTAAGAGAGGCACTTACGCCATATAGGAAATGACAGCTGGATTTACCTGGATGCCATACTCTGGGTCTCGGCTACATTGGCATTTTTTTATATTTTTATAATTGATTATAAATATCTATGAACATATTTAATTTCATTTTACATCTTTATATGTAGTTGGGAATTAACGTTATATAGTCTCATGATTTAATTTTACGAAGAAAGTATAATTTAATAAAATTTAATAATAGAAAAAAGTGTGAATAACTTTTATGTCGTCCTGGTAGATCATTTCATAGTGACTCACAAAAATAATCAAACTAAAATATTTTAAAATAAATTGGAGTACATAAAATATTAAAAAAATTGATTTAACATTAAATAGTCTGATGATTTAATTTTAAAAAAAGCAGAATTAAATAAAAATTTAAAATCATCATGTTTAAATATTTTGATTCTCATATTTTTAAAATAAAAATAAAATATTTTAAAATAAGGTGGAGTACATAGAAATTTCTTGTTAAGTTTTAGATTTAGTTTGTTTTGATTCTCGTATTTTGGATTTTAGGGAATCACCCAATTCAGATTTTGTGGGGTTCTAAATCTTTCATATTTTTTAAAAATTCAGATTTTCTGATTGAATTTTATACTAATTTTTAGACATCCATTTAAGAATTATGAGTTTTTCGAAAATTTTATATTTTACTTTTTTTCATTTCTTAAAATATGGCTATTCACAATTTTTTAAAATTTTCCTAATTATTATTTTTTTAAAAATTTATATTTACGGAATATAGAATTTAAATTTTTTGTTTCTAAAAAGGTATAATATTTTGATCAATAAATTTTTTTAAAGTTTTATATATAAATTTTAATTTAAAATTGTTTTACACAATGAAAACCCATTGGGCTAATGGATTATAGCGGGCTTTGAAAGGTTAAAGCCCGTTTACAAAACTCAAGCTTGTTGGGCTTTTTACATGGGCTTGGGCTTGGGCTTTATTTATGTGGTTTGAAGTGGGCTTGGGCCGGGCCAGCCCAAGCCCGGCCCATTGACACCCTTAATGGAAAATCAATCACCCTCCTACAAGATGCAACTACTGCAATTATATCTTACTCTATGAATTGATTCTCACCAAATCAAGCTAACAAAGTATAGCTAGCCATGCTTTGCTAACTTCAATATTCTAACTGCGTCAAAATCTAATTAATCCACTCAAGTGTAGAGACACTTCAGAGGAGTTGGGATGGGAATAATGTTTTATGTATGTTTGGGGAAAGATTAAACATGATCTTGTCTCTTTTTGACACTAAGAAGAAGTTCAGTACATGATTATCTTCTAATCCCGGTTATCAAAATTTTTAAGAATTGTATTATAAATATGTTTTCGCAGAAAATCTTATTGACCTAGTTTTTTTCTGACCAAAAAAGAAAAAAGAAAAATTGATCTGCAGTCCGTTTAAGAAAATGAGTTTTATCCTTGATCTGATGACAGCTTTTCCTTCACCCGCAGTCCGTCTCCAAATTTTCTTCGCATGTAGTCTCTTCTGTCATACTCCCGGTTCACAGGTATGTTAAAATGTCAAAATTACCCTTATATCAATTAAATAATACAATAGAGTTATTCACTTCGAATGAGATATTAAATATTATAGTATCTCATTTATAAGTTTACATACTATAATATTTAGACATAACTACAAAATATTAACATATTTAGAATATACATTACAATATTTTATTTATAAAAACTCTATGTTATTACGTCTTGCTGATTATATTTAATTTATAATTATAAACTTTTATTATACTTAAAACAAAAAATTACTACATTTTATTTTTACAAATATTTAATTTAAATATAAATTATTCATATATTTATTTATTTATTATCTTATGTTAATCATGTATGATTTATAACTACAACATATGACTAATCTATCTAAAAAATATTTATTATGTATGATGATTATATTAAATAAAATATAAAATATTAATATATTCATTATGTCTTAAAAATATTATAATATTTGTAACAAAATTTATTATATATAATTTCACCTTTATTACTATCAATAAAACATTATTATATTTGACTTATATCAATATCTAAATATAACGATAAATTTACACATGTTCTTGCGTATGTCTTCATTGGTAAAATATTATTATTTTTAAAATATTTTTATGTTGAAATTAAAAAGAGATTAGATAACAGTAATAGAAAAAGGGTAGAAATGTCTCCTTCTAAGAGAAAGTAACCGTTGGCTTAAGATCACCTTCGAAAATAGAGTGCAGATGGTCAATTTTTAAAGAAACGGACCCACTGTTAAATTGATTTTTAAAATAGATATACTGTGAAAATAATTGTGTTGCAGCGGACCTATTGTATATTTGCTCAAAGAAAAAACGTGAAGAGGTGGCGGCGCAGTACGCCCGTCACCTTCCCGGGAATCGGATCTTCTCACCGCCCACCTACCCTCAAATGGAGTTTTTTTTTTAAATAACACAGTTTTTTTTTTAAATTTAAAAGTAACACAGTAAAAATTTTAATTGCAAATCTAACACACTTTGGTCAAAATCGAGTTTTGAAAACTCGATTTTAGATCTTGATACGAATCTCACACGATCTCGGTGATTAAACGAGGTTTAACAAAAATCGAGTTTTAATATATCGATTTTAAAAATCGAGTTACTAAAACTCGATTTTCACGTACGATTTCTCCATCCGCCGAGTTGCACGCTATTGAAAATCGGGTTTCTAAAACCCGATTTTCAGACAGTGCTCTCTGTGCAGGCCAGGCGGTCTCTTAGAGCAAGACGCTGGCCACACCTGCATCCTGTCACCTCCGCGGTCGAGCGCCGGGCCCGTTTCGTCACTAGAAAAGTGATAACACCAACGGAAGCCCCCTACAAATGCAGAGCGAGGACTTCCTGATATTATATATTTATTCCCACACACCTACAGACGAGCGCACATAGAGAAGGATAGAGATAGGGGGGAGGGAGACGGTGCTGGGGAAGGAGATGTGCTTGGTGTTGGCGTGCAGTGAAGAGGAGACGGTGCTGGGGAGCCAACGCGCTCCGGGGAGCTGCTCCTACTGCGGGGGCGCGGTGATGGCGATGGACGTGGAGAGCCAGCGGAGGCTTTGCTTCCTTCCGCCGTGTATCAAGATCAAGCGCAATTTTTCCTGCACCAGCTCCTTGAGGCACCTCGTCCTCTACCCTTGAAACAAGAACCCAGCTCTCCCTCTCGCCTTGAAACAAGGAATCAGGCGGGAAAAAAGGCTGTCTGAAAATCGAGTTCTAAGAACTCGATTTTCAGACAGACGCGAACCACGGGCACGGAAAAAAAGGCTCTTTGAAAATCGAGTTTTAATAACTCGATTTTTAAAATCGATATATTAAAACTCGATTTTTGTTAAACCTCGTTTAACCACCGAGATCGTGTGAGATTCGTTTCAAGATCTAAAATCGAGTTTTCAAAACTCGATTTTGACCAAAGTGTGTTAGATTTGCGATTAAAATTTTTACTGTGTTACTTTTAAAATTTTTAAAAAATACTGTGTTATTTTAAAAAAAAACTCCACCCCTCTCTCTCTCTGTCTGCACAGTCTGTACTTTCCGACTTCTCCGCGCCCTCTCTCTCGCTGAGCTCCGCCCATTGCAGCCGCCAGTCGTCACCTCGATGCAGGGCCTCGTCCACGCCTCTCTCTACTTCTTCGTGCTCCTCCTCTCCCATCCAGCTCGCAGCTCCTCCGCAGTTCCCTATCTATACGGTAATCCCTTTCTTTCTTCTCGCTTTCCTCGTTGACCATGCTGCTTGCTCTTCCTTTCCGTCTCCAGAAAGCCGCCATATTTATCGCCTTCGGAGGAGCTGCCGTTTTGAAATGCAGGGGATGTCTCCTACGCCATAGACTGCGGTAGCAGCGACAACTTCACTGCCCCCTTCAACTGGACCTGGACGGCGGACCGATTCTTTTCCGGCGGCGGCATCCCGAGCACCGTGGCCGAGCCGCACAACTTTCCACAGCCCCAAGAGCGCACCATCCGCGCCTTTCCCCCGTCATCCGCCGGCAAGAAGAGCTGCTACTCCGTCCCCGTCCCCCCTGGGCGCTATTACGTCCGGATTTTCACTGTATACGACAATTATGACAGCAAGATGCATCCCCCCAGCTTCGACGTGGCCGTCGAGGGCACCGTCGTCTTCAGCTGGCGCTCCCTCTGGCCGGAGGCCGTAGCTCGGGATGGTGCTTATTCCGACCTTTATGCCCGGGTGGACGATGGGCTTGCCGACATCTGCTTCTACAGCATTGCCACCGATGCCCCCGTAATCGGTTCCCTTGAGCTCGTCCAGATCCATCCTCTCGCCTACGGCGCCGCCGACCTTGGCTCCCGCCTTGTCCTCCTCAACTACGGGCGTTTTACCTGTGGAGGGGACATTTTCGGCCCCGGTTTCAGCGCCGACATCGACCGCTTCGGCCGTGTCTGGCAGTCCGACTCGAAGGTCCGCAGCTTTGCCGGTGCCAAGGTCATAGCGCTCAGCACCCCGCGGCAGATCCAGGGCACCAACCAGCCGCATAATTTCTTCCCCGTTCACCTCTACCAGACGGCGGCGATCGGCGATTCGGACGAAGCGGCATTGGAGTACTTGCTATCGGTGGACACCAGGCTTGACTACATGCTCTGTTTCCATTTTGCGGAGATAGATTCTACTGTGACGGCCGCTGGGCAGAGAGTTTTCGACATCTATGTTAACAAGGACCGTGTGAGCAGGGTGGACATATTTAAACAAGTAGGGAGCTTCGTAGCATTCAATTTGCAATACATAGTGCAGAATCTGACGAACACGCCGCTAAGCGTGAGATTGATCCCGGTCGCGGGCAGACCATTGATCAGTGGACTGGAGAACTATGCAATGATTCCACTGGATCTCTCCACTGTTCCCAGACAAGGTATGGCAGTTGGGAACCAGACACAAGATTTTGATTAGAAGAATTGGAACGAGCTTCTTTGTGATGTTTATGTGTCCAAGTTCATAATTTCGACAGTGACGGCAGTGAGAGCATTGAAGGAATCCCTCCATATACCAGACAGGATGGGTTGGAATGGCGATCCGTGTGCACCTACTACTTGGGATGCGTGGGAAGGGGTGACTTGCCATCGCAGTGAAGATGATCAGGCGCTTGTAATAACACAACTGTAAGTAAGATTCCTTGATGGTCTAGTTTTGCAGCTCTCTTAGTCCTTTGTCTGATTGTCTCGCTTACTTCTGCATCACTAGAATCCTAATTTTGTAGAAAATGCGCAGTTAAATAGAAAAGTGACCGACTAGAACACTAGAAATTAAGGGATGAAAGAATTATAAATTCCACCCTTCATTTCCTGCTTTTTTCTGGCATACTTTTTTTACATGGTTAAACTTTAGGACCTTAAGATTATTGAGCCTTATTTCTTTCTTTCACGTCTGGCTACACTTTCTACTTATTCTCATGTTGGTACTTACATCTCATACTTCATCGAAGGCTCCTGCGTTACTTTTACTTGGTGTATGGCCTTTACAGGGCCAGTTGTTTATCAAAAAACTATAGATATCTGATTTCATATTCTGCCACCATGTTTTGGATCTCAGGTATCAACAACTTAAATGCTCTTAATTAGGTAAATGGAAGTTATTGGCTAAGAGCAGGGTGTTTCTGTATCATCTGATTAACTTTTTACTAGCTGCTCAATATCATCCAACGGACATATGCTATATGGAACTTTTCACCTCTAATTGTTCTTTTCACCTCTCTATAAAGATGTTTAGATTTTTTTCAAACACTCTCCTTGATGCTTCCTAGTAAATGAAGCTACCTTAATGGATGCATACGTGGTAAGATATATGTCAATGTATATTCTTGGAAGTTGGAACTTTATGCCCTGGATTCTGGAAACACCCATCAGAGTGTCGCAATCTTCAGTTTTAGTTATCACTTGTCACTGCTTCATTCATTTATCGAACAATTACCAAGACAGGTCATCTGAATATTCTTTTTTTTCTCTTCTATTGTAGTGACCTTGGAAGTCAAGGGCTGAAAGGTTATATCACTGAACAGATAAGTCTTTTATCAAATTTGGTAAGCTTGTAAGTATCAACTTATTGGGAACTAACTTTCTATTCTGAGTTTGTGATTGATATAGAACTCAACCATCTATTGTACTTGCTTTTTGCATACCAACTCAAACAAGGAATCTAAGTACACGTTTTAATTATCTTCATCTGCTCTAGAAATTTATGTTTAGAAAATTGATAAGTTGATGTCACCTAGAATGGTGTTCACCTTCCTTTTGTCTTGTACATAATCGCAGATAGAATAATATTTTTATCCTCATGTATTGTGCCTTCGATGTATACCATTCTAGGTTCATGACATCAGTATATACCATCCTCAGATCTGTGTTATGTGTTACTTTTTAGGTTCATCTTGGCTATTTTTTATCTTGCCTTTCTTCCTTTCATGAAACAATCTACAAACTATCTATGGTAAATACGACATCATGCCAAATGCAGATGCACATTGGTGTAGTATTATTGGATGATGGATATCTTTATTCAACTTATCTGTTCTAAGATATTTTTACAGCACAACTCAATTTGTGAAGAGTGTAACTTGCTGTCTGATTCATTACTGGTTTTTTCGGGGTGGGGGCATAACACTATTTGGTTGTATAGAACAGAACCAAATTGTTGACTCTGAGTATACCTTCTTTTTTATGTTTGTAACTAAAATTAAATCATAATTCTTGGTTTTGTTCCACTTATGCACTCTGGGAAGAAGTGTAGTTCCAGAATGGCCTCTGGATGCCATTAGAAGAATCCATCATAATTTAGCTCTCTGATAATGTCCCCAGTAAGATGAGGTTGATTGATGTAACTCACTGTGGGGCACCTAAAGCCTTTTCCTTTCTCTATCTGATTCAAGGCCAATTTGTATCAGGATCAAGAACCTGCTGATCCAGGTTACCAGTTCAATTATGACTACCTTGCCCTTCCTTTGATCCCCCAACAAAACCCTTATTTTTCATTCACAGCCTCTATTTCTGATATGGCAGCTGTGGTACCAGTAACTTGAATAGCCTTGACTGCATTTCTGTTAACTTTATTTTTTTGCTAGCTCCATTTTCAGCCTACAATTAGGGCATCATCCATCGTTGGTTGTGCAGTGGTTCTATTCTTCGTCTGACACACTGCTGCTCTTTAGCAGTTAGCCTCACCTTCTGCTGCTGCAAGGTGAGTGGCTAGTTGGCTACTATTGCCGAAGTTATCATGCTCCCTTCCATTAGCTTTCTCCACAAGTGCCACTATATGTGTCAGAACATTTTGAAAGTTAAGGTAGCAACCGCTTTAAGTAATGGTCATCACCCTTCTCCTCAAAATTGGGATACTCCTTTATTGGACAAACATAATATCATCTATCATCCTTTTGAGTAAAGCCAGAAGGCCTAAATTTCTATTAAAGACTGCAATAAAGGAAATATAACAGGAGAGGGGGAGGGAGAGAAGACCTCTACCAAAAAAAAAAGACAACGAAAGGACTGAAGACAAGCTAAACAAAACTACCGAGAAGGTATCATGGGAAAAGGAGTCAGACTACACAGAAAGAAGTGAACAAAAGAAGTTTATGTATCATCTGTCTACAATATGATCATGCATTTTGGTTACTTCTTCACAGAATACAGTTTTTGGCCATTCCATGCAATAGCTGATATCGTTGCTCCTGTTTGGCATCTTTCAAATATCTTTGCTCCTTTCTCCCTCTACCTTGTGCAGCTTGATCTGATCAGATCAGGTCAGGATTGGCAGTTGGCACTGATGCTGTTGATGGATACACCACCTTCTAGGCTTTTCTTATGGCAGCAGCAGCCTCTTGCTCCAAGCACGGTGCTGATTTTGTAAGTGGTGTGCGGATGAGAAGGAAGATTTGCAACTTAATTGGGCTTGGCAGCTTTAACAAGCCTTACATACCACTCCCATGCCTGAAACCTGCCACTGTTAAAAGGTTGAGGGTACTTAAGGAAACTTATAATAACTTTTTGGAAGAACATACTCCAGGCTACTTGTTTTACTTGACTTCGGTTAACTTTAGAGGCTTTATTACTTGACAATTATTATGGTACACGGATTGTTCTGGAATTATGTCTTTCTTCATAGGCTTCCTGTTCTAGTCTTTTGAATATCTATGGAAAGTAAACTGAGTATGTATGATGGTTTTTTTTGGGTGAAACTTCACCCTGGCCTTGCTAACATGCCTAAAACATGAAGCAGTAAGAGATAGCAAGAAGATCAACAACCAAATCTATCAAATTGTGTTTCCACAAAATTCTTTGTTGTCAAAGAGGTTGACTTTAAGGTAGAATACTGGAAATTCACTTTTACAAAGTTTAATCTTTCTACAACCAACTGTTGCATCTATACTTTATTCTGCCTTTCTATCTTGTCTTTTTTATTTTGGATGTAAAATATATTCCATATTTTCTGGTTCTATCATTGTAACAGTTGACGAGTGCTTGCCTTTCATTTATTTTCTTTTTTATGAAACAGCTATTGATGAGCTTTCCCTCCATTTTTTTTCTGGCATCTGCATGCTTCAGTCCGTTGTTATGCTTGATAGATATTACTTTCCATTGTTAGGAACTTGAGCTACAATTCTCTGGAAGGAACCTTACCAGCAGGTCTTAATCAAAAGTCTCTTGTGAAGTTGTAAGTTTCCAATATTCCATCTGGCATACTGAGTATTCAGTCTAGCTATCCCAATTACAACATGATTTTTTTAGATGCTTCTTCTTCATGTTGCATGCACCAGATGTATGAGAATCAGGGACTATATCATGAGTCCTTATAACTATGTATATTTCAAATATAGCTCTGTGATCTTACAATCATTATCTAATCATCTTATCTTTTGTGGTTAAATATTAATTTATTGTTTGACAACCAGTCAACTTAACAAAGCATTAATCCTGTAATTTTTGGGTTCAATTATATAAATTCTATATCTCCACCCTGAACAATTTTGAGGTACATCTTCAGGAAGGTTGCCATCCATATCATATTGTATTACCCTCTTTCAAGTTAATCTAAATCTACCTCATTATCTCTTAACTTTTACTATTCTAGTATGCTCTACTTTCTAACTAGAGCATGGTTTGAAGGATTGGCACCTGCAGACCTGATCCTGGGGAGGGGGGATGATCATGACCTGAAAATCCCGTCAAGCTTTGTTCCTAGTATACCCAAAGCATCTCAAGCCTCCTCCATTGAAATTATTTTCAGTCAATACTTAGTAAACTTGTCATGAATTCTGTCTAACCTAGTATGTTAGCATGTCTGGTTTGAATCATCTGTGGTGACACATTCTGGAAGCATGTGGCACTTTAGCATTCGACACTCAACTATTTAACATTGCTGACATCATTAACACACAGTAGGATGTTCCTTTTAACTTAGTAGAATCTGTAAAGAAAGTATCTTGAAAGAAAGATGTTCTCCTTTTTCATTGTTAGGAAAGTCTTATTTAACAAAATACTGAATTACCCTGTGAAGGTTTTGAGGCAGTGGTTACTAACAAGGTTTGGAGTTCTGTCATTCCATTTAGGTGAGCCTGTAGTGGGAGGAGGATACCACCATCCATGAGTAGCAGAGGCTTGCATGGTTTCTAGGAGTCTAATGAGGTGAGGGGACTTTCTTCTGGATAAGCCAGCCACAAAGAAGAGGAGAAATGCCCCCTTGCTTGGTATTGCCAAGCACATTGTGGTTTTAAGTGGGCCATAATGGCATGGACGATTGGTGAATCATCTGACAAGCCAGCCATGATAATAAGGAGCACTGTTTAGTTCTGACAAGGCACCATTCGGCTGTGATGGGAGGGGGACACTTCCCGTTTGGAAAGGGAGAGTGGGAGACCAGCATCCAGATGAAGCAACTGCAAGGAAGTGGGGATCCCACTTGTCTAACACCAGGGGTCTACCTATGGCTGTGATGGAGCACCCTTGTCTGGTGCCACTGTGCCTGTGAGACTCATCCCCTTGTCCAATGCAGATACGCTTCCTGGGGAGGCAGCCAAATGATTGTTGCCTAATAGAGAAAAGCAAATAAGAAGTATCTTATATGGAGCAAGATGAAAGCTTAATGCCTTCATCTCTCGTAACGGCTATGAAGCATCTGTCCATAGGAAGGCTACTGTGGCAATAACCATTACATTGATATGCTTTCCCGGGGGGACTTATTCTTCCTTCATCATGCTAAAACCAAGGAAGGCGGGGTCGGGGGTCGGGATCGGGTTGGTCGGGCCTAAAACCGACCGAGTCGGTTGGGGTCAGGACCTAGGTCGGGCCGGGGTTGGGAAACAAATTAATAAAAAATTTATTTTTAATTACAACCGGGTCGGGGTCGTGGGGCCGGTGCCAGGTTGGTCGGCCCAAAAACCGACCGGGTTGGCCGACCCGGTGAACCATGGCTAAAACTGTTACAATACTGTTCAAATGAATGCAAATGATATTGGCTTAAGGTTTTGAAATTGAAACTGATCGTAAGCCCTGTAATTTCATTGTCTAACATTTCTGTTTTTTTTACAGTAGTCTCACATGGTAGTTACACTTAGGAGAGAGATTTCAAATACTTGTGTGTTCATTGCCTCCTTGTGTAATGTGTATTACCTTATTTATGTTTCACATGTCCCAGTATATTTTGCTTTCTGTTTTCTTCTTCGTTATGCATGCAGAAACAATATCCTATTGGACAAGTTTAATTAATACCTACAATCTTATTGGCTGAATTTTCTTGTGCTCCAAAACAAAATTTCTAATACCATTGCCTATTTGTTTTCATACAGTTGTATATAGATTTTTTCTACCAATTGCCTTGTGTAAACTGTCTTTGCCATCCCTGCAGGGATGTATCAGGAAATATGCTATCTGGAAGTATTCCAGACACATTAGGTTCACGTTCACCAAACCTTCAACTAGTGTATGTGATATATTTTTTCCTTGTAGTCCTTTGGTTTTTCTCCAGTTTTTCTTTTTTGCATCATTTTTTGGTTAAGTATTATTTACAGCTTTATCTATGAGATATTTTTAGTGCTCTGTTTCGTAATATTTCTTTAAGCGACATATAATGATTTTAGCAGTATACTATGTTGTGTACGTCTTTGTTTTATGATGCAAATCAGAAGTAAAATTACGACACAAAAAGAAGGTGAGAAATTCTTGCCTGGGTTTCCATTTGATCTCTCTTACTGACATTTAAACCATGTCGTTAATGTCAAGAGGTCCAGAATATATGAGCAACACAACCCTTTTTCATTAGCTGATGCGGGACTATCTCCACTCTAATGCCCCTCACTCGTAAGATTGGTAGTTAAAATTAAGGGGAGATAAGATTAATTGAATATTATAATAAGATCAGTACCCTGCTCTGATACCATGTTACTGTCTTTAAGATTCCACCTCATCAAGATTCTAATATGATCTGTCTTTATCTATTTGTTTTTTTAGCTACCTTGCTACAGAGGTAGACTAGCAATTTCAATTTGAAGATCTTAACCCCTTCCATAAGGCTATGAGATATTGAGATGGCTTTGTGGAGTATAAAGTCAGAATGGTGCTAGGTATACTGTTTTTTTTAATTGCTCAGCCGGTGGTTCCTAAATTTATACCCCACTTGCAGACCCCACTACTCTTGTTAAAAAGTGTTAGACAGATTCCAAACTAGAGGCATAAGTGGGGAGGTGGATGAGAAATGAAGGGATTTTACCATTGGTTGCTTCATAATCATTCCGTATCATTTCTGTTCCTATGCAATATGTGCACTGTTGTATGCTAAGATCCTCTTTGAGTATATTTTATTTCAGCATGAATCAGGCGTCAACTTGTTCTTTCGTCACTCAAATTAAGGTTGTAGCAGAAAAGTCCTTTGCTTGGAAATTCTTTCATGTTATTTCTTTACATCTGCCACTGACATATAGCCTGTATTCATTAAGTGCATAATGGAGTAAGTAGTTATTTCTATCATTAGAAAAGTAAAACTAAAATTTAAACATTTAGTATAACCATGGTTGGTGGAATCGGCCAATACGGATTGGAATCAGATGATTCCAATTTTGGCCAAGACACCCATCCCAGCTAGACTCCCATCGAAATCGGCTCGCCAGAATCGGCCGCTGAGGCAGTGATGCCACAGGGCATTCTTCCCCACCTGATATCAGATTCATCGAGCCCTATAGGACCAAGATCTGGTGACTTCAGTCATGGGATCCGGGGCACATACATGTCCAGTAAGCTTTTTAAACTTAATGGATATGTATATTGGGTCCTGGATCTGATGACTTAAGTCACAGGATCTTGGTACTATTGGGCCTGATGGGCCGGATAGGACTATCTTTCCTGCTTGATAGGGCGGGGAAGAATGCTATGGCACTGCCAGTGCAGAAATCGGTCGATTCCTGCCATGTTCCGGCCCCAAAAGAGCTGAATAGGACCATAATCCTGTGGGAAAGCTTGATATAGATGTGTTTTATGTTTTCTTTTGATTTAGGGTTCTCGAAGAACAGATCTGGACCGATTCCAGATCGATTTTCTTCTCTTGGATCGGCAATTTTTGGATCCAATTTGGATCAGAATCAGCACCAATCGGAATCCTTTTGGTGCCGGTTCCAATTCCACTATCCTTGAGTATAACAAAATAAAATTAGAACAATTGGTTGATATAATAGTTCCTAACCTTCTTAATGATGTTATGGTTTTGTCCTTGAAAGATAGCTATTTTTATTCAGGTTTCTGAACGACAATCAATTGGAAGGGCAAGTACCTGAAAAGCTTTACTCGATTGGTGTGCATGGTGGGGCTATTGAGTATGTTACTTTGAACTGTCTGAAGGATGTGTTGTCTATTTCTATTTAACCTTCAAGGAGGCGGTATACAAATTATATATGTTAAAGAATGTTGCTGCAATTGCTTTCTGATCGTGATTATTTTTCTGATTTCTGTTTTAGATGTGGAGGTTGTCCCTTCTCAACTTCACTAACAGTTGATCCTAGTTTGGGCTGGCTAGAGTTGAGGATGGCAAACCTTTGGCTTTTAAAAGTCAACCAATGAAACAACATGGAATTTGCATAAGAGAGCTGCGCTCACTGTTCAAAAAGTGGTGTATATGCTGCTGAATTAAACATGAATCTTGATAAACATTGATGTTTTCCGCAAAACCTACTTGTGTTAAGGAATTTCAGGGATCATACATGGCAGAAGCCAAGGATTGGCCAAGAGTTGGTTCCCAACTAGGTTCAGCTAATCCAGGCTTTAGGATTCACCAATCCTTACCAATCTCGACATAAATGGTGTAGAAGTGACCGTTATTGGGCCATTGTCTGGTCAGTCAGGCCCAATAAGACTTATTGGGCTCATTCAGCCTGTTGGCCCTAAATGCAATAAAAAGTTGGTTCCCCTTGCCTGTTCGATTTTCTTTCATGTATTTTACTCAAAACTTGCTAGTTTTGGGTGTCATGACATTTTTTGGGTGCCAACAATGCTTAATCGGTAGGGGCACCAAGCCCCATGCAGCCAAACTGACTCAACCAACTCTTACCAAGTCAGACCAGGCAGATAGACGTGCACGTGTGGGCACAATAGGCTTGAATAGATGCTGATCCTCTGATGTGCTAACATATAAGCTGTTTGATGGAGAAGCTGATAAATGGGCTAGGACTGGAACATCGCAGGGCACATGGTAGTGTTCTTCAGGATCCAATGGCCATCGGATAAAACCAGGACCAGGATGATTTGGCACCATCAGCACACTCACGGAAATTGTGATCACATGGGTGCGGTGATGGCTTCTGGTGAGGCTACTGCTCCTCTGTCACTTCACTTAGTTTTACCTGTTTTCCACCATAAATAGTTTAACCGATTCATTCTAGTTTGCAGTCAATTTCAACAACTTTTGTTCATTTTCAGCATTTCAGTCTAGTTTTGGCACTTTGTCCTACATCAATTTGGTATAAGAGATTGGGATCGACTCATTCTTACAAGCCGACTCTTGAGATATTTTGGATGATTTCAACATTCGGCACATAAACAAATTGCAAAGTTCGTGATACGGTTAGTAAAACTCGAGGATGAGTTTTCTCTCAATATGGGAGAATGATGGGAAACATGCATGATGGTATTAATCTCTTTTAGTAATTTTGAATTTGTTTATAAATAATTTTCTTACAAGGTGCGTTTGTTAACTGTCTCTTTTTATAAGAACATCAATGTTCTCGAATGATAGATATACATTGAGAATTTTTAGTGTAAGACCCTTCGGGCATTTGGTTTTATTTGGGGGGGGGGGTACCCTTCTCCTCCCCGATCGGTCAAGGTGGCCTTCCCGATCACCCTTCAGTGGTGCAGCATTCTTCTCCCTCTCCTCACCTTCTAGCCTTCGCGCCATTCATCCCTCCTCACCTTCTCCTCGATGCAATCTGACTACAACTTGTTGGTTCAACGATATTGGTAGTCTCGTTGTCCTCGTCCTTCTATCAACGTGTGACTCCCAGATGGCCTGATCGACACCATAAGCACCTCCTCTACAACAACATAGTCGTTTTCGGTAGTGTCTGGTGATCCCCGAATGATGGCAATTGCATAAGAACGTACATTTGGTGATCCCTGTATCTGCATAAGAAAGGCGTTTATCACATTTTTTTTGTGTAGCACACCTCATCCCTCCTCACCTTCTCCTCGATGCAATCTGACTACAACTTGTTGGTTCAACGATATTGGTAGTCTCATTGTCCTCGTCCTTCTATCAACGTGTGACTCCCAGATGGCCTGATCGACACCATAAGCACCTCCTCTACAACAACATAGTCGTTTTCGGTAGTGTCTGGTGATCCCCGAATGATGGCAATTGCATAAGAACGTACATTTGGTGATCCCTGTATCTGCATAAGAAAGGTGTTTATCACATTTTTGTGTGTGTAGCACACCTCCTCTACAATAAATGTGCAAGGCGTTTATCACATTTGTGGCGTTCACCTCCTCTACAACAACTTCTTGTGTAGCACTTGCATAAGAAAGTACATTTGGTGATCCCTGAATCTGCGGGACCGCTCTTGCACACTGTCGTTAATCACTGTATGTGTTTTTCCTTTCCCTTCGGTGCATCTTTAGCCCTGGGGAAAACACCTCCTCCACCACATTTTCTTTCTGCAACATCCTTCTCCTTCTGCGATTTCACTTTCTTCATCATTCCATGTTTTCTATGAAGATGAATAGTACTACTTGTAGAAGGTTTTAAAGGCCTTCATTGAGGCTACAGTGACTACGAGACCTTCTGTTCGCTTTGTTTTTGAGAGCTGAACTCCTCTCTCAGGTGATGCGCTCGAGCTATGGTTGGTTCTTGGTTCTTGGAGCATTTGATCAAAAGCTTTTGGACCGTCTGCCTAGAATACAATTCATCTAGTCGGGAAAAATTCACTTAGTTTTACCTATTCTCTAGTGTTAATAAATAGTTTAACTGGTACGTTCTAGTTTACAATTAATTTAATTACTTTAGTTTATTTTTAAATTTCAGAGCACAGATTAACTCATTCTTATGAACCGACTCTAGGGATATTTTGAATGATTTCGGCATTCGGCACATAAATAAACTGCAAAGTTTGTGATACGGTTACTAAAACTCGAGGACGAGTTTTCTCCTAGTATGGGAGAATGATGGGAAATGGGCTTGTTGGCATTAGTCTCTTTTAGTATTTTTGGACTTTTTTGTAAATAAATTTTTTACAAGGTCTGTTTGTAAATTGGCTCTTTATGTAAGAGCATCCATGTTCTCGAATGATAGATGTACAGTGAGAAGTTTTGGCATAAGAGCCTTTGGATGTTTGGTTTTGTAATGGGGGGTGCGGCCCCTAGTATTCCCTTCTCTTCCCTGATCAGTCATGGTGGCCTTCTTGATCTCCACCCTCTGGTGGTGTGCGTTCTTCTCCTTCTCCTCACCCTCCGGCCTCCACGCTTTTCATCCTTCCTCACCTTCTCCTTAATGTGATCCGATTGCAACAACATTGGCAGTCCTGTCATCTTCTCCATCCAATTATCCTTCCGTCAACATGCAACTGCCAGATAGATGCCGGAAGCACCTCCTCTCCAACAGTGCAGTCATCTTCAGCAGCATCCAGCGATCCTTGGACAATGGCAATTAGCATTGACAGCTTCTGCGCAGCACTGGGGACCTCGCAGCAACAGCACCTCTGTCGGTCTTCGGCGCAGGAGGAAGTAGATCTAATGATTCCCAGATCTGCATGGCCGGTCCAGCACTTCATTGTTAATCACCATCTTCATGTTTTCTCCTCCCCTCTGGTGTGTCTTCAGCTCCCGGGAAAATACCTTCACCATCACCACCTTTCCTTTCTGCAACGTCTTTCTTCTCCTTCTCTGATTCCGTTTCTTCGTCATTCTCTGTTTTTTGCGATGATGAACAGTACCGGACGTAGAAGGTTTTCAAAATCCTTCATCACGGCTACATAACTCATGGCCTTCTCGTCTGTTTTGTCTTCTAGCACTGAACTCCTCAGGCGATTGAATCTGCAATTGTGCTCGAGCTGTGGTCAGTTCTTGGTTCTTGAAGCACCTAATCAAATGCTTCTGGTTCATTTGCATGCAATACAATTCCGTCCAGCTGAGAATAAATTCACATAGTTTTACCTGTTTTCCAGCGTTAGTAAACAGTTTAACCTGTTTGTTCTAGGTTAAAGTCAATTTTGATTACTTTAGTTCATTTTCAGCATTTCAGTCCGGGTTTGGCACTCTGTCCCCGCATCACTGGCATTACTCGGGTCTGATGGTGTGACAGACAGGGGTGTCTGCTGATGATCGGAAGAATGAGGAGCTAAAGTGTGGCAGTAGATGTCATGTCTTGTAGTTGGCCTTCTACATTGGTCCCACGATGCTGACAATGCCATGCTAACTGCATATGGTTGACGATGATCGGAATTGATCAAAGAGGTGGTGAGGAAGGGCTAGAGAGTGTGATGGTGGAGATCATATCGAATAAGAGATACTTTCGACAATGATGACAGTTCAATTGGGTAACTCCCAAGAATAGGACACTCCCAAACACAGAATAGAGTAGAAGAATGGCAAAGGTTGAGGATGGAGGGAGGGGTTTCCGGTTGCTCTATTGCAGGGAAGAGAGGATTGAGAAGCCTATATTGCATGTGTGGAGGTGAGAAAGGAGAACCGGGAGAGGTGGATCCCGTCGAACTGGCACAACGGAAGTCAAGAGGGTGAAGGGGTGAGGAGTTTTACAAACTCCAAAACTATGGCATTGAGGTTGAATGACCCAGAATCTATAAGCAACTGAACCTTTTTATGAACCATCAATGTGGGACAATACTCACTATTCCAACACTCCCTCTCATTGCCAACATGGGCAGTGAGAATAGAAGTTAATGGCCTGTTTGGTTAGAGTTTCAAAACTGATACTATTTCAATATTGATATTGATATTTTTAGAGGTTGAAGTATCAATATCAAAATCGATACATGTTGACACTTGTATTACATAACGTGCTTTGTTTCCATTATCAATTTCAAAATTGATACTATTAGCCAAACACATTTTAGTGATTGCTATGAATATCAATTTTAAAATTGATAGTGATATATATGTTTAATAGTGTTACCAAACAGGGCCTAAGATAATTAAAGATTATAATAATGTCAGTACCTTAGTCTGATGCTATCTTACAAACCCCAAAACCATGGTATTGAGTTGAAAGACCTGACATATTTAAGCTTTTGAACCTCTTGTAGTCATCGATGTGGGACTATGCCCACTGTTCCAACAAGGAGAGTGACCGCACACTAGAGAAGAAGAGCATGTGACATTTTGGGTGAAGAGAAGACAAGGGACCTGTTTGTCCACATCGTTGGGGTGACAGGAGGAAGAAATTGGAACAGGGTAAATCTTGGAAGGAGACTGGAGTGGAAGAAGATAAGCTACATGGAGCCTGCACATCCTGAAGCTAGCTGTGGCCATCGATCTCACATACATCTGAGGGTATAGAGAGAGAGCAGCGAGAAGAAACAACTAATACCAATCAACTTTTTCGTCTCGTCCATACCATATACATTTGGCTACAGTAGATGGCTCCTATAAAATGGCTAACATTTACATTTAAACTCCTCTTAGACCTCTTATCATGTATTGACCCCCCAAATATATTAAAATAAAATAAATATGTCGATTTCTCCAAAGTTGAACAATCTTCAAAGTTATTGTATATCTATTCTGACCTTGATCTCATCAGACTCATTATAGTTTCATATTTTTATGATGCATGTGCAATCTAGGTCATATGATAATACTTTCCTGTTCCTCTACTTCATTTATAGTAATTCATAAAATAAGTAGTTCGAGTCTCAGATAAATAGATAATCCAACCAAAGCGAACATAACTGGTGTGGACACTCGTGCACGTGTCTGGTTCGATACAGCCTATGTTTACCGACGGCGTCGACATCTGATCACATCTTTGTGGATAGACGATGATTGAGCATATTATTTTATTTTATTATTTTATTATTTTATTTTACTGATTAACTCACACTTATTTTGGATATTTCGAGATTCATTTTGAGAGTGAGTTGGGTATATTTACACATGCACATGATTGTTGATATGATTTACACACAGGGCTGGGTATACGGAGATATAGTTGAGATTTTTGGGCTTTGTTGTTATTTAGCTTGGGCCTGTATAAAGGCCTCCCCTATGTAAATATTTTGGGCATGATGAATGAAATGAAGAAGAAAACCAAGCTCATAATCAATCCCTCCCGTCTCCCCTTCTCTTAGGTCACGGTGCGCCGCTGCCGCCGCGACAGTTCCCCTCTTCATCTCCCGTAATAGACGGGCGACTCTCCTCTTCTGGCCGCGATCGGCATTTAGGTTCACCACCACACAAGGCGGCTGCCTCTTCTGATTCCCCGGTTGTCCTATCGTCCCTCACTCTGCAGCCGTCTGCTGTATTCTTCCCGCACGCCACGTCCATTCGGTGCTCTCGACACCCGCATCGGCATTCGGCGGACTGTTTTGGCGCTGCAACTTCGTGGCGTTCACACAGCCCTGTTGCGACCCCCCAACTAGTGCTACAGTCCCACTTCGATGGCGTTCGCAGAGCGTCCGGCGTCAGATTCCCCGCATCCTCGCGCAGCTGCAACGCAGGCGTCTGCTGATCCCTCTGGGGATTTCCATCTCTGCCGATAGCCTGTGCTGCAGCCCGCGACCCGGATTTCTGGGCGTCCCCTTCTTGCGCCGTCTGCTGCAGCCCGCGCCCAAGAGACCAGATTTCTGGGCGCACAGCAGCCAGCGTACAGTGCCGGATTTCCACCCGTGCTGCAGCCCCGCGAGTGTTGCAGTTCCCCTCCTGCGCAGCCAGCGGCCCCACGGCTCTGTTCGCCTCCCTTCACAGCAGTTTCTACCGGTGCTCAGCAGTGTTCGATCCAGCAAACGGTCACCCATCTGCTAGTGTCAAGATGTCTGTTGGGCCAACGTTATGCAATGGTATGAATAATCGACCTCCCTAGCACGGGAGCGCAGGTGCGTCCCCTGTCGTTGCTTACTCATTTTCTTATGCACCTATTTGCCGTGTCGATTATGTGAGCTAAGCGTTGCGTCAATTAAACATCATGCTGCCAGGTTACTTGTGATTGTGTGAGTTTTGCCTAATTCGGTTAAATTAGATCATTTTTATTGATAGTCGAGTGTCCTAACTCGGTGACATCCACACATTCATAAGCCCCTCCCACTTTGAGGGATCGATCCTCGGGCGCATTTCTATTTGTACGTAGTCGTTATTCTGGTTACACTACACTTGTTCAGCATCTTGGCATACCCGCATTGCTGTTTACTGCTAATTACGGTTTGGCACCGGTCGGTCCCGCATCAATAACAAATTCAGGTACTCTGGAATTTCTTGTCCATCTCCTGATACCTGAAGAAGCCTTGGGTCTCTATTACCTTCTGTGCATGTTCCAGCTTGTCCGTTGTTTAAGAGTTTCTTATACCATACTTCAACAAAAAATATAGATTTTTATCATGTGCATCTCTCGAAATTGTCCACTTAGCTCATATTAGCTGTTTAACTGTTTTTAGACAAAAGCTGTTTACCTCAGGAACTATGGGTCCGTTTGGCAACTTCTTGGAGGACTTCTTCTAGAAGTGCATTCTTTTCGAAGGCACTCCAATTAGAAGGTCTTCTCATTTGTGGGAGTGAAAGTAGTTTGGTTATGTTTTGGGTCTAAAAACTCTTCTTTTTATTTTCTTCTTGCCCGTAGGCGTATTCCATTCCCATCTTTGAACCGTTGTCTGTTGGATTCCAATCGAGCATGTCACAGGCCACGAGAAATGCCCAGCAGTGTTGGCCGTCGACGTTCCCCACTGGCACACCCCCTCGAGGAGCATATGGTCGCCTTCCGCTCGAAGGGCACCCGGCTGAAAAGCTCCTTCTGCTCCCTTCTCATCTCCCCTAGCAGATCTAGGCTAATCCCATCGTTCAGCACCTGGAACAACCCCCACTCGGAGGCCTTCGAGGACGATCTGCACTGCGCATGCTCCCCCGCTCCCTCTCCCCGCCGTCAGTGAGCCTGTCAAAGTCGATCACCGACAGCTTGTAGTACTCCTCTTAGCGGCCGACGGGGCGGTTTGGAGACAGCCCGCAGCGTAGCCCTTCGTAGCTGTCGACCAGACCGTTGGTGGAGGCATGACAGAGGAGGAGCGATTGTGTGCTGGGTACTGGTCCACCTCGGCGGCGCAGCAGTTCCATGCGGCCTCCGTGGGGCTGTCGTTGTCATCGAGGAGGTTTCACGAGGTCGCAGTGGGGACGAGGGAGGGGGATGCTCATACTCGTTGGCGAGGGGAGGGTGCTCGCTAGTGGGTCTGTCGTCGCAGTCGGGACTGGTTCGTGAGGTTGCTGCAGGGGGGAGGGAATCTCGCCAGCTAGCGGGCCTTGTGGACAAGAATCACCTTGGGAGGTCGCTGTCAGGGTCCCGGGGAGGAGCAGGGTCACAATGGGGAAGGGGGCGTCTGCCGGGGGGGGACTCCGGCTGCGGGGGGGACTCGGGATGCCGCCCGGCTGCGCGGGGGGGGGGGACTCCGGCTGCGGAGGAGGGGACGCCGCGCGGGGGGACTCGGGATGCCGCCCGGCTGCGCGGGGGAGGCGCGGAGGCATCTGCGGGGGCGGGGGGGGGACTCCGGCTGCGGAGGGGGACTCGGGATGCCGCCCGGCTGCGCGGGGGGAGGCACGGAGGCGTCTGCGGGGGCGGGGGCGGGGGGACTCCGGCTGCGGAGGGGGGGCCCGGAGGCGTCTGCGGGGGGCTTCGCAGACATGGACGGTGTCTTCGCAGACGGCGGGGGTGGTCGTGGTGGGAGGCGGACGAGGGCTTCGCGGACGGCGGACGGCGGACGGCGGCGGGGGGGCTTCGCGGAGGGAGGCGGACGGCAGCGGGGACAGTCACGGAGGGGATTTCGCAGACGGCACGGCAGCGGAGTGCGGAGGTCGACGGCTGGCAAGAGAGGTGAATGGTTGTGCAGTGAGGATCGGGAGGAGATTTTCTGAAGTTAGAAGGAGAAAAAAACTCCTCCTTACTTCTACCTTCTATGAGAAGGAGAAGTGAATAATAACGAGTATCCAAACACTTACTTAAAATAGAAATGACTTTTAACTGGAGGAGAAGTGAAAAAAAAGCACTTCTAGACAGTTCCCAAACGCACCCTATATTTTTCTCTCTTTGCCTAGTGATGCATGTTCCTTATCTGTTGGGCTTACAATTGACAGACGTTTATATGCCCCTTTTAGTTCAAACACATCAGGCAGATGTTTTTATGCTCTACGTACTTCACTTTTGTGACCGCATGACATCATTATGACCTCTTGTTCAGTTTGTCAGGTAACAGAGGTCTTTGTGGGGTACCTACGTTGCCAGCTTGTCCTCTATTTTGGAGTAAAAGGGGTCTATCTAGTGCTGGAAAAGTTGGCATAGCTGTGTCGTGCGGGATTGTTCTTTGTATTCTTGTCCTGGTCATGTACCTTTTATATCAGAAGAGGAGGAGAAATGACTATGACTTTGCCCCTTCCCAGGACCTAATGTGTAAGCATGATTCCGGCATTGCAACATAGGCTGCTTTTACATTGGTGCACTTACAGAATAAGATCCGTTCAATTACTTGGTGAAGTGCTACTATTGAGTTGCTCCGGTGCTAAGTGATACATATCCTAGTCTAAGCCCGGTGATCTGGTTCATGTGATGTGCTGAGCATATACTAGAGCTAATCATCTTATTTATTGGAGTAGACAATTAGGGCCTGTTTGGTACATTATTTAGGAGATAACCTAGCTTATCCTGTAAAATTTGGGGATAATCAACTTATCCCCAAATTAATCTTGCACCAAACAGCCGCTTAGTGTTTTTGTCTTTCGTTCTGTTTGTTACAGACTAACAGCTCATGTGCTATAGAAAAAACCGTGGTATTCCCCTACGCTGTGATTTATGCACATCCTCAGCTGGCAATTTGAAGCAACGCAGTGGGGAGTATATACTCTTAATTACGGGCAGCCCAACAATCCGATATTTAACTTTAGATGTTTCGGTTCCTGTGTCTCTTGTGTCTCAAATTATGTACAAAGTAAGCTTTTAGAGTTCATGTATCCGACTTAATGATCCAAATTTGTCACGAAAATAACCCTTAGGGCATGTTTGGCATCAAAAATTTTTGAAGGTAAATCTGGTTTATCCCCAAAATTTGAAGATAAGCCAAGTTTATCCCCAACTTAATCCTGTACCAAACATGCCCTTAGTGTTCTTGTTTTTTTTTCTCTTACATGTCATGCGCTGGCATTCATCAGAGCTATACAATTAAAACTTTTGTTGGCTAATAATCCCCAACTTTCTTTTTCGCAGCAATTGCAGCTAAAAGGAACAGATATCAAAGGCAAAAATCAGTTATGCTCGTGGAGATGGAGACTCAAAATGCTAGCTGATTCCAATCTAACTTGCATCCACTCTAGCAGCTTCTGGAAAGGCACATTAACTGACACCTATGTCACCAGGGTGAAAAATGCAAATGAGTGAAGCATCATTCCCTACCACAACTACACATCTGAGGCTTCTGCGAAGAAATTGATAGCTAGCCGGGCGTATCTTGTTCGAGAAAAAAAACAACTCTTTTTTCTGTGAGTCCCTCTGCCGGCCTTGGATACGTTTTTCGTTCTGAGTTTGCTACCGCATCTTCTCAAAGATGGGGCTGCCTTTTCTGATGCTCCGATTCTTCCGTTACGCCGCTGCATCATCAGCAGACAGGTTCTTGTCGTCACGATTCATTTTTTCTACCGAACCATGATGCTCAAACATGTACCTTCAATAAACATGACAGGCTATGCCCTTGCATTTATGATTGTACTGGATGCTTTACACGAAAAATTTGGAGTAGATATGCTTCGTGAGTGGACAACCATGTACGTTAGAGAGGGCATTGGCACTTGGTAGCTCCCAGTTTATAAGCAATCAGGTGGATGCATAAACTGCTCGGTAGTTATTCAAGCTGCTGAAAGCCTCTCATTTGCCTTTATTGTCTGATCGAACACCAAGATAGCTCAGATTCTAAATGCCAAGGCATAAAAGCAGGCAATGCAAAAGAGGATAGTTTGTGTACATACATGCATAGATACATACATGGAAATTTAAACATTACACTTCTCGTCACATATTATTGTAATACTGAGTACGAAAAGAGTCTCAAATGCCGCCCTTTACTGGCACCATACGCTCCCCATGGCTACGACGAAGCTTTGGTCTGCTTGGTGTCAGCTGGTAGCAGAGGCGCGGGGGGAGAATCCGCCATGACTGCGCCCGTGGTCACCGCCTGGTACCGAGAGGGTAACCCGGCCGGCGCAGGCGGGGGATTGTAGTACAACTGCTGGGGACGGACCAAATCGGCGTACTCGTAACCATAACTTCCCCCCTGCACCGCCGTGAACGCCGGCTGAGGCCGGCCGTGGGCTATGGGGGAGTAACCCACGTACTGGGGGGCGGTGGTGTCTGCCAACTGGATGAAGTGCGTCGCCTGCAGCGGCTGCGCAATGGAGGATGCGGCGGGGCCTGCTCGGTACATGTCCCCTGCCAGTTCTGGTTTGGGAGGAACCACGCCGGAGCTCATGATGGGGTTCGGAACCGGAACAGTCGGCCTGGAGGCAGCCGGGATGCCGGCAGCCACCGTGGTGTTGACGAAAGTAGAGGGCACGGACGAGCTGTAGGTTGGGTTCTGCCGGAGGGGCAAGGAGTACATGGGTAACTGGGGATTGTAGGGATGATGAGCCGTCTGTGGTGGTGGGACTTGAAGCTGCTGTGGCGGCGGGTGCATAGCCATCTGGTAGTAAGGATTGATCGGAAGAACAGTACCGGCGGCGTGGTGGGAGGCTAGCTGTGGGCTTGCATGGACGAATTGCTGCTGGGCTTGCTGCTGCTGCTGCTGCTGCTGCTGCTGGTGGTGTAGAAGCAGGTCGGCCGCCTGCAAAGGAGGCGGCTGTAGTTGCTGCGGCAGGAGATAGCCCTTATCTGTGACCTGCACCTGCATCCTGAAACCGGGATCGAACTGCGGGATCTCCTGCCTGGGATCAGAGGCAGAAGGCGGCGGCCTCGATTCCTGATAGTATACATGCCTTGAACATGAAACGACATCAGATCGATCACAACCGATCGCGCCATCACGAACACAGCAAAATTGGGGAAAGTTTTGTCTCGAATCCGTACCTGGAAGCAGCATCCCCTGCAAAGGCTGGATCATTAGGGTTTTGATTCAGCTGCGGTTGCTGCTGCATCTGCGGATGCTGTTGACGCTGCTGCTGGAGCTGGTGACGGGAGGATCTCTGTCCATCCCCGTGCTCCGATCGATCGTCATCTGAAAGGGCCCTGCCGGGATTAGGTTTCTCGCCGGAGAAGATGATGGGATTCGGCACGGCGGCAGGCGGGGCGTTCATGATCTGAGAAAGATCGGGGTTAAAACCCTCGGCGTCCGCGTGCTGCTGCCGTTTCTGCTGCTGCTGGTCGGACACGCTCATCTGAGAGAAGTGCTCCTCCAACCCGCAGCTCCGGTCGTCGGCGCGCACGCGGATCGGGGGCAGGCTGGCAAGGGACGGCACGGAGGACGCCGACCCAAAAGAGGAAGTCGTCCCCAGCATCGGCGACCCCGGCGCCGAGCTAACCTCCTGTCCCCCGCGCCTGCTGCTGCCCTCTAGTTTCCCGGAAGAATCCCGTCGCGGGAAGCCGAGATCGTTTTCCACCTCCGACTGCATGCAAGCGCCGGCTGCGCCGTCGGTGGATGGCTTGGCGGAATCTTCGAGGCTGAGGAGGCAGTTGACGGAGGAGGAGGCGGAATCAGGGCCCAGCATAGCGTTGTTGAGGGCGTCGACGAACCAGGTCTCGGACTTGGAGTCGTTGAGAAGGGAGCCCATGGAGGTGCCCGAGGAGGGCGGGTCGGGCTTGATCGGAAAGAGGAAAACGCGTAGGCGGAAGGAGCGGCCGGAGCCGGAGGAGGCGGTGGCTGCCAGGCGATCGTACTCCTCAAGCATGTTCTCTAGGTCCTCGTCGGTGGAGAGGGAGATAAGGGAGTCGAGGTCCTCGGAAGGGAGCTGGTACTTCAGGGAGAAGGGGCGGCCGTCGAGCAGGGTGCGGGAGAGGCGGGCTTGGAGATCGGAGAAGCTGGTGTGGCGGTCGACGACAAGGAGGCGGGTATCGCCGCCGAGATAGCAGAGGGTACGGTCGTGTGGGCGGGGGGCTATCTGGCCGCCGTAACTGCACATGAGGCGGAGCTTGGCGGCGGGTGAGGGAGCGAAGGGCTCGTCCCATGACTCGGCGCCGCGGGAGCGTGGGGAGAGCGAGTCGACGGAGTCGGCGTAGGCGCCGGACGGCAGACCTGCCTCCATGGATGCTCCTCAGTGTTCTGGTCTGCTACGCCCCTTTGCCCGGATGCTCGATCGCCGCCTTCTAGACGTGTCTTCTACCGCCGGGCCTTGACTTCTCCGCGGAAATGAGCACTCAAGAACGGGAAGAACGGCGACCACTATACACACCACTCCCGTTGCCAGTTTGATCATAAGATTATAATAAATTTATCGTGTATGTATTCTGTATACAAATAATAACATAATCATGCAATATTATATCTTACGTAAATTTAATATTAAAAAATTTAGTTTATTTATATTGAAAACATAATTAATTTTTATTCTACATTTAATATGAAAATAGATAGCACTTTTTTGTTCTCAATCTTTGACTGGTTGCGTATCACCACCTATGAGTATCAGAACAGGTAGTACCTTTTGACGTATATAGGATGAAGTAAAAAATTCATGAGTATTAGCTAGGACCGGGTCGGTTGGGTCCAAAATTGACTCGGGTCGGCCAGGGTCGAGACCTGGGTTGAGTCGGGGTTGTAAAATAATAATAATAAAATAATAAAATTAAAATATTTATGGGGTCGGGGTCTCGGGGTCGAGATCGAGTCGGTCAGCCCAAAAATCGACCAGATCAGATCCGGGTCGCGACTGGGTCGCGATCCCGCATTCCATGGTGGTGGGTATTGAGGTGGATTGTGGAACGCGTCGAGTTCTCCTACATTTTAGTTAGCAAAATGCCTCATCTGTTATGTCTCATGGTGCCTTTTAAATTATAATAATTAAAATTTGATTTTTATGAAAAAGAGCTTTTTTTTTTTGAAGAAAACACACATATATATATATATAAGGCATTCAAAAGGAAAGGAACACAATTACCCAGGCATATCCTGACATAGTTGCTCCCACGCCAACGATGGAAGCGACGATGGGGAAGAGCTCGACATTCTAGACTGAACAACCCATGTGGCCAAAATATGTGCCCTATTAACATAATACACAGCAGCCTTAGACACAGTAGTAAACAACCTACATTTGATAATAATATGCTTTGCCCGCCACAACAAAGGACCAGTCCCATAAATAGCATCAACCACACACTTAGCATCAGACTCAATTAAGACACTTGAAGAATACGTTTCTGCCCAAATGCAAGCCTCCAAGATGGCCTCAGTTTCCAGTAGGTGAGGATGCAGAGAATTTGAGATCACTGTTTTCCAAAAAAACCAAGCCACCTCGAGGATCTCTAACAACGATGGCAATTGCACCTGAAGAGTCAGAAAGAGCAGCATCAACATTAATTTTGAGATGATCAAGAGGAGGTGGACACCATTTAGCCTCCAAAGGCTGAACAAACACAGAAGCTGATTTAAAATAAAATTCTACTTCAGAGCATGCCCGCTTCCAGATTTGCAAGGGTGAGGACGTCAGATGTTGAAAAAGAAGGGAGCATCGTGCCTTCCACAACTGCCAAAGAATAGAAAAAGCTAAAATACCTAGCTTAGTAAAATATTCATCCTTGCGGATAATCCATTCCAACCAAGTGCTCACGAGATGATGAAAAGATAAATCGGACCAAACATAAGTACTTCCTAAAGGACACAATAACCATACTGCCCGGCTCCGATGATAATGAAAAAATATATGATCCAGGTCCTCAGCCACCGAACAGCACACTGGACATAAGGGACTAATATAAACACACCTCTTATGAATAGTAGAGTTCAAAGGTAGATTACCAGATAGTCCTTTCCACAATAAAATTTGAATTTTGTAAGGGAAAACTTTCCCCAGTTTTGGATGCCAAAGCTTCCGCCAAACTTCTCTATCAGAAGGCCCTGGAGGAATCTCTACATCATGTAGAAATCTGTAAGTAGATTTCAAGGAGAAACATCCGTCGGTTGTAAAAGGTGATGCGGGACGGGACCGGGGGTCCCATGGATCTCAGATAATACAGAAATATAACCCAGCAGATAAAATACAAACAGAAAATAACCAGGAACCAGCAAACCGATATGAACCAGCAGGTGACAGACCAAATATGAACAGGCGTCCAACAATATTAAGCTCAGATCATAACCCAACAGTATATAGTATTCAACAGAGTAAGCTCAGAAAATTATTCCTCACAGCTTAAGAATCAGGTGACCACTGTTCTGCTGTCCCTAAGAGGGATCCAATCCAGTCCGGCAACTTGTAAGAAGCTACCTAGGAGCTGGTTGTCAAGTGGCCATCATCATTTTCCATTTCGAAAATGTAGGCAGATTCACACAAATCCGCCATTCAATCTAGCTTATATTTGTTGCCAGAAGTCGAAAGAAATACTATGAAATCCACTGAATGCTATTAACCTGAACAACCGAGTTTAGAACCCGCAGCCTTAAAGAACCGTAAATCGAATTAAGAGGACCGGAAAAGGACCAATCTCAAACGTTCATTATATACAAAACTCACAAGTATCCATTCCCAAGATTTCATCAAATCAGCAAGAGTAATAAGAAGATCATATTAAGACTGGAATAAGGACCAGTTTCACTTCACGTAAATGGTCCAAAACTAATGCAGTAGTAAAATCCAAATCTGAGAGAACTCTGTTCTTGGACTGGAGAAGGACCAGTTCCTCAAACCAGACATCATCAATAAATCAAAACTGTATTTAAGCAGCTCAGAATGCAATCGGGAACTAGAAGAAGGGACTCGTTCTCTTCAGAATTTAAATCCCACAGTACCTTAATAAGTCGATCCAGCCATAATCGGTCCAGTCATTTGAAGAAAACGTGAACTAAATCCAAACTGAAACGCTGAGTAATCAGAATACCATGTCAATCTCGAAATGAAGAACAACATTGAAACGGAAACACGACTTCTGAGCAACAGTAGAGCCACGTCTCAAGATCGGAAAATAACTATGTATAGTTAAATCGGATCTGTCAGACTACCAATGACTTCCATTTGATCCAAAGATCAAGCCGAATCTGTTCTTAATATTTCCTTCCAATAGCACAGAACTTCCGATTTATAGAGAAGAGGGAGGACGAACTCAAATAATAGCAGTATTCTATCAACCCGCGTAGTAAGGGATCAAGAAATTCAAACCGAGGTTAAAATGTAGATCCCGTCGTCATAGGCCAAGCCTCAGAGTGGAAATATTCAGCACCTCCGAAGATGGAGCTCGAACTATGTTCAGCCAGCATAAACGGCAACATCGAAGACTCGGCAGTCCGCTTGGGAGAAGAGCATTTCGGCTACCAGTAAATACCGACTTCAGACCCGCACAGCAGTACCAAGTAGAAAAAATTCAGGCGACTAAAGAAGACTTCTCCTAAACCAGGTCCGGAAGAAGAAGTAGGAGACGAGGACGAGCTATCCTCAAGGAGATATGAAGAGAACGAGCTATTCTCAAAGAGCTGGAAGGTGAAGAGGAAGCGCAGAAACCAAAAGGATGCTCCTACAGGAATAGATCTGAAGACAAACCAGTAGATCAAGGGAGGAAGAGAAAAACTCTCCAAATGTGCACGCTGGAATCTCCATCGGAGGAGGGAGATCTAAGGAAGAAGATCCCACCACTAGGGTTCGTCGCCGAGAGAGAAGAAACGCAGCCAGCCGCTTGCCGAATGAGGAAGAAGATCCGGGAGAAGGATTCCCGCGCTAGGGTTCTCCGGTGGAAGAAATCTCCCGCGTGAAGACCGCTGTCCGCCGCCAGGAGGGAGTCGCCGGCCAGCCGCCGGAGGAGAGTCGCGGGCCAGCCGCTCGCGAATGAAGACGGGAGAGAGAGAGAAACCCTCGCGGGTTAAGTCAATCGCACAGGGGCAAAAAATGGGAAGAAATGAAACTCAACCGGATTTTATTCAATGTATAGCATCTCATTTACAATGGGGCCCGGTCCTATTTATAGGATCCGGCGATGTCATGACTACATAAAAGATAAAAAATGCATGAAAAGCCACGTAAAATAGAAAAAATACCAACTAATTACCTGAAATGCTAATAAAGTCCAAAAAAATGACTAGACAAATTATAAAATTCCTAAAATTTGAAAAAATTATTTAGATGGACCTAATGTCTATCTAAAATTAAAGTTTACATAAAATTCTAAATCTATTAATCGGTTCTTGCGTCCCGATTTTATTATCAACATGAATCGGTTATTGACCTTCGATTTGATTCCCATCAAAAGGCTAGACCATTTCATCCGCAGCAAGCTCAGAAAAAAGTGGAACTCTAAGAATACGCTGAGCAATAACAACATCACAACAAGCAGTAATAAGAGGAACATTCCAATTGCCATTAAGAATCAAATCTTGAACTAACCCAGTAATAGGATAAAAACTTTGACCAAAAAGAGATCCCCGACCATCCATAATCCAATTAGAGGCCCCAAGAGGAATATTAGCACCATCTTTGATTTTTCATGAACAGCCTTTGAGAAGAAGGGACCTAGAAGCAAGCATAAAGTATACATTCTAAAGTTTTCTATACATAAATTATAGAGCCTAGCAGATGTTTCAAAATATGTATATTTAGATGTAGAAAAAAGAAGATTGTTGCGTAAATTATTTTTTATACAATTCTTTAATGAAATCAAGATTTTCTAAACAAAACGTACATGGTAATGATCTACCAAGGTATTGTCTCCGCTGCATACGACCTGGAAATTACTACTCCTCCAAAGAAAGTAATTTAGTTTGACATGAACTGAAAGCGATCTGCAGGCAATTGAATCCAATTATAGGTTGTCTCTTGTGAGCACTTCCGTTTTCTGTTATGCCATATACTTTGAAAAATCATGATAGAGATGTAATTGTTGCATTTTAAGAATGATATGGCATATATTCTGATAGGCAATTATGAAAATTTATGTGCCAATATAGTTAGTTTTAGGAGTTCTTAAGAAATGACCGAGATTTTTTATACAAATTCTAGATTGTCCAAATCTTTAAAATATAAATACAGCGCCTGCGTTTGAGCCATTTGCCTTTGAGAAAGCATATGACAAGTTTCATGACATGTTTGGTTGCGACATAATTCATATATGTCATAAAAATATATATGATTTATATTAATTAGAAAATAGAATGTGTTTAATGAAAGAACAATATTTCATAAGAAACGAAGTTAAAGAATATACGAAAATATAAGGTAGAAAAAAAAGCCAGAAATCCTGTTTTCGCAAAAGAATGCATCTTTTTCGGAGTCACAAAAGAACATATTAGAATCATGATCACATGTCACTTTTTTAACAAGTCTTTTCATCAAAATATTTCTTGGCGGAGTTTTTTCTTTCCTTTTGCCATGCAACCAGACACCCATTTACTTTATAGACTTCAACCAAAAATAAATAAATAAATAATTGATATTTTCAACGCATAGAGAGTCCAAACGTAAGGATCAGGGAAGAATTACCTTCAAGTATTTGTACGATGACAAAATTCATTATTACTCTATCTCAAAATCCTTAAAATGTAAAGAAAGAATAAAAAAAGATAATAGTTACCAATGACTCGATTATACAACTTGTTCATCAAGTCAACATATGATGTAAAGGACATATCTTTTGTACATTTTGTGCTTACTTAGCAGAGAATCTAATATAGCTAAATTATGCTTACTTAAAAAAATAATATGCAGTAAGCTAGGAACCATGTGTAACAAAATAAGATGAGAGTTTACGATAAATTATAAAAAAAAGGCATCACCTTTTTAGCCTAAAATGAAATCCTCTGTTGAACCATATTTTATAAAGACTGCTGGACGCATATTTTAACAAGTTCATACACAAACATATATTTTTCTCAGAGAAAGCAGAACGCATATCTGAACAAGTTCATACACAAAAATATTATTTTTTCTCAGAGAAAGCAGAACGCATATTTTAACAAGTTCATAGAAAAAATATATTTTTCTCAGATAAAATCTATTTCATCGTCGATCCGCCCAATGACCCAAGCACCTTATAATCAAGCACTTGATCAGAATATTCCTCAAAGCTACAGCGTCAACCCATTATCTCAGTTTCCCCAACATGAAGCTTCTCCTAGTTGTTCAAGCTCAGCCAACATCCCCCTTGTGAAACAGTATTTGGTTCTTATCTTCCTCCTCTTTTTCACTTTTTTACATCACAAGTCTTCATATATATATATATATATTAAATCTTACACGCATCGTAAAGATGTCTTTTTTTGGATAAGAAGTAAAGATACCATTGTGCGAGTGATAATATATCTACTAATTTAAACCCCATCCTGTTATTTTCTTGTACGAGAAGAAACAAGAAAGAAAGAAAGAAAGAAATTAATTTCAAAGTAAGACATTCATGTCTGGTCAAATCGGAGATGGGGGCCCATCATCATCCTCATCTCTCCATCTCCGTCTTCTTCTCCATCACCATCTCCATTAAAAAGCTGGGAGTGGATGCGTCCGGTGGCTTGCCTTGCAAGTCATGACGACCTTCCTCCCCCCCCTTCCAATTTTCTCGACTTATCAATGCTTGCGCGTCCACATCTTCGAAGAAATCCAGTCTTCGGCAGACACGGGTTCTTCTTCCGCAAGGCGCCGACGTCGATCCCGTAATTTAAATTAATTAAGCTGCATACATCATTTTTCATAAAAAATTAAGTTAGATGGCATTTGAATTCAAGTCCTTTTAAAAGCATCGCCTGTTGACCACCGCACACAACAGGATTCCCAATCTCCCTCCGCTATTTTACTTCAGTTATTTTTATTTTTACTGACGATTGATATATATATATATAATTAGTGTTGTAACGAAAGAAATAACCTTGAAGCAAACATATATATATATCCATGCTTACGGTTACCGGCTCATACTTTGTAAAACACTTTTGAGTAAAGTTCTTATGCGCACCAATGAAAACACCGACGTCGAAAAGGAATTATCATTATTAGATATCGTGTTTTGAATGATTCATGAGTTATGGTTCGGAAGCTGATTTTGTTGATAAAATGTTACTTGATTAGTTATCGGTATTCTAAATTAGACTTGTCAACGGGTTGTGGTTGAATTGGATCCACAAAGATCCGAATCCAAACCCAATGAATATAATCCAAATCCAAATCCAAAATAAATTTTGATGATCTTTCGGATCAGGTCTTTGACCTAGATCCGAAGCGATGTTCAGGTCTCGGGTCCCTTGTTAGGATCTCTACAACACCACCGACAGATTTAAGGAGAAGCTTCTGGGTGCCGGCGCCGGCGGGTTCGATAGAGTTTATAGAGGTCTCCGCCATCTCCAACCTTTCTCTGCCGGCGAGTTCGCCAGCTTCCTCCGCCGCTTGTGGCGGCCTCCATGTTCCGCAAGCTCTAGCTGAACCCGCTGAGAGAATCGCTGCCGCCCGTGTCACAGCTGCCGGTGAACGCTGCCTCTGCCCCGGCACCGCCACCGAAGAGGCCGGCGCTTCCATCCACCAGCGAGTTCATGAGGTCCTGCAGGTGGGCCTCATTCTCCCATGGCCCGTCGCCGAAGTCCGCCGCAATAGGAGCCGGCGGGGAATAAGGGACCTCGAAGCTGCCGCCGCCGTAGATCCGTCTTAGTGGTCGGATAGCTGCAGCATCATGCCATGGAAGGGCTTATTCTGGTGTGCCAACCCATCGTGGGGATGCTTCAGCGGCTCTCGGAACCCCATCCGGTTGGGTGCGGAGGGAGGTCATGGAGGGATGTCGTTGGCGGGGGGTGCTTAGCCACCGGGAAAGAGGTCGCGGACGGTGCGGAGGTTGGGGAAGGGAGGTCGCGGAGGGATCTCGCTGGCGGGAGGGTGCTCAGCCAACGGGAGGGAGGTCGCCGACGACACGGATAGTGGGGGAAGGAGGTGGGGAGGGAGGTCGCGGACGGTGCGGAGGTTGGGGGAGGGAGGTCGCGGAGGGATCTCGCTGGCGGGGGGGGGGGCGCAGCCGGCAGGGGGAGTCACCGACGACACGGACGGTGGGGGAGGGACGTCGCAAAGGGATCTGGCTGGTGGGGGCTACTCAGCCGGCGGTGGGTGGTTAGTCGGCGGAGGGGGGTGTCGCGGATGGCACGGAGGGTGGGGGAGGAGCTCGCGCAGAGAGTTTGCGGGCGAGGAGTGCTCAGTCGGCGGCCAGTGTCGCGGACGGGGTGGAGGAGGTCTCGATGGCACCGGAGGCGAAGTGGAGGAGGAGATGGCAGGGGCAATTGGGTCCTTTGATTGCCCGTCGGGTTCTCAAACATAACCCGATAGGCAACTTTCGGATTTGTTTCAAATTGGATATATCGTAACCGGATGCTCAGGTCTGCCAGGGGCACCAATCGAACCTCCGAACCCTTTTTTCAAAATCGGATTCAGGCTGAATACCGAGTTTACAATATCCATTTACCGGTCTATTCTAAATATGTATAAATGAAACTAGGCCGTGAATTTTCTGTAAAAAATAATTAATGCAGTTTCTGAATAAAAGGTATACCAAGATCAAACTAACCAGAAAAATCTCATAAAAGCTATTTTCTTACAAGGTCAAATAGCAGACTTTGTTTCCACTTTCAGTAAAAAATATATTATATGATAAGTTTTCAACGTACTCTTGTTTTACATGCAACCAATATTAAAATTGTAGCTCTCTCTCTCTCTCATTGTACGAGAGAGAGAGAGAGAGAGGCTAAATGGCATTTTTGTTAGTAGCAACCGTTCAAGTTGTTACAAAATCAGTAAAAATTTAGATTACTCGGCTTTGGAAGATTGTGGGTGACGATTTATGAAAGTCATAGCTAATTTATTTTATTAGGGATGACTTAAATTGTCAACCGTTCAATAGTCACTATGATTAGCGACGGCTAGACAAACGTTGCGAATATCTTTAACAGCCCGACTCCCTTCCCTCCCTGATGAACGTGGGTTGGACTGCTTTAAGTTGTCATCAGTGACTTTTCATTTACACGATCTAAAAAGCGCGACCCCAAAATAACCATCACCAATAAGACTGGTGACGACTATTTTTGAGCCGTTGCAAATAAGAATATAATACTCATCTGGGTTTCACTTAAGTTGTCGCCAATATTATTACCGCGAACTTAATTATTTTCGATAGTTTAACCGACACCGTAAAACCACCATCGGAATACTATTGAGATTTTTTATAAACATGAAAGTGACAGAAAACTGTGCTATGTTCGCACACAGGGCGTAACAATAATCGACGCTCATGCCTCTATGCCGTATCTACCAAGATCGTTGATTAAGATAAGGTTCTTAGGCGCCGCAAAAGAAACCTAGATAGAGGTGAGCTCAGGACTGTGAAAGAAGGGACGACGTATATCATGGTGGCCAGAAGGACACATGAGTAGTTAACGTGTGCCTTGGAACCTAACTTTAGAGAGCCGGTGGATGAATATATATATTCATCTTGTCTCTCCTTTGGATCATCGGGCAAATTAATTTTTTGTTGCAAAAACAAATTTTATTAAAAATAGTGTTTTGACAATCATTACGAGAATATATTTTTATCGAGGAGTTTTTATCTTAAACAAATAATTGTGAGATTTTTTTTTCCTTGTGGTCAACCTCCCACCTTTTATAGTGACTTTATACATGGTCCCCACATATATATGTATTTAAATTGTATCTCACCAAACATGACAATTTTAGACCATCTTAGACTTTACTTTATTGTGCAACCAAGCAGTACCCCCATTGATTACACTGTAATATGTGGTAAACCAAATTTATATCCAAACTAATTAAACTTGTCCCAATAATGTAAGTGACTGTTTGCGTTTAATTTTCCTATCCTTAATATGATAAGGGTTATTATATTTTATATTCCAAGTGAACATCAGCAGATTGGCTGTCACCGTCAGGATGAGCTATGCTTGGTTGACTCCAAGTTCTTACGTACAGGCATGCATAATTACACATGATCACGCTTCATTTTGTTTGTCTAGCTGGTGGAAGCAACATATATATTCATCAGATATTCTATACCTAAGAGGATAAACAACAACAGCAATCATGCTGTCAGCTTGTGTGATAACAATATCAAACACTGTTATCACTATTCATTTCAAAAGTGGTACGTATTGATATAAATCATCACATAGTGCTTAGTTATTAATTTTAATTTTAAAAATTGTAGTCTAATATATCAAGACATGCATTATATTAATACAAGCGTTCACACGTCTATCCATTTTGTTATCGAATATTAAAATTAGATAGTTAATCAGTTTTTGAGTTTATGGTTTGGTTTAGTTTGGTTTTTGAGTTCTTTTATGGAAAGTTCGGTTTGATTTGGTATGGATCAAACCATATTTAATTTACTAAGGTAAAAGAGACATGTTGGTATATAATTTTATTTTGTTTGTCTTGAATCATATTCTATTAAACTTTAGTGTATATGTTTATACAATTTATTAATTTTATCTTAAAAACTTTCAAAATAAATTTATGTGTATACTAAAAAATACATAAGTATTATATTAAGTATAACTTAAAATAAAATATTTAATCTAATTTAGTCTATCTATTTTATTGATTTGATTTTTTCTGAATGATCTTAAAAATCAAACGAAATTGATCGACGGTTCAAATCAAACCAAACCAAAATAATAATTTGATTTGATTTGATTTGCTAGGTTGAACCAAACGGTGAACAGCCCTGGTCCATATCTTTGATATCACCTTACGAATTCCAGAATCATGACGTATACGACTGACTGGGCTCGATGGCCTTGTCGTAATGGGCTTAGTTCGTCGATCGGAGCTGGATCAACAGTTACATTTAACGCAAAATAATATGTTTATGACAACTAGAAGGTCTAATAGTATATTTTATCAACTCTATGTATATATTTTCAACCCTTTATCTATATCTTAACTTTTATCAACTCTTCTTTATATTTTACTGACTTCTTTCACATTTTATTAATTTATATATACTTACTGATAGTCATAAATATATTATTTTAAATTAAATATGAATCGCAAAATAATATACTTGATCAACGCCTAATAAAACTTTCTCTAAGTGGGAGGCGGTCTGAAAAAAAGAATAGGGATGCCTAGCGTAACTGTTATTCGAGTGTTAAATCTATGAATAGTCATAAGATAATCTAACAGCTCTTGACAACTTGCCATGGCATTATCGATGGTAGATAATCGATTAATTTAACGAATAAGAAAACATATACACCTCAATATGTTTGAGGGAGAAGATAGTATGAGAGAGAGATGAATTAATAAAATTAAGTTAAATTAAATAAAGTTAGATTACATTTGACATAAAAAATATAGAAAAATATTCAAAAATAGAATAATTTTTGAAAAGTTAAAAAGTATTTACATGCAAATATAAATTATTTAAATTTTTTGATGTATTTTTTATTTTGATATATTAGATCAATGTCCTTGTATATCTATTAATCAACCATTAACTATTTCTTAGTAATATTACAAAGCTGACACCCTATCAGAGATTAGGGCAGGATGTCTGGCTATGGATGTTCACATTTGGTTCAATTTAAAAAAAAAACAAATTAAACCAATCTAATTACTTGATTCGGTTTGGTTTAATTTGAATTACTATTCAATTTAATTTGATTTCTGAAATCTTTCAGATCAAACAAAATAACCTAAATTAAATATTTATTTTAAATTATTTATATTAATAATATGTATATCTTTTCTTACAAGTTGTTAAGATAAAACTAATAAATAAACATAAACATTTAATTTTAAATGAACGTGATTTAAAACAAATCAAATGAAACTATATATTCATATATATAATATCATAACAAATAAAATGTGAACCGTACCAAATTTGAATGACAGTCTGGTTTGAATTAATTTGATAAAAAATATTCAAAAATCAAACGCAATGAAAGGAGGCTATGGCTTTGAGGATGGACTCCAAGACTCCAAGTCCAAGAAATCAGCGGAGCAGAAGGAGACGATGAGGAGAGCTGCCGTCCAATGGAGACGGCTACAAGAATATAGCTATCGTGATGCCGACAACTCCTCTCTCCTATTTTTAAGCACCTGTCAAGCCCACCCCCTTCCGATCCTCCATAGCCTTCACCTATGGACAAATCAATCATGGCCGCCACAAGGAGGATGCTCTCACCACTGTTTTTGCATATCCTGATCCTCTGTCTTGCTTCTTTCTACCTTGGTACGACAACAACAACTAGCTCTTCCTCCTCCTTGTCTGTCTTCATTAGATTCTCCTGCTCTCTTCAAGAGTTTAGCAACTAAGCTAACTACTAATTCTCTCGTTGCCATTGTTCTATTCTTCGTAGGAGGGAATCTGGCATCGGTTGAGGCGCTCGTGAGTTCCTTGAGAGAAACTCTCTACTTTCTCTGCTGCGCTTATCCCCCCCTTGGTATATCAATTGCTTCTAACTCTGATAGAAAACATGATGTGTCGCGAAGCCATTGATGGAGGAGGTGACACTGCACCAGAATGTGACTATGCGTGCTCGCAGGTCGACTGCAGCATCCTGCGGAGCAGCTGACCCTGCTCCTACCCCAACACGAATCAATCGTGCCTTCGTCGCCATGAATCTCTACTACTGGTCCATGGGAAGAAACTATTGGAATTGCCACTTCAATGCGTCGGGCCTCATCATGTTGACCGACCTGAGTACGTGTGATCACCAAATTCACAGAAGAAATTATATTCGTATCAGCAGATATGATTCAAGTTGTTGTTATTTAATTCTTGATTTGTGTTGCAAAGACTACAACAATTGTTGGTATCTCTGACGTTGATGGAAAAGAGAAGCTAGTTGCATAGAGGGATCACCAGTTTAATCTTTGTAATTTTCTCTCTCGACTGTATGCAATGAAACCATCTGATTGGAAGAAGACCCTGTGATTTCATCAGATGGGCATATCTCGGTGTAGTGGGATGAAGGAGCCAAAAGTATATTCAGCTTTGACAATTTTC
The DNA here is from genome assembly GCA_036172225.1 of Cryptocoryne crispatula var. balansae. Lineage (NCBI taxonomy): Eukaryota > Viridiplantae > Streptophyta > Magnoliopsida > Alismatales > Araceae > Cryptocoryne > Cryptocoryne crispatula. The sequence goes on from CM069935.1 coordinate 4,830,228, forward strand.
GAGACACATTCCTAATTATCACTTGTGGTGGTTTGCAGATAGATTAAAATTAGGAGAAATCAAACTCCCGCCCCTACTCTAGAAGGGGTCTTTAGTTTTTAATTCCACTAGTAACACACTTTATTTTTCAATCCCATATTTCAAAATTATGTAACTTTCAGTCCTCTTTACCTCTAACTGTTAACTCTAACGAGTTTTGTTTTAACTTTTTTATTTTACCACCTCCTAATCCTATGGGCCTTATTTGAATAATGAATAGTAGTGACTGATCTTATGGCTCCATTCATTTTGGATCAATCAAGGTAAATTTCTTGTTGATCTTTGCAATGTAATTCCTGGTAATGTGTTGGCGATTTGTTCTAGTGAGAACATCAATCAATCTACGATTATTTGGGTTAGGGGTAAGTGGAAATCTTGTACAGACTCAAACAAACCAAACATGGTGTCTTTCCACCATCGATGTTGTGAGTTTCAGAGTGCAAGAAGCTGGTGGCCACGAAGGCGCATCGAAGGAAGAAGACATAGATGGACACCATGCTGAAACGGGAAGCCATGGTCACCTTATAGCTACTCAAAAATTTCTAGAGAGAGAGAGTGTGGCAATGGAACATGATGGCTTCCATTGTTGAGGTTCGGGTTTTGTTTGTTACGGGGTGTTCGTCGTTGCATCGCCTTTGCTAGAGAGAGCGAGAGAGAGAGGGAGATGCCTGCGCTGGAGAATCTTCACCAGCCACTTTTGATGCTCTCCCAAATCTCCTTTGTCATCACCTTCTTCATCTTCGCACATCGCTAGTGCCGCACGACCTTCGCTAGCCGTTGTTGATAAGCCGTCAAACCTTCATTGTCTTTGTCTTCGTCATCACATAGTCGCCGCCATAGTGTTCGAGCCCTATTTCCCTTTCGGGATGGATGAAGAAGATCAGGAGAAGGATAAGATAGAAAATATTTTAACTAAGGACAGAAAGGAGTAAATATTTATTTTTAACGATTTTGGGATTAAAAAATAACTTCATCCAACGGTGGGACTTAAAAATATTTATAAATTTTATGTAGGACCAAAAATTGAAAACTCCTTAAAATTAACATGGTAACAATTTGACATTGAGGTTAGACGCCTAATCACCAAAACTGGCACTTTTGATACACTAAAAACGAGAATGATGTATGGGTATTCAATACATTACAGGAATGACATTAGAAGTGAAAGGGTTACTGTAAAGAAATGTTTACCCATCCAACTTTTCATAAAAGTAGTCAAGTCAAGTAATATGTTGTGTAATATATTCTCATTTTATTATAGATGAGGAATTTCTCTCAAATATTCGTCTGAGGAAATCGGACTCGAATATTTGTGATTTGCACACCACAACGAAAGTCAAGACAATGATATATCAACATGTTGAGTCGGTGTTTGGCGTGGTGTAAATGACCACAAACTTCAGTAACTAGCAGGATGTTGAGATTTCCTTAATTTTAAAATGCTAACTGAAGCTAAAATTAGCGATATTTTTGTTCTTTGAAATTTTTTTTTATCACCATATCAAAGAAACCAAAACATCGAGTGCTTGCTAAGTGCGAAGCCGATTAATTAACGATGATAAATCACAAAAGGTAGAGCATACAACTACTGACAACAATCAACGTCAAATCTCGATCTCGATATAGATGAATCTAATTCATGTTCGATGACATTTATTTTAGTCAAAACTCTGATTACGTCAGAGCTTTAATTAGGATGCGTTTGGATCTTTATAAAATAAATTGCTTCGGTAAATTTTTCCGTTTTGTTTATTATCTCATTTTTTAGTTGTCTGAAAAATGTGGTCAGCATAAAGATTGTTTTTGTTGACCATGATGATACCTCAATTTTGGCATCAATAATTTTTCGAGGGACATTTTCTACATAGGAAATTTACAGAATGTTGGTAATAAGATATGAACACATTCGATATTTTTATTTGATATATAATAAATTGTTGTGTATGTTAATTAATATAGTTTAATATACTTTATAATATATATTTTTAAAAATTAAATATACTAAAAATTATTTAAAAATTATTTTTATCAAAAAATGATTTCACTATGTGAACATTCTTAAATAAAATTAGTCAAGTAATTTTTATTTTACCATAAAAATATCTCCCTAATATTATCTCTCTCTTCTTTTTCGTATATTTTTTACCTTCCGAAAAATAAAAATAATGAGAATTTTTATATTTATAAAGACACATATCAAAATACATGAATATTTATAAGAAAAATAAAATCTAAAAAACTCTTATCAGCGTAAGATATCTTATATGTTAGCTAAAAATTATAATTTTTTAAAACTAAAAAAAAGTAAATATAACTTATTTTTGAGAAGGTGGAGAGTGCTCCCTCATAAAAAAGTGAGGCCCACATAATAGTGGTGGGTCCATAATACAAATCACTATTTAAAAGTGAGGTCTCCTTTAAAAAAAAAGTGTCCACATGATAGTGGTGAGTCCCACAAGTCAAATCACTATTTAAAATGTGAGCTACACCTTTTTGTGAGAGGGTAGAGGGTGCTCCCTCCACCGGTCTCCTGAGGGGACCTGAATTCCTTTCATAAAAAGTGGGGCCCACAAAAGAGTGGTGAGCCTTTATGTGGGCCCCACAAGTTAAAACATCATTCTTTAAAATAAATGAGTCCCACTTTTTTGTGAGAGGGTGGAGAGTTGGAGGGTGAGTGGGCCTCACAAAAAAGTGGGGCCCACATGACAGTGGTGGGCCTCACAAGTTAAATCACCACTTAAAATATGTGGGTCCCACTTTTTTATGAAAGGGTGGAAAGTGCTCCCTCCACCGGACTCCTGAGGGGATCCGAACTCCTCTCACAAAAAGTGGAACTCACATGATAGTTGTGAGCCCAACAAATCAAATCATCATTTAAAATATGTGGGCCACACTAGTAGAGTACTCCCTTCACTAAGAGTTCGGGTCTTCTCAGGAGCCTGGTGGGGGGAGCACCTTCCACCATCTCACAAAAAAGTGAGGTCCACATGATTGTGGTGGGCCCCACAAGTCAAATCACCATTTAAAACATGTGAGCTCCACTTTTTTTTTATGAGGGTGGAGAGTGTTCCCTCCACTAGGCTCTTGAGCGGACCCGAACTCCCTATCCTTATCCCCCGCCCCTGCCCTAATCTTCCTACCTACCGTCTTTGGAAGATTTGGTTCCCTCGTTCTCACTGGTCCTTCTTACCCATACTCTCTTCTTCCCTCTCCCTCTTACTCTACTCTGTCACGTGTGATGGTCGATGATGCGAACATCGGATCTGAAGGTGATTTCGGTAATTTTCTCTAACTTTTCTCTCGATTCTTGAGTGCATTTTTAAAAATTTTATTTTCTTCAAATTCGATGCGGAAAGGAAGCCACCACGGTTTTTAAATGGCAACGAAAAAAGAAAGTCGTGGACAAAGAAAACAAGGCCAAGGATCCTAGAGATTCTGCTGCTTTTGTCGTGTTTATATAGGTTTCTCACACGAAATTTTTCTCTCTTGTTTGATCTGTTATCTATATCTGATTGAGTTTTTCGACCTAATTTAGTGTAGAAGAATTTTATAAGAAGATACTAGTGAATCTGTCCAGTGATGATGTCATCTCCGATGTGAGTCAAGTAAGTTAATGTTACGTTTTCTCACCAATTATGTTTAGTGACGATGTGTGTCAAGTAGTTAAATGTTGACAACAATCAGAGCCAAATCTCAATCTCGATACAGATGAATCCAATTTATGTTCGATGACGTTTATTCTAGCCAAAACTCTGATTCCATCGAAACTTTAATTAGGATGCGTTTGTATCTCTATAAAATAGATTGCTGGGGCCAACTTTTCACGCTTTGTTTATTATCCCATTTTTTAGTTGTCTGAAAAATGTGGTCAGCACAAAAATTGTTCTATTGACCATGATGATACCCCGATTTTGGCATCAATAAAATTTCGAGGGACATTTTCTATATAGGAAACTTACAAAATGTTGGTAATAAGATATGAACATATTCGATGTTTCCATTTAATATATAGTAATTTGTTGTGTATGTTATTTTGGTCACATGGCCGATGGCCAGCTGCCCACCGCGCGCAGGGCTCGACGAGGGATCGAGCCTCCTACGACTCGTCCCCACCTTAGAACTCCCCCCCTCCAGGGGGAGAGCCGAACGCCAGCCGGCGTCCTCGAACCCCCGCCCTCCCGCAAACCCAGCGGGAGGGGGTGCCAACCGAGCTAAGCTCGGCCGGCAATTTGTTGTGTATGTTAATAAAAATAGTTTAATATATTTTATAATATAATATATATTTTTAAAAATTAAATATACTAAAAATTATTTAACAAATATTTTATTAAAAAATGAGTTCACTATGTGAACATTCATAAATAAAATTAGTCAATAAATTTTTATTTTACGATAAAATATCTCTCTAATATTATCTTTCTTTTTTTTCTCGTATATCTTCTTGTAAATTTCAAAAATAAAAAATAATGAGAATTTTTATATTTATAAATACACATATCAAAATACAAGAATATTTATAAGGAAAATAAAATCTAAAAATCTCTTATCAATGTAAGATATCTTTTATGTTAGCTGAATATTATAATTTTTACAAAAAGTAAATATAACTTATTTGTGAGAAGGTGAAGGATGCTCCCTCGTAAAAAAATGAGGTCCACATAACAGTTGTGGGTCTCATAATGCAAATCACTATTTAAAAGTGAGGTCCCCTCTCAAAAAAATGGGGTCCACATGACAATGGTGGGCCCCACAAGTCAAATCACTATTTAAAATGTGGGCCTCACCTTTTTGTGAGAGAGTGGAGAACGCTCCCTTCATCAGACTCCTGAGAGAACCCAATCTTCTCTCACAAAAAGTGGGGCTCACATGATAGTTGTAGGCCTCACAAATCAAATCTTCATTTAAAATAGAAAAAAATTGATTCCCCATCCGTTTAACAAATTCAGTTTGATGATAGGTCTGTTTACCAAATTCTCTTTGCACACAGTCTGTAGACGCAAAATTTTTCAATGTACAATCCTTTTCGTCAACTTAGGCTGCCTCAATATCACGTAAAATTTTATAATGCCATTATTGCCCTTCCGAATACTGTAGATTTGAGCGGATGATACCTTTTTTCTTTCCTTTTAGACTTTAGAGACATCTTTAGATAAATTAATAAATAACAATTTATTTATTACATCATGTTTAAAATAATACTATGTTTAAAATAATTTTTTTGTATTTTATTTATTTTAAAATTAAAATATATTACAAATATTGTTAAAAGTTAATTTATTAACTATTTATTTAAAAATTAAAATCTAACACAAATGTTGTATCATATTAATTATATTTAATTTATAAATTATAAATATTATTATGTTTTGAGAGAAAATACATGATGACTATGAATTTATTTAAAAATTACATTTGATTTATGACTGTAAAATATTAATTGTTTAAATAAAATATATTAAAATATGATATATTAAATTTATATTAAGTTTAAAATATAATATAAAATATATAATATTAATCTGATTATTTCTACTTTATGATTTATTATATCTGATTTATATTCAAGATTTAAATCTAATATAAATTATTAAATATTAATATATTTATTATGTCCTAATGATTAGATCTAATTTAATCTTTGAAGAATTTTTTTATAGGTTAGAAGTATTATCATATAGATAATTTAGCCGATGAGGTGTTTAAAACTTACTAGCTTAATAAAATCATTTTACCTTAACTTTAACACGTCTGTAGCGGTTTCTACAATTTTGGAGCAGACGTCAAAAAAATTATAAAAATTGAACCTTCTGTTACGATGCAATGCTGACAGGATCTTCTGCTCAAGAGGGTCCGTTGAGTATGACCCTTGAATTTGCCAACATAGAATTTTCTGTTTACATGGGTGTCAACAGATCTGAAAGAGCATAATTTGATAATTTCTTTGAATATTATTCATATTTAAAGTTGAATTAATTTTAATTCACTGAAGAGTCTCGGATCGTGTGCTGAATATTTGAAGTTAAATAAAATTTAACTTACTAGATACTTATAGTTGAATACATTTGGTCATTTATATCTTAGTTAATACCTTAATTATTTTGTTTATTATAAAATAGCCAGGCATATGTATTCCATACATAAAATATTGTTCACGTAACAATGGTCCAAGGGTAAATAGGTCATTTCATTTTTCAGTCAACTCTTCATTAATCGGTCGAACTGAAATTGGAGCGGATGTTATAAAATTTTGAAAAGTTGGATGGGACGTTGAAGAAAGTTAGCAGACGGACTAACTGATGAAGTGAAATATGAAAAATAGATCGGAAATCAATTTCCTCTTTAAAATATGTGGGCCACACTAGGAGAGTGCTCCCTTCACTAGGAGTTTGGGTCCTCTCAGGAGCCTGGTGGAGGGAGCACCTTCCACCATCTCACAAAAAAGTGAAGCCCGCATGATTGTGGTGGGCCCACAAGTCAAATCACCATTTAAAACATGTGGATTCCATTTTTTTATGAGAGGGTGGAGAGTGTTCCCTCCACTAGGCTTCTGAGGGGACCAAAACTCCCTGTCCTTATCCCCTGCCCATACTCTAATCTTCCTACCTACCGTCCTTGGCATATTTGGTTCCCTCATTCTCACTCGTCTTTCTTATCTAGACTCTCTTCTTCTCCCTCCCTTCTACTCTACTCTGTCACGTGGGATGGTCAACGATGCGAACACCAGATCTGAAGGTGATTTTGGTAATTGTCCCTGACTTTTCCTCCGATTCTTGAGTGCAATTTTTAAAATTTTATTTTCTTCAGATTCGATGCAGAAAGGGAGCCACCACGAGTTTTTAAATGGCTACGAAAGATGAAGGTCGTGGACAAAGAAAATAAGGCCAAGGATCCCATAGATCCTGCTGCTTTTGTCATGTTTATATAGGTTTCTCACATGAAATTTTTCTCTCTTGTTTGATCTATTATCTATATCTAATTGAGTTTTGCGACCTGTTCTAGTGTAGAAGAATTTTGCAAGAAGATACTAGTGAATATGTCCTGTGATGATATCATCTCCGATGTGAGCTTTGTAAATTAATGTTATGTTCTCTCACCAACTACTACTCATTCTCACAATTTTTTCGCTTGCAAATTGCGTAAGCTGGACATACGAAATAGAAAATGCTATTGGAAGATGTGAGAACCTCCTATAGCAATTACCATATAAACTATGTAAAATTAGATTTCGAACAAAATAGTTTAGAGGACAAGTGTACCTACGCCAACAAGACCAAGAAGATCAAGGTGGAGCTACAACAAATTATGGCATGTTGTTCCATAGTAATGGTCAATTTAGACAACTTTTTTTATATTAAATATGGTATGTCTCTTGTTTTAGAAATTGAGGTATTTGTCAATAAAGAGGATAAGTAGTTAAATGTTGACAACAATAAGAGCCAAATCTCAATCTCGATACAAATGATCCCAATTCATGTTCGATGACGTTTGTTTTAGCCAAAACTCTAATTCCATCTGAGCTTTAATTAGGATGCGTTTGTATCTCTATAAAACAGATTGCTCGGGTCAACTTTTTACGCTTTGTTTATTATTCCATTTTTTAGTTGTATGAAAAATGTGGTTAGCATAAACATTGTTCTATTGACCATGATGATACCCCGATTTTGCCATCAATAATTTTTCGAGGGACATTTTCTACATAGGAAACTTACATAATGTTGATAATAAGATATGAGCACATTCGATGTTTCCATTTATTATATAGTAATTTGTTGTGTATGTTAAATAAAATAGTTTAATATATTTTATAATATATATTTTTAAAAATTAAATATACTAAAAATTATTTAAAATATTTTTTTTCAAAAAATGATTTCACTATGTGAACATTCATAAATAAAATTAGTCAAGTGATTTTTATTTTACGATAAAATATCTCTCTAGTATTATCTCTCTTTTCTTTCTCGTATATCTTCTTTTAAATTCCAAAAATAAAAAATAATGAGAATTTTTATATTTATAAATACACATATCAAAATACATGAATATTTATAAGGAAAATAAAATCTAAAAATCTCTTATCAATGTAAGATATCTTTTATGTTAGTTGAATATTATAATTTTTAAAAAAAGTAAATATAACTTATTTGTGAGAAGGTGAAGGATGCTCCCTCATAAAAAATGAGGTCCACATAACAGTGATGGGTCTCATAATACAAATCACTATTTAAAAGTGAGGTCTACTCTAAAAAAAATGGGATCCACATGACAGTGGTGGGCCCCACAAGTCAAATCACTATTTAAAATGTGGGTCTCACTTTTTTGTGAGAGAGTGGAGAATGCTCCCTCCACCAGACTCCCGAGGAAACCCGATCTCCTCTCACAAAAAGTGGGGCTCACATGATAATTGTGGACCTCACAAATCAAATCATCATTTGATAAAATTTTATTTTATATGTTTAAAAAGTAATATTTATAATAAAATAAAAATAAAATTATTAAAAATTATACCATATAAAGTGATAATAAACGTAAATATAAATGTTTAAAGGTACTATGTCAAAATTTAACAAGTATACGAAATTTATCAGCTCAATTTTACATGTCATATCCAATATTTTTAGAATTAGTAAATAAATTAGACAAAATAATAATCAACATTATTATTCGATTAACTTCAAAACAATACGATTATCTTAATCTTTGTTAGACGTGAAAGTAAACAATAAGTGTGTTAAGAGATGTTAACAAATAGAAAACAAAAGAGAAGAGAAAACTTCAGCAAAAAAGAAAATAAAAAAGGAACTATGCATTATGTAATATTCTGTGATCTTAAAAATATTATGATAATAGATTAATGGATATGAATATTTTGATAAAAAGTATCAAAAGTAAAAAGAGAAAACATTACATCGGAATGGATGTATAGATAACAATAAAGAGAAATATTTTTAAGTGTGATTATAAATAAATAGTCATTATCTCTTACTCTCTGCCACGTCAATCCTAAAATGTTGGTGGGAATAAGACAAATTTAACAGTTATATCTTCTTCTTCTTCTTTTCTTCCCACCTTAAATATTTCTGCCGTTAGAGAAGAGACTTCCCAACTTAGATGCATCTAAATTCCAGAGGGTATCAGTATCACTATCCCAGAGCTGCTAGCGCCACCCTCGCGCACCTAGTGCCGCCAGGTCTTTTGCCGTGCCGCCCCGACGAGCCTTGTGCGGCCCATCGTCGGGTCCAGATCCTGCTTGGCCTCGTTTGTAATATCCTGATTTTTCAAAAAAAAAAAACAAAAACAAAAATTTTCACCGCCTTGACACCACCTCACTCCCTCTTCTTTAATTTCTTTTTATTTTAATCCTCCCCTGCCCCCTGTCGCTACGCCTCATTCCCCCCCTCTCACACCGCACTGCCTCCCTGTTCTCTCTTTCTCTCCCGCTCTCGCGATATCTCTCCCTGCCCATCTCTCTCTTGCTCTGTTTGTTCCGCCTCTTGTGCGGCCATCGACCACGACGTACCCTGTTGCCATCATCGTTCACTCCCCTGCTCTCCCTCCCTCTCTTTCCCTTGCACACTCGGCCGCCCGTGCACGGCGTCGCCGCACCTCCGCCTCCCCCCCCATCTCTCTCTCTCTCTCTCTCTCTCTCTCTCTCTCTCTCTCTCTCTCTCTCTCAGCTGTCGCCGCTCGCCGCGGCACCTACGCCCGCGAGCCTTCGTGCGGTTGTGCACGTCTTCCACCGCTCGCCATCTTGCTCTCTCTCTCCCCCTAGCCAGCTCGTCGGGCGACCATGCCCTTGCGCACCTGTGCGATTATGCTCCCGTGGCTATCCACAGCGTCGCCTTGCCAGCGCCGTCTGCCTTATAGTCGCTGCCGTCTTCCCCTTTCACCATCGTTGTCTTTTTCCCTCTCCTGGTGCACCATCTTCTTCCTCCTATGGTGCACCCTCCGTGCTCGTCACCTACGGCCACCAATCCACCCAGCTTGCACCCATTGTGCGCCCATCTTGCGCGCGTAGCTACTCACGCGTCCCTCTCTCCGGCGCAGTGCGCCCTCAGAGCGCCATCCAGCCCTCTCACTCGGGAGCCATGCGGCTGTGTCGATTCTCCCTCTTCGACTCGACGTTGATAGCATAGCAGCCTTGCCGTAGTGCCGCACCAGCGTCGTTGACCATCGTCCGACTGCCGTCGTCAACTGCCGTGCGCTAGCACCTTAGCGCCGTGCGTCCCTCCTTCCGGTGCCATTCAAGTGGACATCCCAGACGTCTCTATTATCATTAAATTTAATGTTTAAAATTTATCAATCACCCTTAGATGTTGATTTAAATATATTAGTGAATATTGAATGTAGTGATTGTTCATAGTTATATGTCTTATTAATTTATTAAATGCATGCTACATGGATCATGATTTTATTAAATCAATTGATCTTAATTGTTGATTAGCATGTGTTTTAAAATTTAAATTGTATAATTTGTGAATTTGATATGCCCTTGTTTATTAACCCGATTGGGTCCATGTTAATATTTATGGTTGTAAGTTAATTAAATTAGTTAGAGTTTTAGATTAAGTAGACAATTTGATTTCTTGTAATTTGGTGTATATGTTTATGTCGACATATTTCATGCATGCAGGTGTTAAATGCATTTGTTTAGCATCATAGATGGAGTGTTATTAGCATGTGGTCATGTTATGTCAAGTAAATATGCATTTCTTTTCATAGATGTTCATTTATTGTTTTTATAGATGGTTTAATGCATTAGATGTGCATATTCGTATTAGTGGTTATAATTTGCATAGCAATTGACATGGCATGGCATGGTTGGAATGAATGCATGTGTGCATTAATTGAAATGGAAGACTGAGCTACACCAGACTAGTAGTCGAGCCCATGGGCAGCGGGGATTAGAATAGTCCGGTGCATCCTTCGATCCTAGATACCGCGGTTTGTCCTAAGTGTCACCACTACCTAGGTGCACTAGGGGACTTCGTTTTACTATATATTACTACTATATATGGTAGATTTGGTGGTAGCTAGTTGAGATGGCAAGACGACGCATTCCTTGTCAATAAGAAAAAGATGTGATATTATATTAGAGGATAGGTGCATTCATGGCATGATTTAATGTATATGGTCATTAGATGTGCATTAGTTTGTTTTAACTGAGTCGGGTTGCATAATATGCATGGTATCTCATTTGTGGTGGTTTCATCATATAGGTCTGGTAATATGTATTCATGCATGTTTTATTCCTTCAAGTTAAGTTCTTTTTTTGATGTTTATAGGTGCTGATTGGGTCTGTGTAGTTGATAGTTGGTGATTTAAAAATATGTGGATAAACTAGATAATTATCATAATGTTTAGTTCTATACATATATAGAACAATAATATCACTGGATATTTATTTAATTATCATTTAGGTTTATTTATATCCGATTCGGCAGATGAAGGGGTGTCTACTGAGTCGGTGTGACTCATTACAAATCTCTTAACATTTTTCAGGTAATCAGGTTTAGCGCAGCAGAAGCATAATGGACCAGGATTAGTGCAGAAGAGGATTAGAGAATTTAGTTTATGAATCGTTTATATTGAAATCAAGGTATGATTTATTTTTTGGGATTGAATCATTTGTTTTATTAACTGGGACCTGTTATCCTTCAATTTTTCCAAACCGACGTAGTTTAGGGGTTAATTCCCCGGTCTCGTCACCGGATTTATTCTGCTGCGCAGGTTAGGAAATTCGGGGCGTGACATCGCTACATTGGTCGGAGAGGACAGAAATGGAGGAGTAGAAGTCAAAGAAAAGAAGTCAAGAAAAAGTTAGGTAGGTGTCTGCAGCCTATTTTATGGGTGTTTGGTTGCATGATAATAAAATTTTTATTTTTATTTTTAAAAATTATAAGAAAACTTGTTAAAAAAGGTGTTTGGCAACCTTGACAGTTTTATGTTTTGAAAGTGATTTTCTTCCTAAACAAAAAAAGAGAGTTTCACCTCTTTCTTTTTTCATGTGGTCCCTCACTTTGTTTGGTCATGAATGGTAGTTACCCTTTTTTGTTATCACATCCCTCCAAATATGACAATTTTATGTCATGAGTTGGTTCACTTTTTTTAATATAATTTTTAATCATGAAAATATACAAAAAATTATCATGCAACCAAACACTCCATTAGCATTAAAATTTATGTTCCATGGTTAAAATATCCTATTTGACACATGATTGTGTAGACCGACTTCAGTGATTATGAATGAATAAGAGCGTGATAAGAGCATGATAGGATTATGATTTGTCTTAAAAAAATATTTGGATTTGAGTAATGGAGTTATCTCTGATGTTTAATGACAATTAAAATTATTTCATGATTAGGTAACTATGTTTAAGTTGAAAGTATATTTAGATAATAAGTAGAAATGTTAAAGCGACATGGTAATCATGGTTAAATTTGAAAGAAAATTTAAAAGTATATGAACTAGGCCTAATGGAGTAACCGGAGACATCAATTGAGATGACTAGACGTAGAATTAAATTACATGATTTAGAATTTATAAGTAAAGTTATATCGAGTATATATATTATGTGAAAAGTAGAATATTTCAGACATGTGTTGACATTTGCCTACCTAATTAGGGAAAAGAAATCTTCACACACGCATATCAAAGTATATGTTGGTACAGAAGAAGTTATATATTTAGTTCATTCACTTGTATTACTAATTAGCTAATATGTGAGAGGTATATGAGATTATCAAAGATTAGAGTATGCTTTCGTGTAATGCATCACGAGGATACGAAAAGTCAACATATAAGCATTATGTGTTTTGCATCTCACCCGATCTTACGGTAGCGGAAAAGTTTAGATCAATCTTGAGACTTGGTTACCGCACATGATTTTCTTAGTGTACCACTATCTAGATGCACTAAAAGATTTCATTTAGCTTAGGGGTGTCAATGGGCCTAGCTCAAAATCTGCCTGCTTACGGCCCGATCTAAAGTAATTAGGTTGGGTTGACCTTTATACTATATTATTGTCCCTGCTCGGCTCAGCTTGTAAAAATTATTAACTTGGCTCAGCTTGACCCAACTTTTATTTATAAATATATAATCATAAAATATAATAAATTTAATTATTTTAAATAATAAATTTAATTATTTTAAATGATATTATAAAATTAATAATAACTTAATTAAAAATATTTATACAAAGTAAAAAGTGATATTTTTAATTGAGTTATGGCACAAAAGTTTTGGTCCGCTTTGGCCCATATGTCGGCCCGACTAAGGCCAATGGGCCAAACCGTTGGCCCATATAATAGCCTGCAGTTGGTCCAAACTGTGAACCCTTCGGCAGGCCCAACCCATTGCCACCTAATTTAACTATATAAATTACTTCTCTCTCTCTATATATGTATTAGAATCCGATGCAAGTTATATTCACATGTGTAAACACATTAATTTGGTCAAGTTGCATAACTCAAAACTCATGTTTCTATGAAAGATGTTTGATCTTCCCACCGAGACAAATTGATTTTTAGCAAAGACGAAGTTAATTTTGGCCAGCAAATCCTGAAGTTTCAACATGGGCATATTAGATGTCTTGATATCGGAGCGTTAGGTTTTTCGCCCAAATATGGCATCCTGACCATGGACCCGACAGTGGTATTAAATGCACATAGTATTGTTGATGTCCTGACATCGTGAAATTCGACCCAAAAAAAAAAAAGACATCGTGAAATCAGCTAGTTGACTCGACGTAGATGGTGAATTTGACTGCCCGAATGGTGCGGGTAAAGGATGTGCATAGTGCATTCAATGTGTAATAGGATTCTTGACTTCTCAACTTCAGGACATTATGTTTGAAAATTAACTTTTTGAATCTAACTTTCAAAAGCACACGATCTTTAAGCACTTCGCATTTAATGAGAGTGCAGGCGTCCTGACGATGTGATGGATCATCTGATGTACCATTAACAGGACGTCTTGGTCAAACTGGCAAACGTTGCTGGTTCTGAAAATGGCCTTTCTTTTGGCTATAAAAGGGAGCTATTTCTCAACATTGGGGGTTCCAGGAGATTTCTCTCGTGCCATACCATCCCAACCCATCTCTCAATGCTTCCAACCCATTCACAAATTCACTTAAGGAACCCCTTTGAACACATGTAAAAATTCTTCTAAAACATTACACTCCACCCCCACTCATCTCGTCCAACTCAAACCCCTTAAACTTTTTAATCTCGAAGAAAACCCTTCCCTCCTCATTTGCCCTCAAAAGATGTTTTGAGAAGTCCCATAGGCGAGCCATAGTTGGTGGAGGCTAGTCAACATCTGAAAGTTCCCATCGTCGAGATGTCAAGATTTTCATAAAAGCGCGTTTTCAACTGACCCCCCCTTTTTACCCTGTTTCCTGATCATGTATCATCCTTTTCATTCTTCATTTTCATCTTAACATTCTTTTGGATATGTTTGGACATCTATTTATATCCACATACATTTTAAAACTTCCAAAATTTAGGTCAAAATCTAGCTTCGATCCGATTTATTCTCGACTTTTCGTCATCTCATACTCACTTTGATTTCGGTTACCATGCACTTTTTAATTTTATTCTTTTCTTACTTGTTTTTTATTTCATTTAGACATTACAGGAGAAACGAGACTTTTCAAGTTCTTTTCTCACGGTCAGCTCAAGAAAATGAAGTCAGAGCCTATCAAGCGCATCTTCCCACACAAAATGCACACGGCCATAAAACTCAAACTCTCGAGTATTTTATTTCTCATTCTTATCTTTCAGAACTTGTGACTTCCCCCATTAGATTTCTCTCATGTGAGTGGCTAGCATTGTTGCAGAAAAATGATTTTCAGGTTTAACTTATTGTTGAAAGACATGATCGATGAGACTAATGTGAATATCTACAAGGGAGAACGTTGTAATTAAGTTGTATTTTTCCTCTGCTTTTGTCAAATTTGGAACCCCGTTGGCAAAAGTGGTTTAACAGACACTACTCCGGCGTTGAGATTCATCAATGTGATGCAGTGTATATATTCTTTGGGATTGTTTATATATATCGGCGCGCATAATTTTTTATAATTCTTAACGTATCTTTAAAGTTTGGAAGCCTAAAAATTTCTTAAGCACTTCAAAATAGGGGTGTTTTGAGTAAAATCGGTGAAGTAAAGCAAGTTCGACTCGTTCGTTTTGATTTGAGATTTCAAACTATTAACTAATTAACGATTTGGTACAGTTTAGACCCTCTCCGAGTCGAATTGAGCTAGTAAATTGGTTGTCCTAACTTGTTTTTATATTATACTAATTTTAAATTATGTTCTGTTAAATATATAGAAATAATATACAATTATTTTCAAATAAAATAGTAAACATATGATTGAACTTAATATAATATAATATATTTTTTTATAAATAGATGATATATGCTCCGGTCCACTATTGGTTTGAGGTGCAGTTGCATTAATTCAGTTTTCGATTTTGATTTAAAAAATCATTTTAAATATATCTAACCGAAACTTGAACACTCTTACCCTCAAAATGTTACTAGTTAAGTTTTTCGTTGCTGTCATTCATGCTATCTTTTTTAGAGAGAAAAAGTAAGGATAATACTAGACAGAAAGATATTTTTAGCATAAAATTTAAATTTTAACAAGTAGCATTTCAAGAGTTTTTCTGATGGCAAGAATTTGTTTATCAAGATTTTAAGAAACTTATTAGAAATTTCAAGTATACGAGGACATAAATAATTATAACGACCAAGATCTAAAAACCCCATGTGTATATATATATATATTTATATTTATATTTATATATCGGTGATGTATGAGTATTCGACATAAAAATGAAGTGTGGTTTTTCACGTCATAAATATCAGCTGGGAATACTAGAATATCTTTCCCCTTTGGACCTGAAGCATTGAATTCTCTCTTTCCTCTTCGTTATGCTTAACATATCCTTCTCTCCTCGTATTCGTAAAAGTTTATGAGATGTTTGGTTGCATGACAATTGAGATTTTTATTTTAATTTTTAAAAATTGTAAGAAAACTTGTTAAAAGAGGTGTTTGACAACCATGATAATTTTATGTTTTGAAAGTGATTTTCTTCTTAAACAAAAAAAGAGGGTCTCACCTCTTTCTTTTTCCTTGTGGTCCCCCACTTTATTTGGTCATGTGCGGTGGTTACTCTTTTTTGTAATCACATCCCTTCAAACATGATAATTTTATGTCATGAGTTGGTTTACTTTTTATTTTAATACAATTTTTTATCATGAAAGTGTACAAAAAATCATCATGCGACCAAACACCCCATTAGTATTTCCAAACGATGATCTAGGTTTTAAATCCTCCGAAAGATTACCGTTTGTCCTCAGGAGGTACCGACTTGTGAGCAGAGAAATTTTCGCATCGTTTCTTTAACCTTTTCGATTAAATTTTACAATGGTGTCTTAGAAGGTTATATACGAGTCTTGTTTTGCGATGACATAGCTTCCGATTATTACACGTAGAGGTGTAAACCAGTCGAGCCCAAGAAGAGTACTAATTTTAACGAATATATTTTTATTCAAATTTGATTCATTTATTAGCCGAGTTAAATTTAACTTGTTTTCAAATAATTATTGAATTAAAATTTAATTCGTATTTAAATTTGAATTATATGTAAACTTAGTTTATAAAATTCGATTTAAATTTAAAATATTTAAATAATAATATATAATTATTACTAATTATATATTAATTTTTAAAAATAAATATTTTTTAAAATTTTTAATTTAATTATTTATAAATTTATTGAATCGAGAGGGTGTTGAAACTCTTTACTCATTTATTAAATTAAATTAAATTTTTTATTTAAATTTATTTATTTAACATAATAAATAAATCGATTTGAAAATTTTATATAGTCAAGTTTGGAATTATAGGTGTATTGATACATTTGCACCTCTTAATTACACTTGTGTTAAACGGGAGATAAAGTAATTTTTGGAGAATAGTAAATACTTGAAGGTGCGCTGTCAGCCAATCCGCCACGGGATGGGATCCTCCGTGTATCTCGGTGTGTACCTCAATGCACATTGCTTCTTAAATTCATCTAATTATACGATCAAATTAATTATTTTAATTAATTTTAAGACGGTGAATATAAATATATATTATGTATTGATAAAAATAAAGTAATATTAATATTTTTTAATTTATATTATTTTGTAAGTTAATTATATTTTTAATTTAAATAAATATGTATAAAAATATTTAATATTAATTTTTATAAAATATAATATTATATATTATATATTTATATTTATAATTTTAAAAATAATTAAAATAACTAATTTGATCATTAGATGAATTTAAGAAGAGGTGTGTATTGAGGTGCACACCGAGATGCACGGAGGATCCGGTCCCGTCTGCCACGCTGCTCCGACGCGAAGAGACCGCCGCCCCCGCCGCTCCGTCCCTGCTTCCACCATCCGCCGTGTCTCCAAGAGGTAAAGCAACCACAGTGGTCATGAACGCCTTGACGAGGTTCTCGGTACGCCTTCGTGCACGCTCGGCACCCCCTTTGCTTCAACATCACCAGCGCCAGTTTTTTCTCAGACAGCAGTTGGCTCCCTTGAGGCAGCAGAGGGCATCGCGTCTCGTATCTCTTTCGTCGTTCTCTTCGAATTCTCCGGTTGGGAGCATGAATGGTGCGTATTACTTGCTCCATCTCTGCAAATGATTGGTGTTTGTTGTAATCACGAACTTTGGTAATCCAGTAGAAGTCCTACCCTTTTATAGGGGAGACCTTCTAAATCGGAGCAGAACCTATCCTGACCGGAGAAGCATGCTTTAAAAATGTCATCTTGGTTGTTTCTTTTTATTTATTCATCGCAATCAGGCGACATACTGCTCGTTAATCGGTAGCTATTTTTTAATGGTTTGTATTCCATGTTACAGTCGTTCAGTCTATGAATCAAGACAGTTGCGCAGTCTGGCGAACCACTAGCACTGACACTGATCAGTAACTGGGAAAGTGAAAATGTATTAGCAAGGATTTTTCAACTGCTTACCTATTTTTCTATCTGGCTTCATAACAAAATTCTATTTCCGAGGCAAATAGAAAACTGTTCTCATCTGGTAGTAGCAAGGTAATTACAATGAAGTAGCTAGTTGACGCAGGACAAAGGCGCAAAGGAGAAATACACAGAATGAAGATGAGGGAGGTGGTTCCGCAATCCGCCAGAGAGAGGAAGGGGGATTTGGCCTCAGGCCAGGGGTTTGGCACCTAACATATTTCTTTGTACTTTCACCTACCTCACCTATGTGCTGTTTCAAACAGAATATTTCACTATTCATTTGTTTTTCACAACACTTACGTTATACCCTTTTCCGTAAACACCAAAGTGCGGTGTTCTTGCCCAATGTCACGGGAGGGGGGATTATTTAGTTTGATCAATCCATCACAAAATGACCGGGTTAACCGGTTAAGGGGTGGTCCATGGGGGAGGTGGGACAACCCCCAATTGGGAGCTACTAATAGTTAGCACACACAACCCCCCTTCTGGCGACTGTTTAGGGGCGTCTAGGGTGGAGGGGAGGGGACTATCAGCATGTATAGTCACCCCTCATGGGAGGGGAGGGGATGGGGGAAGAATAATCACCTGAGGAGTAACTCTCAGCATGCTTAGTCACCCCTCGGGTGACTATTTAGGGGGATCTAGGGTGGAGGGGAGGGGGTGGGGGAAGAACAATCACCCAAGGAGTAACTATCAACATGCAAAGGCACCCCTTAGGTGACTATTAAGGGGGGAGCCAGGGGCAGGGGCAGAGCACACACAGTCACTCCTCATGTGACTTTTTTTCTTTTTCTTTTTTTGTTGGGGGAGGGGGAAGCAGAGGGGTCCAGGGATGGGGGAGACATCAACATCCCCTTAAGGGGCTGTGTTTAACAAGGGGGAGGAGGAGGGAAAGGGGTTCGAGGAGGGGGTGGATGAAGATGAATAGCCCTTTAAGGAGGATTGTTAAGGGGAGGCCGTTGGACTTGGGGGTGTCCAACTTTTACAAGAGAGAGAGGAGTGGGGAGGCTTAGAATCTTTGGAAGAAGGTGCTGGAGAAGGGAAATTGCTTCACAAATGAGTTGGATTGCAGGACAATTGCCGGATTGAGGGGGAATTTGCTAGAGTTCAAGGGGAATCGGGAGGGCTGGGGGGGATTGGGGTTTGAGGGTCTATATCACCCTTATTGTCGATATCAGGCCTGAGTTTCATAGTACTTAAGTCCTCCTGGCGGAATTGACTGATTTTGTTCCAATCTTGCGGACCCGACCAATTCCACCAATCCAAACCAATTCTATTAGGAATTCAGTTTGGATTGTTTTTTCAGGCCAAAATCGGAACTAGACCGACCGATCTGGTCCAGGAATTGGCTGATCCCGATCCGATGTATTAGTATGAAGCCTTAAAGTTGGTGTTATTGACATATGGTGAAAAATAAAAGATAATAGATATATATATATAGATCTCATATCAATGATTTCATTTCTCAGAGCCATGAAGAGATAGAGGTTTCTCGGAAGATCTCGAGAGATTGCATTCCATGTTCACATGGCATGAAAATAATTAGATCATGTTTAACTCTATATATTGATCATTAGGTACCATGCAACATTTCACAAATATAAGGAACACATTCGGGGAAGAGATTGTTGGATCTATTTCAAAAACATGTCTATTGTGTTGACTCGTGAGCAAGGATCGCATAATCATAATTGGCTATTGGATCGGTGGGTGCCAAATACGATTTCTTGGAAGAAAAATTGATCTAGAATCCGCCTAGATCGATTCATCAAAAAATAAAAAAAAACATTGTAAAAGTTAAAAAATTACTTATCTTGATTCCTTTACTGATTCCAATTCGATCTGACACTTTTGGGGTCAGATTGATGCTGGACTGCATATGCCTGAAAGTCAGGCAGGGAAGTATATTCATGTACTTAAAGTCATCGGATGGGGCTGGACTCGATTTGTCATGATCTGATGATTCCCGTCGTATCGGGTCCTTTGATGATATGGCGGGGAAGAAGCTGCCACACTCTTCACCACCAATTCTGGTGGGAATCACCGGAATCAGCCCATTTGAGTCAAATCGGTCCCAATTCAGCTGATTTTATCTAGATATTGTATGCCATCTTCTTTATTCACATGAAATTGCCAAGTTGGATCCTTTTCTAGTAGCGATGGACATAATCAGCTTTTCTTCTGAACTTCGCACAAAAAAGGAATAAGGAGCTTTCACATTACTGGCTATGATTATAATCTCCAGCCACTGCACAAGCTGGCCTCTTGATGCTTGACCATAAGCCTTAGCCCTCGCACCTAACCTAAACAATGTGCCTTATATCACCAAGTCATTGGCATTTTGCATTATTTTCCTTTGCATCTATGATCATGTGCACCTAATCCCTGTTTTTCGATGCATTTAGATTTGGCAGCCAAACAATGTGTACCCTGCAACTCGAAGGATATGTCGCCTATGTCTGAACATTCTGCACATGAATTACTTGAGACATCTGAACTGGGGGTACTTTTTTCTTAAATAACTAGTGCTTCTTTCATTTTTCATATCTTGAGTTGCATTTTTCCTACCATGATGTCAACCTGGATGGGGAAATAGATACATGGATGGAGCCTACTAAATGAAGATGACAAATTAAAACTCCAGAAGTCATGGAAAGTGAAAAGCTTTACCAAAGGTTTGGAATTTTTCAAGATAGTTGCCGAAGTTGCTGAAGCTCAAGGTTGGTTTCAAGTTTTATTCACCAATCAACCATATATTCTTCTGTTAGTTTCGTTATTAACTCCTGTGAATCAATTTTCTGGTACCAACTTTAAGATGATTGCTTCATAAACTTTTAGAAAGAGATGCTTGAGTTTTGCTTGTTCAGAATTTGGTCGTTGCAATTTGTATGGATTTTTTATAATTTTTTTTATAAATTAGTTCTCCACTTTGTTCCATGCATTTTTACTTCTTCACATCTACACCTCCTGCCAGTCTTTTGGTAACTAGTTTAGCAGGATTCTATTATACAAACACTCTTCTCCTGCCAAACAAGAAAAGATTCCCGGCTACCTTTTCTTATCTGTCCATAAAAACTGTAACACCGATCTCTTGGTTTCACGCTTCTTCTATACACTGTATAACCCTTCTTTGTTCCCTCCCCATATACAAACTTTGGAATGAGTTTTCTATTTCACAGAATATGACAAGAGGAATGTTTCAGTAAATACAACTATGGTCATTTCTGCATGTAGTCATTCCATCGTTAGCAAATGAAGAACGTGATGAATTTAAAGTACATTAAGTAAGACATTTGCATTCCAAACTTCAGTCAGAGCAATGTGATTGTCTTGTCTAGTAGTCTTATAATACAGGCTTGGTCAGGGGGTAGTTGCTTGTGTATCATTAAGTTTTGTGCTTGTTGGTTCAAGTGCATTCACGCAACATTATATAAAAGTAATGTTCAGTTTTTATTCTTTATTTAAGTGGAATTTAATGCCAATATCTAATAATATTTTTTCTTTGATGGAGGGCACCATCCTGACCTTCATCTGGTATGCTGGAACAATGTAAAGGTTGACCTGTGGACCCATTCAATTGGTACGTAGATTCTTTTCATTCACTATTCTACTGCATGAATCTATTCTTCATATGCAATGTGCCATGCGTTACTTCATTTATTTATGTTTTCTTTTCTGCCTGAGTCTCAATTTTGGATTCCTTGTTTTTGAACCTCGTCTTGATTTCTGTTATTATTTGAATGTCTATGATTTTCTTCTTTCTTAGGCCTACCGTTGCCTGACCATTGACTTTTGTTGTTTGTATAACAAACCAGTAGCTAATTGGCCTAAAAACTAGGGAGGTCATGCATCTGTCTTTTCTAATTAAGCATGCTTAACTTGCTAATTATTCTTCTACGTATCTTTAAGAAATGGATGAAATTGTTGGTTATATACTATGTATTTGATACATTCTTGTGCATGATATTATATTTTATTCTCTTGAGTCTTAAAAGCCTAAGATTTTCTTGAAGATTTCCTGTATTATGGCAACACTCAAAGGTGACCTATAACTACGCAGCACTTTTCTTATGTGGTATATTTGTATACCTTAGATTCTAAAGGTGGCTCCAGAAAATTCTAAATATGTTTTTTATGATATAGTATTTTGCACAGTTTGGCTTAGCACTTTTTACCGGGTGATGTCTTTATTATCAGTTGATTCAGTTCTAATGGCCAAATCAATTAATGGGATAGAAAATGTCTTTTCAGCTTGTAGACTTCACACGGAGGTCACCAATTGAAGATTGCTTTCAATTGAGCATGTTTAAGTTTAACTTTAGTTGTTGGTAGTCTATTAATGATCTAGTGCACATGTCGCTTAACTTGCCGTTTTCTCTACTGATCTGTCATCCTGCTAGTGCACTTTCTCAGCTTCCAAATATCCATGTTAGGTGTCTGATGTGTGCATAGACACAATAATATGTGTATATATATATAAAGTGCTACTAATTGCTAGGAACTGCTAAACCTAGAGGTGCCCTGCGCACCTTTCAAGGAATGGATATTTGATCTAGATAATTGAAAAAAAGTTACATAATAGTTAATTTGGTTCCATACAGTGAAATGCTACATCCACTTTATCAAAGGTAAACTGGAGTTTCACTAGATGTTTGATTTAACATGTTAGCACAAACACCCACAGAGATGCCTGGATATCTTTTGAAAGAGTGACACAAATCCATCCATATCAATTTAATCAAATTTTGTTGGAACTATGCGTTAGGATTTTTTTCTTCCTGTCAAACTAGCCACCAGTTGTTATCATCAAAGTCCTTCACATCTTTAAAAGTCTAGAGAGATCCCTAGAACCAAGGCAAGTCTACCTTGTAGCTCTTCTGTAGGATGTGGTAGAGCCTTAACACTTATCTCTTAATACATCTATCAGTTGGATCAAAGTTTCCAGGTGTCTGTCAAAATTTTGGACTTTGGGTGAATGTAAATGTGGGATTACAGGAAAGTCACCTCAACAAAACTGTGTATAACTTGGTCGCCTGGGTTGACCCTACTGCACAAGTCGATGGAGCTCGCTTGAACTAGGGGGGGTCAAAAGGTATGTCTTGGTTTGGTGAACATAGCATCTTCATAATACATTTTTCACTACTGGGAAGACAACGTGAGCCAAGATTCTACCATACGTTTATCAGTTGTCTTTTATGTAAATATGAGTATACGTCAATAAGAATGATCCCTATAAAAATTAGAACTGTTAGGGTGCTAATGTTCCTTCCATCCACAGTAGACAGGTCCAACAAGGAAACATACTGGACCTTGGAATTACTATCGGCTTATCCGGCCATTCTTAATGGAATTGGTTTATAGCATTCCATCCTTTCAAGGAAGCATGATCTTTATTTTGGATCAGAAGAGTAGAATGAAACATACAGAGTATAGATCAGCTTAGGCTGATACTGATAAATTGGTTTCCAAGCTGTTAATTGTTCCTTGTTTGCATGGGGTTGCAACACCCAACAGGCGAACACAACGAAGTGCCTTGCTTGTGACAAACAAGGGCAGCAGAGAGTGGAAACCCGGCATACTTTCGTCCTTTCTTGGCTTCATGGAGTTTGTTATGTTTGCTGCTCGCTTGAAAATTCATCTTGTTGTAATATGGTGAGAAATGAAATGGCATTATACTGAACCAACGAGGAAGACCGACACCTTTATTTATACCTTTGCTTCGACGAACCATTATTTTGGTTCTGCTTTAATCTGGTATGCCTGTTGGCATTACGATTAGTTGAAATAATTTTCTTCTTTTCCCACGCCTTTGATGTGTCCTCAGCTCCCTGCCCAGTGAGGGGCATTATTAGACATGCTCACTTGAATGCATCTAACACTTTGGCCGCAGGTGGTCTGACAGAGAATGATTTCATACTCGCTGCGAAGATAAACACCCTGCATATAGGGCATCTCCTAAGACGAGAGGCTGCAAAGTGATGTGCAGGGACGACGGCATGGATCGATGGACAACTTCCTTCAAGACGAGCTTTGTCTGTGTTGTTGTTTCCGCAACTGTATGAATAATTGCAGCTGAACCTGGTCATTCTGCTCCCACCACCATAGCATAGATACAGATGCCTGCTAACCCTTTATATGCATGGTCCGACTAGCTTTTGTTTGAATCACAAGATATGGCAATCTTGTACGCATAAGAATTGACACAAGGAGAGTGATAAGCACCTGATGTAAGAGTACCTCATCATTACAATTTCTTGTCTCAATCCCATTGCGTTTTGGCGAACTTTTAACATGTTCGAGATTGGTGTTGGAGATCTCACCTTTTTGCACACTTAAACATCTTCATTAAGTGTGGAGCAAGATGTGGATCGCTTAGTTTAATTTTCACATTCAGATATTTATCATGTTAGGCTCTATTTAATTTGGCTTAATTGATGTCTAAACTCCGATTGTTGTTCAGTAAAATATTGGAATGCAATAGTAACCTCTTAAAATGTCACTTAATCTTAGGTGGTTTATTATAATTTTTTATTTTTAAAGATGAGAATAATTAAAATTTTATGTTTCAAGATAAGAGACTAGAGCTGAAATTTTGACTTTAAATATGGGATTAAGCTAAATCAAACGTCACTTTAGTCGCCTAAATATTTCAGGGGTCTATATAACATATGTTTAGATATAAGAGATGAACGGAAGAACTGATATTTCGATTTCCAGGTTATCGAAGGCCACCGAAGATGCTGTTTTTCCGCTTAATCTGTTATTTTCAACTATTACTTTATATATTTTATCTTGTGGTAAAAATCATAATTTGATTTAGATATTATGTGCCAATTGGTTTATCTTTTATTTTTAATTGACTTTATTTTAAATAAGGATATCAGGTCTGAAAATAAAATACTTAAGAGTTGCTTGGTTCATTGGGAGATATTTTGTTATAAATTTTTTTATACAAATGTGTTTTTGTAACTATTACCAAGTACCAGTTTTAACAATTTTTTTATCACAAATTATATTTGTATGCTAATTTTTTTTCATACCGCATGAATTAGCATAAAATTCTAAAGGTAGATATAAATTACTATAAAACAACATAGGGGATTTGAAACAAATGTGTATTGGATATTTGTATTTTGGGTCCCTCTAACTGTACAAAATTACATGCATGGGGGAGGGTGTTACTCTCATATATATATATATATATATATATATATATATAGAAATAACTGTTTACTAGTGACTTGGGGTGCGTTTGGGAACCACTCAGAAGGACTTTTTTTTCACTTCTCCTTCTCTCTGAAGTGCTTCTAATTTTTATGTTACCGTTGGCTACACTCCTATTTTCACTTCTCCTCCTTGTCGAAGGCAGAAGTTCGGAGGAGAAATTTTCTCCTTCTGAAAAGTGCTCCAAGCGATCCCGTGCCAGCCCCCGACCTTGTTCCTCCGTGAGCGCCCCCTGACAATGGACTCCCTTCGGGACCCCCCCTCGGCGAGCTCCCTCCCCCACCGGTGACCATCCCCCCTCGGTGAGCCCCCTTCCCCACCGGCGAGTCCCCCTCGGCAAGCCCCCTCCCCCACCGGCGATCGCCCTCCCCTCCGCCACCGGCAACCCCCTGCCAGTGAGCCTCATCCGTGAGCCCCCTCTCCCACCGGCGATCGCCCTCCCCTCCGCGGGCGCCCCGCGGCAGCAGACTCCCCTTCGCGACCCCCCCGCTGGACATGTCCCCTTCACGAGCCCCCCTGTGTCGGTGAGCATCCTCCCCCTCCGTAAGCCCGCACCCCACCGATGAGCACCGATGGGCCCCGGCCAGGACGGGCACGGCCGGCGGGTCCCCCCCGCCACTGCGGGGAAGGGGAGGGCGGCGATGGAGGACGATCGAATGAGCCCCGGCCGCTTGGGACGAAAATGAGCCCCGGCCGGCGGTTCATTTTCCGTTGCGCTGCTGACGGTTCATTCTCCCGCTGGCTTCTCTTTCTTCTAGTGGTGCCGGAGATGATTTCTGGGAAATTTGTGTTTCGGCGATTCGGATTCAGTTCTTATGCTTGCGGGTTGATCTGTTTTCGTAGAACATAGAGAAAAAATTCCTCTTTTTTTGATGTTTCTGTTCTCCCCTTGTGTTCTCCGGTCTGTTCCATGGCGGTCTTTGGTCTCTGCCGGAGGTTACGGTCGGCTATGGAGGAAGCTTCGTAGCTTCCGGGGACCGGAAGAAGGGTGGGGGAGGCGACGGGGGACCAGTTTGGAGGAGATGATGGCGGGAGAGAAGGGAGCCGAGGAGGGACAAGAACAGCCATCTTCTCCGAGGAACTGCAGCCACGCGAGGGACCTGCTGCGGCAGTTCTCCGGCCTGCTCCCGGCGGAGGAATCGGGAGTCGCCGGGAAGGACGCCGCCAGGATCGAGCTCAGCCTGGGGCTCTCCCTCGGCGGCTGCTTCGGCGCGGACCCGGCGCCTAAGCGGCCGGGGCTCATTCGATCGTCCTCCATCGCCGCCCTCCCCTTCCTGCAGCGTGGCGAGGGGGAACCGCCGGCCAGGACGGGCACGGCTTGGGACGAAAATGACTTCTTGATTTGTCGAAAAAATATCCAAACACTTTTTGCTTCCATAAATATGAAGCACTTCAAAACGAAGTGCCTTCTAAGAGAAGATCCTTCTACGAGAAGTTCTCTCACCAAATTGCCAAACGCACCCTTGGGACTCAATCACTGAATATTTGTAGATATCAAAATACACAGGCCTTTAAATTTCCTAACATTTAGTGTTCAAGAATAACACTATCAAACATCTCAATCAAGATAGTAATCATTTAACAATGTTTAACTGATAATATCAATTTTAAAATTTATAATACAAACAAAATAGGTCATGTGATGTAAATGTCAACTTGTATCAAATTTAAAGTTGATATTTTAGAAATATTAATATCAATGTTAATTAATATAATATTATTTTTTGATATTTTAACTAAACAGGACATAATGTAGACAGATCTAGAGATAGAAAATTAACTGATAGGGGGCCAAAAATAAAAAAGAAACAGAAAGAAAATGTTAGACGGACAAAGTTCCCTTAGAAGAACTAACCAAACGTTTGCTAAGTCAGAATATTCCCTCTAACTTTGATCTCCTCTGGAATGATTTAGAAGTTCCATATGAGCTGGCCGAGCATAGCTCGGTTGGCACCAGCCCTGCGCCGGGAGGGGTAGGGTGGAGGTTTATTTCCTGGCGGCGTCAAAGTCGGGCACCCCAAGGGGGAGTGAACTATGAGGTTCGGACAGGGGCTCGAATCCTTGCTGCCCGTGGTGCAGCGAGTCTGGCGGCCACTGAGCCATGGCCTGACCAAAAAAAAAAAGATTTAGAAGTTCCATCTGAGGTCCGTCTGACGTGTCAGAATCATGTTTGAGTGGAGACCAAGGTAGATGTGTCTAGAGAAAGATCCCCTTTTTTCTGTTTGTAGCAACCACCCAACGGTTGAAAAAGAGGAAGTAAAGTCAGAACTGTACCGAACAATCTAGCCGTAGAAGGTATTTGTGCGACTGTACAGTGTACGAAAGTCACACGGTGACGATGGCCGACGTCAGCATCCCTACGTCATCCCACGGACTGACATGCAAGGAAGCTTTCCCTTCCCTCTCAATCTCTCCTCTCCACCGGTCACACTCTCACCTTACCTTTTTGAGTGCGGGTTCACCTCCACTCTAATATAAAAAAAAATGTGAGATTCAAGTTATCACGTGGATTTTACTAGTCAAATTGATAAATTAATAATGATAGATCTTATATTTTTTATGTCCGAATGGAAGATGTTCTATCAAAAGGAGACTAAGAGAAAACTCGTGCTCTACTTTTTTTTGGATAGTAACATAATCGACAAGGTCCAAGGACCGAAAGCACACGATTTGACCTCTCGGGATGATAAGGTTTTATTGACTCTTGCCTCCTTCAGAGTGAAAGGGTAATCGAGACCATGACTTTTCTAATTGGGAGGTGATGTTC
Source organism: Cryptocoryne crispatula var. balansae (assembly GCA_036172225.1). NCBI lineage: Eukaryota > Viridiplantae > Streptophyta > Magnoliopsida > Alismatales > Araceae > Cryptocoryne > Cryptocoryne crispatula. The sequence continues at coordinate 4,858,313 of CM069935.1, forward strand.
GTCCCTGCACCCAAGCCACTCGCATCTTTACCTTGCAATTACAGGTGATTATGAATGAGCTCAGTAATCATCAAAATCTATGACCTAATATATTCTTAATTCAATGAGCATAATTTAGATCTTTGCGCCCCAATGCCAAGTACTGTTGCCGGAGACGTAAAAATTTGATGCAACAAAAGTCTCAAGAACTCACTCATTTTTGTGTGTTTTCTCTGTACCGTGTACAAGGATCTTTGTACAACCCCTTCTTCGACCCAATGCAGCAACCTAATTATGGCACTCACCGTAAAACACAACCTAATGGGGGTGTTTGGTTGCATGATAATGGAAGATTTTATTTTAATTTTTAAAAATTGTAAGAAAACTTGTTAAAAGATGTGTTTGACAATCATGACAATTTTATATTTTGAAAGTGATTTTCTTCTTAAACAAAAAAAGAGAATCTCACCTCTTTCTTTTTTTTCTTCTTGTGGTCTCCCACTTTGTTTGGTCATGAGTGGTAGTTACTCTTTTTTGTTATCAAATCTTTCCAAACATGATAATTTTATGTCATGAGTTGATTCACTTTTTATTTTATATAATTTTTTACCATAAAAGTGTAAAAAAAGTATAATACAACCAAACACCCCATAATTAAGGGCATAAATTCTCGAACAATAATTCACGCCCATATACCGAACCAAATAAGTTAGAATAGACCCATATTGGACAATGAGGGGAGGTTTCCTATGCTTATAAGCCTAGGCCTCTCTAACTCAGTACCGCAGTTTTGAGTTGGTTAACATGGTATCAGAGCCAAGGGCTGTGGACCCCCCTCAGTCGACCGTCACCCGTAAACAGTGTACACGTGTCAAAGACAGAAAAGCTTGCACGTGAGGGGGCGAGTTAGAATAGTCCCATATTGGACAATGAGTGGAGGTTTCCTATGCTTTTGAGTTGGTTAACATGGTATCAGAGCCAAGGGCTGTGGACCCCCCTCAGTCGACCGTCACCCGTAAACAGTGTACACGTGTCAAAGCCAGAAAAGCTTGCACGTGAGGGGGCGAGTTAGAATAGTCCCATATTGGACAATGAGTGGAGGTTTTCTATGCTTATAAGCCTAGGCCTCTCTAACTCAGTACCGCGGTTTTGAGTTGGTTAATAAGATATCATTCTAATTCTAAACCATGTTATTCTTTTATGTTCTCTTTTTCTCATTGACAAATTCTCCACCTATCATAATTCATTTTAATTAGTGCCAGGCATGTAATATCATGGTGAAATTTGTATGGTCGTATACAAACATCCACATTCGGACAATTGGGGTAGGAAAGAGGGGGAATAACGTACACAGTTCCACTGCCCATATCGCCAAACTGAGGTGGGAAAAAGACAGAATTGTACTTTGTTCGAAGTTGCACTTTACAATAAAATGGGTTTTAAATTAAATCATTATTAGGATGTACTTTGTTCGTAGCGATTCCTGATCTTGAGTTGAAATGTGAGTCCTCCTCCTTATATATATCCTCCCATCCCATGCATGCATCTTGTAAGATATTTCACGTCTTTAACTATTTTGATTTTTATTGTACACTGTGAAGCGTATGTGAAATTAAGGCAAAATGCACACTAGGTCCATTTCAAGTAAACCACTTTACCATTAGGTCCGTTTTCAAAAACACCTTTCCATTAGGTCCGTTTTTTCGAAATATCATCACACCCACTCTAATTTTCAATGAAAATGTCATTTTTACCCTTTCATGTTAAACAAAGTACTAACATTTCTTCTTAATATTAGATTTCGAGAAATTTCAAATTTAATGGTTAATTAGAATTTCTAATTTTATTTTCAACTTTTAGAACTACTTTATAATTTTAATCTGATTTATGACCACAAAACATTGATGTGTTTGGAATAAAAATTTATAGTATCTTATTCATATCAAAATTTAAATATGATATAAATAATTAAATATCATATTATTTATTACATAATGTTAAATAATTTAATTTATAAATATAAATTATTATTATTATAGTTAAGACAATAAATTATCACGTCTTATTTATATCAAAATTTAAATATTAAGAGTAATTTATTTAGTGTATCATGGTATTTATATAAATGTTTTAACAATAAAATACTATCATATTTTGAATGAAAAAAATATCGTGTTTAAAACCCCATTGGCATTACGTTATCTAGTTATTTTTTAGGGCAAAACAGGAATTTTTCATGGGCATTGGAGTGGGTGGTAAGTGAAATGGGAGTCAATGGATTAAATGGGATGAAAATTTGGTCAATGAAATTTTTGGTAAACTCATTTTGTTAAATGGAGTGGGTGGTAATTCTCCAATGAATTAATGTAAGAAAGCTTTACCAGCTAGCGTCCAGTTACAGCCATAGGAAAACACAATCAAGTAAAACAGTTGTCTGAATATAATCTATTATAAATTTAATTATATATCGTGAATGTATAATAAAAACTCGCCAACTAATTAAAAGCTGGTAACCATCAGCACACCGTAGGGCTTGCGCCGATACTCAAAAAGAGCTTTCCGAACGGCGGGTGGCCGTCGACATCTGATCTCTTGTTCTTTAGGCGTATTTAGACCGCGACCGGAACACACTACCGTCGGCATACCGAATCCGCCGCAGCCCATTCCCCACTCATTATCCGAATGCTTCAGGCAGATTCCGAACCCGATTAGGACGTCTTCCAGCTCCACATGCACGCCGTGATGGTCAAGAAGCCCGCAGCCACACCTACCAGCTCGTATATGTTTGAATTGCCTGTTTTTTTGTTGGCAATTTAGAAATATATATGTATGTTGTAGGAGCAGAAGCTTTAGTCGGATCTTTAACAGTTCGGTGTACATCACCCACGAGACAAGATTTCGGGAGGATCGATCTCCATTCCTGGGTATACAGTAGTGTGTACGACTCGCCTCGGTGTCTCCCTTGACACCAGAATCCTCAAATGAGTCGTCAGCTGGATTATTTACAGGGAGAATACCTCATAATATTTACTGCTACCAACATTCTTGAGCTCTATATATCCAGAGTTTGAGTCAGATACCTGTTTTGTTCAACCGATCGGATCATATCCTGTTTAACGGATCACCCACCTATGTAATGCAACCCGTTTAAGTACAGTGAGATAGTGTCGTATTGGTTATTGGAGGGGAGGTTTCAATGCTTAAAATTTTGAGTCTTTCTAATTCAATATTGCGATTTTGAGTCGGTTAACATGGTACGTATCAGAGCTAAAGGTCAGTAGACTTCCCTCTGTCAATCGTCACCCATAATAATGTACACGTGTCAAAATTAGAAGAGCTTATACGTAAGGGGTGAGTTAGATAGTGGCATGTTGGCTATTGGAGGGGAGGTTCCGGTGCTTAAAATGGTGGGCCTCTCTAACTCAATGCCACAGTTTTAGGTCGGTTAACATGTTATCAGAGTTAAGGGCCAGCAAACTCCCTCCGTCAACCGTCACCCGTAACAATGTACAAGTGTCAAAGTTAGAATAGTTTGCACGTGAGGAGACAAGTTAAATAGTGCCATATTGACTATTGGAGGGGAGGGTTTCAGTACTTAAAAATCTGAGTCTTTCTAATATATTATCGCAGTTTTGGGTTGGTTAACAAGTATTTGAATCCATAATCATTATTGTTAAAATAATCTCTGATTGAGCATTAGAAAAGGGTTAGTAAAGCTATAAAAAGTGTTAACTTCATTTATTGCCTTTTGAGATTTTAAGTAAGATATTTTATTTGTATGATATCAATTCTAAGTTAATTAATTTGAATCGTGTATACATGGACTCTATTTTTGATCACCCTACGATGGCATCTGATGGAAAAAAAAGAGAGATTGACACATACACACGAAGGAAGGTGTTAGAGAGACTTCGTATACATGGACTCTATTTTTGATCACCCTAAGATGCCTATGATGCATGGCATCTGATGAAAAAAAAAGAAAAGAAAAAGAGATTGACACACATACACGAAGGAAGGTGTTAGAGAGACCTCGCATTAGCTGTAAAAAAATTATGTCGATATAAAAAAGGGAAAATTATCACCAGGTCCATTTAAGAAAATCGGTTTACCAAAAAATCCGTTGACCACTTTTTCATCCCCTCTAATCCGTTGACAATACATTTTCTTACCATTAGGTCCGTTTTGCCAAGCGATTGCCCCGGTATCCCCATTTTGCCCTTTCTGTGAGTCGCGACCTCCGCTCCGGAGCTTTTCTCGCGGCGCCTTGCGACCTCCGGTCCTCCGGAGCTTACGCCGCGAAGCCCTCCGCCTCCGCCGCCACGAAGCCCTCCGTCGCGAAGCCCTCCGTCGCGAAGCCCTCCGCCTCAGCCGCCGCGAAGCCCTCCGCCTCCGCCGCCGCGAAGCCCAGCCGCCACGAAGCCCTCCGCCGCCGCGAAGCCCTCCGCCGTCGCGAAGCCCTCCGCCGAAGGCCAGCCGCCGTGAAGCCTGGCCGCCGCGAAGCCCTCCGCCGCGAAGCCCAGCCGCCGCGAAGCCCTCCGCCGCCGCGAAGCCCTCCGCCTCCGCCGCAGCGAAGCCCTCCGTCGCGAAGCCCTCCGCTGCCGCGAAGCCCAGCCGCCGCGAAGCCCTCCGCCTCCGCCGCCGCGAAGCCCCCCGCCGCCGCGAAGACCAGTGTGCAAGGGGGCAAAAATGACATTTCAAATCCAAATTGGAGTGGGTGTGATGCTATTTTGAAAAAACGGACCTAATGTAAAGGTGTTTTTGAAAACGGACCCAGTGGTAAAGTGGTTTCCGTAAAACGAACCTAGTGTGCATTTACACTATAAAAAATATTGGGCTGAATGGCTATGTGCCATTTCTCATGCCTGCGCTGGCAAGAACTAAAAAAACAGACAACAAGGAAATTCACTCCTGGCCGGCCATGACCGGAACGGTCTGTTCTTCCACCTTTGAACTAAAAACAGCCGCCAGCTGCCGACTCCGGCAGTCCAAGAAGGGCGCCGGCGGACACGAGATACAAATCCCACTTCAACTGATATGACCTGCCTTCAAGCTCGACGGACCCAGCTGGTTCCTAATGTGGCACGGCAGCCATGGTGGGTGGCTAGCTGATCTGAGAGGACGTCACCGTTCCTCTACGTCATCGTGCCTGACCTCACCGCTGCGTCATCAGTCTCCCCCCTCCTCCACAAATACCCGCCCGCGCATCCCTTCTCATGGCCGGCAGGGAGCTGGTCAGCAGCGGCTGCTGGTTTGTGATTTATGAGAGAGGGGAGAATCGACCGAACGAGAGGGATCGAAAGGAAGCACGTACGTCGATGGAAAGGGAGGTGAACGAAAAGAGCCCGAGCCCACCGGACGTCGCCGTCGAGGAGGAGGACGAGGAGCAGCAGATGGAGAAATTCTTCCAGCTGCTGAGGAACGTCAGGGAAATAAGAAAGCAGCTACGGAGGCCGGGCCGCGGGCAGCCGCCGGCGGAGAAGAGACCCAGGGTCGTCGAGGCGCCACCCAGCTGGACGCCGACGTTCCAGTGGGAGGACTTCGCCGGGACGGCTGCGGGGGGCACGTCGGTGGCCCGAGGGGAAGGGGGCGAGAAGGCGGAGGAGGAGGTGGCCAGCATAGACCTCAGGCTGTCCCTGTAGGTCGCCGGTGGAGCCACGACCGCGGAGAAACCCCAAGATCACTACCGTGCGAGCATGGCCATGTAAGTTTGGAGATGATTCTGACGTTTATATATTGTCTTCAGAGCAGTAGGAGAAATTAAACGTCGAGGTGATGAATTATATGCTCGTAATTAGAACAGATGGTTGGAAATGAAATGCAAGGATCTGCTCCTTTCTGCAGGCCACGACTCGTTCATATGTATAAATATGCTCTCCAATCAGAGCAGAGGGTCTTTAATTAACTACAGATTTCATTTTAATATGGACGTTTGAATCGGTTAAATGGTTGGGCTACACATTCTCCCATGCTTCCAGTCTTTTCGCCTCATAAAATTGTGTCGTATCTTCTTTCTGATAATCCAGATTGAAATTTCCGTGAAGTATTCTTTATGTATATGGACATGGTTTAAATTGGTTACATCGAGCTCACGCCCAAATTTAAATTCTTAATTTTATGTCCAATTTCTGTGGGGGAAAAAACACTTAATTTATCTGACGAATTATTTGCCTATCAATCTAGCCCACATTAATGGTTGGGCCCAGAGTCCCAGAATGGACATCTCAATATTCGTTGGGCTCATTAATCCATGGCCCCTTGGTACAAGTCTACTCTGGAAGATAAATTTGATTTATCTTCAATTTTTAGAGATAAACCAGATTTATTATCAAAATAATCTTGTACGAAACAGGCCGTAAAGCACTACCAGCACATGCTGTAAACAGCCACAAGTCATTATAATTGACCGGCTTTTATTTTATTTTATTTTTTAAATTGGGATGATCGCAGTATACTTAGGCATACATTTCTGGGTGTTGAATTTTCATCCTTGCACCACGCATAAAAAAAACAAGAAGATGATTCTAAAATCAATTAGTAATTTACAGCACACCAGATGGATGCTAACTCAAATAGCTAGCATGTGGCCGTGACTGCCACAGATTGGTCAAAATAATGCTTGGGTTGGGGGAGTTTGATTCACAATTTTCCTTTTGAGCAGCTGATGCAAAACCAAAGTAGGTGGTGTTTGGTTGCACAATAATTTTTTATATATTTTCATGTCAAAACTTTATATTAAAATAAAATCTAGAATAGTTAAAAACATAAAAAAGTTATTATGTTGGGTGAGATATCATAAAAAAGATATGTATAACTAACAAAAAAATGGGAACCGCAGGAAAAGAAAAAAAGATCTGACATTTTTTGTTTAAGAAAAAAAATCTCTATATATATTAAAACACATTTCTGTAATGATCTGTTGAACCAAAGTTATGATTGGTTGCGCATGAACTTGTTTATTACCTTCCTTATTTATTTATTTTCTCCACACTCGCCTAGGGAAAGGACGAAAGGTGCGTCCAGGGTAAGAACAATCCTGTAGCCCTCGCTCAAATTTAGAGATCTCGATTAGGTGGAGCAAAGCTTGCTGTTATTTATTTAACCGTTGTTTGGCATCGTTTTGGCAAGTCTATGTAATTTGTAAATTCTAGCCACATTTCTCTTTTTCCCATGCAAAGATATCCTCGACGAAGCCTCATATATATATATATATAGTCTCACACTACGTACGTAGCAAAAACAGCGAGATCTTGTGCGGCCAACACCTAGCTGCCCTCTTCTCAAAGACAACAGATATGGGTTGATACAGGTTGTAGAAGTACATCTATATCCTCAAAAAAGTAGACATGCATGCGCACACACAATCTTTGAATTTAAGACAAATCAAACTTTTCTATATAGGTGAAGAGTATAAACTTCTACCGTCAGTGACTTTCTCTCGAGTACCCAACTCCTCAAATGAGATATCTACCTGAGTTATTTGAAATCTTGAATGACTGATAAAACTTATAATTCTGCTTAATATCTACCCAAAGTTCCAAATGAACTCTAACTACATGCTATCTACAGCGGCAGATCTATGATTTTAGCATAGTGGGGTCACTCCAAAATTGTAGTGCGGTCACATATCTTTAAAATACTTTTTAATTCAGGTTACCCCTGGATAAAGTAGGGTCTCTTCAAAATTTTATTGGGGTTACGTCTTTATAACATCTTTTAATATAAGTTTGTGTTTGATAAAAATTCCTAAAATTTGAAAGGACTTTTTGAAATCTAGTGGGTCATGTTACCCCGTGGACACTATGTAAGTCTGCCATGCCACTGCTTATCTAGATCAACAATATGCTCAGCGCAGGATCACTTGGTATTAACACACATACATAACAAACTCTACTTTAGATTGACTTCGTAAGTGACACCTATCTACAAAGTGGCCATCAAATCACTCTTCTCTACGAGGAGATTGAGGGACTCCTCTAAGTCTCAGGGGACCTGCTCTCCTACCAACATAGCTTACATACCAAAATCTCTGCAATCTCTTATATGGGCCTTCTTTATCACTGACATAAGAGATATGATATTCACTGTCATCGATGTATACTAAAAGTAAATATCACATGTTTGTTCCATATTTTACCTGCACAAACTTTAAGATCGCTATATTAAATGTATCTATATCCTCTTGAACACATAACCCCCAACAAGATTAAGTTTTTCTTTATATTTAATGCAGTCGAACATCCATGCACATTTGTATCTTTCAATCGAACAATCACGTCTTCACGGACACATGATGCTTGATATCTATAACATATCGTTTTGTCTACACACGTCGAAGGGACAAACAGTGTAAGAGCAAGCTAGATCTCCATCACTTATAGATGTTATCCGGAGAATCTCCTCAACATCCATCTTGCTTAGTTTTGTTGTTGATATTTCTATATTCTCTATTTTCGTATCATGCAGTATTGTATCCTCTTTACATCTAGAGTAATCAGGTTTCTATGCCCTTCGTGATCGCAATAATACTAATCAAGATAAGGCTGTTAGACTACTACTAAAGCTATGTAGGTATATGATATTTTTTTATAGATTTGCGTATCAATTTAGTTGATGAACTAATTGAGATTTAATGTGATAATTCGACCACTATCAACTTGTTAATAGTAGACCAAATATTTCAAGTAAAAACTATAGAAATATAATATCATTATATATTGAATATCGTATAGAAAAAAATAAATGTGGTTATATATATCTTTACTAGTCATATAATTGTTGATTTTTTATAAAGAAAATATCCATGAAAAATTCATTAAACATACAAGATGTAAGATTACTTACTAAATGTGCATATGCAAATTAAGATGAAAATTTAAGAGAAATCAAACGTTACTATATTGAAGAGTATAAATTTAAGGGTGTAAACGAATCAATGCAGCCAAGTAACTCAAAACTTGACTCAATAAAAATTTGACTTGACTCTGTTTATTATGTTAAACAAATAAGTTTAAACAAAAAAATAAAACTCAGATTCGTTGAGTGAGTTGGGCTTGAATGGACTCGTGCTCGGCTCAATAAGTTTATGAATAACTCAATCAAATACTTCAAGTATAAATGTGTTCGTAACGAATTTGAGAGCCCAAACGTGGGTGAAGTTTGAGTGAATTACTATTCAAGTTCGCATCGATTGAGTAACAAGTCAAACTTAAATAAAAAATTGACATACTCGTAAACATTTGAGTTCACAAATTGAGTTTAAATAACATAATATTCACGGCTCAAAATAGGCTCGTCTACACCACCCAAAGAACAATCTAAATCAGAAAAGCCAGCATACTTGAAACTCTTTCCAATATCTATTCAAGAGTCCCAAGTTTTCTCTCTTATCCATATCAACAAGTCGATCCTCGTGATTAATCCTCCTTCACTCTGGGATTAATCCACATGCGAGGGCAGTAGATCCAGCAGACAAGAAGATCTGTCGGTCACCTCAAACGTTTGTTTACCTGGGAGCTGCCGGAGCACGGAATTAATTTGTATTCTGTGCAGAGATCAGGATTGCTATATACATTCACAGGACCATGCATGCAGACATCTAACCCTGTACCCGTGGAGAGCGCGCGCCGATACTCTCTTTGCTCGTACCTTCTCTGCTGGTTTTGTCTTTCCAGGGCGGATGCCCAACGGGCGCCCTGCGGTCCGAGCCACTGCAATGTCCCCCCTCTCTCTCTCTCTCCCTGTTTAAATTTTCTGTAGGGTCGTATCGGGTGCTCGGCGGGACGTTGGAGCTTTAACTGCGTCCGATGAGACCGTACCGGGCCTCCCCCCTCTTCATTCATGGGTGACCGGGAGAACAGGGCCAGAGCTTCGTTATCCCGACATACATGATGAGAGACAGAACGCCAACGGTCGGGGGAGCTACGAATCCACGGCGATCTCCAACGGAGCTGCATTAACCTCCTCTTCTGACAGATTTGTCTGCGGCCCTCTCGCACCACGTGAGCCCCAGTCGGCGGTCACGGGTGGCGGAAGGCAGGCCTTTTTTCTCTTTCTTGCGCTCTTTCAGGTTCCTTTCCCGTGGATAAAGAAATTCTCTCAACGGTGCTGAGATCTGATCTCGACAACGGTGGATGGACAGATAGCGAAGGCGCATAAAGATCCGGCGGGCGAGGTAAGATCTGATCGTGCGTCGACTCTCTGATCTCTCGTTCGTCCGGTACTTCATCCGAGAGAGAGAGTTATGTGTGAAGCCGGTCGGGATCCTTCGCACCGGTCTTCGAAATGGGTCGTGGACAACTTCATCCGTATTCGTCTTCTTCGGAAGGAACTGATAATCCGTCGGATGCAACGGCAGGCGGAGAAGCTTTGCCGTCAAAGTAGTTGCAGAGAGCAGGGCGCCGCAAATCGATTCCATCGTCCGATTTCAGTTCCGATTAGTGTGAAGTTGATTTTGTGGAAATCTCAAAATTTAAGACTTATAAATATAAGAATATTCTTTTTGGTACCTAATGAAACTAAATCTTTCAACTCTCTCTCTCTCTCCTAACTCAGATTCACGATAAAAATACACGAAATATGATCGAACGAGCAGTCTCACTCACAACACTCTCTCTCTTTCAGTCAACTCAGAGTCACGATAAGAATACACGGAATAAGATCCAACGAAAATAATAGACGGACTCACCAGATTATTGTGAAGTTGATTTTGTAAAAAACATAGAAATACTCCCTCAGGTACTCAATATAGAACTAAGTTCTTCAACACTCTCTCTCTCGATCTCTCTCGATCTCTCTCGACTAATCATCATTGTTAGAGTCACAGTAAAAATACGTAAGATAGAGTCGAGTGAAAATAGGAGACGAATTCACCGGAGAAACAGAGCCCGAGTCCATCTACTCTAATATCATGCAAAAAATCTGAAAACTTAGACATTGTGATAATCAGGATCAGACTTACAAATATAAAACTACTCATTTCGATATCTAATAGTTGATTAAATCTTTCAACAGATTTTGATTCCGATATTTCTATGGCGTTTTCGGTGGCTGGCCTGCCGCTTCTCTATCTCCGTCCGCCGGCGATGATGGGCGGCGGGTGGCGAAGAGGACCCGCAAGGTGCGGCTTTTCGGCCGCACGGTCCCCGTCTTCCGGTCTGGCATGGCACGCCGGCGTGCAGCTGTGTGGACGACGCCCCCACACGGTAACGGCCGGCGGGGTCGACGGATCGAATCTCCCGCGTGGCGTTCGGATACCGGTCCATATCGCCGCAGTCCTACGGGGGTGGGCCACGCAATAATTGGGTAAGGCACGGGCCTTCTTTGTTTTTTTTTTACCAAAATTGAATACAATAAAAACGTATTAATCCATTTCCCCTTTTAAGTAATATGTTGAAGGTGAAATTTAGTATTCAAAATTTTAGATTAAGTTAAAGTAAGTATCATCCAGCAAAAGAATGGCAAGAAGAACCTAAAATCCAGTTAAAGGTTGTTTGGCACCAAAATTTTCAAGGGATACATCAAGTTTATCCCAAAAAATTTAAGAGATAAATCTTGTTTATCCCCAAATTATCTTCGTACCAAACATAACTTAACGTGCTGTTTAGTACGAAAATAACTTATATAGATACATTTGGGTTATCCCCAAAATTCAAAAGATAACTCGAGTTTATCTTCAAGTTTTCAAGGTACTAAACAGACTCTAAAACATGGTTCGCCGGGTCGCGACCCGGACCCGACCGGGTCGGTTTTGGGGCCGACCGACCCGGTCGCGACCCCAAGACCCCGACCCCATTTTGATTTTTTTATTATTATTTTTTGCGACCCGGGCCGACCCCGTCCCGACCCGGGTCGCGACCCCGGCCGACCCGGGTCGGTTTTGCCCCCAACCGACCCGGTCCCGACTCCCGACCCCACTTTCCTTGCTCTAAAACTCCTCTTTTCCACCCACTTTGTGTTCTGTTTTTTCTCAACGAACAGCCACACTAAAGACCAAAACTTATGTCTAAATTCAACTGACGAAAAAAGAAACTATATATTTGGACTTAGCTGTTGTTTGGTGCGACGTATATTTTAAAGCACCGTACATGAACAAGTGTAACTAATTAAGTAAGTTACGATTGTTTCCAATAGACGTGCATTCTAAAACCAGGACGTTTTGAATCGGTGTTTCTAAAATTAACTGATTAGAATACTTACCTCTTACAACACAAAATATTATCTTTCCATTTCATCGTTGATTTCCTTTTTATTGTTACAAAAAGTTTCGATTTTTTGTCTGCATTTTCATTTCTTGCTCGATTGCTGACTTAATTCTTTTGGAAACTTCCTCAAATCAGCAGTTCTCAAAAGAAAAGTGCAGTGAGTAAAGAGCGAATAAAAAATCTAACGAGAAAAGTTAAAATCCTTAACCAAAAAATAGGAGATGATTAATTTGAGATGGGGCTTATTTTGGATCTTGACTCGAATAATCAACCAAACCAAATACAATCACAAACAAGTTATCGAAACAAAGCGAAGAAGAAATGCCGCGGAAACAAAACTCACCCTTAATTAATCTATCCTCTATTCTCTATGGTGCTGTGTACCGACTTTTTTTAAAGTCATGAATCTTGGGTACCACATAGGTAGGAGTGTAAATGAAATCCAGCACTCTAAAAATTTGATTCAATTTTGATAAAAATTAACGAGTTTGGAACTTATTTTTATATCCTATAAACTACTATCGGAATCGGAATCGATTATTTCGATTCGAATCAGAGTCATCAGTCCATTCCATTTCAATAAAAATAATAATTTACAAGTAAACATAATTAAAATATAAAATATAATACATAAGTTGGTAAATTTTTTAAAAAGATCATATCAAATTTTGATAATTATTTGTGAGTTATTATTAACTCATTTTAAAATAAAAATTAATATTCAATATGTATTGATATTTGATATTATTCAGCTACAAACATGGTAAGACCAATAAAAGACGGTACAAAGCTAGTCAAACCTGCCAAAAAGAACTTATATTTCAACAAAGGAATGCATGCATGCATGCCCGACTGAAGGTGGACTCGGAGAAATGAATTTCACTGGACATAGACGGCCGGCAACCAAGGTCCTGTCTCGACCAGTCCAAATTATTGAACCTGCATGTGTGTGTGTATATATATCTTTAGGCTTATCGATCCATTCGACAACGAACTATACATGGAGATAAAAATTCATGTATTCTCAATGTCCTCTCTGAATGAGTACTGCTGCTGGGTGCGGACCAGGTCGCACATGCACGGTAGGCTGGGCGGCGTATGGCGTGTAGTGCTGGTAGGGGGTCGCGGGTGTTGACAGATATGTTGCCACACGGAACAGCGGAGAACATGCTAGCCTTTAACAACTCGGCTCCAGCAAGTGATCTGGGTAGGCTAGACGAGTCGAGCTTTAACAAGATTAAGTCTTTGCAAGCCAGGACCGAGCGCAGGTCAGAGCCTAATCGTTGGGACTCCCAGCTGTAGTGATTAATACACGAGGAGAGCGATTCACTTTAAGAAAACTTCCGAGAAAAATTTTTCGACTTTTCTCACAAAGGAAACGATAGAATATTATTAAATCATTATTAACATTATTGAATCATATCATCTCATCGTCTTCTTCTTTGCGAGAGAGTTGAGAAATTTTCCTCCAGATCAGCGTTCCCGAGATGAACCGAAATCATACGAATAAGTTGGAAGTTCAAGAAAACGTGTTGCTCGGCTTGCTTTGTAATATAATTGGATGTTTGGTTGCACGATAATTTTTTTGTATATTTTCATGATAAAAAATTATATTAAAATAAAAAGTGAACCAACTCGTGACATAAAATTATCATGTTTGGAGGGATGTGATCACAAAAAAGAGTAACTATCACACATGACCAAACAAAGTGGGGGACCACGAGAAAAAAGAAAGAGGTGAGAGACCCTCTTTTTTTGGTTAAGAAGAAAATCAATTTTAAAACGTAAAATTGTCATGATTGTCAAATACTTCTTTTAACAAATTTTCTTACAATTTTTAAAAATTTAAATAAAAGTCTTCGTTGTCATGCAACCAAACACCCCATAAGTATTCATTATCTCAACTTTAACATTGACATTAATATCAACATCAGAATTGATTTACTACTATTATTATTTTTTGATACCGAGAGAGAGCAGGCTGCAGGGGTAACAAATTAAGGAGTTTCCACCCATGCCGTCGCGACGGTCTTATATATATGCTCCAGCTACGGGAACTAAATACAACGTTCCAGTGAAATTACATCACGTCCCGTGGATACGTACTCTGATTGCCGATGAAAAGACATCGTCTGCGTAATATTCATGTAACTCCAAATGAAACTTCTCGCCGCTAAAACGTGTGCAAACGGGGTTAGTAAAATACGAAAGAGAGTTGTTAAAATGTAAATTGAGGTCGAAAAATACCAAAGTATGCTAATAAAATATAAAAATAATTAATGATACATGCAATCAATAAAGTATGTTGTCAGGCTTGTGAGTAATGGTGATACATGCAATCGATAAACTATTGCAACCCAGTAAGCTCTCGCCGGGCGTCGATGGCGATCCGTCTCGCTGTTTGCCGTGTGAGGTTACTGTGTCCCTCGGCAGACACGTTCCCGTAGAGATGGCAATAGTGGCGAATTATTGGATCTGTTCGTTAATTTAACGGATGATTAAAAAGTTATCAAAAAATTTTAAATAAGATATTCGCAATCATTTATCGTTTATCTATTTTTTACCATATACAATCACAAATATATTATAAACTGAACTTGAAAAATTATTTTCGTATCTGTTAATTAAAATATGATTCAACGGTTAAAAATACATAGATATGTAATTGATTTTTTTCAAACATTACATCTTTACTTTATGTGATTTGTGAATGTTTTTTATTTTAATATTTGTATTTCTATCATTAAAGTTATGTATTTAATAATTATATCATCCTACACAATTATTATTCTCAAAAAATAAAAAATAAAAAATAAAATTTATATATTCATTAATCTACTGGTATCTCATCGTAAATTTTTTTTAAAAGATATCACAACAAAATTTACGAGTAAATTTATTATCGATAATTAACGTATAATAAGTGAATATTTTTTAATTTTATAAGATACGAATATAAATATAACTATTATTTGACATTTATCCAACCCGTTGGCATCTTAGCCGGATCATATCTCTCTCTCTCTCTCGTTCATCCTTCCTATTTAAGATGGCTGAAATGCACCGAAAGACAGCCTCCCTTGTCTTCGTACGAGCACTTCTGCTCGGCCACGCTCCTTGAATCCCCCAACGCCGAGATCGGAGCCCGAGGCATGCTGTCGTCTCCTTCGTGGGTCTCCTCCCGTCCGCGATGTCCCGGGAATGGCTCCCCGGTGGTGGCCCTGCTCGTGCTTGCTGCGTTCTGCCTCTGTTTCCCGGAGCCAGCCGCCGAGAAGATCGGAAATGGGTATCGCCTCGTCTCCATGGGGAAGGCCCCCGACGGGGCGGGGCTCCTGGGCTTCCTCGAGGTGAACCAACGCACCTCCACATACGGCCCCGACATCCGCCGTCTCAAGCTCTTCGTCAAGTAAATAAAAATCGCCTACCTTTCCGTTCTGTTCCTGCTCTGCTTCTTTATGCGTCCTGATTTCCTCTCTGGATTTCTTTCTCTTCGGTGTTTGTCTGTCTTTTTTTACTCATTTGACTGAGAAATTAGGTTCTTCGTGTTTTTTTTGTTCTTCGATTTTTTCCGTTAAACTCGACGGCTTGTTCTGATTTTGTTCTCTGTGATCCCCAAAACTTCAGGCATGAAACCAGAGATCGCCTGAGGATACACATTACCGATGCAGAAAAGGAGCGATGGGAGGTGCCTTACAACCTGCTCCCCCGGCAGCATGTCCCCGAGCAGACCGGAACCCCTCCTACTCCTTTGCGGCTCGAAGTCGCCGCCGACTACCCGGGAGAAGAGCTGATCTTCTCCTACAAGGCCGACCCTTTCGGCTTCTCGGTGAGCAGAAAGTCGAATGGCCAAGTGCTCTTCGACTCCAACGCCGGGGCCGGCGACCCGTACAACAGCATGGTGTTCAAAGACCAGTACCTGGAGATATCCACCAGGCTGCCCAGCTCGGCGGCGCTCTACGGCCTCGGGGAGAACACGCAGCCCGGGGGCATCAGGCTGCGCCCCGGCGACCCCTACACCCTCTACACCACCGACGCCTCGGCCATCAACCTCAACACCGACCTGTACGGGTCGCACCCCTTTTACATGGACCTCCGGAACGGCGGCGGCGGCGGCGCGGCCGCCCACGGCGTCCTGCTGCTCAACAGCAACGGGATGGATGTCTTCTACAGGGGCGGCTCCCTCACCTACAAGGTCATCGGAGGGGTGTTCGACTTCTTCTTCTTCGCGGGGCCGACACCTCTCGGCGTGGTGGATCAGTACACTTCGTTGATCGGCCGCCCTGCTCCAATGCCTTACTGGGCTCTGGGTGAGTCCCCTGTTTCTCCAGCCGCCCCCCTTCCTTCTTACATCTTGCTTACATGCTCCTCAAATTAGTTAAATTTTGGTTTCGCGGATCAAAGTTCAGCTCTCCTTTTGGTTGAATTGCATGCTTTGATTCAGCCGATGACACGCTCAGATCGAATTTAACAAATCCAAGAACCGGGGGAATCTCTTCAAGCTCTGTTCTTGTGGGCGTTTTAAAACTGTTCGCCGATCTTCGCCGGTGGATATCTTCTGGGTTTCTAAGATGGGTCCCCGGATTCCGGCGGCGGGGCTTCCAAGGTCACCCATGAGAATGGATGAGGAGCCCCGGTTGCCTGAAATTTCTTCACGTGGTGTTAGGGACCAGCTTTTGTCCCAGTTTATTAACGTCGGCGGTCGGTTGGTCCGCCGTTTCTGTCTCGGACACGACGCAAGCTCATCGTCGACCCCATCTCCCAAGTTGCCGCCATCTTTCTTCCGCCGTTCCAAGCTCTGTCGCTGTGCCAACAGAGAGAACACCCTATCCCTCTTGTGGTCCTCCCCTCACTTGTTTGGTCATATTTCCAACTTTTTTTGTGTCGTCGCATCTTTCCAAAACGTTATAATTTTATTTCATTAGCTCATAATGTATTTTAATTTGAATTTTATGATGAAAATTTATCGTGCAACCAACAACTTATGGGGTGTTTGGTTGCATGATAATTTTTTGTACACTTTCATGATAAAAAATTGTATTAAAATAAAAAGTGAACCAACTCATGACATAAAATTATCATGTTTGGAGGGATGTGATTACAAAAAAGAGTAACTACCGCACATGACCAAACAAAGTGGGGGGACCACATGAAAAAAGAAAGAGGTGAGACCCTCTTTTTTTGTTTAAGAAGAAAATCACTTTTAAAATATAAAATTGTCATGGTTACTAAACACCTCTTTTAACAAGTTTTCTTACCATTTTTAAAAATTAAAACAAAAATCTTCGTTATCATGTAACCAAACACCCCCATTATCTCAAAGAAATACGTCCTTATTAGTCAGTTTTTGTTTTGCATTTCGTGTTTTGGTTTGATTTGGTTCCATTCCTTTTTCTAAACCCAAATGAAACCAAACTTTCTCGCTAACCAAATCAAATCAAGCATGTTATTATTATGATATAGTATTTATGTTAACATATAATTTTATTTGACTGGTTATAAATTATATTTTAACAAAATTGAGTGTATGTGTTTATATATTTTATTAATTTTATTTTTAATACTTTTGGAAAAAAATATTTTGACTGGAAAAGATATATAAATACCATTCTCAACTCTACTTGAGTTTTAACTTCAAATTACTTTGAATTTTAGATCATCTTTTCTATTCATGTCAATTTTAAGTTATTTTTAAATATATTAAATCATTATTATTTCATTTAAATTAAAATAAAATATTTAATTTAAATTGTTAAATTTATTACTTTTTATCTAAAATTCAAATTAAATCAAATCAAATTAGACTTTCATTTAATTTAATTTTTTTTAGATTGAACCGAATAACGAACCCCCCCCCATCGTAAAAGACATTTTTGGGCTAGAAGAAAAAGGTCAGCTCTTGTCTCGATTCAGAATTTCCATCTTTTGACTCAAAAGAGTTATTATATATGTAATTTTTTTGAAGTTTTCTTGCTAAAGCTCGATTTTGATTTATGCCGGCAGGGTTCCACCAGTGCCGGTGGGGGTACAGCAACCTGTCCGTGGTGGAGAAGGTGGTGGCAGGCTACCAGGCGGCGCGCATCCCCCTCGACGTCATCTGGAACGACGACGACCACATGGACGCCGCCAAGGACTTCACGCTCGACGCCAAGAACTACCCCCGCCCGAAGCTCCTCTCCTTCCTCGACCGAATCCACTCGGCGGGCATGCACTACATCGTGCTGATCGACCCGGGCATCGCCGTGGACCGGAGCTACGGCGTCTACACCCGGGGCATGGCCAAGGACGTCTTCATCAAGTACGCCGGGAAGCCGTACCTCGCCCAGGTCTGGCCGGGGCCCGTCTACTTCCCGGACTACCTCAACCCCGACGGCGTCTCCTGGTGGGCCGACGAGATCCGCCGGTTCCGGCAGCTCGTCCCCGTCGACGGCCTCTGGATCGACATGAACGAGGCCTCCAACTTCTGCACCGGCGAGTGCCGGCTCCCGACGACCCACAGGTGCCCCGTCCCCGGCTCCACCACCCCCTGGATCTGCTGCCTCGACTGCAAGAACATCACCGGCACCCGCTGGGACGACCCGCCGTACAAGATCAACGCCTCGGGGTCCCGGCTGCCCCTGGGCTTCAAGACCATCGCGACGAGCGCCACCCACCGCGGCGGCGTCCGGGAGTACGACGCGCACAGCATCTACGGCTTCTCCCAGGCGGTCGCCACCCACCGGGCGCTGCTGCGGGACCGCCCGGGCCGGCGCCCCTTCATCCTGACGCGCTCCACCTTCGTGGGCTCCGGAGCCTACGCCGCGCACTGGACCGGCGACAACAAGGGCACCTGGAAGGACCTGCGCTACTCGATCTCGACCCTGCTCAACTTCGGGATGTTCGGCATGCCCATGGTCGGGGCGGACATCTGCGGCTTCTACCCCAAGCCCACCGAGGAGCTCTGCAACCGCTGGATCGAGCTCGGCGCCTTCTACCCCTTCTCCCGCGACCACGCGAACCTCCACTCGCCGAGGCAGGAGCTCTACGTGTGGGACTCCGTCGCCGAGTCCGCCCGCAACGCGCTGGGCCTCCGCTACAGGCTGCTCTCGTACCTATACACCCTGAGCTACGAAGCCCACACCACCGGCGCCCCCATGGCGAGGCCCGTCTTCTTCTCCTTCCCCAACTTCACCGCGGCGTACGGGCTGAGCACTCAGTTCCTGCTGGGGAGCGGCGTCATGGTGTCGCCGGTGCTCAAGAAGTCGGCCACCGTCGTCAAGGCGCTGTTCCCGCTCGGGACCTGGTACAATCTGTTCGACATGACCAAGGCTGTTCTGTCGCGGGACGAGCGCCTCATCACCCTGGACGCCCCGCTGCACGAGATCAACGTCCACGTCTACCAGAACACCATCCTGCCCATGCAGAGGGGAGGCACGAAGTCGAAGGAGGCGAGGGCGACGCCCTTCACCCTCGTGGTCGCCTTCCCCCTTGGGGCCACGGGAGGGGAGGAGGAGGCCAAGGGCTGCGTGTTCTTGGACGACGACGAGCGGCCGGAGATGAGGCTTGCCGACGGGCAGTCGACCTATGTTCAGTTCTACGCCAGCGTGCGGCAAGGAGAGGTGAAGGTGTGGTCCGACGTCACGTATGGAAGCTTCGTCTTGCAGAGGGGCCTGCTGATCGAGAGAGTGAAGGTGCTGGGGCTGGCGGGTGTCGCCGGGAGGCTGACAATCGAGGTGGACGGAGCGCCGCCGCCGCCGGGGACGTCGGCCGGCGTTCACTTCGTGCAGTCGTCTGTTATGCAGCTGGAGAAGCTGGAAGGAAGAAACAAGCCGAGGAGCCCGGTGGTGGAGGTGGGGGGGCTTGCGCTTCCTCTGGGGAAGAAATTCTCCATGTCCTGGAAGATGGGGATCAGCAGCGGGTAGCCAATGTCTCTCGCGGGCGTTTTGAAGGAACTTCCTCGTCGGCTTGGTCTTCGTTTTGCCATTTTTCTTTTTTCTTCGTTTGATTTGAAGCTCGGTGTTCTGTTTGTTGGGGGTGCAGAGAAGGAAGACGAAGATAACTGCGTGGGACTTAATGCCCATCCCTATCAGCAGAACTATTTTTAATAAGAGGTCCCGAACCTTCAAAAACATTTAATACACGGTCCATCGTATTCGGAGAAAATTTCTAAACAAGCACAGTTTGAAAGTTTATTTTCGGAAGTAACACAGTAAGATTTTTTTTTTCAAAACTAACACGGTTTAATCGAAGTCGCTAAGTTACATAGCGACTTCGAAGAGTGAGGGACGAAGTCGCTAAAAAAGACAACGACTTCCTTTAACTTTTTTTTTTACGTAAAAATTAAGTCATTGGACAATCCAGCGACTTCACTTTAACTGTTGTATATATAAAAATTATATATAAAGGTGAAGTCGATGGACATCTAGCGACTTCACCTTAACTAATTTATATATATATATATATATTATATAAATTATATTTTATAAATGTTATATATAAATATAATAAATATAAATTAAATATTATTTTGAAATATAATAACTAATTTTATAAAAGTATATTTATTTTATTTTTAATTTTAATTTAACATATTATATTAAATTTTAAATTTTATTTTTATTATATATAACAACATAAAGTGATATGTTTATTTAATTAATATTTATGTTGTTAAATTAAATGTGATATTTATTTTTAATTTTATATTTTTAAAATAGTACATTTTTTCAACATTATTAAATGTCACTATATTATTAAATAAATAAATATTTAAATTTTAAAATGTAAACAATAAAATTATTAGTATATATTTTAACATGATTAAATAAATAAAATAAAATAAAAATTACTTATTTGAACTATGTTACTTTAAAATAAAATATAATTAAATTTATTAAATATATAATAAATACATAAATTATTATATTTAATTAAAAACATAATATTTTATGTTGTTATATATAATAAAAATAAATTTTAAAATTTAATAAAATATGTTAAATTAAAATTAAAAATAAATATTTTTATAAAATTATTTATTATATTTTTTAAAATAATACTTAATTTATATTTATCATATTTATATATAACATTTATATATAATATTTATAAAATATAATTTATATAATTTATATATATAAATTAGTGAAGGTGAAGTCGCTGGGTGATCCAGCGACTTCACCTTTATATATAATTTTTATATATATAATAATTAAGGTGAAGTCGCTGGATTATCCAGCGACTTCACCTTTACGAAAAAAAAAATTTAAAGTCGTTCGCGCGAAGTCGCTGTCTTTCTTAGCGACTTTGTCTCTCGCTACCTGAGGTCGTGAGGTCGCTATGTAACTTAGTGACTTCGGTCAGACCGTGCCAGTTTTGGGGGAAAAAAATTACTGTGTTACTTCCGGAAATATACTTTTAAAGTGTGCTGGTTCGAAAATTTTCTCCGTATTCGTGTCAAACGTGTTCGACTTCTGCAGCATATTTCTATATGCGAGCACAATGAGTTAGTTTGGTAGAGAGTCGATTGACATGATCCCGTGCTCTTGTAAGGGAGTTGATCCTTATGGGGTGTTTGGTTGTATGATAATTTTTTGTGCACTTTCATGATAAAAAATTGTATTAAAATAAAAAGTGAACCAACTCATGACATAAAATTATCATGTTTGGAGGGGTGTGATTACAAAAAAGAGTAGCTACCACACATGATCAAACAAAGTGGAGGACCACAAGAAAAAAGAAAGAGGTGAGACCCTCTTTTTTTGTTTGAGAAGAAAATCACTTTTAAAACATAAAATTGTCATGGTTACCCAACACCTCTTTTAACAAGTTTTCTTACAATTTTTAAAAATTAAAACAAAAACCTTCATTATCATGCAACCAAACACCCCATTAGTCATGCGCGGTGCAACGTGTCGGAAAAAAGATCTTAGAAATTGAATTAAACTATTTAATAATTTAACTCAAATTAAATCGAATCAAATTACTGATTTGATTTAATTGTTAAGGTTGAACTAAACCGTCAACGGCCCTGCTTGCCATCACTGTGCCACCACCCTGAGTTGCTGCCGCGAGCTCACCCGCTGCCGCCTCACCGTCAATGCCGGTTGCCGCTGAGTGCGCCCAACGGTTTGGAAAAAAATGGGCCAAACCGAACCAATCCGAACCGTTTACACCCCTACCACTCGTCCATTTGCTCCGCGTGTCATCGTAGCTCACCGGCTGTTTGAAGGTATAAAGCATCTCCAATATTTAGAGAGTTAGTTTATATTTTTAGATTCGTTTGAACGTTAATACATGTCTTTTGTTGTTTACATTGTTATTGTTATAAGATTTGATTGCATCTCGGAGGAAGGTTAAACTGTGTTTAGAACATGTAGAGTCATGTTTAATATATATTTTTTACGAAGAAATGCGTGCTAGGATTAATTTGAACCAACTACTTTCGGGATATGTCCGTTTTCAAAAACATTTTATCGTTAGGTCTACTTTTTCAAAATATCATCACTGCTCTCACACTTCATTTTCGAAGATTTATGGGGTGTTTGGTTGCATGATAATGGAAGTTTTTATTTTAATTTTTAAAAATTATAAGAAAACTTGTTAAAAGAGGTGTTCGACAACCTTGACAATTCTATGTTTTGAAAGTGATTTTCTTCTTAAACAAAAAAAGAGGATCTCACCTCTTTCTTTTTTTTCTTGTGATCCCCCACTTTGTTTGGTCATGAATGGTAGTTACTCTTTTTTGTTATCACATCCCTCCAAACATGATAATTTTATGTCATGAGTTGGTTCACTTTTTATTTTAATATAATTTTTTATCACGAAAATATACATAAAATTATCATGCAACCAAACACTCCATTAGTTGAATGGCCGATTAGAAATGAGTTTGAATGAGTTTGATTCGTCTCAGGTGGGAGGCGATGGGGGCAACCGCAGTCTCCAGTGCAACTGCCCCCTTCGTCTCTCCCCCGAGATGAGCTGAACTCCATTCTAATAGGTCGACACAACTGACTGTTCCCGAATACGAAGGCATTAGTAATACTACTAAAACTTCCGACTGTAACACTTTGATTGAACCCAACATTAACCAAAGATATCTTCCGATTAACTTGTTCTGAACAAATGCCACGAATACGATAACCTTTCTGGTTGGTTCATTTCTGTCGGTATGATATATATTAAGAGTTTAGTTTTATGGTGCCAATTTGCATAGATAACCCCATTCTATTCGTTAAATTAAGGAAAAATTATCACCAGGTCCATTTAAGAAAATGAGTTTACCAAAAACTCCATTGACCAATTTTTTCCCTTTTTAATCAGTTGACATCACATTCTATTACCACCCAATCCGTTTTGCCGCTCAACTGTCCCGGTATCCCCATTTTGCCCTCGCTCGTTCCCAGCGCCTCACGACCTCGCCCCTTGTTTTGCCCTTTTCTGGCCATATTTCGCCACTGCCGATCTCCGTCACCGCGGTGCCTTGCTCATTCCCCGGCGCCTCACTCGTTCCCGTTCTGCCCTGCCTCCATTGGGCCTTCTTGCGGCAACAGATGGGAGACCGGAGCCTTGGTCCGTCGCTGGCAAGAGAAATCCCCCCCTTCCCCCCACCCCGAAGCAGCGATACCGGCTAGGGGAAGGCGTGTCGCCATATTTTGGCATGATCGAGTACGGCACGCTGTCTCCGAAGCCGGTCGGGGAAGGCACGTCGCCAGATTTTTGGCCGGGAGGGAAATGCGACGGCTAGGGTTACGTTTCCGGGTTTATGCGACCTCCGTTTGCGTTGCTAGTCAAAAAGCGTCTTGAAATTCAAGAGTATCTATGAAAAATATCCACATGTTCGTGATGGTTGAGACGTCATTTTGTTTGCATTTTGAGCCGCCGCTGCGCGATCTTTCGACAACATCGTCCAGTAGAGCTTCTGCTCCTGGTCGAGTGCTTCTGGTCGACGGCTTCTGATCGCGGTGTCCAGCAGGTGTGGTGCCATCGTCGAGCTGTCGACAACTTCTACTCCAAGGGCGGCGCCCAACAAGGCTTGTACGTATCTTCTTCAACGTGCATGGACAAAAAATACCTTTCCAATTCAAAGTGGAGTGGGTGTGATGATATTCTGAAAAGATGGACTAAGTGACAAAGTGGTTTTGAAAATGGACATATCATGAAAGCAGTAGCGCAAAAAAAGACCTAATGTGTATTTACGCTTAAGTTAAAGTGACTATCTTTTAGAATTTTTAAAGTAATATCTTCGTCTGTTTTAAGTATTAAAATAACGTTATTTTAACCCCTTGAAATATAATATCAAGAAAAAAATGTACATTAGATACTTTGTTCAAAATGAAAAAAGATAAAAAAGACATTTTCAATCTACAATGGAGGAGCTAGTGTGACGATATTTTGAAAAAAATGGATGTAATGACCAAGTGTTTTTAAAAGAGAACTTGATCCAAAAGTAACCTAGTGTCCATTTCTCCTGGTCACGTTGATAGGCACGGCTTGGCACTTACCCGTGGCTTTTTTTTAAACTAACGCACTTTGAAAACATATTTAACAGGATAGCACGGTTTCGGGTCAATTTATCAACGTAGCACCCTCGCATGGAAGATCACGCCTTTTGTCCGAGAGCAATCAAAGCTCCGTCCGGATGCATCTTTCTCACCTTTCCAAGTGACATTGGCATTCACCCGTGAACCACGGTCCAGAAAAAATATTTAAAAATGTCATTTTTACGAAAAGTGAAAGTTTCTTGAAAGAAAAAGTGAAAAGCCTCGTTGATCGAGTGTACGGCAGACTTCACCCGTGAACCAATATATTGACATGTGAATAAAAAGACAAATTGACGTAACATGTGTCAATAAAGTAAAATCGTGATTTAACCTATCCACTTTATTTATTTTGTTTTTTCTTTTTCCCAACACCTATAAATATGCTCCAAGTTCATTCTTCCATTCCATGCAAATTCATTCATTCTCTCACGTCTTCAAGTTAGTCATTTGTGGAGGAGGTTCTCTCTTCTACTGGTGAATTTTTTGAAGAAGATTTTTGGAGTTCAGGTATGTATTTTATATTTTAATATATATTAGTATTATAATTAATTTTATATTAAATATATTTATTGCTTTTACAGAAAATTAAAAGAGATATTTTGCAATGAATTCGTCAAATGTAATTTTGTTGATTACATTTGAAAGCCAACAAAAAGCTATCAAAGTTCCGTCGACAATTCATTTTAAGGATTTCAAAAAGATGATATTTGAGAAAATTAATTGTAACCAATGTGAATTTGATTTAAAATTTTCATATAATTTTCTTGGAGTAGATACTTTTGTAGTTGATGTTACAGATGATGAGTCGTGTTCTATACTATTGGAGTATTGTCATATCAACTCGGTAGTATTAAATGTGGAGAAAGAAGTACATGATCCTTTTTCATGGTAAGTTATTATTTTTAAAATGAATATATAATTTGTGATTATTTTTTGGTTGTAAAATCGTTAATCGAAGTTATTTATATTTAGGAACCAACACCAACTTAGTATGAGTGAATTGCTTTATAGTTTTCAAACTTCGTGTCATGGAGATGGTCCAAGTTCAAGTAGACAAGGATTTAACTTAAATAAGACTCAGAATACACAAACTAGAGATGTTGAAAGTACAGAAGATAGATCAGATGAAGAGAGAATTGAAATATCTGTTGAGCATTCATCAGATGATCAAGAAATAAGTGAAAATTGCAATGTTGACACCTTAAATTTTGTTAATGAATTTGAGAGTCATGTTAATCCTGAGTGGATAAACAATGCTATTGTTAATAGTGAATTTTTTTAAAATGACGATGATGATACTTAGATTGAATAAGCAAATATTCCAAACATTCATAGATATGTGACTGATGAAGTAGAGACATTTAAAGAAGGAGATATATTTGCATCAAAAGAAGATCTTATTAATATGGTTGCTGAATGGTCCTTAAAAAGAAATGTGCAATACAAAACTGATAGGTCGTCAAAGTCAAAGCTTACTTTAGTTTGTATTGCTAAGGATCAATGCAACTGGCGACTTCATGCTATTATTTCAAAAAGAGCAGGTGGAGCTTGGAAAATAATGAAGTATGATTCTAATCATACGTGCTATACTCCACTTCAAAATTTTTGTCATAGACAATTAACTTCAAGCATGATATGTCGTATGATTCTTCCAATTATAAGGTCTCGTTTAGATATACGACCAAGGGAAATTAAGGATATGGTTGAATTGCAATATCATATGACACTGTCGTATATGAAAGCTTGGGACGCACGAAGGAAAGCATTTTGTAAACTTTTTGGAGATTGGGAGTCTTCTTACTACAATGTTCTTAGATATATGGAAGCTATAAAACGGACTATGCCTGGATCAGTTTACTCATATAGATGTGAAGAAAACAGTCAATGTCTACAATGGATATTTTGGAGTTTTAAACCATCTATGGATGGTTGGAGATATTGTCGGCCAGTGTTATGTGTAGATGGTGCATTTCTGCACGGTAAATATCGTGGAGTACTATTAACAGCTTCTGGAGTTGATAGTAATCAAGGTATTTTCCCACTAGCATTTGCTATTGTAGATTCAGAGAATAATAAATCTTAGGAGTGGTTCTTTGAACAATTACTATATTTTATTCCAATTGTACAAGAATGTTGCAACACTATGTGTATTATATCGGATAGACATACTAGCATTAAAGAAGGTATAGCGAGGTATTTTTCATATGCAGCTCATCGCTATTGTCTTCGATATTATCGGCAAAATCTTCAAAGGCATTTTCCAAGTAAAGAGTTATATGAAAGAATGTGGAGGGCAAGTTCCACATTTGATCCAAGAGAATATACACGCGAGATGGAGCAAATTCGAGATATTAATAGGCATGCTTATGACTACCTTCTTGAAGTGCACCCTGAACAATGGACAATATGCTATGATGGAGGAAAGAGATTTGGTATCACAACCACAAATCATGCAGAATGTTTAAATAGTATTTTAAAAGTAGCAAGAGGTTTACCCATTCATGCTTTAATCCACATGACATATCATAGGCTAATGATGCTATTTTATCGTCGTCGAGCAATTGGTTTTAACTTGGATACAATTTTGACACCTACATATGAGAAATTGATGCATGAGAATGAAATGAAGAGTACAGAGTTCAAGGTACAAGCCAGAGTCAATTACAG
Source organism: Cryptocoryne crispatula var. balansae (assembly GCA_036172225.1). Classification (NCBI taxonomy): domain Eukaryota; kingdom Viridiplantae; phylum Streptophyta; class Magnoliopsida; order Alismatales; family Araceae; genus Cryptocoryne; species Cryptocoryne crispatula. The sequence goes on from CM069935.1 coordinate 4,885,683, forward strand.
AGAATGGGAAGTTAATGACATGTATGGACATGTTTTTAGAATTGATGTCCAGCAAGATGGCTTTGTCACATGCTCTTGTTTGCAATCTCAACTTCAACATATACCATGCAAGCATGCATTATCTGCATTAGGGTCAACAAATTGGGATCATTATCAATATGCTTCTGTATGGTATACAGCTGCTCGATATCGAGATACATATGAAGGAGAATTTCATACTATTCCGGATAGTCGTGAGTGGCCAAACTTTGATAAACGTGGATATGTGGTGCCCCTTCTTCCTCCTTCAGTCAAGCGAGCAGTAGGTAGACCACGAAAGAATAGATTACCAATGATCATGGATCGAAATTCTAATCGAATGGATTATCATTGTTCTATTTGTGGAAAATTTGGACATAATAGAGCTTTGCTCTAAAAAATAAATGTATGCTTTTAAGTTTATTTGTTTTAAAATTTTTCCTTGTAACTTTTGTTGTCTTGATGTTTATAAGAATTGAGCTTGGCCCTATGATGTTGTCTCTATGTTTACAGATTTTTTTTCACGACAAAGTCAATCGAAAATTAATAATATTCTTTTTGAAATATATTAATACTTTAAAATTAGATATAATAGTTATTTTTATAATATAATAATACTTTAAATATGTTATAATAAATAATTTAGCATACATCATATTATTTATATTTTATTTATGATTGTAAAGATTAACAAGTTTTTTAAAATTAATTATAATTAATTCTAAAGTTTTAAGAGTGATCAACGTTTTGAAAGAAAATACAATTTTTAAATAAAAATTCAAATATTAATGTAAACAAAGGAAAAAAAGTGGTTAGCGCTTACTGATTACTTAAAACATTATATTAAATATTGTCAAGACACTGCGTTAAAATCTCAGACACGTCAAGAAGAAGAATGTGTCAATGTCACTTTGAAAGGTGAGAAAGATGCATCCGGACGGAGCTTTGAATGCTCTCGGACAAAAGGCATGATCTTCCATGCGAGGGTGCTACGTTGATAATTGACCCGAAACCGTGCTATCGTGTTAAATATGTTTTCAGAGTACGTTAGTTTAAAAAAAAAAAGCCCTTACCCGTCTGCAACCCCGACACTTGTATCTTGCAGGATAGCGCCGGTTTGGATTGTGTGGTGACTTCCTCGAGCTCATGACATCAAGACTCTCTCATGCATGTCTAGAATGTGGCAGCTGATCCGCGGGCATGCTATCACGTTAACACAGGTGGATGCCGACAAGGCAGAAAACGTTACAAACTTGCCAAGAACATACGGGTCGGCTGCAAGGGGTGGGCGGATATTGAAGCACAAAAGTATAATGTTGATCCAGGTTGATTCATACAATGGATTTTACATTGTTGTAATTTTTACATTTGTGTAAATGTCCCTGTTTATGTCATTCTGTAATTGTGGAAATACCACATTGTATACAACTCATATATAAATAGAAACAGATGAGGGGACGAGATATAGCCCGCTCATTTTCTCTGATTTCTGTTCTCTGTTCCATGTCTTCCCGCTTCTCTGCGTAGTCTCGTATCCAGATCCATGACTCTCTAAGTTGGTATCGAGCTCGGTCGATGGAGGGAATGTCGTGAATGTCGTCTCAAAGCTCCGCTGCCAGCAATGTCTTCAACGTATGTTGGTTCTACAGTTCTAGCGATCCTTCTTCTAAACTCCCCTTTGCTAAGTCTTCATTGTTCGGATCTATCCCCAATATCTCAAGTTGTGTCACAGTTAAACTCAATAGTGAGAATTTTCTTCTATGGCGAGCTCAATTTAGGTCGTTTTTGAATACATATCAACTCATGGGACTTGTTGATGGAAGTGTCCCATGTCCATCGCTACCAGCATTCGTTGAATTCTCAAATTCTGTCTCCAAATCCAGATGTTATTGTTTGGTTGCAGATAATAGTCTCGTTATGTCGATCATAATGGCCTCTGTCTCTACGAATACGTTCTACCGTTAATAGTGGGATTAGATACAGTCACATATGTGGAATTCAATTTTGTCTACCTATGGTAGTACCTCAAAGTCAAGAGTACTTCGATTCATGGGAAACAGCTATACACACTCTTAAAAAAGGTTCAATGAAAATCAATGAATACATACGAAGGTCAAATTTCTTTCAAATGCTTTAGTTATAGCATCCGAGCTTGTCTCAGGGTGATTTGATTTTGTATATTTTAGGGTCTTGGTCCCTGGCGAGTCATTTATTAACGCAATTAATGTGAGCATGGATACTACATACATGACAATTGATCAACTACAAGGATTACTCTCGAATCAGAAATTAATTTGGAGAAATTTCATCAAATTCGTTAATGAGATTACAGCAAATTTAGCAAAATCAAATATCAATAATGGTAGTCAACAATCTAACAAGGCTTATAGAGGGGGTTCTAGTCATGGAAGGGGCGACAGAGAAGAAATTCTCGGCGGGTTTCAAGGCAACAGAGGAGGTTATAATAATGCCGGTCGTGGACAAGCTTCGTGGTGAATCTCAAAATGGTTCAAATGTCAATTTCAATCGTCCATTACATAATGATCGTAGTTCGCTCCTATTTGTCAAGTTTGTGGAAAAAGAGGACACAATGCACTTCAATGTTGGTACAGATTTGATGTTCGGTATAGCTATGAAAACGATGCCGTAATTCAAACAATAGTCAGGCAGACACTTCGCTAATTTCACCGTTAGTCATCCTATGAATGATAATTCCAATAGTGCTTGGTACCCAGATTCGGAGCAAACACACATATGACACCTCGACATTGGATTACTTAGAAATCCCTGTTCCTTATGATGGACAAGAGAGAGTACAAATTGGAAATGGAGAGGGGTTGCAAAATATCACACATTGGAAATTCAGTGTTTTAAAAATTTTCTTCTCAAGAATGTCTTACGTGTTCCTTATCTTACTAAGAATCTTTTGTCAAGTCACAATTTGCCAAAGATAACAATGTCTTCTTTGAATTTTTCCGAATCATTGTTTTGTCAAGGATATCAAGACCAAGCGCTCGTGCTACTCAGCAACATTGATGGTCTCTATTCTCTCACAAGAACAAGAATGCGTCTCCTATGGCTTTTTCTAAAATGGATATTTGGCATCAAAGAATGGGTCATCCAGCTTTTCGGATAGTTAGTAGAGTTCTTAATAGTCTTGGAACAAGCTTTACTTCTAATAAAGCTTTCTTTTGTCCTCACTGCACTATAGCAAAAAGTCATGTTCAGCATTTTCCTTTGTCTACCCATGTTTCAAAGTTTCCTCTTGAATTGATCACTTCGTATGTATGGGGACCTTCTCCTCATGTTAGCACCAATGGTTGTCGCTATTATGTGACGTTTATAGATCACTTCGGTCGCTTTTGCCGGATCTTTCCTTTGTGTACAAAGAGTGAAGTATATTCTGTCTTCTTGCAATTCAAAAATAAGGTGGAAAATGTTTTCTCTAGAAAAATTAAATATTTCCAAAGTGATTGGGGTGGTGAGTACAGAAGGCTTTCTGAATTTTTCAAATCATGTGGAATTGTTCATCGTGTAGCTTGTCCATATACACACACACAAAATGGAATTTCGTAACTAAACATAGACATATAATTGAAACTTGTTTAGCACTCTTGAGCAACTCGATTACCCTATACTTTTTGGGATGAAGTCATGTCCAATGTGCCGTTTTTCTGATAAACAGAATGCCAACTGAAACTTTACATGGTATATCACCTTTTGAAAAACTGTTTGAAAAGCCACCAGATTACAGTTTTTTACGTGTATTTGGTTGTGCTTGTTATCCTCATCTTCGACCTTATCATCAGCATAAGTTCACCTATCGGTCGGAGTGTTGTGTTTTTCTAGGATATAGTCTTGATCACAAGGGCTATAAGTGTTTCTTACCTAGAACTAAGAAGTTATTCATTGCTAGAAATGTGGTATTTGATGAGAGTACCTTCCCATATAAAATTCTCGGTTAGTACCGACAGCTATGAAGGAAATTACTTCTTTTGTACAACTTCCGGGCCCCGTCTCTCTTATGCCAAGGGTAAACCAAACTACTTCTTGCAGTTCACGCCTACGTAAACTCACCGTACATATCGGCTTCTTCCGGGTTACAAACTAAATCTGTTTCTACACGTGCCTTTGTCTCTATCATCACCAACCAACATAAATGAGGAGATGACTCGTGCTACTCCATGTTTTCCCGCACAACCTCGTAATAGATGGTGACAAACATTTCATCGACTTACATGTGAAATACAAATCTCTTAGACAGATTATGGTGAAACAGCTCCTATTTCTCAACCTCGGGTTAGTAAATATGCTCGACTGTTGAAGTTCAAACAAATCGAACCTACCGTCAAAGGCAAGAAATAAAAATCCCCTTTGGCGTCAAGCTATGTCGAAGAGTTTACAGCCTTGCAACATAATGGAACTTGGAATTTGGTACCTCCTCCTAACAATGTCAATATTGTAGGATGCAAATGGATCTTCAAGCTAAAAAGAAAATCTGATGGAACAATAGCCCGTTATAAAGCAAGATTGGTTGCAAAAGGATTTACACAAGAATATGGTATTGACTTTAGTGAAACTTTTAGTCCGGTGGTAAAGCCTTCTACTATTCGTCTTGTTTTGTCAATAGCTACAAGTTTTAATTGGGAAATCAAACAATTAGATGTAAATAATGCCTTCTTACATGGACATCTAGAAGAAGAAATTTATATGAGTCAACCACCGGGATTCATTGACAAAGCTAATCCTCATTTTGTTTGTAAACTTGAAAAAGCTTTATATGGTCTCAAACAAGCCCCTCGAGCTTGGTTCTTCCGGCTGTATTCTCATCTTCTTGATGTGGGTTTTCAAGCTTCTAAGTGTGATCCCTCATTGTTTATGTATTCAAATAAAGGTATATTAGTCTATCTACTCATCTATGTGGATGACATTATTGTTACGGGGAATGATTCATGGTCTTGATATGACTTTTTCTCTGAAAGATTTGGGTAATCTTCACCTGTTTCTTGGCATTGAGGTTGTTCGCACCGAACATGGTCTTCACTTATCTCAAAAGCAAGTACATACTTGATATTTTAAAGAAAACTCAACTCATTGATTCTAAGCCTATCACCACTCCCATGGCTCCAAAGTCTATACCGTCTCAACATGATGGAGAAATGCTTGCTGATCCAACCTTCTACAGAAGTATTGTGGGATCACTTCAATATGTGACTCTTACAAGGCCGGATATAGCTTTTGTGGTTAACAAGGTCTCTCAATTTTTAGCCTCTCCAACTGATGTTCATTTTGCCCTTCTCAAAAGAATTTTACGTTATCTCAAAGGTACTTATGCTTACAGTATGCTTATATCTCCTTCAACCTTTGAGATTAATGTCTTCACCGATGCCGATTGGGCTGGATGTCCAGACGATCGAAGATCAACCTCTGGTTTTGGAATTTTTCTTGGAAGAAATTTAATAACATGGTCTAAGAAACAACATACAAGCGCAAGGTCTAGTACTGAATCTGAAATGCGGTCTATTGCTTTAGCTGCAACCGACATTACTATGGACTGTTCAATTGCTTACAGAATTGCAGATTTCTCTAACTTCTGTTCCTCACATTTGGTGTGATAACATTAGTGCTCTCTACCTGTCTGCAAATCCTGTCTTCAAAGCCAGGACGAGACACATCGAAGTTGACTTTCATTTCATAAGACAGCTGGTGTTGGAGAAGAAAATTAGCATGCATCATATTGCAAGTCATGAGCAAATAGCAGACATCTTCACTAAGCCGTTAAGTACATCTCAATTTGAAATTCTGAGAAACAAATTGAACGTTTACCCACCGTCCAATTTGAAGGGGGGTATTGAAGCACAAAAGTATAATGTTGATCCAGGTTGATTCATACAATGGATTTTACATTGTTGTAATTTTTACATTTGTGTAAATGTCCCTGTTTATGTCATTCTGTAATTGTGGAAATACCACATTGTATACAACTCATATATAAATAGAAACAGATGAGGGGACGAGATATAGCCCGCTCATTTTCTCTGATTTCTGTTCTCTGTTCCATGTCTTCCCGCTTCTCTGCGTAGTCTCAGATCTGCAGATCCACAGCTCTCTAAGTGAAGGAAGGAGCTGCGCCATGCACGGCGGTGCTCCATAAATGGAGACGGTGCTTCTTCGGGTCTCTCTCAGTCTCAGCTCTCGAGCCCGATCGGTCTTCCTTGGTTCCTGAGACGACGCCCGCCCGCCATGGCAAACCGGGCTCCGCTCTCGCTCCTCCTCTCGTCGTGCCTTCTCTTCGCCACCCTTGCCTCCGCCTCCGTCCGGCTGATCTGCCGGAGGGCCTCCCACGAGAACCCCGCCATCGACTACGATCGCTGCGCGAAGATCCTCGGGAGGGCGGCGAAGGGCGGCACCGGCGGCGGCGACGACGCCCGCGGCCTCGCGGTGGTCGCCGGCGACCTCGGCTGGCGGACGGCTCACCGCGCTGCGAGGAGGGTTAGGAAGGTGGAGGCCCGGGCAAGGGTCGAAGTGACCCGGACCCTGCTGAAGGACTGCCGGCTGCTGTATGCCATAGCAGGCGACGGCCTGAGGGCCGCCGCCAAGGCCGCCGGGGACGACAAGCTCGGCGAGGCCCGGAGCAACTTCTCTTCCGCTCGGGAAGTGGCGGAGTCGTGCGCCAAGGTCCTCCGGGTGGCCAAGGCCAGAACCTCGGCGGCCTTCGCCGTGAACGACCAACTGTACCAGATTTCCGCCATTGGGGCGTTCCTTACCGCGGGTCATTAGGCCCGAGAGCTTCGGCTGGGATCTTTGAACCGTCCACTGCTATCCGCATCAGTTTCTCTTCTTATATATCCATCGGTTGACCAGTAAGACTTCTCCTCTGCTGGGATTTGAAATTATTGACAAGTGTGTATATGTGTGTGTATATATGTATATATATAGAGAGAGAGAGAGAGAGGAGGGGCGGGGTCGTCGGGTGTTTGCTCGCCGAGGCATTTCGAGCACAATGTTAAAGTGGGAATCAAGGAGGCTAACTTTATGGGGGTGTTTGGTTGTACGATAATCTTTCTGTACATTTTCATGATAAAAAAATATATTAAAATAGAAAGTGAATAGACTCCTGACATAAAATTAATATGTTTGGAGGGATGTGATAATAAAAAAAAGAGTAACCATTGTACATGATTAAACAAAGTGGGGGATCAAAAAAAAGAAAGAGGTGAAACTCTTTTTTTGTTTAAGAAAAAAATCACTTTCAAAACATAAAATTGTCATAGTTGTCAAACACCTCTTTTAACTAATTCTTTTATAATTTTTAAAAATAAAAATAAAAATCTCTATTATTATACAACCAAACACCCCCATTAACTTTAGCGTTGACTTCAACTTTGTTTAAAATAGTAGACATTAATAAAACAAGGTCCGATAGTACAACTTGGCTTCAAAGGTTCGACTTTAAATATGTGCACTCTTTTATAAAGTCAGAGCTATCTTATCCGACTTCTCTTTTATTTTTCTCGTTCTCTACCTCAAAGTAGGAGTGAATTAGTCCCACTTTAAAATCAAATAGTCACCAAAAGTTAACGCGAACTGCAAAGTGTGATATTTTCTTCTTTCTTTTTTTTTGCGTATGCAATTCTTATAATTTGAAAAGTAAGAACTTAATCCAGTACGGTCTTTAATCATCTTTAGTCATAACCAATTTAAATATAAAATGTATGATAATTGATAAACATTATAATTCATCTCTCGATAATCTTTAAAAGTTGAGAGAGAAGATAATGAATGAATCTACTTCTCACTTCTTAAAAAAAATCTAAACTCAATCATTATAATTTAAAAATAAAAAAGCAGATACGTTTGGATGGCATTTTGTGATATTAGCTATTTTAATTATTAAAATATTTTTTATAATCGTGAGCAGAAGAATAATCGGGGGCAGACGTGAATAATGCATATTTACGTTTTTCTTTGTCGTTAAGAAAACATTACTCTTTACAATTTTGCAGACTACAAAAAGCCCATTTCCACATGAAAGCTAAGTGGGCTTTCTATCGATCAGGGTTGTGAGCAGAAGAAGCTGTATAGGATTTACTACTGTTCATCATCCATACCCGACCCATCATAAAATTTAACTTAGTCCTAACTGACTCAGCCTTGATCCCACATTTACATTCCATAATAATATTCACATTATTACCAACTTAACGAAATGAGGTATAACAAAAATTTCTTAACCCAATTCGGAGATAGATTAAAAAATTAAATACTATTAGCAACTCATAATAAACCATTTTTCGGAGACTGAGCTAAAAAATCTCCAAAGTCAAGTAAACTTCATCACTAGTAGTCCGGGTGATCACCTGAAAAGATGATTAATTAGTACAGGTATTATGCCAGTTAACTAATTTATTTAATTATTTCATGCAGTATCGTAGCCTTGACCTAGTCCGAAGGTCTATTGTGACACGTTTTAACGTATGATCTGTGATGTGTACATGATGTTGACGATGATATCCAGTGATCTTCTTGAGAGGTAGATCGTAACACATCCGGGGTTGAGAAAATTTGCAAATTACATTTGAAAATTGAGTTGAAAGATACTCTAAAGTTAAACCCTTTTTCTTCCCCCCTGCTAGGAGTACTTTCACCTCTTGAAATTGAGCTGTCGATTAACACCAATAAGTTGATCTAATCATCTCGTAACATCAACCTACATTCGCATGCAACCTCTTTATGACGGGAGAGGGCACTAGTGGGGTGTTTGGTTGCATGATAAATGAGATTTTTATTTTAATTTTTAAAAATTATAAGAAAACTTGTTAAAATAGGTGTTTGACAACCATGACAATTTTATATTTTGAAAGTGATTTTCTTCTTAAACAAAAAAAGAGAGTCTCACCTCTTTCTTTTTTCTTGTGGTCCCCCACTTTATTTGGTCATGTGTGGTGGTTATTCTTTTTTGTAATCACAATCCTCCATAATTTTATGTCATGAGTTGGTTTACTTTTTATTTTAATACAATTTTTTATCATGAAAATGTACAAAAAATTATCATGCAACCAAACACCCCGTCGGGAAATGGTGCGCGGCTTCGCTGAACCTCTCTCCGTCTCGGTAGTTATCTTAATACAAAGCAATCAGGCAAATTTCTCTGCGAAAAAGAAGAAAGATAGTATTTAAAAACCGACAGAAGCCTGTCGGCAGTTCCCACCGGTCGCCGTCCGCCGCCCCCACCCTCCCGCGCCACACGACGCACCACCCGTCGCCGTCGCCGTCCCCTCGGGCCTCGGCGGCCGTAACAGGACGCCGCCGGCAAGTAGCCACTCTCGACGGCCGGTGGAGCGGCGAGTGCCGCATAATATACCCACCCCCCTCCCCTGTCCCTGTCTGCTCCCTCGAATCCGCCCACCCTGTGGCGGAAAGCGGAGGAGCTTATCTGGATCCGAAAGCGAGCGCCAGTTCATGGGAGAATTATATGCGGTGCCTGCCGGCGGCGGGCCTGGCGGAGCCCGGCCGGAGGGGAGTTGCAGGACCAGTCACCGCTTCACTTCAATCATGAAGAGTGTGCCTCTCGGTCTCTCCCCTCTCCGCCGGCGCTCTCTATCTCTCGCTCGCGTGGTCTCCTCTTGCGTACGCAGTCGGCAATCCGCCGCTCCCATGTCGGCACGGAGGCTCGCTTGCTTGACGGCGACTCCGGGTTGTCCGCCGCACGGCACCAGTTAATCGTATAATAATCATTATTGGACGACGTCTCTCTCGGCGAGATCGATTCATCAGAGAACTCATTTTCGACCCTCTTACGAAATAGTTGATATAGAGTCGTTAAATCATCCTTAAATATTATGAGTTCGATTTACCTCGGCCACTCGACGAAAGAGGTAGTCACAATCCTTAAATATTTAGTCAGAGAATTTAACATGTTCTACTTTTTTTATCTTCGGCATTTAATCCAAATTCGGGTTGAATAAAACCAATACTAATCGGATTAGGAGATGCGGATCCCGTTGTTAATTAATTAATGTTCATACTTACCAAGTATGATCAGGATAGATACATACACCACACACACCACCGGTGATTGTGCTTTGCAACTCATATACAAATAGTTAGAAGCCTATAAATATGATAAAGTGTATATGATACATCACATGCACGATGTATGTAAATGATTATATCTATTTTGTTTTACTTAAAAATATTCAATCACTTAAAAAATATTCAATCTTTTTTATCCCATTCCTACGTTCCCTGCTCGGGTCACGCCAAGTTCAGGCATTATATTAATCTTCTGAGAAGGGGCCCATCTCCTGACAGGGAGAAGCGTACCGAACCCCTGATCGGTGGGCTCGAAGGCCGACATGCATGCTTCTCTCTCTGATACTCTTTTTTTTTTTAAAGAAAGAAAGAAAGAAAATAGAAATAAAATATGTTCTCCGCGGCAAATATTCTCATTTTAGACACAAATATGGGTTAACACGTAAATTTATTTCTGATTAATATAAAAAATTGATCTCGACCTTATCTGCATCGGCTATATATGTATCATCAGCAATATTATCGTTTTCTATCTTCGAAACATGAGTTAAAGTGTGGGATTGCTTTAGGATATGTCTCTTCTATGACATATTCTAATTGATACATATAATTATTAGATGACATGTTTGATTTCAAATATACTTATTTTTCTATCTTTGAAATTAATAGGCTATTCATATGTAATAAATATATATTATTGACTGATCTAACAATTGTGACAACTAGCTAGCTAGCCATCTTCTCCTTCTCCTGAGAGGTCACTGATTCTTAAACTACTTTCTACTAAGTATATTTAACTTTGGAGTTTTTTTAATAGTTCACTAATTTAATCCCTTAATATATCCTCCACTCACTACAGGAAATAAGGTCATTAGCGACGGCTGACCGCCGTCGCTACAAATACAAAAGCCGTCGCCATAAGGCAATAGCGACGGCTTTTCCGCCGTCGTAATCCTGTCGCAAATAAGCCCGTCGCCAATTTTAATGGCGACGGCTAATGATAAGCCGTCGCTTTTAGTATTATTTGCGACCACTAACGCCGTCATAAAGTTTTTAGCGACGGAACAAAGCCGTCGCAAATAAATTTAAACCCGTAATAGACATTAGCGACGGCTATCAGCCGTCGCTATTACCCAATTTACAGTCCCGGCAACACCCGCGGGGGTGCATTTTCTGGTTTTGCGACGGCTTAGAGCCGTCGCTAATACCCAATTTACAGCCCCGGCAACACCCGCGGGGGTGCATTTTCTGGTTTTGCGACGGCTTAGAGCCGTTGCTAAAACCCCCGCGGGGGTGCATTTCCTGGTTTTGCGACGGCTTAGAGCCGTCGCTAATACCCAATTTACGGCTCCCGCAAAGACCCGCGGGGGTGCATTTTCTCGGTTTTGCGACGGCTTAGAGCCGTCGCTAATTTACCCACCCCGCGCCCGGCAGACCCGCGGGGGTGCATTTTTCGGTTTTTGCGACGGCTTAAAGCCGTCGCCATTACATACAGAGTCGTCGCTTAAAGTTAATAATAGCGACGGCTAAAGAAGCCATCGCTAAAACCCATTTTTGGCCCCGTCAACGCCCGCCGGGGTGCATTTTCTGGTTTTGGGACGGCTTTGAGCCGTCCCTATTACAAGAATAGCCGTCGCTTAAACGAACTTTAGGGACGGATGAGAGGAGCCGTCGCAAATAACTTACAGTTTTTTTAAAAAAAAAAATTTTCACACAATTGTATTCTCGTAGCAAGACCTACATACACAAATAATTTGTCGATTTGCCCGATCGAAGCCATTAACATTCATTCATACATAATAAACACTGACATTCTTTAATAAGAAAAGTTCATATTTATAAAACGTATCATTACACAACAACTATCTCAGATACAAATAAATAATAAAAATAGAGTAAACTCTCTCACTCATCCTCCCCAAAAGAACGCTCATCGTCTTCTGCGTCCTCGTCATCGTCCTCCTCCTCCTCGCGTCTCCCGCGCGCCTCTATAGCCTCGGGGTTGGCCTCGAACCAGACGGATCTCGGCAGTGGGAGCCTCATCGTTTAATTGGGCTAACATTTCTTGTGAGCAGCCGTGTCATCGACTCTTGAAACCGTTGACGTTGGGCGTCCGCTGTTGTCGGGAGCGAGTCGATCATCGAGTTTCGTTTCTCGATTTGTGTAGCTTCGAGTATCGACTTTGTCCACCAACTCCTCGGTAGCCCGACCCGCAGAGGTACTCGCACCTCCACCGCATACACCATACCGTGTGTTGCGGGTCCGTCCTCTCCCCCACATCGGATCCGTCCCGCCCGTCTCGCCGAACACGGTGATGAATGCATCCTCAACAAGAGAATGGTCGCTCGGAATTCCGAGCATCCGATTCCTTCCGATCGGGGGCATTCATCAATCGGCGCATCTCATCCTATATAATGTAAATATAAAGTCGGTTGTTATATGAAATAAAAATTGTCTAATGTTGATACAAACAAACATATCATGCGTACACATAACTTCGACGACTTTCCTCGTTGCACCATACGAGGGATCCATCCTCTGCCTCTTTCGTTTGGGTCATTTCGAAGACCTCTGGACGGGTAGGACGACGCCCTTCTTTGTTTGTCTGTTAAGAGAAAACATTATGAACACATTAGTACTATTATCGAGATATACAATAGTGAATAAAAAAAAATTATAAACTTACAAAATCAATCTGCAGCTGATGAATGTTGGTTCTACCTCGCCTATAAGGCATGCTCAAACTATATACATATTATTTTTCTTAATAATAATGTAATGTTTTAAACAATTCGATCCAAGAAGTTCGGTCCGGTTTCATTCGATTTGTGAGCCTTCCGAATCGATGAAATCGAAACAGGGGTTCACACCGAGCCGAAGAAGCCGGATCGTTTAGCTATACGAGTGATCTTTTTGATTCATGCTGACGTATAATTTAAAGAAATCAAGCATAATCTAATTATAAAAGACTTAATACACTACAATACGGCTATTTTTCTAAACAATTTATTACACTAAAATGCTTTCTACTTAATTTGGCATATATCATGATTTCCTAAAAAAATTACATGGTCTCAAAACACACGAGTGCTAGATGATTGACCACACAACTAACCCTAGCCGATATGAAATGAAAGATTTATCAATAAACATCCACTTTTCATAAGACTTTAAAAAAATTCAAATAGAAACTAATGAATAAAATAATTTCGGGCTAGAATATACCTTGGAGGATAATGCCCGACAGATGTAGCGAGGGAGGGCGCCGGGCAGACCGGCGGCGGCGCAACAAGCAGGCGGCGCGCCGGCGCAAGGAGGCGTGGCCGCGGCGGCGCAAGGAGGCAGCGCGGGCGGCGCGGGCGGCGCCGGCGGCGGCGGCGGCAGCGCGTCGAGATCAAGCGGGGGGGGGAGAGGGAAGGTGCCGACGGGGTTTTGTAAACCCCACGTATTGGCGACGGCCGGCCGTCCTATTTGGTACGTTTAAGTACAATAGCGACGGCCAGCCGTCGCAAAATTAGTCGACCGTTGAACGGCTGACTATGCGACGGCTTCGAGCCGTCGCTATTAACTAGCTGGCGACGGCCTATCGCGAGTCGTCGCCATTAACCCGGACCGATGGGTGTTCCGGGTGCATTTTCTGGTTTGGCGACGGCTTAGGCCGTCTCTAATAAGCGATATTGCGACGGTCTCATAGAGCCGTCGCTTATATCTTTGTATTTGTCGACGGCTTTAATAGGGACGGCTTTAGCCGTCGCAATTAACTCTTATAGAGACGGCTTAATAAAGCCGTCGCCATTAAACCGTCCCTAATAACTTTATTTCTTGTAGTGACTCCACCAATGTTACTTATCTTAATGTTAGGTTTTCATACCTCTCTAATCTGACTTTAACGTATCTTCCAACAAGCTAACGCACCAGCGTGTAACGTGTAGGCTGGAAGGGCGGCAATACCATCCGAAGCTAGCTAGAACAGCGTACATGTGGCCAGCCGGAGGTGACATTGGAATATGATAATAGAAAACAACCAGCTAGCAGGAAGAAACGGTGGGAGCCGGCAAGTGGGCTCTGTCGCCGACTACCGGCCACACCTCCGCGTCGCCGTCCTTCCCCCAAACCGGAAGGCCACCGGCGGTTCTCCTCCCACCGTTTCCCACCGCCCTCCGCGTATAAAAATTCCCATTTTTTCTTCTTCTCCGTCTTCTTCATCCTCACGGCCCGCTCTGCATCGATCCCCGCACCCGATCCCGATCCCTTGGTTCTCGACTCTGTGGGAAAGATCCGACCGGGAGCATAGCATGGTGAAGAGGAGCAGAGACGAAGCCGGGTGCGCCCGGCAGGGGACACCCGCCGCGTCGCCGCCCCCAAAGCGCCGCAGGGAACCGGCGGTGAGGGTGGAGCCGGAGGCCAAGGGCGGCTGCGACGCTGGCGACCCCGTGGCCCCCAACGCGCAGGTGGCCGAAGAGGGGGCGTCTGCGTCTGCATCCGCCGGCTCGGCGGCGGCGGCGGCGGCGGCGGAGCTGCCCAGGTGGTGGCAGCTGTGGGTGGGGAGAGGCGGCGGCATGGTGGTCGACTGCGAGGAGCTGCTGTGGGGGTGGTTCCCCTTCGTGGACGAGGACTTCGCCGCCGACGGGGAGAAGGCGGGTTGGCTGTCCATATGGGGCGATGATGTCGGGTGGCGGCGGCCGGACGGGCTCGGCCACGATATTTAGCCGCCGATCAAGCCGTCGTATGAGAGATTCCAAGGTAGGGCCGGCGGCGCCCGTCGCCGTCCAGTCCAGTGGTAGGGAGAGACAAGAACCCGGCAAGGGACACTCTCGGACGCTGTTATCCATTTTCTCCGGCTGATCCGCACCGGAGAAAGGGAGAGCTCCCTTCTCTCTGTTTCCTTGTGCATGAATATACATACCCCTGCGATAGGGATATGATCAAGGGAACCCAACCCTAGATTACCGGCGAAAGATATTGAGATCACCGGGAAGAGATTGTTGCATGGCACGGCACTTGCTTGTTCATATCGTTCGCTCCTCCCCTGCCAGGATTGGGCGCTGCGTCGCTCACTAGCTACTCACAAGAAATATATATATGTATCATATTTGTGGTTTAAATCTACTGCAAAAACCTCGTCCTAAATCACATTTATGAGGCCATATTTTGTAACTGCATCTAACACCTTTGCCGCACTATCGATTTCGAAACAGATATTATTATAAATCATCGATAAATGTTTTTAGTGCTTGACTAGCAATGTTGATGTTTTGGCACAAGCAAAACAGGAAACGTAGCAATTTGGTGTTAGTTTCGATATTAATATTTTATTCTTTACGAATGTTGATATCAAATTAATATAACATCACTTTTTTATATTCTAACCAAGGTGCGCATTAGCTTCTGTTCGAGGTCGGTTTTGACCCAGGAAGTAGGTTCTTTCGGAGAGCTTTTAGAAACTGGAACTCTATCATGTTATGTATGATGTCACGGTCACTTGTATATTACAAATGTCTGTGGGCTGTGCCCTAGTGGACACCGCCCCTCCCCTCAAATACGGCCCCTCATTTCTGATTAGAACTTTAATCTCTGGTTAAGATTTGTGCACCTTTAATCTCTTTCATTAGGTGATGACAAATTTAATCAAGTGATTTTGGAACAAGAGAATTAAAATAAAACAAGCATGCCTTACATGACACTGGTTTCAGGGAACTGCCTAGCCCTTTCTGTACAGTTGGATCAATGCATTGTCTAATTCAACACTAATGGGGTGTTTGGTTGCATGATAATTGAGGTTTTTATTTTAATTTTTAAAAATTGTAAGAAAACTTGTTAAAAGAGATGTTTGGCAACCATGACAATTTTATGTTTTGAAAGTGATTTTCTTCTTAAACAAAAAAAGAGGGTCTCACCTTTTCTTTTTTCTTGTGGTCCCCCACTTTATTTGGTCATGTGCGGTGGTTACTCTTTTTTGTAATCACATCCCTCCAAACATGACAATTTTATGTCATGAGTTTATTTACTTTTTATTTTAATATAATTTTTTATCATGAAAGTGTACAAAAAATTATCATGCAACCAAACACCCCATAAGTAACACTTTATTTTCTTGCAAGAAATTTTTTTACAAGAATAATACTTTCTTTTTTTGCAAAATTAACAGAATTTGATAGGAGTCAAATTACTCAAATCTGACTTTCGGAGATCAAAGTTGGAGTTTTGAAAACTCAATTTCCGACGTAGTGAGGTCAGAGTTTGAAAATCTGACTTACAAAAAAATGAAGTAAAATTTTTTTGACTCCAACTTACGACATCAATCATCGTCCATTGGCCATTCCTCTTGTTTGGTTTACTTCCCATCTTAAAACTCCTAGAAGTCGGATTTGATCGAGTTATTCTTGCAAATAAAATTTTCACTTGATTAGTATCGAAGTGTTATCTAGTTTTGCAAAAAAAAAAATAGTATATAAATATATGTTACGCTCGCAAATAAAATTTCACAGTGTGTTACTTTAGAAGAAACCTCCTTGTCAAATGGCTCCGGGCATCATTTGTAGTGTAACTCAAGAGCATGTTTGGTACAGGATTAATTCGGAGATAGACTTAGGTGACGTTTGATTAGGTTTAATATGAAAATCTTAACTCTTAATTTTACTGTTAAGATAGTGATACAATATGTTTATCTTAATTCGGACATTTTAAGACATTTTACTTAGATAACCGAAAGTAATTGTAATTTGGCGGCGATAACAATTATAAGACATTTTACTTAATGTACAGAAGTCTAATGTCTCGCTTGTTTGATTGTTTGAACTTGATTGTTTCGCTTGTTTGATTGGACTGAACAGAAGTCTAATGTCTGTTTCGGTTAGACATTGGGTAATTCGGACTGTTTAGATAAACATAATTGTTATCTAAGACATTTTAGACATTATAACTGTTTCGGTTATAATTGTTATCGCGGCCGAATTACATTTTAAGACATTTTACTGTTAAGCTATTCGTACAGTGACATTTCAGCTGTTTATCTAAACAGTCCGAATTACCCAATGTCTAACCGAAACAGACATTAGACTTCTGTTCAGTCAAATCAAACAAGCCCTTAATCTTGTACCAAACACCCCTAAATGTCTGCGCGCTGCGCAGGAAAGAATTAATCAACTGCTTCTTTTTACCACCTCCGATGTTACTCTTGATCATCAGGACAGACTTTCATACGATCTATATATTAACCATGTGGGCAACCGTACGATGATCAAGGACACTGCGGCCGTGTGATTAAGGTCAGCCAGGTTGGTTAAGTTGCGATCACACGAACTGATCACCGATGATATCAGAACGGATAAGGACCAAACGAGAGAGAGAGAGAGAGAGCCTCGAACGACGTCGAGGATAAGACGGGATCTCCGTCGACGCCGTTCCCCACCCTCCTCGGGCGCTAGATTCACATTAAAAATGAACACCATTTCCCCTTCTTCTATTCTGGCCCGCGGTCAAGGGTGTTCAGCTCGTCCCGTCCCCCCCTCCGTCCATGCACGTGACCTGGTCTGGTCGTCTCCCCGCCCGCCGTTGGCGGCCAGGCCGCTGGCTGCGTTTCCGTGGCCGGGTCGTCGCCACGCGCCAGCCGTTCGCGGCCGGGCCACCCGCCGTCGAGCGGGCGGAGGCAGAGAGGCCAGTGGGCCGCGTGCACTCCCATCATCGGACAGGAGGAGGGCGAGAGGGATATCCCACTTGTCGGCCGCCGCCGCCGCCGCCGCTCTGTGAGACGGCGGAGGCATCGATCCGGTGCACCTCCCCGGCACGGGTTCCGACCTCAAAAGATCGGTGTCGGCAAGGCAGCGTGTGGCGGTGGTACGCCGGACCGGCCGGACCACAGATATCCGAATAAGAGAATCAACTTAATTATTTTTAACTAATATTTTTTTTTAATATTCGATTGAATTTTCATGAATTCGTGTCCCGTTCCGTCACACACCCTGTTGTGCTTTTTTTAGGCATGACCGGAATTGATCTAGCTTAGCGCCGTTAAAGTAATGGAAATATTTGAAGAAGTTTCGCTTAGTTTTGATGTGATATTTAGACTTTTCTTCTTTCAACAGGGGGCGTTGGACGAGAAAGTATGTGTATGAACAAAATGTGTTGTATAAAAAAGTGTATCGATTTTGATATTGATACTAATCTTTAAAAATATCAATATCAATAATAATATGATATCATTTTTGATACTCAAACTAGATTATTAATGGGGTGTTTCGTTGCACGATAATAGAGATTTTTATTTTAATTTTTAAAATTTATAATAAATTTTGTTAAAAGAAGTGTTTCACAACCATGACAATTTTATGTTCTGAAAGTGATTTTCTTCTTAAACAAAAAAAGAGAATCTCGCCTCTTTCTTTTTTCTTGTGATCTCCCACTTTGTTTGAACATGTGCACTAGTTACTCTTTTTTGTTGTCACATCCCTTCAACCATGATAATTTTATGTCACGAGTTGATTTACTTTTTGTTTTAGTATAATTTTTTACCATAAAAATGTACAAAACATTATCATGCAACCAAACACCCTGTAAGGATTAGAGTCATCCTTTTAGCTCAACTCATGTCATTAAATGAATAAAAAATCAGGTATGATGTCGATGTACTTTTCTTGTTATATTTTTAGATTTTTTTTGTTCGATTCAATTTTCACTAAAAATACATCTGATGTGATTGGTTTTAGTGGTTAGAAACTTCTCAGTGCTCATTATGCTTTGAATATTTCTTTTAATTATTTATTTTTTGACGGCCTACCATATATATCTATGGAGACTGTCTTTGTAACAAATATATATCCTCATAAACCTCTCCCTCTTTGAATATGATGACGAAAAGGATATTTTTATGTGACAGTCCTCTCATTCTTTGCATTTAAAATTGGAGCAAGTATCAAAAGATATTTGCACTGTTTTATCACGCATTAAGTATTTTAAATTTCTTGACCACCCACTAAACTCGGTCATAATAGGTGGACCTGGTATGAATTTTCAGTTCAATGTATCAGCCTGTCCTAACTTTTGTCGTCTTCCTCTCCTCCTCTTATAAATAGAGGTTCTTGCCTTCTTCCCGGTTCTCACCCCCTCCTACTCAACGAACCCGGGAGGAGCGAAGGAGCTCCGACGGTCGAGGGAAGGACGACGATCGATGAAGCGGGGTAGAGATGGAGCTGGGAGCGCTGCCGGGGTGAACCAGCAGGCCAAGCATCGCAGATTCCTAGAACCGTCGGCGAGGATGCATTGCGGGGCCTCCTCGCCGGTCGCCGGAGGAGCAGCTGCCGAGGTCGCCGGAGAGACGGGGGAGAAAGGGATGCCGCAGGCTGCAGAGTCGGCGGCGGCGGCCGTCGACGGCGGCTCTCATGCGGCGAAGGGAACGGAGGTGCCGAGGTGGTGGCAGCTATGGGTGGGGAGGGAAGGCGGTAATCTGTGTGCGGCGGTGGACTACGAGGAGCTGCTTCGAGGATGGTTCCCCTTCGTGGACGAGGACTTCTCTCCCGACGCACAGGAGGTGGGGTGGCTCTCCTTCTCCATATGGGAGCACGACGCCATGCGTGCGGGTCAGCTCGGCGGCGGCGACCTGCGGCGGAAGCAAAACGTGGGCACTCCCGGCCGGCCTGTGCATGTTACGGATTTCTGTACTGGTTGATTAATTTCGAAGAAACAAGAACAGGCGCATGCTTGGACTGCTGGTTCACCCGGCCGGAAGCGCTCCCTCTTTCTCTATCCCGCTTCATCGATCGTCGCTCTTCCCTCTCTCGACCGTCGGAGCTCCTCCGCTCCTCCCGGATTCGTTGAGAAAGAGGGTGAGAGAACTGGGAAGAAGCCATGGACCGATCTTTCTCAGAGGAGGCGAGGAAGGCGACAGAAGTTAAGGACAGGCTGATACATTTAACCACCTATGATGACCGAGTTTAATTAAGAGGTGGTTCAAAAATTTAAAATACTTGATACGAGACAAAACAGTGCAAATATCTTTGGATACTTGCTCCAATTATAAATGCAAATAGTGATAGGACTGTCACATAAGAATTAATATCCTTTTCATCGTTATATTCAAAGAGTGAGAGGTTCATAGATATATTTTTCTTACAACGATACTCTCCGCATACATATAGTAATGTTTTAGAATATTTTTAACATACTTAAAAGAGAAACAATCTAAAATATGAACAAAAATTTGACGGTGTCAGTTCCGACGTAGAAGAAGAATAGAGGTTTTGCGATAGACATTTTGATGAAAGAGTTTATGGCCAGTTGGGTAACTCTATCAAGATGTGATGTTGATGGAGGTGAAGAAGTAATGTTTAGATATTGATATTACTTTTAAAATTGTTGAAAGAAAAGCTTATATAAATCAATACATGTTTAAACATGTACCGAAAATGATAGTCTTCCCGGCGGCAAAAAACCACCCCATTGTAAGCTACTCACGCCTGAAACCTCCTCCCTACGGCGAAGCCCGTCTCCGCCGCCGACCTCCCTCTCCCCAACCAAAGCCCCCTCTCTGTGGCCACCCCCTCTGTAGCCAAAGCCCCCTCTCTGCAACCGACCTCCCTCTATGTACGTAGTCAAAGCCCCCTACTTGCGGCCATCCTCTCTGCAGCCAAATCCCCCTCTCCCATGCCGACCTCTTCT
Organism: Cryptocoryne crispatula var. balansae; assembly: GCA_036172225.1. NCBI lineage: Eukaryota > Viridiplantae > Streptophyta > Magnoliopsida > Alismatales > Araceae > Cryptocoryne > Cryptocoryne crispatula. The sequence continues at coordinate 4,906,389 of CM069935.1, forward strand.
CCACGGCGGAAGCCGCCTCTCCGTGACCAACCTCTTCTATACGGTGAAGCCCCCCTTCACAGCCGACTTCCTCTCCGTGGCGAAGCACCTCTCCATGACTGACCTCCCTCTCTGCAGCCAAGGCCCCCTCTTTGAGGCCATCCCTTTTATAGCCGAAGCACCCTTTGAGGGACCTTCATAGTGGAGGATTATGTGCGCCCGTTTGGCACCGAAGGTGGGAGAGTTCCGCAAAATGAACCCAACATGTTGAAAGCATACCAATGATAATGGTGAATGATTTATTATTTTGACGTAGTACCAGTTTTGATACTCTAACAAAATAGGGCCTCGTCAAATGTTTCCTACTTTCCTTTGTTCCTATGAAAAGCAATTAAGGTTTATAGGGTGTTTGGTTGCATGATAATTGAGGTTTTTATTTTAATTTTTAAAAATTGTAAGAAAACTTGTTAAAAGAGGTGTTTGACAACCATGACAATTTTATGTTTTGAAAGTGATTTTCTTCTTAAACAAAAAAAGAGGGTCTCACCTCTTTCTTTTTTCTTGTGGTCCCCCACTTTATTTGGTCATGTGCGGTGGTTACTCTTTTTTGTAATAACATCCCTCCAAACATGATAATTTTATGTCATGAGTTGGTTTACTTTTTATTTTAATACAATTTTTTATCATGAAAGTGTACAAAAAGTTATCATGCAACCAAATACCCCATTAGTGATAAAAAACTAGGCAAAAATATTGTAATGAAGACTCTCTCTCTCTCTCTCTCTCTCTCTCTCTCTGACGGAATGACTAAGTAAATCCAAATCCAATATGACATCGGAGCTTAATTGGGTGTTTGGTTGTGCAATATTGTTTATTCTTTATGATAAAAATTTATATTGAAATAATATATAAGTCAGCTAAAGATATCTAGCTTTCATACAATGTGGCATATGATATGACAACAAAGTGAGTGATTAGAACTGTAAATGGGTTGGATTCGGGTCGGATTCTTTAGGATCCGAATCCGAATCCAACAAGTAAAACCCAGATCCGGTACCTGATCCAATGAAAAAATGCTTTTCGGATTCGGATCAATACCTAAATTCGAAAACACATATCGGGTTTAGGTGAACCTATTGTCCTGACGAGCGGTGATGCTCGCCATCGGAGGCTCGCGGTGGGGTGCTCGCCTTCGGAGGCTCGCCGGCAGCAAGGGGAAAGCAGAGGGGGAAGGGGGGCTTGCGCAGGGCGAAGGGGGGAGGGGCACTCGCCAGCTGGGGGGGGCTCCGAGGTGGCTCGGCGGGGGAGTCGCTGCCGGGCCTGGATGGGGGGAGGGGGGTCGCCATCGGAGGCTCGCCGACAGCGGGGGGCTTGCGCAGGCGAAGGGGGAGGGGCACTCGCCACCGGGGGGGGCTCCGGAGGTGGCTCGGCGGGGGAGTCGCCGCCGGGCTGGATGGGGGGAGGGGGTCGCCATCGGAGGCTCGCCGACGGCGGGGGAAAGCGGAGGGTGAAGGGGGCTTGCGCGCGGGCGAAGTGGGGAGAGGCACTCGTCGGCGGGGGGCTCGGAGGTGGCTCGGCGGGGGAGTCGCCTGCCGGGCTGGGGTCACGGGACTCGCGGCGGGTGCTTGCCATAGGAGGGGGCTCGTGGAGGGCGGAAGTGGGGAGGGGTGCTTGTCGTGCGTGGGGGCTCCGAAGGGGACTCGGCGAGGGGAGGTGGCTCGCCGAGGGAAGTTGCCGTCGGGCGGGGAGGGGGTCGCCGGCGGAGGGAGCTCGCGGCGCGGGGGCTCGTAGAGGGGGAAGGGGGGCTCGTCGGCGGCAGGGGGTTCGCAGGTGAAGCCGCTAGCGCGTCTCCGGGGACGACGGCGAGGACACCTGTGCGGCAGCCCAGCGCCTCCGCCTCGACGGGGGTCAGCCGCGCAGCGAATCCCCATCGGGTTCTCAGGCGTAACCCGGTACGTAAATTTCAAAATTTTTTCAAATCGGGCATATTAAAACCCGAAATTGTGACCTGCCAGGGGTATCGATCTAATGCTCAAACCCATTTTTTAAAATCGGGTTCAGGCCGGATGATGGATTTACTGTATCCATTTACAGGTCTATGAGTGATGACAACATATAACTATAAGAGGTGGGAGTAGACCCCCCACCTATGGCAAGCACCCGCCGCGAGTCCCGTGACCCCAGCCCGGCAGCGACTCCCCCCGCCGAGCCACCTCCGGAGCCCCCCCAGTCGACGAGTGCCTCTCCCCACTTCGCCCTGCGCAAGCCCACCTTCACCCTCCGCTTTCCCCCCGCTGTCGGCGAGCCTCCGATGGCGACCCCCTCCCCCCCCATCCGGCACGGCGGCGACTCCCCCGCCGAGCCACCTCTCGGAGCCCCCCCCCCCGGTGGCGAGTGCCCCTCCCCCTTCGCCCGCGCAAGCCCCCTTCACCCTCCGCTTTCCCCGCTGTCGGCGAGCCTCCGATGGCGACCCCCTCCCCCATCCAGCCCGGCAGCGACTCCCCCGCCGAGCCACCTCGGGAGCTCCCCCCCCCCCCCCCCGGCGAGTGCCCCTCCCCCTTCGCCTGCGCAAGCCCCCTTCACCCTCCGCTTTCCCCCGCTGTCGGCGAGCCTCGATGGCGACCCCCTCCCCCCATCCAGCCCGGCAGCGACTCCCCCGCCGAGCCACCTCTGGAGCCCCCCCCAGCTGGCGAGTGCCCCTCCCCCCTTCCCCCTCTGCTTTCCCCTTGCTGCCGGCGAGCCTCCGAAGGCGAGCACCCCACCGCGAGCCTCCGATGACGAGCATCACCACTCGTCAGGACAATAGGTTCACCTAAACCCGATATGTGTTTTCGAATTTAGGTATTGATCCGAATCCGAAAAACATTTTTTCATTGGATCAGGTACCGGATCTGGGTTTTACTTGTTGGATTCGGATTCGGATCCTAAAGAATCCGACCCGAATCCAACCCATTTACAGTTCTAGGTGGGAGACCACAAGGGAAAAAAAGAAAATAATTCTCTATGAAAATGAATAATTGTCAAACACTCTTTTTAACAAGTTTTGCTACAAAATATACTTTTTGTAACAAGAAATTAATTTGTCATACAGCAAAACACCCCATAAAATTTGGGGTGTTGTCAAAGTCTTACTTGAGGGGATCTCTTGGTGAGGCACAATACTGCAAATCTTTTCGAGTGCTTTTGATTATTTGCCTGATTAGATTGACCATGATTTGATTTGGAGTTGCACAAACATGAACCATATTATCAAAATTAAATAGAGTGAATGCGTGTATTTTTATTACAGATATCAACATAATTTATATATTTTTATATAGCAAAAGTATTTAATGATTAGCGTTCTACAATTCGTTTTCTATATGCATATATGCATTATATCGAAAGTAAATGGTCCAAATTGAACTAAATCATGTTATTAGATTTAATTTTTTTAGTTCGAAAGTGGATTCAATTTTACTTGGTTTGATAAAGAAAAGATGTTCTTCAAACGTAGCCAAACCAACGTGAAACAACTCTCTACATAAATTTTGCGGTTGACCCTCTTAAGTCGATCATAAGAATTGTTTGGTTTGTTGTAGAACATCTTAAACAGCTGTATTTACGTGTGTTTTGCATGTTTGATTTACTTGAAAGATATTCATCTCTAAAAATGTTTTACATAAAATAAAAATATTTGATTTTTTTACTATTTTACAACTTTTCATTTATTAATTTCTAAAACATTAATTTGTGGATAATGATTCACAAACATTTAAACGAAAATATCTTCAGAAAATTTATTTACAAACAATTAAACAGTAGAATATATTTTAGATTTCTTTGGAAAAATACTTAGACAAAAATGTTTTATTTTGAATTTTCCAAATGGACCCTAAAACCGTGCCATGTCTATTCTTTTTCACAAACTTGTGAAATCAGATGGAATCTTGAATCAATTCGACAAGTAGTTCTAAACTTAGCTCAATAAAAATTAAACTTGACTAATTTATCATGTTAAATAATTAAATTTAAATAAATGAATAAAACTCATGAACAGCCTCGTTAAATATTTGATTAAATATTTATTTAAAAATTAAATTATGAATATCATTATCATAGTTGTATAATATTATTTAAATCTATTAAATTAATTAAAATAAATCTATTTGAGTTTAAACTTATATTTATCTTAGCTAAAATTCAAAGTTCATACAGAACCTCAAATTCGGGTTTCATAGATGAGTTTAGATTGGGCTTAATTAATTTCAGGTATGAGAAATGAATTCATGTAGATTTTGATTCAAGTTTGGAATAAGCTTGAGTCGAAGCTCTATTCATGATCACGTTCAAATTTAGCTCGATTAGATTGCAAAGACAAACTTAAACACTAGTCTAGCAAGAGCTTGAGCTCAAACTTAAGCAAAAAGATTAATAAACCAAACTTAGGTAACATACTACTCAACTTAGTTCAAGTCATTTGCACCCCTAATTAATGAGAATGTTCTACCTTTATAATATATGTTTAACTAAAAAGGGCTCACATATGACCAGTTACAAATGAAGATGGAGTCAGTAAAATATAGAAGTAGCCTGGCCCGTATACTATACAGGATGGTTACCAAAATTTGAACAGAGCTTTGTAAAATGTAGATAGATTAATATATTATGTTATTGAACTTCTTAATGATCATAAATGAGTCGATTTTAATAAATGTGAGTTGTGAAAGTAGTGAGCTTTCCTTGAAATAACTTATGACCTATCTGGTCAAAGGTGTATTGAAACAACGGGAGTTGCCAAAAGGTGTCAGGCTCTTAGTTTTACTTTTAAAATTCATTGTATACTAGACTCTTTCTTCCTATATATATATATATATATTAATTATATATATAGGTCTACAGCCCTATTGGAATTGATATTAACGAGGGCTGTCTCTACTCTCGACAAAACCTTCCTTTGGAGGACCTTAATCACTGTGAGGCAATCAAGCTGCTTTATTTCCCTTCGGCCTTCCACCATAACTTGATTTAATAGGTGTTTATTAGATATATATATATCTAGTTTTTGTTATTCCTATATCAAGCATTTGGGAGACTATGTGCTTGATTTCTCCTTTGTGTTGTCCTACTAGCTAGCTTGGTGTTTCTAATCTGCACTTGTGGTGGATCAAGATCAACTATCTTCTTTGTCCGCTTAAAATGGTCGACATTATTTGTAGTCAGAAACGTAAATCATATTTCTTTCTAGACGCTGAGCGAAAACTTGATAAGAGAGAAATTCACACATCAATTTCATCAAGATGCAGCAGCGATCGAGTTTGTTCCCATCAGAAATATATTAATAGTTTTATATTTTGTAATTTTATTTAAAATATAATTTGATTATATTTTAATGCTGACTCGTAGCAGCACAACCCAGATCACTGATAAGTCAATGTAACTCATGGTGCCCCAAAGGCCCAACTGCAGAAGTTTGGGCTGATCACAACGAGCCCATCTAGGCCCACCTCGCGGAAATATTTAAAGGTTGCTTTCCGGGTTGATAAACGACTACCAAGCTTTTCTCCCCGTGAATAAGCCAAAAGCAGGGTTGAACAGTAGAATCAAAATTAAAAGTAAAAGTAAAATCGGTAACAGCAACAAAGTATGAAAAGTAGAAGAAAACAAATTGTGGATAATAGACAGAGCACATATATTGCCATTTGCCTCCGACCTCCGCCACAAATTTAATTAGAAGATGAAGGTATTTGAGAAAATGTATAGATTGTCAATGTCAAAGATGTTTGGTAAAATATGTGATCTCTCTCTCTCTCACACACACACAGATCCTCCGGCTGTTGTCCTTCGTCAAAGATATATGCACATGCTCTGGTGCTTGAATGAGTTTAAGAATGGAGGGCATGTCTTTCGTAGGGTGTGTTCGTTTGAGATTATACATTTAACAGATTTTTAACTTCAAAATCCCCAACAATATAAAATCTCATCCAAACGCATTATATTCCTGTTTTGGCTTTTAGAATATGATGGTCGAGTTTAGACTTTCAGGAAAGAGAGGGGAAAGCTCTTCTCTGGTCTCATCTTTCAAACTTTATTAAGGGCTAGATCATGCAAAATATGTATCAATTATTACAAAAGCTACTTCTTTAGAAAAGTGGACGCGGGGAGATGAATATAGTTCGTGTATTCTTTCTTCAATAATCTCAACCAAGTACGTATATATGTATATATACAACAATTAAAGGAGAGAGTCTAGCTTGTTAGCGGCAAGCTAGTTAAATAGGGCTCCAATGGACACGCCGCTCCCTCTAAGTAGGAGGTACGCGGCATCCTCAGGTCATTTATTTATCAAGGAGCAACCTCAAATACATTTCCGTACACCATTAGAAGTTGAATAAAAAATAACTTCGCTGTTTTCGCTTTAAATCCACGATATTCATCTTAAAAAACGTAGGTAGATGCCAGATAGGCTTGCTTTACGCCTACACCGACCAATAGGAGGGCTCCCTTTAAGTAGGCGGTACGGCAGAGAAGCAACGGCAGAGAACGCCCGGCCGCTCGCCGGCTAGAATTGCAGCCGGCTCAGCCGTTGCCCGGTCCGCGAGAACCGGCGGTCGCGGCCTGCGCCTGGCACCGGATCGCGTACGGCGGTGCTGCAGGATAAAGTCACGTGAACGATCGCCGACGATCGGGTGGGGCTCGCCGAGGACCGTCAGATTCATCTGCCCTCGTCGTCTGATGAGACGGCAGAGAAAAAGGGGGTCGGGGCATTAAAAATAATTTACGTGATTAACCAACCGCCATCCTAATCCATATAATCGGCCATCTGCCGAATAGTTTGAGATTATCCGAACCAGAGTGAAGAGGACGGTAGACAGTACTCCCCCATCAACTCTCCTTCGGGACGAGTTTAAGACGGAAGATTAATACAATGACGTCCTGTTCTAAAAAATAAATAAATGTATTAGGTCGGGAGAACCATCATGATACGCGACCTAATATTCAAGCGATCTAATTCAATAGTTACTTATGACATCGGGTTAAAAGACTTGGGGTACGTGATTTGTGTACGATGGTCACCGAGACGTTCCCGCTCAGACGCATCAGCTAGACGACAAAGAGAAAGGCGCGGGGCGCGCGGGTACACAGAAGAGCCGTACCGGAAAAGGGGGGGAGGGAGTCTGCTCGGCGCCCTTCGTCGTATTGTAATGAAGACATTTTATCGAACACCTTCCGTGCATTGCTGTGCCGCGCCCGTAAACCAGACCCAAAGCAAGGCCGACGGGGCGCCGTGCCACGGCGCCTCCTTTCTTCCGCCGTGCGTCGTGCCCGCCCGGAGATAGCACGATGACTTGGCGCGGCGGGTGGAACCGGCGCGCGGAGAAACGGACAGGCCGGAGCGCATTTATTCGCAATTCATTTGATATCACCGTCACCTAATCCGTGATGTAAATCGTTTTTTTCCTAGATGCTACAAAACTGATAAATTTATCGTCGACGGCTGACAGCAGTGAATAAAAGTGCGAGATTTTTTTTTATATACCTAATGGCCTGTTTGGTTAGAGTATCAAAAAGGATACTATATTAGTATTGATATTGATATCTCTAGAAGATGAAGTATCAATATAAAAATTGATACAAGTTAACACTTGTATTACATGACATGTGTTGTTTACGATACAAATTTTAAAATTGATACTATTAGCCAAACACTTCAAGGTGATTACCAACAATATCAATTTTAAAATTAATAGTGATAGAGATGTCTAATAGTGTTACCAAACAGGGCATAAGTTCTTGAAATCATTTAGGGGCTTGACGCAGCGCCCCACCGGGAAAAAGGAAGGGAGGGACCCTCTCCGGCGGTGGCTGGAATGGAATGATGCCAGGCGACGCGTCCCCGGCATCCAGACTCGTACGTTCAAACGGGTTATCGCGCACGCAAGGGGTGGGGGGGGGGCGGAGCGTGGCCCATCGGCCCCCGCTGGCGCCATTATCAGTGTGACCGTTGTCGTCGTTCTTCGAGGGCCCCGGCCGGCTGGACAATACGTCGAACAAGTGGCGTGCGCCGTCGCTTTCCGGCGGATAGGCTGGAAGATTTTGGGGGCTGGGGGGAGACGTGCGCGGTTGGGAAGACGGCTCCGCGCTGCCCCCACGGGATGGACAGCTACCGCCCGGCTGCTATCGCCCCGGGAGCCGTCCACGGAGCTCGCGGTCGCCGGCCCTGGCCGCCGCCGCCTGCTGCATCTCGTCCTCAAATCCGGAACGCTCGACGGTCCGCGCTCCACGTTCGAGATCTTTGGACCGAGCGGAGGTCGTCGCCCTCGGCCGGAAGGCGCCGGAAGGCCGAGGTGAACGGTAAGCCCCCCCGCGGTCGCCGTCGTCCACCGTCCGGCTGCTTCGCCCGGCCCCAGAGCCGGTGGCGTCGTCCTCGGAAGGGGCTGACGCACGGGGAGATCTTTGCGTTTTGAGTTCTTCACCCTCGGGCGAGCCCTCTTCTTCTGATTAGAGAGCGCGAAAGGAGATCTGGAGATTATTTTCGAGGCGTGCAGCAAAGATCTGGAGCTCTCTGCAAGTGCGAATTGTGATTGTTCTTATCTGTAAGAAGGGCATAGAACAATTGTGAGCTATATATATATATATATATTAAGGTTGCTCAGATCTGATTCCTGTCAGCAGATTGATTTCATTGTGAGGTGGAAGTTTCAGTATAAAACTGCTCAGTTCATATAAATTACCATGTTTGACTGGTCTCGTCTTCTACAATTGGTACTTTCCTTGTAAGCTCTCGGGTATAGAAAATACAAGAAGGTCTAACGTATAAATATGATACACCTGATGTGATAGAAGTCTTAACCTTCGCACTATAAACATCTAGCCCCTGACAATATCAGAATTAATATTCCACCTACGAGAATATGAATATGAAGACTAATACGATATCAACGTGAATTTTGTGGTACTCCAATATGACAAGCGGCTCGCATAGGCCTCCACTGGAACGTCTCTATAATGCTCGACACCAAGTTGTCTTACATGTCTTTGATTTTGGCGTCTTCTATCCAATATATATATATGCTCCTTGATCGTGATATTTTTTTTTCATTTTAATGGCATAATATGCTATGATAAATATTAATAATGACATACAGCTTTTTTTAAGTTACAAAGCAAGAACAAGTTGTTTTTGGGAGACAACTATAAAGCTATTATACATATGTCTACAACTCACATTACAAGAAAAAAAAAAGAATATTGGTGACCGTTACTGTCATCAATAGCTTTGTAGTTCTGACCCCCCCCCCCAAAAAACTTTATGGTTGTCCCTAAAAATCATCAGAAAAGTTATGAATAAAGCCATCGTCAATAGTGTTGAAGACAGCTTTAACAAAATCCTTAACTAAAAATCTTATTTGAAGCTGCTTTAATTCGTTCCCAATGGAATAACTCATATATACCTATGAGAACGCCCATATTTGCATATTCACGCTTGTAATATCTACGCATACTATATTTATATGTAAGTTTAGGGGTGCAAACAAACCATGATATTAGACAAGTAACTCGAATCTTGACTCGATAATGATTCAACTTGACTTTTTTATTATGTTAAACAAACTTAACAAAAACTAAAACACAATTCATTAAAAGAGTCAAGATTGAACTCAACTAGAAAAACTCACAAGTAAATCGATTACATATTCGATTTAATATTTATCAAATAATTTAAATTATAAATATTAATATAGTTATATATTATCACATAAATATTTAAAATAAATAAAATAAATTTTTAGTTGAATGTAAATTTAGATTAAATTTTATAAATGAGTTACAGTTAGAGATTTAGTTTCACTTTGATTAATTTTGAGTTTTATAAACAAGATTTTATCAAGTATAAAGTTGAATATGGAATGAATTTGAGTCCAACAAGATTGACAACAAGACTTAGGGTCTGTTTGATTAGACTTAATGAACATCTAAAGACTGATTCGGTAAGACGTCAGACTTTTTTGGTTGTTTGGTAAAATCACTTATTTAACCTCTAATTTGATGTCAGAAATCTGAAAACGGTCTGAAAGATTCAGATATTTTTCTTAGCTTTTTTCGATTCAGACCTAGGGCAGAACTCGACGGGCCGACACGCTCACGGCGGCCTCTGGGCGGAGGCAACTGGAGCCTCTTCCTCGATTCGTCCTCCGCCATCTCCGGGCGCCTCGAAAGTCCACCCTTTCCGCCGGAATCGCAGCACAAACTGAAGAGCAGAAGCGGCGACATGGCTCTGTCTTTGTCCGCCCAGGTTCGCAGGAGAAGAATTTCCGCCGCTCAGAAAGCCGCCCATGCCGACCCGGTTACGTTGGTAAGGCGCCTGGGCACAGGCGCCGCCCGGTACGCGTGTTGCCCTGCCCGCGGCAGCGTATATACTCGCATATCGCCGAAGAAGAAGTTCGCCGCCGGCGGGAAGGCGGCGCCCTTCAAGCTCGCCGCCGCCGAGGAAGGGTTAACAGAGTTTTTAGTAAAGTGGTTTTCGTAATTGAGTTTGCAATATAATTTTCTAAAAAAAAATAAAATCTCGAGGTAGACAAGCTCGAATGAAGATCTTTGCTCTCTGCCTATGCGAACTGACGTAGTGACGTTGCTTTTCTATTGTTCTTCAGGATCATGGTTATCGGTATCAACCAATTCTAGATTGGATTGGATTGATGTCCTTAGATTCAGTCGCTTAAGTGACTTGATATGGTTAAATGTATTTTGTTTTGTTTATTTTAGATGTTATGTTCCGGATTTTCTTTTTAGATTTTGTTTTGTTTATTTTGTATGTTATGTTTATTTAAAAAAGATTAAGAGGATGATTCAGATTTTTTATCAAACAACATAAATCACTTATGTCTTAATCAAAATCAGCACTTTTTTACCACAAGTTAAGTGGTTAGACGTGGAATTAAGAGTTAAGATTTTCAGATTAAGCTTAATCAAACGCCACCTTAGTAATGAACCATACTCAAAATATAAGTTGAATGTACTTATAAAAATTTGAGCTCAAACTCGAGCTTGTGTAAAATAAATGAATCAAATTTAAATCGACATATTACTCAACTCAACTCTGCTCATTTACACCCTTGTGCTTTTGTAAACACAACACAGGTATTGGGAGTGGTAGATGTATGTCAAAAAAGGAACCCTTCGACGACTAAATAAAAGATTGCCCATCAAAAAGGCCCAGGTAAAGACGAAACCAACACTATCTCTAAGACTAAATTCCGTTTAGATTACCGAAATAAAATGAGGGTATTATAGTATAACCTCCGTAGAACTCAGTATCGACTGTGTGTGATTTCGCTATCAAATTTCTGAACCCCAATTGCAACTCTGTCACGCATACCTGTTATAAAAAAACTTAAATTACTTCTATTGTTTGTTGCATCACTCCAGCACACAAGTTCTCCGTACCAAAACAACAATTGACATAACCATTTAAAATAATGAAGTATAAGTTATATATATATATATGTTTCAGGAAAGACAATGACCAGTATAAGTATTAAGTCATAATAATACTTTGTGAGACACTAAAATAAGTTGCTTCAAATGAGCTTGTAAATAATAAGTCATCCTCGATAGCCGAGATTTTTGACGCTAAATTTATTTGCGAAAGTTGTAGTTATTCAGTTTATATATAATATATAAATGGAGCGGCCGTATTCTTTTAGACGGAATAATCAAAGATAACCTCATCGTGGATGGCTGCTTATTATAATAACATAGGCGCACCCGGCATTTGATCCCTGCATTTTTCATTCTTTGAATCACAACAAGATTCTTAAAAATATAAAATTATATTTAAAATTAAAATTGCACGTGAGAAACCTGTATACACACACTGGTTGTTTTTTTTTTCTCAAGTAAAAGGGCAGAAGCCGAAATAAAATTGCCGAAACATGTTGGTGTGGGTAGACGAGCACTTTGGGACGACCATATGATGTGATGTATTATTAATTTTTGGAGGATGTAACGGATAATAAAGTCTTCAAACACACTAGTCATATTTCTGGGATGTAATATATGTTCCCTCTTACTAGTACGGTAGGCATTAAAAATTACGCTATAAAAATCGCCGAAAATAAGTTTCATTTATTTTGGTCCTTATCCGTGGGACTGGCACCTGTCGACGAGGACGGGCTCCCCTTCTCACCGCCCACCGCTAACCGCTCCATTGAAATTTTAAACGGTGCAGAAAACTGCAGCGCACCCGCTGACCGACACGTCAACAACCTGCCCACCGCTCCGAAAGCGGCGCAGGGCGCGCAGCGCGACCCAGCAGCGGATACCGCCACGACCCGCCGGCCGCCCCGAAACCCGCTGACACGTCGCAGTTGGTGGGGCCCAGCCAGCGGACGCGAAATCCCGGACTCCAAACCCGTTCCATAACATCGCGATGACCTGGAAGGCTGAAAAGAGCGATGCGGCAGGAGAGAGAGAGAGAGAGAGAGAGAGAGAGAGAGAGAGAGAGAGAGAGAGAGGAGGGCGCGCTGCCAGTGCCCGTGACGACCCGGGGTGGATACCCATGCCACCTTCTTAAACGTACGCATGCGCATCTTGCACCACAACCGCTATCGTGCACCTGCGTCCCCCCCCCCCTTGACGCAGGCCCACCGGAACCGCCGCCTATATAAACGAAGCATCCCCTCTTCCCTCTGCCGAAAGCACTCCCGTCGTCCACAGGGACTGTCAAGCTCCACGGCCGCACGCCGCCGGCATCCCATCTCCGCTTCCTTCTTCCCTCTCTTCCCACTCGGCTCCGTTTCGTTCAATGGCGGATGCGGCGCCCGGAGACTGCGGCGGCGCTAAGCGCCTCGGGGATGAGCCCGGGGAGGCCCCCGAGGCCAAGCGGATCCGTGCCGCCGACCTCATCCTCCTAGACACCCTCGACGACGCCGATCCCGCCGACGGCGATCTTGCTTCCGTCATGCGGAGCTTCGAGGAGGAGATCGCCTCCTTACCGCCTCCCCCGGCGAACGACGACAAGCGTCTCGACGACGGAGGCGTCTCCTCGTCTTCCGGGGACCGCCGAGGTTCCGACCTGGGGTACCTCCTCGAGGCGTCCGACGACGAGCTCGGCCTCCCGCCCACCGCGGCGACGTCCTCGTCGGTGGAGGGCGGCGGGAAGGGTGACTCCGGCGATGAAGGCACCCAGGCGGCCGCTGGATTCGGTCAGATCTGGGGTCTCGAGGACGAGATTCCGGGCTGCTACGACGCGCTGGATTTCGGGGTCTTCTCGGAGGACGGTGGCGCCGCGGGACAGGAGAGCGGGGTCGTCTTCGACGCCGGGTTATTCGACTCCCCGGCCGAGCTCCCCTGGCAGCCCGAATCACTGCACGCGATCTGATAGGCGCGCCTCCCTTTGCCACGGCGTCGTCTGTCCCCCTCGCCGGCTCTCTCTGGGCCCCGACGTTTTTCACTCTTTTTGGAGGGAGTTCTTTGTAAATTTCTCAGTCTGGACAAGGAAAACACTGCAGTAGTGGAATTTTCTGGTCATTACCGTGCGGTTTAAATTTTCCGAAATGTCTTTTTCTCTTTCTTTTGTCTTTTATAGCGGCGGCGGGATGACCTCTCCTTGGACGAAGCATTTCGACGACGGAGTCACGTCGACTCTGCAGCAGTCATTCCGAACGAAAGGACTAATTAAACATCACCACCAGATTCAGTCAAATTAAATAATTTCTCTGAAAAGCAGAACGTGGGACCCAGGATGGGTTCGCGATTGGTGGGCCGGAGGGGGTGGAAATTGGGCCTACCGGCTCGGATCGTTAGCTAAAGCATTATTGACGGGAGTGGGCCCGTTGCCGGTCGTGCTTATCTGTGACCAAGCGGGCCCGGCCCAGAGTCCTACGCAGAAGAAAGGGTCTGTTGGGTGGTTCAGTCGGATCCCCGTAGAACACGGTGGGTGGTATGGTACATGGTAGACAAAGCATCTTTTAAAAGTTTTCTTCTACCTACCCCCGCGCTGTAAGGATGAGGATAGACGTAGAGAGAATAGCCGGGAGGAAGCGGAAGAAAGTAGCGTGAGTATGATGAGGATAGGCACGATAGGTCCGTTTTCAAAAGCACTGTACGGTGGGGTTCGTCTTTTCAAAATTTCCCCGTCCAGGCCTCTACTTTTTCGAAGCAGAACGGCCGTTATCCTCTCCCGGAAAATGAATTCTTTTTACCCATTTAACTGTTGTCGAATGAAGGTTTTTTTCGATCAGAAGAACATATTCATTCATACTACGGAGACATACGAAGCTGAAATGAGCATGAGTTTCAAGAAGAAAAGACACTTGACCGAATTAAAGAGGAAGAGGGTATCGTTAGAAATTGACTTTTTCAAGAACTCGACATCAGAGATCGAAAAATTGTTGGGGTTCTGTCAACGTCACCAAAAAAAAAAATCCATAAGAATGTGACAGAATTCTCCGTATACCAACTTAAGAACGAGGCAAAGGGAAATTTTATTCCAGGTAACAGCTCCGAAAAATCTTCGGCTGGTTTAAGAAAGCCTTCTCTGCCCGTAAAAAGGGGGCAGAAGAATTCCACATTGAGTGAACCAAAATCAATATATTCAGCTGGAGAATCCGGACATCCGGCCAGCCCTTTCTTTTACGTCTCACGTTCTCAGCTTCAAAATCAAAGAAATAGCAAGATATTCAAAAGACTAAAAAGCCGGAACAACCAAAGTAAGGATGTTCACGGTTGATTTTAAATCATATTAAAATTCAGTGTATATTTTTATATATTTTATTAATTTTTACTTAAAAGTTCTTGGAAAAAAGATACTTTTATAAGAAAATACACGTGAATATCACAGTATATATATCTTAAACTGATATATTTAATCTGATTCAGGTTATTAAATTTAATAATTTGATTTGATTTTAAAAGTCTTAAAAAATAAATTAAATCGATTCGTAGTTCAAATCGAATTAATTTTTTGAGTCGAACCAAAATAATATGGAAGGAACCCACCCTAGCTCAGAAAACCCCCAACCAGACGTGAGGTAGAAGGGTCCGTTCGGTTAAAATCCTATTTTATCAAGATATAACATATATATCGATGTATAATTTTGTTTGGCTCATTTAAATTTATATTCAGTGTGTATTCAAACATGATTTTTTAATAATTTTATTTTTATTAAAAATATAGAAATATTATTAATATATTTAATTTAAAATAAATATTTTATCCGATTCATGCTATTCGATTTATCTGTTTGATTTAGTTTGAAGAATCGTAGAAATCAAATCAAATTATTGATTTTGACTTGATTTTTTAAATTAACACCCCTAATTGGGAATATAGCAAGATGGACCACACGAGGGGAGTCCAGCTGGAGGTCGCTAGAGTTGGGGGGGGGGGGTGATCGGTACACAATAATGATGATAAGATTTTATATTAAAATAAAAATTTAAGATAATAGTACAAGGGCTTATTCTCTCTCCTCCCTCCTAGCGATTTATTTTTGTCCAGAGAAGATAGTGGGATAACATATATGATAAAGAGATTTATGTTAACATGATGTGTACATACTATATTTTTAACAGAACGGTGTTTAACAACCTTAACATTAATAAGTAAGTGAATCTAAGTTATCTTTTAATAGAAAATATAAATAATAGTCGGTATCCTTCAATTTATTCAAAGGGAACTCTAAAATTCAGGCCAAGGTCGTTACTTTCATCTAATTCTTTAAAATCCGTTGGAGTACATTATTTAACACATTAACCAAATCTTAATTTCATCTCCAGTCAATTGAACAGGATAAAAATTGTAAGAATGTTATATAATTTATGGATATTTTATGCCATCTAGCCTATAAATAAGTCAAACAATATTTTTTTCATGTATTTCTCATTCATTTGTTCATGCAAGCTCTTTATCGTAGATCACAGCTTGTGTGGTTATTTTTCAAACCATTAAAATAAACAGTACTTAATTACGTAGATGCAATAATGACCGGATATATACCACACAAAATAACTTAAACCAGATCACATTGCGATCATTATCTGTCATTTTTATCATTAATTTACAGAGATTTCGAATGGTGGGGGAGGAAGGGAAAATTGCAGATTAGGTGATTAGATCCTAATTTTTAGAGGTTAGGTTTATCTTTTCTTGTAAGCATTATCTGTCGTGTCCTCTTCTTTTAATTTTTTATATTTTTTCACTAACAAAAATTCCTTACTAATTTTCTCTTAACTACTGTTCATATACTTTTCTTCTAGAACGAGAACACTTATTATTGGTAAAGTTGTAGTCCACTCTCATGGACTAGTACTGTTCAGTTCCATACAAAAATCAAACCAAACCAGTGATCTTGTTTGATTTGGAATACTGATTTTTTAACTTGATTTCAAAAAAATTTTCGTGTAAAACCACAACCACAAGCTAAACAATTCAAATCAGATAGAATATTTATGTCCAGTTAGACTCGATAACAATATTTATGTGCCTTTTTAATGCAGAAATAAATATTTGAAGAGCTATAAAGAAAAAATTAAATTAAATTATTACATATATACATGCTTTATTTTGATAGAATACGATCGAAACCAAAAAAAGGAATCAAATTATATGCTGACGTACGTGTATCTTATGGCTTGATTTTGTTTGGTTAGAAAAAAAAATACCACAACAATCAAATCAAACAAAACCATGACCTTCCTGGGACTCTTCAGAGTACTCACCGTACTTCTCTGCGCTATTTCTTCTTCTTCTTCTTTTTCTCATTTTTTTGTCTTCTTCTGTTTGTAGCCTGCAGATTCGCATCTCATTAGGTGCTACGCACGCTTGTCCAATGCGTAGACGCCCTACTTCGTGCATACGTTGACGTACGTTTTTATATATGATATAAAATGCTTGGATGCATGGCGTCCTTGTTCCTACTGCATGTTGTCATCTTCTCGTTCTTATCAATGTTCAAATGCACCATAGAACCTTGATTTGTGGAATTTCAAAAGTGCACGTGCGCCGAGGAGACCCAGGTCCAGGCTATGATAAAGGCATGGAATACTCTTCCGGTAGTCAATATGCGATTAAACCCTTCAACACTCCCCCTCTCGGCCAGCCACCACCGTCAGAGCCATGATAGGAATACACGGGGTAGGGCCGAGTGAAAATAGGAGTAAATCCACCGGAGGACAGAGCCTACAGCCTGACCAGCTCTGATACCATGTGAAATTCCAAAAATAGTCCCACATCGGCTGCTAGGAGAAGTATTCCTGGTTTATAAGGCCTGGTCCTGGTTTCCTCAAGGCCGCGGTTTTAGGGTTTTCCACTTTGTATCAGAGTAGGTGGGCCTGGGCTCTGCTTCTCCGGTGGGTCCGGCTCCTATTTTTTCTCGGTCCTACCCCGTGTATTCCTATCGTGGCTCTGACGGTGGTGGCTGGCCGAGAGGGGGAGTGTTAAAGGCATAGTCCCACATCGGCTGCTAGGAGAAGTATTCTTGGTTTATAAGGCCTGGTCCTAGTTTTCTCAAGGCCGCGATTTTGGAGTTTTCCACATGATTTGTATCCTCCACATAGTGCTTTTATTAATAATTGGCTTACCGGCTGCGACTCCAAAATGTTGTCGCAAATAAGGTTGTTTGCGACGGCTAAAAATAAGTTTTTTTTTTTGGACGAAAATTGTATAGACTTTTTTTTAGGTCTCATGGCTAAACATAAGTTGTAACAAATAAGTACACACACTGGTGAGAGCTAAGACATGCCGTCTAAACAGGGTTACTAGCGATGACCTACACCGATCGCAATTGTCACACTAGGGATGGATTTTAGGAGTTGTCACCGAAACAAGATAAAAAGAAATACCTGAACTGTAATTCAAACATATCTACATAACTACTCACAACAACTAAAATCACCTAAAATACAACAGTGATGGCTTGAACTGTCGCCAATTATTTATAGTTGAATTTTCAATATTCTGGTTGTCGTTGACATTATTATGCACACCAATGATGATAGCTTACGGTCCTTTTCGTTTTTAAACAACATGGGTTTTTTTTCCTCGCACCCAAATCTCTTCATTGTGGTACCTATACAACCCCTAGTTCATTTGGTTTCATTTTAAGGCTAGTTCTTTTACATTTTAATTGGTTTGTGATGTATTTGGATGTGATCTCTTCTTAATTTGTTAATTGCTTTGGTTTATAGTTTATATGAATATGATTTAAAAGTTCTAATTTTGTCAGTGTGTTAATTTCGCTGTTTAATTTAGTTATAAAAAAATCAACAAAATTATCGTAATCATCTTCTCTATACTTCTTTTACAAAATTAACAAATAAAAACTCTTATCGATTTCGGATCAAAGAGATAATTATATTTTTAAAATAATGAGATTTGTTTTAAATTATATGATGAGGGATTATAAACCAAAACAAGACTAAACCGATAATATGGTTCTATGTTTAAGACCTTTTAAATAAAACCAAATCCATAAATGAAATTAATTGATTTGGTTTGATTTTTAAGATATTTTTAGGTAGGTAAAAAATGATATTTAATCTCTTCCAAACCAAATCAATTATGTTTGATTTTTAAAGTCACACAAACCAAACCAAACCAAACCAGTAAATTGACAAATCAGTTTGGTTTAATTTCTATTGCTCTTTTGTTTTGATGTCTGAGCACATGCAAATCAAACCAAATTGATAAATTAGTTTGATTTCAAAGCTCTTTTGAACTAAACCAAACTAGTTTAGTTTGGTCTAAGCCCTTTCAAATCAACCCAAACCGGTAAACTAATTTTAATTTCTAAGGTCATTCTAATCATGGTAAACTGCATAAAATTGTTTGGTTTGATTTACAAGGTCCTTCAAAGCAAATCAAGTTAGTAAACCAATTAAAAATGTATTTTGATTTATAAGATCTTTCAAACCAAACTGGTTGTTTATTCTTCGGTTAGAGGCTTGCTAAATGAGATCTTCATTTGAAATTTGGTTCATATGAAAACAAAGATGAGTTAGGTTTAATATTATCTTTTTTGTATTTATTTTTTATAAAGATATTGTTTAAATTATATTACATACGTATCTATTAAACATCTTCTTTTGCAAGCATTTTCGCATAGATATCTTCTCTAAACAAGTCTTGGATAGATATTCTTGGTATCTTTAGGAATTCGAAGAATTTTAAGCTATGCTTTTAATAAATGTAAGACCCGATATAGACGTGAATAACATAAAAATTTAATTCAATGTTCTTCTAAAATACGATTGTAACACATTTATTTTAAAATTGAACTTAATCTGATTAATGAAGACAATGTACAGTTTTAACTGAACCACACGATGAAATAATTTACAAAGATCACGTATATGATAAAGTGATGAAAATATTTGAAGATATTTTAGAATTATGTCCATGGATATATGGTAGGTTTTGTCGAAAACAAGTCCTTGTACCATTATATTATCCTTAATTAGTTTAGGAAATAACGCATAAATAGCTAAATGTTATAACTCAATATATCAAATATTATCTAAAGAGAATCATCTAGCTTTCTTCTATGTGTATTGATTTGTATGGATTAAGCAGCATGCATGGCTGGCAGGCTGGGGATGCGTGTAACATTACGTTATTTTAAAATATATATATAATAGATATTATTATTTTAATCCCTCCCTTTCCCTATTTATACTCCGCCGCTTTTCTCCCCTCCCAAAACCCTACTTTTCCCTTCCCGACCTGCGCCGCCCCCTGCCTTTTCTTCTTCCGCCGCGCGGCCGGCCGTCGCCGCCCCGCCACCTCGTACGCCTCGAGTTCCGCGCGCCCGCGCGCTCGCCTCGGTCGTTGCCACCCTCATGCGCACGGCCGCCCGCCGTCCTCGCCGCCTCGGCCGCGTCACCCGCCGACCGCCGCCTCGGCTTTCCCCGCGCGCCCGCGCGTTGACGGCACCGCCCGCCCGCCGCCCGCCACGTCGTCGCCGCGCGCGCCGCCCGGCCGCCGCCCACCACGTCGTCGCCGCGCCGTTGACCCGGCCGTTGACGCCCACCCGGCCGCGCACGCCCGTGCGCCGCCTGCGCCACCCGCCCGCGCGCGCTGCCGCCGTGCGCCGGCCTCTTCTCCCCTCCGCGGTAACACTCTCTCTCTCCTATCGCTCCCTCTCCTATCATCCTCTATCGAGCTCCCTAGTTCATGATTTTCTTTCTACCAACAGATTTTGAGAACACTTACCCGGCTCGATTTTTCGTCGCCGACGCAACCGCGGCAGTTTCGTCGCCTGATTCAATTTCCTTGGAATTTCGTGTGCTGTTTGCCGTCGCCGTTAAGGTAGGCGTCTTGGCTATCCTTAGCACTCTATATATTTTTAATTAAATCGTAAAAATTATGTTTAGATCATCATGATTAATAGGTTGGAATCGATGGGCTGTTTTTGATTTATTTGCATGATTAGATAGTGTTAGATTAATCTGTTTAAACCGTGCATGCTTAGATTAATTTAGTTATTTATGTATGTTAGTTATCATGATAAGTTTGTGTATATTTAAATCTAGTTAGTTTAGTATGTTTGCACTGCGGTAAATCTTAAACACATATATCCCGATTTGATAAAAAGCCGATGTAAGATTTAGGCATAGTGGTGTTAGAATTTAGTTTATTTTCTTTTATGTAATATGTAGTTCTGTTTAAACATGTAATTGATATGTTTAGGTTGTAATTTGCATGATCCTATTTATATGCATTAGTTTGTATTATATTGTGGTATGGTATGCAAATATGTGGTGCATTGAACCATGGGTGTTCATCTATGTATTTCATGTTTAGATTGTCAATTTCATGTTCATGGTTACTGTCTGAGTTATTTATATGCTTGCATTGTGTGAAATGTGGTTAATGCAGTGAGCTGCATTGTGATGGAAATGTATTTCACCAGACTATGTTAGTGGCCCGTGGGCAGCGGAGATTAGTTGAATCCGGAGCATCCTTCGATCCCGGATACCACGGTTTATCCTAAGTACTCCCCTACCTATGGGTACTATGGGATTTAGTTACTATATGTTACTTCCTACTATATGGTAAATCTGGTGCTAGTTTTGTGATGTGACTACAATTTTCATATGGAGCATGGTATTTACTCAGACAGGTGTCTAGTTGTGTATTTTGGCATAGATGTTAGTGTTTTAGATATGTCCTTGGTTTTATGTCAGGTTAGGTGTGTTATGAGCATACCTAGAGTAGTCTTATGTGTAGGTTATGTTGGTCTTTAATGCATATAGAGTCTGGTTATCATATGGGGTAGTTGAATGACTTTGTAATCAATTAATTAAAGATATATGATTAGTCTAAATCCTATGTATTAAATCTGATTTTAGGCTTAATATGTATTGTATATCACTAGAATCACTAGTATAGTAGGGTAGTTCGGGTGTAAAACCTACTGAGTCTGTGGTGACTCACCCCTTCCCATTATTAACTTTTTCAGCTGATTTCGAGGAGCCTCTTCCTGAGAAGGACTTTGGAGAAGATTTCGAGGAGGACTTTGGAGTTGATCCAGAGCCGTTCGAGGACCCAGAAGAGGAGGAGTTTGGTGACGAGTGATCACCTCATATCTTCTAGGTTGCTTGAGTTTTCCTTTCTATTGTTAGTTTAGTAACTGTCTAGTGTGATTTTTAGAGGTTGATTGAGCTATGTGTTAAGTCCTCTTAGTTGTTTGGTTGTGGTTAATAATGGTATTTTCTTGGAGTTTGAGTTTGATTGGATCAGTACAGGTTGTTTTAAATTATTCAGATTTTATGATATGTGGATTTGGTTTGTTCTCCTAAACTGTCCCGATATTCCGGATTTATTTTCCGCTGCGTATTTGTATATTCCGGGTCGTGACAATGCGTGATGCAGGGCTGCCACGGGGTCAATCCTCGCACAAGTCAAGAATTAGAGTTCGTTCATCTCAGTCAAGAGAGGAAGAGGGCAGCCACAGTCTCTAAGGAGAGACTGCAGCGGCCCCATTTCGGCTCTATTCTTTTCTTTCTTTCTTTTTTTGAAAATATCAGGTGGATCTCACCAAATGGGAGAGCCGCGACTACCCCTTCGCCTCTTGATTGAGATGAATCGAACTCTAATGGTCTGTCTGGCACCCAAATTTTTTGGGGATAAACCAGGTTTATCCCCAAGTTATCCTCGTACCAAACATGCTCTAAGGATTAATTTGACATATTCTCCGTTCAATTTGAAGACAGTAGGTAGTATTAATTACCTTGATAACAGTATGTTTAGTAATATTATTAGTAAATATTTATGCCCTTATTCATTTTGAAAGCAGTATTATATAAGTTATGAAGACATACTTGACTATTGATATCATTCTTAAAATGTATAACACATACACATTTATCAAATTAATTGTCAACATGAACATGCTCTATCATCCAGAAATATCAATATCGAAATTATACATCCAAACATGACATAAGTGTCTGTTTCGATACACTGTTAGTCATAAATATCACATATATATCACTTTGATGTTAAGCACGATAAAATTTAATTGATTGATGTATCTAGTAGAAATATCGATCCAAGGTACACGCATGCCTATGTTAGATTCAGTTATACAAATGAAACACGCCTTTTCACATACAACCTTAAAATGAAGGATGCCCGACGTCAAAAGCTTGAGCGTGCAGATACTGAATCAGTGGCGAGGGTCATGAGTCTCATGACTACTGAGAGAAGGCAGGTTTTAGTCATTTTCAAGTGTCTAACTAACGCAACTTGGCTCTCTCCAACCATTCAAGCATGTAGATCGATACAACTTTTTTTCTTTTTTGACAATCAACATAAAATATCATTCATTGAGAATTATGTAAGTCTTTACAAAAAGTTTTCAAAAGCTCAACGGGAACATATATATATATATATATCGAGAGAGCGAGGGAGAGAGAGAGAGATAGAATTACAAGACACAACTTGTTTTTACAACCACTGATGAACTACTAATAACTTGTCCTCGATAGTCTTGCTCCACGTTATTTTTAGTTTTGTTACTAACTGATTCGTCATTTTTATGAATATCACAAAGCATCATTATTTTCGCTTTTACTATGTAGACGCGCGTGTACATTATTTAAGAAGGTTATAGCACATCGCAAAGGAGAAGCGCCATTCGTAATTAACATCGATCGATCAACGGAAGGACCTAAAAAAGATGACCCCGTTTGGGCTCTTCAATTTGATGAATTAATTGAATCGTCTTCTAAAGCTGAAATGAGTCGGTGGGACTGTTTTTTATTAAAATGTAAGAAAATATTATTGCTCTGTGTATGTTTTTATTACAGACAATATAATTTCTTTGTAAAATCCCGAGCTGGACTGCATCGATTGGCTGAATTTTTATGGGATGTTTAGTTGCATGATAATTTGGTGTACATTTTCGTGATAAAAATTATATTAAAATAAAAAGCGAATCAATTCATAACATAAAATTATCATGTTTGGAAGAATGCGATTACAAAAAAGAGTAACTACCCTACATGATCAAATAAAGTGGGGGATCACAAGAAAAAAAGATGAAACCCCTTTTTATGTTTAAGAAGAAAATCACTTTTAAAATATAAAATTATCATGGTTACCAAATACCTCTTTCAACAAGTTTTTTTATAATTTTTAAAAATAAAAATAAAAACTTTCATTATCATGCAACCAAACACCCCATTAGCATTGCATTTACCCCCCCCCCCCCCACGTCATGCCAAGAAGAAAAAGAGGGTAGCTCAAACGATAACAAGGGTAATTCTGCCATCCATTAATTTAAAAAGTATAGTTATCTGAATCCTTCGTCCTCTTGTCTATTATTCAACGTATACTTAATGAGGAGTTGGGATGATAAATCAAGTTTTTATCATAATATGATATTTTGTGACAAAATTTGTTAAAACATATTTGACATTTATTACAATTTTACGTAAGTAAAGAAGTTTTTTGGTTGAATAAAAAATATGTGATAACCTTTTTTTAATTAGTGGTCCCTATCTCTTTAGGTCATAGCAGACATAGGTGTTTTTTGATAGTGGCCGACTCACATTTTATTTTAATATAATTTTTTATCAAAAAATATATAAAAGGTTATCGTGCAACCAAACACTCTGTAAATTTCTATTTTATCCACACCATATATTCAGCATTTTTCACCCTGTA
Source organism: Cryptocoryne crispatula var. balansae (assembly GCA_036172225.1). NCBI lineage: Eukaryota > Viridiplantae > Streptophyta > Magnoliopsida > Alismatales > Araceae > Cryptocoryne > Cryptocoryne crispatula. The sequence goes on from CM069935.1 coordinate 4,930,522, forward strand.
TTGAGATTTAAAGTGGGAAATGAAAGAAGATACAAGACATTTTCCTTAATTAAATAAAAATATTTTTAGGTTAAATATTTTAAAAATTAATTATAACTTTTGTTTAAAAAAGCAACTTTTGTCTAAATTTTTTTTGAATATATTTAATGATTAAATCCTCGAGTAGAGGTTTCTTAATCACATGTCCGTTCCGTCATGCACATGCAGTAAAAATGTGATTTTCCAACTCGTGGTGCCATAGGCTCCCACATTTGGATCACTTGCCTTCATTCGGCCCCTTTCTTACTTATGGTGGTTCTACGATCACCTCAATTCTCCAATGAAGGAAACTCTCACAGTCTCTAATTAGATGATGCTAGGTGGTGTAACAAAGGACGAGACAGGAATGTGTTTTAATGACGACGTGAAATGACGGACTAAATAGTTTGACGTTGTTTCAGCTCTCACTTAACATCACTAGATCCTCTACCGTGTCTCTAATGACTTGCTACCGAGTTTCTCATGATTTGCTACTGAGACTCTAAAATTCGTTACTGAGACTCCAATGACCTGCTACTGAGATTCTAAAGACCCGTTGTCGAGGCTTCGATGCTATCAAGACTCTAAAGATCAACTACCGAGGCTCTGATAACTTGCTACTGAGTCTCTGCAGACTCGTTTTCGAGACTACGAAGATCCGCTACCAACCCTCTATTGGCCCACTATCGAGGCTTCGAGCCTCTATTGACTTGCTATCGAGACTCTAAAGATCAACTATTGAGGCCCTGATAACTTGCAACTGAGTCTTTATAGACCCATTTTTGAGACTCTAAAAACCCGCTACCGACCCTCTACTAGCCCACTATTGAGGCTTCAAGCCTTTGTTGACTTACTATATAGCCTCTATGGACCCACTACTGACTCTCTACTAACCTGCTACCAAGACTCCAAAGACCCGTTACTGACTTTCTACTGACATGCTACAGAAATGATCTCCCATTTCACATCGTCATTAAAACTTACTCATACCTCCGTTACACCATGTGACATCACTTCATTCGAAATTATTAGAGTTCTCTCCACCAAAATTTGAGTGATTTGAACTTTGTGGCGACGGCTCCTCTCACGACGAGGAGAGGGAGAAGGAAGAGGAGGAGCTTCTGGCTTGCCAACACATCGATCGGTGGCATCCCCTGGTAGCAGGAGAGCCAGTGGAGCTGGAGCGGATGATGGGGTGGCTGGAGGGCTACCAAAGCTGGTGGCTGTTAGGGTGCAGCTGGCAAAGGTGACAACATTGCTAGAGCGTAGCCGCGCACAGCTGGCTAAGCTTGGCCACCGTCTGGCCAAGAACACATGTTCGAGGAGCATCTCCTTGTGGCGAAGGCCACCGTCAAATCGACTCCCTCTCCAAAGATCATTGGCGTGGACCCTACGTGGAGGGTCATCCAAATGGAGCTTACCCTTGGGGTGCAAATGAACCAAATACACTTGTTAAACAAAAAGTTCATCCCATTGCACAAGTCACAGACTTTGTACTCTATTCGATAAAGTAGAGGGCTGTTATGATTAAATCTTTAATTTAATATTATTTTAAAAAATAAATTAAAAATATTAATAATAATAAATTTATTTTTAAATATATCAAATACGTCAAAATTTGAGTTTAAATTTAGATCAAATAAGTTAAATTTACAATTTCACATATAACTCTTAATGACTTTAAACTTTATAAATGAGTTTGTATCCAATATATGTGAACTTAACTGGAGTAAGTTACAATTCGAATTCAAGCTTAGCTCAATGAAGGAACAAACTAAGTTTAAACACGAGTTCAACAAACCTGTATACGCTCGAACTCGAACTTGTGTAAAATAAATAAGTGGAAACTTGAAGCATAGTACTCATACTCAGTTGGCTTGGCTCGTTTGCACCCCTACTTATCATGCGAGCTTGATCAACTAGCTAGGGTCTCTCCCGCCTCCATTATATCATCTCATCTTGATGTGTAAACGGGTCAATTTTGGATCGGATCCACAAGGATCCGAATATGAATTTGACAAGTTAAGCTTGAATTCAAACTTGAAATCGAATTTCATATATTTTCAAATTTAATTCTTGATTTGCATTCAAAACTTCGAATCTGCCAACCAAAAATATGTGAGAAGGTGCGGTTGTAGGCCTCCAAATTTTCTTGGTTTCATTAAGGCGAAGGGGAAGTGACGGTGAGATTATAGTGATTTGCTGAGCTTCACGACCACGACGGACTATGTAGGTGAGGAGGCAGTGGTAGAGAAAACACATAGGGAATAGCTAAGGGTTACTATGTGCACCAACACCGTGATGGCATTCATCGATTATGCCAGAGAGTAGAAGGTGGAGATGGCCCTTACTTGTGTGCTCAGTAGCGAGAGGGCAGAAGGAGAAAACAAGCTGGTGGAGTCTAGGGGTGCGTTTGGGAACATCATGGAAGTACTTTTTTTTTTTACTTCTCCTCTTAGAAGAAGTATTTTATGGTACCGTTTGATTACCTTTTTATTTTCACTTTTTCTCCTCCTCGGAGGTAGAAGCTCGGAGGAGAAATTTTCTCCTTCCACGGAGGAAAAGTGCTCCCGTGCTCTGCATCGGCGAACCTCGTACCGAATAGGCGACCCGCTGCCCTCCGGCACCCCCTCCCCAGTGAACCCCTCCCATCTGCGACCCCTCCTCCGGCACTCCCTCACCGGCGATGCTCTCCCCTCCGCGAACCCCCCCTCGGGCACCCCCTCCGCGAACCTCCCCCCTCCGGCACTCCCTCCCCGGCGATGCCCTCCCCTCCGCGAACCCCCCTCTGGCACCCCCTCCGCGAACCTCCCCCCTCCGGCACTCCCTCCCCGGCGAAGGCACCCCCTCCGCGAACCTCCCCCTCCGGCACTCCCTCCCCGGCGAAGCCCACCCCTCCGCGAACCTCCCCCCCTCCGGCACTCCCTCCCCGGCGAAGCCCACCCCTCCGCGACCTCCCCTCCGGCACTCCCTCCGCGAGCCGCCCCCTCTGCCCATCCGCGAGTAGAGCAGCCCTCCCCTTCCGCGTCGGCGAAGCCCGCCCCTCCGCCCCTCCGCCAGCCCTCCGCCAGCAGCCCTCCCCTCCGCCAGCAGCCCTCCCCGCGGAAGCCGCCCCCTCTGCCCCTCCGCGAGCAGAGCAGCCCTCCCCTCCGCGCGCAACCCTCCCCTTCCGCGTCGGCGAAGCCCGCCCCTCCGCCCCTCCGCCAGCCCTCCGCGAGCAGCCCTCCCCTCCGCCAGCAGCCCTCCCCGCGGAAGCCGCCCCCTCTGCCCCTCAGCGAGCAGAGCAGCCCTCCCCTCCGCGCGCAACCCTCCCCTTCCGCGTCGGCGAAGCCCGCCCCTCCGCGAGCCCTCCTCTCCGCCCCTTCGCGAGCTCTCCGTGCTGGCGACGATTGCTCCTTCGTTCAACAAAATAATCCAAACAGCTTCTGCTTCTATAATTAAGAAGTTCTTCTAAACAAAGCACCTTTTGTAAGAAGGTCCTTCCAAGAAAAGTCCTCCCATCAATTTGCCAAACGGATCCTAGATTGCTTGGCTTCAGGCTCTTCTTCCATTCCTCACCTTGCGTTTCTACTTTCTTCTTCCATCGTTGTGGCGGCGACGGCACAGGAAGGAGTTGGGTTCAAGAGGGAGATAGCAAGGAATCAAAGTTCGTGCTCGCATACATTACAAGTTTAAAAGTTATTTTATGGGTTCTTCTACTTGACGAGGACGTCTGTCGAGGGAGTAAGGTGAATCGGAGTGAAGAGGTTTCACAATATATAAAATGAACATATTGCATATTACCTAGAACTTGGAGGGAGATTCAAAATTTAAATGTCCATTATGCATCGTTGGAATGCTTTAAAAATTATTCCATGGGTTATATATTATACTCGACAAAAACTTTTGACTTTTGAGAGAGGAGGGTGAATTGCCAATGGCAAGATTTCTTTTTTTTTTTAATTGAAAAGACTAACATTAAATAGAAATAGGGACATTATTCAAACGGAGTTGAGCCCTTACAACAGAGGGTAGATCATAGGAGATGGGACACGAAGAGGGGATGTTTAGGTCCCATCTAGTTAACAGATGGGCAGTCTGGTTACACCCTCTTGGTACAAAATATAGACTCAAATTAGAGGGAAACAAGAGTTTTTGACCGTCCAAAATGATATTCTGGGCCTTCCAGATCCTAGGACCGGAGTCCAGAATGGCTTGAACCACCAATTAACCATCACTTTCGCAATAATAGCACGGATACCCTTCTAGTTAGCCTAGTAGCAAGTTTCCTTTATAGCTAAAACTTACAAAATCTGCAGATCTTCAAAATGATAAGGAAACACCTTCCAACAAATCAATTGAGCAGTTTAATTCCGAACTACCGTATCACAGGAGCCTCGGCCATCTTTGACTCAACAATCCACATTAATTTTGAGCACACCATCTGGTGGAGGGCACCAAACAGGTGAAGGTTTACTGCCGACCGGATTCTTATGTGCCATAAAAATAAGCTTCCAAGGTTATCCTTTTGAGAATCGCCAGTGAGATTTCACAGTGGGGGCGGTGTATGTTGGACTACTCGGGAATGTCAGTCGTTGGCGATTCATAGATACGGATAGTGAGACGTCATTTTGGGGTTTCGTTCGAGCCCCACTTCGACAAGACTCCGTGTTATTAAGATCCAAGCATGTCAGCCGATCACGAGTCACTGTTTACACCCGTACGTAGTTGCCTGTAGCAGTACTCCTCTTGTTTACCGCCTCAACTGGATGCTTCACTGGTTTTCAGACGGCCAAAATGCATGGCCGCCTTTCACGTGTTCGATCCTTCGGATGCCTCCTTGCTGAGCAGCGGGTCGTAAACACTGAATCCGTCGAGGCCCGAGGGTCCTCTGAATCTTTTTCCTTGCATTTATGTCACCATATCTTGTTGACTTTCTCGCTAATTTAGATTCCGGCGAGCGCCCCGTCTACCTATTTATACTAATGGAGTGTTTGGTTGCATCATAATTTTGTGTATTTTCATGATAAAAAATTATATTAAAATAAAAAGTGAACCAACTCATGACATAAAATTATCACGTTTGGAGGGATATGATAACAAAAAAGAGTAACTATCATACTTGAATAAATAAAGTGAGGGACCACAAGAAAAAAGAAAGAGGTGAGATCCTCTTTTTTGTTTAAGAAGAAAATTACTTTCAAAACATAAAATTATCATAGTTGTCAAACATTTTTTTTAACAAATTTTCTTATAATTTTTAAAAATAAAAATAAAAATCTTCGTTAGCACGCAACCAAACATCCCATAAAGATACGGAGAATAGAGAATGACCGAGACTGGGATAAATCCCTGCGCTGTGATATATATCGAAGAAGATATATACATGGCATTCCAATCGTCTTACGGTCCCTTCACCCTGATGTTAATTAATGGGAGTGTTTGGTTGCATGGTACGTTGAGTTTTTTATATAATTTTATGTTTTTTAACAAAACTTGTTAAAAGAGGTTTCAAACAACCGTTATAATTTTATGTTTTTAAAGAGATCTTTCCATGGATAAAAAAAATAGGGTTGTGCCCCTCTTTTTGTTATTTTGTGGTTTTTCACCCCTTTTGATCATGCATATCTTTTACTCTTGTTTTTTTGTCACTACAATTTCCTGTCAGCAACTAGCTTTCACTTTATTTTAACACAACTTTTTAGTAAAAAAAAAAATTATCACGCAACCAAACGCCCAGTGAACCTTATCCGTCTACTTAGCTATATTCCCACGAGATTGGAGGGATGGCTGTGATGTCTTCCTCCTTAGGGATGGTTGGGTTATATATGTAACGGAATAGCCTATTTCTAATGGCAAATCTAATTATAGTTAATTTGTAAAACGTGCCAAACACTTCAATTTGTGGTGCAACCAAACACCTCCATAAGATATCCCCCTTCCAATGTTAATAAATCAGAATTATTTTTCCCAATCTTTGTTTAATTTCTTTCGAATACTGCTATAGAAATCGGTAACTAATTCCACAAGTCTAACATTTATGTTACATTATGCTTATTTAAGACAAACTAATGGATGTTACACACTATGAAAATCTGATCGAGTCGTCTTAAAATTTTTATTGTTTATCATCACTTAGTTTGTCATATTTATAGTTTTTTGTCAATTTGTAATGATATGTGGTAAAATGTCAATTAAATCAAAAAATATATAATATAATACTTCTTGTTGTACTCGTGATTCAATAAATTATCCGAAATTTAGTTTTCATAGCATATATATTAAGAAATTTTTAAACATGCTAGCTTTTATTAAAATGAGAATTGAAATTGAAATTTCTTGAATTTCCTTTGCACCTATGTTTCTGGTACCTTTTATGAATTAGGTGGCGTTTGTTTGGGTTTATTGTAAAACATCGAAATCTTAACCTCATCTCTCACCTCTTGATTAACTTGTGGTAGATAAGTGTTAAATTTTATTTGAAAAAACATCGAAATTTAAATCTTATTGGAAAGGTGGTGGTATACAACAAGACATAAAACTTAGATGGTGTTTGCACTAACATAGAACTTATTAAAAAATTAATTTCACTCTAATTTTTTATAAGTACTAAGGTTTATCGAGGCATGTTTTTAAATCTCTCCCTGGCACCTGAATCGAAGAGCTATACCCCGCTTGCCTACCAAGGTTGCAATCTAACCTTTTTTCTTACATTATACAATGGATGATGAAGTTAACAATTTTTTCCCGTTGCATTTGCTCACCATTCAAAGTAAGATTTTTTAAAATTAGAAGCAAACAGCTCAGTAAAAACCATATAAATTTTTATACATTGTCAGGATAAAAAGTTGTGTTAAAATAAATTTTAAGAGATCAAAATTGTCATGTTTGAGTAGATGTGATAACAAAAAATAAGTAAAAACTATATATGACCAAAAGAGATGGGAGACCACAAGCTAAAAAAAGGTCTCACCTCATTTTTCATCTAAGAAAAAAATATCTTTAAAACATAAATTCTTGATAATTTTGGAACACCTCTTTTAACCAATTTTATTAAAAAAAACAAATTCTTGCGACAAAATTTAATGGGTCTCATATGAATCTCGTCTTTTTCTTTTCTTTTCTGTTTTTGGAACAAAGATGGAACATACTTCATATATATATCAATAACAACTCCAACAATACAACAACATTAATACGAAGAACAAACGTAGACGACCTAACAAAAACCAGGCAACATACAAAGAATAAACACTAATCCTGCTTGTTATCCTGGAGATAGCAGCGCCCACATATCGCGTTCGGTTGGCACGCGTAACATCTCTAGATCAAACACCTTCTATAAGATGGCCGGGAACCTTTCTTTTTCTCTGCTGATTTCTTGCACACGAAGTCCATTGCTGCACTCGTGTTCTTCACCGATATGTAATCTCGAAGAATGATAAGTTCTATCATTTGTTTTTCATATCGACCACAGCTTTTCTTCGCTGTCTCAATTGCTTGAGTACGTATATATACACACACCACGTTCTCCTGAAAACTGAAAAACAATGCATCAACTAATCACGCATTAACCCACATACACCGTGTATGTACACCTGCTTGCACCAGTATACATATGCATATCATTAATTATTGCGCTTTGAACATATATATGTTCACGTTTTAGTGTTAATCTCAAGCTACAAGATAAACCTCCAGTCCTGTTTCTCCATGAATGCTATCTTTACTAGTAGATGTAATAAGGTAAGGCGCTTCATACACATCTAGATAGACCTTGCCCTTCTTCCTACTCCACGGTGACCTTCGACGAAGCCATCGGATCTGGCAAGGAGACGTTAAGATCGAGGTCCAGATGGCGCGAGGCGGGACTGCGGCCTCCGGAGCAGCTTCCTTCTGAGCACCTCCCGCGGTCCGCAGGGCGATCCCGAGGCGGAGCACAGCCGCGGCAGACATGGCCGTTCTGAATGGGACGCCGAAGGGGCGGCGCTGCGTTCCCTGCGCACTGGTTTCTGAGGGCTGCGGCGATGGTGCTCGGCCGGTGGTTCCTTGGGTCGACCCCCATGCTCACGAGCTTCCTCCGGAGATGAGAGTTCCAATAGTTCTTGATCTCGTTGTCGGTTCTCCCTGGTAGACGCCCGGCAATGAGCAACCACCTGCAGCAACACCCACGAATATATAGAGAGAGAAAGAGAGACACACACACACATCAAATACCTGAAGCTGGTCTCCTTGTGTTATAACAGCGTAGATAGTTTGCAGTTATTGATACATTTGATTTGAGATTTGTCAGTTGATATAAAAACCGGGAATTGATCTTAGTTATTATAACATTTGATTCTTTTATTGTCTCTTAGGGTTACCACCGATCTGGGTAACGAGGAAGAGTGGATCACCGGGATAGTCACACATGAATACAAGAATTGTTAAATAAGACAATGAATGGGGGCGGGGTAGGTACGCTTATTATCTTTTCACGATTTCATTCAATGTTCCTAATTAAGATGGTACTATCCTGATATGCCCTCTCACATGGATGCCTACTTCTTTTAAATTGCGCTCTCTCACATTGAGTAGCTAGCTAGGAACAAAAGATGCGTGCACACCATCTTAAATAAATGATTCTTCCGACACAAAATCTTAAAAGACAATGTGTGGAGCATGCATCTTTCTTGCCTTTCAACAATTTCTTTCAATATCTTCAACACAAGACTGTTTGTGACTAGAATGTTCAGATGCTTAATTACATGTTGGGCTCTCTACTACGTTTTTTTGAGTGTGTAAAACACCTTTAAATCTGGGCGCATATACTCAGAGCTCTTATTCCATTGCCGATGGTGCATATATTTACTATGCATGGCTGCTGGAAAGGTGCAGCTGGCTTACCGGTTACCCAGGAGTGCATGGAGCTTGATGATCAGGTCGTCTTCGTCCTCCGAGAAGTTTCCTCTCTTCAGGTCAGGCCTCAAGTAGTTGATCCACCGAAGCCTGCAGCTCTTGCCGCAGCGTCGAAGCCCTAGACGTATAAATCAAATTAGAGGAGGATATCTATATATACATCGGATCGGGAACCGGGGGAATTTGGCGCAGCCGCGCGGGAGAGAGAGAGAGAGCAAGAGATCGAGGAAGAGAACCTGCGGCTTGGGGGATGGAACTCCAGCGACCTTCGCCATGAGTACGAATGTAGCTGATGAGCTTTTCGTCCTCCTGCTTGGACCAGGCTCCTTTGTTCATCTGCGCCATCTCGCAGTAAAGGCTTCGTCTCGTAGCTCCGGAGAATTATATATATATATGCATACATATATATATATATATAAATATATAAAATTCTCCGGAGGTGGCGCTGGAGCACGGCAGTCCGGTGGTTGCCGCGTGGTAGGAGGATGGCATGGAGCCCGCCGGCCGGAAGGCCAGGGGCTCACGCTCACTGGTTTGACCGGAGAACGGCGGTTCTGAGCATGCGGGAGAGGAATAGTAGCAGCAGCAGTAAGACGGTTTTTTCTTTTCTTTTTTTGGTGCAAATAACGTAGTTTTTTTAAAAAAATTAGCTGTTTTTTTTAAATAGCACACTTTCGTGAATCTAGCTTTAATGTGGTTTAACACTGACATGATTTCATAAGTAGAAGAAACATATTCTGATTTTGTTTGAAAGACGTTACCGCTTGGGCAGAGTAGTATATACTCTGACCTTATTTATCCAATTTTAAAAGTCAGTGTCTATTACACCCACTTTGTTATCTTATGGCTTCAATTAACATTAGATGACATTTTAGGGAGTTTTTCAATTAGATGTTGAAGTGGGACTGTCCGAGTCCAACTTTCTCTTGGGGCGTTACTAAGGGGAAATGCGCTATTTGCCCAAAAAAAATTTATGATGTTTTTCACCTGTTTAAAAAAAACTGTTATGTAAAAAAAAAAAACAGTAAGACGAGCATGGCTTTGTGTGTAACGTTACTATTTTCAGGATAAAAAAAAGGGAGAATTAATTGTTATATTTATTATTACTATTATTTTTACTCCCTATCCCTTCCACAATTTTCTCCTTCGGTTACCTTCCCTACCGTCAAACCCCCCCTGCGCTTGCCGTTTTCTCCCCTCCGGACGCCCTACTCTTCTTCTTCTTCTCATCCGTCGCCGCGCCGCGCGACCTCTCTTTCCCCCCCCCGTCGACCTGTGCCGCCTGCACCCGCCGGAGCCACCGCGCGCACCGGCCACCGCGGCCACCCCGCCCGGCCACCGTCCCGGCCACGCCCGGCGCCCGGCCACCGCGGCCACCCCGCGGCCACAGCCTCCCGCGCGACGACCACCGCCGCGCCGTCCCGCTGCCGTGAAGCCGCCTTCGTCCTCCCCGCGCCGTGCGCATCGCCGCCGCGCGAACCGCCGTCACCGTCCACCTGGGCCGCCACCCTCCCTCGCGTTGCCGCCGCCCGGCGCACCCGCTACCGTCGCCCCCGCCTCCCTCCACGCCGCCAGCCTACACCGCGCGCCACCCCACCGTCCACCTGCACCTTCCGCCGGCCGCCGCCTCCGCCGGCCGTTCCCGCCTGGGCTGCGCGAACCGCGGCTGCACCGCTGCCGTCGCCGCCGCGACATTCCTTTCTCCCCCCCCCCAGTCGACCTTGCCGGAACCGCCATCGCCCAGCCGCCCTGCGCCACCCTCCGCCCTCGACGCCGCCGGCCGCCCTCGGCCTTGTCCCGCCCTCCCTCCAGCGACCACCGTCCGCCACCGGCCGCCCGCCGGCGCCGCCCGCGGCATGCTGCGCCGCCTGCCGCCCGTCGAACCCCCCTCCGGCCCGCCGTCTGCCGCGACCCCCCCCCGCTGCCCCAGCCGTCGCCGCCCCGCGCGCGCCAGCCCCGCCGCCGCGCCTCCTCGTACCCCGTCGGCGCGAGACGCCGCCCCGTCGTCACCCGCCGCCCTCCGCTGCCCGCGCGCACACGCCGCCGCATGTTACCCCCACCCCCCCCGCCCCGTCCCCCACCGTGCGCCGCCCGCGTCGCACCCAGCCGCCTCCCTGCCCCCCTGCGCCGGCCACCCTTGCGCCGCGGTGCGCCAGCAGTCAGCCCTCCGCGGTACCTCCCCCTCTCTCCTATCCCCTCTCTCTCATATCGCCCCCCCTTCTCTCTCTCCTATCGCCGCTCTCTCTCTTCCAGTATATTGTCCCTTTTTAACTATTTATTCCTCTTGTTCTAGCAGAGTTTGAGACCACCTATCCGGATCGATTTTCCAGCGCCGTCGTGACCGCGGCAACACACTCGTCATCTGGATCGATTCCGTTGGAATTCCGTGCGCCGTTCGTCGTCGCCGTTAAGGTAGGCGTCTGGCTATTCTTAAGATCTTTATATGATCGATTAAACCGTTAAAATATATTTAGATCACTATGATTAGAATGATTTAATTAGTGGGTTGTTTTTGTTTTATTAGCATGATTAAATAGAGTTAGATTAGCTTGTTAAATTATGCATGGTTAGGTTGATTTAATTATCCATGTACGTTAGTCGGCATGATAGGTTTTTATATGTTTTAACCTAGTTAGTTTAGATGATTGCATCGCGATAATCTTTAACATGTATATCCCGATTTCATAAAAAGCCGATGTAAAGTATAGGCATAGTGGTGGTAGAGTTTAGTTTATTTTATTTTATGTGATAGATAGTCATGTTTAAGTATGTAATTGAGGTGTTTAGGTTGTAGCTTGCATGATCCTATTTAGATGCATCATATGATAGGCGGATTCTTGTTTATCTTTAGATTATGGTGTGGTATGCAAATATGGGGTGCATAGAACCGTGAGTGTGCATCTATGTATTTCATGTTTGATTTGCCAGTAGATGTTCATGTTCTTTGTCCGAGTTAATTATATGCTTGCATGGTGTGGAATGTGGTTAGTGCGGTGGTACATTGTGATGGAAATGTACTTCACCGGACTATAATTCGGTCTGTGGGCGGCGGATGAATTAGAACGATCGGAGCATCCGTCGATCCGGATACCGCGGTTTATCTTAAGTACTCCCCTGCCTATGGGTACTATGAGATTTAGCTTACTATATGTTACTTCCTACTATATGGTAAATCGGTGCTAGTTTTGTGATGTGTTGCATTTATCTGATGGAGCATGAAATTTACTCAGACAGGTGTCTAGTTGTGTATGTTGGCATAAAGGTTAGTGTCCTAGATGTGTCATTGGTTTTATGTCAGGTTATGTGCATACCTAGAGTAGCCTAATGTGTAGGTTATGTTGGTTTTTAATGCATATAGAGTTTGGTTATCATTTGGGGTAGTTGAATGACCTTTGTAATCAATTAATTAAAGATATATAATTAGTTTACACCCTATGTATTAAATCTGATTTTTTAGGCTTATTATTCTATTATACCACTAGAATCATTATTATAGTGGGGTAGTTCGAGTGTAAGACCCTGCGAGTCATTGTGACTCACCCCTTCCGTTGTTAATATTTTCGGGGATTGCGGGTTTAGCGCGGCACAGTGAAGCGTAGTGGTGTTTTGGAGTCCAAGGAGCTAGTGGAGTACTTGTTCAGTGTTGGTATTATTTAGATTGTAATTTCATAGTGTTAATTAGATAGAATTATTGGAATTGTTTATTTGAATTGTGATTTTGGGTCTTAATTGGTTCCAGACCGATATTCTTCCCCGTTACGTCGCCGGATTATCTTCCGCTGTGCATGTTAAAAATCCGGGTCGTGACAGCTTGGTATCAGAGCATTAACTCGGCCTGAATGTCTATATTGACATGCCCGGGTTTATGATATCGGTTTGGATTAGATGGAATTGATATCCGGAAGAACATGATTTTTGGGCAGAAAGAATAATTTAGATTTTCTATTGGATTGGGAATCCTATATGACATAGAAATTTGATGATAGATTATTGGAGGTCTATATTAGATATTTGATAGTGTCATTTTATGATGATTCAACTTTCAGATTTAGTGGATTTTGGAGTTTAGATTTATGATTATGGGATAAGACTATCACTTTAGATTTGTTAGATTTTAATATTAGATAGTGATTGGGTGATTAGAGATCAGATTGAATAATTAAAAATGCAATGACCAATTTTCAGATTGGGTGGATATTGTAGTTTTGTTTGATGAAGAATTATTTTCACTAATCATTAGACACAATCAAGATGTACATATTGGATTATTAAATGTTTGATATATGATGCTTGATCATTACTAGGTTAGTTTATGCTTTAAGAAAGAATTTTCAGATTTAATATAGTTAGTGATGGTGAATTTAATGGTTAGAATCATAATGATATCCCACGATTAATAGATGGAAGTTAGAATGTTGAATTTTTTTTTTAAATTGATTTAATTGGATAGCTTATGTGAGATAAATAGAATGATTCATTATGGGATTAAATCTGATTTATTTGTGAGATAATTGGAAGGATACTTTTGGGTGGTATAAGGATATGATGACACGTGTTAATTAGATTTTGGTATCGGCCCTATCCTAGATGTGAAATGAAATGATGATTGAATTATTATTTGAGTATATGGTTCTAAATGAAAAAGGAATGAGATATAAGAATGAGATTATGAATATGAAATTTCAGAGTAAGAATTAAGATAATTTTTTTTATGTTTTGAATAAGTGGTATCTTTTGTGCTATCGAGGATAGAATACAATCAAGTGCAAGTTTTGAGGAGAGATATTTAGTTGATATATTATGAGTTTGAGAATTAGAGATAGTGTGAGTTGTATTATAGTAAGTGCTATTATTGTGCTATCTACTTATTATTTTTAGTATTTTAATTATACACTCCCCGATCATAATCTTTGATCTTTATTACCCGATTTTGAACTCATTTATCTCTCCATATCTTGTCTAGTCAATTTAGTCAAATCTTGATTGTGGATGATTTTAGTTATATGTTATGTCTATGCATAGGTTGATTTCATGTGGAGTTTGAGCCTTAGTTCATTAGATGTGATCTTTTAGATTGGAATGAGATAAGATGTGAATCTTTCTAGTTATTTGGAAATGATTAGAATAAGAAATTAGAAATTTATTTTAAGGAAGAAATGAGAACATATCTTGCAAGAGAGGTAGAGATTCATATATATATCTGAAAAGTATGAGAGAGAATAGAAGACTTAAGAACTCATTGAGAATGAGAATCATTCGCTAATTATATGTGATTACAATTAGATATTATTTATATGATGAAATTTAGAGATAAAATTTCTTGGATGATAATTTGATAGCAAGCACTTTAGACAAAGAGATTATGTGATTGATTAAAGTTTGAATGAAAGTGATAATAAGAGAATGATTATTGTTTAAGTGATTTTAATAATGTTAGGAGTAGTTGACTCATTAAGATTATTTTGTTGGAAGTTAGAGATTTGATTATCTTGAGGACTTATATAACATAAATGGTATGAGGTGATTGTATTTGAGATCATGTGTATATGAATGTTATAGAAGCTAAGAATAATAATTATAGTGATTGGATAAGTGGATTACAATAAGCTTGAAATATATTTCATCTTAAGGCATCATTCTTTTGTGAGGTTTAACTATGAGGTGGAATAGGAATTGTAGTAGCCTTAATGAGAAGACATCATATTTAAGGTGAATTACCAATATGAATTTTGGAATAGATTTATGAATATAGATAGTATCCTAAAGTTGTAATCTTTTTGATAATGAGGATGAGATTTATATGAGATTAGATATTAATCTTAGAGGTTAGACAATTATTTAGATAGGCCTATTATTAGTTTATATTTTTGGCAATCTGATTTAGATCATGATCATATCATCTAGATTATTCTCCATTATCTATCGATCTAGAACTCTAGTATTATTCTTTCTATCCGATCTGAATTTGCCTTATCCGTTTGAGTACTCAATCTCTCTTCAAATTGTGATTTATAAATCTAGCTAGGAGTAGACTTTGCATATATGATGGATCGAATTATGAATTGTTATTAGTTAGAGTAGAAGAATTGATAGACCGAAATTTATTAGACGTGGTCTTTAGATAGAGGAATAGTAAAAGAATTTTCTATCTTTATTTGTGGATAAGATCAATGCTTATAATCCTATGATGATATACATTTAGATTTTTTGTGGATCAAGTCATTCGGAGTGATGATATTTAGATAAGATATTGATCAATTAAATTTGATATTTAGATTATGATTAGATCATCAATTAGATGATTATATTGAGTCATTGATGGCATTTAGTATGTTATGATGTTAAAAAATTTCAGATTTAGAATATTAGAAATTTTAGATAGATGAGGATCAAGTTTACCAATTTTAGACATGATTATTAAATTTGTACCATGTAGGGATTATTGGTTTATGGAATATTTTTGTGAAGGATATTTGATCCATATCATAATGGCCTATAAAATTTTTAGATCTGGTATATTGATAATTTAGATTAAGGATCATCATAATTAAGGTCTTAAGGTCATGTGATTGGATGATATATATGATATATAGATAATTAGATTACCTATTAGATTGAGAATCTTAGATAGTATTGAAGATTGATATTAGATATATTAGAATGATATAGATAGATAGATAATAGGTAGATAGATTGATGAATGAGTGGTTAGTTTTTAGTTAGTTAGATAGATATGCAGATAGGTAGTTTTATACATAGATGTGTTTAAGGAGAGTGGTAGATGAGGAGTAAATTAGATAGAAGAGAATAGTTAGATAGATTGTAGGATGCAATTGTTCGGTGAGTCCGGTTGAATTTTCGAGGACGAAAATTTTTATTAGGAGGGTAGATTGTAACGTTACTATTTTCAGGATAAAAAAAAGGGAGAATTAATTGTTATATTTATTATTACTATTATTTTTACTCCCTATCCCTTCCACAATTTTCTCCTTCGGTTACCTTCCCTACCGTCAAACCCCCCCTGCGCTTGCCGTTTTCTCCCCTCCGGACGCCCTACTCTTCTTCTTCTTCTTCTCATCCGTCGCCGCGCGACCTCTCTTTCCCCCCCCCCCGTCGACTGTGCCGCGCACGCACCCGCCGGGCCACCGCGCGCACCGGCCACCGCGGCCACCCCGCCCGGCCACCGTCCCGGCCACGCCGGCGCCGGCCACCGCGGCCACCCCGCGGCCACGGCCTCCCGCGCGACGACCACCGCCGCGCCGTCCCGCTGCCGTGAAGCCGCCTTCGTCCTCCCCGGCGCCGTGCGCATCGCCGCCGCGCGCGAACCGCCGTCACCGTCCACCGGGCCGCCACCCTCCCTCGCGTTGCCGCCGCCCGGCGCCCGCTACTCGTCGCCCCCGCCTCCCTCACGCCGCCGGCCTACACCGCGCGCCACCCCACCGTCCACCTGCCTTCCGCCGGCCGCCGCCTCCGCCGGCCCGTTCCCGCTGAGGGCTGCGCGAACCGCGGGCGCACGGGCGTCGCCGCCGCGACATTCCTTTCTCCCCCCCCCGGTCGACCTTGCCGGAACCGCCATCGCGCCCGGCCGCCTGCCACCCTCCGCCCTCGGCCGCCGCCGGCCGCCCTCGGCCTTGTCCGCCCTCCCTCCGGCGACCACCGTCCGCCACCGGCCGCCCGCGGCGCCGCGCGCATGCGCCGCCGCCGCCCGTCGAACCCCCCCTCCGGCCCGCCGTCTGCCGCGACCCCCCCCCGCGCGGCCGTCGCCGCCCCGCGCGCGCCGGCCCGCGCGCGCGCTCGCTCGTACCCGTCGGCGCGAGACGCCGCCCGTCGTCACCCGCCGCCCTCGGCTGCCCGCGCGCACACGGCGCCGCATGTTACGCCCGCGCCCCCAGCGCCGTCCCCACCGTGCGCCGCCCGCGTCGCACCCGGCCGCCTCCGCCCCCTGCGCCGGCCACCCGCGCGCCGCGGTGCGCCGGCGGTCAGCCCTCCGCGGTACCTCCCCCTCTCTCCTATCCCCTCTCTCTCGTATCGCTCTCTCCCCCCTTCTCTCTCTCCCTATCGCCGCTCTCTCTCTTCCCGGTATATTGTCCCTTTTTAACTATTTATTCCTCTTGTTCTAGCGAGTTTGAGACCACCTATCCGGATCGATTTTCCGGGCCGTCGTGACCGCGGCAACACACTCGTCATCCCGGATCGATTCGATTCCGTGCGCCGTTCGTCGTCGCCGTTGGAGTAGGCGTCTCGGCTATTCTTAAGCATCTTTATATGATCGATTAACCTTAGTTAAAATATATTTAGATCACTATGATTAGAATGATTTAATTAGTGGGTTGTTTTTTGTTTTATTAGCATGATTAAATAGAGTTAGATTAGCTTGTTAAATTATGCATGGTTAGGTTGATTTAATTATCCATGTATACGTTAGTCGGCATGATAGGTTTTTATATGTTTTAACCTAGTTAGTTTAGATGATTGCATCGCGATAATCTTTAACATGTATATCCCGATTTCATAAAAGCCGATGTAAAGTATAGGCATAGTGGTGGTAGAGTTTAGTTTATTTTATTTTATGTGATAGATAGTCATGTTTAAGTATGTAATTGAGGGGTTTAGGTTGTAGCTTGCATGATCCTATTTAGATGCATCAGATGACAGAGTGGTTCTTGTTTATGCTAGATTATGGTGTGGTATGCAAATATGGGGTGCATAGAACCATGAGTGTGCATCTATGTATTTCATGTTTGATTTGCCAAGTAGATGTTCATGTTTACTGTCTGAGTTAATTATATGCTTGCATGGTGTGGAATGTGGTTAGTGCGGTGGTCGCATTGTGATGGAAATGTACTTCACCGGACTATAATTCGGTCTGTGGGCGACGGATGAATTAGAACGATCAGGAGCATCCGTCGATCCCGGATACCGCGGTTTATCTTAAGTACTCCCTGCCATGGGTACTATGAGATTTAGCTTACTATATGTTACTTCCTACTATATGGTAAATACGGTGCTAGTTTTGTGATGTGTTGCATTTATCGGATGGAGCATGAAATTTACTCGAACGAGGTGTCTAGTTGTGTATGTTGGCATAAAGGTTAGTGTCCTGGATGTGTCATTGGTTTTATGTCAGGTTATGTGCATACCTAGAGTAGCCTAATGTGTAGGTTATGTTGGTTTTTAATGCATATAGAGTCTGGTTATCATATGGGGGTAGTAGAATGACTTTGTAATCAATTAATTAAAGATATACAATTAGTTTACACCCTATGTATTAAATCTGATTTTTAGGCTTATTATTCTATCATACCACTAGAATCATTATTATAGTGGGGTAGTTCGGAGTGTAAGACCTACGAGTCTTGTGACTCACCCCTTCCGTTGTTAATATTTTCAGGATTGCAGGTTTAGCGCAGCAGAAGCGTAGTGGTGTTTTGGAGTCCAAGGAGCTAGTGGAGTACTTGTTCAGTGTTGGTATTATTTAGATTGTAATTTCATAGTGTTAATTAGATAGAATTATTGGAATTGTTTATTTGAATTGTGATTTTGGGTCTTAATTGGTTCCAGACCGATATTCTTCCCCGTTACGTCGCCGGATTATCTTCCGCTGTGCATGTTAAAAATCCGGGTCGTGACATTGTGAGTATGGCAGGTGCGTTAGATAGCTCTCACTTGTCGCTCTTAGTTTATAAAAGAAAGGATTCTGTCAGATTCATTTAGAGGAAATACTTTCTAGGTTTATATACGATGAACCTGATCTTAAGTGTTTTATCCGGGCTCACGCCAGCCAGGGAAGAATGGTAGAGTAGCTGATCTCTCCTAGTCTCCTGCAAATTAATTAGGGCAGAGTTTCTGCCCAGCTAATTCCCTTGTTTTTTTTACTTGCAGCGGGTTGGGTCAAAATTCTTCCAGTACTTCTCTAGGCGTGAGTACTGATAATAAGCAAATAAAGGACAGTCAATTCATATTCATGAGTTCGGATCGCCTCAGACGCCGGGTGGAGAGAACTCCCTCAGTTTCTAATAATAAGAGACAGTCACAACCCCTAGCCACTTAAGTGATAGTTCAGGGGTGAACCGTATGAACTTTTACTGAACCAAAATTCATAATAAGTTACATTGTGGTTCATAACAGTTTAGCACCTGTTTGTAACAGTTCAAACCGATTTGTAACGAGTTACATTATGATTCGTAACGAGTTATATTATAATTAGTAATAGATTGAACCGTTACGAATCCGACTGAACCGTTACAAAGCACAGTGTAATCTGATATGAACCAAGTTGAATTGTTACGAATTACAGTGCATCCTGTTACGAACAACAATGTAACCTATTACGAATTTTGGTTCAGTAACAGTTTATACGAGGTCACCCTTGAACTATCACTTATATGACTGGGGGTTATGATTGTCTCCTATTGGAAACTGAGAGAGTTCCTTTCTCTGGGTGTTTAAGGTGATCCGAACTCCATATTCATACAGATGTTAGTGAGAGCAGCTTGTTTTGGAGTCTTTCTGAGCACTTGGGTTAGAACAATGAAGTCTAAAAAGACGAGAGGTCAAAATTATGATGCGGAAGCCCGGGAGATGCACACAGAGGACCTGCAATTGGATAGGTTAGGAAGCAGGCAGCCAATTCTATTTGAGACGAGTATTTTCTGAGAACCAAGCCAAGTGTTATCTGAAAGATGTGAAAAATCAAACGAGAGTGGACAAGAATTATGTACTTTAATTATTATACATGGCACTTGTAAATGTGCAAATGAGTCAAGTTGAACAAGTAGCATGGTACTCAACCTCGACTCATTTATTTTACACAAGTTCGAGTTCAAGCTTGAGTTTTAACAAGTATGTTGAATCCTTGCTCAAACTTGGTTCCTTTATTAATCGAGCCGAGTCAAGTTCGAGCTAGAGTAATAGCTGAACTAAAATTCAATCCACATTCAAACTTAAGTTATATACAAACTCGTTTATAGAACCTAAAATCAATAAAAAGTCATTTGTGAAACTCTAGATTTAACTCATTTATGAAACTCAATTTAATTTTAAACTCAAATTTTAAATTATTTAATATACTTAAGTGACAATATAACGATTAATATTCAAAATTTAATTTTTAAAAATATATATTCAATAGAATATTTAATTAAGTTATTTGTGAGTTTACCGAACCGAGTAAGAGTTTGTTCAAAAACTCGACTCGTGTAATGAGTCGAGTTTTATTTTTTATTCAAACTTATTCATTTAACATAATAAACAAGACGAGTCAAATTTTTATTGAGTCGAGTTTCAAGCTACTTGTCTAATGTATTGGTTTGTTTGCACCCCTAGGTACTTGGGTCCTAAAATTTTGATAAATGAGTTGTGGTAATATGTAAAATGCAGCTATAACTCAGAAGTCAGAACCCACGGTTAGGTGCTGGTTGGTTCTTCCCAAAATGATCTACTTGAGTTTGCAGCTAGCAGTTGAGTGGATATCTCTTATGGCTGCACCCCACCCAAAGGTCTCAAACTCTCAGTTTATATAATGCTTCTTTGTGGAAGACTCTGGTACTTCAAATTAGGAAATCAAAACTCTTGAACGAAAGAGGCCTTTTTTTTCCATTCCCAATTAGGAAGTGATTAATGGTTTATACTTGAATTTTCGTTGACAATGGTTCGGAACAAGTGGATTAGTTCAAGTGGAGGAAAAAGGTTCTGTCTTTCTCTACGTTTTTAGGCCTCTTTTGGGTAACCATATCGATGATATTATTCTTAATACTTGACGCCTGACGGTATGCATGTCGATATTGTCTTCTTTGTTGCGTCAATATCAAGAGCGATGCTGATTACTGTATCAGTTTTGACATTTTTGCCAAGTTAGAAAAATAAATGACAGGGTGTCGAGCACTCTAAGTTTCACCCAATTTTTTCTCACCCCCAGAAAACTAAGAAAATGGAGCAAGCCGCTATCAGCTTGATTGCGATTTCCGGCAAGTTCACACATCAGTGAGTTCCCGATGTACTCGGCCGGGAAATATTAACAACCGGTCCGTTAATTCGATACGAGTACCGGTTTAATGAGATGCTCTCTAGTCTTCAAAATGTTCAACCAAAAAAAAATATAATGATATATACTACAAATAGTTTTAACTTCCGCTCCAATCACATGTATATATATACAGCTAGCGAGAGTTGTTAATTAGAGAAACAACGATGAAAATTCCCTGTTGATCGTTTACCTAAACCTGTTCGACTAAGAAAGAGAAATTTGTATGCATTTTCTTTCAAGACTCTCTCCAACCTGTCATTTTAAAATAATATCCGAATTATATTAGTCATAGTTAATTAAACACGTAAGGTGAGATTTAAAACATAATGAATTTGTTATATTTTGTATGACAAAAAATAAAAAATATTAGGTGCATTTTAAGAACGAATTTCATAGGACTAACAAAATTTTAAAATGTGTACAGCAAGAAAAAAATACATTCACAATATATCTATCTTTTTATTAATCTAACAAGATGACATTTATTGATGGATTTGAAGTACTAATATTAATTTAATGACCAAATATTTGCGGTCAAGGATATAAATATGTCTATATATTCGTTAAATCATCCTAATAAGAAACTAAATGTCATTTCAAAAATAAGTAAAACTTATTTAGATATTGTTTAATAATCTAACAAGGTTAAGAAGGACAGTACCAAAGAATATAACGGATGATATAATTGAATGGACATAGGGTTAAAGAAAATTCAGACAAACTGAGGGGCATTAAACATATTGTGTATTAGATATTCAATTGATTTTATTGTTTGGATCAGTAATCATTTTTCCCTAATATAAATTTATGCACGATTGAAAGTTCAATTTGATGATGGTGATTCCAAAATATTTAAGTATCTTTGAAATAAAATAGAAACTAAGGGCACTGATTAAACATCTTTTTCATCATCAAGTACATCGAATCCACTTTGCGTCTGAAATGATCATGAAACTGTAGACTTATGAGATGTTTGTTTGCATGATAAGCTTAGTTTTGTTATAATTTTATGTTTTTTAACAAAACTTGTAAAAGAAATATTTGACAACTATTACAAATTTATGTTTTTAAAGAAATTTTATTGTTAGACCAAAAAAAGTGAGACTTTCTTTTTTATAGTGTGGTCCCCACCTGTTTTGTGAAGTGGAATCTTCCCTAGCTAATATTCCCTCTATTCTCTTGCGCGCTTACTTGGCAATTCAACTTAAGTTTTATTCCTCGATTATATGTATAATCCTTCTCCAAAGTTAACTTAAGGGTCTGTTTGTTTACCTTCAAAACTTACTCCATGCATGCACTTTTCCCGAAAAAGTTTTCGCGCTCATATTTGGTTACGTGTAAAATATATGTCAAGGTAAAATATTTTACGCCGTCATCGCCTAAATCAGGATTTTGGCATCTGCTGTTCAACTACGGACGCCGTTTTTGGTAGTTGTTAGTAAAATTGATTTGAAAATTTTATTTTTCTGAATAGAATATCTTATTTATAAATAAATATCATCAATTTTAATAAGTGTAAGTTACTTTAAAATATTTTATTTAAAATTCATAGGAGTAGATAAAAACTTATTTTATCAAATAAAAAAGTTTTTATTTATATTTTTAGATTGATATAAGCATTTTAAATAATATTTTTCACATAAATTAAATAATAGATCATATTGTAATATATTATAAAAAATTTATCGCATGTAATTCCTTTTAACATGATTTATTTTTACATGCCATCAAATAATGCGAGTAAATATTTTAATAAATAATTATTTTATATTTAATTATTACATTATTTGCAATTTAAGATGGCAAATATCAAGAGCATATTTTATTGACTAAAATAAAATATTTTAGAAACTGTGAATGAAAAATATTATAATATAGTATTTTAGCAACATAATTTACAAATAATTGAACAAGATCAATGATCTCCTAGGAAAATATTTTCAGAGCAACCAAATAAAGTCACCAAGATTTCAAATTCCCTGAAAATCATATGCAATGTAAGATGTTTTCAATGAATTTTCTCTTACAGGGATCCAAATGGACCCTAAGTTTATTACATTTTTTGTTTATGTTGTTTTGATATATTTTACTGCTCTAGTTAGAACTTTTTTGGTTCTATATTTAATATACCCAAATTATTTCAGTCCCTCTTCTTTTAATTTATCTACAATTGTCACTATTATCATATTGTCTCTAATATATCTATTATGTGTTCTATTTATTTAGTAGTACCACTATTCATTTTAACCTTCCAATAACACTTATTTAAAAATATATTTTTTTATTGTTTAATATTTGCAACTATATAACATTACAGTTCTTATACTTGTTCATCAAAATTTTTCTTGCAACTCTAGTAGAATTTTATGATCACTCTCTATATCATTCATCCTACTTTATTTTTTTGATTAATGTCCTTGTTATGTTCTTTGTCTTTTTGAATAATTGTTCTAAGATACTTGAATGAAGTATTTTTGAGATGATATTAATTCATCCAATATAACTTATTTATCTTTTTTAATCTAAATTTTGTTAAATTTACAATATGTATTTTGTTTTAGTTTTACTTATTTTAAAACTCTTAATTTCTAAATATTTGTTTTCAGTTTTACCTTCATAGTGTCTCATCCATCAAGACAATATGATTTACAAATATTATACAATTGTATATCCTACGTTAATTCATCCGTAACTAATAAGAAAAGTCAACACTTATTATAGATATTTGATATAACCTAATTAAAATAAATTTTTTATTTATCTTTCATATTTGTATGTATACTAGCTGGTGTTTCATCATATATATTTTATCATTCATATATATATATAATGGGCATCATCTTTCACTTCAACACTGACCAAAAAATATATCTTGGAACTGAACTATAAGTCTTTTTAAATCAATAAATATTATATACTCTTTTTATATAACGATAGCTCTCTATCAAATTTAAAAAAAAATAATTTGACTAGGCATAAATCTAAATTATTTAGTCGAAACGTACTCCCCATTTAATAACTCTCTCTCTCTCTCGTCGCACGCATAATTTGATGGCGTCAGTCGAAGGTCGAATCCTTACTTATACCTCTCTGTATAAATTCATAGTATAACTCTCTGCCGTAATTTCTACTTCATCAAACACAAGTTTCTACACAGATGTTACAACCGTGTTAATAGACGCTAATTAGCCACTCCTTTTCTACAATAGAGAATATATACCTGCATATATAATTCGATCGTTGTTCGCCTTGCCACATCTGCTGGCATTGGTCTGGATCCACTGCAGTACCGTAAACATAATCCGTCTCTCTACTACTCATATCCCGATCAACATGAAGGCATATTTCAAGTTCTTATCTAAGCATATATCCATCGCTGCATACGACGCACGGGCGCTACTTAGCTGCTTTAGCTCTCGTACATATATGCGTGTTCATCTGAAGAGGGGAAGAGCAGGAGAATCTTCTCCCACTTCCCTGTTCGTCCTTACGCCTTCATCTTGCGGGCGGTGCGCGCCGTCTTCGGGAGTCAACGACGAGGAGATGTCAGGAATCTGGACGTTCAAGTCGGGTAATCGTAGAACGTTGCGCTCGTTGGAGCTGGCTTCGTCGGACAGGAGGACGCCGTGGTCGTCTGCGACGCGGCCGAGGCGTGAAGTGCAGTGAGTGCATGTATGGGTGCTCGCCATCGTCACGCCCGGCAATCTGGAGCTCGGAGGTCCGCGATTGGTCAAGGAAGTTGCTGGGAAGGTGGCGTTCAGGCCGGGGCGACGGTTCTGTCCGCCGGCAAGGAGCTTGTATGGGAGCTTCGTCCTCAGGTGACAGTTCCAGTAGTTCTTAACCTCATCGTCTGTTCGCCCAGGCAGGCGCCCAGCAATCAGTGACCACCTGCAGCAGCCCTTGATTCCTCAGGCGAAAAAATTCAACCCTTGAATTGTGTCCAAGTTGAGTGAGCCAAAACACAAAGTTAACTGCAATGATGTTGAAGTTGAAATACGTGAACAACTAAATCTCTCGTACAAAGTGTTGTTATTTTACAAAACCCGTGTTGAGGATCAAATATATATATATATATATATATATATGAGCGCGACTCTTTTGATGGATATTTCAAGAGAACTCCTCAACTTTTCTCCCAAAAAAATCGATGAGATGACATCAAAGTTTTATCCCATCAATATCTTATCAATCTTTTTGCGAGGAAATTGAGAAACTCAGATGTTCACCCGAGCAGAGCCGCACACTTATATGTGTAAGAGTAATGAAAATCTTTTCGTATATCAGGCTTATACCATTCTAACATTACGGCGTCTGCATAGATACATGTTGTCGTCAAAGAAATTAAGATAGAGCTTTTTCTTCTTAGCTTAGCTTTACCTGTTTCCAAGGAGTGCATGGAGCTTGATTATCAGGTCCTCTTCGTCCTCCGCGAAGTTTTCTTTCTTAACCTCGGGTTTCTGGTCCGTCCACTTCGTCCTGCAGCTCTGGCAGCGGCAAGGCGGCCCTGGTAGGCGGTACTGAGCTGATCAGAATTTCAGTCAACTTCAGAGTGGAGAGACGGACGAAAGGCGGAAGGTGAACCTGCTGTGCGGGGCCGGAGGGTTCTCCGGCGGCCTTCTCCGCGTCCGGCGGCGTAGCTGGCGAACTTCCCGTCCTCCTCCCGCATGGGCCGGGCTCCCTTGTTTGTCTCTTGCCTCGCGGAAGAAGTCTTTCTCATGCCGGCAGCAGCAGCAGGGGAGGGGAGGCGGAGATGTCGGCAACAGATGGAGCTAAGTCCCTTGCGGTGATGAGTACAGAGCTGTCCCCGTATAAAATGGAGTCGAGCTGGGGCGGCGGCTCACTGGTTTGACGCGGAGGAGGACTGGTGGTTCGGGGGCCGTATGGAACGGAGAAGCGGGCGTTGAAGGGCGCGTAGCGATTGCCCGATGGGGGCATGCACTGCCAACCACCGCTCTAGCGTTTTTTTTTTTTTTTTTTTGCGTCGTGAGAAAATTAATCAACAGTCTAATTACCAATTTTACTTTGATTAGTAAGAGGAGTGTTGACTGGATATCTTGAATAGTGTTAACCCGTCATATCTTTAAATTTCTTAACAATAAGGGTTTGCTCGGTCAACTCGTAGTTCTTAAGCGATGGTCAAGAAAGTTGAAAATTTCTCATTCATCGGGGCACGGTTCACGGAGAAATCTCGAATAACGTTTCTTAATTTTTCTCTCAAATGAATAATAAGATGTCATCAAATCATGATATCTCCTCACTCTCTTGATTGAAAAATATTTCTCAAGATCTCTCTTGAAATGAATCATGTTCCAAGAACAACGCTTGTTTCCCAAATTCGAGATCTCAACAAAGACACTCTTTGGTGCGAACTTGAGAAGGTACAATTACTTATATTTTTGCTGAGCATTTCAATTTTAATGTCGGTAGCTTGAAATTTGCAAATGATATCAGAACCGACACTAATTTTATTATAATATTTAATTATCTTAACTTATATTTTTATTATCCATCTTAATAATGAGAACGAATACTAGAATAATGGATATTATCCCACGCGGATGGTCCGTAAAAATGTTCATCTACTTATATTCTTTGATCTATTTAACGTCAATGTCACGAGGTTTGTAATAAGATTATCTTTTGCTACTTTTTTGTGTTAATAGTAAGAATTTGTTGGCGAAAAAATGCCTCGTCTTCCTTGTGTTTGCATCTTACTGCAGCGATCATATTTCGAACGGTGTGCACACAATATTTTGTATCAGAACCATCGAAGATATTAAGACGTATTTATATTGTGGTGGCGGCATTCAGACACCCACCGGATCTTTTTATTTTATATTAATTATTAAAAATTATAGAAATTATTAGAAAAGATACTTTAGCTATTCAACTGATGTTTTACGTATAATAAAATTTTAATATCTTTACAATTCTTAAATAATAAATTTTTTAATTAGTTTCAATCCCGACCAAGTTGATCGGATCAGCCGACCTGACCTGACTTGATGGGATCAGTCTATGCTAACCTGACCCCATCCTTCATTTTTTAGATGAATTTGTTGTGACAGACTGACAGTGGACATGGTCAAAAGGGATGGGGGCCACAATTTAGTGACCAAAAAGACTGGAAATGTTACAAATAATAACTTTGATACTTATAAATAAACTTCTAGAAAAGTTAAAACTTAATTATCAACAAATTTACAGTTCAAGGACTAAAATTTAAAAATTATTAATAATTATAACAATAAAAGCAATATAGTCTCATTAACAAGTAAGAGAAACGGTAGGAGGCGTCAGCCCATCTGTCACGTCTCATTCCCGTATGAAAATCTATCTTTTTCTTTCGACCAATAGGTCTTCTCCATGTGTCAAGGGCGCTCTCGGCTCTCCCCGTCTGAAAGCAATGACCGGACTCCAGAAAGGAACTTACCACTTGGAGAAGTCAACACTCGTGAAAGCGGGTCCCGCGCTGCCGGCCAGTCTCGTTACCGCCAATCAGCGATCAAGAAATTTAGGTCAACAGTGGATAGTTGTTGACGTCGCATCACCTGAAATGTCCATGTATAGTTCCTGAAATCTTTTATACAAAAGATATTTTTGTAAGGATTGAGAATTGGCATGCACCTAATCCAAGAAAAGGTATTAATACTCTATATATATTATATTTTTGCAAATTCATACATTATTTTTAATCAATTTTATTTTAAAAAATGTATATTTATGCAAATAACTCCTATTGTAACGTACCCCCCTTCTCTCGCCGGTTATGGCCACCTACCCCCCTCTCCCTCTCTCACCTATTTTGTTGCTCCATATCAATCTCTCTCTCTTTATCTATCTATCCTCTCTCTCTCTGTCCCCGCTGCCTCCGTATCTCTCTCTACCTCTCATCCAGCCAACGTCGTCGGGCCTCCTTGCTTCCTCCTCGCCTACCGCCGTGTTGTCATCACCGTCGGTCGCCTTCTCCGCCACCGTGTTCCCTGGTTCTGTTAGAAACCTCCCGCGAGCCCCCCTTGTTGCCACCACTGGTCTCTGCCCCCCTGCCATCACCATTGGTCGTCGTCCAGTCCACTGTCATAGCCGCCGCCATTTGTCGCTACCTGGACCCACCCCATCGCCATTGATCTCCATTGTGAGCCCCATCCCTATTCCGCTAGAACCGCCGCAGGGAGCCTCTTTCGTTGATGCCCTGTCAATCTCCACCTTTCTCGTCGTCGCCATCGACAATGTCAGCATCATTGTTACCAACCGCCGCGGCTACCCTCCACTCGCAATCACTGTCACCCCTCATCGTTGGCCGCCACCTCCCACGAGCACCACACATGGATGCGCGGACGTGCCAACCGCCCTGTCGACCACCCGGTCCAGCACAACCTTGCTAGCTTGCCTAGTCCAGCAACCGATCTAGACCTAGTCCACTTGCCCGGTTCAGCATTTCAAATTTTAGTTGATTTATTAATTGAAAAATCAAAGGAAAGGCCAAAAAGTAGCAAAAAATATGAAATATTCACAGAAACTTTCAGGTAGGTTTCTCAAATTTGTTTAATTATTTGACCCCATGCTGATAAAAAATATACATGATTTAACTTGTGGATTTTAGGTTGACTAGTTTTTGACTTTGAATTAATGATTAATGATTTTCTCAAAATTTTTGAAATCAGAAACTTGAAATGATTATTTTGTATATTATGGAACATGTTTAGCATGATTCTAGTTGGGTAAAAATATTTTCCATAAGATTTGACTCTATGTTGATTATGTATGTGACTATAATTAAGCTAGTTTGGACCTATAATTGAAAGTTAATTATGTTTAGACTTGAAAAAAATCTTAGGTCATCAAATTGAAAGTTTGGAACCCTTGGTTTAGGTGAATTTTGATTTAAGTTAATTCTTTTGTTTATGTAAGTATGTCTAGTCTCAACTTGTTATTATTGCACAAAAGTTGTTCATATAGTTCATAATAAATGTTCCTCCAAATTATGTGATTTGTCTTGCATAATATCTTTATGTTCATATAGTCAAAGTTTGATATAGGTTTTATTTAGAACATGTTAACCAAGTCGGTTGGTATAAGTTTTGTCTAGTTTGTGGTAAATGGTTTGTTTTGCATAAAAAGTATTAAAATGTGAGGTTTATGTCTTGTATGTATGATATGATCAAGTATGTCATAAACTGAAATTATGCTATGAACTCTTTATACGACGTGCTATGAAGACTTCACTAGCTTATGTTAGTCAATTGCTAGTGGACTGTTCATGGTCAACATATAACTTAGATGAATCCGGCCCTCCCATATATCCGAGATTACCACGAGTTTTCCTAAGTGTCATTACTACCTAGGTGCACTATGGCCTAGCTTAGTATATGTTACTGCTATATATATTAGAGCTGACGAAAGTATTTTGTACATGTGAAGCAAGATGACCAATTTATTGCTATTTGGCTATGTATTTGGAAAGAATATGAAGTTGTGTTACTTGTATGTCATGTAGAATGCTAATTCACGTTATGTTAGAAAAATCAGATATGTCCCATTTTGTTTTGGTCATGTTAAGTCAAGTCTTGAAGTCATTTATTTGATATTTATCTAGTCAATATGGTCTTATGTGCACTAGTCTAGAAGTATATTGTATTGACATAATCTTTTCCTTAATGTTAAACATAGTTTGTATATGGGTTGTGAGATTGATATAGAAGATATTCTATACATTTGTATTCTATCTCAAACTATATATGTTATTTGTCATTACTTGAATATATGTTAGTTATTCGATTGGCGAGAAATTGTGTAAATCCTATAAAGTTGTCAGACTCATCTCTTTGTGGGTTAAATTTTTCGGCAGGTATTGAAGATTAGGAGATTGGTTTGGAGGCTCAGGAAAAAGCCGTGGAAGAAATAGAATCCCCTAGAGTTGGAGCAGAGTATTATTTTCTATTACGTAGCTTGTTGTGGACTTTTTGGGATGTTTTGTAGTTAAACTCTATCATGTTTGCTTTCCTTTAAAGATGAAACTTGTGGATGAACTTGACTTGGTGTTTGGTTGTTTAAATATTTTCATTTATGTTAGAATCTTGTAAAATTATGTAGACTTGGTGATTAGTGTTATTTATATACTTGTTTGGGTTATAAAATCTGAGTGATGAATTTCTCTCACTGTCATGACATTGTGTATTTTTGTTGCATAGTTGTGATTATGTTATTTAAATTCTAGGTCGTGACACCTAAGAATCATGTCATCAAGCCAATAGATTTTAATCCACTTTGGTACAACAACTAGATTACTTCTTGATATAATTGGGTCATGATCTAATATCTTATCATTATTAATCTCAGCTACCATCGCCTTTCGTAGGCAAGTGGGTAAGGTTTCGTTCCCTTTGATCATTAGGTATGCACGTATGTACATATATAGCTGCAATATACAATATAAATTAACTAACACTTTCGAGTGTGGGGTTAAATCAAATCATATAACAATTGTCCTTAATAACAATTTTATCTGGAAGCTATTCATCCTTAATTAAACTTCTCCTAATAAAACATACTTAATTCCAAAGTTTTTATAAATTAAAATTTGAAAAATGATTAACCTATATTATTGATATTTTACTTATTTATTTTTTAACATATTCACAAATCAGAATATCATAATCTACTCTTTTAAAGATTTATGCCTTGTTTGATAACATTATTAGACACCTCTATCAATATCAAAATTGATATTGATAGGAATCATTAAGAAGTGTTTGGTTGAATGTATCAATTTTTAAATTTGTAATGTAAACAAAATATGTCATGTAATAAAATGCCAACTTGTATTAATTTTGATTTTGGTATTCCAACTTTTGAAAATATCAATATTAATGCTAATATAATACCAGAAATGAAACTCTAACCAAATAAGACATTAGATATCATCCTTAATATCACAAACATGTCATATATCACATGTTCAGACAAGTCAGAATAACTTTATAGATAGGTTTTGCTTCGATTCCATTAGTAAATTGATACAATATGTAGCAAATAGTTTAGTTGATTGACTCAACAACTATATATGTTAGATAATAATTTTCTCAAGGTGCCACTCATTCTTAAACTACTAACAATGAAGAATGTTTAACTTCAAATTTTTTTCAATTCAATCTCTTAATTGATGTTGTTGATAATTTATTGATTCAATCTCTCAACATACACGCAAATCGATGTGTTACAATATTGGAACTATTTGTTTGTCCGTAAATCATATCTCTTGTAAAAGGTTTTCATTAAAACTTGGGTAGAGAACCCTTATTTGGTTGAAGTAAATTAGGGGTGATGAAAACTCTCTTCGTCCTCTATTTATGTATTTTTGGCGTTCACAATTCTTGATCGTAAATCATTTTTCGGAAAGCTGCCGCCGGTGTGTTTACGCCAACGTATGGTCGCCACCATTCTTATAGATATAAAACTCAAAATTTTATATACTTTTTTTTTGAACAGAGAAAAACACATACCATAATATAACTAACCAACCATGTCTTTACACAGATGATAGGAAATATCATGAGAAAAGGGCGTAGGAAAAGAGTTTTCAGAGTTACAACGTAGAGCCCACCTTGCTAAGAGATGAGCCAGACTATTACACGATCTAGCAACATAAGAAAGAGATATATGCGGATAAGAGGATAACATAAACTAACAACTAGAAATAACGTGTTGAGCTCTCCACAACAGCGGTCCAGTTCCCTGAATCGCATCAACAACCCCCTTGGCATCGCTCTCAAGAATAATATGCTTGGAAGAAGAAGAAGCCCACATACAAGATGCGTATATGTATTGGTGCTTTTATTAATTGGTATTTTATTAAATTTTTTACCATCCTCCTAAGAATTTGACCTTACTCTATAAATATTTTAAAATCCAATAACTACACGTAAAATGATTTATTAAAATAAGATATCAATTTTAAAAAATAAAAATGTGTACAGATTTATAAATAATTAAATTACTGGAAAATATTTTCGTGAAACTAATTTATGGATAACCAATGGTGAATTGCGTTTTCAGGAAAACAAATTACATACAATCAAATAGTAGATTGTGTTTTCAATTTCTTCTAAAAAAAGCACTCCGTGAAAATTATTTTATTTGATTTCACTTGTACATAGATCCAAATTGACTTGATTGCACCACACACACAAAAATCAAGCACTTTCTCCAAATAACAGCAAGATTTTATTGTGCTCTACCTATGGCCCCTTTAGTCGAGGGTTTATCCGGTAACACTATTAGACAATTCTATTACTATCAACTTTGAATTTGATATTGATATAAACCATAAAATGTTATAAGTATTAATTTTGAAATTTGTAACATACATAAAGAATGCTTTATAATATAGGTGTCAAGTTGTATAAATTTGATATTGATACTATAGAAATATCATTAGCCAAATATCTCTCGATCATTTATATCGATACAACTTCAAATTTGATAGCAAATGAGGCATCTTTTCTATTAGAAATTGGGGAAACAATCTCTTCCTTCGGATTGAGGTGATCCGCTCCCTTCTAGATAGACGGTGGCGGCCATATTATCCTTTCGGTGGGTAAAAATATCAGAAAAATGGTAGCTTTAAACCAATCCCTGCATCCACGTGACTTTTCTATTTTCTATGAGATAGGTCCCGAGTCCGGAGGAATCCAATCTCTACGTTGTTTACTTTGAAAGTTCCTACGTCATATTTTTGGGAGTGCGGCACCTGAGGAGAATCTCTCAGTCCTATTCACAAAGGAACTGGGGTGACAAGGATAAAACAGTGATTTGATACCCATTAAATTATTGTCACCTCAATCTCTTTGTGAGAGAGGTTGGAAGACTCTCCTCGTATGTTCACCTGAAGAGAGTCACACTCTACTTATGGAGGAATCCGATATTGCTTTTCATTCCGACCTGGATGTGTTGTAACGTTGACCGCGTTCCTATTTGGCCTCGACAGCTATTTTCAAAGAGTTAAAATTAATATTTTTCTATGTATTTCTTGCATCTTGTTTAGTTCAATGGGTCCTAAGTCTTCGAATTTATAACTAATGTCGAATATTTTTTTGCCAAGAAAAAACAATGTTGACAAGACGTTAGGTGTACAAAGCAAATCGGCCCGGTAAGACGTGAATGCCATCCTTCTTACCTTACCTTTCTCCGACGGGGATGAGACGGCGGTCGGACAACGAAGTCAAAGCTCGCTTCAGCTGTTGACCACGGGCGATGAGCCATCATGCTATGGAATGACTTGATCGCCCCTAGACATGTCAATGGGAGAAAGTGAAGGACAAGTTTTAGTTTTTCTTCGTCTTGGTCTCTATGATTATTATATTTTAAGTATACCTTTTGGATAACTAAAAATCATGTAAAATTTAAAAATATTTTGTTGGCAAGTTTATGCGGACTAATTTTGTTAAATTTTTTCGTCGTAACAATAGCCATCTTTAATATTACCTATCCTTTTTATCTCTCACGCCCTTTTTATCTCTCTAGACAATTGACTATGGTTTTGTTAAGAAGCTTCGACTAAAATTTAGATAGCTATATTTTTAGGGCGTTCTAGAAGGAGGTATTTTTTTTAACAAAGATAAATATGTTTAAAATTTTAAGGGACATGTTCCAGAAGATAAATAATTATAAGGCGTGACGTGTAGAGGTCAACAAGGTTTTTTTTTACTACATAATTCTGACTTCGCGGCGCGGCGCTGGTAGGTCTGACGCCGGCACGAGACGCGTCGTGTATGAGGCGCGTCGTTCCTCCCTCTTCCCTTACCCGGCGCGTACTGGACGCCCTGCCGCCGCCGTTTGCTCTCCTCCGTCGCCAATTTAGGTACGCTATACTGCTGCCCGGCGTTCTTTTTTTTCTCTTCTTTTCTCTGTCGCCGTGGTTCCTACTGATCTTTCCCCTCCGGGTTGCAGGTGGTGCCAGACGACGTCAAGAAAGGGAGTGTTGCCTATGGCTCGTCCCCCGGTCCTCGCGCTGGCTTTGCCCTCTGAGACGGGCCGCGTTCTCAGTATCCAGTCCCACACTGTCCAGGTGATCGCCGTGATCTGTTTGGCCTCTTTTGTTGCATATGTTATCACTACGGTGGAGGAATTTTGGGAATTTTGTTTTTTCAATTAGGGTTTCTTCCTTGTTGGAAGAAGTTATATTCACTTTCTGCTGGCTGGTTGTTGCACAGTTTGTAATGTGCAAGATGACTTGGGAGGTTTTAGTTGTGCACTAGTATATTGATATAATGCCTAGTCGAGGTGGCAGATTTCTCTTATATAAACATAGGTATTACAGTGCGCATACTTATGACCCTCTCAGCATTTTCCTAATTGAAAACGATCCTTTTGAGAGTGCTGGATGGTTCAGCTCGTGATTGGTATTACTTGCACTGAGCGACTTGCATCTCAGTGATAAAGCACTGGATGCATACATGCCTACTATCTATTCTAATCCGGAGAATGTGGCATCATATTGTTGTCACCGAAATTTGGTCTGGTTCACAGGGTTTTACAGAGGACAAATATGTTTTATTTAACGGCGGTTCTCATAATTGCAAATGTTGCCTTGTTGGAGGTCCACCATCACTTACTGTCCCTATATGCTACATGTTAGCATGTAATGCAGGATGTGTAACTTTTATCTTTCATTTGGCATGGGAATAGGACACTGCTAATCAGATTCATATTTGTAAGTTGCATACCTGTTACAGATTTACATTTGAAAGAGGATAAAACTGAAAAGTGTAAGGACAGAATGAGTTAGCATGTAATGCAGGATGTGTAACTTTTGATTATTATCTTTTATTTCACGTAGGAATAGGACACTGCTAATCAGATTCAAATCTGGAAATTGCATACCTGTTACAGACTTACAGTTGAAATAGGATAAAATGGAAAGTGTAAGGTCATAATGGGTTGGTTTGAGGTCATCCCATTCTTATTAGATTATGTGCAATGCCATCAAGAATGGCTAATTCTTGTGCGGCTTGCCGCTTGCATGTCGGGCATCTCTTAAATGATAGGATAAGTTTTGTCGGAGGTGCAACATTTTTTTCAGCCCTTTCTATAGAATGGGGATTGCTCCGTTACAAAATTGGTTAATCTCCTATCCATCACAGTTACAAAAGGGATAAAGTACTTTGGAGTTTGGATCATAATCGATTGGCTTGAGATTATTCAGTTGTAATTTGATTATGATGAGTCATTGAGGTGTGGTTATTCTGGAGTTTGATTGATCGGATAAGTTGCGGCACAGGTATTCACTATTTGGTTCAACCTCGAAAACCAAACTGAACCAGTGAATTCAGTTTGGTTTTATTTGGACCACCATCAGACAGTTTAGTCTCAAGGATGCTTGAAACCAAACCAAACATATAAACTGAATAAATTTAATTAGTCTAAATGTTTGTATTGCATTAAATATCTTTTTAGTACTTGTTTGTTGTTATGTATAGAAATACATATTTAATGCTTATTAATGTAAAATTAATATATCTGAATACATTTTATGTTTAATACAAAATTGTGCAAGCTGAAAAAAATTGAACAGAACTGTATTTAGTTGGTCTTGTTTGGTTTGAGATGTGGATTTGTTTGACCGTGTTTGGGGAAAATCTTTGTCAAACAGAACAAAAATAAAATAAAACAAAACCTTGAACATCCCTAGGTTGTGCTGTAAATGCAACCTTTATGATTTGCATTTTTTATATAAATGGAGATTGTGCTATTCTACTGTATCATCCTTCACTCTAAGGAGAAATTTGTTTGATTCTTATCCACATAAGTATGCACATTGTTCTAAACACTGTTCTAACTGCTCCTGGGTGGGTTTGCAATGGTACAGATAAAAAGGATCTAAGTTTCTAGACATTGATGATTGTCTTGGCTTATCACTAGTTATTTTTTCATGCTCAATTTCATGAATACAAAGCTAGACATCTCATATCACCATTTCAGTATTTTCCTCATTGTTTTTGTAAGGCATAGTTTTTCCTTCTTTTACTGTAGGGATATGTTGGCAACAAATCAGCAGTTTTTCCTCTTCAGTTACTTGGCTATGATGTAGATCCAATCAACTCAGTGCAATTCTCTAACCATACAGGCAAGCTGCTTTACATATTTCTCTTCAGATGGTCTCACAGATCAGAGGCTTGATAGCTGGTGCGAATTCATCTGCTGCTCTGCATATGTGCATGTGCAATAATGCGTGGCTCTTATTTAATGCTATGTTATTGCAGGATGTTTCTAACTCAGCAAGGATTTTGCAGGATATCCAACATTTCAGGGCCAGGTTCTAAATGGCCAACAACTCTGGGATCTAATAGAAGGTCTTGAAGCAAATAATCTACTATACTATACTCATTTATTAACAGGTATGGTGCAGTAATCTCTTCTGTATTAAAATATTTAAGTTTCGAAAATTTCAAGAGCATTGGAAATCTTCATTTTTCTTGAGGTTGATTTGAAAATGGAGCTTACTGAAGATCTTTTCTTCAAATGAAGAACCTTGTGGGGTGAATCTATACTCAACGGCTGCAATAACAATAGCTTACTTGTGATTCTCATTCCAAGGAAGCATGCTCTCTACTGGTAAGGTGGGAGTGCTAGGAAACCACACAAAATGAATGCCAAGCCCCTTTGTTGTTGTTGTTGCTACTATTGCTGTAGGTGGGAGTGCTAGGAAACCACACAAAATGAATGCCAAGCCCCTTTGTTGTTGTTATTGTTGTTGTTGTTGCTACTATTGCTGTTGTTGTTGTTGTTGTTGTTGTCGTCCTCCATTATGGGTTCAAGAACATCCGGATGCCTTAACGCTAAGGGCACTAATGTGAAGCATCAAAATTTTATACTTATAGGAGATATTATTTTATTTATTTTGTTTTTTCTTTTGCTATTTTAGAAAATTTATGTGTTTCCTATTTTAGAAAGGGTTTTTTTTTATTTTTTTGTTGTTTAATTTAAAAATATATGATATTCTCACGTGTGTTTGTAAAATTAAAGTTAGTTTTTTTTCTGTGATTCTTGAATGGGCCATTGTTAATTATGTTGATTAATGGCTTGTCAACCGTTGAATAACTGATATATCAAATTAGCAACTCATAAAATAAGGCGACATTTGGTGTGTGTATCTAACTCATGAAAATGCAAGAAGGCGACAATTTTTGTCTTTCCATGACCACCGGTTCGAGGATTTTTTTTGAGATTTCATGTTTTCGATTTTTTATATTTTGTTGATTTTTGAATATTATTTTATATTTTTATTATTTAAAATTATTTTAAAGTATTATTATTTTTTATGTTGTGGGGATGATTTTTTGTTGATTAGTTCTTTTCCTTTTTCTTATTGATTATGTGTTTTGCTTTTTTATTTATTATTAGTTAGGTATTTTGCTTTATTTTGATTTTATTTGATTAATTTTTTATCATTTTAAGTTTTGATATTTATTTTTGGTGTGCATATATCATTGATTTATTTAGTTTATTTTTTTGCTATAATTTACCACTTATTTATTTATTATTAAGTTTTGCCTAACATGCTTTCTATCAAACTTCATTGAGACTTAATCTTATTGTTTAATTGATTTTATTTTTTATCATTTTTGTTATTTATTTATTATTTTTTCTATGGATTTTATTTATTTAGTATATTCTTACTTGACTTTATTTGAGTATTTTTTATTTAGAATTATTATCTTTATTCATTTAATTGGGGATTCATGGGAAGTGTCAGTGGCATAAAGTTGTACATCATGTAAAGATTTATTCAATTTTCAAACTTATGGGTTACATGATCTATATACCATGTGATCATCAATGTTGCGCTTAAGCGCCTGAGTGGAATTTTAGGCGTTGAGCTGGTCTCTACTTTATTGTTTGTTAAAAGGGTGCACCCGCTTTGGGCACTTTGAGCGGCAAAGGGTGGTGCTTTGCCCACTTAAGCACTCAATCTATATCCATTCTGCCCAGATTCGTCCGCCTATTACTCCACCTTCATTCCTCCTGGTCTATTTCCAGCTTCTTTTATGTTCTTTTTTATGATTTTGAAGACTGTATTGACTATTTTAACTTGTATACCATTTTGTCCTTCTAACTTATTTTTATCTTTTATTTGACTCATTTAACTTATATATTGTTTTAACCTATACTTGTATTTTAACTTGTATTGACTGTATACTTATAGTTGTTTTCTATTTTCATTGAAAACTATTTTAAATGTATATTGTTTTAACTTTAGGGTCAACTTGTCTTATTACTTTATTGTTTGAGTGAAACAATCAAATTTATATTTATATATGTCTTATTGTGATGATGTTTTTTTGTTGTATTTGGTGGGCTGACCGTGGATCGCCCCAACTAGTCTTACCGCTTAAGTATTGTGCGGATTGCCCCAAATAGTCTTATCACTTAAGCGGTAAAGGGACCCTTGGTTGCTTTGTTGTGTTGAGAACCATAGTGATCATGCTAAAATAAAATATATAAAATCGAGGCAGCATGAATGAGCCATGTTTTCTTGTTTTGTCGAGGTTGGTATTGTTGATCGATGTTGGCTGGTGGGCATCAGTGGAGACATGCCAAAGTCACGTTAAAATAGTTAAGGGTCATATTCCTCCTTAACATTAGGTGATTCGGCCTTCTTGAATCCTTTGTGTCTGTAGACTTTAAGGGCATTCCAAAGTCATGATGAGAGAGTTAAGGGTCATATGTCATATGTTCCCTTAACCGCTGGTGTCTTGGTCCCCTGTTGGTCCTTCGTGTTTTGAGTCACCGGCTATTGGTCCTTCAATTTGGAGACTTTTGGGCATGCCGAAGTCACATTGAGAGACTTGGGGCATTTGTCCTCTTAACACTTGATAACCAGGTCCTTGTTAGTCTTTTATATTTGAAGATTTTAGGGGTATGCCAAAGTCATGGTAAAGGAGTTAAAAGACATTTGCTTAGCACTAGGTAACTTGGTCCCTGGTTGGCTTTCATGTTTGGAGTTTTTTTTGATGCGGGTTAGTGTTCCACTAGGTAACTTGGTCCCTGGTTGGCTTTCATGGTTTGAACTTTATGATACGACATACATGTTCTGTTTCGCATGTCAGCTCCTGGCTTGGTGGCTTGATCAATTCTTGGCTTGGTGCCTAATCAGCTATCTGTTTGATGCCAACCGGCTTTTGACTTAGTTCTGGTCACCTTTTGGCTTCCAGTTTGGTTTTGACTGTCTTAGTTGTGGCCAGCTGTCAGCTTTGTCATGGTCAGCTGCTGGCTTTTATATCGGTTTCCAACTTGGTGTCCAGTAAGTTCCCAACTTGATGCCAAAGTGATGTGGGACAAGAACAGATAAAACCGGATTAAAATGACTAAAGCGACTATCTAATGTAAAAACTGAATTTTAAATGTAACTAAATGCTAAATATTATTCGTTCAGCACATATTTCTTGATTTAATCCATTTTCCACTGCATAACAGAGGAGGCCCCACACGGCTCTTTGGCGCATATCCAGATAGTGGCCCATCAAGTGGTCTTGGGGGTGGACACGTGTGCTGGTGAGAATACACGGCAACAACGGGGGCGGAAACAGAAACCATACTGGGCGTAGCATCTGTGGGTGAATGTGATCAAATGGAAGGGTATGTGGTAGCATCCAGTTCGGGGGGTTGTGGGGTGATTGCTGGCATGACCGTGGCCGTCATCGATTTGTTGGATCCTGATCACAGCGGGAGGATGGAAAGACCAATTGAGGGGGAAGGAAAGTCGTGACTCGTTAGCTCTTACGCACGCAGGAGTCGGCTGAAGGAAGCTTCTAGAGAACGTCCTGTGCGAGGAGGTCGTGCAGCTCGGCGTGAAGAGGACTCCTGGAGGAGTCGAGGTCACAGCTGGTCCGCAGCGGATCGCACGTCCTGGGGAAAGGCTTTCGTTGCCCTCGCTCTTCGTCGTGGCCACCTGGTTGGAAGGTGATGAAGAAAGCGGCAAAGAGGAGCCAAAGTGGCGTCAATCAGTGACCAGATCGGAGGAAGACAGAGGAAGTGCTGCAGGATCTGCTGGATTCGTCTTCCGGAGGACTGAACTCGGGGATTGCTGGGTCCGCCTCTTTCGTTGCGATCCGGATTTGAAATTGCCGTTGTCGCTGTCAAAGAACATTGTGGACAAGTCCTAGAATTGCCGGATCTGATGCTCATGATGTCGACGAGGAGGGAGAATGATGCCGGTGACGAAAACGCTGTCCGGGGATTGCCGGATGTCGTCTATGTCGTTTCAGATCTGAAACTCGAGCACCGTTTAGATCTGAAGAGGGTTTGTTTCGCTGTGTTGTTGCCGATGAGAACCTATGAATGAGGAGAGGAAGAGAAGGGGAACCAAGAAGGGAAGGTAGGACGAATGGCACAGAGGTTGGAGGATGAGGAGCAGGGGAAAGAGAATGACCCTCGGCCTGAAGGTGGGAAGGGAAACCGGCCTCGCCGGGGAGTTTCGAGGGGGGGCTAATTGCCGGACAAGAATACGGGCCGCAACCCTATGCGGGAGAACCAAACACCGAATTGCTCAAAAATTGCATCTGATTATCTATTCAACTTGTTGGTCGATGTCCCTTTATATATGAGGTGGCATATTACAAGAAAAGACAACTAAAAACAGCATTTACAGATCTGGACAAACTTAACAAATATAAAAAAAGAAAAAATTGTATTTACGTACTTTAAAAAAACAATCTAACAATTGTTTTAAAACTCTGAAATTTCGTCCCCATTACAATCAGTTCTCAACTTAAGGCCGGTCGATTCTTGACTTAATGGCCGGCTAGTTCTTGACTTGGTGGTTAATCATTTCTCGACATGGTTGCGAGTCGATTTTTGACTTGATGAGTAAGGGCTGTTTATTCAAATTGGATAAATCAGTAAACTGAATCAAACTGAATTGACTAGTTTGGCTTGGTTCATGAGTGTTAACGATTCAGTTCAACCTTAAAAATGAAAACCATATCAGAAATTTCTTCTTTGGGTCCAATGAGCTCCAAGGGCGACCTTTTCTGTTTGGTTTGGTGTAGGGTGCTACAAATATGGATTGTGTATTCAGCTGATCCAAATTGGAAGCAGCCGATTCTGGGTTCAGCGTGGCATATGCCGACCCAATTGGGGGGGGGGGACTGAGCTACCTCTGGTTTCTCGTTCGACAGAATCGGTCAAAATAGACTAATTGGATCGGCCAATTCCTGACCAATTCCGGCACTCCTTTGGAGGGGAAGATAGTTGTAATGGGCCCAAAATGTACGCATTGGATCTGGTGACTTAGTGCCACCGTGGCCTTCATATAAGACCCATTTCAGCGCTGATTTTGGCCTAAAAAAGGTTGGATTGGACCGGAATCTGATGTAGACACTTGTTTATGGTTTTTGAAGAGCTGATCTGAATGATTCTAGATTGTTTTTTATCCCATAAAAATCAGCAGATTTTGGGATCCGATCTGATCTGGATTGGCCGATCTAGTGGCTGATTCCGATGACACAATCATTTGCTTCAAGGGTGTGCATGGTTTGGTTTGGTTCAATTTTGGGCCTTTTTTTCAAAACAGAATGGAACTAAGTACCCAAATTGAACCAAATAGAGCCGGTTCAATTCAGTTTGGTTTGGTTTGAGGCAAATAATTAATTAAATAATTAAAATAATTTGTTATTTTTATATAAATGTAATTATTTTAATAATAAATAATTGAAATAAATATTACTATTTTTAATAATATAGTAGTTATTTTATCATATTTTATCTTAATTGGTTTAGTTGATTTGGTCTAGTTTGGGATCGATTGGGTAATGCACTATGTCAGTTTTGCAAAATTATCCGTTGAGCTCAATGCAGAGTCTTACAGCTATTTTATGGCCTGTTTAGTTAGAGTATCAAAAATGATATTATATTAGTATTCATATTGATATTTCTAGAAGATAGAGTATCAATATCAAAATTGATGCAAGTTGACACTTGTATTATATAACATGTGTTGTTTGCACTATAAATCTCAAAATTGATACTATTAGCCAATCACCTTTAGGTGATTACCATCAATATCAATTTTAAAATTGATAGAGATAGAGGTGTCTAATAGTGTTACCAAACAAGGCATTAGGTGTTCCTGTGGTTTAAGACATGGAGATCCTCTCTCATCTTTCTTATTTATTCTGATCAGACAAGTATTAAGCACTATGCAATGCAACAGGAAGGCTACTTGGGGTGGTTTGATTGAAAGGATCTCTGTGGGGTCAAATAAGGTGCATGTTACTCATGCAGTTTGCTGATTACACATTGTTGTTTGCCTCAATGGATGAATGAATGTGTTCAGTGGGGTGTTGTACCTGTTAGGAGTGACTAGTTTAAAAATTAATAAATAGAAGTGCGAGCTGATTGGGATGAATGTGCAGCCAGATAGTCCGTCTGCAGATGATTTTGAGCATGCCTAGATTATCTTTTTCACTTTGATATTTGGGTCTACCATTATCAGATAAAGGCACCAGAAAAGGGGACTAAAAACATTAATCCTTATACTTGAGTGCAAGCTACAAAATTGGAAGAGTAAAATGCTAATGGCAGGTGGCTGTTGGATTATGTTGAAGCGTGTGCTTCAGAGCATTCCTTTATATTATTTTTCTATCCTCAAAATTTTAAAGGGTGTGTAAGAAATTGGAGAGCATTAGATCTAACTTTTTTCAGCAAAGGAAAGTATATGCAAAGGGTTTGTATTTGGTCAAATGGAACCATCTGTGCAGGAGTAGGAATGAAGGTGTCAATCTATTACTGTAAGAAACTTGTAACAATGCGCTTTTAACTAAATGGTTGTGGAGGCTAAACTTCAATTCTAATTCTACATAGGCCAAAATCATTCATTCTAAGTATGATCTGAGCAGGAAGGAGTCTTTGGTTCATAATTTCATTGTGCGCAACAGAATTTTTAGCATTTGAAAGGGCGTACTTTGTAATTGGTAGTTATTTAGGTCATCTATAGCAGTTGACATTGGTTATGGCAGAAAAACCATTTTCTGGAAGGCCCACTGGGCTGTATTTGAGCCATTTTTTGCAGCTTTTTCCAGGCTGTTTAGGATCGTTGTTAATGAGGAAGAAAAGTTGTGTTCAGTTTGGGACAGGGACATGAGTTGGCTTGTACGATTCAGGGGGAATCATAAAGACGATGAAATTGTAGATTTCACTAATATGCAAGGTATTATTGTGTACTATAAATGTGTTGACACTTGTCAGGACATGTTACATGGTTGCTTGGGCAGAACAACATATTTTCAGTGAAATCTGCATGTCAAAGATTGAATTGGGTGGGAGCAAGAAGTTGAGTGGTGGAGAGTTTCTGGCATCCAGTTACTTCACTTTGAATAAGATTATTCTTCTGGAAAAATCTGCTGGGAGAGACTCCCAACAAGATTTCTGATCCTGAGAATGTTTCCGATACAATCAATTACTTGTGCTCTGTGTGGGATATTTCTCGAGGATATTGGCCATTATTCTTGAGATGCAGCATTATTGTGGCTTTATGGCAAGCATTATTCAAAAGTTAGAAGTTGCTGTAGGTTGATCCTAAATCTGTGCATTCTTTATTGTTTTTTGGGTTAGTCTGAATCCATGGCGGGGAACACCAGTTGTCTGAAACATTGTTCTCTTGACTTTCTTGTGGTCCATTTGGTTGGCCCGTAATAGAAGAGTGTTTAATGATCCCTTCGAATATTAGACAATAATTTTGCAGCATTTGGCTTTTTTGATGCAAGACTGGACCTTCACACACGTCAAGTTTCACTCCGTTTGGACAATTGTTAGCATGGACATCACTAAGTGGAAATGTCTTTTTGTGTAGTCTACTAGTTTGCTATTTGCTGACTAGTCTATTTTTTCATTTGTATTTCT
The DNA here is from genome assembly GCA_036172225.1 of Cryptocoryne crispatula var. balansae. Lineage (NCBI taxonomy): Eukaryota > Viridiplantae > Streptophyta > Magnoliopsida > Alismatales > Araceae > Cryptocoryne > Cryptocoryne crispatula. The sequence continues at coordinate 4,974,341 of CM069935.1, forward strand.
GTTTTTATTTATTTTCTATTTTGTAACTGTCTTTCCCATATTTTGAATTAATGAATTGTGGTTTTGGCCACCTTAAAAAAACTGTGCAGAGGGGGTTTGGTGCCCTTTCTTCTTTCTTTTCTTCACCTTGGGAGGCTATTGGATGCTTATTTGTTTTTCTCTTCCTCACGGCGGGTGCTCAGGAGATTTGCCTAGAGGCAGGAGGGCTGCAGCATGGCGCGGTGACAGCCTGACAGGTCATATGGCAGGTGTCCAGGTGGCTTATCCTTTTCTTTTTGTTCTTCTTATGTGGCAGCAGTAATAGCAGTTAACCAGAGCAGCAGGCTCTTTCTGCCCTATAAAACTAATCTGTCAAATATTGTCTTTTTCAATCATCATTCTGTTTTCTCTCTCTGGGCACAAGTCAGATTCAGTGACCACAACATGTCACATGTGGCCTTCGTCTTGTAACTTGGATGATTTTTCTGGTGGATGAAGGAATAAAGATCTAAGACAGGACTTGCACACTCACTAAAATCTGGCATAACTTTACATTTAATTTCCATGACTTGATCTAAATTTATACAAGTGAATATACATGTTTCTCAGGCAATATGTCTAAATGTTCAACTTTTAACGTGCTGACATTAGACTAAAGTTGATAGATCAGCAATATGACCAACTGTCAGCGGGGTTTCTCCAATGCTAAGTTAAGGGTGAAAGCCATAATGACCCATAACTGGCAATTGGGTTGATAATTTTTGACGGCAAAGCTGGCATTCACAAGTCATTTGATCTCTTGAGTCTTGATGCATTTCACCAGAATTTTTTGGTTGACTATAATTAGAGAAAAATTTTGGGGTTAACACACCACTATACAGTAAAAGCATTATTGGAATATTGTTTCTCTGATATCAGTGGATAATGTTGACAGTTCTTCTAACTCATCAACCCTGGAATGGTCTTGAAGCCACACTCCAATATTTTGACCAGAGATTTCCATTTCTGTTGGTTGAGCTGATCAGTGTCATCTACAATATAAAGTTGTTGAATTGGACTTTGGAAGAAGAGAACAGGGGAAGGGATCATGGTTTTCTATCTTAGCGAGATCTTGCAAAATTATCGGTCTTGGTGGGTATCCGAGAAATAAGGCAGACAAGCTGGCCGTTGGAGGGGTGGCCGAGCTGCTGCAGAGGGTGGCCATGCCGTAGGGCGCTGTCTTCTCTGCTATATTGGGTGGGGAAGAAGTATTACTGGAGTCCAGATTCTTGGACGTGGTAGCGCCCGAAAAGTCTTGATCCGTGACTTAAAGTCAGGGATGAAGAGCCTGATGTGCAACAGAATTCGTCCACTGCCAGGTCTGCAAACTTGGATCCTGGCATCCTGTCTTCTCACTGGATGGGGCAGGCTGCATAGCCCACCTCTCTGCCTCCGTCCAGGCTGTCCTCCAGTGAGAACCTCGCAGATCTCATCTCTCTGGCCGATCATTGGTGAGGTTGAGATCTGAGTTGGTACTCCTTGGTAGGATTAAGGATTTAGGAATTTTGCCTGTTATAATTTTTTTATACAGTATAAGCAGCAGCTGAGCCTATGGCACAAACATGAGGCAGGTGATATTGACTGTCAGGACTGTGTCATTTGACATGGGTTCGATAATTTGAGGTGAGGGTCTTTGGAATGATCTTATTTCTCTATGCCAAATCTTAGTTTATATCTAGATACATTTTTTTTAGTTTATAGCTTTCTTTTCCCGCATGATCAAATTATTTCAAAATGTTCAGGATATTAGTTTTTATATTCACTATCTTTCTTAGCAATGGGTCATATTCTAAATCCACAATTATCTGAGTATATCACTGAACTTGTTAAAACGTGGGTACTTGTTTTGCAGGTTATATTGGCTCTGTCTCATTTCTCGAAACTGTATTACGGGTTGTAATTAAGCTTCGGTCAATCAACCCTAACCTAATTTATGGTAAGTACATCTCAAGCACTAATATGCATATTGGAGAGTTTAAGAGAAGGAACCTGTACCTTTGTTTACTTTTTGTGCTTTTCAACAAAGGCTGGTTCATTCCAGAAGAGAAATGGAGAGTAGAAGTATAGACTGTTTATTATCTTACTTGTACTGAACCCCCTTTTCCTTGTAAAGTTGTGTACTGGACTACATGATTAGACGGCATATCCGTGCTGCATGAGGATCTGGTAGTCCAAGTTGGCTGATCATGGAAAGCTAAGAATCATCTGGAATCTGTCTGTCTTAAGTTAGCCTGGAGATCCAGACCCAGGCATTGTTTTCAAGACGATCAAAGTGTAGTACCACCTTGTTGGTTAGGTGATAAGGGTAGGTGCTAGGTGATGTCCCTTTTCACAGTAAATTGATAGTTTTGTAATTCTGTAAATGTTAAGAATTGACAGTCTAATTAATGTTTAAGTGATAATTAATAAAAAATCAATAAAATAGATATGTCAATATATGTGTTAATCCCATATTTTTATTCATAATTTAAATATACATCAAAACCAAGCATTTCATACATATTATTTAGTTAATTCTGTTATCCAAGGACTGAGCCATGTCTAAGCCCCTTCAAGGCCTGTTAAGTGAGCCTTAGGGTTGGCTCTACAAGAACCTGTATAGCAGCATGCTTACACTCACAAGACATGCCTGCCTTTTGGCATTAATGGGCTGGGATCATGGCCCAAATCTGGCTTAATCAAGAACTTGTTTACAGCCTAAATTGAAGCCATCTCAGCCAAGGTTTACCATCTCGGATTTCGGCTTCGTCTCGGGAGGGTGAAAGAGAAGAGATCTCGGAAAAATCTCGGGAGATCGGATCTCGGATTCTCGGATCAAAATGTATATATGTATGAAACATAACATAATATCTTATAAAAATAGGAGTACATCAATGAATTTACATGAAAATATATAGCACATTTATATATCAATTGCGTGAATGAACAATTACAAAGTACTCTCAATACCAAAAAAATGATCTTTGTGCTTCTAAAAGATTTAATCTTGTATACAATCTTATTTAAATACTAATATGGCATTAAACTTGTAGCATATTTTTATCCATGATAGTATAAGTGATAGTGAGATATATTAATATGTTTACACTATCATAAATGGGGGGCGCCCAGGATCGCGGGATCGGAATCGGCCACCGGATCGGTGCGTACCGATCCGATCCGGATCGGATCGGATCGGATCGGTCCGATTCTGAGCGATCCGCCGGAAGAAACAACGATCCGAAATCGTTCCGGATCGGTCCTTCAAACAGTGGTAAAACCTAAAAAAAATACCAAAATAACACTCTATGCAGGATTCCGATCCAGTCTAGAGCATTTTGGGGCTACCGGGTCCATTGGGACCCGATAGCCATATTCTGGGCTACCGGGTCCACGGGACTCGGTAGCCCCGTCTTCCCCGCCCGATAGGGCGGCGAGGAAGAGGGCCGCCGCTGCGGGTTGGCCGCCGCGGCGGTCTGTGGGTCGATTCCGACGAGGGGTCCGATCCGATCCAAGAATCGGCCGATTCCGATCCGGATCGGCCGATTCTGCAATCAATGGGGGGCACAGAGTAGTCGCGGATCAACCTGCGCGGTTAGGTCGCGGGGGCAGCGCCCCTTTGTGGGGGATTGTCGGGGGGGGGCAAAGTCCCCCGAAAGGAATTTTTTGGTATTATGTATAAATTTTGGGGGACTTCCCAAAAGGTGCTGGTCAAGTAGTGCCATGTCGCTTAGGCGCCCGCCTTGACAATTATGGTATCAGGGGGGCAAAGCCCCCCGAATTTTTTTTTTCGGACCAGGCTACTTGGGGCGAGATCTTGGCAATCTTGTTTCTCGGCCCCCTTGACGAGACCGAGATCTCGCGAGATCTCGTGAGATGGCATTCCATGATCTCAGCCCAAATAATGTGGATGTCAGAGGCCCATCTTCAGCTCAACTAAAGGCAGTCTTGAAGACTGATCACGGACCTGTATCCAGCCCATTTTAATGGAGGTTCTTCATTCGGTCCATATTTCATCCCGGATGAGCAGACACTGCAATATCATTTTATGGAGCCATAATATCCAGCATTTTATGATCCTTAGCAGCCATGGATTTCTCCACTTGAGTCTACTTACGTGACACAGTCCGATGCCTACAATTTTGATGACATAGCATCGTCATTGTTTTCTTATGAATATGTTCCCGCATTAAATAGAGAACTAGACACAATTGAAAAGTTTTGAAAGCAACAAGAAGAGGATGAAGGTCAATATTGATATCATGGATATTGGTGAAGATGTGATAACACGTATATTTTTACTTTTATGTTTTCATGTGATACACTTACATTTTATTATAGTTTTTACATCTCACCATGTAGTTAACATCTTCTTATGTTTATTAACAATTATTAGTATGCTCTCTTGTTATAATGTTACAATCATTAAATTCATTACCATCTTACTATTATAAATTGTAATGTTACATATGTAAGTACTAAGAAACAAGAAAAAAAATTTCATCTTTCCGAAATAGGCCGATTCCGATCTGATTCTGCCAATTCCATGCTTCAATGTATGTAGATGCGTGCTAATATTTTTTTTTAAAATTTTTCTAGGCCATTTCTGATTTTTAAGATTTTTTTTGATTTTTTTGATTCTTTTTAAGGGAAAAAAAATAAAATACCCGATTCTGGCCGATTTCAGAATTGATTCCCTTCCCAGGATTTCGGCCGATTCCGATTCCACAGAATCAGATTGGTCTCAACCGATTCCGATTCCAATTCTGATTCCGGAATCTTTGGTATGAGGTATCTAGAAATAAGGCCTCCAAGTTTAAGGAATGAGATATGAACGGAGATGATGAGTCAATGTGGGCTAGTTTGGCATCAAAGTTTAAAGCGATATGAAAATTTGTTCTCGCAGAGTCTACTGAGCAGGGTCCACCTATGAAGGAATTGTGGTGATGGAATGGTGAAGTGCAGAGAGTGAAGAGTAAGAGAGTGATTTAAGAAATTGTCCAATTGTAGCATTGGTGAGACCTTTGAACAATATAAGAGAGTTACGAGCGAGGTAAAAAGGGTAGTTAGGCGTGTCAGGGAGTCGGCCTATAGCAAGTTATATGAAAAATTGGGCACAAAGGAAAGTGAAAAGGATATTTATTGACTAGCCAGGTGGAGGGAGAGGAGATCTCGGGATTTAGGACATGTTTAGTGTATTAAAAATAGAGAGGGTAGGGTGTTAACCCAAGACGAGGACATCCAAAAATGGTGGAAACGTTACTTTGAAACGCTCTTCAATGAGCTTGTCCCGGAAGGTATAGAGGGGATTGAGGGTAAATGTCAGAGTTCGCCAAAAAATTTATTTCTCTAGAAGTGTGCCTAGCGCTGGGAAGAATGAGGATCTCAAATGCATGTGGTCCCTATAACATTCCGATTGAAGTTTGAAAGTGTTTGGATGAGAGAGGAGTGGATTATCCAACACGTCTCTTTAATAAAATAGTTATCTCCGGAAGGCTGCCAAATGAATAGAGAAAGAGTGTCATAATTCTAGTATTTAAGGGGAAAGGGGATGTACAGGATTGTGAGAACTATAAAGGCATCAAGCTCATGTGTCAGATTATAAAGTTATGAGAAAACGTTATGGAGACGAGGCTTCGAGAGTGTACTAATATATCTGAAAACTAGTTTGGATTCATGCTGGGTAGATCGACCATAGAGGTCATCTTCCTAACTAGATCTTTAGTAGAGAAATACAGAGGTCTGAAGAAAGATTTGCAAATGATTTTTCTTAATTCAAAAAAACTTCTCATCGAGTCCCAAGAGAAGTTCTTTTTGTGAGTGCTAAGAAAGAAAATGATACCCAGTGGGTGCATTAACATCATCGGAGATATGTATGAAGGTGTGACCACCCAAGTTTTATTCCTAGGAGGGGAGTCAGAAGCCTTTCAGGTGTTAGTCGGGCTACACCTAGGGTCCGCTCTCAGCTAGTATTTTTTTTGTCCTAGTCATGGACAAAATAATTAAGAATTTTTAGGAGAGTTATCTTGGTGTATGGCATTTGCAGATGATATTGTTTTTATTGATGAGACTCGAGATGACATTAATAGGAAACTTAATAATAGAGATTCAAGTTAAAAATTAAGGGGTTCAAAATTAACATGATAAAGACGGAGTATATCCACTTTAGATTTCGCGAAATCACAGGAGTTGAAGAGGTTGAAGTAAGCTTGGACGGAAAGGTCCTTGCACCGAATACTTATTTAAATGCTTGGGTTCAATCTTTCATATCGACAGTGAATGTGACGAAGATGAGAACGTGACGAAGATGACGACAATGGGATTAATGTGGGATGACTAAAATAGAGGTAGGCAACAAAGATTCTTTGTGATTGCAAAATTTGAAATAAAATTTTATCGCAGGGCTAAAATACCTATCATGCTTTGCATTAGTGAGTGTTGAACAACTAAGAAAAAACATACTGTCAAATTAAGTATATCTAGAATGTGGATACTACAGTGGATGTGTGGCCATACACGGATAAGAAAATCAACAACGAGTGTATTAAGTATAAAGTGATAGTTGCGAGAATCGAGGATGCAGTAAAAGAGAGAAGACTATTGGTTTGGGCATATCAGACGATGTTCTCTTGAGGCGTTTGATAGACAAGTTGAGGTCCTGATGTTATCGGCACAGAAGTAGAGAGATAGGCCCAAGTTAATGTGGTGTCGACGAATCTAGTATGACTTGAAGGAGCTAAGCATGCGAGAGGAGTTAGTTGAGAATTGTGTAGAATATTGACCAAAAAAAAAAAGAATTGTGTAGAATAAAAAAGATAAATCTATGTAGTCGTCTCCAATTATTTGATATTAAATGTTTGAGTTTGAGTTTGTATATTATCACATCTATTCAAGATTTATAATTATAAATATATAGTATGTACTTAAAATTTATAAGACTCTCTTTAAGCTCTCTTTTATCTTTCTCTCACTTAAATTATCAAGATTTACTCTTTCCCAAAAAATATATATACTCACACATTTATAATTGCATATATAAAATCACATTTATATACATGTACACATAATATATACTGTTCAATTGTAACATACAAATATAATTATATTTATGTATATATGTTTGTATGTATGCATAAATATATATATAGTATTAATATCTAATTATATATATGATTGTATATATCCATATATATGTATGATTTTTTTGGAGTGGCAAGGATGATGGTAGATATATCCACTTGGTCAAATGCATGGATCGTGGAATCGGCTGATCCGGATTGGAAATGGCCGATTCTTGTATCGGATCGGCCATTCTTGATAGAAGGATCGATCCGAAAAAAGTTCCGACAGAATTGGTCCGGATCGATCGTAATTGGATCGGAATTGGAATCGGATCGTGTTTCTTTTCTGTTATTCAAGTCGGATTGACTGGGATCAGCCAGAATCGGTCTGAATTGACCAGGATCGGTCTAGAATCGGAATTGGAATTGATTTTTTTTGTTTTTTGCTTACCGATTTTGGATCAGTTTTCTTCTATTAGATCGGCCGAAATTGGTCTGATCCGATCCGATCCGGACTGGATTGTTATCCACCGATCTCGATTCCGATTCTGATCCCACGATCCTTGGTCAAATGGAATCATGTGTGTAGAAGTTTGAGGGAATGGGGTGTTGGTCTCATTCTATTGGACACTACAATAAAACTTCTTGTAGGGTGGATCTGGAAATTAGATTTCAATATGGACTCAATGTGAGTAAGATCTGTTTGTTAGAAATAAGAGCTGACTAGAAGGGGAGGCTCATATGGAACAACAGATGGACTTCTGACTTTTGACACCATGGGAGGCTCTCACCTATCTTGAAGGGGATCCTACGAACTGAGATTTTTTTGGTCATATACATCAATAATCATTGAAGATGGGAGAGACTTTATTCTAGAAAGATCACTGGGTAGGGCACAACAGCACATGACTCTAGAAAATAGGATCTCTGGCTAAGCAGATTAGCTAATTCAGTTGATGCAATGCAACCATTAGTTGATATTGGGGTGAAGTGATAATGGGGTTTGGTCACTCCAATTTAGAAGAGGTCTGAAAATAGCAGATTTTATAAGTATGATGAGGTTACATGGAAGTCAAATGTTTTGAGTCTTGGGGTAATAAGTTGGTATGGCTGCCTAGCACTAAGAAGACGTTCCCTGTCAAATTAGCCAACGGTAGACTCAACGTGGTGATATAGAGTTTTACTGGGGACAGCTGGATGGAAGTTTGGTTGCCATTCAAAATCAAATTTTTTATGGAAGATTTATAGAGAAAAACTTCCCACTAAGCCTATGATCCAGAAATTATTTCCTATTCAATCTCCTAGGTGTGTATTCTGCGGCTGCTGTATTGAGGATGTCAATCACTTATTTTTAAGATGCGGTATTATCAACTCATGTTGGCGCAACCTCTTCAAAGTTGGAAATTAGTTTGGATCGTGCATGAGGATGTCTCCTTGATCGTGGACTGGAACAAAGGCAGCATTGGGGATACAAGTTGAGACTGGAAGTTGACGCTCCCGGCGATGCTTTGGTTCGTTTGGACTCAAGGAACATGAGAGTTTTCGAAGATCATTATGAGAATCCTTCAAGAATTTTACAACGCTTGAGTCATTTAGTAAAAAACTGGGATTTCACTTTCTCAGGCTCCTACATTTTTTGTTCTTCCGTTGGGAATAAGTTGTACAAATGGAATCAATTTTACTTTTAATTTTTGGGTTTTGACCATTACCCTTTTTTGTAATGGTTCTCATCATTTTAAACTTTTCTTTTCTTTTTCTTTTGTTGTAATATGTTCTTTTCGGTATATTCAATAAATTGCGGCTTTGACCACTTTTGAAAAAAAACTACTTATACTCTACTACTTAATCAAAATTACTCAGTTAAGTTAAAATTAGTACTTAATTAGTATTAAGTATTGGTAAATTAGACAAGGCAAATGCCTTATATGCTGCTCGCCTTGGGGTCACCTTGTCTTGCCAGGTGAGAAGCACCTTGTTGCCTAGGCAACATCTTGACTTAGGGAAGACTGTCTGATCCCAGGCCATCCAAGCTGGTTCAGCCAGATTTGCTGATGCTGACTCTGGTTGCCGGATCCTGGCCAGAATCTGCTGATCATAGTGCAGCCTATTCTGCAGGATTTTACTGAACCCTGAAATCTGCATTGAATCGTTAATGTGGGCTCTAACATGGCAGATTTCAGTCAATTCTGTTTCTAATCAGCTGACTCTGCACACTATGATAAAAAGTGCAAATATGAACTTATGTGAATGACGGGTGTTAATTCTGAAAATGTAATGCTTTATATGCTGGAGTTAGTTGTTAGCTTTTATCTACTTGACAGAGATGTAAGGTAATGTTTATTGCCTCACTTAGCCCTTGAAAAGTTCAAAGATGTTATGGCAAGTGATTTGTGCTCATTTTATCTTTCTCAAGAAGATTTCTTTTGCAGTTTGCGATCCAGTCATGGGTGATGAAGGAAAACTTTATGTCCCTTTGGAACTAGTGTCAGTCTATCGCGAGAAGGTGCGCCTTTTATTCAGCTTTAAGATTATGTTGATCCTTAATGTTAGAGCTACTCTGCACTTCAACAATATACCTTAGGAGAAATCCTATTAGTTGTTTACTATTTCTTCTTGTCAGCAGGTGAAAATTACTTCCTATAGGTTACAATTGTTTTCACTATGTTTTAAGTAACTACTTATCATATTAGAAACAAGTAAATTAAGATCTCTTGATGAGTTTTAAGATTCGTCCCCCCACAACTAAACTCAAGCCGTAATCCCAAACTATTTCGGGTTGGGCTTAATTTCTCATATGGATTTGTCCTACTAATCGTTTTTAAATGAACCCTTTTAATTGGTCAGTTCCTATATGTTGCTTATTGCTTAACCACAGTACAATAGCTGTAGTTGATTGCCATAGCTTAATGCCCAAAATACTACATTTCACATTCATCTTCTATAAAAAATTGAAGAAATATTTTATTCTTAATTTAATGAGTATATAATAAAAATAGTTGATTAAAATATAGGTAAATACTATTTGGCATGTCTTCACTTGTTATTGGGAGATGAAATTTTAACTACTTCAATGGAAGGTTGCTAAGAATTTTAAGTCTTTAGAATCTAAATAGTTTTACCTTATATTATATGTACCCACACTATATTACATTGTATTTGTACCACCTGAGTATCAAATAGTCAATTCTTTTGGTTCTTGGCTTTAAAATATAAATTTATGATCATTAAAAAGTCTACCTCACATGCAACTTATTCCAAGCTAAGGTGTAATTATCATATTTAAGTCATCTGTGTATTAGTTCTGCAATTATATGCTATCTTCTCTAATTCAAAATATAGTAGCTTATTGCATTTTGTTGTTCAAGGGGATTAGTGCTTAAATTGCTTTTATATGTTAATTTCAGAATCAGTCTATTATATCCTGCTTATCTTCTTTCAATTTAACTTCGTCATAGTTGTAGGAAAAAAAAATCTTTGCTTGGTGATGATTGTTTAAGTTTTATTGTTGAATTTATGTTCTTAGGTTGTTCCAATTGCTTCAATGTTGACACCTAATCAATTTGAAGCTGAGCAGCTAACAGGTTTCAGGTACTATCTCTTTGTTATAGTGTCTTCTGGTGGACGTCTCCAGTTTCTTTGTCTTGTATGTGTTTCCTCTGGATGATTTCTTTTTTTTTTGGTCAGATGGCTCTGGATGATTTCTTGTTCCTTAATGGGGAAACATAAGTTTCTTTATAATCACAGCCATAGATCGCGGAATCGGCCGATCCGGACCGGATCGGAATCGGCCGATTCCTGGATCGGATCGGCCATTGCCGATCCGATTCTTGGCCGAAGGACTGATCCGGAAAAAAGTTCCGTCAGAATCGGTTGGAATCGACCGGATCGGTCAGAATCGGAATCGGATCGGCCGAATCGGTCGGGATCGGAATTGGAATCGAATTGTTTTTTTTCATTTTTTGCTATTCCAGTAAGATCGACCATGATCGGCCAGAATCGGTCCGAATCGGCCGGAATCGGATCGATTTTTTTTTCTTTTTTTTGCTTACCGATTCTGGATCGATTTTCTTCCATTGGATCGGTCGGAATCGGTCCGATCCGATCCGGATCGGTACCCACCGATCCCGATTCCGATTCCGATCCCGCGATCCTTGATCACAACAAATTTGGTCCGAATCTTTGTATGTATTTCTGTATTTATAAAGGCTCTCCAATACAATGAATTGTGTAGCAAATTTGGTTGGACTGGGTCGAACTAGATCATGACCATCATTGTGTTCTCTTGTGATGGAGAATAGCATGTGGTGTCCATAAATGAAAGATGTAATAATGAACTTTTTTATTTTTTTCTTCGAAAAGTTTAAAAAAAATCAGAAAATTTTAAAAAATAAGAAATGGACTAGAAAAATTTGTAAAGTGTTATAATGAAATGTTAATATAGCATGTATAAAGTGTTATATATATATATGATGAGAATAAGATGTTAATGATTGTAACATGATAACATGATAAATGCTAATAAACATGAGAAGATGCTAATAACATAATAAGATGTAAAAAGTATAATAACATGTAATATGATCATACAATAAGATGATAGTAAAAATTTACATTTTATGACTTAATGTTCACCAATATCTATGATATTGGTTTTCATTCTCTTCCTCCTACTCTTGTCACGACTAAATTGCCCCTAGTCTTTTTGTCAATGTGGACACATATTCATATGAATACAATGCATCCGTCATAATAGTCAAGTCATAGGCATCAGACTATGGCACGTAAGTAAGCTCAAGAGGAGGAATCCACAGTCGTGAGGATCATCGAACATTAGATACAGTGGCTTTACATAATGATACTGCGGTGGCTGCTTCTCTAGGTAGAAATATGGCTTTGGCCACCATGAAGTAGGTAAGTCTGGAGCTGCTTAACCTACATATGGTCTATGCACCTCTCTCCTTCCTACTGCCTGCGTGACTGGTATGTACTCCTCGTCATCATCACTTTAGAAGTGTAAATAAGTCTCTGTGCTGTCATCTGGGCTCACTGGACGTTGTTTGATATCCAGCTTGCTTCTTTTAACTTCTGTCCCGCAACCCAAAATTTTTTTGAACTGTGCAAATCATCCTATTTTTCGTGATGTCACTTTATTTTTAAACCTCCCTGGATTGCGAATGGGTTGGGGTTGAAGCTAGAGCTAAGGTTGGAGGTGGCTGCTGTACGGTTGTTGAGGCAAAAGATGGGCATGCCTGAGCCTGAGGAGTAGATGAAATATTCTCAGCATCTATATTATATAACTCTCCTTTTGCCTATGCACGGTCATCAAAGATCAGACTCAGCTGGATGATCTTTTGCTGCCCTCTCCTCTATGCTCCTCCTAAAAGATATGGTTCATGTCAATCTCCTCAGGTGGTGGTGTCTGTACTCTCTATCTCTGCTCATATGGTCCGCCTGCAAATTGTGCGAATCTCTATCGAGATCTTTTGTTGGCCTTTAATGTTTTTCATGCGCAACCTCATGTTATAATGGTAGAAGACAACCTTCTCTAACTTATCAGAGGTCAATCTGTTCCTCCTCTTTGTATGTGTCAGGTTGAACTTACTCTAATTCCTCTCACAATGAGACGAACTAGTGCTCTAGCTCAATATCTTGATAGCAACTGTAACTAGTGGATTCCATCCACTTCTCACATTTATCTGCACCCACCACTCTGCTATAAAAAAATAACAAATAATCAACCCTCAATAGGCAATTAATTGACTTATAAGTTATAAAAGAAGGTATTAAAAACATGTTCTTAAAATGTAAATAAACATACGAGGAGAGACTTTGTCATAAGAATATCTCAGATCAACATTTGAATATACCTTAACTCTCATCTTATATTGCTACATCTGAAAATTGATAGGTACAAAATTATTAGTTTTTTTTCAATTATTTATTGACTAAACATGATTAATGCAACTTTGTCTTACTTTTAACTCAGTTTCTGTTTTATCTTGCTAAATTTGGCACAAACGTTGAATAATTGTAAAAGTACCCCGCAACACCTCATTATCATTGGACACTTGTCCTCTTTATTGAATACGGGGGTTTAAAAATTATCTTGCAATCATTTACACATATTACATTATGAACAAACTAAAAATTGACCAAGTACAAAGTAAATAAGCACACCAACAAAGATATTTAGTAACTAACCTGCATTATGTACATTATGATGTAATGTCTTAATCTCATCAGCCATTGATAATCTTCCACCATTTATTGTACCTTCTAAGAGTCTTCTCATTGATTTTCAACTTTGCACAGTTCATTGCATCATATAAGGTGCCTGCCTATCTGGTTCTTGTCATTTGAGGCTTACAACCTCAAGACAACCACTAATGGCTCAATGATTGTCAAGTAGTAGGTAATCTTCTCCTATAATCTCTTATCTGTGATTTTTATTTTAACTTTCACAAGAATCTTCTACTGATCCTCCTTGTTATGCAGATGGTCCGCCATATACTGATAGTACTTCTCAGACTGGGTGAATTTGACCAGTGTATGCCTATGTCAATGCAAACTCTCTAGTGCAATAAAGTTCGTGGCAAACTTAGTAGGGCCTGGCCTGACAAGATCATGCCCTCCACTGTACTCCATCATGATGTGTAGCAGACGAGAATGTGAATAAATGAAAGAAGTGATAGTTTGTGTCTGCCTGACAAGTGCGAAAACTATAACCTCCTGCCCATATCCTCTAACATGATGTCAATGGAGTGTGTTGCACAAGGTACCCAGTAGAGTTTCTGCCTCTTCTCTGTCAATTTCTTTCTTGCTGCCTTGTAGAAGGGTTCATTGTCAGTCATAAACTAAATCACATTGTTCTCTCTAATTTCCTCCATTACGGCATCTATCAATGAAAAAATATAGTCGGCATTCTTTATTTGACTCGAAGCTTCAATCAACTTCAGAAATGTTGTGCCATTTGAACAATATACTAAGAAGTTTATCATGCTCATCTAGGTGATACCTGTTCACCTATCACACATAACTATGTAGTCCATCTTCTTCCATACCAATTTGAAACCCTCTGTTTATTGTCTTAACTCCTAAACCTCCTCATCCAGCCCATCAGCATAGGGACTTGCATTCTCTGTCAATTTCTTTCTTGCTGCCTTGTAGAAGGGTTCATTGTCAGTCATAAGCTAAATCACATTGTTCTCTCTAATTTCCTCCATTACGGCATCTATCAATGAAAAAATATAGTCGGCATTCTTTATCTGACTCGAAGCTTCAATCAACTTCAGAAATGTTGTGCCATTTGAACAATATACTAAGAAGTTTATCATGCTCATTTAGGTGATACCTGTTCACCTATCACACATAACTATGTAGTCCATCTTCTTTCATACCAATTTGAAACCCTCTGTTTATTGTCTTAACTCCTAAACCTCCTCATCCAGCCCATCAACATAGGGACTTGCATTCTCGGTCCAGCCTCAGTAATGGCATCAATCATGGTATAGAAGTAAGGGCCGGTGGCTGTATATGTTGGGATGCTTACATTAAAGTAAAAAAATGATCAACCATAAACAATGTTAAGTAAATAAAACATACATACATCACATTTTAAAACTTATACATGCATGTAAAAATCACTTTACAATGTGTCTCATTGCTCTTTTTGCAGCTGTTCATGTTGCCTTCACCTCTTTTATAGTTTGTTTAATATTCATTTGCGAGATACTTTACCTTCTGTCTTTCTCCCTCGGTGTGGATAGGTTGAGCTGATGTTGATCGGCTAAAAATAAGGTTAGCTATGGACCCTTCTGCTTCCCTCCTCTCTTCCTCCATTACTATTGCACAGTTGTTTGCATGCCTAGCTCTCCTGAGTTCTGAGTCTGTGGATGAGTTCTCACTCTCCGGCTCCAGTTTGGCGCTTACCTTGCTTTTCCCTTTTCCTTTGTAGGTTGACACCTCTCCCCTCTTCTCAAGGAGTTTATCATGCAATTCTTCTTTTTGTTCAATCCTAAACTCGTGTTGAGAGGCTCTTCCTGTAAGGTAATCTCTCATCTCTTCGCTCATCTTCGTGGGCACCTTATCAAATTTCTTAACATTGTTACATACTTCACCAATGTGATGTTTTAATTGAAATACACTTCTGTTCATTTCTTTTTCACACCATTTATATTTAACCATCTTTTTGGACACATCTACCATGTGTTCGTGATACCAACCGACGTTAGATGGATGTGCTGGAACTACATCTTCGTCGTGATCGGCTATTACTTACACCTGCAACTTACGTAAACAATTTATCACAGCTGTTAGACATGCATAAATTTAGTTTAGAAGTTGTTTGAAAAGAGAACAACCTGTTAGATAGGATTTTTGGTATGTTTAAACCATTTGGAGTCGTTGGAAACCCATAAAAATGAATGTATAGACATTCTGGCACTAAAATCTTACCAAGAAGATGAGAGTGTTGAAGAAACGGTCTAATCAGAGTTGTTCGGGAAGAGAGCATCCCGTAAGATAGCTGTTTGATATGTTTAAATGATTACGGAGTCGTCGAAAATGCGTAGAAATGAGCGTATGGGAATTTCAGCGAAGAAATTTTACCAAGAAGATTGTGGAACCTCAATTTTTGATAAAATTTTGGAAATTCATTTTCCGTTTTGATTTTACTTTTGACTTAGCCTTAACTATTAAGAAAATAGGTGATATTTCATAACAGTATTAGTTAGGTCAGTAGTATACATAAAAATATATGTTGAGGTTATTAGGTTCTTTAAAATTTTGTTTTAACCTCTTCCCATCGGATGGTGCAAAGATCCGATGTTTATTACATCGAGAATACTCGAATACCTTTGATTAGCCGCCATAGCAATTTCGTAAATAGAATGCATACATCCGTACAATAAACACATAGGAGCAACAGCTCCATCAAGGATCACGGGATCGGAATCGGAATCGGGATCGGGGGGTACCGATCCGATCCGGATCGGACCGATTCCGACCGATCCAATGGAAGAAAATCGATCCAGAATCGGTAAGAAAAAAAAGCAAAAAAAAAACCCGATCCGATTTCGATTCTGATCCGATTCCGGCCGATTCGAACCGATTCTGGCCGATCCTGGTTGATCCGACTGGAATAGCAAAAAAAGAAAAAAAAACGATCCGATTCCGATTCCGATCCAATTCCGGACCGATTCCGACCGATCTGGACCGATTCTGCTGGAATTTTTTTCTGGATCGGTTCTTCAGCCAAGAATCGGATCCAGGAATCGGTCGATCCGATCCAGGAATCGGCCGATCCGATCTAGGAATCGGCCGATTTCGATCCGAATCGACCGATTCCGCGATCTATGAGCCCCGTACACTTGTTGGAATGCAAAACTTAGTGTTTTGAACTTTAGTTTGATTTGATTTGGATTTATTTGAATTGTTTAAATTAGGTTTGTTGTTAAATTTTATTTTTAAAATTTGATATTTTAGGATTTTTTTAATTGAGTTTTGAAATTTAATGGATGTTCAGATTTTTATTTAGTTTCTGATTTGGTTGGGTTTTACATTTGAATTTTTAGATTTAGAGATTTTCAAAACCTTAATTGATTAAGACTTAGTGTCTTTTAGTTGAGTGATTTGGTTTCAACTTGATTTGGGTTTGTTTTAAAAGTTTGACTTGTTATGTTTTTTTTAATTAGGACTTGATGTCTTTTGGTTGAGTCCAAATTGTGATTTTTGCTTAGGATGCATTTCATTTAAATGTCATTTTAAGTTAGGATTTAACACAATTTTTTTTAATTGGGGATCTGTTTCTTTTTTTTGTTTTGGGCTTGATTTGAGTTGACTTAGACAATTTTGATTTGAGTTTTTGTTTTGTTCTTTTTGGGATTCCAATTTGACTTCAGATTGATTTTGGATTTCGATTTAAGTTGGGTGAATTTGATTTGAATTTATTAGATTTATTTTTTTATTTGTTTTTTTAGGTTCAAGGCTTCAAGCTGTTATTATTATTATTATTTTTTCGTCTTGTTTTTTGTTTGAGGTTTTCTGGACCTATTTAAGGTATTTCCAGAATTTTCTGTTTATTTCTTTTTTTATTGAGTTCATTTGATTATTTTGGACATTTTTTTAAAAGTTCACTTTGGTGATGTTTTAATTGTTTGAAAATTATTTTGGAGTTAGAAATTTTATATTTGATTGGTTTGATTAAATTATTAGCATTTTCAGACATATTTAATTATCAAATTTTTTTTACACTTTTCCAAGTCTTTGGGACTTTCCATAAGCTCCAATGACAATAATGACATGCAAAATTTGAAATTTCATTTATTGGTAAATTCGAATGCAAATTACATGTGGGGAACATAAAATGTCATGTTTCTCATTGATAAATTTTCCTTAGTTCTTGATGGACATAGGATGATCCTTCCTTCGCATATGTCTTTCATTTTTAATTTAAGGGGAAATTTTGGCATGACCTCTCCATAAATTGATGAGATATACCTCCCTTGGTAGGTGGAGTTTGATATTACTTCGGGGGAAGGATCGGTGGAAGATGGGAGCTTGCCCATTTCCCCGTCCGGAACTAAGCACACCGGGAGCATGCTCGAGTGCCCGTCCCGTAAGGTGCCTATGGAGGTAGGCTAGCCTCTTAATTAAATTTTTTTTTGATTAATTGATATCCTCAACTTTTAATCCTGTATCTTTCAGGCCCTGGCGGCCTTGGAATTTCTTAAAGAATCTGGCCCTGGCGGCCTTGGTAATTCCGAGGGACATGGACCCTGTCGGCCAAATGACATTTTTTATTTAAGATGGGCCCTGTTGGCCTTGGTAATAACGACAAGCAGAGGCTCCGACGATCCGGATGATCCTGACCAGCAGGGGCCCTGTTGGCCTTGGTGATCCTGATAGACATGGGCCCTGTTGGCCTTGACACACATGGCCTAAGTGGCCAAACACTAGCAGCAACGTATGGGGGCTGTTCCCCTCGACTCATCCTCCTTGAGTAGAGTCCACAACAACAGCGAGTGGGGGGTATCAGGAGCTTCTTTCATGGTCGCAAGGAGGTAGATGGGCAGGCAGGAGCATCTGATAGAACCTCTTCCCTTGGCGCAACAACACAAGGACAACAGCATGATAGCATTAGAAGGGAGAATCAACAAACTCCTTGTCTTTCCCATCGGCGCAGGAGTATGGCAGCAGCAGGACATTTTCAGGAGGAGCACCAAGTGTAGCGGTAGATAGGAGAGAGAGATGGCAGCGTAGACAGCAAGTAGGGTTGCTTCTTTCCTACTCTTCTCCTGTGGTCACAGCACGTAGGTGGGTATCTAACTCCTCCATTTTCTATATTCCCCCATGGGTGCCATCGTCAGCAGATCTAGGAGGAAGAGACGATAGCATTTGCTGCTGGCTTGGACAGAAACTGCAGCCAAGAAGGCCACATCCGACACCAACAACAGCAGGTCCTCCTTCTATGGGCATTGGAGGCAGCAGCAGCACGGTCTTCCTTTGACAGCCATAGGATGGGTAGCAGCAACAGGGCCGGAGGAGTAGAGAATCGGAGGAGTTTTTGCCACAGCCTTCCTCTTCTCCTCCTTGGATCCCTCCCGCCATCTGAAGAGGGAGAAAAAACCCCTCTCTCGGCCGTCCTTTTAGCTTTTCTCTTTGTTCCCTCTCGTCCCTCGGGACATGGGGAGTGGGAGTCGTGAACGTAGTCGGCCAAAGGAGACAGTTTCATCTCCCATCTCCCCCCACGTTCCTTCTTCAGGTTCTTTTGAAGATTCCAGAGGAACAGTCTTTGACTAGGTCAAAGGGGGACATGTCACGGTTATTAAATCTGGGGGCTGGTACGCTCTTCATTTTTTTTTCTCGTACCAACGTCCAATTTAATCAAATATCCACTAGGCTAGGAATAGTACCCAATAACATAGGATCCAATAACTTAAGTTACGATCGATCGTAGCCTTGGATCAACCGCTCCATCATATTCGCTGCCGAGAATTCTCAATTTGCAGAGATCACCAATTCGGCAGATTTTCCTGATCGGTACAATCTCGACTCTCGAATTTTTTTTAAAATTGTATTTAAAGTACAATAAAATATCTGTACACCATAACTTTGGTTTCTGTGCATGAGTTTTGTCGTCCGAAATTATTCAGACAGTTTTACCCCTATTTGAAAATGTGTGCCAACTTTGTAATTTTTTCAAATTTTGTCCATAACTTTTCGAATATGGATTGGATTGATGATTCAATTTCGATGTTATTTATCTGGAAGTTAGGCGAACTTTATGGTGGTGCCAGATGTTAATAGGTCTGCCTGAATTTGTCCAGGCCCAATAAGGACAAAACAGTCATTTTTTCGCCTGGAGTTGGATTCTGACATTTAAGGCACCGTTACGAAGCTCTCTATCAAGGTAATATTGTTGGTACACTGGTTTGGTCATTTGGGCCCACTAAGCCCAGTAAAGATCGCCTAGAAGTCCACTTTCACTGTTTTGCTTATATCTTGCCAGATACAAGTCAGATTTCTGATTTGACTTTAATGTTACTCAATATGGAGTTAGGCGGATTTAATGATGCACCAAGATATTATTGGGCCTATTCTGAATTGTCCAAATCTACCAAGGGCGAAAGATGTCATTTTACTGTTTGGGTACCATCCGAAATCAGATTCTGACATTCGGGGTACCGTTATGAAGCTCTCAACTGGTACAGTCTCATGGATCCACTTGTTTTGTCTTTCGGACTGATATGCCATTGTTAAGGCCATTTGAAAATTGACTTTCTGTGTTTTCTTCATAACTTTCCAAATATGGGTCGGATTGGCGATCTGACTCTGTCATTGTTTATCTGGAAGTCAAACAGACCTTCTAGTGATGCCATTTTTTCTTTGGACCTTCCCTAGATTACCCAAACTACACAAGGGCAAAATGGTCATTTTACTGCTCAGTCATATTTTGACATTTTTGGCGCCGTTGAAAATGTCTTGATTGGTACAGTACAGTGGGCTCACTTGTGTTGTCTTTTGGGCTCATTAGGCCTACCAAAGGACATTCAAGAGTGTTTTTACCATTTGACCCATAACTTGTTGAATTCAAGTCAGATTTTCGATCCGACTTCGTTATTGCTCAAGTTTGAGCTAGACGGACAAGATGGTGATGTCTGACCGTTATCGAGTCGTCATCCAGCTGGTCGGGCCCAATAATGCCCTAAATGTGATGAAAAGTGGGTCACATTTGCCTGTTCAATTTTCCTTCATGTATTTTGACCGAGACTTGCTATTTTTAGGTATCATTACATTTTTGGGGTGCCAACAAATGCCCCCCGCGGACGATTTCTGGGGTGCTAACAAAGATTCAAAGGATGAATGAATGACTGAATGGAGTTGGATTTGAGGGTTGGATCGCTAGAATCCAACCTAGATTGTTGGAATCGATTTTTGGATTGCCAGAATCACCGGAATTGCCTAGATCACCCTCTAAATCAATTGATTCTGTCCTGAATCGTCGGAATCAAGGCTGCACCGCCTGAAATCTATGTCAGAATCGCCTGGATCGATGCACTTTGTTGTGGAATCGAGCTGACAGGGCTGGAGACGGCCGAAATCGATTGATCCGGCCCTAAAATGGCCAGAATCAGATCAATACCGGGTTTGAATTGGGCCCAGTATCAATCCAATACTGGAACTTAAAACCTTCCTGCGGAATCGGTCAGATCACCCTCAGAATCGGTGGAATCGGATTGATCTTGACCGATTCTACCGATTTAGACTGATTCACCTGGAATTCCAAGAGGAATCGGTCCTTCATCCTAGAATCGGATTGGAATCGACTGATCTGATTTAGGAATTGATTGATTCCGATCCGATCTGGCCAATATCGTAATCCATGATGTCAACCCTTAGAAGATCAGTGTAACCCACTTTGTAAGTTTCTTAGTACACATCATTCCAATTTAGTTAATACTTCTATGTAATACCATCCGTTCTCATAATTGTCAAAGCTAAAACAATAACTAAAAACAAAATTCTCATTCCACAAAAGGAAACGTGATTTTTTTAACTTTTAAACTCGAGGTTACATCAGTGTATGATATATAAGCATTCATTTAACTGATGAGATTGCATCATGGCCGATTTCATTAACATTGCCTCTCATGGTCATTTTTTTTATATCCAGGATTACCTCAGAGGATGATGGCCTGGAAGCGTGCAATGCCCTTCATGCTGCAGGGCCTACAAAGGTTGTCAATGTTGTCTTTTAATATCCAACGTCCAAACTGTAAGATTATAAGATAGTGAATATTGCAAGTCTTTGTAAAAGTGATCAATAGGATCTGTTAAGTGCTAATTGGATATGCTTAAACTCTTGATTATCCTAGAAGCTTACAGTGTTGAACATAGCTCTTCTTCGTAGGATTTACGCTGGTCAAAATTCTGGATGAAGCATCAAATTAAGGAGAATCGAACAGCATTGAGCTTAATCACATTCCCACACTACTATGGTGACATAAAGCTGTAGAACTATTACATCCAGTAGCTGAGAACTTCATTTTAATTAAAAAGGGGACCATGTTACAACTTGACAGCAACCAAGTTACATTGCTTCTAGAGCTTTGCAATATCTTGAATGGTTGAACGATGAGAGATTCTAGAATACCCGAGTACTACGTGTACCAAATGCAACTTTCTTCCATCATGTTGTCTTTTAAAGTTGGTCACCTAGCTGATTAATTGGATAAACTAGAAGGTGCAGACTTTTCTATCGTCTTTGTGATCCTCGACTCATTGACCGAATGCAACTCATCACTTTACCAAACTTATTTTGGTTTTTAATTTTCTTGTTAATTAATAAATGTTTTTTCTTTTTGATCTTTCATTCCCCTTCATCATCTTTTTCTTCTCAAGTGCCCATCAGTTCTACTCTGAGCTGGTACTTGGCCATGAATTATTTAGTTCACATGATTCCAAGCTCAAATGACTGTTTTCAATATAGTTGGACTAAATTATGCCATTATATCGATCTAGTGTAAATGCTATATCATAATTCAGCATTTGACTCAAATCTAGTTGTCTGACCCACTGACAAGATGGTTCACCAGAATGGGTTTTGTGACACTACCTAGGATACCTAAAATGGCCATCCATGTTTATGGTGTTGGACAGGATTGGGATGTTTTCTTACTTTCTAGTGCTTTCAGGTTTGGAATTTGCATGTTTAAACTGGATGAAGATGATAGGATAATCAAGTCCTTGCAGATTTTAAGAAAATCCTGATCAGTGCTAAAACCAACATACTTTGGATGAATTATTATGGCCAACCAGCAATGCGATCTCTATGATTGAAGTCTTTTTCTCTAATGATGATTTTCTGTTTTGTTCCCTTTCTATTTCTATTTTTCACTTATTCATAGCGCTCTCTTGGTCACTTAAAAACAAGTATCAGCAGAATGCTTTTTTATTCATCATGGGCCTTTTGTTCATATTTAGCGCAAATTATGTTTATAACTTGATATACCTGTTCTTGCAAAAAGGAAAAGCTTCAATACAACTGATGTTTTATTTTCACACAAAGTGATATGGAAGAATAGTTATGGATTTTTATTTGTACATTGTTACTTTATCTTTAGTTTAATATATTATTTGTTTATTTCTTTTGTATCTCCCAACATTTGCACATGGAAGTTCTAAATGTTTTGCAGGCTTCTCTGAGTGTTTTAAGTCCTGTTTGTCTTAAATCAGTGAAACTATACATTTACGTAAAATGCATGATCATATGTAAAATGTTTTGCAGCAAATACATTTACGTAAAATGCATGATCATATGTCCAGATGACACCCGAGGGCATGTATAAAATAGTCTACGTTATTCTGTCCCATTATCTAATCGAAAGCTTCTAATTCTCTTAGTTTCCGGGTCAAACAAATTAATTAAAAGTATAAATGAGAAGGAATCTTTACTTTCCACCAAAAGTTTGTCGATTACTCAAGTTTTCTTCCTACTTGCTTGCTGATGATTATTTTTTTCATACTAACTGATTAAGTATTCCTCAATTGTAATTATTATTTTAATGTCCAAACTTCTTTGATATACTTTGTGATGATTTTATTTAGTTATTGGTTCATGTCATATTTCAATCGTCATTTGATCATACAAGAGTTCTTCATTTCAGGTTGTAATTACCAGCTTAAATATAAACGGTGACCTTCTTCTTATTGGCAGTCATCTGAAGATTGAGGTGTGTTATGGCTATACAATTGCTATCATTCGACCATTTACAAGGAAGATGCTAATTGGCCCAATTCTATATTTTTAGAGAGACATTTGCCTGAGCTTCCTGGAGTGTGCATTATTGAAAGTCCTCAATGTTACGCTTATGAAGTTCCTTAACTGGATTATATTTAATGTGTTAAACAGTGCCATGATAACATGGACTAGATGGCTAAGATCTTTGCAAAAGAACCATGAGGTTTCATGGGTTTGATTCTTCCAGAAAGCAAGTGTTATCTTTCCAATATTGTTCAAAACTTTAGAAGAGTCATTGAGCATTCCCACAGGTAGGATTTACCATCAGGAGGTCCTGTAAACTTTCTCCTGTTGCAGCAAGTGAAGTATGCTTTGTGAGAATGAGTATGGCGCATGGTTGTCAAGTCGACCAAGCGGCCAGTGGTCTCTTTACTACAAAAGCACTTATGCGCCCACTTAAGTGGCTCTTAAGCAGTAAGACTAGTTGTGGTTGAGGCACAGTCGGCCCTCCATTTTAAACAAAAAATCCTAACAATAAAACATATATAAAAATTCATTAATTATTTCATTCAAACAATCAATAAACTACCGAGACAACTTGACAAATAAAATTTATATGTAAATAGACGAAAGGAAACTGGCTTACCATATATTGTTGACTTTCTTCTTAAATGAAATCAAAATATGCAAACAAGTTATTCACAACATACATGGTACAACATTCAATCTATTTTTGTCAAGAAAATAATAATGATAAAATACACATTTAATAATGGACAAACATAGAAAGTTAAACTAATACAAAACAACCAAACAAGTTAATAAAATGGATCAAATAAGTTGAAATAGAACAAAAGATCACGAGTACAAGTTTTGTGAATATTTCTAAATTTTAAAACCAAATATTATATTTTATAAATTAGAATCATCATCCTTCTCTTCATTGTCATCTTCATTATCCTCTCCATTCAATTCCCATGGTTCATCATTGTCGTCATCATCATCATTGTCATCATCGTCATCTTCATTGTCCTCATCATTGTCACCATCCTCGTTGTCATCATCATCATTGTCATCATCATCGTCATCATCATGGCTTTGTCTTGTCTCTCTTCTTCTTCACTATCTTTTTTATTTCTTCTAGGAAATGATGTACTTGATCCAGATTTGTCAACAAATATTTAAGGCCTTGTTTTTGAAGCTCCCATAGCATTTTCCACATCTTTCCAAGTAAGGTCATCCCATTTTTTTTAAGACATAAAGCCATATTATACTAAAATAGAGAAAGGGCAACAAAGGAAGAAAGCAAAAACTAATAAAAAGAAAGTAAGATCATCATTTTCATCAACTAAATTTGAATTTTCTTTTACCATCTATTCACATTCTCAATTAGACTCAGATACGTTAATAGGATCAAATTTTTTGGGATTCTTTGTAATTTTTTTAAATATTTTACAAAGACGATGGTTATTTAATACATATTGATGGGGACAAATTTTAGGAATTTAAAACAATTTTAGATTGTTTTTACATTGAGTCTTTCAGTCTGTAAATATTCTTTTTAGTAGGTTTTTACTGTTTTTGAATTTTTTTAGTTTCTCTAGATCTGTAAATATTACTTTAAATGTCTTTTCTTGTAATATGCCACCTCCTATAAAAGGGGCATCATCCAACGTGCAACACAGTTATTGATTAGAATTTTTAGAGTCATTTTGGCATTTTGCCCCATGTGGGGGGCGTTGCCCCATTCCTCCTTCGTCTTCCATTCTATCCTCTGGCCGAGGGCCATTCTCCTCTTTCCTCCCATCCTCCGACCTCGGTGTCATTCGTCCTCCCTTCCCCTTCCCGCATCACTTCAACGACATCGGTTACAGTCCCATCACGGCGTCCAGCTCCAATGGTCAAGCCTATAAGGCAAGACTCTATTTTGCCAAAATTATCAAAATGATGAACTTTACATATATATTATGCCAACATGCTCAAATTGTATCAACAATGAGAATAAATTGAAAATCAACATGTAAAGGGTGTATACCTCTTACATCCTCTTAATTATCTCATCCAATAAAAAAATATAAATAAATCAACTATCAAATTGATAAATGAGATGAATGGAAGTCGGTCCTATAAAACTGAAAACAGAAACAAAAATAGGAAAAAAAGGGAAGGAACAAATAAAAGAAGAGGGTTGATAATGAGAAACGAACTACTAGGTAAATTATAAATAAAAATAAGAAAAAAATCTCATGATAAAGCAGAAAATAAATGCTTTATAAAATGTCATAATCTATTAATGAAACATCAGTTAACAACAAAACAGAATAAAATATTTTAATAATTCAATAAATTCTAAGGGTTTATACCATTTAATTAAAATTTAAATCTGGACTGAATTGAGCTGTAAAACAGTGATAAAACCAAAAATATTAGCCAAATCTAAAGTCAATTTATTAACATCCCCGGAAAATAAACAGGTCAAAAAATCACATTAAGTGTGTGCGTATATATTAGCACAAAAGGCCATGGAAATTTGTTCACCTGATTTCTCTTTTTTCTATATCAATTTTTTTTTTCATGTGAATGAATGGCTTCATATTAACATGTTGCCATGGTAGTTAATTGAAAGTATTCGAGTGATTGCTCAATATAACACCAAATTGATGTCATTCAGTTGGGGAAGGTCCAAAAACTCACACAATAACCTGAATTTAGATGTGGTTAAAATATCATAAGTTATGGAGATGTCTCTATGTTTATACTTGAAAGGTTTTGTTGTTACATCTACATATTCCTATATATACCACACCAAAGGCATACATTTATATTTATGCATCACATCAGCACATCATTTCAAATGATATAGAGATGAGTTCCATCTACGTGTTCCTTTATATACCACACCAAACGCACTATATATTTCTACATCACATCAACACATCATTTCAAATGATTGGAGATGTGGAAAAATGAGATTTTTACAATGTTCAAGAAGAAACGTATCCCATCAGATGACGCTCCATTTTCTTCTTGTTCTCCAATCTTTCAGATGACGCTCCATTTTCTTCTTGTTCTCCAATCTTTTGTGCTCTGTTTGACAGTGATGTTTAGATTTGGTGATCCTAAAGTTGCTTGGAAAATGCCAGGAGCCATTTTAGTATGTGAACCCTTTATGGGAAATATACTTCCTCCCAGTTCCTTAAAAGGTCTCAGAAGCTAGCATGAACTTGTTGCTACAAGCTCTATTTGACATATTTGCAGAAGATGCTGTTTAATGATATCTTACTTATCAATCAATCTTATTTTCTCGAATATCATTTTACATATTGCTCTTTTCTTGCGAGCATTGCTGACAAACCTTTAATAACTGAAGGGTAGAAAAGCAAATTATAGGTGAAATCTTGAGGAGTTTTTGTTCTGACCACATTTTAGATAATATAATTCATATGTATGTCTGCCAATTTGATGTTCCTTGTTTGCTAATGCTTTGCCCCATTTGATAATTGTTATTGATGTTTGCTTTATTTAGGGCTCATTTTGTTTAGTTTCTTGTACGTTCCAGGGCCAGCCACCTGAACAATTCAAAATTGTGATACCCAAGATTCCTGCATATTTTACGGTGTGTCTCTAGATGGAGATAATGCGTAAATTTCTGTACACCGTCTTTTCAATTGAGGACTAGAAACATTGTTTGCTTTCCCTTGAAATTGACAAGTGTGCTTTATCTATGAACTATGCCGTTTCTTGATTTTCTTAAAATTTTAATTTCTGGTCTATCTTTAATCTGGTACTTAATGTTTATTTTATGAATTTTTACTATGCAAGTTGCTGAATTTGAAAAACTGGTAAAATTTTTAAAATGTGTTTTGATTATTTTTTAATGCTATTTCATTTGTTACCTTTTTGTGACTTGTAGGGAACTGGGGACTTAGTGACTGCACTCCTGCTAGGATGGAGCAATGTGAGGCTCTCATTATTTTAAAAAATAAACTTGACCATATATTTCTATTTTGTGTTTTTTATCTGACACAACAATCAATTATTCTTATTTTTCTAGAAATACCCAGATGATCTTGGCAAAGCATCCGAACTTGCAGTATCAAGCTTGCAGGTAATTTCAACTTTTATATTTTAAGTATCTTTTATTATGGTTTCTGGTGATGTTTAACAAAGACAAAAAGATTATGTTCACATTGCATGCTAGGAAATTTTAGTTTGCTACTTGTTGATTTTTAACTTCATTATTTTTATGGCCTTTCAGTTCTTGCAGCCTATCTGAACCTCTTAGCTTGCTTTTATGTGCATTGCATGCTTTAGATATGTTCTCTTATCTGAATTTCTTATTGTATATCAACTAGTGTGCCCAGAAAGAAAAATAAAAGGTAGTTTGTTTTCGATTTTTCTTTTTTATTCAATACCATGATCTTGTCTTCTCAGGGCAATGCCTAAAAAAAGGAACAGAACAGAAAGAATCTCATTGCTTGTGATAAGTTTAGATTCATATTTAACTATTTTCTTCATATAAGATCTCGTCTACTATATAACAGACTGTGCTGCTTATATTTGCAGCTAATGGTGCACCTGGTTACAGAAGAAAGAATTTATAGGGTGCTTGGATATAACTTTTGTTCTAAAATAGTTTTTGTTTTAAAATTTATGTTATGTTGTATGGTAATGCAAAATTGGAATCTAAAAAAACACCCAGCAGGCACGTTGGATAAAAATGACATAATTATTAAAAGTGTTTGGTAAATAGATCGTAGAGATGAGATAATGGCCTAATGGGTTGTTCCCAGGTTCTCCCACGTTCCTTTGTTTTCTCTTCTCGTCTTTCTTGAAAACAAAACTAGTGCAGCCTTGTTTTTATTTTGAGCTAGATGAATGAAGGGGAAAACACCACTTTTGAAATTAATAAAAATATAGCCAAACACGTAACTGTATATTAATCTCTTTTTGTTTTTACTTTTAAGACAGAGAAAGGTGTATCCAAGTCCAAACACCTTATTAGGAAGTTTAGATTCATAAATGGTTAGTCTAGAATCGATGATATTAGGCAATAGTCATAGACACAGAAGAAGCGGTCAATAATATTTGGAAGTGGTGAGATACTTGATAGTGAATGTGCTGGAGGCAATTGGCTTGTACATGAGAGAATCTCGTGGGGTTTCAAATATTTCATTGCTTATCTTTATGGATTGATTGGGTGCATAAGACCCAATTCACTTATATAGTAGATTGGTCTAAGCATTTCGTGAACGTTTCACTCTTCTGATAGTGTATCTCACTCAACCATATGTACTTGTTTATATGCTGGATTGGATGAGCATCTGTCCATTGGAAACAACCTCTAGAAGTTTGCCATCCACTGTTTCAATTTGGATTCGGAATCCCGGATTTACTAAACCTTGTGCCGGTTTTGGTTATCATCAAATTGAAGAGGAGATTTGATACCTTTCTAATTTCTAAAATTCTGTGCATATGCCACCAATGTTGTAATTATGAATTTACCAATCGTAAGAAAAATAAGAAAATATATTAAAGACAAGGTCCTTGTACCTTTTATAAAAAAAAGGAAAAAAAAGAGACAAGGTCCGATGCTGAGTAGGAAAAAGGCACCGATCTACATATTGTTAAACTGGTTTTCTTATCGTCCATGTTGATCTAAAGTTACCTGGCTGATACCTCATCCAGACTTGGTCTGAGTCGTCTGACCACAGCCCTGACCAAAGTAGGCTCGAGTTGGTCTGACTCTTATCACATTGGCTTAACCTGATTTCCAATGGATTTTTGTCTGTCCAATCGAGGGTTGATCCCATGTTTTTTCAACCTTTTTGTTCAATGTGCTGAAAAGTCATGGAAACTGAAGATCTGAATCCCATTTTCTCCTTATCTCAAAAGTTGCTGGTGAACCAAGATTCACAATTGTCTCAGTACCAGATGCTAGATGCAATGAGAGAGTTCATGAACATCAGTACCCACAAGCAAAAGATCTATGAAGATATGGCCCGTTCCAAGTGGCTAATGTCAGGAACCATAGGTTGCAGGATTGGCCAAATCCTGATCAGATCGGCCATTGCCGATCTGATTCTCGGTTGGAGGATTGATCTGGAGAAAGGAACCGGAGGAATTGGCCAGGATTGACCGGATCAGTCGGGATCAGATTGGAATCGGATCGGGATCGTAATTGGATCGGTTTTTTCTTTTTTTTGCAGAGGAATTCCAGATTTCTCCTTCGGTGGCAAAGAGAGGACTAGACTAGACTAGACAATCTAAGTGATCCATTGTACATTATAGAGCAAGAAATGATCAACAAGAGATGAGAAGACATGTCGATGCCAAACACTTTACTTCAAAACTTGATATCGAGTGATTTGACTTCAAAGAACAACAACGATGGAACATTGAAAGTGGAAAGAACAAGAAGTCATTGCTGGTTCAAGGATGTCAACAGATCCAGAGATATAATCCTACAACGATATAGTTCACAAGTGAAGAATGGTACACACATGCGACAAAAGAGACAAATCATGGTGTGGTTCAAGACGGTGAACACCAGCATATGCAACAGGGTGGACCAAGACGATTATGAGATGACTCAACCTAAGTATAAATCTTCATTAGACACTTTCATGTACTCTACGTATGATAGTTATGGTATATTTTTGACATCTTATGATAAGATATTGTACGAGAGAGTGATGAATATAATCAACATATATATATTTTCAAATATTCTTTCAAAATGTGATGTAGAGAGTATATTTAAATTATGCAAAAGAACAACAAAGTGGAAGATTTGCATAAAAATGAATTATTTTTTTGTTTTGTCATATTCCCTAATTTTTAGAAATTTTTGTATTTTTTATGAATTTTTATATTTTTTCACATATATGATCTGGTTGGACCCAGACCGGGTTGGCTTTGGGCCTGGTCGACCCGGGGGACCGACCTTCCTTGTTGATTTGTCCAGTTATTTATGGCTGTGATTACCGGCGCTGCAAGTGTAGAGAACATGAAGCGTCATTTGTAAAGACATGACGTGTTTTATAAGAGCTCATGTTCCCGAAACTGCTAACCAACAATTGCTACGCAGGCACTGCTGCAGAGAACCGTCGCAGACTACAGAAGAGCTGGTTTTGATCCGATGTCTAGCAGTTTGGAAATTCGGCTAATTCAGAGCCAAGATGACATCCGTAACCCCGGTATAAAGTATAAGGTGGAAAAGTATGTCCGCTGATTAGCCTGCCCCTCCAGCGATGCGCTTCTCCACCTTCGGCAATCTTCACCTCTATCCAGTATTAAGCACACACGCCTCCAGAGGCACGTATTTCGTTCAATTTCTTCTCCAGCGTACGAGAATGTGCAGAAGGCATCGACTGTCACCGCTTTCTTGTTTGTGGGCAGATGAGATCTATCGACGGTGTACGACGCTTTTGGGATTTGAATCAACTTCAGTTGCAGGGAATCTGGGGATGTGGCCGATATGTTAGCACAAAATAGTTAGAACATATTTGTATTTTCACCGGAAGATTTTTATGATTACATCCCCGATGTTGTCGAATAAGAAACTGCTGCAAACTGGAGTGACAGGTCTTGTCACGAAGGTGGCAGAATACTGCTATTATTCTATACTTGCATGTGTATCATTAAAAAGAGCTTGCGGTCTGCACCGCCTTTTTCATGATGCTGTCTGTACAAGTGATATATATGTAAAATAAAGTAGTCCTATGTGGCTTTTTGCTTACGTTATCTTTAGACTTGCCTGTTTCCAAATGAGGTGCACCGATACTTTTTCTACGAACTGTTGCAAAGGCTGCGACATCAAGCCACTAACGCGACCGTCCGGCTACAAAACGGGGCCTCCCCATTGAGTGTTGATCGATGTCATATTGTCATGTTCCCATTATGTTATTCTTATTATTTTTTAAAGAGTAGCGGAGTTGGTCAAACCACTACTTACACATAAGCGCTCACGACTGAGTGCGAACCCGGGAGGGGTCACCCGGTTGGGTGGTGATGTCCCATTGTGCTATCGCCGCTTGAATGACATAAGCGCTCACGACTGAGTGCTCCCCGGTTTCAAACCCGGGAGGGGTCACCCGGTTGGGTGGTGATGTCCCATTGTGCTATCGCCGCTTGAATGAGGTGCACTTATGCATATAGCGGCAGATTAATCCAATTTGGTAATATAATGATCTAGCTTTTGTTTTGATTCCGAATAAGAATTAAATTGTTTAGATTTGGATTCTGACAATTTTAAAATCATTAATTTTAATTTTAATTTAGTCACCAGAATTAATATAATTTTAATATATATATATTATTTTTATTTAAAAATGAGTTAGTATTTTACATATAATTATTAAAATTTGATGTAATCTTCTCATGAATTTATTTTTATAATGCTATCACTTTATATATTTTATTTATAATTTATTTAGTTTTATTTAAATTAATTCTATCTGTATTTATATATTTTTATTGAAATTGAATAAACAAAAATAGAATCAACTTTTTTCAATTTGGATAAGTTGTTGGAATCGATTATGATTTTGACAGCTCATTGGATACAAAAATAAATTTTAAATTTATTATTTTTTACATAATCAAAATTTCATATTATCGAATTTCATTTACACCGCTAGCTATACATCATTTAATATTCATGGTAGTATATTGAGAGTAATAACTAAAAGAGTGGTCATCTTCTCCTGAAGGTCACTTTAACCCCTATGGAAAACGTGATGAGATGATGACCAATACTATTAAGTAGTTTTCTTGCTTTGGTTTAGTTTTTGAGATTTTTTTTTCAAACTAAATTATCGCCTAGGCCAAACCAAATCATACAGAATTAATTCGGTTTGACTTAGTTTGATCATGTTCAAATCATATTTTATCATAGTATAGTATATATGTTAATGTATAATTATATTTAGTTTGTTTTAAATCATAAGCTTTTAAAATTTAGTGTATATGTTTATATATTTCAATATTTTCATCTTATAAAAACTTAAAACAAAATTATTTTATCATAATATTTATAAAGTATTATTATTATATTTAAATTAAATAAATATTTAATTTAATTTTTTATTTAGATTATTGGTTTAATTTGATTTTGTTTGAAGAGCTTTAGAAGTAAAAGTATGGTGTTTATCAATTTGGATTTTTAAAAATATGAATTTGTGGGAAATATTAATTAATTGGTGATTACAAAATTGTATAAATAATTCAGCTAACTAATTTGGATTTATAGTTGGTCAATCTACATGATTAAAATTATGTTTTATTAAAAATTTGATAGAAAATATTGTGATACGAAGAAAGATTTATATATGATATTTCTTGACTTGGAATTAAAAGACCCATGATAGAGTTTCAAATGAGGTTTTATGGTGTGTTGGAACAAAAGATGGTGTGTGTTAAATATATATGCAAGTGATACAAGACATGTACGGTGAAACAACTACTAGCGTATGTATAATCGAAGAAGAAACAATAGATTTTTTATTTCAATTAGTTTACATCAAGGGTTTGGAATAAATTCTTATTTTTTGTATTAATTATCATTGAATTAATAAAAACTATATGAGACGATAAACTTTAATGCATAATATTTTTATGGGATATCCTATTGATAGATAAGACAAAAGTTGAAGTGAATAGAAAATTAGAATTATAAAAAAATTTACTTTAGAGACAAAGGGACTTTAATTTAAGACAAGTATAACTAAAATAAAATATATGTATTTTAAATTTAATAAAAATTAGGTGATGATGTTAGTTTGGAAGGAGTAATATTATCTCAAACCTATTTCAAGTATCTTATGTAAGATAGACGAGGGGTCATATTAAATTCAATAGAATAATAAATGAATATATTAAAAAATATATAAGAGCAACGACAATGGTAGACAAATTGATAAAAGAGAGATTGAAATGTTTTGGATGTATTAGTTAAACGTAGAGACTCTAGTTATAAAAGTAGAAAATATTAAAATAATAGAAATGAAGGAAGATGATAATAAACTTAAGGTTTACACGGAGGAGGATGATAATTTAATTTGATTTAAATATTTTTGAAGAGAGAATTTGTATGATCGATCTCAAATAATATAAGGTTAAGATTCGAGTTGAGCTTTAAAAATCAAACCAACCCAAATCCATCAATAATCCAATTCGAACTAAATAGTTATTAGCTTATTTTGATTTTTTGCGTTGAGCCTATTAATGAACACCCTGCACATAAAGATCGGTAGATGAAATGATTACGAGAGGGCGATCCTCAATGCATTTGCAACAAGCAGAAGCTTCCCTTCTGTCATATTGCCTGCATATGTACGTGCCTAGAGATAGATCTATAAATATTCCAGTATCCAGCTAGCAGCCCATTCCTCAGCCTACCGTGCTTTTATCTACGTCCTGACGACAGCTGCTTCTGATCAGATGCGACCAGAGATACCAGACACGTACAGCTTGCGAATGTCATAATCCAGATACGTACCATACACACATATATAACACAGATGGGGAGGAAGCATGTGCTGCAAGCTGAGCGTCAGCAATATCGGTTTCTCCGATCATTTGACGGCAGGCGTGCACGCATGCACTGGGGACCGGGAGCGAGGAGGTTTTTGGCATGCAGCTGTGCGTTTCAATCCGATCAAATTACAGCGAAGAGTTTTTGAAAAATTCTGGAAAAGGTATCCATATATACTGTTCGACGGTCATGTCGCGCGCGTGTGTATATATATATATTTATTTATTTATTTATTTATGTGCATGTACTAATGTATACGCATGTATGTAACTACTGCAATATGCATATTTACACAGAGAGTTCTTTTTTCAATCGTACAACACAGATGAAAATCATTTTGGCCGATCCATGGGGATGCATATTTCAGAGAAGGGGCGAGAAGAATATTTTATAAGAATATCAATCTTCGTTTGACACTGTTTGAATATTACTGACTAAATTGAGTTATAACAATTAGAGATATTGGCTCACATAAATTAAGAAAGCCTATGGGCGTGAGGGGTTCACAACTGTTTTTTTGTGTACATGTTTGAGAGATAAATATGTAGGATCCGATCCATTAAAAGTAATAAATTTGCGAAAAATAAACATTTGTGTATATATATATCAACATGAAAGGTGATGGATATACTTGTGATGTGTCTTAACTTTTTTTCAGGTCCTACGTGTTAACTCCAAGTACAACAATATTTCTTGGGGCCCAGTTACCGATGTCGCTAATCGAGAATGAAATAGCTTAGCGGTTTTGCACTAATTGACAGGCGAGCGGTATCACTTTTATTGATACATTACTGATAAATCTGTTTTTCTTTCCATTCAAATACTTTTCTAACAAAATTTCGAATTCACTAATGATAACCTAATCAACATACTACGATACCTACTTATGTCTACTTCTAAAATTCTGAAGGGATTGTAAAACATAAAAAGTTAATTTATTTCAATATATATATATAAGATATCTAAATTTATATGTCTCATTCAACAATGGTATATATCTGATGCCCAATTTTTCAACTCAACATCTAAAAAAATAGTTAGCCATAATTGTTGACAATTCATTGTGATAACAACCCTCCCTCCGTTCCGATGACTACACCCAAGATAAATAACTAACAGGCTCGATCAACAGGGGTGCCTAGCACAGAGGAGATCCTTTGAAGATACGAAGATAGTTGTCGAATATAACTATATATGGTGTCTACTCGATCCAGATTTTAGAAGCTCTTGCTATTAAGGAAGTTTGCTGCTGGGCAATTCAAGGAGATATTCAGACCATTATTGAAAGTGATGCCCAAGCCGTGGTTCAAGCAATTCAGGACTCTGGGCCTCGGATCTGGAAGGCCCGGAACATCATTTCGGAATGTCAAAACTCTTTGCTTAGGTCAAATATTAGTCTAGCTTTTGTGCACAGGGGATGTAATTAATCAAGCCGCTCATCTGTTAGCCAGATGGGGACAGAACTTCCCTTCTCCTTGTCCCATCCCTTGTGTCCTTCCATCGATGGTTAGGGACCAACTTTGTTTGGATGTTCCTATTTCGTGTTAATAGTATTGTGCTCGTCTTATTTATTTTTAAAAAAAGAAGAGTTGAATAACCTAATAATTTTCACATGATATCTGGTGTGCAAACCCAACCCTAGTTATGAAAGAAATTGGCCTACACACTAGGAGGAGAATAATCCGGGTAGTACAAAAAAGAGTTGTTAAAATATAATTATGGTACCTAATTAACTCATAATAAAGTTTTGAGTTGAACAGATGTAGGTTATCATAGTTCACAAAATCCACAGACCGAGAAAACGACATATTTATAAATAACTCCCTCGAAAGAGCATACACCACCCACACAAAGTATGCATGAGAGCACGGTAACACAAGGTCAAGACATACACCGCCCACAGCAAAGTAGGAGAGCACGATAACACAAGGTCAAGGCATACACCGCCCACAGCAAAGTACGAGAGCACGATAACACAAGGTCAAGGCATACACCGCCCACAGCGTCATGGTTAAGGCAGACGGTGATGTAGTCTCTACTATTCAACGTACAAGTTTGAAGGGGGAGTGCGCCTGTGCACGCCTGTGCACTGCACACTCCATGGACGTGCGTCTTCTCTATGGGGGGGAGCAAAAAACACATCTTTATTTGGCGTAGTCCGTCTCAAGTTGTTCAGCATGCGTTGAAGAAACGGGGCGGGGCTATTTTGCAAACATGAGCTGAGTTAACTAGTGGGGGGTAAGAAGATGCACACATTATCGAGTACATAACAAATCTTCTCTTTCTCTCTCTAGTTATTTTTGTATATTATGTATGTATATTAATGTAATTAAGCACACTTGCATCTGGGCAGCACCGGCGACTATTCTTATCCCATGGAGTCTTATCTTGGACCCCTCCCCCCCCCCACACGTACGTACGTAGATTTGCTCTTGTTTAATGCATATTCATTAGTCGAAAGCAGACGTCGCCAGCACGTAGTGGTCACATGTGCAAACGAGCGCTGAGCCGCCTTGTTAATTAAACATATATTCCGGCTCCCTTCCCTGATCATCTTGACTTTATCTCTCTCTTTTTGCCGGGGACGAACTTGGTGGCATAAGCCCAGGCATGGTTGTTGACGGGGTCGATCGACCGGGTGGAAAACGTCCTGTCGGGCTACATCGCCTGAGTAAATTTCTTAGGTTAACTGTTATTTCCTGCTTGCCCGACCGAAAGCCAGTGTGACGTAACTGTGTAACATCCAGCAAGTGGATTAGATCTAGTGCTTAGAGTTAAAATAGTGTCATATTAGCTAGGTAGGGGAGATGCCTAAACTTATAAGTCTGGGTCACTGTAACTAAGGGCCGCGATTTTGGGTTGGTTAACATAGTATCAAAGTCAAAAACTGTGAACTCCTCTCAGTCGACCATCATCAGTAACAGTGTACACGAGACAAAGTCAGAAGAGTTTGTATGTGAGGAGACGAGTTAAGTCAGAAGAGCTTGCAATTGAGGAAGAGAGTTAGAATAGTGTCATATTAGCTAAGTAGGGAAGGTACTTATACTTATAAGTTTGAGCCACTTTAAGTCGGAACGAGTTAGAATAATACTATATTGACTAAGTAAGAGAGGTACCTATGTTTATAAGTCTGGACCACTCTAACTCTGAACATGATTTTGAGTTAGTTAACAATTAGAGCATGATAGACTACGTGTTAGAATAATGCCATATCGAGTTTTGTTAGGACCCTCAAGAGATCGTGAGAGAGAGAGTTCTAGTTGATGGGCGACCTGCTCGAGGAGTCAGAGGTGGTGTTCCAGGGAGCCACCGGAAGCGAGAGTACTTGTGTACTATTGTGTAATAACGGAGATCTACTCTCCAGAAAATCTCATCCGTGTGTGCGCGACTCCACCTCGATCCGGCTAAGGTTCGACGAGTAAGGAGAGTTTGGACAGTCAGATTCGCTAGTCTCCACTGGTATAGCCTGCAGCAAGCCAGTCTAACTAAGAGGTCTGCCCCGCAGAGGGAAGTCGAAATTCAGCTTCCACCCCCAACATCTTTTGTTTACATTGTAACTTTATAAATGAATATTATTAGTCAAATACCTCTAGATAATTACTATGGCTATCGATTTTAAAATCAATAAAAATAAGACATTTGATAGTGTTAGCAAGCAGGGCATAAAGAAATTGGAGGAAAATCTAGGGCGTTTAAAATCTATATATGCACGTGAACGTGTCGGATCATTGCATATGTATATATTTACTTGATTGATCCGTGCTGAGAGTGGGTAGATAATTAGGTGCAGTTGGCAGACTACCGGAAGCCTACTTAAATGCCCTGTACCCATACATTACACAGCAACCTGTGAGTGGGCTCCGTCGGCTCCGGCCGAATTATTAATATGTCAATATAGAACACACTCGTACAGCAAGAAGGGGACCTGCATGCGGGGAGTATAATATATATATAGCTTTGAATTTTACATCGTCTCTCGTGATGTCCCAACTCATCAACTAATTCTTGTTTGGTTAATTAACCTTGTAAAGGACACGAAAAGCAAAGTAACAGATCACACGTGATTAAGATTAATGGTTTACAATTATAATATGTTTTCATTTTTGATTTTCACCCCTCTTCCTCGTATATTCTAAGACAACAACGATTATTTCAAACTAGCAATAATGTTTTACATCAGCCCACTTAAACATTTGTAAATACTGTAAAAGAGAATAATTGCACTCCTCTACGGAATTTTACAATCAAACAAACAGCCCTTTGATCCAGCCGGGCTTAATTACCCGAAGTGAGCGAGCATGTGCGCTCTTCTAAACTGCTGTGTTGCAGTCAAGCCAGTGCCTACGTACAGTTCGTCCCCTTATAATATATGCAAACGAGTTCTTTTGTTCTCTCCCGAGAAAACCCATCAGAGAGGATGAAGGCATCACATCTCCCGTCATGCTGTATCGAAGGCGATTATAATTGAATACAGCTGCACCAGTAATTAATCACGATGGCTACTGGGCAGCCGACGGAAATGAGAGAGGAAGGTCGCAGACGAATTACATCTATAAGATGGGGATGCGCATCAGCCCCTTCGTGTCTCGCCCATCCTCTTGGCTTGTGCTCGCCGCAAGCCTCCCTCCCGCTCCGTCTTCCGCCGCCGGCGAGGTTATTACCCCTCATCCATTTCCCTTCATTTAGTTGAGGAGGCCGGTCCCTGCTCCACTGTTAGTATATATACATACGAACATCCTTTTTATGTTGCATTAATATGTGCGTACGTATGATTCCGGGGAGACGAATATTGTTTTCAGTTCCCTGTTTAAGTTGCTGATAGCCACCCTTTTTTGTGATCGATCGGCAGTTTTCAGTTTTCAGACGATTTGTGTTTGTCTAATAAGTGATGGGTTAGAGGAGTTTTTTCATCAGTGATGCGTGAGATTCATCGATGATGCCGGTGTTACCCACGCAGGATATGATTTGTTGTGATTTATGAAGCACCCGAAAGGTTTTACGGTATGTACATATATATATGTGGTTAAATAAAACATGGTTTCGAGAACTCACAGCTGAGTATGTCGGCCGATCGGAGAACAGACCGTAAACAGCGCTTAAGCACATCTTGTTTGGAGATAGAACACAACAACTAATTATTAATTAAACAAGGGGGGAGATAAGCCCCCTTTTTCGCCCATAAAAATTATTGCAATCCATTATGCTAGCTGATTATAAACTTTGGTGCTTCAAAACCCCCATTTCCCCCCCTAAAGAGCTATAGCAATCAATCCATTCTGCTGATTATAAACTTGGGCAATTCATGCTTTTCATTCATTTATTTGGGACAACACATTTTAACCGTTTAACACCAAGTTAGTCAATAATTGATGTCGAATCGGAGAGTTGGAAAATCTGCTTCCTTCATCTCAGTATATAATTTATTTAATTGGTGACAATGTTTTGACGTGATTAACCGCCAAGATCCGGTGTTACAGCTTCCTTCCAACAGAGAAGTCCGATGGCGTCAAGGCTACGACTCAGCTGCCTCATGTTGTTCCTGCTGATCGCTGTTGCTTCCGGGCAGATTTCCATGCCATCGGACGAAGAACCTGAAATCATTCGCCAGGTGGTGTGGCCGACGACCATCCCTCTAGCCATGTACGTCGATAGGCTGCCCAAGCCACGGACGATCTTTGGCTACCAGATGAAGCATGGCAAGCCCGCACCCAAACACATCACCGTAGGAATGTACCAGACCACTATGGTACGTATACATATATGCTCTCTCCCACCAGGAACTGTAATTAGTGTCTTTGATCTGCCTAGCACTAATTCATATATATATATATATATAATACAGGGTTTATTTGTAGAACTCGAGACCTATTTGTGTGAAACAAAGAGCAAAACCATGCCTTCTACCATGTTATGAAGTTGCATATTTACAATCCTTATTCACTTTAAAAGTTTGTTTTGTCAGAAACCCATATTTTTAAACCCAACTTTATTAATTAGAAGTCCAATTATTAATTCTGATTTTATTAAAAGTCAGAATGCTCAAATTCGACGTCAAAGAAAAGGTTTTAGTTTTACAAAAAAATATTTAATATGTTAATTCAATACACGCAAACTTTTAAAGTGTGTTAGTCAAGTTTTGTAAATAAACTTTTAATTAAGTTTGGTAAATAAACTTTTAAAGTGTGTTATTTTTAAATTTTATATACGTGCAGCGCCGCCCATGAACGTTTCTCTCACACATTTATGTTCTCTGTTGGTATATATGTATGTGTCTATAAAGAAATTCCACAGGGACCTACCACCGACCACGGTGTTCGCCTACGGGACCTCCCCGCTAACGGCGTCGTTTCCGGGGCCGACCATCCTCGCCATGCAGGGCGTCCCCACGTACGTGAGATGGGAGAACCACCTACCCGACAAGCACATCCTCCTGTGGGACACCACCCTCACCATGGCCATGGCTCCGAAGGGAGTCCCCGCCGTCGTTCACCTACACGGCGGCACCGTCGCCCCCGACAGCGACGGCAGTACCTTCGCCTGGTTCACCTCCAACTTCACCTACAAGGGAAACGCCTGGTCGCAGGCCACCTACACGTACCCTAACGTCCAGCACGCCGGCAACCTCTTGTACCACGACCACGCCCTCGGCATCACCCGCTTAAACGTCCTCGCCGGCCTCGTCGGCGGCTACGTCATCGTGGACCCGGCACTCGACGCCCGCCTGAACCTTCCCTCCGGCCCCCGGTACGACCGGCTCCTCGTGATCGCCGACCGGAGCTTCAACGCCGACGGCTCCCTGTTCGTCAACACCACCGGCGTGAACCCGGACGTACACCCGGTGTGGCGGCCGGAGTACTTCGGGGATGCCATGACGGTGAACGGCAAGATCTGGCCCTACCTCACGGTGGAGCGCCGCAAGTATCGCTTCCGCATCGTCAACGCCTGCAACGCCCGCTACCTCAACCTGTTCTTCTCCAACGGCCTGCCCTTCACGGTCGTGGCCGCCGACTCCTCCTACCTCCGCGCGCCGGTGAGGACACAGACCATACTCTTCTCCGTGGCCGAGACCTTCGACGTCGTCGTTGACTTCACTGTCGTCGTCGGGAGCTCGGCGGAGCTGCTCAACAGCGCACCCTATCCCTACCCGAGCGGCACACCAGTCGGCCCGTGGGACTCCAAGATTATGATGTTCCGGATATCGCCACTGTTCCCCATTGACACCTCGACGGTACCTCCCTTTCTCGTCAATTACATGCCCTTGAACCCCGGCGAGGCGACTGTTAAGAGGTACCTGGGGCTCTACGGGAACATAAGCTCGACTACCGGCCAGCCGCTGAACCTCTACATCAACGGGAAGAGGCTGCTGGACCCGGCAACGGAGACGCCGAAGACGGGCAGCACTGAGCTGTGGTATGTGATCAACTTGACGGGGGACGATCATCCCCTTCACCTGCACCTGGCCATGTTTCAGGCCGTCTACATGCGGGAGATTTTGGACCTTAAGAACTTCACCGACTGCATGACGGCGCTCTACGATCCTCTCAAATGCAACATCGCCGCCCACGCCGTGGGCAAGGTGCTCGCGATTCCCGAGTACGAGAAGACATGGAAGAATGTGGTGAAGATGCCGCCGGGGTACATGACGGTGGTGGTTGTGAAGTTTCACCTTGTGGACACCGGCAAGAGGTACCCGTTTGATGCCACCGCCAAACCTGGCTATGTTTATCATTGCCATGTAAGTTTCCTTCAAATTGTTCGTACTTTTGCTTCTGATTTTATTGTTCTTAATTCCATTATTCTATATAGAAGAAAAGAAGAGAAGTCTAAACTTATCCAAAATTTATGCAAAGCCATTAAATACACTCATCATGTTTATCCAAAATCCATGCAAAGTCATTAAACACACTCATGTTTCTATACACAGGCTAAATATTGACAATTAGGTAGTTGATACATTTTCCACGTAAATCTGGTCTCATTGTCGTAGCTAATAAATGACAGCCGTACCAACTGGCTATTTTCGATCTTCTGATCCGCATGGTAAGAAAAAGAATTTCATGTTCTGATCCATGGGGGGGGGGGAGGTTTCGCCAATAAAGATGTACTGTTAGGAATTTCATTTTTCCATAAATTAAGATTTTCCAATATATATACAAATAACAGAGAAGTAATCTATTGATAACCTCTCCAGCTTCGTGATCATGTGGTCAAATGTTAAAAATAAAGATAAACTATTCTAAATTTTTTTATGTAGAATATGTTTACTTTGTAACTTAAGGGGAAAAGAAACAATATATAACTGATGTAAGTCCATCAAAACTTCTGTTGTCTGACTTTTTCTTGGACCATTCATATCTGCATGGGAAATGGGGAGATGATCAGACCTATGAGCCTTCTATACATATGTTGGGAAAGATTTTCATGTAACCATACTGAGAAGAGTGTGTATTCTCTTGAGTAGGTGAGGGAACTCTCTCCTCTTCCTCACTTAGGGAGATGAGCTTTTACCACCAAATACATCACATCACTCTATCTCTCTCTCTCTCATGGTGGTGGCTCTATATCCTTTAATGTGAGGAAGAAGAGGGAGCCCCAATGCCCAACTAAATCGGCACTCTTCGAAGAAAGATCCACTCTAAGCTCTAATTTAGACATTTCAAGGTAAGTCTACATTATTTTTTATATCTTAGTTGAAGGATTTTCTCTCCAAGAGTAGGAAAGCACATCCATGGACATGCACACACGTTGGCACATCTGCATACATAACACTGTCAAGACATACGTGTACAATCAGATGATGATAATTTTGCCAATGACAATGGCTACCTAGCTATATATATATACCACATCACTAAGCACTATATTCTTGTCAACCAAGTCGCTGCTATCATGCACTTTTCTCATGTGGTTTTGGCTTTGCGAACCGAGAAAGCTACTTGATTGATTATCAACTGTCAATGTCAGCTAGATAGATAATTACAGTCCCATGCTTATGTTCTAACGAGAATGCTCTGTATATCAATCTGAGAATACTCAATTTCATGGTGCAGATCCTCGATCATGAAGACAACGAAATGATCCGACCCTTGATGCTCCTGCCGTGAGAAGCGGGCAACAACGACCATATGTGTGTCTTCTCTTTCTTACTGTCGAATAATAAGAAATAAGCTCTACCCTGTCGAAATATATATGTCGACTGTACTGAATACTTAAACTGTGATGCACGTTCGGAGCCTCCTGTCCAACAGAGAGGACAAGACACCGTTATGTTGACTGCATGCACTTCAGAAAGTATGTTCCCTTCCAACATGAAGTCAAGAATTGTTCATCCAGTACTCAAAGCAGATTTGAAGCTCATAGCACAAAAATTTTATGGTGATTAGTGTAGCACTTAATCCAATATGTTGTCAAAAACTTGTGGTCAAGACCAATAGCAAGGATGACACTTCATAGAAAAAAAATACATGGGCTAATCGGTTAGTTATATTTGTTGGATACGGGATGAGTATATGTCTCTCAACAAAATAAGTTAAGGATGATGTAGAAAGAAGAAGATAATACAAAACACAAAAAGAGAAGGCGACCTAAAAATAGTAACTTCATAGATCTCTTACACGACGTTCTTATAAAGAAGAAGTTGTCACTTGTATATATATAGGTCTTGGGTAACATTTTTTTCATGTGTAACTTAATTATAAATATAAACACTTTTGAAAATTCACTTAAATCTGGTGCACGGAATTGGTGATTACAAAAGATCTCATAACAAGCCCCACTATCCTCTTTATGACTATTTTCACTTTAGAATCTAAAAAGACAAATAGGCGTTACAAAAGTTACAACATAATTGCTTATAATTCTCCTCTTCTAAAGATATTTTAACACCATTACAACAATGATATAAGTGAAATTAATTATTAAAATTTGACTTTATTTTACAGCACCTTGAAGTAAACTTAATTTTTTTTATCAATCATGCGTAGTATTTTCTTGAGTTTATTTGAGACATCCACATCCCAAGCTTTGTATCACTAACTTGATCTAGTAGTTGCACATAAATAATCTCAATCTCTTTATTCTTTGCATGCTCCTGATGAATGAAATTTTATTGCAATGTATCCTCCTGTTATGGTAGGTTGAATTCTTTAATAGTACAATGTTAGACTTGATATCAACAAACATTTTGTAAACTCATTTTGATTAACATAAAGACTATTAACTGAGCTTCTCAACCAAAGTAAATGATGTACTCTGAATGGTAGTGCCACATACTCAATTTTACATATAGAAAGAGTAACTTTTAGTTTTTAGAGTACCAAGTGAATTGCATATCCTCTTAAGAATAAGACAAATTCAGATGTGTTCTTTCTTTTATCCACATCTTCATCTCAATAACTCAATAACTATTAGAGTATTTTAAGAATTAAATTTACTTAATGATGAATAAAGTCATTCATAGTTAAAAGTACCTTTGATGTAACGAAGAATCTTATTAGACGTTGTAAAATTTGTGAAAATTTTCTCTTTTATACATCACCTCACTAACCTAAAATCATAGAAAATATCTGGTTTTCTACAAGTTAAGTATTTAACGTTTTCAATCAAAAATTTAAATAAAGTAAAATATTAGCTTTTCACTATCCAGATCCTCTTAAGAATACGACAAATTCAGACGTGTTCTTTCTTTTATCGATATCTCCTTCTCAATAACTATCAAAGTAATAAGAATTAATTTTACTTGATGATGAATAAAGTCATTCATAGTAAAAAGTACCTTGGATGTAACGAAGAATCTTATAAGCCATTATAAAATGTGAAAAATTCATTTCTTTTCTATATCATCTCACTAACCTAACATCATAGAAAGTATCTGTTCTTCTACAAGTTAAGTATTTAAGGTTTTCAATCAAAATTTTAAATAAATAGAATCAATTTTTTCACCATCCTCCAACTTTGACAATTTGAGATCACTTTCTAT
The DNA here is from genome assembly GCA_036172225.1 of Cryptocoryne crispatula var. balansae. Taxonomy (NCBI): domain Eukaryota; kingdom Viridiplantae; phylum Streptophyta; class Magnoliopsida; order Alismatales; family Araceae; genus Cryptocoryne; species Cryptocoryne crispatula. The sequence continues at coordinate 5,019,154 of CM069935.1, forward strand.
GAGAGAACTTGCAATTTGTTCCTTGTAAGAACTTTTTGTGCATAATGTTCTTGTGAAATAAAGAAATACTTAAAAACTTGTTTCACTTCAATCCATTGTAAGCCTAACATCCATCCTTTCAAAATTGTTAATTATGTATTCTTTAAATTCTTGGAATATTTGTGAATTAGTTTATGTAAAGATCAAAATTTCCACCTACAAATACTAAGTAATATATTTTACATTTGTATTCAACTTTACATAAAAAACTTGTTCATAGTGATATTTAACAAATTTATTTTGTAAGAAATGACTATCAATTTTATGCTTTTATGCTCTAAGTGTTTATTTTAAATCATATAGTGCCTTTGAGTCTTAGAATTTTATTTTTTGAATTTTTTGAACATAACCCAATATATAATTGGTCAGTATATATTTCTTTTCCAAGAATATCATTTAAAAATACTAATTTCACATCCATTTTAAACTTTTCACTGATTTTGGGTAGTGAAAGTAATAATAGTTTCCAACTCTGAAATAAAAGTAATCAATTAGTTACCAATATTGCTTAGAATCTTTCATTTTTTTTCTTTTACATTCTTCTTTATCTTAGCTTGTACACTCATTTGACATTAATAATTTTCTTGTCTTTTGTAAGATCTACCAACTTTTAAATCTTGTTCTTTTCTATAGACTAGTTTATCCGAAGTTTTTTTTTAACTTTTTATCTTTTCTCTTGTTTTTGAAGACTGATCTGGTCAAAATCCAGATTGGTTTTTCTCTTGTATAATCTAACGAATTTTCAATCTGATTTGGATTAGTATCGGAATCGGGAGCCAATTCTGATTTTGCCTTCCTTGGTCTTAGGCTGTGCAGCATAAGACAAAAAATTGTTTGACGAGTGTTTTAGGCGCTACGATTCAGGGCAATGGCAATTTTCTTGTTCTGACCGTCCAGTATTTTTCTCTCTCTTTTGAGAAATATATCATTTGTCCTCAGCTTGTCGCATAATTATTTGGTTCATGAACATCTACTTGTTCTGTACACTTTAGATGGGTGAATCAACAGATTCGGTTTCTCCAGGTAGGACAGGATGAACTTGAGGAGGAAGAACTTGTTCTGCACATTACAGATGAGGAGTATGGTCGAATACAATCAAGACTGGAAGAAATTGAGGAATAATGTAATGATCAGGGTATTTTATTTAATTAAAAATAGTTATTATATTTATTATGAGTTTTATTAATATTAATATACTTTCCTTCTTAATTCTTTTCATTTTTCTCTCCCTCCGGATGTCTTGCTAAACCGTCGTCTCCTCCTCCTCCTTTGCATTTACCATTTTCATTTCCTTTCTAACTATTTTTCTTCTCTCGGCTGCATCAATCTTTTTCCTCTCCGCGGCCGCCGCCTCACCGTCCCGCTTGCGTCCCCCCCCCCGGTCGTCTTCGTTTGCGCCACGCGCCGCCGCGCGTTGACGTTGCCCGCGGCCGTCATACGCCCGGCCGCCCACCTCCCTCCGCGTGAACGCGCGCCCAGCCATCCGCGGTAGTCCCTCTCTCTCTCCTCTATTTTATTCTCTCTTCTATCGCCCCTCTCTTTTAACCTCTCTATTCTATGTTTTTTCCTTCTTCCAACAGATTGTCGATCTACCATCCGGCTCGATTTTTCGTCGCCGTCGTGACCGCGACATACTCATCATCCAGTTTGATTCCCTTGCAATTCCATGCACCATTCGTCGTCGCCGTTAGGGTAGGCATCTCGGCTATTCTTAGCATCTTTATATGATCGATTAAACCATTAAAATATATTTAGATGACCATGATTAAAATGATATAATTAATGGGATATTTTTTATTTATTAACATGTCTAGATAGAGTTAGATTAGCCTGTTTGAACCATGCATGTTTAGATTAATTTAGTGTTCATGTATATTAGTCATCATGATAGGTTTTTATATGTTTTAACCTAGTTAGTTTAGCATGTTTGCATCACGGTAATCTTTAATATGTATATCTTGATTTGTTAAAAAGTCGATGTAAGGTTTAAGCATAGTGTTTGTTAAAGTATGTGTGATTGATATCTTTAGTTTGTAGTCCGCATAATTCTACTTAGATGCATCTTATGATTGATTGGTTATGCTTATGGTGTGTTATGCAAATATGTGGTGCATAGAACCATAGGCGTTTATCTATGCATTTCATGTTTGGATTGCCAATTTCATGTTCATGGTTACTGTCTGAGTTATTTATATGCTTGTATTGTGTGAGATGTGGTTAATATAGTGAGCTGCATTGTGATGGAAGTTTACTTCACCAGACTATGTTAGTGGTCCATGGGCAGCGAAGATTAGTTGAATCCGGAGCATCATTCGATCCCGGATACCGCGGTTTATTCTAAGTACTCCCCTGCCTAGGGGTACTATGAGATTTACTTACTATATGTTACTTCCTACTATATGGTAAATCTAGTGCTAGTTTTGTGACATGGCTACATTGTCCAAATGGAACATGATATCTACTCAGACAAGTATTTAGTTGTGCATTTTGGCATGTGTATTAGTGGTCTAGTGGAGTATTTGGTTTTATGTCAGGTGTATGTGTTATGAGCATACCTAGAGTAGTTAAATGTGCAGGATATGTTGGTTTTAGTGCATATAGAGTCATGTTATCATATGGGGTAGTAGAAAGATATTATAATTATTTAATTGAAGATATATATATATAGCTTAAACCATATGTATTATAATCTGATTCTTAGGCTTAATATATATTTAATATCAATAGAAATCATTATTATAGTCGGATAGTTCGGGTGTAAGTCTTACTGAATCTGCCCCTTCCATTGTTAATATTTTCAGGATTGCAGATTTAGCGCTGCAGAAACGTAGTGGTGTTTTAGAATCTGAAAAGTTAGTGGATTACTCATTCAATGTTAGTATTTAATTTGTTTAGATAGAAGTTTGTGTACTCATAGGTAGATATTATTGTGACTTTGGATTGTGATTTTAGTCTTATTTGGTTCCAAACCGATATTCTTCTCCGTTACGTCGTCGGATTATCTTCTACTGTGCATGTTAAAATCCAGGTTGTGATAAATAACCTGCAGCGGAATGTGTATCCAAATGATGATGATGACCATAATGTCCAAGCGTGTTACTCGATCCTTCAACCTTTTGAATGACGAAGACATCGGGATATTCACCGGTAACTTTTGTACCGGATAGAAATGAATCCATCAGCCTTTTTAACAAAGAGGTGTTACTGCTAGCTATATGAGATTCTTTATTGGGTTTTCTGTCAATCATATTTGAACTACATACGTAATTCATTTTTTCACGAAGCAGAGGAAGAAACTTCATGTGTCGTCTGTCCCATCGTCAGGAGAAAAAGAGTTATTTGCTGAATCAACCAAACGATCAAGTGTCCCCGAACAGATTGATGATATCCAGTCATCTGTAAGCAAATTGCACGCTGTCGAGTCAACTCAGCTCACTCTTCTTCTTCATTTCTAAATTTTTGAATCGTTATATCCATGATACATTTGAGCACAATTGTGTCTTATGGGGTGTTTGGTTGCATGCTAATTTTTTGTACACTTTCATAATAAAAAATTGTATTAAAATAAAAAGTGAACCAACTCATGACATAAAATTATCATGTTTGGAGGGATGTGATTACAAAAAAGAGTAACCACCGCACATGACCAAATAAAGTGGGAGACCACAAGAAAAAAAGAAAGAGGTGATACCCTCTTTTTTTGTTTAGGAAGAAAATCACTTTCAAAACATAAAATTGTCATGGTTGTCAAACACCTCTTTTAACAAGTTTTCTTAAAATTTTTAAAAATTAAAATAAAAGCCTCAATTATCATGCAACCAAACACCCCATTATACTTGAGATGGTGATTAACTTACAGCCTTACGATCTGAAGCAACAGCTGAACCAAAATGGTGAGTTCCTTTCGAATTCATTGTATGTGTACGTAGAAGATCATCATACCCGTCTAGTGTATGCGATCCCCTAAGGAAATATTTTTCTCATTGATTTGTCCATGTGCATCATGCTTCTTGGGCTATTAGAGTGGGGCATTTAGTTAATATTTAATAATTGAGAAATATTAGAATATTTGCTATGGGAAAAGTTAGAGCTTTTATAGGACATCACCTTGGGGATATTTTATTTACAGTTCACTTGGTTGTGTAAAAAGCAATGAAAAGTTAAGAATTTATTGTGTATGTATGATAAATATGATCTTGCTAGGTGAAAAAGCATCAACTAACTCTTTTTTATGTTTTTACCGTTCACATGTATTTTTCATAATGGTGTGTAATAAAGCACCTCATTAAAAAAAGAAAATGGCTTTACTTCTGCGGCACGATGAGTGATGTCAAATTTCATGTTCTTTTCTCACTTAATGTTATCATTAGATGAAGTAATGTAAAAACTAAAATAATGCTAAGGGAAGTTCAAATGCCTAAGTTACGTAATGTATTATTATTATTATTATTATTATTATTATTATTATTATTATTATTATTATTTGAATGCCTTGAAACCAAATTTCTATATTAATGATAAAAAAACTACACATGGTGATTACATAGAACAAAGAAAAGAAAGAAAGTGAAGAAAAAAAAAACAAGACATGAAGAAAGTCTACTACACTATATCAAACAATTTCCAATGATACAATTTCGGAGGCTTGAAACTTTAAAATTTTAAATGTTCCACATTTTCATTGGAAGGGACAACACCATGTTAATATTACATTTCAATTGGTAATTCAATAATTAATATTGAAGGCAAATGATAACTTAAAAAAAAGATAAAAAGTAAGTGATAGATGACTTTCCTATTTTGCAAAAATGATTGTTGTCCTGTCTAAAGTAGGCGATATTCAAGAGGTAAGTGAAATTATAATGAACTAAGTGAGAACAAACCTGATGGAGGTAATCGAGCAGATAATAAGAGATCGCCCATTCTCGATAAGTGAGAGTAGATATTTTATGAAATAGTACACTAAATCTTTGGTCAGGGTAGAAAGGATAATTGAAAAAAAAAATTTCTAATTGTTTTAATTCCGAGTGCACAATTCTATAAAGTCAGTATATTAATGAGTTGACAATCAATGCTATACTCCTTCTAGACTGGAACATTGGATAAACGAGGGTTTATATCCCTACGGTAACTGATGATGGAAATGTTCAATGGAGATAAGATTATTCCTATAGACATTTGAGATCATGGGATGTGACTGATACCCTTCATGATTTATATGTTAATTAATCTGTTATCAAATAATAGATTTAATTAACTTAAGTAGAATTATTCTATTTTATTTATGTCTCAATCAAATAGGATATTAGGCCTAGTAGGTTACATACATAAAGACTTATCCATAAGTATAGGGACAATGACGCAATTTATGGAGCTTTTGAGTTTTTATGAAAAATTTCAAATTCTTTATAAATACTAATAGTTTCAGCTATACTCTATCAAGACAAGAGTAAAAACTATGTCCTCAGCTTTTTCCCTACCTTCTCCTTTATCTAGAAGGTGTCCATTAGTGATGGAGTTCCATTTAAGAACAGTTTTCAAGGCTGGTGCAAAGGGAAACTTATTGTGGATAAAGTTCATATAGATACCGCTAGAGATCGGACACTTGAATAGATTGTAGAGCTTCAGAAGGTCATTTTCTTCCTCTTCATAGGATTATATGAATCCTTATAAGTATATTCGAACATATTTTGATTGATTTTTGATTTTCATCGTTTAGTTCTGATTGAGACAAGTTCTAAATGAACACATAGGAATCGTTGCTTCCACTGCACCAAATTATGTATGACAATCCTTACACATATGTCATCAACTATAGCTTGATTAGGGATTTTATCACCTTGTGGCATCCAAGCAGGTAATGATGGCCACAAAATCATCTCCATAAGAGGTGCATTTCTTTGGTGGACCTAGAAAGATTGATGTAGCAAACCTACAAAAGCAGAGGTCTTAACCCCTCCTCCACTATCTATAAAGCTCTAGTAGATGCCTTCGTTTCACTTTCCTCTATTGAAGCGTTCACCTTAGATCAAACCTACATCTAGCATCCTCCTACGCACAACTACACCAAATTAAAGGGAAAACTAATTTCCGATCTTATTAACAAAGTCCACATAATAATTAATCCGTTGACCAAATTGGTATAATTCTTAATCCTACATAAACAATTTTTATAACTTCAAGTCCCCTCCGTTGCATAGACTTTTTGTATTTTGAAAATGCCCTCCCGTATTGTGGATGTAGCAATTTCAAATTTGTTACCATTAATCTTGCTCGGTTGTCAATTCGAGTCCATGTTATGATTTCAACAGATGAGATGGGCTAGTCCTTTTATGACAAACTAACGTCGAGGTTTTATATCCTGATAGTTTCTTCTTCTTTTAAAGTTCATTTAAAATGAAATAAGAAAGATGTTGCAAGTGAAAGTTGCACTAAAATCTCAGAAACAAATCTAAATATATCACTTTAAAGTACGCCAACGTTAGTTATGCTTGTTTCATATGTTGGTAGTTTCTTCTTCTCTTAGAAGTTCATCTTAATTTTGTAATTATACCTTATTTTTTAATTTTAAGTTCAATATTTCTCATATCTATAAACAATAAATACATTTATAGTCACAATTGAAAAAGAGATGAACAACTTTAAATGCTAACATATATACATATTCAACCGGCAGAATATTTTAACGTTAAATGTCACAATGGAAGGTGTGTCAACGTTGTATACGTATATTGTCAATGTTCATGATCGGTATTTTAAGGTTTAGAGCATTTTTTGATAAAATATTTTTTAAAACAATACAAGACACATGTTCATCCGATGCATGACTTTTGTGAAGGTCAAGGGGTAAATTTGTCAATTTACCTCTTATATAACACCCCGGTGTCAAAAAAATGGGACCGAAGTTCTATGATTTTGAAAAACAGGACCTATGATTAAAGAAATTCTGACATGGGCCCATGTATTGCAGGCTACTCTGTGGATAGGATCGGGTGTGAATTTCCTCCCAATTAAACGATGATGCCGCCGTAGGAACCTTAGGTGCTACCGGAGTCGTCGTAGCTAGGGACTTGCCGGCAATTTCCTATTCTCGGCTACTCCCGGGTCCACTTGGTCATTGATCCCTTAGTACTAGAAGCTACCGCCGTTCACTCTTCTCTCTCTTCAATCGGATTAGACCCAACCTCCAACAGTTGCATCATAGAAAGCAACTCGAAGCTTGTGTTGTTGACGCTATCAACGGCGAGAGGAGCATCGACTAGAAGATCCAAGACTCAGTTCTCCGCGCCCGGCACCTACTGCAAGTGAGACCAGTGCGCAGATCTGGCGCATCCCCGGGACACGGCAAAGGAAGTCACCCATCAGCTAGCGCATCGAGCTCTTGTTTCAAGTTCAAACGCTGATTTTGGCGGGCCCTCACCCCGGATTGTGTTAAGCACTTCTAATGACGCTATTTTATCGGTTTTGAAATGATTCCACGTACGTTACTGACCAAAAAAAGTACACAACAAATCATCTCTCTGATCTCTCTCTTCATATATATATGTATGTATGTATGTATGTATACGCGCGAGCGCGCACACATGTAAACACAGTTGCATCTGGGGCTGCACCGGCGACTATGCTTATTTTATATGGAGTCTAGTCCTCGACACCACCCATATGTAGATCGTACTTGTTTAATGCAAACGAGTCGAAATCAACCGCCGTCAGCACGTAGTGGTTGCATGTGCAATCGCGCTCCGATCCGCAATGTCAAGAATGCAATCCGGCCGCCGTCCGCGACCAGCCTAGTTAACTTCATTTCTTTGCAGAGCGAAGGACGAGGCAAGTGGAAAGTTTCTGTCGGTGGCACACAGGTCGAGCTGTGTGTGGAGGAGTGAAATTCCAGGTTAACTGTTATTGTCTCCTCTCGAAGGGTCTGAAGGACTCGTTTACCCGACCTTGTAGTCGTTTCGTTTGTTTGCCTGACGGAAAACTAGAGGGCCATGCACTAGATACGTTCCCTGGTTTCAGTCTAGGATTTAATAATCAGGCTAGCTCTCGTCATTTCGATCGGAAAACAGATGAGGGATGGAAAAACACTAGTCTCGCATCTCGTGCCATGGAAAAAACACTATATATATATATATATGCACATGAACGTGTCGGATCTTTGCATATATATTTATGTGGACCCCTTCGAGAGGCGTATCGCGCCTTCGGGGTGGAGGAGAAGCACTCAGTCACGTCGAGCGGCCACCGTCACTTAAGTGAACCGGTTTGGTGAACCGGACCGAATCGGGGTCTGAAACTGAACCGGTTCGGTTCACTTAAGTGACGGGGGTATGTGGCCGCCTCTGATTGGGGACTGAGGTTTCTCCCTCCACCCCAGAACTGAGGTGATCTGCTCTCCTTTCTGAGAGTTGGTATATAGGTGCAGTTGGCAGACTACAGGAAACCTTTTAAATTTCCACGTTCCTGCCGGCCACGGGAAGATGAGTAATTTAATGCACCACTCATTGGGTCAGGCTGAAATATTCTGTAATTTAACAGTTGAAGAGCTGCAAGTGGACATAAGGGAGTAGATTGTTTTGAATTTGAGATCATCTTCACAATGACTTCCCAACAACTCATCTGGTTGCAAATTAATATTTAGGGCTTGTTTGCTCTATTGTCATTTTCTTGTGGCAAAATTACTTGTTCAAAAATTAAGATGTGTTTTAATTTTTAAAATATTACTTTGTAAAAGACATGAAAAAAAATGTACGAGACCACATGATTAAGATGATTTACAATTGTAACATATTCTTATTTTGCTTTCCCTTCCTTAAAAACAAGAATCACTATTTTATATTAATCCAAACAATTAAAAATACTGAAAGATAACAATTGCATCCTTATTTTACAAATCTAGCTGGACTTACCCGAGGCGAGCATGGATAAGTGCGCTTCTAAACTGTGTTGCAGCCAAGCTAGCTGTGTGCCCACAGTTTGTTCATTAAATAATGCAGGGGGGTGAATGAAAGCATCTCGCCATGCTGTACAGGAGTCGATATAATTATGAGTTTAGATCACCTCAGTTCTCCGGTGGAACCTCACTGAACCGTTATTGAAATGGGTTGAACTACTGTTGTCGGTAACGGGTTGTATTAAATTTGGTAGTGAGTTAGTAAGCCGTCGGTAACATTTCAACCTTTTTGATAGCAAGTTAGTAAGACATCAGTAACAGTTCAGTCCATTTCAGTAATCATTAATAATAGTTCACTAACACGCTAAGTTGTTACTAAAAAGGGTTGAACCGTTATCGACGTCTTGCTAACTCGTTATCAAACGGGTTGAACTCTTACCGACACCTTACTAACATACTACGGAACTTAATACAACTCTCTAGTGACCGTAGTGATTCAACCTTTTCAATAGTGATTCATTGAACCATTAGTAAACCATCACTTAAATGGACTAGGAGTTGTTGTTTTTGATTGGAGACGGGGGTTGTTTTTGATTGTATATATATATATATATATATATAGAGAGAGAGAGAGAGAGAGAGAGAGAGAGAGAGAGAGAGAGAGAGAGTATTAAGAGGGACCTTTTTCTCGAGTATTAATTACGATGCTATTTGGCAACCGATGGAGAGGAGTGGCGGAATCGAAGGCCGGCAGACGAATTATATAAGATGGAAATGCACAACAACCTCTTCATGTCGCCCATCCTCTCTTGGCTTGTGCTCGACACAAGCCTCCTCCTGCTCCGTCTTTCGCTGCCGGCGAGGGTATTATCTCCCATCCATATCTCTTCATCAAGGAGGTCTGTCCTGTTCCACTTCTAGGATATATACATCTTTTTTATGTTGCTTGCGTTACGATGTACGTGCGTATATATATATATACTCCGGCGAGGCAAATATTTTTTGCTTTATATTGCATTATTTTGTACATATTATTCCGGAGAGACTAATGTTTTCAGTTCCCTGTTTAAGTTGCTGATGGTTACCCTTTCTGTGATCGGTGATTTTCGTTCTTCGGATGATTTGTGCTTGCCAAATAATTCATGGGCTAGACGAGCTTTTCATCAGTGACGAGGCGTGAGATTCATCACCGGAAAACCTTTATTAGTTACACACACAAAAAAATAATGCATATGTGGTCAAGTTCTAAGTCTAAGGGTTCGTTTTTTCAACGTCTGGTTAAATGAAACATGGAATCAAGGGACTTGAAAGCAGAGTATATAGATCTGCCGCCGATCGGAGAACAACATACCGAGACGTTTCTGCTAATTTCCCGAGTAGGGATCCTCTAGCTTGCTTGCAGATTCATAGAACACAGCAACTAATTAAACAAGACGGAAGAACTCGCGCTTAATTAACCCCCTCTTTTCTTCTAAAAAGTTCAAGTAATCGGTTCTGCTGATTATAACTTACCGCGTCAAGTGACATTCCGGAAGAAAGATCGTCTCGGTCGTCTATTGATGTGTATGGTGGAGAAAATTAGACCGAGGCGATCCCAGAATCATGCCTTTTCATCCATTTATTTGGCACAACGTTTTTACCATTTGAAGTCATGCAAGTAGCTTAATATCGAGACGGAGAGTCAGAAAGCCTGCTTCCTTTCGGCTCCCTACCTATATTTAATTTCTTTGCGGGCACTAATTTTCTTACCTGCCTAACGTCAAGGATCCTGCGTGTTGCAGTTAGCTGCCGCAGCTTCCTTCTACGGAGAAGTCCGATGGGGACAAGGCTACGACTCGGCTGCCTTGTGACGTTCCTGATGATCGCCGTCGCTTCCGGGCAGATAATTTCTTGGCCGTCCGACGGAGAGCCTGAAATCATTCGCCAGGTGGTGTGGCCGACGACCATCCCTCTGGCCATGTACGTCGATAGGCTGCCCGACGCACCCAAGGTCTACGGTTACCAGAAGAAGCATGGCAAGCCGGCACCCAACAACATCACCATTGGAATGTACCAGACCACTGTGGTATGCTCCTCTCTCCGACCAGTAATTATAATTATTCTTTGATCTGCCCGACACTAATTATGTATATATATACCGGGTTTATTCTTAAACTAACACGCTTTAAGAAGTTGCTAATTGTAAAAGTAAACACACTAAAATTTTTACTTTTAAAGCTAACACAATCTCTTTGAAGTCGGACTGACCCTTCCTTAGAATACGCGTAGCTCTACTTCTCGATTGAAGTCTTTGTACGACTTCGTTAACTTGGTGGTTAAGTACTCTTTCAAGAACCAAATTCAAAGGTTCCAGCCAGCAACGCTTTATTTATACTAGATTAAAAATATATAATTTAATTTTTATCACAAAATATAATTGAATATTGCTTAGTTACTGTCTGGCAAATTTATTTAGTTGATTATTTTTATTCTACATATATTTATCTTATATTATAATTATAGTTTTATCACACATTATATAACGTACATTTCTTTATATATTATATTTATGTATAAAACGTATTTAATATTTATATAACATGACCTATTTATTTTTTTAATATTTAATACTAAATATTATTATAATATAATTTAACATCAAATAAAAAATACAGTCAAATGCTAATATAATATAAATAATAAAATATAATTTACAATGGCTGTATTATAATTTTACTCTATTTAAATTTTATTTTAGGCACGTTTATGAATACTATTGTATTTGTATTTAACGTAAATAAATTATTTTATGTATAATATGTATAATTTATAATAATTTTATAAATATACAATATTTACATAGAAAATTTTATATATTTATATTTATCATGTACATTTTATATAACTATAAACATATTTTTATACGTTTTTATTTGTACTTGTTTTTTACATAATTTTATTTACATCAAGTGAAGTTTGCTAATTAATTTTTTAATTAGATTTTAGTTTTTTACAACAAATTATATTTTTGTTAAAATTTATTATAGTATTAAATATTACAGTATATTACATAAAATATATGAAATAATGCAAGTGACAAAGTGAGAACGTTGTGGCTTACTCACGCCCGAAGACGGTTTAACAACCACGCCATATATTTTTTTACTTCAACCGTGGACGTGGAGTGGGGTCTATCAAACACGGCCTTCCGATATCTGACCTCACCTCTAATTTAATAAAGGCGAAATCAACAGGGGGTCCTATTCTACCGATACCGACCCCCTCAAACAAAAGATCCGGTTTTAATAAAGTTTTTGGTGTCCGGCCCAAAATTGACTGAAACGGCTGGAAGCCTGTTAAAGTTGGAGTAAAATAACTTTATTAACCTCGTAAGTTTTAAACACCTGGCTAAATTATCTGTATGATAATAAACCTAATGTGTAAAAAAATTGTTAGCGTGTCCGTGATTAAATTACATCTAAACAATATGACATAATAAACAAATTAATATTTAATAATTTTTATTAGATTTAACTGTTGAATAAAAACTAGGTATAACAATTATTTATTCTATGTAGTCATAAAGATTTAATCAGATTAATACTATATGTTTTATATAATATTTGAAGTTTAATATAAATTAAATATTTATAGTAATATTTTAGGCCATAAATCAAGTGCAACTAATAAATAAATTTGCAGCGGTCGTATATTTTTACTACAAACATAATAATATTTTATAAATTTAAAATATAATTAAAATGAAACAACATTTGTATCATATTTTAATTTTTTTAAAAAAATAGTTAATAATTTAACATTAATATTTAAAATAAAATTTAATTTTTAAATAAATTATATACATTATTTTTTATTTTAAACATAATAATATTTTAAAAATGATATAGAAAGAAAACTAATATTTATTAATTTATCTAAATAGTATCTGACTATCTCGGAGTAACGCCCATATTGTGCAACAGCCAAGTAAGGAGAGTTTGGATTGCCTTAGTTTCCTTGTGGAGAGAACAAACTCAGTCCTCAATCAGAAACGGTCATAGCCCTTAGGCCACTTAAGTGACATTTCAGTAACGGTTCAATGAATCATTACCGAAAAGGATTGAATTGTTACCGAAAATTCTTTAAAAAATTACTCATCGACAACGAATTGTATTAAATTCAATATCTAGTTAGTAAGACGTCGGTAACAATTCAGCAACAATTCAATCTTTTTTAGTCCCAGTTCAATGAATTGTTACTATACGGTAAATGTTAGTGGATTGTTGTTAAACCGTTATCGATGTCATATTAATTTGTTACTAAACTTAAAATAACTCGTTACTGACGAGTAGTGATTCGGCACTTTTAGATAGCAGTTCAACTCTTTTAGATTCAGTGAACTATTATTGGATCATTACTCAAGTGTTCACTTGTGAGTTACGTTCATCTTTAATCGAGAACTAAGACTGTTCTCTGTACGGGAGAACTGAAATGAACGTAGTCCACTCAAATCTGTGTAGTCTCCGTAGGGCAACGCTGACATTATAAAATTTATGTAAGATTAAAATAGTAAAACTTACGACAAGGACCATGCATTAAAGTATTTTTTCATCGACCGTCTATTTAATATTTGATCAATGGATCTATCATAAAACTGATCGGGAATCAAATTTTCTTTTGATAAATTATATTTTTTAGAAAATACGGTAGCTTTGAAATTAAAATATTTAATTGTCTTATAGTTAATAATACTGTCTGTTAGTATAAAAAGTAAACCCATTTAAGTATATACATGCGGCGCCGACCTCAACACTTATGGGGTGTTTGGTTGCATTATAATTTTTTGTACATTTTCATGATAAAAAATTGTATTAAAATAAAAAGTGAACCAACTACATAAAATTATCATGTTTAGAGGGATGTGATTACAAAAAAAAAATAACTACCACACATGACCAAACAAAGTGAGGGGACCACAGGAAAAAAGAAAGAGGTGAGACCTCTTTTTTTGTTTAAGAAGAAAATCACTTTCAAAACATAAAATTGTTATGGTTACCGAACACCTCTTTTAACAAATTTTTTTACAATTTTTAAAAATTAAAACAAAAATCCTTATTATCGTGCAACCAAACACCCCCATTATGCTCACACTATGTTCTCCTGGGATATGTGTGAAGAAATTCCACAGGGACCTGCCGCCGACCACAGTGTTCGCCTACGGGACCTCCGCGCTTACGGCGTCGTTCCCGGGGCCGACCATCCTCGCCATGCAGGGCGTCCCCACGTACGTGAGATGGGAGAACCACCTACCCGACAAGCACATCCTCCTGTGGGACACCACCCTCACCATGGCCATGGCTCCGAAGGGAGTCCCCGCCGTCGTTCACCTACACGGCGGCACCGTCGCCCCCGACAGCGACGGCAGTACCTTCGCCTGGTTCACCTCCAACTTCACCTACAAAGGAAACGCCTGGTCGCAGGCCACCTACACGTACCCTAACGTCCAGCACGCCGGCAACCTCTTGTACCACGACCACGCCCTCGGCATCACCCGCTTAAACGTCCTCGCCGGCCTCGTCGGCGGCTACGTCATCGTGGACCCGGCGCTCGACGCCCGCCTGAACCTTCCCTCCGGCTCCCAGTACGACCGGCTCCTCGTGATCGCCGATCGGAGCTTCAACGCCGACGGCTCCCTGTTCGTCAACACCACCGGGTTGAACTCGGACGTACACCCGGTGTGGCGGCCGGAGTACTTCGGGGATGCCATGACGGTGAACGGCAAGATCTGGCCCTACCTCACGGTGGAGCGCCGCAAGTATCGCTTCCGCATCGTCAACGCCTGCAACGCCCGCTACCTCAACCTGTCCTTCTCCAACGGCCTGCCCTTCACGGTCGTCGCCGCCGATTCCTCCTACCTCAGCGCGCCGGTGACGACACAGACCATAGTCTTCTCCGTGGCCGAGACCTACGACGTCGTCGTCGACTTCGCCGCCGCCGTCGGGAGCTCGGCGGAGCTGCTCAACAGCGCACCCTACCCCTACCCGAGCGGCACACCCGTCGGCCCGTGGGACTCCAAGATCATGAATTTCCGGATATCGGCACTGCTCCCCATTGACACCTCGACGGTACCTCCCGTTCTCGTCAACTACATGCCCTTGAACCCCGCCGAAGCGACTGTTACGAGGTACCTGGGGCTCTACGAGAACATAAGCTCGACTACCAACCAGTCGCTGTGTTAGTACGTGGCCAAGCATCCCAAGAAAATAGGGAGCGTCACGTACTCCCGGAATAACCGAAAGGGGTATTTTCGGGAGTATATGGAGGCGGTTGCGGTTGGGACGGAGGTGTAGGCGGAAGCGCCTTAAAACCTGGAATAATCGGGAGAACGGTTCCCCAGTTGTACGCTCTCCATCGGAGTCCCAAAACGCTGCAAGAACTCATCTCCTGGTTCGTCCGCTCCCGGGGATCGGTTCCCAACATTGGTATCAGAGCCATTTGGTTCGTTCGCCGCCTCTCCATCTGCTACCGCGTTCGTCCGCAAGCACCCTGTTTGTTTGTTCGCCGCATCGCCACCTGGCCCTCTTGTTGATAGCGCGCGCCAGCGCCACCGTCGCCGCCTTCAACTCGTTCCTGCGCGACCGCCTGCGCGGCGGACCTTTGGCCGTCGCCGCTGCGTGGCTGCCACCGGCCGCAAGACCCCGCCGGCTTGCCGCCCCCTCCGCGCTGCCGCCCGTGCGGCCACGTCTTCCCATCTTCGCGCGTAGGCAGCCGCCGCGCGGGCCCGCTGTCATCGTGCGCGGCACGCCCTCCGCGCCCATCTGGTCGCCGAAACCCCCGCGCTAGCGCCATCTGCCGCCGTGTACAGCCGCGGCCTCACCCGCGTTGACGCTGTTAACCGCCACGCCTCCCGCCACCACGTGCCGTCCCCTCGTCGCCGAGGGCTTGCCGTCCACGTTGAACACCGCCGTCTCGCAGCCCCCAGCGTCGACACTCCTGATCGCAGTGCCTGAGCGCGGCCCTACAACTGACCGCTGACTGCTGCCTTGCCCGCCACTCCGTCACTACCGCAGCACCATCGTAGAGTTGTATCGTCGTTGCCGCAGTACCCTG
Source organism: Cryptocoryne crispatula var. balansae (assembly GCA_036172225.1). NCBI lineage: Eukaryota > Viridiplantae > Streptophyta > Magnoliopsida > Alismatales > Araceae > Cryptocoryne > Cryptocoryne crispatula. Next base: position 5,035,172 of record CM069935.1, read on the forward strand.
CTTCCCATCTCAGAGCGTCACCGCCACTCTGGTTCATCTTCTTCAACCCTGTTTATTTATCCCATCGTATTTTGTAAAAGGTGAATTGATGAACAGAAGCATGTGTTTAAATAATTATTTATTTGGTTACACATCATTGTGATACACTGCAACGTTAATATTTTATTCACTAGTATACTCTCCTTGCTGATTTGTGCTGTTTAAGTTTTATTTTTGAATTGCATGTAATCAGCACAGTACACCTAATAGGTATATCGATTTGCACTTATATCACTAGGTGTTGCTCATTTACCTTGTAAGATATAGAATTGCATATATAGTCTTCTACAATTTAGTTGAAAATCAAACTAATTTATTCATATATCCATGTGATTAGATAATAAGAATTGTTTATATAGTTCAAGCTTTATAATACCATTTTAAACCTGATTAGTACGATTGTTAGGTTATTTTATCATCATCATGTTAAATTTGATTAGCATGTTTTATTTGATTAACATGATAATTAAGTTGATTATCCATGTCATCATGCAAATTTGTATTCTTGTAAATCAATATCACACTTATTTTAGAAACTCCCTAGTCCTAATAGCCGGTGTATTAGTTGCTATAGAGTTGGCAAAATTGGATAAAGCGAACGGAATGAATTATGAAATATGGCATAGAAAAATTAGATATTGTCTAATTTGTGACAATATAGAAAATCTAATTGAGGGCATTGCTCCGAGAACATAGTAAACTCCACTGAGGTGGAAAAGAAAATGAGTGAGCAAACGATAGTTGGTGATAAGAAGACTAGAAAATTATGGCATACTATCGTAGAAAGATATGCTATTATCACAGAAATTAAAACCCAGTTCTTGCTACATAGGTATGATACATGTAGAATGCAAGAGGGAGAAGATGTGATAGTGCATGAAAAACAAATGATAGTTAGAACTAAGAATCTAGTCATTTTTGGAAAGTAAGATTCTAAAGAAATTATTTATCACCACTTCATGGATTAAAAAATTTACCCTCGTTGAACATAATTGCCACAATCTTAAGAATTATAAGTTGATTTTAGTTGTCATAAAGTTGCCTTTAAAGTTAGCAACAGAAATTTTAGTATGGCTAGAAGGAAAGGACTAGAGGTGAATTTAATAGAGGCCATTGCAATAAAAGAAGAAGTTAGTTGCTCGATGTCGACACCACAGAAGATTCTACGAATATGCTTGCTATGGTTATGGAAAGTTTGGTCATTTCAAAGCCAAGCATCCCAAGTAAGCATAGAAATATGGGTGAAAATTTACACCTGGACGATAAAGGAATTAGAAAAAGAGAATTTGTCGGTGTTACTGAATGTGGCGCAAGTTTGACAAATTCAGATGAGTGGTGGGTCGATTCAGGGGCTACTAGGCATATTGCAAAGACCAAGAAAGGGCTTGTGTCCTAAAGAAATTGAATGCCGGTGAACGAGAGGCTAATGATGGGAAATGACACCTATATTGATGTTGAAGGTGTTGGTACTTATAGAATTTGGATCTTGGGGATAATGTTATGATCCTCAAGGATGTGTTTTATGCTACAAAATCCGGTGGAATCTCATCTCGTTCTGCATTGGTAAAGAAGGGCCTCGATGTTAGATTATTGGAATGAAGGTGTGTCAATTGGAAAGGATGGGGATATATATGCAACGGGGAAGTTTTCCCCGAACATGATTTGTTTTATATTCACTGTAATTGACAGAAAGAAATAATTCGGATGATAGTTCTAAGTATTCCTTGTGTTATCGGAATACCGAATGTGATCTTTGGCATTTTAGATTGGGTCATCCCGGAAAATCTAAAATGGAATTAATGGCAAGAATGAATATGTTGTCATTGTCAAAGATAGAATTGTCACCTTATGAACATTGCTTAGTTGGAAAGATGACTAAGAAGCCATTCACAATAGGACATAGATCACAAGAATTGTTAGAGTTGATTCACTCAGATATTTGTGGACCTCTAAGTGTAAAATCATATGATAACAAAGGAATATTTCATTACATTTATAGATGACTACTCTAAGTATGCCTATGTGTATCTCATTTGCTAAGTCTGAGGCACTCATTTTTTAAAAAGATATAGAGCGAAGTAGAAAGGCAATTGGGTAGAGATATTAAGGTGTTAAGAACTGATAGAGGTGGAGAATATAACTCGAGGAGTTTGGAGTCATATTGCCAAGAGCATGGAATAAAACGGCATGTAACAATGCCGTATACGCCTGACGAATGGTGTGGCTGAAGAGAAAAAATAGAACGTTAATGAATGTGGTTAGATGTATGCTATCCCATTACGGTCTTCCTAAGAAATTTTGGGGAGAAGCATTGCTCACGGCAAGTTATATATTGAATAGAATACCCACCAAGTCTATCGAATCCACACCTTATGAATTGTGGAATGGGAGGAAACCTAATCTGAGTCATCTCAGGAAATGGGGATCCATTGCCCATGTTCTCATTCCAGAACAACTTAGAAATAAGTTGGAACCCAGAACATTGAAATGTAAGTTCATAGGATATTGTGAGAAATCAAATGGCTATAGGTTCTTTCATAAGGATAAGGGGATCATTGAATATAGGGATGTTACATTCCTAGAAAATCTAGAGGAAGAGGAACCTCATGAAATTGAGAAGGAACCTCTAATTGTAATAGATGATGATTATTACAATGAAGACTCTAGAAATGATACGGCGATGGAAGAAGAACCTAGGATAGCAGAACCACCTCAACAAGAAATAGTTGAGGGTCAAGATAATCCTATGATAGAAGGACCGTCTGACATACCTGCAATTGGCAACAAGAGAACTAGAACTCCACCTACATGGATGGATGATTTTTATTTATACTCATGTGAGCCTTCATGTCTAAATGTAGACATTGATGAGGAAAATCACACAGATCCAATAAATTACATCGATGCCATGAAATCGCGCGAATCAGAATTATGGCTAGATGCAATGAAAGAAGAAATGAGCTCCATGGAAATTAATGGAGTGTGGGAATTGTGTGATTTGCCTAGGAATAGGAAGGCTATTGGGTGTAAATGGGTATTTAAAAGAAAGCTTCGAGTGATGGGTCTATAGATAAGTATAAGGCCCGGTTAGTTGCCGAGGGTTCAATCGGAAAGCGGTATTGACTTTTGAAACCTATTCTCCTGTGGCTAAATTTGCATCTATAAGGATGCTATTGGCCATTATCGCATATCTTGATTTAGAATTGTACCGAATTTGGATGTTAAGACTGCATTCCTCGACGGAGAGTTGGAGGAAGATATATATATGCGACAACTGAAGGGTTTGAGTGGAAGGAAAGGAGAATATGGTATGTAAGTTAAGAAAATCCTTGTATGGATTAAAGCAATCATCTAGACAATGGTATCTCAAATTTCATGATGTAATTATTCAACTCGGCTTTGTTCCAGAATCGGTTGGATAGGGCATGTATATGTCATGAAGAGTGGGAGCATAGTTATTATATTATCCTTGTATGTGGATGATATATTGCTCGCCGGAAATGACATAGGAAAATTGAATAATGTTAAATCTGAGCTCGGTAGAAATTTGAGATGAAGGATATGGGAGAGGCGTCCTATGTCCTTGGTGTCCAGATTGAGAGGGGACGAAGTCTAGATTGTTGTCCATAAGCCGGGGAAAAGTACATACGGTCCGTACTTAGAAGATTTGGGATGCGAGTGCAATCAGCAAATACACTCGGTTTATGGAAAGAAGTTAAGCAAGGAGCAATGTCCCGAAGAGGGTCAAGGCTCGCTTAACATGCCTTATGCTCAGGCTGTTGGAAGCTTAATGTATGCAATGCTTTGTACCGGGGCACTGATATGGCATTTCTTTGTAAGCTTAGTGAGCGAGGTATCAAAGTAATCCTGGACCCGGCCTTGGGAAGCTGTTAAGAGGATTATGAAGTACCTTAAGGGTACATTGCACCACAGGTTAGTATACCAAGCGGAAACACTTGAAGTGCTTGGTTACTCCGATGCTGATTTCGGAGGGGATAAGGATGACGGAAAGTCCACTTCGGGACACTTGTTCATCTTTGGTGGTGCGTTTGTTTCTTGAGGGTGAAACGGGGGTGTGTGGCAAGATACGCACGGGAAAGCCGAGTATATTACTGTAGTATGGCTACTACTCATGCGTCTGGATTAGACGATTTTTGATAGATTTAGGTCTCAATTTGGTTGATGGGCCAATTGAGATCTGTTGTGACAATCCCGCCATATCGGCTGATTAACGATTGGAAAACGGAAATAGCTACAGAGGAAAACACATTGAAATACAATATCATTATATACGTGATATTGTGCAGAAAGGGGAAATAAATGTGAGTTATATCCCCACTAGTGATATGATTGCCGATCCTTTGACAAAGGGTATTTCGGCGGAAATTTTCATTAAGCATGTTGGCTTAATGGGACTCAGGAACATATGAGTCAGTTGTAATTTTCACGGATAATGAATGTATATGAATATGTATGTATCTCACAGATAGTGGGAGTACATAAGAATATATATACAATTCATGGATGGTGAAAATGCATATGAATAAAAGTGTATCTCATGGATAGTGGGAATACAGAATGTTAACATCTCGGGAATATACAAATGATTATATTCTCATGGACAGTGAGTGTATGATCTAGAATCACTTGGTATGAATGGCCAAGTGGGAGATGTTAGTACGTGGCCAAGCATCCCAAGAAAATAGGGAGCGTCACGTACTCCCGGAATAACCGAAAGGGGTATTTTCGGGAGTATATGGAGGCGGTTGCGGTTGGGACGGAGGTGTAGGCGGAAGCGCCTTAAAACCTGGAATAATCGGGAGAACGGTTCCCCAGTTGTACGCTCTCCATCGGAGTCCCAAAACGCTGCAAGAACTCATCTCCTCGTTCGTCCGCTCCCGGGGATCGGTCCCCAACACGCTGAGCCTCTACATCAACGGGAAGAAGCTGCTGGACCCGGTTACGGAGACGCCGAAGACGGGCAGCACCGAGCTGTGGTATGTGATCAACTTGACGGGGGACGATCATCCCCTTCACCTGCACCTGGCCATGTTCCAGGCCGTCTATATGCAGGAGATTTTGGACCTTCAGAACTTCACCAACTGCATGACGGCGCTCTACGATCCACTCAAATGCAACGTCGCCAACCACGCCGTGGGTAGGGTGCTCGCGATTCCGGACTACGAGAAGACATGGAAGAATGTGGTGAAGCTGCCGCCGGGGTACATGACGGCGGTGGTTGCGAAGTTTCACCTTGTGGACACCGGCAAGCCGTATCCCTTTGATGCCACCACCGAGCCAGGCTATGTTTATCATTGCCACGTAAGTTAATTTCCTTCAAATTGTTCATATTTTTGCTTCTGATTACTTTTCTTCTTCCTAATTTCATTATTCTATATAGAAGAAAAGACGAGAAGTCTAAACTTATCCAAAATCCATGCAAAGCCATTAATTACACTCATGTACAAGCTGTTATTGACAACTGGGAAGATGATACTCTCATTTAATTTCCACATAAATCTGGTCTCATTGTCGTAGCTAATTAATAAATGTCAGTCGTACCAACTGGCTATTTTCAATCTTCTGATCTTCATGTGCATGGTAAGAAAAAGAATTACATGTTCTGATCCATGTGCGGAATTTTGGCCAATAAAGATGTACTGTTTGGTATTTCATTTTTTCATAAATTAAGGTTTTCCAATATATATACAAATAACAGAAAAGTAATCCATTAATAACCTCTCCAGCTACATGATAATGTGGTCAAATGTTAAAGGTAAAGCTAACTTGAACACATAAGTGAAGTACACAAGTGTATTAACTATATAATGATGTGGACCTTATCTTTTTGTCAAGCTAGGTTAAAGGATCTTCCCTCGGACCATAGTTAGATGTGCGCTTTTCTCAACTATAGAGTGGGAAATTGGCACATGCATGCGCATGCACACACCTTGGCACATCTCATATGCATACATAATTTATATTCAAGACAGACGCGCGTTTCTCAGCTAGCTAATTACAATCTCATAATTATGCATGTTCTTACGATAATGCACTCTTCACATATACATATACATCTGAGAGTTCTCAATTTCATTGTGCAGATCCTCGATCATGAAGATAACGAAATGATTCGACCCTTGAAGCTCCTGCCATGACAAGCGGCGGGCAACGACTGCCATATGTGTCTTCTCGTCTTACCGTCGAATAAGGGAAACTTTACCCATATTTAATTATTACTATATGGACTAGTAAGGGTACATGTCGGAGTCTCCTGTCCAACAGAGTGCACTAGACACTGCTACGTTTAGGGCAGGTCTTCAAGTCTATGTATGTTCTACGTCGAGACGATTCAGTTATATATGTTATGAAGTACTCATTGCAGAAGTGAAGCTCAAGGTTCAAATAATTATGGTGGTTAGTTTATGCCCTGATTAGTTTGAGTATCAACAATGATGCTATATATATCAATTTTGATATTGATAGCATTAGAGAATAAAGTATTCAAAATTGATATAGGTGGAGGCTTGTACCACGTAGGTAACATGTTTTCTTCTCATGCAAGTTTAAAAATTGATATCAACAGCTACGCACCTTTCGATAATTTATATTTAAATTAATTTCAAAATTAACATTAATAGAGGTGTCAAACAGTGTTTCCAAACGGGCTGTTAGAGCTTGTGGAACACTCGTGGTCAAGCCCAACACAGAAAAACATAACACCAAGAAAAACAAATGATAATTAATGGGCTAAGGGAACCTCCATTTTATTTTCTTTGCGATGGGCCAAGAACAGTTCACAACGAACTGTTCGGGTTGTGAATTCGATCTCGTGGATCTCTTTTTTTTGTTTAAGTTAGAGATAACTCTTTTTAGTTCGAGATCAAATTTTCACTCAGAGCAGTAAAACTTAGAAACAATCAACATATAATGGGGTGTTTGGTTGCATGGAGATTTTTATTTTAATTTTAAAAATTATAAGAAAATTTGTTAAAAGAGGTGTTTGGTAACTATGACAATTTTATGTTTTGAAAGTGATTTTCTTCTTAAGCAAAAAAAGAGGATCTCACCTCTTTCTTTTTTTCTTGTGGTCCCCACTTTGTTTGATCATATATGGTAGTTGCTCTTTTTTGTTATCACATCCCTCCAAACATGATAATTTTATATCATAAGTTGGTTCACTTTTTATTTTAAAACAATTTTTTATCATAAAAATATATAAAAGAAATTATCATGCAACCAAACACACCATAAGCATGCGGGTATGGAAAGAATCTATGTTCTTCAGATTTCTGAATACGGGAACAAGGTTGGGTTCGGTTAGACGTGGGGAGGAGAATTACTGAAATTTTTTTTTGTTTATGTGTATAAAGTAGCCTATTCAGGGGCAAAAACGAGATAGGGGTCATGGAGGTTTGGTTTGATTTAATTTTTGAAGATTTTTTTTCCAAATCAAACCAAATCAAATGTACATCTTGGTTTAGTTCTTTTTGGCTCGAATCATATTTTATCAAACTATATTATATATTATCATATATGATTTTATGTGATTTGATTTTATTTAAATTTTATTTTATTAAAATAGCATACATATTTGTATATAATTAATTTATTTTAAAAACTCTTAAAATATTTATTTTTTACATAAAAATATATAAATATATTCTTGATAAGTCTATTGATATTTGTCATCAGTGCATCAACGGTAGGTAAGGGTGTTCACAATTTATTTTGATGAACTGCACCCAAGATATACAATGAAAGGAGAAACATTGCCAAACACTAGGTAATCTCCTCACATAGCAATCTCTAAAGTATGTAATTATTCTTCAATTACATTGAATACATATATCCAAGAAATATGTTCCTAACTCCTTTGAATGACGACTTCAGCCAATGCTAGCAGTTTGCAGGAGATCATCAGTGAAGTGCTCAGCTGCAAATATGAGATCTTTCCTGTAGAAGAACCGTCTCCAACTTCTACTTGGGTAAATTCTCCTTGGTACATACTTCACACAGGTTATATATAAATTAAACTATGTTAAAGTAATCATATATATTCTTCTTGGAACAGCGGTGAAGATGGGCGAGAGAGAGAGAGAGAGAGACCCAGCCACATATATGTAAGTGGATGCCTCTTGAACGATATCTATTTTATAGAAGGAAAAGGTAGTGTGTCCTGCCACGAAGTATATAGACATGGGAGAAGTTCCCCAATGCGAAAGTTGGCGACGAGTTCTTCTACAGGATAGAGGCACACTTGCATATCTCTTCACTGGCTGACCTCTCCTACCAATTAATAGCATACGATCAAGACTTCAAATCTGATATTGTTCAGAAGATAGTGTTAAACTAATCATTAGTTTGATGACTTTTACGGAGGCAAATTTAACATCATATATATAAGCATATTTATATGTATAATGTATCGTACCCATGAACAGGCCAGGAATTAAGAAAGCTTTTCTTTGGGTGCTCTCAATCTCCGCCATCCCCTTCGGCATCTGCAATATAGAAGATCATGGACGATGATAGTATAGAAAGAGAAGAATCTGGAGCTCCAATTAACCTTGTTGGGCATATCGATAACTTGTCACCGGTTGCCTCTTAGAGATACTGATGATTACCACCTGGTATCAAGAACAAAAATATAGAATACACAGTCTTGTTAAACGGACAAATATATATCAAGATGTGAAGATGATAAATACAAAATTTGTTAAAAGAGGTGTTTGGTAACTATGACAATTTTATGTTTTGAAAGTGATTTTCTTCTTAAGCAAAAAAAGAGATTTTGGTTTAGTTCTTTTTGGCTCGAATCATATTTTATCAAACTATATTATATATTATCATATATGATTTTATGTGATTTGATTTTATTTTATTTGAATTTTATTTTATTAAAATAGCATATATATTTGTATATAATTAGTTTATTTTAAAAACTTTTAAAATATTTATTTTTACATAAAAAATATAAATTTATTCCTGATAAGTCTATTGATATTTGTCATCAGTGCATCCACGGTAGGTAAGGGTGTTCACAATTTGATTCAACCCCAAAAGTCAAACCCAGCCAAAGTTTCGATCTGGTTCAGTTGAAATTACCGGCTGATTTGATATCATTTCAAATTTCATTCAAACCAAATCAAACTGATGGATCAAATAATTTAAAATAAATTATATTTATCATAATTTAAATATATTATAAATATTTTTTTAAAAAAAATAAATTTGTTTACCGGATATAACTAGTAAAATGTATAAATATATTTATATATTAAAATTTTAATATAATATAATTTAAAACAAACAAATGAAATTAAGTATTGACATATATATTATATTATCATAAAATGTAATTTAAACTTTATCAAATAAAATTAAATAAAATAAAAATTAAATCAAACTAATTCTTAGATGAGATCAGATCCCTCTCAAAGCGGCCGCCTCCGCGGCTGGCGAGTTGGCCTCCTGGAATCACCATCGTCAACGGTAGCAGCTTCTCTGCTCTCTGACAAAGGATACCAAGGCTGCACCTGACTGGGCGAATCGCTCCCACGCGGCAAGATCATCAGGGATACACAGCTGAGCAGCTCCATCACGTATGCACACCTCTGTACCATATAATCAAGTATATTCCTTCAAAAAAAATTTAGATTGTCAAAATAAATATTATCTAAATAAGTATTATGCAACATATAATCGACAAAGGCATCGTTATTTTCACGGACATATCGTTAATACTAATAGAAATGCACACGCTGAATATCGAGCAACGGCGATCCTAGTTGCACCTAGGAGTGTAAACGGTTCAATTCGATTTGATTTGGTCATTTTTTTTCAAACTAAAATCGAACCGATAAGAGCAACCGAATCGAACCAAACCGGTTGTGGTTCGATTCGGTTTAGTTCATCAGTTTATTATATATTTAAATAAATAAAATAAAATAAAATAAAATATATATTCTAATAATTATTTAAGATTAATATAAAGACTAATACTATTTTATAATACATACTTATATCTTTACACTAATTAACTAAAATTTATAATAATATATATTTAAAATTGACATAATATATATTTAAATATAATATAATATATAAATAAAGTGGGTCAAATCTTGTCAAACCCGGTCAACAAGTTTACATGTTTGGTTCGGTTTGGGGAGGTGCCGAATCGAACCAAACCGATAAAAAATTATCGGTTCGGTTCGGTTCAAAAAATCGAATGAATAGCCAATCAAATCGAACCGAACTGATCGATTCGGTTCAATTCGATTCGATTTACCGGTTTCCCGATTTTGCATGAACACCCTACTTACATCACACATCTCTAAATTCGGCAAGATCACCTGATCCGGCCGGGCTACCGTGATATATTATTTACATTCTTTTTAATTTTACCTTTTGCATCTTTCTAGTCCTTAGATCTTAAAACGATCCAAGCGCAAACATTGATCAAATGCGCACACTGCTTCTTGGTCGTCCGAAAACCTCTTCCGTTCACAAGCTACGTGACTCCATCTATTTCTAGAAACCGAAACACCTTGACCGACGTCGACGTGTGTTAGACGTCGGAGTGTCGAAACGCTCCCGCAGCGGAACAAACGTGCAACCCAGCAAGTAACTCGTGTAGCAAAGATTAAATATGAATCGAGAATAAGGCAGACAAGCAAACCACTCAGACAACAGATTTACGTGGTTCGGAGAGACGATATGTCTTCCTACGTCCACGGGGAGAGCAGAGAGAATCCACTAGTTGTAGAAAAAATGCAAAGTGGGAAGATACTCTTACAGAGCACGGAGTGATCTTTCCCAAGACAGAGCAATCCCGAATCCCCAAATCTCCTTCTTGACGATACGCCTTTAAATAGCTCCGTAGAACACCGAATAGGCGTTTCCACGAACACCACGATCTCCACGATAGAAGAGAACGTGGAAGACAAGAAGAATCGAACACGACGTCGAGATCTCCGAACAGACTCCTCTCTCTTCTCTTTCCCTCTCTCACGGCGGCTACACACGTTCGTAAGAACGTAGAAGACCCACACCATCACGTATCAACGTGATGATCAAAAATAGGGTAAATAAGAGAAATGGGAAAAGACCAAAATACCCTTTGACCAAGTCAAAATGTCACATTCTCCACCTATTTGACATGGTCAAACAAAAGACTAAACAACTCTCTCTAAAACTACCCCCTCTCCCTGGGGCCTTCAAAACTCAGCAAGCTCGAACATTAGCCAAGTCCAGACAATACTGGAACTTGACCGTTGGAAGTGGCTTGGTCATCATATCTGCAGTGTTCTCCTCGGTTGAAATCTTGGATTTGCCGGATATCTCCACTTGCAACTAATTCTACGAGCTTATGATATACGACATCAATGTGCTTGGTTCTTGCATGGTACAAGCACGGGTCCTTTTGCAAGACAAATAGCACTCGGCTATCACAATTCGGACTAATATTCCTCTGAGAAACACCGAGCTCCTTAACGAAACCTTTAAGCCAAACTGCCTCTTTAGCAGCCTCCACCGCAGCAATATACTCAGCCTCAGTTGTTGACAAAGCAACTATGTCCTGCAACATAGCCTTCCAACTGATAGGACCTCCACCTAGAGTAAAGATATACCCCGTGGTAGATCTCCTCCTGTCAAGGTCACCTGCATAATCTGAGTCAACAAAACCAACTAAAACATCAGTACTGTCAATGCTCCTCTGAAATAATAAACCAAAATCTGATGTACCCTTCAGGTAACGCAAGATCCATTTAACTGCATTCCAATGCTCTTTTCCTGGATTTGACATATACCTGCTAACCACACTAACTGCCTGAGCCAAATCTGGCCTAGTGCAAACCATAGCATACATCAGACAACCAACTGCATTAGCATATGGAATTTTGAGCATTTCCGATGTTCTTTATCGACTTAGGACATTGCGCAATGACAATCTAAAATCTTTGAGCTAAGGTGTGCTAGTTGACTTTGAATCATTCAAATTAAATTTAGCCAACACCTTTTTAATATAACCCATACACAGGTTAACCAAAGCTTACCAACTTCACGATCTCTATGGATCTCCATGCCTAGGATTTTTCGAGCACCACCCAGGTCTTTCATCTCAAACTCTGAATTGAGTTCCTGTTTTAACTTGGCAATTTCTAACATATGCTTACAAGCAATAAGCATATCATCAACATAAAGCATCAGCAGGATAATCGAACCATCACTAAGGAAACGGAAGTAAACACAACTGTCATACACCTCCATTTGTAACCATGTGCCAACATAAAGGTGTCAAACCTTTTATACCAGCGGACGTGGAGCACTCGCTTCAAACCATATAGAGACTGTTCAATTTGCAAACCAATTTCTCATTATTTTTAAGACAAAGCCATCCAGTCGTTGCAACATGTAGATCTCCTCATCAAGGCTTGCCATGTAGAAATGCTGTCTTTACATCAAGCTGCTCCAACTCTAAATCAAACATGGCTACCATAGCTAGCATGACACGAATAGAGCAATGCTTAACCACTGGAGAAAAAATCTCAGTAAAATCAACACCTTTCTTCTGAGCATAGCCCTTAGCTACAAGCCTTGCCTTGTACTTTGTTGGTTCTGTGTTTGATGAAGCCTCCTTTTTCCTGTACACCCATTTGCAGCCAATAGCTTTCTTACCCTTGGGAAGTTTGACTAAATCCCAAGTCTGATTTTTCTGAAGAGAATTCATCTCCTTCCTTCATAGCATTCGACCACATCTCATTATCCTTACTTTCACCGCTTCACGAAAGCTAGAAGGATCGAAGACAAAACGAAATGCATAAGCAACAGTATCCTGTAACCTTAATGGTAATTTAACTTCCCTTCTGGCTCTTCCTTTTGCAATAGAATAAGGCTCATCATCTGATTGTACATTTTCTTCATTCTGATGTGAAGATTCCCCTGAATCTGAACTGGTAGAAGGAATATCACTTTCAAACTCCACTTGGACCGAACTACTGGGCTTCTTCAACGGTTGCTTGAAAATTTTTCAGCAATGATGCTTCATCGAATACAACATCCCTCGAGCTCAATCTTCTTTGTTTACGGGTTCCGAACTTGAACCCTTTCACACCAGACCTGTAACCCAAGAAGATACACTTCTTGGACTTGGCATCAAGCTTTGTCCTTTCATCATCCTGCAACAACACAAAAGCAGGACATCCAAATATAAGCAAATCTGAATAATTAGCTGGCTTACCAGACCAAATGTCAAACGGTGTCTTTAAATCAAGAGAAGTAGAAGGTGATCGGTTAACAATATAACAAGCCATGTTAAGCGCCCTCGGCCCAACTGCCAGGAAGATTAGCGAAACAATCTCATGCAACGAGCTCTTTCTAGGTGTCTGTTCATCCTTTCGGCTACTCCATTTCTTGTGCCTTGCACGGAATAGTGAAATGCCGAGTAATACCTTCTGTTCTACAAAAGTCTTCAAACTCTCTTGATGTGTACTCACCACCATTGTCGGTCCGTAGGACTTTCACTGTTTACTGTATCTTTTTCAACTACGGCTTTCCGGCTTTTGAATGTCTCGAAACACCTCGACTTATGCTTCAAGAAGTAGACCCAAACTTTCCTGGAGAAATCATCAATAAAAGTGACAAAATATCGGGCTCCACCTAAAAGTAACCGGTGATGCACCCCGAACGTCGAGTGAATATACTCAAGAATATTTTTACTTCTATGACTAGAAGTAACAAATCTAACCTTGCCTTTGTTGCAGAACACAAGATTCACAAAAGTCAAGTTTGCAAGATTTAATACCCTTGAGTAGTTTCATTGTGCAAAGGGGTTAAGCAATCTCTCACTAATATGGCCAAGCCTAGCATGCCATAACAAAGTAGCATCATCATCGAAGAGGAGGAAAGCTGACATCACAGCAACGGTCTTACCAAGCAATTTATACAAAGAACTGTCTTTTCTCCTTTCATAATAACTAAAGCACCACGTGTCACTTTTAACATGCTATTAGCACCACTAAAGGTGCAACCAGAATCATCAAGTGCACCGAGGAGATAAGACTTTTTCTCGACTACGGGACATGCACGACCTCCGCAAAAGTTCTAACAACCCGTCAAACATCTTGATTTTAATGTTTCCTATCCCAACGATTCTGCACTCGCATTATTTCCCATCGAACTCTACCCCCATCATAGGACTTATATGAATCAAACCGGTCTACATGGGCACATATGATAGGAACATCCGAATCGAAGAATCCATGTATCGGAAGAATCCATACTGAGGAGATGGTGAGAACATCTCCTTCCTTTTCGAATCGGAAGCCACGCCGGCCCTCAAGCTGGCTCCTTCCCTTTCGCTTGGATTTTCCTTCAACTTAGAGGGCACCGACCTTCCGAAAGGTCCATCTTCTTTGCGTAACGGCACTGTTGTCCTTGATCTTTGACTTTGACCCGGATCAATTTTTCTTGTTGCGATTTCCGGTGATTGATTTCTTTCTTTTGATGCGCCTGCGGATAAGACCTTCGAATGTTGTCCGCTGGCCACTAGTCATGTCTTTATCCATCAATTCCTTCGAGAACAAATGAGATTTCACATCCTCAACGGATATAGAATCTCTACTGCATAACATAGATTCTCGAAAAGTCTTGTACGATGGTGGTAGAGAACAAAGCGGGAGCGAGCTTGGTCTTCCTCTTCTATCTTCACATCGCTACTTTCCCGAATCTATCAAAATAGAATTAAATTCATCAAGATGTGATTTAATAGAGGTACCTTATGTCATCCTGAGCATGAAAAGGCGCGCTTCAAATAAAGCTTGCAGTCGGAGATTTCGTCATATACAACGGCTACAATTTTAGCCACGGCGCGGCCGTTGTTTTCTCGTGAATGACCTCTCGGAGAACTTCGTTTTGACAAGCTTAGCGAATTGAAGCTAAAGCCTTATCATCTAAGTCTTGTTTCTCATCGTCGGACATAGTGACCGGCATCCTTTCCTTCCGAGCAAAGCCTTCGTAATCCCCGATGGGTTAGAAGCGCTTTCATTTTGATACGCCATAGACCGAAGTTGATACTCCGATCGAACTTCTCGATATCGAATTTCGACGACATCTTTGCAACACTGCTAAACATGGCAGATCACGCGAAATAACCAAACACGGCTCTGATACCAGATGTTAGACGTCGGAGCGTCGAAACGCTCCCGCAGTGGAACAAACATGCAACCCAGCAAGTAACTCGTGTAGCAAATATTAAATATGAATCGAGAATAAGGCAGACAAGCAAACCACTTAGACAACAGATTTACGTGGTTCGGAGAGATGATATGTCTTCCTACGTCCACGGGGAGAGCAGAGAGAATCCACTAGTTGTAGAAAAAATGCAAAGTGGGAAGATACTCTTACACCGACACGGAGTGATCTTTCCCAAGACGGAGCAATCCCGAATCCCCAAATCTCTTTCTTGACGATACGCCTTTAAATAGCTCCGTAGAGCACCGAATAGGCGTTTCCACGAACACCACGATCTCCACGATAGAAGAGAACGTGGAAGACAAGAAGAATCGAACACGACGTCGAGATCTCCGAACAAACTCCTCTCTCTTCTCTTTCCCTCTCTCACGGCGGCTACACACGTTCGTAAGAACGTAGAAGACCCACACCATCACGTATCAACGTGATGATCAAAAATAGGATAAATAAGAGAAATGGGAAAAGACCAAAATACCCTTTGACCAAGTCAAAATGTCACAGACGTGCCTACAACGTGTCTGTTGATTTCTTCTTCTTCTTCTTCTTCGGCAACAGCCTAACATGCATGTCTAAAACAACGCCTTGCAACTCCGTCCATCTTTGGTGTGAAGGACACCGATTTCAAAATAAACAATAGATAATTTCCCACCTAGTAACTTGATTTTTTTATCATTATGGACTATGTAAAATTTAATTTAAGAATTAAGTATCTTTTTTTAAAAATCTTCAAGAGGTTATACCCGATGAGGACTTTTTGGAAACCCATGACTTCTTTCTTTTATTAACATCTCAATTAGAGTTTTTATTTTTTAACCACGCAATTGGAAAGTTATTAAAAAGCTTGAAATCAATCCCGGTCTATAAGACGGCCACGTCAATCTTTCAAAATCGTTCAAGACCCAGCCTATTTATAGAAAATTTTATAACTTCCCCTCCATTCTGACTGGAGAAGTTAAGGGCCAGCTAGAAGGGTCATAAAATGACATGTATACCAACTGTTCATTTTTTGATAATTTCATATTTTTAAAAAATATTAACAAAATCTAAAAATTATATGGCACATCAAAAACTTTTGAGGCTATTTTATAAAGTAGTATTATTTATTTTTAAAAATAAAAATAAATTTGTATTAGATGTTTTGTGTGACTGAAAATAAAAAATGTTAAATGTACTTTAAGAATAAATTGAATAGAATAGAATTTTTTTACAAAGTAGTATAACAAGAAGAGAGTTATATTAATAGTAAATCTAACTTTTTTACTTATCTGACAAGGTCAAATTAAACCGTAATTTTAATTTTTAATTTAATGTAATTATAAAATATTTGCAATCATATATATACATACTTTTCTATTAAATTTTTTAAGATAAAAATAAATATCATATCAAACATAAGTACAGGATTTTTTTGTTAATCTAACAAATGCTGAGAAGGACCATTTTTGGTAGAAGAAGAAGACAGCTCCGAGGATATATGCGACGAAACGGTCTGAGAGTTAAAAAAGAAAAGAAAAAAGCTCAAACCATTGGAGATGAAATTAAACAATTTTGATCAAAGAACTACCGGAGATAAGTTGACTTTGACCGAACTTTTTGTTTTGATCGGGAGCCGTTAAAAATTTGATTCCCAGAATACAATTAAAGATGCCATAGTATTCCACAAATCAAGAGTTGCCTGTAACCTATAATTTACCGTGGGTTTGCAATATTCCTCCGTTGAAACCTCTCCATTTCTCGTGCATATATAATTACCTCTCCATGGCTGCTCTGGTCCATCATCATCATATCATCGTCTCCACATCCGATCGCGCGACTTCAACAGGCTTCGACTCTTGGAATATATATATAGCAAACCCCGCAAGAAACTTCGACCCTATTAACCCGATAGTTGCAATCTTCTCTTCCTCAACCTTGCCGGAGGCCTGCGGGTACCGCAAGCTCAATATCCTATGTTAATAAACCAGCTTCACGATCTTTTTAGAATATTGTCATCATCACCAATAAGTTGTTTGTGGTCTTTTATTCTTTTATTCTTTCTTTTTTTTTTTGCATTACAGAGCCTTAATTCGGTCGCTTAATTTCTCCGTCGTTTCATGATTAATTGCCGCACAGCATTACTGAATACCGAGACGGGAACGATGAGCGTCTTGTGCTGTACCCTCCTCCTGATTCTGATGTACGCCCGAGACTGCACGGCGGCGCAATTGCACGCTCCGGTGACGGCGAAGTCCGCTAAGCAGGTGGCCGGATCCTTGAAGATGTACGTCGACGAGCTGCCGGAGTTGACGAAGCTGTATGGATACTCACTCCATGAGGAGAGGCTCTCCCGTCCGAAGAAGGCTTACCATTTGGGATGTTTCAGAAGATATGGGTACGTGGACCCCGGTCCTCTCTGTCGCTCGATTCGTTCATTTATATAAAAGCTCAAATCTTTTTTATTTTCAGATTACTATATATATATATACACACACACAGAGAAGTTTCACCGTGACCTGCCGCCGATGACTGTGCCCGTCTCCGGGAGCAGCAGAGCCACCGCAAACTTCCCCGGGCCTGCCGTCGAAGCTCTTCGGTGTGTACCGCTCTCGGTGATCACTTGGCTCAACTAATTTCGTCGCCTACCAAGGCCGCCAAGGGACCCAAACCATCCCGATGCCGTTGAATTTACCTTGTACGATGCCTCGAACACATCCACCTATCCCAATGTTAAACAGTCCGCAGGCATTCTATGGCACCTAGCCGTCTCAGTGCTCTTGAGTCTTGACCGCCGGGGACGAACTTTCGGCAGGACCACTGACCATGGGCACCTACACCGTCCGCGACCGAGCCCCCGATGCCCGCCTAAACCTTCCGTCGGGACCTAAATACGACCGGCAACTTGTTATTATCAGCGGCAGCATCACAAAAGAAGGGTCTTTAAGCACTGGTGTAGATCCTTCGTAGTGGCATGTCGAGTTCAAAGCCGGTGACACGTGTTGGAAAAAACAGAAAATATCCAGCGTGCACAGGAGCCAGCACTCAAGCACATAACCTGTTGGATAAAAAGGGGAAATAGCCAGCGTACGCAGAAGCACAGCACCACACCGTTGAACAAAGGCTACAAAAATGCCAGGCGTAGAATAGAAAGCCAGAGAGAAAACATGTTGTTCTAAACAGACTGTGTACGTTCAGTTTTTACAGATGGTTATCAGAAATAAAAATAAAATAAAAAATACATATCTTAATCAACGTGGCTGACTCTCTCTAAAAATAAAAACAGAAACCTAACCGTAAAACAGAATGTGGGCGAAAGACGTGCATCAAACCTTATCATCCCCCCTTGATTCAAAACTATAAACACCAAGAGAAGATCTAAATTTCACAAACTTAGAATAATCAAGAGCTTTGGTAAAACCATCAGCCACTTGATCACTTGTGTAGCAATGCTTCACAATAATTGCACCTTCATTGATAGCTTCACGAATAAAGTGATGACGCAACTCAATATGCTTTGTTCGGCTATGAAATGCTGGATTTTTTGTCATAGCAATTGTAGCTTTGTTGTCACATATAATACTTGTTGCTTGAACTTGAGTTTGGTGCAAATCTTCCAAGACTCTACGCATCCAAATAGCTTGACATGTAGCCGAAGTTGCAGCAATATACTCAGCTTCAGAAGATGAAAGTGCTACACTTGCTTGTTTCTTTGACATCCATGATATAGCTCCAGAACCACAGCAAAAAATAAATCCAGAAGTACTCTTCCTGTCATCTATTGAACCTGCCCAATCACTATCAGTATAACCAAGTAACTCAAAAGTAGATACATGTTTATACCATATTCCATAATTGCTTGTGGCTCGAATGTAACGAAGAATTCTCTTTGCTGCACCAAGATGATGAACTGAAGGACAATGCATGAACCGTGAAATCAAACTGACTGAATACATGAGTCTTCCAACAATACTCCTATACAGTTTAACATCTGCCTTTGCAGTACCATCATTCATTGTCAACTTATCACATGTATTCATAGGAGTAGAAAACCCTTTGCAATTCAGCATTTTAAATTTCTCAAGCAAATCAATTGCATACTTCTCTTGAGAAATAAAAATACCCTCATCAAGTTGATAAACTTGTAGACCAAGAAAATAATGTAACAAACCCAAATCATTCATCTCAAATTCATGCATCATGCTTTCCTTAAAAGCAACAATAAGATACTCAGAGGATCCAGTGTATATTATATCATCCACATAAACACAAACAATAATGATATCGGAACCTTTTACCTTAACATACAAGGTAGGTTCACTTTCACTTCTATGGAAGTCATCCTTGCAAAGATGAAAATCTAATCTTCCATACCATGCTCTCGGTGCTTGCTTAAGCCCATAGAGAGCCTTCTTTAACTTATACACCTTGTCTTCCTTACCATTCACAACAAAACCTTGTGGTTGGTTAACATACACATCCTCTTCTAAATATCCATTCAAAAATGCAGATTTGACATCAAACTGGAAAACTTGCCATTTCATGTGTGCTGCAAGTGCTAAAATAAGTCTAATGGTTTCAAATCGAGCTACAAGTGCAAATGTTTCAAAGAAATCCACACCTTGTTGTTGTGCATACCCCTTAACAACAAGTCTAGATTTGTATTTTTGAACACTTCCATCAGCCTTATACTTTACCTTATAGACCCATTTCACACCAATTGCATCTTTTCCTTTAGGCAAGTCTACAAGCTCCCAAGTGTCATTCTTTTCAATGGCATCAATCTCCTCTCTCATGGAACACTCCCATTCTTCTTTTCCACATGCCTCTTCATAACATATAGGCTCACCAATGAGAAATGCAAATGTACAAGATTCATAAAGTTCTCTTAAAGAACGTACCTTCCTTTGGAGGAGTTTCACTTTCAGATATAGGCCGTAAAATATTGTTGGTTGGACTATTTACATGAGTAGAAGGTTGTCCTTCATGAAAAATATATGCATCATATGCTTGAGATGAACAACTCTCTTCATTGACATGTGTTGGATGACATTTAATTGGCTGAGCATCATCTTGTAGCCAATCCCAAGAACTATTCTCATCAAAGATGACATCTCTACGAATAATTAGATTCTTGGTTATAGGGTTATATAATCTATAGCCTTTTGACATACCACTATAACCAACAAAAATGCATTTTTCACTCTTCTTATCCATCTTGCCACGGTCACTAGAATCAATCAATGCATAAGCAATACAACCAAAGATTCTTAAATTACTCACATTGGGTTTCTTGTGCAACCAAGCTTCATATGGAGTCATATTCTGAACAGCCTTTGTTGGAGAAATATTGAGAAGATAAACTGATGTAGCTACTGCCTCAGCCTAAAAATTATTAGAAAGTTTCTTTTCACATAGCATGCTTCTAGCCATCTCAACCACCGTTCGATTTTTCCGTTCTACAACTCCATTTTGTTCTGGAGTTTTTCTCACATCCAATTGCCTATGGATGCCAATGTTGCTTGCAAAAATACTCAAATTCATTAGATAAGAACTCACCCCCTCTATCAGTGCGAAGTACCTTGATAGGATAGCCACTTTCCTTTTCTGCAAAAGCTTTAAACTGCTGAAACTTATCAAATGCTTCTGATTTCTGTGAAAGAAAAAATACCCAACACATACGAGAAAAATCATCAATGAATAGTAAAAAATATTTACTGTTATTTAGTGATGGAGTTTTCATGGGTCCACAAATATCAGCATGCACCAATGCTAATGGTTCTCTAACCCTCCAAGATTTTCCAACCTGAAATGGTAAGCGATGTTGCTTTCAACGATTATTCTGATCGTGTACTTGCGCCTCTCGACTTTCTCATCCAAAGCTCCATGAAGAAAGACATTTTTAACATCAAGTTGTAATAAGTGACAGTCATGAGTTGCTTCAACAGAAATGAGACACACGACAGTTACCAATTTTGCCACCAGGGCAAAAGTATCATGATAATTTTAAGCATAACCTATTGTTACAAGCCTAACTTTGTATTTAACTATGGCTCTATTATAATTATACTTTACTTTGTATACCCATTGGCACCCCTGAGTTTTTCTTTCTTCAAGTAAAGTTTTTAGTTACCAAGTTTTGTTATCCTTTAAGGCTATTAGTCCTACACTTATGTCATCTTGCCAATTCTTCTTGCTGCTTTCTCCAAGTAGGCACATGTTGTGTCCCGTTGTTGGTGCCAGTCGTGATGCGGTCGAGCACATACTCGACAACTAGTTCATGTGCGTTTGCAATAGAAGTAAGAAAACACTTATGTTTATAGTGTCGATAACATGTATATTTTGAAAGTGGATAAGGAATTTTGCATTATGAAACACTTGTATTAAAACCTGTAATGTAATCATTCAAATAAGTTGGTTTACATTTAATTCTGGCACTTCTAACATTAATCTCCAGAATCTGACAATTATATGAAAGATCACAATCATTATTTGTAGCAACATTATTTTGCCCTCATTTATAGTTGAATGAGAATAGATTGGGCCTTCATGTTCAATTTCTCCACAAATGCTATCAGGTAATGACATCTGTTTGCCAGGTAGTATCATCAATGCTTTGAGTTACTTAGAATGTTTTCCTCATCACTTGATGTCCTTTCAATTTCACTAAGAAATATAGAAACCAGATCCTTCTTTTCTTCTTTCTAAAATTTATATGAGAAATTATTTTTTTCATGAAAAACTACATCTCAGTAAAAATATGCTTGGTTTCCAAGTCCATAAGGAGATATATCTTTTGATGAAGAGGATATCAAAGAAAAATGCATGAACTTGCTCTTGGTTCAAACTTATCCCTTTCAAAATGTGATGTAGATAAGAAACATAAAGAATCAAACACTTTGAGTCTTATAATTTGGAGCTGATAAAAAAAGTTTTTCATATGGTGTCTTTTGTTCTAATACTTTTGAAGGTATTCTATTAATCAAACAGCCAGCTATCAAAATAGTGACTTTGTCAAGTTACTTTAAAACGTAATGTCCCTATAATATTTAGAATATGCCTATACTTTTTGTCAACAATTCTATTTTGTTGAGAAGTATAAACACATGTATGTTAATGTTCAATCTTATGCATTTTAAGAAAAGGTTGAAGTTCATCATTGAATAATTCAGTTCCAATGTCAATTCTAATGACTTTATCCGATAAAGCAAAATTCTTTTCAACATAACTAACAAAGTTTTTGATAACACCAGGAACTTAAGACTTAAAATAAACATGTATATTCATAAAAATCTTGAATGATTATTTGCAACAGTTAAAAAATATATAGCACATGTCCAAGATTGAACATGATAAAGTCCCCTTACATCTTTCAACAAAAGTTCAAAAAGAACTTTATTGTAAGAAAACATAGTTTACTTTGCTCTTGGACAAATAAGGCAACCAGAGGATAAGGTGCTAACTTCAACCTTCTTGACCAACATTTTCAGCTGCTCATCGAATAGATATCGCAAATGTAGATGCGATATGTAGTGTTCCAAGCTATATAATAGTAAATAGGTTCTGAATCTTTCTTTATTAGGTAATACAATCCACCATTTTCACAAGCTTGACCAATCACCTTCCTCAAAGTTAAGTATTGAAGAACAATATAAGATAGGCAGAAAGTGACTGAGCAATGTGAACCTCTTGTAAGTTGACTGATAAACAACAAATTTTTTTAAAATGATGAAACATGATAAACATTAGGCAATATAATAATTTCGGACATTCTCACTAAATCATTGTCTTGAGTTTTAACCAAAGAACCATTTGGTAACCAGATACCTGTTGGTGCGTTCTGACTACTCTGATACCCGCAACACAGCATTTGGAATAGAAAAAATATGATTCGTAACTCCTTAGTCCAAAATCCATAAATTTATGCAATCAAACCTTAACATGAAGGCAAGTACTTGAATTACCATGATCAAAGAGTTTAATGAGATTTGCATAATCATTCTTGTAAGTGTTGGCTGAATAGTTTTCTTTGTGAATGTCTTGTTTCCCCGTTGATTAGGTGGATAATCAATGATTTTGTAACATTGATAGAAATATTTTACTGGAAATAATTTTCCTTATTATGTACAACTATGTTAAAGTGTTCACACCATCTGGTTTTGTCTTTCACAAACTTAGTCTATCTTTAACCATCATAGCTGAACGTTTATTTGTTATTGAAATTTAAACTGCTTTATGTGTTTCATCTTGTAATACTAGAGTGTGTAGGCTTTTCCAACATTAGGCAAAAGATCAATTAACAATATTGAACTTCGCACAATTGCATAAGCATCATTTAATCCCTTCAAAAATTGCAAAAAGATGTCTCATGTTGTTATAACTTTATATAGATGTTGGATCGAGTTGTTGTTAGGGAATTCCTCGTTGTGTAAATCTCATATGTCAAATTAAATCATAGTAGACCTCATCTTTTTAATGTCTAGATAGAGGGTTCCCTCGTGACCCATGCTCCAAGATAAATAAATTAAAATGTGCAACCTGCTAATTAAAATAACGCTTATGCCATTATTCATTCCCTTCTATTTATATTAAGTTGTGTGTAACGCCCCGGATTTCCTAACCTGCGCAGCGGAATAAATCCGGGGACGGGACCGGGGAATTAACCCCTAAACTACGTCGGTTTGGGAAAATTAAAGACTAACAAGTCCCAGTTCATTAAAATAAATAACTCAATCTAAAAATAAATCATACATTGATTTCAATAAACCAAATTCTCTAAACCTTTTCTGCATTAAACCTGATTCACTATACTTCTGCTGCGCTACCTGATTACCTGAAAAATGTTAAAGGATTTGGAATGAGTCACACGGACTCAGTAGGACTTATACCCAACTTTCCTATTATATTAATCAACCTACATGGTAGTAATAAATGATAAAATCAACACAAATCAGATTATATCATAATCACTAAACTAATTATCAAGATTATATTACTTAATTGGGTCATTTCCAAAATCAATTAACCGAATGAGACTGACTCTACATGAACCAAACTAACTATACTAAACCAACTAATCTACTCTACATGTCCATGCAACCTGGACCTACATGTATTTATTCTTTCCATATGTCTGAGTAGATCATATGCTCCACTTGGCAGAACTCCACTCCAGCTCTAAATATATATAGAAGTACCATATAGTAAGCTAAATCCCATAGTACACCTAGGCAGGGTGTACTTAGGATAAACCGCGGTATCCGGGATCAAAGGATGCACCGGATCAATCTAATTCATCTGCTGCCCCAGGACCACTAAAATAGGCCAGAGGAGTAAATATTATATCATGTGCATCACAGCATCAATAATATTTCACAAGTAAAAGCCATATAATTACTCAGACATTATAAATTCAACAGAACAAATAACCAGAATTACTGAAACACATTTGCCATTTCACTGAACCAGATATACATAATATCAAGTCATGCAGAAAAATTCCTCAATTCACATTTCCAATGCAACAAACCCAATCCGGAATAATATGCAATCATGCACATAATTCAATTATACTCAAATTTATGCAATTTACCCAATCAAGAACAATATGCATCATAAATGGTCAAGAAAACTTTAATTAGACATAACTTAATATCAATTCATCAAATAATACATATTACAACTTTAAGCCATTGAGAATATAAGTTAATTAATTATGCTAAAGAATTATCATATCAATTCATTTTTCAATTCAATTTATCTATTAATAATTTTCAAGATCAATCATAACATAGATCGGATATAAGTATGATCATAAAAGAATTGTAATTTTTATTTCCATAATTTAATATAATTAATACATTTAATCATGATCATATCTAACTAATTTTTGATAGTTACTAACACATGATCATATATATTTACCACTATCTAATGCATTCCATGAAAATAACTAAAGTAGGCATGAATGACATGAATAACACTTAAATAATTCCATACAGACAATTAAATAATTAAACTACCATTTATCACTAATTTATAACTATTTATCTAATAATAAACACATTTTAACATGTTAATTAACATATCGGTATGCTAAGGATAAGTTGGGATGCCTACCTCATTGAAGATTATAAGCCGGAAAGTCCCGAATACATTAACTGCGATTCGACCAAGGCTAAGAAGAAACCGAGATACCTTGGAGTCCTGTTGACATTAAAAAGAATAAAATAATTAATTAAATTTTAAAAGAGGGATACGTAAGGGAGAGAGGGAGAGAGAGATGGTGAGAGCGCTGTGTGAGAGAGAGAGAGAACGTGAGAGCACTGAGAGAGAGAGAGAGTGCGTGAGAGGGAGACATCGGCGGAAGAGAGAGAGAGAGCGACCAGGAGAGAGAGGGCATGGGGGGAACTAGAGAGAAGGGCAGCGCAAGTGCTGCCACTTAAGGAGAAGACATTTGTATTACAAACTGGTTAATTTCACAGTTGTGTATTTCCCTTCTGTAATTTACACCGTGGACAAATTGCCACGTCAGTGTACATGTGTAAAGCATTGATATATAAGACTGAGTTGGTGAGGCGTAACCCTCAATTGAGGGATTCCCGCTAATTCTACAAATCTGGTCTTCTCCTGTGCTTATCTGTTCGCCTCTTCTCTTCTGCAGCTTCCTCTTCACGATCCATCGCAAGGCAGATCGTTAGCTCTATGGATTTTTCGTTGAGTTCTGCAACACCAGCACCTGCAGAGATGCCGGCATCGACCATTTCAACTCCTGGATCTACAGTTCCTATCAGACTTCCGTTTACGGTATCATCTTCTTCTCTACTTGCTGCTATTCCGAACATCTCGCATTGTGCATCGGTGAAACTCAACAGTGATAACTACATGCTCTGGCGAGCTCAATTTGTTCCGTTCTTCAATACTTATGAACTGATGGGGTTGATAGACGGTAGTATTCCGTGTCCTCCGTCTACAGTGTTGGATCCGTCTGATCCCACTAAAGTAATTCTCAATCCAGATGCTAAGATCTGGAGACAATTTGATAGTCTTCTCATGACAGTCTTGATTTCTTCCGTAACTGAGTCAATTCTGCCCTAGTAATTGGGCAAACCACTTCTGCCGGCATCTGGAATGCCATTGCTGCAACTTTTGCTTCAACCTCAAAGGCACGTATATTACAGCTGAAATTTCAATTACAACAGACTAAAAAAGAAGCTATGAAGATAAATGAATATCTTCAAAAGATGAAAGGTATTGCCAATTCTTTGGCTCTTGCGAATGATCCGGTTCCATCCATCTATTTCTTTATATTCTGGGTGGTTTAGGCCCGGAATACGAATCATTTGTCACTACCATGACAACACGAATTGATGCTGCCAGCCTGCCACTTTGTCTATAGATGATTTGCAAGGCATGTTACTTAACCATGAGATTTTTTTTTTCAGAAGCATCATCAGTCCATTACTGAACTGACTGCCAACTTGGCTCGGACAAACATGAATAACACTCAACAGCAACAAGGGAGTCAATACAAAGGCAATTCTAACCGCAACAAGAATTACAGGAATAAGAACACAGGTCAATACATGAATCAATTTCAACAGCAACCTTATGATCCAACTCGTCCTCAGCACAATAATCAGGTTAATGCTCAGTTTATCAACAGAAACACTTATGGCACTGACTGAGGAAATTCTGCTAGTCAATCTCCACATTTGGTCTGTCAACTGTGTGAGAAGAGGGGGCATAGTGTAGTGACTTGCTGGCATCAGTTTGATGTGAATTTCAAAACTCAATTGACCAGTGGAAACAATAATTCCAGTCCTCAGCAGTATACTCAGCAGTATCCTCAGCAGTACAATGCTCATGTTGCATCCATTAATTCTGTTCCGTCAGCTCCCAGTTCGTCCTGGTACCCAGATTCTGGAGCTAACTCCCATATGACATCTGATCTAGGGATTCTGCACAATCCAACTCCATACATGGGATATGATAAAGTCCATATTGGTAACGGTGAAGGTTCACCCATTACACATGTTGGTTAGTCAGGTTACAAGTCCTTTTCTCTTAATAATGTGTTGCATGTTCCATCAATAGCCAAGAATCTTTTATCGGTTTCCAAGTTTACCAAAGATAGTAATACTTTCTTTGAATTCTTTCCAACTCACTGTTTTATAAAGGACATCAAGAGTCGAAGAACTTTAGCTCGGGGCCTTAATGTGAATGGACTCTACCAACTACTTCCAGATGATGCTGGTGATGCTTCTCCCCCAATGGCACTTTCAGCGGACACTGCACATAGGTGGCATCAACATCTTGGACATCATGCTATGAAAATAGTACATCAAGTTTTATCTTCCATTCAGACACCTTTTTGCTCAAATAGTAGTTTCTTTTGTTCTCATTGCACTATAGCAAAGAGTCATAAACAACATTTTCCTACTTCAAATTTTACCTCAAAGTTCCCTCTTGAAATTATTGCTTCTGATGTTTGAGGTCCCTCTCCATACTTAAGCAACAATGGAAATAGATACTATGTTTCATTCATTGACTATTACAGTCGGTATTGTTGGTTGTATACCATAGCAATAAAAAGTGATGTTCTTTCAGCTTTTATGCATTTCAAAGCACATGTGGAAAACATATTTGATAGAAAAATAAAATACTTTCAAAGTGATTGGGGTGGCAAATTTCGGTCATTATCTTCTTATTTTAACAAGTGTGGTATTGTTCACCGGGTTGCTTGTCCTTATAACCACAACCAGAATGGAATCCCTGAGCGAAAACATAGGCATCTCATTGAGACATGTCTTGCACTACTTAGTACTGCTGGATTACTTACAGATTTTGGGACAATGCAATTCACTGTGCTGTTTACTTGATAAACAGGATGCCTTCTCCTGTTTTACAAAATGTGTCCCCATTTCAGAAATTATTCAATAAGACTCCAGACTATAGCTTACTTGGCACATTCGGTTGTGCATGTTATCCTCACTTGCGGCCTTATCTTCAACACAAATTTACTTTGCCCCCCCCGGGCGGTGTAGCGCATCCCGCCGCGCGAGGGAGAAAAGGGCAGAGAGAGGGAGAGAGAGGAAAAACAGGGGGAGGAAAGAGCGGCGATGGCCGCGACAGCAGCAGCGACCGCGACGACGGCGATGACGCAGACGGCAGGAAACATCGGAGGTTGAAGTAGAAGAAGAAGAAGAGAGCGAGGAGGAGGAGACGGCCGCGGCGACGGCGGCTGACTTGCGCGGCGGCGACAGCCACGGGGCAGGGAAGAAGAAGAAGAAGAAGGAGGGGCTGAGTGTGCACGGCGAGCGCGGGAGGAAGAGAGAGAAGGAGAGACGATGAGAGGGGGCGCGGGGTGCGGGTGCCGCGGCGAGCGACGGCAGCCGAGATCGAGAGAGAACAGAGAGGGAGAGAGCGGGGAGGGCGTGGCGGCAGCTCACGGGAGCACGAGAGAGGGACGGCGACGGCAATGGGTGGCCGGGTGGTCGCGAGCGCGAGTGTCGCGGGCGGACGGCGGCAGCACGAGAGAGAGCGAGAGAGGGGCGACGGAGGCGGAAGAGCAGGAGAGAGAGAGAACAGGGAGGCGGGAGTCGCGGTGGCCGCGTTCGCGCGGGGTGAACACGGAGGAGAGAGAGACAGGGGGGGGGAGGCGGTGCGGCAACAGAGGGGGAGGGGAAGCTTCTGGAGGGGGGGGGACGGGTGGCGGTGGGATTTTTAAACTTTTTTTTAAAGCCAGGATATTACATTGTGTGTAACAACAAACAACAAGCCGCCCACATGGTCATTGAGCGTAAATGAAATGAAATTCAAATTTGGGACCTATACACCGTATTTCATGTACAGCATACCGACAGCCGGACTCAATAGCTCAATGGCCACTGTAAATCGTGTGATCATCATGTCTTCAATCGTACGTACAATCTCAACAAACGAAGTACAAGTAACCGACGTTATATACACCATACCGTACGTGTGGAAGCGAATCAGGCGACAAACTTCAAAGGTCGGATCATCCCGTTGCCCTCGTGGTCGAGTATCTGCATGCACGAGAACAATAAGTATCGTGTCAAGAATATGATTATATATAAATATTAGGAAGAAGGAAATGAAAGGAATGCTCACATGGCAATGGTAAACATAACCGGGTTCGGCCGTGACGTTGAAGGGATACGGCTTGTCGTTCTCCACCAGGTTGAACTTGACGATGACGCTGGTCATATGCCCGTCGGCAATCTTCACGGCGTTCTTCCATGTCTTCTCGTAGTCCGGGATCGTCGCGAGGGCCCCCGTGGCGTGGGCTCCGACGTCGCACTTCACCGCGTCCTTCATCACCACCATGCACCTCTGAAACGCCGGCAGATCCACCAGCTGCTGCACCTTGATCGCCTGGAGCGAACCCAGGTGCAGGTGGAGAGGGTGGTTGTCCGGCGTCAAGTTGATCACGTTCCACAGCTCCGTCGCGCCGGACTTCGGGGTCTCCGTCGCCGGATCCAGCAGCGTCTTCCCGTTGATGTAGAGCTGCACCGGCTGCCCGGTCCTGTTGCTGGCCTCTTCGTACAGCGTGATGTACCTCGTCACTTCCACGGCAGCCGGCGTCACCGCCGGCGCGTAGCGCACCAGCGACGGGGGAAGCACCGAACGGTCTTGGGGCCACGGCTTCCCGGGCAGCACGACGAACTTCATAACCTTCCCGTCGAGGGGCCCTGGCCGGATCCCTCCCGGGAACGGAGACGGAGCGTCGTTCAGAAGCTCGATTTCTCCGGCCGTCGCGCCGGAGAAGTCGACGACGACGTCGGCGGTCTCCGAGGGAGCGAGAAGCAGCGACCCGGTGACCACGGGGCTCGCCAAATACGAGGAGTCCGAGGCGACGACGGCGAAGGGGACGCCGCCGGAGAGCGACAGGCGGAAATACCGGGCGTTGGCGCCGTTGAGGATCCGAAACCGGTACTTGCGGCGCTGGACGTTCAGGTAAGGCCACGCCTTGCCGTTCACGGCGGTGACTTCCCCGTAGAACTCGGGGTGCCACTGGGGATGCACGGAGGGGTCGACGCCGGTGGCGTTGAGGTACAGCGACCCCTCCCTGGTGAAGCTTCTGTCGACGATGACGAGCTGCCGATCGAACTCCTCCCCCGACGGCAGATTCAGGCGTTCGTCGAGCGCGGGGTCGCGGACGGTGTAGGTGCCGAGGAGGCCGGCCATGAGGTTGGCCGGAACCATCCCGAGCGCGTGGTCGTGGTACCAGAGGTTGCCGGAGTGCTGGACGTTGGGGTACGTGTACGTCCGCCGCCCCCACATCGGACCCCTCTCCCGGAAACCGGCGGTGAACCAGGCCATCGCGCTGCCGTCGCACTGCGGCGGGTTGACGCCGCCGTGGAGGTGGACGGAGGTTGGAACGCCGCCGCGCCGGGGGATGGCGGTGGGGACGGTGGGGTCCCACGGGAGTATGTGGCGTTGGGGGAGGAAGTTCTCCCAGGTCACGGACAAGGGCACGCCCCGGAGGGCCTCGATGGACGGACCGGGGAAGGTGGCGGCGGCGGCGCTGGTCCCGTAGGCGAAGATGGTCGTCGGCGGCAGATCGCGGTGGAATTTCTTCGCCATTTTAAAGGACATCAGAAAGATTAGATCAGAATCAGGGCGCAGGATATGAGGTCATTAAAGCCTATATATATAGAGGTGCGTACCCACTGCTTCTGGTACATGCCGATGGTAAGCCTTCCCGGATAAGGCTTGCCTTTGCGCATCGTGTAGCCGTAAAGCTTGGGCATTTGGGGCAGCCGATCTGCATACATCTTCAAGGATGCCGCCACCACCTTGAGCGAGTCCGCAGTCACCGGAGGGGGGCCTTGCGCTGAACAGTCTCTACCAGCATAGACCAGAGCGACGAGAGCAAACCACAGCAAGTACTTCATCGTTTCTGCGAAGTGTGAGAGAGAAGGAGACACACAGTAAAATTGATGGAAAGATGCATCGAGCATAAGAAGAGATTAAAGAAAATATTTATCTACCTTGACAGCAGGCGTCGTGAAAAACTGAACGTTCCGAGGAGTGCAGCGAGCTTGGAGACGAGACTACTGATCGAGATGGACACCATGGGAGTTTCTCGGACTCCTTTTATAGTCGAGGTTCAAGGTGTGGTTTCGAAGCTCACGGACGGCAGATTATTAAAGAATTCCTCGGCAGGTTTTGACTTTTTGTGGGTCGAGCCCACGGAGTTGAATGAAATATCAGCGGTCGGTCAGCGGTTAATATGATCAGCAATATTTGTTCTAAGAAGAGGAGCTTGATTTGGAAGGTTCTTCTAGACAATCCCTGATCCAAATAGATGGTCGTTTACATGCATTTGGATGGATGGATGATATCGATCGGCAGCGCACGCAAATGGAACCATATATATCCTCTACGAATTTCTATACACATCTCAAATACACACCATTTCAGAAATCCACTTTATGGTGCGATTAAATTAATTATTTTAAATATTTTTTACAAAATATAACTCGACACCATTTAGAGTATCTCACACCGAAGACACGACGTAACCAGAAATACAAAGATTTGAGTTCACCAATTCTCTGTGGGGCTATAATAACGTACGTAACTTGACACGATTTAGGGTATTCGCGACATGGTAACCCGCAACCTTTCACCCTTCATCCTAAATTATTCACGTTAAAAAATATTTAAAATATTTAATTTAATTGTACGATAACATGATTTCTTTTGAGGTGCGTGTAGAATTGCGGAGAGGATCAGGTTCCCACGCAAATCCTTGTCGTGGAGAGTGGTTACGTGCGTGTGCTAGGGTTTGCAGTTTCGGTGGCAAACATGCCTCCTAGATCTAGAAGGAACAGAACGACGAAGTCTTAATAGAAGATGCCTCCACGTCGGAAGCTAATCATATCAGTCGGTGCACGTCGATATCAAGAAGTAGCTCGCTAGGAACCATACAAGCTTGTTTAATTAATTTATAGATCATTCGGAAGGGCTTTGTTTAGCCCGTCCTGTCGAATAGGGATTAGGGTTCATTCGGCCTTTCTGCGCAAAGCGCCAAGCTTTTTAAATATATGTGATTAAGAAGAGGTGTCCTTAAAGACGACCATGAGAAAATGTTTACCTACTTTGTCGTGTGGATCAAAACAACAACGAGGCGCTCGATCGATCGGAAGCCCGCAAGGAAAGAGGTTGGAATGACCAAGGAAAGAAGAGATAGGTCAAAACCAGGGTCAAATGTGCATCATACAACTTCACCGGTCGTATACTTGAAACCTTTCTTTTTCTTTTGAAATAGGTCGTATATTTATTTGAAACGAGGATACTGATTAGCAGGTGGAGGCGTGTGGCCTTGCCAACCGATCGAATAGAGACTGATGGTGCTAAGTTCATCGATTCACGAGAAGTGAGAACCATCAGATAGATAAGCTGCTTTGGGATAATAATATCAATGAGAATATTTTTTATATTTTTTTGTGTTAAAATAATATATTGAGATTAAATCTAACGGACGCCGAGTGTCTCAAGACTCTCGACACAAAGTTTCAAGGTAAGAAGTACGAGGATGTATACATTATTATTATATATATAGACATATCTTCTCTTATACACGGGACAAACAGTTCTCTAATTGACGTGATTGCTGACTTTGGTTTCTTGAGCTTAATTCTAAGTGGATCATAAATGTGAGACGCACGCACACTAGATTTAGATCGAATGAATCACCCTTCTGCAACTATGATAGTATTTGGGTCATCCAGACTAAAACTTGAAGAGGTGAATGAAGGAGTACTTTACCATGCATAGGCTCATAATTGTTTCATATTTTATCAATATGAAAATATTGTAACACTCGTGTAAAGCATGAATGCATGTTTTAAAGCCTGAATAAACATAATTGTTTTTGCATATCTATTTTTAAATATTTCTTTTTGCCCATTTTCATGCTCCTTGGCACAGGATTAACTAACAAATCAGAAAAAAAGATGGTACTTCAAATTACTTTTGAAAATGTTAAACATGGTTTTAAATAGAATAAGACATTAACATGTCCATTCATTCTTGAAACATAATCATAAGACATAATTTCAACTTCATTTTTTTGCAAACCACAAACGAATGTCATCTCAATACACATTAAAATTCTATCTAGCTAACTTACAGGATATCTGAACAACATTCTCATAATATAATCCCCGTGAAAGTTGGTTACCCATCATCTCAACAGACACCATGTTAAAGACCATTCAAGATCTTATTACCATATAGAAGAAATGTTTTTTTTCGATTCATTTAACTTTACAAAACCACATATAAGGCTCCCGCGGTCAATTTTAATTTCAACCATACTAGCTAGTTTAATCCTATGGCTAATTAATGTCCTCATCCGAGACCACCATTTTGGATGATTGAATTAAGATGTTTGAGATATACGACAATCATTTGAAGTCATTTTCCTCTGACACTCATTAACATTGAAGAACTCAAAAAAATATAGAAGGATATTGGTGACCCATCACATAAACATGTCATGTGTAGTATAGAATGGTACCTTCTTGGATCATCTTTATATTTATCTATATACCCTTAGCATATTTGCATCGATCCCAAAGTATACACGTATCAGACCTAAGCCAGAATTAAGCTTACTAGTAACAAACACTCAACAAAAGATACTTAACAGAGATAGACTTTTCATATAATTTACATTTTTAGCCGAAAGAAAGGTCTTCTTTTAACATAAAATTAAGAGTGTGGTTGTAGAACAATAAAAAAGCAAGGAAATAAACAAATTCTATACCATATACTGGCGCATTCATTGAACTAGGGATTAATGTTTGACGGTAGACTTTCTCAGAAAGAGATTTGACGCCTTTCGTGCGTGTGGCTTCCGCGCTAATCCAAATTTCGAAGGATCGAGTTAGGTCACCGGTGCATCCGACTCAGCCCTAGGCCACCTGCTACTCCTGGTCAACGGTCACGTTGCTTCACCCATGGTTTTCCTTGTCCCGACCACCTCTTGTTTGCGAGCTCTTTGATTCCTCCTCTCATGTCGTTATTCTGTATATATATATGTATAAATAATGTACACGTGTGTCTATGTTTATTTATGTTTAGGTATGTATTATATGTGTGTATAACACAACAGTCTACCGTCAAGGTCGGCGTTTGGAATCTTCGTCTCTTCTCACAAATATATAATTAAGAGCTCTGCCGTTTTGAGTTGAAGGTATCAATCTGCCTTATTATATATATACTGATGTGACCTTGCAACGAGGTCCTAGGACGAAGACATCATTTTTTTTTTGTGTAAATGCACACTAGATCCATTTTAAGGAAACCACTTTGCCACTAGGTCCGTTTTCAAAAACACTTTTCCATTAGGTCCGTTTTTTCAAAATATCATCACACCCACTCCACGTTAGATTTGAAATGTCTTTTTTACCCTTGCTGGCCCTCTTCTTCCCCGTCTGCGATGGTGGTCGCGGCACCAGGATGGCTTGGCGGCTGGACGGATGACTTCACGGCGGAGGCACCAACGGGGTGGCTTCGCGGCTGGGCGGGATGGCTTCGCGGCGGAGGCACTGACAGGATGGCTTCACGGTGGCAGCGCCTGGACGCCTGGACAGCTTCGCGGCAGCAGCGCCTGGACGCCTGGAAAGGATGGCTCAGCTTCGCGGCGGCAGCACCTGGACGGGATGGCTGCTGACGGCACCGGCAGCAGCTGGACGGGAGGCTGGTCGCGATGGCACCTGTAGCGGGCCTGCCGTCTGGCGGCGAAACAGGACTCCTCGGCCGGGAGCTGGTTCCCCGGAGCTTCCGCCTGTATAGCAGGCGCGAAAATGGCAGAGAAAATGCGATGGAGAAGCCCTCGCGGGAAGAAGTACCGACCCGTTCCACCGACCGGATCGGGCGGACGCATTCTCTCGGGAGGTTCCTGTCGTGGAGCGTGGCCATGCTCGGATTCCAATCCGGTGAGCGCCCCGCCGGACGGCGACCCGAAGCCTCCGGAGACGGCGGCACCGGCGTTGCTTCTTCCTCTTCTGCATCACCGGCATCGGAAGAGAATGGGGACAGGGGGTTCGGAGAAGAAGAAGAAGAAGAGGGGCGATCCGAGGTCGGGAGATGGGAGAAGAGGGTGCTGGCGAGCAGAGACGGCGGGCTGGTGCTCGTCGCCCAAGTGTTCCTCGCCTCCATCGACCAGCGCAGTGAGAAGGCATCGGGAGAGGGCGCCTGCTCGGTCCTCGCCGCCGTTGTAGCCGAATGGCTTCACCGGAACCCCAGGGAGCTTCCGTTGCGGTGGCAGCTCGACGGCCTGATCCGAGAGGGGTCCTGCGAGTGGCGGCGGCTGTGCGAGGACGAGACGCACCTGGAGAAGTTCTCCGACCGGCACTTCGACCTGGACACCGTCCTCCGGGAGAAGGTGAGGCCCCTTGAGGGCAGCCTTCGAACAGCCGCTCGCCGAGGGTGTTGATCAGGTAAATCGCCGCTCCTCCACCTTGAGCACGAAGAAGTGGTCGTTCCAGCCGGCGATGTAGACGCGCTTCTGCCCGGCCTCCGTGCAGAGGAGCTGGACTGGGCGATTGAACTTGAGGGGTAAAAGTGGAATTTAAAAATGACGGGAAGAAGAATCGGACTGGGTGATAATGAAATTCGGTGTCAACGGATTAAACAGTAACAAATTGTGGTCAACGAAGTTTTTAGTAAAGTCATTTTCTTAAATGGACCTAATAGTAATCTCCGGGGAAGCCACGGAATCTGGGAACGAAATCCCACGGCAGGAGTTTTAGACCTCACCTGCTTATCAACAAGTCTTGAAGATGATTTACGAATTAAACTAGCTCGATTATGCGTTAGATATACATTTATCTTCAAGATGCGCGCGCATAAGTTAGTTAGTTCACATAACGTAATAGCATCTTTGAAATTACGTCGTCCTTTGACTTAATAGGAGCGCGGTCCGCGTCTGACCATGGAAAATAATGTTAAACCATGCACATATATATGTATATAAAATTAGTTAGTTAGATAGAGAGAGAGAGAGAGAGAGACGCATGCATGTTAACCACAGGGAGGATTTTACTCGCCATCCTTCTAACCTTCCATGTCTATGTTAGGTTCTTTCTTCAGCATTAGAATTGCAACCAAACTTGTTAAAGTTATCGGGTTATTCAACTCAAAAATTTAAATCTAGAATAGTCACAGTAGTTATATTCTTACCATCCTTTTTCGTACCACTATTTTAACACCGCTAAACTGGAAATAATATTTCTTTCAACTCTCAAAAGGCGTAGTACGCTAATTTACCTACCAAGTCTAACTCATCATCACTTGGTAAAACAACATTGTCGGTGTCAAGTGACTTCTTTTAGTGTTTTTTTTCCTGAAAGATTTCCTTCCAACGTCTCCCAAGTGATTTGATCTAGTCTAATTCGGTTAGAATAAAAAATAATATTATATCAATTTTTAAATTGATATGTGTAAATAATAAAGTGTTAATAGCAAAAATAATACCGGTGGACACTTATTATATAATATGTTTTTTGTATTATAAATTTTAAATTTAACACGATAACCAAACACTTCTTCGTCATTCATATCATTGTTAATTTGATTGTCAATAAACTAGGTAGATAAATTGCCATGGAATCTAGCAATAGTGCTTGACACACCTTCGTAAAGAGTCTGTTTTTTTCTGCGAAGACTAACCATCACGATATGTACCAGAAACATTAATTAATGGATATTTAATCCTTGTGATGTCCTTTTTTGTGAAGAAATCTTGTGGAACGTGTAAGAGTTGGAGGTACGATTTCGCCGGTGAATCAATAGTTGATCAACTCAAAAGAAAAAGTTTATTAAGACTTTTCTATAGTATCAAAATTTTAAAATCAAACTATGATTCTGTGAGGTTTTTCTGGTTCAAATTGACGACCCTTGTCTTCGTCCACTTCCGTTTAACCCATATTATAATTAACAAGTTCTACAATGAATTAACTCCTGATCCGTCAACTTTCTCTAATATTACCTTAGCTCACTCCGATCAAATGCTTACACATCTAAATATTAGTGTGCGTATATATTTGGTGAAAGGCACAGTGCATCAACAGTTGAGGTGAAAGTCACAAGGCAATACCCCGGGTTCGAACCTAATGGGGTGTTTGGTTGCATGATAATGAAGATTTTTGTTTTAATTTTTAAAAATTGTAAGAAAATTTGTTAAAAGAGGTGTTTGGTAACCATGACAATTTTATGTTTTAAAAGTGATTTTCTTCTTGAACAAAAAAGAGGGTCTTACCTCTTTCTTTTTTTCTTGTGGTCCCCCCACTTTGTTTGGTCATGTGTGGTAGTTACTCTTTTTTGTAATCACATCCCTCCAAACATGATAATTTTATGTCATGAGTTGGTTCACTTTTTATTTTAATACAATTTTTTATCATGAAAGTGTACAAAAAATTATCATGCAACCAAACACCCCATAAGTCACATTAGTAGAGGGGTTCATGTTTGGTTTGATTTTTGAGTACTTTTTTAAAATCAAACTAAATCAAATAATATCACAAATAAAATTAAATCGAACTAAATTAATTCAATTTGGTTTAATTTAATCTAGTTCAAATCATATTTTATTAAAATATAGTAGATATGTCAATATTTTTTTAAATCATATTTTATTAAAATTTAGTGGATACGTTTATACAATTCATTAATTTTATCTTAAAAAATTTTAAACAAATTTATTTTATAAGAAAAGATACATAAGTATTATATTAAATAGGTTTAAAATAAAATATTTACTCTAATTCAAGTTATTCAAATTATTAGTTTGGTTTGATTTCAATGATCTTAGAAATCAAATCAAATTGATCAGTAGCTCAAACCAAACTAAACTGAATTAAACTATTGATTTGATTTAATTTTTTGGGTTGAATCGAATAGTGAATAACCCTACGCATTAGCACAGCCTGGACCAGAAATTTAGATTACTATCAATATTAAAAATTAAGTATCGTACCTTTTTTATTTGCTCCATCTTTAAGAGAAATATTTATCCACTGAACCTTTCCTAATGGGTGGTACAAAAGAAGACAATCTTACTATGACGATGCAAAAGGGCACGTTAGATTGGAAGCTTTAGCCCTAGCTATAAATAATGACATGTTTGGTTACATAATAATTGTCAGATGTGTTTTATAATAAAATAAAACCTAAGATGCTTAAGATATAAAATTATTATGTTTGGTGAGATATTATAAGAAAAAGAGTAAAAACCATATATAAATATAAAAGATAGAGATGATCACGAGGAAAGTAAAAAGAATGTCACATCTTTTTCTGTCTAATAAAAAAATAAATTCTTATAATAAGTGCTAAGCACTATAAAAATATTTTTAACAAAAAATTAAAGTTGTAATGCAACCAAACACCCAATAATTATTGAACCTCTATATGATATCACCTTATGCAGATGGCCATGTATAAACCCTATGGTGTGTGCTAGAGATCGAAATGTCTGAACTTATGGCGAACATATGCCCTAAATTTATCGTAGGTTAATTAATTAAATATCTGTTTGTCATAGTTCACATCTATATAGATTTCCTCTAGATCTTTCCTGCATCAAACTGAAAAATACTTGTAATGAACATTTTGATAAATATTATGTAATTAGCTTTAGCTCTTTTTAAAGTATTTTAATTAAATAATAAGAGGCTAAATGTTAAGTTAGTTTTTCATTTCTTTCTTTTTTATGAACCGAACAAAAGCCAAAGCATCTTATGGGAAGTTTGGTTGCACAATAAACTTTTATACATTTTTTTGATAAATTTTTATATTAGTATGAAATCCAATGAATTCTTTGGTTACAATATCAAAATTAATACTATATCAATTTTTATATTGATATTGACAGAGGATTGAATATCAATACCAAAATTTATACATGTGGATATTTGTATAACATAACACGTTGCATTTGTATTACAAGTTTCAAAATTGAAATTCTCGTCTAAACACTTGATGATTTATATCAATATTAATTTGAAATTTAATGATCTTAGATATATCTAAGTTTTTTAAAAAACATAAATTCATAATGTATGGTGTGATGACAATAAAAAATGGGCCTCACATATTTTTTATCCAGGAAGAAATATTCTATGAAAACATACTTTTGCAATGATTGCCAAACGTTTTCTTTTGTTACATAACACATTTTTAAATTTTTATAACAATACTCAGTGTGTCATACAACCAAGCACCGCCTTGGTCGCCATCAGATTACCTTCATGGATGTCCAATTGTCACATCCCAGAGCATAAGGAAGAAGTAATAATCCAAGTAGATCAATATTCACTAAGCCTCTAATTGGATTATGGATGGTAGAGGTTCTCCTTTTATTCAAAGTTTATCTCCTGTTACCGGATTAGTCCAAGATTTGATTCTTAATGGCAATTGGAATGTTCCTCTTATTACTGTTTGCTGTGATGTTGCTACTGCCTAACGTATTTTAAGAGTTCCACTCTTTTCTGAGCTCTCTACGGATGAAAGTTCTAGCCTTTTACAACTGATGAATGTTTCTCCTTGAAATCTGTTTACAGATTTCTCTATGATGTAGAGATTCCTCTGGGGCCTTCTAATAGGGGAGTTTGGCGGAAGCTTTGGCATCCAAAACTGGGGAAATGCTTTTTCTTACAAAATTCAAAATTTCTTGTGGAAATGACTATCTGGTAATCTACCTTTGAATTATGCTATTCATAAGCGGTGTGTTTATATTAGTCCCTTATGTCCAGTGTGTTGCTCGATGACTGAGGATCTGGATCATCTGTTTTTTCATTGTCATCGGAGTCGGGCAGTATGGTTATTGTCTCCTTTAGGAAGCACTTATGTTTGGTCCGATTTATCTTTTCATCATCTGATGAGCACTTGGTTGGAATGGATTATCCGAAAGGATGAATATTTTACTAAATTGGGTATTTTAGCTTTTTCTATCCTTTGGCAATTATGGAAGGCACGATGCTCTCTTGTTTTTCAACATATGGATTACTCACCCATGCAAATCTGGAGTTGGGCATGCTTTGAAGCGGAATTTTAATTTAAATTGGCTCCTTTGACTGTTCAGCCTTTGGAGGTTAAATGGTGTCCACCTCCTCTTGATCATCTCAAAATTAATGTTGATGCTGCTCTTTCTGACTCCTCAGGTGCAATTGCCATCTCAAAATTAATGTTGATGCTGCTCTT
The DNA here is from genome assembly GCA_036172225.1 of Cryptocoryne crispatula var. balansae. Taxonomy (NCBI): domain Eukaryota; kingdom Viridiplantae; phylum Streptophyta; class Magnoliopsida; order Alismatales; family Araceae; genus Cryptocoryne; species Cryptocoryne crispatula. Next base: position 5,075,684 of record CM069935.1, read on the forward strand.
TCTCACATGCTGGAAACTGAGGCTATTGTGGAGGCTTGCATTTGGGCAGAGTTGTCTTCTTCGCATATCTTAATTGAGTATGATGCTAATGGGGTGTTTGGTTGCATGATAATGGAGGTTTTTGTTTTAATTTTTAAAAATTGTAAGAAAATTTGTTAAAAAGGTGTTTGATAACCATGACAATTTTATGTTTTAAAAGTGATTTTCTTCTTAAACAAAAAAGAGGGTCTCACCTCTTTCTTTTTTCTTGTGGTCCCCCACTTTGTTTGGTCGTGTGTGGTAGTTACTCTTTTTTGCAATCACATCCCTCCAAACATGATAATTTTATGTCATGAGTTGGTTCACTTTTTATTTTAATACAGTTTTTTATCATGAAAGTGTACAAAAAATTATCATGCAACCAAACACCCCATAAGTGTGTGGTAGATGCTATCTATGGGTCAGGTCCTTTGTTGTGGCGGGCACAACATCTTATTATCAAATGTTGGTTGTTTTCTAGTGTGTCTAAGTCTGTGGTGTATTATGTTAATAGGTCTTGTAATCAGTTAGCTCATATTTTGGCCAGATGGGCTGTTCGGACTAGAATTCCGGGCTCTTCCCCATTGCCGCTTCCATCTTTGGAGTGGGAGCAGCTTTGTAGGGATATGCCTGGTTAATTGTATTCTTTTCCTTTGAATGTCATATATATGTGTTTTATTTTCAAAAAAAATCACTAATGGGGTGTTTGGTTGCATGATAATTTTTTGTACACTTTCATGATAAAAAATTGTATTAAAATAAAAAGTGAACCAACTCATGACATAAAATTATCATGTTTGGAGGGATGTGATTACAAAAAAGAGTAACTACCACACATGACCAAACAAAGTGGGGGACCACAAGAAAAAAGAAAGAGGTGAGACCCTCTTTTTTGTTTAAGAAGAAAATCACTTTTGAAATATAAAATTGTCATGGTTACCAAACACCTCTTTTAACAAGTTTTCTTATCAATATCAATTTTAAAATTGATAGTGATAGAGGTTCATAATAGTGTTACCAAACAGGGCGTAAGCCTCGTGTGCTAATTCCAACAAGTGGGCACGAGGATGTCCATCTAAAGCTAGGCTCCTTTACAGAAATAGTGGGCCTACAATCTAGTTAGATTGGTTCAATATTTAAAACTTAGATGAAGATTTGTATATGTATCGTGAACTTTGAAATATTGCAATGATTAATGAAAGTAAATCAATAAAAAAACTATAAAATTGAACCTAAAATATAATAATATGCCTACAACACCAGTACATCGTAATACAATAATGTTAGAAAATCAAAATCATATTTTGAAATAATTGAACCTAAAATAGGCATATATTAGTTTATCAAAAGAATAGAATATAACTTTAACAGATCTTAAACAAAAAAAATATTCCTTAAATTAGTCGAGAGCAAATTATAGAAAACAAAATGATTAAACTAAGAAATCAAAATCTAGATTTTCCATCTAATAGATTAACAATTAAAAATTTAGAAGACGATGAGGTAGAACAACCAAGATACTCTTATTATAGTATAGATAAATATCTAAAAAATAATGATCATATTGAAATTATGACAATAGCTAAGAAAACATGTCCTAATTTAACCAAGATAAAGGTACAAATCAAAATCAATCTACTTATATCTATATGGGTAAATGCAGTCGGGTAGATACAGGAGCATCGATATCCTATGTCAATAGTATATTAATAAAAAATAATATTGAAAAAAACTAATCAATTAGAATAATATATAACATTTGATGTGTATATAATAACATGTGAAAATATTTCAGAAATAAGTGAATTAAAAATAAAAGGTGTTAATGAAGAAAATGCGTAGAATTGAATTTTTTTTCGAAGAAAAACAGTACCACGTCTATTCATATTAAACTAAGAAAGATACAGAGTTTGTATATCCATAGAGAGACAACGGTGAAAATACTTGACCGAGTTAACAAAAGAGTTATCTTGGAAAAATAAATTTCCAAAGAATGACCATATCACCGTGAGATGACCAACACACACGAGTGCGAACGTGGTCGGGTGGCAGAAGCAAGAACTCCTTCATAGGAGTTAGATGATTGTGTCAAGACCGGAAGATCACTCCAAACGGGAGTGGATAAAGCCCAGACAAACGGTCTTGAGAGATGTTTAGCGTCTAAGACGCTAAAAAGAGCAGATTTAGATTCAGATTCATAACTCGATCGCGAGACTACTAACATCAACAAACTAGAAGAAAAATAAGATAAACTTAGATAACCCGAACTCCACAATTCCAACACCACAAAGAGATACAAAATGCCTAAAAATAATTTTAAGCGAAGTGTTGGAAAAGGGAGATGGAGATGGAGGGAGGCCCCTCCCTGGATTAAAACGACCTCAAAACGGCAATACGAAAAAACACAAATAGAGAAATCTAAACTCCGGAGAAGAGTGTGTTGGCTACAAAGAAACCATCAAAAGGGCCGCCGCCGCCTAAGCTTCTGGAGTACACCTCCGCCACAAAGGGGTCCGCCGGGCGAGGGTTGCCGCCGGGAGGAGTTCCACTGGAGAAGGAGGTCGGCCGGGGAAGAAGGCCGCTGCGGAGGAGGCCGCGCGCGAGGAGTTCCGCCGGGGGTTTCCACTGGAGAAGAGGTCGCTCGGGGCGGTTGTCCGCCGGGGAAGGAGGCTGCGCGGGAGGGTTCTGCTGGGGATTCCGCCGCGGAAGAAGGCCGCCGCAGAGGGGTTCCGCCGGGGGTTTCCGCCGGATAAGGAGGCCGCCGGAGAGGTACTCCGCCGGGGAGGGAGGCTGCGCGGGAGGGTTCCGCCGGGGTGTTCCGCCGCGGAAGGAGACCGCCGCAGAGGGGTTCCGCCGGGGGGTTGCCGCCGGAGAAGGAGACCGCCGGGGGGGTTCCGCCGCGGAGGGATGCCGCGTGCGAGGGGCCGCCGGGCGAGGATGCCGGCCGGGGGGGTTCCGCCACGGAGGGATGCCGCGTGCGAGGGGCCGCCGGAGAAGGAGAGCCAGATGGAAACTCCGCGTAGAATTGAATTCAAAACTCTTTACTGAACAAATAACTCTAATAACTGAAGATGATATTTTAATTAATATAATAACTATTCATCCTTATACAGTTACTTTCGCGATAAATAAAAACAAGTAGCAATAGGAAAAATTATAACAGATTAACTAAAAATGATTCCATCAGAAAGTTTTCACCGAGCTAAGCCCAGATTTGCAGTACAGTCAGTCGCGGTATTTCAACTTTTTTAAGGGGTTTTAAATTTTAGATCTCACGGCGGTCCTACAAATTTTTTTTGTCTCACCGTTGTCAGAGTTTTTTTTGATGTCCTATCCCCACGAGGAGTATTATCTTCCTCTCCCCTTAGTTATGCCAATCTACTGGATTTTTTTCTTATTGGCCATAGTACCCTCCGTAAAAACCCAAGCATTGATGGACGGAGAAGCGTTTTGCCGCAGCCCACCCATAGCACGACGACAGCGGCTCCTTCCGTCGGGTTGGAGCTCCAAGCCCCCTCCTCCTTTGTGGCCACCAACAATGGCCATGCGGTCGAGGACGGAGTGGTGACAGGGGAGATAAGATGAACGCGAGCGATGCCAACGAACGTGGAAACCATCGTTGCAACGAGGCAGCGCCCTCACATTTTCCCTGTCGACAAACTCCCCTGGGCACTCAGTGGTGGGGATGCCAGCCGCTTGCCCATAGATGGATATCTGCAGCGGCATTCTCTTCTTCAGCCCCATGTACGGGTGCAAACGAACCAATACACCCGACAAGTAACTCGAAGTTAGATTCGATAAAAACTCGACTCGATTCGTGTATTAGGTTAAATGAACAAGTTTGAACAAAAAATAAAACTCGACTCATTAAATGAGCCAAACCTGAACAGGCTCCTGCTCGACTCGATAAACTCGCGAGTAGCTTGATTAAATATTATATTATATATTTATTTTTAAAAATAAATTTATGAGTATTAATAATTATATATTATCACTTAAATATATTAAATAATTCAAAAAAAGTTTAAACTTAGGTTGAATTTCTTAAATGAGCTAAATCTAGAGTTTAACAAATGATTTTTCATTGATTTTGAGTTTTAAAAACGAGTTTGTATATAACTTAATTAAGCTTGAATGTGAATTAAATTTTAATCTAGCTACTACTCGAGTTCGAGCTCGACTCGACTCGATTAATAAATGAACCAAGTTTGAACACAAGTTTAATAGACTCGTTAAAACTCGAGCTCGAATTCGAACTCGTGTAAAAATAAACGAGCCGAACTTGAACACCATACTACTCGGCTCGACTGACTCCTTTGCACCCGTGGCCCCATGCCACCCAGCCGTGCACAGCTGCCTCCTTTGCATTCTTAAAGGCCATTCGCTGCCCACGGTGCAGTAGGTGACCGCAGGCTACTGCAGCATCCCTGACCGAGTCCCATGGCACTTGGCAGCACTGTCTGACACGCCTTCCAGCAGCCGATGCGTATCTCTTCGCTATCTCTCGAAGAATAAACGTCTCCTTCGCCGTAAAAAGTGTGAGCTTATGTTACGCAGACATTAGGGATGGGGGTAAAATCGGAAAGTGCAGCTCACATTTGGATGAATTAATATTGTTAGTGTACCGTAGGGCCGATAGTTAAATCTTTCGAAGAAATGGACCTATAAAATAACGTAAAAGATTACGGGACAAAAAAATAATTATTCACCCATCAAGAATGAGAGCGGGAGTTTATTTTCTCTAGTTTTAACTTACCCGTCGTTAGATCAATTAATGGTCGGGCATGTCCTCAGATGTTCTGTGTCGGTTCATGCCATGCAATCCGTCTTCTTGGGAAGGATGCCACTCCTCTGTTTCAGTTCAATCGGACATCACTCGGATCGACATTCTGCAGGTTCTTGCGACCGATTACACAGCTCAACACTGTCGCGACGCGATTAGCTAGCTACACGTTTAGGTCCATTAATCTAGATCATCGAAATTTTCTTATTTTTTTCTAAGATCATCTGGATTTGGGCCCACGAAGTGCAATTTGGGCCCAAGGACCAAATTTAGTACCCATTGGACATTTTTGGCCCAAGAAATACTGTTTCCGGAGAGACCAACAGAAATAGTTCAGGTGATTCCACCAAAGGGCGCAAACCTGCAGCCTAGTAGCGTACACCCGTAAGTTAGACTTGCTCATCTCTAGTCAGGAGATCCTGCCCTCTTGCAAATGCTTAACATGTGTCCGAGCGGAGCTCGTCGGGTTCTAGTTTGGCTCGTCGGGCTCTTTGTTTATTTAAACAAGTCGAGATCAAATTCAAGCTTGAATCGAGTTGGTCGGACGGAGCTTAAGTTCAAACCCGATCTGAGCTCGTTTATGAAACTAGAAATCCCCTAAGGTTGACTTTGGGATCATTTACGAAACACTAATCAAATTCAAACTCAAATTAAATCCTATTTCAACCTATTCAATAAATTTTAACAATATCATATAACTAAAATTTATTTATGATTTTAATAAATATCTAATCTAAATGAAGTTGACTAGAATCTACTCGAACTTTTGGCTCATTAATAAATTAAAATTATTTTATTCAAACACGTTCGTCCAATGTAATAAATAAGTCGGGATAGATCTCTTTTTTTTCCGTCGTAACTTTAGTTACTTATCGATGAGAGCGAATCCCCTTAAGAGATCTCTTGACAGATCACCCTCAATCGCTTTATATAAATGAAGATGTACAGTACATTAAATCACAATTAAGTGAGGATACGAGGAGTATTAAGTCATCTTTGCATTCTCATTTATGTAAGGAGACCGAAGGTATCCCCTTAAGAGACCTCCCGAGAAATCCGCTCTCCTTGTCAAGTGTATCTATTTGTTTGCACTTGAAGTTCCGTTGTTCGTCATCATTTCCACACCGCTTAACAAGCCCAACTTAACCTAGGGTCATTAATGGCATGGAAAGCGGGGTCGGGGGTTGGGAGTGGGGTGGGTTGGTTGGGTCCAAATTGACTCAGGTCAACCAAGGTTGGAACCCCAGTTGGAACTTGAGTCGGCTGGAGTCAGCATAAAAAATAATAAAATAATGATTTAAAAACATCTATCGAATTGAGATCTTGGGGTTGAAATTGGGTCGTTTGACCCAAAAGTCGACCGGGTCGAGACCCGGATCCCCATCCGATATTCCATGATTAATGGCACGTCTGGAGTCACATTATTTAAGAGATAAATCTGATTTATTTCCCAAATAATCCTGTACCAAACAGCTCCAATAAAAGTCTTATCTCAGCCATGCTTATCGGATCGGATTTCTATTCAATCCATCTGCTCCAGGCTCCCGCACCCAATCACCCAATCCGACAAAGAAGTTGTGGGGACACCCGTTCCCCGCCAGACAGATCTGCGGTGATGGTGACCGTTTTTTCAAGTCTTAATATTTTATAATAGATTTTTTTTAAAAAAATGTATAACAAATACGAATTTCAACTCCGTGTTGCAAATTGTACAGTGAACGTACTGTTCGAATTGCCAGGCTAAAGTCATATTACAAGGTCTTCTAAAATCGAGTCAAACCAGTATTAAAACCGATCGGATCAAAATTTTAATAAAAATACTATTATATCATTAATTTAAAAAATATTTATACAGTCTTATAAATCGAATCGAATCTAATGCAATTCGATTTAGAAGCTCAGTTCGGTAATATTTTATTCCTCGAATACAAATCGAATTTAATGCACTCCGGAACCCTCGCCGGCGGTTCTCCGTCCGGCGGCCCTCACCGGCGGCGTCCCCGTCCGGCGGCCCCCTTCGGCAAATCCCTTGCCGGGGTTTTCCCCCTGTCCGGCGGCCCTCGCCGGCAGCGGTCTCCTCCTGTCCAGCGGCCCCCTTCGGCTAATCCCTCGCCGGCGGCTTCCCCCTGTCCGGCGGCCCCTTCGGCTACCGTGCAGGCGAACCCACCATGTCCGGCGGCACCCCGTTCGGCGATCCCCTTCGGCATCACCCTCGCCGGCGGTTCCTTGTCCGGCAGCCCTCACCGGCGGCGTCCCCATCCGGCGCCCCCCCCCCTTCGGCAAACCCGCGCCGGAGGTTTCACCTGTTCGGCGGGCCCGTCGGCAACCCCTCGCCGGCAAATTTCCCCGTCAGGCGGCACCCCCGTCCAGCGGCCTTCGTCTGGCGGCTCCCTCACCGGCGACTCCCCTTTCGGCGGACCCGACAGAAGGAGGATCAGGGGTTGTCCGGCAGCCTCCGGCGGCCTCTTCGGTAAACGCTTGACAGTAGCATCCGGCACTTGAAGACTCTCCTCTTGCACTTTTGTTGAGTAATTTCAACAAAGTCGTTTTGAGGTCGTGTTAGATTTGGGAGGGAGGGAGGATCCCTCCCACTCTCCCTTTTCCAACACTTTGCCTAAAATTTCTTTTAGGCATTTTGTACACTTTTGTTGTGTTGGATCTGTGGAGATCGACTTACTTAAGTTTGTTCCGTTTTTTTTCTGCGTCGGTGTTGTATGTAGTCCAAAGGCCGGGTTATGACTCAAACTTTATCATCTTTAGAGTTTTAGACGCTAAGTCTCTCCCGAGACCGTGGGTTTGGGCTTTCTCCACTCCCGTTAGTGATCTTCCGGTCTCGTTACAGTTTTCAAACTCCCTTGAAGGAGTTCTTTCTTGTACCACCCGACCACGATTGCACCTGCGTGTGCTGGTCATCTCGTGGTGGTACAGTCTCTCCTTGGAAATTTCCTTTTTCAAGATCACTTTCTTGATGACTCGATCTAGTGTCTTTGTTGGTTTATCTTTATCTCTGTACAAACTATGTATGCTCTTTAGTCTTTTTAATGAATATGGTCCTGTTTTCTTCCAAAAAAAAAAGAATACAAAAGAATACAAAAGTCTAAAGTAAAATAAATTGAACGGTGCCCACCGCCGGCTGTCGGTCGGCTACCGGGTGGGCCCCGAAACAACCGATCGCGGCCTGCCCGCCCCTTCCGCGTGACGACGGCGACGGCGGCGGCCGCTTCTTCTTCTTCTTCTTCTTCTTCTTCTTCTTCTTCTGTTACGGGGAGATACTTCCAAATCCGGCCAGCGAATCTGACGTAGCTGCCGTTTGCTTTTGATCAAGAGATTTTAGACCAGAAAAATTCTTGACTTGGTCCACGTTCTTTGCCAGCTGATTTTTCGAGTGTTGATGTAGACGTAAACCCGATAACAATTGACGTTTTTATTTATTAAAAATATATTGTGGAAGAATCTGGAGGGAATCTGAAAACGTCCTGATGTCCTTGCTAGGGTGATTTGAATCTGACAATGGTTTAGTCATATTTGAAAAGATGTGATAACCAGAAAGAGGGGAGTCTTTTTTTTTTTTTTTGATTCACGTGGCTCAGTGGCCAGAGAGCCCGCAGGTGCCGCGGGAGGCGAGGGTTCGACCCCGTCGAACCCATCAAGTCGTCCCCCCAAGGGGACGCCCGGCTGACGCCGCCGAGAGGCGAAGAGGGGAGTCATGTATGGCCAAAAAAAGAGTGGAGGGGGGGGGACTGTTGGATTAAGAAAAAAGAACTTCTCATACTTTTTTAAGAACAAAACTCTTTAAAAATAGAATTTAATAGGTAATTTCTATAACTATTTGCTGAAGAATTAAGTCTCGTTTGGTACGGAGATAATCAAGAATGGACCTGATTTATCCCTGATACTCTGTTTAGTAAACAAATAATTTTTATGTGATCTTGATTTTACTTAATTCAGGTTATCCTTAAAAATGAGGATAAGAAGAGTAAACTTAAGTCATCTCACATATATATATATATATATATATTTGATGGGATGAGTCGACTCGCGCTCGACTGGGGCTCTCGTGCAATTAACAAGGACTCTCGCATTATTGGGGCTCCGGCGCTTCAGGCAGCAGCGGAATGCGGTGGCTCCCTCTCCCTCCGACGGGCCGGCAGAGGCAGCAAACCAGGCGATGCAAATGCGGCGGATCCCTTTCCGACAGCACCGGGCGGTTCCGGGTCTCCAACGGCACCAGTCGGCTGAGGCAACACCAGGTGGCGGTGAACACGGCGGATCCCTCTCCGACATTATCTGGCAGTTCCAGTGGCAGCTTCGGCGGCTCCAAGCAATGGTGAACGCACCAGCTTAATTTGGCGGCTCCAGCAGAGGTGAGGGCTTAAATCGACTTACTCATCCTTTTTTCCTTTCTTTGTATAGATATGCCACGTTCTCGTAGATTTCTACTCCTGCTCTGTCTTGTTAATCGACCAGATGAGCTCCACGGGATGGGCACAACCGACGGCCAAAGACGGGCAAGGTAGGCGGCGCGGCGTCACAGCAGAGCAGCCGCGGGGCTGGGCACTTTTGTCACGACCCGGATTTTTAATATGCACAGCGGAAGATAATCCGGCGACGTAACGGGAAAGGATATCGGTCTGGAACCAAATAAGACCAAAAATCATAATCTAATTAAATAATTCCATACTTCACAACATAATATCACCATAAACAAACACCTATCTAGACAAATTAAATACCGACATTGAATGAGAAATTCACTACCTCCTCGAATTCCAAAATACCACTACGCTGTCGCCGCGCACTCATCCCGAAAATATTAACAACGGAAGGGGTGAGTCACAATGACACGATGGGACTTACACCCGAACTACCCCTTTATAATAACAATTCTAGTGGTATTCTATACATATTAAGCCTAAAAATCAGATTTAATACATAGGATTAAGCTAATTATATATCTTTAATTAATTGATTAAAGAATCAATCAACTACCCTCACATGATAACTATACTCTAAATGCATTAGACCAACATAACCTACACATTAAACCACTCTAGGTATGCCCAGAACACATAGACCTGACATAAAACCAATGACACATCTATAACATACCATCTATGCCAACATACACAACTACACACCTGTCTGAGTAAATACCATGCTCCATCTGATAAAATGTAGTCACATCACAAAACTAGCACCAGATTTACCATATAGTAGAAAGTAACATATAGTAACTAAATCCATAGTACACTGAGCGAGTACTTAGGATGAACCGCGTATCCGGGATCGAAGGATGCCATTCAACCTAACCTCCCGCCGCCCACGGCCACTAATTTAATGCAGGTAGGTACATTTCCATCACAATGCGGCTGCGCACTAACCACATTCCACACCATGCAAGCATATAAATAACTCGGACGATAAACATGAACATTTAATTGGCAATCAAACATGAAATACGTAGATGAACACGTGGTTACATGCATCACATATTTGCATACCACAACACAATCTAACACAAACTAATGCATATACATGGAATCATGCAATTTACAACCTAAACACATTAATCACATGCTTAAACAGAACTATCTATCACATAAAAGAAAAATAAACTAAACTCTACCAACATTATGCCTAAACCTTACATCGGCTTTTTATCAAATCATGATATACATTAAAGGTTCATCGCGATGCAAGCAATGCTAAACTAGCTAAACTAAACATGTACAACCTATCATGATGTCTATCATACATGAATAACCGAATTAATCTAAGCATGCACAATCTAGACAAATTAATCTAACTCTAACTAAACATGCTAATAAAACCAAAACGGCCATTAACTACAATATTCTAATCCTGGTGATCTAAACATGATTGTTATGATTTAATCGAAAATATTAGAGTGCTAAGAATAGCCGAGACGCCTACCTCGACGGCGACGACGAATGGCGCAAGGAATCGATCCGGGTGAAGAATATACTCGTCGTGGTCATGACGACGACGAAAGACGGAATCAATTGGCGGTTATCCACGACGACAGAAGTTAATTTAAAAAGATAAATAGAATAACAAGAAATAGAGAATAAGGTCATCGGATAGGGAGAGAGAGAGAGATATGAGAGAAAAACGGGAGGGAGAGTGGGAGAGAGAAGAGAGAGGCCGGGGGGGGGGGGGCGGGGGGTGGGGCACCGGGGGGGGCGCACGGGCGCACGCGCGGCGTACGCGCGGGGAGGCCGGGCGGTGGTCGCGATCGCGGGAGGGCGGCCGGAGGAGGGATGCCGGCGGCGTCGCGGGCGGCGGTGAGCGGCGACCGGCGGAGGTGGTGGCGGGGCTAGGCGCGCACGGCCGCGGCGGTGACGGGCGCGAGCGGGGGTGGCGGCGGCGGCGGCGCTACGCGCGCTCGCGCGGAAGAAGGCAACACCGGGGGGCTCGGGCGATGGCGGCGGCGGCGGCGCGGTTGCTCGCGGCGGACGGCGACGGCGGAGGTTGCGGGTGGGGCGGCGCCGCGGGCGGCGGCGTCGCGCGGAGGCGGGCGGAGGGTGCGGGGGTGGCGAGGAAGGCGGCGATGGCGCGGGGAGGGTTGGCCGGCGGCGTCGACGACGGCGGAGGTGGGCGCGTCGCGGGAGGGCGGCGGAGGAGGACGCCGGCGGCGTCGCGGGTGGCCGGGTGGCGCCGGCGGCGGCGGTTCGCGCGTGGCCCGAGTGGCGGCGACGGCGGCGGGCGGTGGCCTGGAGGGTGGCGGACACGCGCGGCGGCGGCGAGGCAGGCGGCGGTGGCGATGCGCACGGGCGCGTGGGGAGGTGGCTGCGCGGGGTGGCCGGGCGTGGCCGAGACGGCGGCGGGCTCGCGCGGGGGGTGGCGTCGGCTGGTGCGCGCGGGCGGCGCCGGCGCGCGGGCGACGGAGCGCCGGAGGGTGGCGCAGGGCGACATCGCGCCGGGGGGGGTGGGTGGCAGCGGCGTCGAGCGGGAGGCCGGCGGCGGCGGTGACAAGTCGCGCAGGCGCGAGGGAGATCGAGAGAGATGGCTCCGGTAGGGCAATCGGGAGGAGAGAAAAGAGAAGGAGGGGAAAGTGGTAACGGAAAGAAAGAAAAACGGGAAGGGATAGAAGGAGAGAGAATAGCACTCAATAAAATATATTTAATCACATAATAATTATAATAACTATTTTTAATTAAAATAAATACCCTAACTATTACAATCTACCCTCCTAACAAAAATTTTCGTCCTCGAAAATTCAACCAAACTCACCGAACAATTACATTCTTCAATCAATCTGACTATTCACTCTTCTATCTAATCTACTCCCCATCTATAACATTCTAATCTATCTAATATCAATCTTCAATACTATCTAAGATTCTCAATCTAATAGATAATCTAATTATCTACATAACATCTATGTCATCCAACCAAATAACCTCTCAGCTTTAACTCTAATGATCCTTAATCCAAATTATCAATATACCAAATCTAAAAAAATTTGTAGACCATTATGATATGGATCAAATATCCTTCACAAAAATATTCAATAATCCAATAGTCCCTACATGATACGAACTTAATAATCATGTCTAAGTTTGATAAACTTCATCATCTATCTAAAATTTCAAACATACTGAATCTGAAAATTTAACATCATAACATACCAAATGCCATCAATGAATCAATATAATCATCTAATTGATGACCTAATCATAATCTAAATATCAAATTTAATTGATCAATATCTTATCTAAAGATCATCACTCCGAATGACTTGATTCAAAACTCTCAATGTAGGATTATAGGTATTGATCTTAACCACAAATAAAGATAGAAAATTCTTTAACTATTTCTCTATCTAAAGGCCATGTCTAATAAATTTCAGTCTATCTAATTCTTCTACTCTAACTAATAACAATTCAAAATTCAATCCATCAAATATGCAAAGTCTACTCCTAGCTAAATTTATAAATCACAATTTGAAGAGAGGATGAGCCATCAAACGGATAAGACAAATTCAGATCCGATAGAAAGAATAATACTAGAGTTCTAAATCGATAGATAATGGAGGATAATCTGGATGATATGGTCATGATCTAAATCGAATTGCCTAAGAGAATGATAGCCTGTCTAGATAATGGACTAACCTCTAAGATTAATATCTAATCGTCTAAACATCTCATCTTCAATATCAAAAGATTACAACCTTATGATAATATCTAAGAAATCTAATCCAAAATTCATATAAGTAATTCATTCTCTAAATCTAATATCTTCTCACTTTTCTCATACAAAGGTACAACAGTTTCATTCAATTCAAAATAATTTAATATTAATGACAGGTTTCCATTCAATCTCATAGCAAAGCTTCACAAAATAATGATGCCTTAAGATGAAATATATCTCAACATTATTGTAATCCACTTATCCAATCATTGTAATTATTCTTAACCTTTATATCCTTCATATACATATGATCTCAAATATAATCAACTCATAACATCTATATGATGTAAGTTCACAACATGATCAAATCTCTAACTTCCAACAAAATAATCCTAATGAGTCAGTCAACTACCCCTAACATTATTAAAATCACTTAAACAATAATCATCCTCTTATTATCATTTTCATTCAAACTTTAATCAATCACGTTATCTCTATGTCTAAAGTGCTTGCTATCAAATCATCATCCAAGAAATTTTATCTCTAAATTCCATCATATGAATAATATCTAATTGTAATCACATATAATTAGCAAATGATTCTCATTCTCAATGAGTTCTTAAGTCTTCTATTCTCTCTCATACTTTTCAAATATATATGAATCTCTACCTCTCTTGCAAGATATGTTCTCATTTCTTCCTTAAAATAAATTTCTAATTTCATATTCTAATCATTTCCAAATAACTAGAAAGATTCAAATCTTATCTCATTCCAATCTAAAAGATCACGTCTAATGAACTAAAGTTCAAACTCCACATATGCTCAACCTATGCTTAGACATAACATATAACTAAAATCATCCACAATCAAGATTTGACTAAATTGACTAGACAAGATATGGAGAGATAATATAAGTTCAAAATTGGATAATAAAGATCAAAAGATTATGATCGGGGAGAGTATATTAATACAATCAAATAGTAGATAGCACCTTACTATAATACAACTCACACTAACTCTAATTCTCAAACTCATAATATAACAACTAAATATCTCTCCTCAAAACTTTCACTCGATTTACATTCCATCCTTGATAGCAAAAAAAAAATATCACTTATACAAAACATGCTAAAATTATCTTAATTCTTACTCTGAAATTTCATATTCATAATCTCATTCTTATATCCCATTCCTTTTCATTTAAAACCATATACTCAAATAATAATTCATTCATCATTTCATTTCATGTCTAGGATAGGCACAATGTCAAATTCTAACTAACCTATCTCATCCTATCCTTATACCACCCTTAAGTATCCTTCCAATCATCTCATAATTAAATCAGATTTAATCTAAAAAATGAATCATTCTAATCAGTTCACATATGTCACTCAACTAAATCCTTCAAAAGATTCACCAATCTATCTAAATTACTAAAAGTACTAAATCTGAAATTTTCCTGCTCAAACCATAAACCAACATGACAACGATTAACCATCACCTATCAATCATTTGATAATCCAATGTGTATATCTTGATGATGTCTTAAGATTAGTGAAAATAATTCTTCATCAAACAAATCCACAATATTCACTCAATCTGGAAATGGGTCATTGCATTTTCAATTATTCAATCCAATCTCTAATCACCCAATCACTATCTAATATTAACATCCAACAAAACTAAAGTGATAGTCTTATCCTATAAACATAAATCCAAACTCCAAGACCCACTAAATCAGAAATTTAAATCATCATAAAACGATACCTGTAAATATCCAATGTAGAACTCTAATAATCTGATATCAAATTTCCATGTCATTCATTCTTATAGTCAACATAAATTATTCTATCTGCCTAAGATCATTTTCTTCCAAATATCAATTCCATCTAATCCAAACCGATATCATAAACCCGGGCATGTCAATATAGACATTCAGGCCGAGTTAATGCTCTGATACCAAGCTGTCACGACCCGGATTTTTAATATGCACAGCGGAAGATAATCCGGCGACGTAACGGGAAAGGATATCGGTCTGGAACCAAATAAGACCAAAAATCATAATCCAATTAAATAATTCCATACTTCACAACATAATATCACCATAAACAAACACCTATCTAGACAAATTAAATACCGACATTGAATGAGAAATCCACTACCTCCTCGAATTCCAAAATACCACTACGCTTCTGCTGCGCTAAACCTGCACTCCTGAAAATATTAACAACGGAAGGGGTGAGTCACAACAGACACAGTAGGACTTACACCCGAACTACCCCTTTATAATAACAATTCTAGTGGTATTCTATACATATTAAGCCTAAAAATCAGATTTAATACATAGGATTAAGCTAATTATATATCTTTAATTAATTGATTAAAGAATCAATCAACTACCCTCACATGATAACTATACTCTAAATGCATTAGACCAACATAACCTACCACATTAAACCACTCTAGGTATGCCCGAACACATAGACACGACATAAAACCAATGACACATCTATAACATACCATCTATGCCAACATACACAACTACACACACATGCGAGTAAATACCATGCTCCATCGATAAAAATGTAGTCACATCACAAAACTAGCACCCAGATTTACCATATAGTAGGAAGTAACATATAGTAACTAAATCCCATAGTACCCCTAGGCAAGGGAGTACTTAGGATGAGCAACGCGGTATACGGGATCGAAGGATGCAACCGTTCAACTAACCTCCGACGCCCACGGGCCACTAATTTAGTACGGTGAAGTACATTTCCATCACAATGCGGCTCCACCGCACTAACCACATTCCACACCATGCAAGCATATAAATAACTCGAGGGATAAATAAACACATGAACATTTTAATTGGCAATCAAACATGAAATACATAGATGAACACCCATGGTTCTATGCACCACATATTTGCATACCACACCACAATCTAACACAAACTAATGCATATAAATGGGATCATGCAATTTACAACCTAAACACATTAATCACATGCTTAAACAGAACTATCTATCACATAAAAGAAAAATAAACTAAACTCTACCAACATTATGCCTAAACCTTACATCGGTTTTTATCAAATCATGATATACATTAAAGGTTCATCGCGATGCAAGCAATGCTAAACTAGCTAAACTAAACATGTACAACCTATCATGATGTCTATCATACATGAATAACCGAATTAATCTAAGCATGCACAATCTAGACAAATTAATCTAACTCTAACTAAACATGCTAATAAAACCAAAACAGCCCATTAACTACAATATTCTAATCCTGGTGATCTAAACATGATTGTTATGATTTAATCAAAATATTAGAGTGCTAAGAATAGCCGAGACGCCTACCTCAACGGCGACGACGAATGGCGCAAGGAATCGATCCGGGTGAAGAATATACCGTCGTGGTCATGACGACGACGAAAGACGGAATCAATTGGCAGTTATCCTGACAGCAAGTTAATTTAAAGAGATAAATAGAATAACAAGAAATAGAGAATAAGGTCATCGGATAGGAGAGAGAGAGCGATATGAGAGAGAAACAGGAGGGAGAGTGGGAGAGAGAAGAGAGAGGCCGCGGAGGGGGGGGTCGCGGGTTGGCGCACCGGGGGGGCGCACGGGCGCACGCGCGGCGTACGCGCGGGGAGGCTGGGCGGTGGTCGCGGTCGCGGGAGGGCGGCCGGAGGAGGATGCCGGCGGCGTCGCGGGCGGCGGTGAGCGGCGGCGGCGGAGGCGGTGGCGGGGCTAGGCGCGCACGGCCGCGGCGGGGTGACAGGGCGCGAGCGGGGGGCGGCGGCGGCGGCGCTACGCGCGCTAGCGCGGAAGAAGGCAACACCGGGGGCTCGGGCGATGGCGGCGGCGGCGCTGCGGTTGCTCGCGGCGGACGGCGACGGCGGAGGTTGCGAGGTGGGGGGCGGCGCCGCGGGCGGCGGCGTCGCGCGGAGCGGGCGGAGGGTGCGGGGGTGGCGGAAGGCGGCGATGGCGCGAGGGGGAGGGTTGGCCGGCGGCGTCGGCGGCGGAGGTGGCTGTCGCGGGAGGGCGGCCGGAGGAGGACGCCGGCGGCGTCGTAGGTGGCCGGGTGGCGCCGGCGACGGCGGTTCGCGTGGCCCAGGTGGCGGCGGCGGCGGCGGGCGGCGGCCGGAGGGTGGCGGACACGCGCGGCGGCGAGGGCGGCGGTGGCGATGCGCACAGGCGCGTGGGGAGGTGGCTGCGCGGGGTGGCCGGGCGTGGCCGAGACGGCGGCGGGCTCGCGCGGGGGTGGCGTCGGCTGGTGCGCGCGGGGCGGCGCCGGCGGGGCGGAGCGCCGGAGGGTGGCGCAGGGCGACATCGCGCCGGGGGGGGTGGGTGGCAGCGGCGTCGAGCGGGAGGCCGGCGGCGGCGGTGACAAGTCGCGCAGGCGCGAGGGAGATCGAGAGAGACGGCTCCGGTAGGGCAATCGGGAGGAGAGAAAATAGAAGGAGGTGAAAGTGGTAACGGAAAGAAAGAAAAACGGGAAGGGATAGAAGGAGAGAGAATAGCACTCAATAAAATATATTTAATCACATAATAATTATAATAACTATTTTTAATTAAAATAAATACCCTAACTATTACAACTTTGGTGGGGCTGGTGGGGCCAGGTTCGGGCGTTGTTGACGTGGGTGCAGCATCACACGGCAGCAGTCGGCGGCAGCGTCCGCGCGGTGTCTCTCGCAGCAGGGAGAGGAGGATGGAGAGAGCGATAGAGGGCGGAGAGGAAGGAGGAGAGAAAGAAAAATATAAGAAAATAGAAAAGGAAGAAGAAACCGATGGGAGGGAAGAGAGAGGGAGCGATGAGGGTCTATGTCAGAAGAGAAAAGAAAAATAGTAAAATTTGAACAGAGTCAAGTGATATTAAGCCGATTAAGGAGAATTTTAAATTTTTATCATATGACTATGTAAATTTGTTAAGAAAATCTCCATGAGTATGTTATGAAAAATAAAATAAGATAATATAAAAAATAATATTAAAAATATAAAATTATAAAATTATCCTTGAATTTATTTTTAACGTACCCAACATGGGATAAGGTTATCTCCTAAACTTATCTTAACTCAAACCAAACATAACAGAGATAGGGTTAACCACGAGGATTAATTTATCTCTATCTCCGTCAATTTTATCCCAACATCAAACGACGCCTTGAGGTGCAGGCGGTGTACAAAGAATATTCGAAGGCACAATCCATCGGCCTCCGCACTCCACTCTTGCCGATAAATTTGGCCCCTTGGAAATTAAAGTCAGCGTACACGTACATCCAGAACCGACCACGACGGATACCTGATGAATCTTTAGAGTTCGAATATCTCAATTTTCGGATGAAAAAGTATTCTTAGTCTTCAATGAAAAAAGATCATGATCTCAACCACTTAAATTATAGTTAATGAGTTAGTAAGACATTGGTAATAGTTCATTTCTGTTGGTAACGAGTTAATAAATCAGTAAATTGTTCCTGAACCGTTACCAACATCTTATAAACTCACTACCAAAATTAATACAATTCGCTACCGATGAGTAGTGAGTTAGTATGACGTCGATAGTAATTCAGTTTGTTTCGGTAGCGGTTCATCGAATTTGTTATTTGAACCATCACTTAAGTGATCTGAGACTGTGACCAATTTTCATTGAGTACCGAAGATACTCTCTCCACCCTAGAACTAAAGTGATCTTTTCTTAGGTGTCCAGCCAAGAGAATTCACGCTCTGAGTTTAGATACCACCACTAGCAGCGGCTGGGGGTTGTTCCGTACGTATTCCTCCTTTGATTTAATTAATTTTTTTTCCAACATGAAATTGAATGAAATTGGACCTAACCCGAGCGGATTATGATAGGTTCGGCTCGGTTCCTCAGTTCAGCATAAATTAAAGTAAAATATAATTGAATCAAGCTAGGATAATTAATTAAGAATAAATTTTATTTTAAGAGATATCATATTTTTATATTACTTAACATTAATCTATAATAATATGCATTTAAAATTAATATAATATAAAAATAAATTATTTTAAATTCAATCAACCGAATTTTCTATTGGGTTCGGTTCAGCTAAAAAAATTTAATATTGCACTAAGGTCACATTTTATTTTATTTAACAGAATATCTAAGGTATTAATTTTATTTTTAATTTATCTGTTAAAGAACAAAATTCTAACTATTCATTTTTAAAAATAAAAAATGATAATGAGCCACTAAAAACGAAACAGTCTAAATAGCTATTATATTCAATATTTTTTTCAAAAAATATTAATATTTTGACCGGCTCATGGGATAAAATCAGTTATGACAAACAAAACAAACGGCGCTGCAAAAGCTGTTGTGGAAGCTATCCTCGGCCTGGCCCCGTGCCGTGGGGGCGCCGATGAAGACATTAACCATTGTCGTTGTTTGCTGAAGGACTCAAATATCCATCTTCTGTTTTATCTCTAGACAGTGTAATCAGCCGGGCCCACTTCCTTGCTAAATGGGCTATGGATTTCAGTCCAGGTTGTCATCCTGCTAATTTTCCTGCTGCGGTTATACCGCATTTGTGTAATGACATTTCCGGTATTTAATCTACTATGTGATTTCCAGTCAAAAAAAAAAACGGTTTCAAACTAGTCCTTTCGATTTCCTAGAAAGGCAAAAAAAAAAGAAAAGAAAAAAAGAAAAGAAAAGCCATGCAATCATTACGAGCTAGGTACGCGGGCGCGATGGTACCGGAGCTGCCTTGGCAAGGAGAATGCCAGCTACCACGCTCTCCGTCCGGCGGACCCAGCAGGCGGTATTTCGGTGGCAGATGCTTCTAGATGCAGATAATATAGACATTGCACCTCCATTACCAGCTTCCCGGAGCTGTTCCCTGTTGATGTTTGATTATATTAACCGAAGACTCGTGGACCTGCACGTAAGAAGGGCTCGGACTACGTTTACTTTTACCTTTATTTTTTTTCTTCCAGGGTATACTTTCATGTCATCTGCTGCCGCCCCTGACTCTCTCTCTCTCTCTATCTCTCAATCTAATCTAATATATAAAAGTAGAGAGCGGAGGGCTTAAGTGCCTATTTGAGATTTCACCGGTCCTGAACGGAGTGAATACGATGTTTTCGTATTCATTCTATTTAGTTAGTCGGATGATTTGTATTTGATTTGAATCGGATATAAATACGAATCGGATATTATAAGTCCGATAAATTTCGGATTCGAAACAGGTAGAGATAATGTCCGTTTCAAAATATTAATAAAATATTATTCAATTATTATATTTAATAATATACAAAAACATAAAAATAAAGTATAGAATATAAAATGTATCATATATTTATCAACATTAACTTAGCATACTAATATATAATAAAAAATAGTTAATCATATTTGTAAATATAATAATTTTAAATATATAATTTTATTTATTATGTATATATTATCAAAAATCGATTCGAAACAGATCTTAAACAGAGTGGAGTAACTATTTTCGTGTCCGTTCTAATTAATATTTGGATAATATCCGTATCCGAATATCCGCTCTAACGAATATTTTAAATCAGATATTAACAACCTAAACGAATATGTATTCGGAGTGAATCTAAATTTTATCTGCATTCATTTACAATTTTATCTTCAATTTTTTCATAAAAATAAATTAAATATATTATATATGATTTAATGATTCGTTAAATTATATATTTAGTAAAATTTGGTGAGTAAATTGAAAATAAAAGCCGGCCGAGGGTGGCTCGGCTGGCAACACCCGGCGCCCGGGGGGGCGCCGGGCTGGGTTCGCTTCCCGGCAGCTGACGCCGGGCGCTCCCATGGCGGGGGCGACCTGTGGGATCGAGCGCGGGCTCGATCCTCGCCTGCGTGCGACGCAGCACGCGTCCTGGCCTCTGCGCCACGTGACCAAAAAAAAAAAAAGTAAATTGAAAATAAAATCTGAAGTGGGCACCTAAAATCCCCACCCTCGTAAAAGTAAAGATAAGGGTCCTTCGCCAGTTGGCCCTCTTTACGCACATTGTCCTCGTCCCATGCCGGGCTGGCAGAGTCCTCAGACCAGCTGCGAGCTCATCACTGCAGTCCTCACCCCCTCTCTCTCTCCCCCCCTCTCTCTCTCCCCCCCTCCCTCTAAAATTGCCCTCCGCCGCAGGCAAGTGTGCCTCCGAGCCTCAGAGAGAGTAGAATCCCCGGGTCTCCGTCCATGGGTTGGCGGCTCGCCTTCCTCTCCTCCCTGCTTCTGCTCGTCGTCCTGCTCGCCGCGCCGCCGGGGCGACTCGCCGCGCCGCCGGGCAAGGACGAGCAGAAGCCCCCACGGCGGTGGCCACCGAGGCATCTGGACACGGGGGGGCTAAGCCGGGGGAGCTTCCCGGCGGGGTTCGTCTTCGGGACGGCGGCGTCGGCCTACCAGGTGGAGGGCATGGCTCACAAGGGCGGCCGGGGACCCAGCATCTGGGACGTCTTCGTCAAGAAACCAGGTCGGTGATAAACCATGCATGATCCGAGGCTTTAATTATCTACTTCTATTTGCAAACAATACATATACATATATCTGTGTTCCCCTGTCTTTTCCCGAAATAATTAGCACTAAATTTCCCAGGACGACTCACAGAATTTCTTGATAGTTTCTTCTTTTTTTGTTAATGCAGTTTTATGTACCTAAGTCGGTACCCTCTGTTGCTGTTTTTTTTTATTTTGTTGAACAACTATTGCGGTTGTTGTTATCATTATTATGAACTGAGGATTATCGACGGGGTCGATCATGATACAGGGACCGTAGCCAACAACGGCACCGCCGATGTGTCGGTGGACGAGTACCACCACTACAAGGTTAGGGATCGGAAGGGCTGACTCGGTCGGCTCGGCTCGCCGAGTCATGTCCACCGGTTGCATTTTGTGATCTCCGAAGAGCTAGCATTTAATCGTCCCCTTGTCTCCCCGTCGGATTTTGCCGGAAGATGTCTCATCCGTTGCCTCTTCTCCGCGCAGGAGGATGTCGACGTCATGAAGAGGATGAACTTCGACGCCTACAGATTTTCCATCTCTTGGTCCCGGATTTTTCCGAGTATGTATAAAAGTATCTGCTTTTTTTGTTCTTGATTCACGTCGTTATCAAGATTTCTTTTTATACGGCCGGACATCTCCCAGCCCAACCGTAGTAAGGCATTTACTTCTACTCCATTTCTGCAATGGCGGAAGAAAATGCAGAAAAGTTACACGATCCTTCCCTTCTCAATATCCCCCCATCTTTATGAGCAAAATAATTATCGATGAATATGCCTCACGCACCTGTATCAATTTAGAGGGGGAAGGGAAGGTGAACTGGGCAGGAGTAGCGTACTACAACAGGTTGATCGATTACATGATAGAGAAAGGTATGCACTTGAATCACGGTGCTCCGATTCAAGCAAAATCTTCGAATTAAGTGGTCATCTTCTCAGCTCATCTTTCTGCTAATTTCCAGGTATCACCCCTACGCAAATCTTTATCACTACGATCTCCCCGATGCACTCGAGAAGGAATACGGGGGCCTGTTGAGCAAGAAAGTCGTGTAAGTAATTTGTATATATGTTTGACGACGTTTTGCTTCTGATCGTTCTAGCTTCCGCTCGGACCCTTCATCGATCGGCCGATGCATCTGCTGTTCTTCCTTTCTGTCAAGTGACGTGCAATCTCATGCCTTGCAGGAAGGCATTTGCGGACTATGCGGACTTCTGTTTCAAGACATTTGGGGATAGAGTGAAGAACTGGATGACGTTCAACGAGCCGAGAGTGGTTGCAGCGCTCGGATACGACAATGGCTTCTTCGCGCCCGGAAGGTGCTCCAGGGCGTTTGGGAACTGCACAGCAGGCAACTCCGCCACAGAACCATACATTGCTGCCCATCATCTGATCCTTTCGCATGCTGCGGCCGCGCAGAGATATCGACAGAAGTACCAAGTAAGGCGCGCATCAGCTGTTTGTCGAATTGTCTAGCGTTTGTCCTTGAAGGTGGTTCGGTTGTTTTTGTCCGCCTTTGCACGTCGCTGTCTGCTGACATTTAGAAGTAACTGCAACACAGTCGTCACCTTTCAGATAATCACAATCGAAACCTTGATTTCAGTGACTACGTAGGTACGTTTTAGATAATCACAATGCTTTACGGCTGCGTGTATATTTTCTGCCAGGCAACACAAAAAGGGAAGATCGGCATTCTCTTGGACTTCGTCTGGTACGAACCTCTGACCAATTCGAGTGACGACGAAGCTGCTGCTCAGAGGGCAAGAGACTTTCATATCGGATGGTAAAACGCCTGAAACCTCCCAACTGGATTAAGCGAAGAAAAGGGAACTAAAGATGGAATTACAGGTTTCTTCATCCTATCGTCTATGGGGAATATCCCAAGAACATGCAGCAGATTGTTGGAGAAAGGCTCCCAAAATTCAGCCCTGAGGAGGTCAAGATGGTGAAGGGCTCCGTAGACTTCGTCGGGGTTAACCAATACACAGCTTACTACATGTACGACCAGCATCAGCCGAAGCCGAAGGTCCTCGGATATCAGGTCGACTGGAATGCTGGATTTGCATGTAAGATCTGGTTTTTACTGTTTATATGCACCTGAGATGATAGATGCAATTTGTTTTCCTTAGAAACTCGCACTCATTTCTACTCTTCTCTCTGTTCTGCTCTTCCAACTGTGCAGTTGAGAGGAATGGCGTCCCGATTGGGCCTAGGGTAACTGCAAAAAACCCAGTCTTTGCATGTCTGATTTTGGTTAGAGATCAAGATATCATGATTGTATATTCTAAAATCTTTCTATAATATCACTACCACACTGCTCTTTTTTGCTTGTATGTCGCCTTGCTTACTGATCAACAAGAGAGAGTAGTAAAATTTTTCTCACCCCCCCCCCAAAAATCCGTAGGCACACTCATATTGGCTTTACATTGTGCCGTGGGGGATGTACAAAGCAGTCACCTACGTCAAAGAACATTACGGGAATCCCACCGTGATCCTATCTGAAAATGGTGAGCACTTAGTACCTGTTTAAGCTACTCAATCCACTCTTCATGTTCTTCCTCTCACGTCTACAATCGCTGATCAATCTCGAGAATAACCCTATAAGAAGGCCATTGAACTCCTTCAATCATGTTGCCGACTGCAGGCATGGACGATCCAGGCAACATTACGCTCCCCGCAGGGCTGCACGACACCACGAGGATCAATTACTACCGGAGCTACCTGATTGAGCTGAAGAAAGCAATCGACGACGGAGCCGATGTGATCGGCTACTTCGCGTGGTCCTTGCTCGACAACTTCGAGTGGAGATTGGGTTACACCTCCAGGTTCGGCCTGGTCTATGTGGACTTCAAAACCCTAAGGAGGTATCCGAAGATGTCGGCCTGGTGGTTCCGGGAGATGCTGAGCCGGAAGAAGCATTAAGATGGGCGTGTGCCCGGTTGCTCGCTCGTTGTCTGCTGTAATGCATGGGCTATATATAAATAAGGCGAATTTAACTGGAGACCCAGTTTACAAATATCAGTTTAGTGATAAGTCCAGAGACTGAAATGTTCTAATAAAAAACCCAATGTATGAAATTTTTATAACTTCCGCCCCAACTTGGATGACAAGTGTTAGATAGAGGATGAAAAAGTCGCTTATACCCTTGGTCCATCATTTGGATGGTTGTCCACCATTTGGACGGGGACTCTGGCTCTGCGCGGGCTCTCCGCAGCGGGGGGCGACGGGGTCTCCGGGGGGGGGGTTCTCGGGGGCGACGGGGACTCCGGAGCTGCGGGGGGCTCTCCGCAGCGGGGGGGTTCTCTCCGCAAAGTGGGGGGCGACGGGGGACTCCGGCGGGGGGGGGGGGGGGGGGGGGAGCGGGGGGGGCGACGGGGGACTCCACCGCGTGCTCAGCCGGGACGCCACCGCGAGGAAGCCACCGCGCGCTCAGCCGGGACGCCACCGCGAGGAAGCCGCCGCGATTTGAATGTTCGCCGTCCAGTAGGGTTTGCAAGAGAGAAGGCTCGGGCGGATCCTCTGTCGGGTGAGGGGTAGAAGGGGAAAAAAAAGAGAGAAGACGGTCACTTAACGGCGGACTCGACGGACAGGGCTTTACATTATAAATTTTTGGTTGATTGGGTTTATCACAAAGGATATTGGGTCAATGGGTTTTTGATTAAACTCATATTTATAATTGGGTCTGTAATTAATTTTCCCTATAAATAAAGGGTAGTGTGCAAAACTACCACTTGGCCAAGTTTGTCTCCGTTGAAACATGAAAGGAAGCTTCTGTTTGGTAATGTCTGTGCGAGGATTCTGGCATTTATTGGAGATTACTTGATTGATGAAATTGCATAAGCACTCCATAGGCGATCACAGGGACACCATAGAGACAACATTGAAGCCGAGTAGGGTGTGTGGTTGCCCGATAATTATCTATACATTTTCATGATAAAGTTTTATATTAAAAAAAACAAGGTGGGAGATATGAAAACATAAAGAGTGAGGATCATGTATGAATACACAAGGTGGGAGACCACACGGAGAGAGAAAAAAATCCCATCTTTTTTTGTCTAAGATGAAATTCTCAATAAAACATATTTGTAATAATTGTAAGTTGTTAAACATTTTTTAACAAAATTTGTTCGTAAAAACTTTTTTCTCCTAATCATTTCAATTTATTATGCTACCAAACACGCCATAAAGTAACACAATTCGAAGCGGAATAATAATTCATATCCATTGGAATAATTATTCAAGCAACTGTGGCAGCAGATCATTCGTTTGGTTATTAAGCCGGCACAAAATGCTAATGAGGTGTTTGGTTGCATGATAATTTTTTGTACACTTCCATGATAAAAAATTAAATTAAAATAAAAAGTGAACCAACTCATGACATAAAATTATCATGTTTGAAGGGATGTGATAACAAAAAATAGTAACTACTATTCATGACCAAACAAAGTGGGGGACCACAAGAAAAAAGAAAGAGGTGAGACCCTCCTTTTTTTGTTTAAGAAGAAAATCACTTTCAAAACATAAAATTGTTAAGGTTGTCAAACACCTCTTTTAACCATTTTTCTTATAATTTTTAAAAATAAAAATAAAATCTCCATTATCATGCAACCAAACACCCCATAAGCATCGACTTGGGCATTCGATCAGACAGGTGAAAGTGAAACAAAAAATTGGTATTTCTCGAAGCGGCTCTTTGGAGTGCAGGACCATAAACAGTCTCAATTGACAATGATATTTCAATATATTCTTTTCAAGTACCGGATGCCATCAATAGTTGTATTTTAAGACCAGTGTCCTCGTCGAGTTGAGTAGAATTACCGAGAAATCTAAACGATACAGAAAATGCCTTAAACCACGTGTTCATGGAACGACTCCCCTCAAACACCAACATAACGGTGGGACCGGATGGAACCCAAGAAATTATTCAATCTCCCAGAACTGTATACCACTATATCACATATGTAAGAAGAGGCCCGTGAACAAAATCATATTTGAAACAGCCGGAGCCAGAGTATGACACAAATAAGAGCAGGCCGGCGACAAAACCCAGAAGAGCCCTGCCTAGCCTCCAAAGCCCCGATTCCCCTAACAACGAGCACTGTGGAAACCCAATACAAAAAGAATGTGGTGAAACAAAAGAATTTACCCCCAAGCTGGATCGCTTCGGATAGAAATTAACTGCCCAGTCGCGTGTGATGTCTCTGGTCCAGTTGGTATGTATAGACCTCTAGTTATTAGAGTGTGACTCCCCTGATATTTCATCTACTTGCATGAAGTCGACTTCGATCGCCAGTCAGTAAGAAGTTTCGTCATCAATTCCCCAAATTTCTCTGCTCTCGGACCTGGCTTCACAATGTTGACGTCTTCCCAGATGGAACATCTATCCGTCCACCATCTTCCACTTCCAGAGCACCATCCACCAGGAACAACATGGCGAAGGTGGCGTCCTAGAAGCTTTTCATCAATGATATCAAGTACAGGATCATCTTTGCTGAACTGTCTTGCAAAAGGGGCTCCACTAGAAGCTACCTTCTCGTAGTCAGTCACATTCAGAAAGTGGGGCTCCATCTGTGGGGGCGTGTCCCACTCCATGTACCTCAGATCACTGTTCACGGTAGTGTTCTGAAAATCAGGAGAATTGCATACAACGGAGTGGAAATACCCTTCTTGAGGAATAACTGCATTGGAGAAGTATAATAGCAGCGTCCTAGGAAGATTATCCCAGCCTGTTATGCAGAATTCCAAAAAGCATCGACTTAGGACAACCCACGGAGAACCTGTTGATGCACAGCCAGTCGAAAAAAATGGTGAATGAGAAAGAAAATTGGTCAACAGCTTCAGCAGAGGCAGCAATCGTACACAAGCAATTGGATGGGAAAAACAATAGATACCTGTGAAGAACCTGAAAGATTGTGGTGTTTTCCTTCTTTCTCTGCCATAAAATATCTGACTTCTCCTTGCCAAATAAATCGCCGGATCGACAATAATAGGCTGGACTCTGTGGTACCTGCAAGAAAGTCAAGATGAATCACAGCCAGTAAACATGCCAGTAATACGAAACACCACTGCTACCGAGAAATGTTCCTACTCTTTCCAACCAAGATCACTAGTGTGATCAATAAAGTTGAGGTCCCTTGGAGCAGATGAGAAAACATGGAACAAGTCTGCAAAAAGAAGAGAGAATCAAACATTCGCTCCTACCATAAACACATATAAAATTTACAAAACTTAGAAGAACAATCTGCCATTAAAAAAACTTGAGAGAGAACTTCACAGTTCACCTTCGAACTGGTAAGAAAGTCTACAATCATCTAGAAAAATGAAGTTGTAGGATAGTATGCATCAAGCCACAACAGACCTACCAGAGCATGGTTGCACCCTGCTTACAAGCCTGGAGAGGGAAAAGCTAGGACAAAATTCCCTTCCCGGTTTCCCATCCCTTCTTCTCTGGCGCAGCAGTGTGAATCGAAGTATCGAACCAGTGAACCCAGCCACTTTGGTTTTCTAAACTGAACTGAAACACTAACTTTATGCTACAGTTTGGATTCAGCATTAAGTTGAATAGTCAAACTGCAAAAACAGTCAAACCAGTTTATGATGCTGGCCCACAAACAGTGGCCCGGTCCCAAGTCTCTCTACCCCCGCCCACTCTTTGAATCACGCAGCCATGGTCTCTCCCTATTCACTCAGTGGCAATAGAAATCAGAACAGACATGCATGAACAACACACCCAAGGACATTGAACTACAAGCACAATCATGAGGAACATGCACAGGCATGATGATGGTGAGGGTAAAGGCCATGAAGCACAACATTCCCTTTCCCAGTTTCCCACCCATTTTTCTCTGGTGCCACAGTGTGAGACTTCCTCCCCCATAGTTCCTATCAAACGATCTTACTGGACCCAAGCTGCCCCTCCCTCGGGATCAGTCCAAAATGGGCTTTTTTTTGTTCCTTCAAATGTTTTGAAGGTTCCCTATGATCTGCCAAGCCAGCCAATCTGATCCTGACCTGAAATACCTTGATGATTTGTTGACCGTACTATTAACCCAACAACATACATGGCAGAAAATCCATTCAGAGAAAGAATAAGAGAATCATCACCAAACTCAACTCAATGAAGCCTTAATTCTAAATTATTTTGCTTAACTATCTTCACTCCAAATGTTTTACGGAATAGCTGTTCAGAGAGATTTAATCCTTTAAACCAGAATGCATTACTCTCCATTTTTTATTTGAAGGTGACACAAGGGTCACAATCCATTGCATTACTCTCCAATTTAATCTAGATCTGCCCAATTACTTCCAGTTTTCTATCGGGAGTCTTCTTAGATTTATGCCAAATATGTGTCAAGTGTCAACCATTTGAATCTACCGTACATCAGTTTTCCTCAATTAACACTATACCTACATTTTCTCCAGTACATGTATTATGAATTTTATCGTTTGTAGCATGTCTATGCATCCACCTTAACATTCTCGTCTTGAGAGCACTTGCCCTTGAAGCATGCTTCCCTTTACCACAGCCTAAGACTTACTACCATAGAACACTAAAGGCAATGTAGGTGTATTTTATTATGATTATCAAAAGCATGTAGCTTCGTTTACTATCTACTAAGCCAATAAAAGACCTTATTGTCACACAAATAGTATAACAACAACATATACCATTTATGATTCGACTATCTAAAAGATCATAAGAAGCTAAGTTCACCCTCCTTACATTGCAAGAGGATGTTGCACATATATACTAGGACTACCATTTTATTCTTGGTTCATAATCACTTGCAGGGCATATCCTCCATTGCTTCTAAATGATAAAAAACACAATTCAAAGTTCTTAAACAAGTTGATCAACAATACAGAACAGTCTCCCAGGAGGAGGTTCTTGGAAAGGGGTATCAGTGAGCAAGAATGATGCCCAGATAAGGGAGGACTGATGCATCTGATAATTATGAATGGCTTCAAGTGGTGCATCAAGGAGGAAGATTGAATATGACCTGTCTCTCTAGGAATCAGATGGTCGAGTGGCCTTGGGCAAAGTGTTGGTGTTGCAAGGAGGCAGAGGCTCTCTGTGTAGGTTCACAGGTTTCATTGGAATAATGTGAAAAAGAAATCATGAAAAAAATATTTCTCTCCACTTCTCAAAAAATATAAAAGTGATAATAAAAGATAATCTCTATAATCCATCATTTGATAGCTTTTTAAGTTGAAAGAGAAGATAAGAAATGAATCTATCTCTTTCTTCTTTAAAAATTCAAGCTCAATCATTATACTAAAAGTCACAAGGGATAAGGTGTGCTTGGCTGGTGTTGTGTTGTTAGAGATTGTAACGATTAAGATCTCTACCATAATACCAATCAAACACACCCTAAGCATATAAGAATGCTCACGTGCCAGAGGTTTGGTGGTTTCAGCCATCGTACTAGGCCCAGCAGGTAGGTGAGGCTGATGGAGTTTTGCGATTTCTAAAAGGTGACCTGTAATCAAGAACAAGGCCACAATTCATAAAAAACAATAAACTAAAAGTACAAAACAAGGAATATCGAGCAGGAAAATAAGTACCTATATAACAAAATGGAAGAAAAGACTGAGAAGAGAAGTCTCCAAGGAGGATGGGAGCAAAAAGAGAAGAGTAGGAAGAAGCAGCCTTCTAGTCACAATCTTCATTTGTAAGCCTTTAAACATAATAGACACTCAAATATGGGAAGGCTTCCTACAGGTATTGCTTTGGAGTATCTGGATGACCAGAAACAAGAGAAAATTTGAAGGGTCTTCCCTACACCCAAGACTTATCATATTTAAGGTGCTCCAAATAATGCAAGATTGGGATGTCGCAAAGAGTTGGAACAATCCATCATTGTCAAGGCGACAAGGTGCCTAAGGCGTTAAAAGGGTGACAAATCCACTTAGGTGAAGGCGACCTCTTAGACATCGCCTAGGCAGTCAAAAAGGTAGCATTAGATGTTTAGATATATATACACATGCATATATACATATATACAAATATATATAATTGGATGTTAAAACTATATATTTATGTATACATACAAACATATATACATAAAGACGATTATATTTATATGTCACAAACTTACAACTGAATGTGTAAGTTTGTCTGCATACATGCATGATTTTTTTTTAATTATGTATGTGTTGATTTTTTTTGTGAAAGAACTAATCTTAAAAAGAGGAAAAAAGGATTAAGAGAGAACTTTATAATTTTTAAGTATACAATTTATATATTACAATTACAAATCTTAACTATATGTAATAGTATAAGTGAACCTGAAATATGTTTGCACTATCATTAAACTACCATTAAAGGGGTAGTGCACTTTGTGGGGGGTATAAGGGGGATAAAGTCCCCA
Organism: Cryptocoryne crispatula var. balansae; assembly: GCA_036172225.1. Lineage (NCBI taxonomy): Eukaryota > Viridiplantae > Streptophyta > Magnoliopsida > Alismatales > Araceae > Cryptocoryne > Cryptocoryne crispatula. The sequence continues at coordinate 5,106,515 of CM069935.1, forward strand.
GAAAAAAAAATCATGAATGAAACCTAGGGCCCCTAACTCAAGTGCCTTGGGCACCAAGGCAGATGCTTGGTCACCTTAGGCACCTTTTAGGCCCCTCCAAAGGCACCCTAACAAGGTGCCTCTTGAAAAAAACCTTGTTGCCTAGGCACCTAGGCGTGTGCCTTGACAACTATGGAACAACTTGAATCTCAACTTAGTCCTTGTCATGGGCACTTCAACCGTCTTGATTCTTACTTCATTTGATTTTCTTTTTCTCTGATGTAATCTCTTTTTGTGGGGATCTCTATGGCTTACTGGCCCCTGTTGGTCACTTTTTGTGATCATCTGCTCTTATCTTATCTTGCATGTGATATATTTTCTTGATAGATCATTTTGCTCCTTTAGCTGATATACTCTGAACTTTGCTTTCCAATGAATTGTTCGCACTTTTTCAAGTAGCCTTTGAAAAAAAAGAGAAGACTAAAAAACAAAATTTCTCCATCTATAAGCTTGGAAGGAATTATAAAATGTAGGATCAGGAAACAACCACATAGAAGCAACAAAAACCGAACATTGATGAAAAGATATATATTCCTCCAGTTGAAGAAGAACTGTGGAATTCTACTTCAAAATCCTTGAGTTCCTTTCCTTCATGTTTAGTGATGAAGAAGACCTAAAGTGCCTAGCCCAGGCATCTTGGTCACCTTTTGGGCTCTCCAAAAGGCACCCTAACAAGATGCCCCAAGAAAAGTGTCTGGCACTTAGCACCCATCTTGACAACTATATGGCATGTGGATCCATGGATGTTAGGTTCATAGACTCGATAAAGACTACGCCAACTTAAGTTGGTAGATCCTCTGGGGATCACCAAAGTTGAAGTTGACAATGCTAGCAGGGAGAAAGAAGGATGCAGCACTGTGGTTGTCATCATCTGCTTCAGATTGCTAAGTCCAAGGATCTCCAGATCAAGTGGAATCCTCCGATCGACTGGATCTGGATGCTGCGGCAGATGCTACGTTGTTGAGATGATGTCGAAGGACCTGCTGAAGTTAAAGGACGTGTTGTGAGAGTAGTAAAGCCAAACTCCGACCATTTGTTGTGTTGAACCAGACAGAAAATGAGCATGAAGATTGAGTAACCAGGAAGGGAAGGAGAGAAGAATGACACATAGGCCAATGTGAGGTGAAGAAGGCTCCTTGACTGGAAGGTAAAGAATGAAGGCTTCCTCAGCCAAGTAAGAGGTGGAGGGAGAAACAAGCGGGACTGACCCCACCTACAAGACTAAACCGTTCATTTGCTCGTCAAAGACACAAGCACATTTCTGCAAACCCACCCCTCATACCTCCAGCATCCAATTGCATCCCCACAAACTGAGGCCCAGTGCCCCCTTTGCCGACATTGAAAACACATTGCTGAGAAGAGAAGTCCAAGTCATCGAAGCAAACAATCAAAGAGTAAGCCCACCAGTTCTAGCCTTCTTTGCTGCAAACTCCATCCAAGCCTTACACCAATAGCTTCAAATTTTTTTGCTGATTTCTCTATGTATGCTGAAAATTGAAAAGAAATAAAAAGGCAAAGTTCATAAAACACACAATGATAACACCACACCAACATGCCCAACCCCAGCTGATAATGTTATTCTTCTCCGCCTTCCATCTTGTTTTCAGAGTCCTAAAAATATCAGTCCCCATGGAAAAAGTTATGTCAAAATAACAAATTTGGAAAGAGCCACTTGGCATTTGGGTTGGGTGGAGTAGCAGATTTAACTTCCCTGGAAATATTAATTGCAATCAAATCATACTTAATGACAATAACTTCAGGTAACTTACAACAACTAGATGAGGTGTTCAAGTATCGATAAAAAAGTGAAGGTGGGAACCCTTTGCAGCTGACCCTTACTGAAATGTTCACAATATCATTGGTGCTTCAAGCTATATTCCACATATTGAGTACTTGTCCCCTCAGAAAAAAAAATGGATAAAAGGATTGCCATGCCTCAATCCTCTAGAGCTATCACAGAGGCTGAAAGAAGTGCCAATGATAATAACTGAACTCTTGGCTTATTGACACAATGTTTCACCCCAAATAAACCCATTATTGTTAAGGTCCAAGGATCTCCAGATCAAGTGGAATCCTCCGATCAACTGGATCTGGATGCTGCGGCAGATGCTATGTTGTTGAGATGATGTCGAAGGACCTGCTGAAGTTAAAGGATGTGTTGTGAGAGTAGTAGAGCCAAACTCCGACCATTTGTTGTGTTGAACCAGACAGAAAATGAACATGAAGATTGAGTAACCGCAAAGAGGAGAGAAGAATGACAGCGGCCAATCTGAGGTGAAGAAGTGGAGAAGGCTCCTTGACTGAAAGACGAAGAATGAAGGCTTCCTCAGCCAACTAAGGGTGTGGAGGGAGAAACTACCGGGACTGAGCCCCCTACAAGAATGAACCGTCCACTGGACTCCAATAATTCAACTACCCATTGCTTAACAAGAGTACAAAGGTGCTCTATTTATAGAGCCAGCAACGTTACATTTAAACCCTCAAAAAAAATTACAAATATATACCTAATGACTAAAAAACTAAACTTAAAAGGATACCTGTCTAAATTTCCATCAGTCAGCCAACATCTACTTTATTTCAGAGATAGATGGAAATCAAGGGGAGGAAACAGAATCCAGATTCTTAGTTAACCAAGCACTTTCAAGCTAGTCTTCTAAACCAGCAACAGTCAACCCAGGAATCCATGACTCATTTCATCCATAACTCTTTTGCTCGTCAAAAACACGAGCACATCTCTGCAAACCCACCCCTCATACCTCCAGCATCCAATTTCATCCCCAGAAACTGAGGCCTGGTGCCCCCTTTGCCAACATTGGAAACATGTTGCTAAAAAGAGAAGATCATATCATCGGAGCAAACAATCAAAGAGTAAGCCCACCAGTTCTAGCCTTATTTGCTGCAAACTCCATCCAAGCCTTACACTAATAGCTTCAATTTTTTTTGCTGATTCCACTATGTATGTTGAAGATTGAAAAGAAATAAAGAGGCAAAGTTCATAAAACACACTCTGATAACACCACACCAATATGCCCAACCCCAGCTGATAACGTTATTCTTCTCCACCTTCCATCTCTATCAGTCCCCATGGAGAAAGTTATGTCTAAATAACCAATTTGGAAAGAGCCACTTAGCATTTGAATTGGGTGGAGTAGCAGATTTAGCATCCGTGGAAAAATTAATTGCAATCAAATCATACTTACTGACAATAACTTCAGGTAACTTACAACAATTAGATGAGATGTTCAAGTTGACAATGTTGCTGTCAACTGTATGGTTGTAACTGGGAATAATATTGTATCATTAGAAAAGTAAAGGTGGGAGCCCTTTGCAGCTGACCCTTACTGAAATGTTCACAATATCAGTAGTGCTTCAAGCTAATATTTCACATATCAAGTACTTGTCCCCTCAGAACAAAAAATGGATAAAAGGATTGCCATGCCTCAATCCTCTAGAGCTATCACAGAGGCTGAAAGAAGTGCCAATGATACTAACTGAACTATTGGCTTATTGATACAATGTTTCACCCCAAATAAACCCATTATTGTTAAGGTCCACCAACAGAAGAACTCTAAAGGGCACTTCTAGACAACTCAGAGGCTGAAAGAAGTGACAATGATACTAACTGAACTATTGGCTTATTGATACAATGTTTCACCCCAAATAAACCCATTATTGTTAAGGTCCACCAACAGAAGAACTCTAAAGGGCACTTCTAGACAACTCACTGCACAAGCTCCTCTCTTGAGCTTGTGATAATTCCATCTAACTGCAAAGTTAAAGACACTTCAGCTAGCTGTATTGGTCAAGACATGATAAAAAATTGGCATTCTTTATTTCTTTTCACTAACTTAACTGACACATGAGCCCTATACTAAAACAGTAGATCTTATTTTCGTGAAGGACTAGACTGTCAAGTTAAAATCAGGAAAGCATATGCAGCAAACAACCAACATCAAGGAACGAGGTTTCACTACAGATAATCCACTTGGGTAATTATATGTTATAGCTACCCACCAGGTTTGTGAAATAAAATCAAGAAGGCATCCCAGTCACCTCATGTTTGTCCTTTTATGAATTTGTATAGAAATTGGCCGCTTTCAACCACCAGACAACCCATGAATATTATTCTAGGTAAAATGACATTCTTCTTAACCAAGCTGGTCCTTCTATGAGGATACACTTTAAAATAGCATTATTTCTAGGTTATTGTGCAGTAGAGATGATATATTAGACTGTTAGGGCTCTCAGACTGTCAAATTTAGTGTTGTCCCCTTCAGAGTTTAGTGTAAACAACTCAGTATCGTTCCAGTGAGTGCATATTCAGCGGGATGGCACTAACTTGCCAATTCACCTGAAATTTTTTAGTGACTTGGGGTTGGCAGCTTTTACAGAAAAACAATCATGATTACAAACCCCTTAGTTGCAATCTATACTATTTATGTTACTTGTAGGGCAATGCACCTGTATGTTATATATCATACAACAGCCTGGGCTCGATGTTTCACTAGTTGATTTGACCTCACAACCGCACCCTGTTTCTCTATAACTTATGGCCTTCGTACCAGTGGCAGGTTTTGGTTAGATCTTCCCATCAAACGAAAAGGAATATTTACATCACCTATTAAACGACGTCACCCCAAGAACAATAGCTCACTATCACTACTACACAGCCTAATTTATCTTGTATACGAGCAAGATGATGTGTGAATCATATACTACATTAACCGAACGTGAATACTTCACTTCAAAGTTACAATTTAGAAAACAAATAAACCATAATCATGCATATTCCCCAAAAAGAAAGGGTTTGGATCGATCAACATTTTGTCAGACACAAAATCCAACTATTAACCGATATCTCGTCCAAAAGATGGGGCAACAGCAGCGAATGCATACCATCCTGCGTGACTAGTGGGTAATCCGCCGCGTTGAGAGTGATGAACCAGTTCCAACCATGATGCAGCCTCAGGAGTACGGCAGCACCGTGAAGCGTCCCGGCTAGCACAGACGAACCCATGTAGGTAGCGGCATCCGGTTTTCCCAATACGTCCACGTTTCCAAACACCCTTGCCGCGGAGACCGCCGACGCAGCGGCGGCCGCCAGCGTATCCCTCTCCGTCTGTGGCGCGTCCGACGACAGATGCAGCAGGTAACAGTTCTTGGGGTGGTAAACCGCAAGAAGCAGGCGCAAGATCCGGTCGCCATCACCCCGCCCGCCGAAGATGTAGTAAGCGAACGCCGGGCCTCCGCCACCCGCATCTCGACGAGCGGCCGCGGCGATGGCCTCGGGCCCGGTGCGATAAAGCGCGGAGAAGGAAGGAGAGGTGGCGATGAAGAGCACGAGAATCAAGAGGGAGGCGATAGCAGCGGCGAGGAGAGTGAAGAGCCATTTCTCCGCGGCCGCCATCCACCGTGGCGAGGGCATGGGGTTCGGGTGGCGCCAGACTCGCAAGCTGGCTGAGCCAGACGGGACAGCAGCGTCAGTGCGGCGGCGACGGCGCCGCTACGGCGGCGTTGTTCTGCATCCGACGGAAGGGCTTCAAAGAGGATGTACAACGGATCTTGGATCACTCTGCTTCCTGCCGTTGGCGCGGTAATCGCCGCCGTCTTGCGGTCCTCTTCTTCTCCTCCGACCGCAACCGCTTCCTACTGCGATGTTTCGGTGAAGAGGCGGAATATGGATTTGCAGGAGAGCGAGAAGGAGAGAGAGAGAGATGGCGCTTCGCTGCCCTTTCTGTTCCATTTTCGTATTTTTCCGTTTATTACGAAGAGAAAATACGCGGATAGGTGCTTTTTTTTCATTATTTCGGAAAGAAATAAGAAAAGCTCCGCATGACTTGGAGGAAAAGAGGCTGCAGCCGTGGCTTGATTTTACTTTTGAGATTTTTTAAACTAATTTATTTTTAATCAAATCGAAATAATTATGCTTAATTTGTCCCGACTCAAATTATAATCTATTAGAATAGTATACATCATATTATTAGCGTTATTTTAAATATAATACATTTATATATGATTAAATTTACTTTAACATATTTATTTTTACACATTTAGATGGGCAGCTAATGATTTGGTTTGTTTGTTTTTTTTGTGATAAAAGAAAATAATGAACACACCTAACGGGAATGTCCCCAAAATAGGGATCACTGACTTACTGAATTGATTTTCCCAAAGAAAAACAAGACTTACTGAATTGAAGGTTGGTATTTGCTTGCCTTGAAATGGTTATTTATTTATTTATCTTCTAGTTCTATGGACTGTACCCATATATATACTGGATCTGATAGAATGCTGCTGCCATGGCAGAAGGACCATAAATAAGAATATTGCAGTGTGGTAGGGGTGCAAACGAAAATTCCAAATTCTTCTGATTTTGAAAAAAAAAATAGATTCAAAACTTATTATTATATCCCATAAACCATCGAAATAAGGTATTCCGATAGTTTATTTGAACCAATCAATTATAATTAATTTTTATTTCAATGAAAATTTAAAATATATACAACAATAAAATAAAAGTAGACAAGTTATGAAAGCTGTGACATAGAATGACGAGGATATTAAAATTTTAAAATTTAAAATTATTATATTAAATTTTAGTGGTCATATGAGATTTATTATATATTTATATATTAGTATATATACAACTCAGAATTGTCCGATTTGAGTTCGACTCTCATAATAGAATTAGAATTAATCAGAAAAAAAATAAAATATCATGATTCAAATTTATCCGGGATAATAATTTTAATGTTATAAAGTGCAATGAAAACTATCAACACCTTTCGTGTGTTCTTTTTTCTTCTTTTCCTGTGGACGAACCTACTAACACTACCTTGTGGCATGCTTGGTCGCACGACAAAATTGGGTTTTTGTTACAAAAGTATAGTTTTGCAACAAAAATTGTCGAAAAGAAGGTGTTTTGTAATAATTACAAAAACTATTTTTGTCTAGAATTCCTTCTTAACCAAAAAATATAAAAAACTATTTATTTCGTGTGGTCCCTCAAAAAAAATTTTAGTTATGCATGGTTTCCCATCGTTTTGGTATCATAGTGCGCCAAATATGATAATTTTTTTGTCATCGGCGACCATATATATGTGGCGTTTGGCTTGCACAATGTTTGTTGTGATAAAATTTAAATTAAAATAAAATACAAGGTTGCCATTGATATACATGATACACTAAATTTGGATTATAAGCAAGTTGGGCTATTAATAACTTTTGCCTATACGTATCTTATTCATAGGGTTGTAATCTGTCGAAATCTACAGTAGAATCGTCAAAATTCGATTCTAATAAAAGTTATTATATATTATATATTAATTTTAATAAAATAAATCAATAATTTATATATTTTTATTTTTATTTTTTATGAAAATTAAATTAATGAAAATAGAATTAACTACTTCTAATCCGGATAAATTATCATAATATTTGATTTCAATAATTTACAAGATAAAAAATTATTTTAAATCTATTAATTTAAAACTATCAACTACTCTTTATGTTATCCATTGTAGATGTGTGCCTCACTTTCAAGTGTTTTTATTCGTTTTTTGAATTTATATTGGTCGATATGTATTTATAGTTACAGTCACTTAAAGAATTTTTAATCAACAAAATATCAATCAAAAAAATTTATCGGCCATTCTACTTTAAATGCGATCATTCACCATTCTATAATACTTCCAGCTAACATAATTTATTTTGAGAATTTTCATTATACTACACCTCTTCCTGAGAAAAAAAATTAAAACGTAATGTTAATTTGATATCTAGTATTGAATCACTAATCCATTAACATCACTATAATCTTCTAAAGCATAAGCGTGATTAGGATAATATAAACCATGATATAATACTATTTAAGTATTTAAATACTCTATCTTTTAATTAGTCTTGTTTGAGTTTATGACAGATCTACAAAGTTCATTTACAACATATGCTCTGTTTAGCCTTATAAAATTTGTAAAAAAGCAATAAGCGATTGTATAATTTGTGAATATTCAGTTTTGGTTATGAATTTTTAAAGTTCTTTTGGCAAACACTTATCATAAATATTAAATATATGTTTCTAATGCACATACTATATAAAAAGAAATATGTATAATAAGATTGTAAAAATACTAATTCTATTTTATTTTTTATTATTTTTGTATTTATAATTATGTTACGTGATGTAAAATATATTATATTAAAATTTTGAGATAAAAAATATCTTAACCTCATTGATAACATACATGTTGAACCAAAAGATTAAACCATTATTAGCATACAAATACAAGAAAGCAACATAGTTACCAAACATTTTATGGTGTATATATAGAAGTTTTATTGATTTTTTAATCATAATAAAAATTATTTTAACCAAAATTTTCATGCCATTGTTTAGGTATTTGTTTTAATCCATGTAATGATCAAATTAAATTTTATATTTTACTCTTTACTTAAGATAATAAAGTTCTCTTAGTTGATCCTCATAAATTTCTTTGTCTGGTTTCGCATTTAAGATTCTAGCTTTTGCTTCTTGATGTCTTATTAATTTATGTATGAAAGCTAATGTGATGTGATGACTCTAATATTGTGTTCCTAGCTAGCCACTGCCACTCAAGGTTCTGTGTGGTAGGGGGTAAAAATAAACCAGATAATTTATTTGACTTGACATATAATAAATTTTAATGATAACCAGATCCTATGTTTGGTATAACAAACTAGGACAACTTGCTCCAGGAAAAGATACATGTTTTACATTTTTACCCTTGTTATCTTATATTGACACATCTCTAATTCGGTATACCATTTTCATACTGGAGCAAGTTGACTAACTTTGGTAATCATAGAAACAAGATAGGTTTTTAACTTTAAACTAATTGAATTCTATTTCAACTTAGCTATGTAATAATTAATATTCATGATTCAAATTTTAAATAAACATTTTATTGAACTTTTAACAAACTTGTTGAGTCGAGCAAGGATTTATACTCATTGATGAACCAAGTTTGTTTGTTTTTTTTGGTTTAGATTTGTTCCTTTAACATGATACAATACTTGAGTTGAATGTTTATCCAGTCGAGTTTATAACTAGTTGTCAAATATGTTGGATTATGTGCACCCCTAAGTAGGTTTCATCTTAGTCCCATTTTGGAATTTTGTTTTTAAAATTGAAGCAAACCAGATGAGGGCTCAGAATCAGACCGAAGGGGGTGATTTGGTTTGATTTGAGGCCAAAACTTTATCGAACATTTTTTTTAAAAATAGTTATATATATTTACTTCAGAATAAATGCCATAAATATTATATTATTATAAAATACGAATTACAAAGTGATAATTTTATTATATTTTGGTTTAATCAATTTACTTAGTTTCCTTGCATCTCAAAGATATCCATGTGCTGGGTTTGGCAATTTAAACCATTTTAATACACTCTCCTAATCAGGGAGGTACGGAAAGTGCCCAGAAGCAAGGGATTTTAATGTGAGCGAATGTATTTATCACATATGTCCTCTCATGGGCCCTTAATTGGCTTCAAGGACAAAAACATCCCGAGGTGGATGGCCGCTTGAACAACCGATGTCGACCCGTTCGGCCGTTCTGGTAGTGTTGCCCGATACCGATAAGGGTCGGCGTAGGGGTGTAAACGAACGAATACACGCAGTCAAATAGTTAAAAACTCAATTCGATAAAAATTTGACTCAATTTATTTATTATGTTAAATAAATAAATTTGAATAAAAATTAAAATTTGACTCATTAAATAAATTGAGTTTGAACAGATTTTTACTCAACTCGATAAATTCACGAGTAATTTGATTAAATATCATATTATATATTTATTTTTAAAAATTAAATTATGTATTTTAATAATTATTTATTGTTACTTAAATATATTAAAAAAAAATTAAAAATAAGTTTAAACTTAGATTAAGTTTCATAAATGAGCTAAATACAGAGTTTCACGAATAATTTTTCATTGATTTTGAGTTTTAAACACGAGTTTGTATATAGCTTAAGTTTGAATGTGAATTGAATTTTAGTTTAGCTACTACTAAAGTTCGAGCTCAACTCGACTCGATTAATAGACGAACCAAGTTTGAACACATGTTTAACGTGCTCATTAAAACTCGAACTCCCGTAAAATAAACGAGCCGAACTTGAACATCATACTACTCGACTCATTTACACCCTTAGTGGGCGTTTGAAAGATCCCATCGGGTTTGGTTCGAATCTTCGGCTCCAAGGGGTTTGAAAATTTTTCAAATGTGATCAAATCAAACAAGATAGTTGGGAATTAGTCAAAATATTAAGATATAGTTGATAAAACAATATTTATGTAATGTTTATGATAAAATAATATTTATTTAAGTATTTATATTTTAAATATATATATATATAATATTTTAAATAATATATCTGAAACCAAATTGACTTGCTACACTTCAATTAGATTCTCTATTTGATTTAAAATTTGTAAGAAAACTTGTTAAAAAAGGTGTTCGACAATCTTGACAATTTTATGTTTTGAAAGTGATTTTCTTCTTAAATAAAAAATAAGATCTCATCTCTTTTTTCTTTTTTTTTGGTCTTCCACTTTGTTTCATCATGAATGATAGTAACTCTTTTTTGTTATCACATCCCTCCAAACATGATAATTTTATGTCATAAGTTGGTTCATTTTTTATTTTAATATAATTTTTATCATAAAAATGTACAAAAAGTTGTCCTGCAACCAAACACCCCCGTAACCTTAGACAACCCTACTCCGTGAACTGAGTCATAAGGAAATGTCCAAGTGGTTCTTTACGCCCCTGTGGATCAAAACAATGGGTTGGATCCTCGGCAGTTTCTTTAGAGCCATGGCATCCTTACTCAACTAACCTTGAACCTTAACTTGCAATAAAACATCGTATATTAAGATATATATTTTGTATAATTTTCGTTAATTCATTCGTAACTAATATATCTAAGATATAAATTTATTAAAAATATTTAATGAGCATTATTTTATAAAAATAATATTAAATTGTTTTATTTAATTAAGATTATACACCTTTATTCCTACTATCATCGGACTTAAGTTTCTTGTCTCTATTTTTTTATTTCTACCTAAAAATGAAAGCCTACTGACAAGGTTGAGTTGAGTAAGGCCCTGTTATAAAATTGATATTGATAGTAATCACACAAAAGTGTTTGGCTAATAGTATTAATTTTAAAATTTGTAGTGAAAATAATACATGTTATGTAATATAAGTGTCAACTTGTATCAAGTTTGATATTGATACTCCAACTTATAGAAATATCAATATCAATACTGATATAATGTCATTTTTGATACTCTAATCAAACGGGCCATAAACTAGGAAAGAAGTTATGACTATGGTGATTTTCTCCTTATATGTATATCACATCTCATTATCATATAATGTCTAGAATAAAAATGGTAAAAGAGATATAGAGTGCTTGGTTGCACAATAATTGTTTTATATATGTTCAAGTTAAAATTTTACATTCAAATAAAATATAGACTAGCTAAGAAGATAAATTTGTCATGTTTGAATAGAGGCAATGATAAAAAGAAAGTAAGGGACCATGTGCAACTAAAAAAGATGAAATCATAACAAGAAAAGGGTCTCCTCTATTTTTTCAAAGAAAGAAATCTCTCTAAAATATATAAATATAATAATGGCCAAACACCCCATTTAACAAGTTTTGTTACAAAAGCACATTTTTGAAACAAAAACACAATTTATCATTCACCATGTCACACTCCAAATTGAAAACAAAAATGTTCGACAATGTAATCAGGAAAAATATCTCCTTAAAAAGGAATAATTCGAGAACACAGAATATACACAATCTCCAAATAGTCAATGAAATAAAATTTTGTTCACTATGGTCTAATCTCCAAAATTTATACAACCAAAACAATAGTAATCAAAAAATTAATTAACTTTTCTAACTATAGATACTTTTCGAGTGCAACATCAACTAACTTTTCAAAGTTATTTTCACTTCATTCAGCTACATAACTTTGATTCCCTAAAACTAAAAGGAATGGGTCACTATGAAAATGCACTCAATAAGTCTTAAATCACTTGCCACCAAATAAACATATAATATAACATGTATAATACATATGCGCATAACAAAACATGATAAATAATAATCATACAAAATAAGATTTTACTTGATCAAAGGAAACACCACTAAAACTAAATTGGTTACAGCAAAACAAAATAAGTTGGACAAACTGATGCTATCAAATAACAAAAAATAACGCATCTTAATGCAACTTGATTTATCTTTTAGATTTCACTTGCTTATTAATATTGATTACTAATTAATTTAGGTATCATGAACTAAATATAAACCCTAAGTAAAATATTTTTATCATTGAAAAGACTGTAGCCTCTAAGCCTTTTAGCTATGAGATAAATAGAAGACTAACTAAGATCTCTCATCGGAATCTATGGTGGACATAGGCGACATTTGATTGGTCTAACCGTACCCTTGACCTCTGATTTAGTCAAAGGTCAGAATATTTAGATGATTTGATTGTGTGTCTTAATCAACTTTAAATATATATATACATATCTTATATATTAATAAAATTTTTAAAATTAAGTCGGACATTTTAATTTTTAATTTCAGACACATTATCTTTATAGAGAATAAAAGCAATATACATTATAATTTTAATTAAAAAACTAAATTAATTAATATATGAATATCTAATCAAATCAAGTATTTCTTAGCACAATCTAAGATGTTAGAGAAGAAATTTAGAGTTCCAACTTTCGGAATAAGCCAAGATAATGGCTGTTTTTGGGTACAAACTCATGGACGTGACAAATAACTCTATTCTTTCACCACTTTTGACAAAAAGTGGAGATTATCCATCTATCAAAAGTTGTCGAAGTGCTATTTTTTTTACTTGATTAAAAGAGAAGATTATATACGAAAATCTTTTTTCGACTCAAACGTCGATATATATCTTGTGCCTTATTATTTGCATATAAATTTCTTCTTAACTTGGTGAGGCCGTTGACGCCTTGACGGTGGAAATTAGTAAATCTGACACACATCAACGATGACTCCTTCAAAATACGCAAGGTTTTCTCATGGTTACTTGTTAGTATTTTGCAAAAGTTATATATATATATAAACATATTCCAGTAATTGGGAGTCTTCAACACAAATAAAAGGGGGTCAACAAGCACCTTCATTGCCAAATTGAGCACCAAGACTGCAACCGAAAAGAGTGGGAATCATCTGAGGTGGCAAAGAAAAAACACCACTCTTATTATCATTATTTATTTTAAAATGACATATTTACTGTTATTGAAAATCTAGAATTTTAAATAAGGATGTGAATTGAGCTGTGACACAGAGAAGACATGACATTTTGGCATCTGCTCTATTCACCTAAACAAGCGATCTATGTCCGGTCCGAGTTGGATACAATTAATGCATATATATGTAGGTGGAATATTCTCCGGATTTGGAATGGATGGGGATAATATCTTGTTCAAAATTTTAGTTACATTTTGTTTGATTAATATTTTAAATAATATGCAAAAATATAGAAAAAACTTTAAAACATAAAATTTATCATATATTCATTAATGGTGAGTAGCAATTATGTATAATCAAGAATATTTAATTATTCGTTTGAATAAATTTATATCGAATACATAAGTACATACACATCATTATGTATCCGGATCAATTCAAATGAGCACTGGGATGATATCCGTATCCGGTTACGAGCTATCAACAATACCTCTGAATCGAATATTATCTACCCAAGGAGAGAAGAACACATCCGGATGCCCTCGGAATAGAGAATGGATCGTCTCGGTCCCCAGGTGGAGGGATTTGTCTTAGTCCCCAATAAAAAACGGCCACATACCCCCGCCACTTAAGTGGTGGTTCAAAAATCGGTTCGATGAACTGTTACCGAAAATGGCTGAACCACTATCGACGCCTTACTAACTCGTTATCGATGGATAGCGAGTTACTGAGACATCGGTAGCAGTTCAATCATTTTCGATAGCGAGTTCATGACTTTCGAGTTATGTTATTTAACCGTTGTTGAACTACTACCTAAAAAGATTGAACTGTTACCGACGTCTTACTGACTCGTTACCGACGGGTAGTGAATTAGTAAGACGTCGGTAACAGTTCGACTCTTTTCGATGGTGATTCATCGGACTAGTTTTTGAACCGCCACTTAAGAGACGAGACTATGTGATCATTTTTGATTGAGAACTGAGACGAATCTTTCGATCCGAGAATCGAGATGATCCGCTCTCTTCGTGTTTGGTACAACCCTATGTTTGAGCGCAAAGATGGCGCTGCCCCGTTCAAAACAGCGCTGGGACAGCCGACCGGCACCGGCCTCGGCTGAGAAAAGGGCGCTCCCGGGTCATGTCGCGCCGCCGGGCGGGCGGCCGGAGAAACCGCGTTTCGTGCAGCTCGCCGGCGCCGCCCGGCGGTGCGGACGGCGACGTGAATGCGCGGTCTGCGGAACGTCCGCGTCCGAGTCCCGGCACGCACGTAACTCGTCCAGCTGTCCTGCGTAAATACGCCGGCAAGAACACGCAAGTGCGCGATCCATGGCGACCGAGGGAAGAAGGGCTTCGTCGGGGTCAGGTCATGACTGCAAGGCGGGTCACAGCTGAGCTGAGTCACCGGCGTCTTAAAACGTGCGGCATCGAAGAATTGCGCATGTAATGCGATATTGATTCTGATGTCGACGCTTGTACGTAGATTTATGGTTCGTACTTCAGCTGGTACTCAGATCGGTGGATCAACCGTCACACCTTCTTGCATATAGGTAGTTCTCTTTTTATAAGAAGATTCTTTTTTTTTCCGTCAAAACTCTAAAATTTAAGCATCGAGAGTAGGAGTGTAAACGGAATTCGATATTTCGATATTTCGCTTCGATTTCGATAAAAATTAATAGGTTTGAAACCTGTTTTTGTATTTTATGAATTATCGGAAGCGGAATCGGATATTCCGATGATAGTTTATCGAAATCAAAATCGGAATCAGTTGATTTCATTTTCATTAATCCGATTTCGATAAAAGTTAATTATATAAATAAAATAAAATAAAGTTAATTAAATTATAAAATATAATAAATAAATCAATAAAAATAAAGTTTTAAGGAGATTATATCAAATTTTAATAATTATATGTGAATTATTGTCTCATTTTTAATAAAAATTAATATTTCATGTGTTTTTCGGAATTTATTGGATTCGGTTCCGATTTCAATAACGAAATTCAATTTCGATTCCGATAAGGGTTAAGGAGTTTCAATTTTGATTCTGATAATTTTGAAATCACTATGTTCCGATTTCGATTTCGTTATTGAAATCGGAACCGAATCCAATAAATTCCGAAAAACACATGAAATATTAATATTTATTAAAAAATGAGTCAATAATTCACATATAATTATTAAAATGAGACTAAGTCTTTCAACACTCCCCCTCTCGGTCAGTCATCACCGTCAGGGTCATAATAAGAATACACGGGATAAGACCGAGTGAAAATAAGAGGTGGATTCACCGGAAGGACAGTGCCCGAGCTCACATACTCTGATACCATGTGAAAAATCTCAAAACCTAGGTATTGAGATAATGAGGATCGGGTTTATAAACATGAAAATACTCTCTCCGATACTCAATATAGAACTAAGTCCTTCAACATTTTCCTCCTCAATATATGCGCACTCTCGGAGCAAATAATTATCTCATTAGTAATAAGTTACTCATAGTACGTAGTCATTGAACGACTCTCGTAAGACAAACTCCCGTGGAACAGAGGCAGGCAACATATATATATATATATATATATATATATAATGCACATATGGTCGTTCAATCTAGATTCAACACTAAACCAAAAAACCTACGTCCGCTATTTGCACACGCGGATGCGAGGATTTCCGAAGCATATCTACGATCTATTGATCTCGGTTTCCCTTGATCAGACGGGCAGCGGCCGGCAAACGAGAGGGGGGCCACGGACCCTCTTCAGTAGAGGGTCACATGACCCCTTGGACTGTTCGGGGAGGGCGGAGGGCCCCCTCCCATTGGGGGACGACGGGAGCTTCCGCCGCTGCCCGTACGAGGGAAGTCAGACTCATTGATCCGTACCCTTGTGCAAAACAAGCAATTCATATATACACCATTATTCGTGTAATTCTCCACACATGCCACTGGAGATAAACTTCTTGGCACGCCTGTCTTCACGAGTGATTAATTTTGACAAAGATGTATCAATCAAATTAATAAAATTGATATATATATATATATGAGCTTTTATTGACCCTCCTCCATTTCGTTTTTCTTCGGTCAGTTTTACCGAGTGAGAAAGAGCACGAAGGGACCTGACTGCTTGACAAGTACATCTTAAGAGTAAGAGTTTTCTCGGACACCACGAAGAAAATATCTTCTATCAAGACATAAAAGGATGAGATCTACCTCTATTATGTGGGTCATACATCTTGAGAAGAACAGCGTTCCTAAGCTGAGAGAGAGAGAGGGGAAATCATGCATGTTACAGAGTGAGAGTTTCCCCCTTTTCAGGTGCAGGCTGCATACGAGAGGATGAGCTTCTCTTTATCTTATACTTGTACCTTTCAAACTTAAGATTTGAGAGAACAATGAGCCTTGAAATTTACTCTGAGCACGATTTTTTTTTTTTGCTAAAATCTTTGATCTGTATAGCTCCATCTCCTTCATTTGAACAGTTCCCGCTTCTCAATATCTCATAAAATTTCGCACTGATAGTACTCTTCATGATATTCTGATTCATACACACATTGAGATCGATCAGGTTTCTTGCTTCTCTCTCGGGATATAAATTAAATACGATCGACGCTCCATTAAGACGTATGTATATTTGCCTTTCTAAATTTCTCTCGTCACTGGTACGCAAAGTTACAACGAAAATCTGATTCGGGCGATCATACATCTCGGGGGGAGTCCGCGAAATCGAGTCGATATGAAACTCGTAAGAAATTCCAGGGTTCCTGATCAGAGAGTACGATCAATCTTTTACGATTTCATAAGAAAAAGAAATGAACAAATAATAGACGTCGTCGGCGATATATTTCACGATAGAAGACCGAAACTTCCGGCGTGTATCACCTCAGCCCAGATGGAGACCGGCGAGCGCCGCCTTCGTAGCGCTAACCAAATCGAGCACCACGACGGCGGCGGAAGTGGGGACGCTCAGGGCGACGACGGCGAGCAGGCCGAGCGCCACGCCGGGCCGCATCTCCATCAGCAGCGCCTGAAGCAAGCCCACGAGCTGGCAGACGTCGGCGCCGTAGCTGGTGTAGTACCGCTTCTCCCATTCCATCCAGTGCGACGGCGGCTCGTAGTTCCTCTCGGCCACCTGCATCTCGTGCAGCCGCCTCCTCAGGACGATCATGCCCGCGTCCACCAGCCGCCCGCCGGAGTCGGCGCCGTGCGCGTCGTCCTTCCCGCCACAGGCGGCCGCGGCGACGCGGCGACGGTACGCGGCGGCGGGGAGCCCCGGCGGGGAAGGGACGAGAGCGGGGTGGAACGGCGAGGAGCAGCAGGGATGCGGTGGAGGGAGGGAGCTAGAGAAGGTGGTCATGGCTTCCCAGGAGACCTGCATGCGGCTTCCGGCGAGAGGATGAGAAGGAAGAAGGGGGCGCCGCCGCCGCGATTTAAGGAGAGCGCGGAGGGGGGAGGGCGCCGGAAACCGCGTGCGCTGACGACGGAGTGCCGTGCACCGCTTAATCTACTCCGCAACTAGCGTTCTAGTCTGCTCCATTTACCCGCATGATCAAATTTTCTGAACGAAAATTGATTAAACTGTTCATATACAAACCCACGTTGATATTAATTTAGAGCTGTAATATCCGATATTCTTAGGAAGAGTAGTAAAATCAGAGAAAATAGTATCCATACTGACCTTTGTTCAAGTTTTCAAAAATACAAGTATTCTAATCCTAATTAGGCGTGGGAGTAAATGATAACGTGCGGCAAGAGATTTCGATAAATATAAAATTAAAGGGAAAGTAAATTTTACGAGAAAAGTAAAACTTGAGTGAAAAAGACTCAAGTTAAAAAGAAAACAAAAGTAGAAAACTACGGATTGGTTCCTAGAAAAATAAGATTTTCAAATCACGGTTCAATTCTGTTAGCATTAGGCATTTGATGGATAAAAGACTGGAGTTTTTAGAAAACAAGGGAGCTTCCTGATCAGAGTAGAATCTGTTGTTCGAATTAAAATAATATTACATGTTCGAGCTAACATAACAAAAAAAGAAGAAGAAGATGTACCCTCCTCTGTAAGTCACACAACCTCCCCCAACACCCAAAACACAACACCTTTTCTTTTATGTGGGCCGCGACTAGTGGTGCATGGTAACGAGCTCGGCAAACATGTTGTCGTGGTGCGTGCCACCTCGGCCTTGGCCCGTGCCATAACACTCCTTGAGACGACGTCGTCAATATATTGGCGATAGTTTCGGAGTCGTGGCAAGGTCGCCCCAAAAGAGATTAGTCCCGAAATGTAGGGGTGTCAACGGATCAGGCTGGGTTGTCCCGAAGTTGGCCTGTCTACGACCCGATCCAAAATATATCAAGTCAACCTGGTCTTACCTGTATCATCTTGTAGACCCGACTCAATCTGGCCTACAAAAATTATTAACTTGATGACTCAACCCGGTTTGGCCCAAAATTTTATTTTATAAATATATAATTATTAAGTATAATAAATTTAATTGATTAAAATAACACTATAAAATTTATAATAACTTAATTAAAAATATATTAATTATATATATTTTTACGGTTCAATCCGTACTTTCTACATCGACAGACTTCGTTGGCTTCCACAGATCTCTCCGGATACGTGCTGCAAATGTGGTCAACAAAAGAAAGTTTCTACTCCACGTCCTCTTTTGTTTGAAACAAATGGCACTCAATTCCAGTGTGTCGTTTGTTCCTAGAGATCGTTGCATCAAGGGCGCATAATCAGGTTATGTTGTCATTACCTGCTCCCTTCCGAAATTTCTACAGGTGTAGACGATCATTTCCTAGGGAAGTCATCAACAGAAGATCTCTTCTTCTCCAAGTCCTCTGTCCGTAGCAACAAACAACGCTCATTTCCGACATTGGGGTCATCTGTACCAGCCTCTGCATTGAAGTCGTGCCGGAAGGACACCGCACCCACCTGAGTGCAGGCCACCCGAACCGGTCTTCCTTCACTTGTTTTGGCTCCAATCCGAGCCATATCATTTCATAAGTCTTTCTCATTTTGTTTTACATCATTTAGGTTATTTTAATTTTATTTTTCATCATTTCTATATCATCAAAAACCCAAAAGATAGGGGTTAGGGATTGCCCCAGCGCGATGAGTTCTATCTTGATTGCTCTCTTTCTCACATCTTCTCTTACAGTTATTACACTTCTCATAGTCCTAATTAATTCCATCACTTGGTTCTTTGTATTAAGTTGCACAGATCTATTATGCTAGCAGCGGTTGAGAACTCTCCTTCATCGGCCAGCCAACGGAGGAGAAAGTTAAACCCGAACGCTTATTTCCCGCACTAAGGTGTACGATCATCTCATCCTTTATCTCTATTATATAAAGCGGAACCCACAGTTCCTGACAGTCACATCATTTAATTTTCTACATGATTTAAAGTTCCTTGATTCTGTCCTCATTCTCCTCCTATACAATCCAAACCGTCTTGTCTATGCCAAAGCAATGTCGAGAGATGAAAACTCGGGAATCAATGTGAATGTGGGATTGAGGTAAAAAAATTTCGCTCTACTCCTTTCTCCTTCTCTCTTGAGGTGGCGATCCAGATACGCTCAACCCATTTTCGGAGTCGACACATTGGTGACGGTTGAAACCGTTGCCAATATATTTGAGTGCTCCACTAGTGATGGCTTATCGGCTGTCACCAATGTTTCTTTTATCTTAACTCCACCCGAGCCTCTCTCTCTCTCTCTCTCTCTCTCTCTCTCTCTCTCTCTCTCCATTGTGTTGTCTCTCCCTCTCTTGCCACTGCCAACTACAATCACCGTTGATTCTCTTGTGATATCTTTGTCTTCTGTTGCCATATCTTCTCCATTATGTTCCTACTAACCTCAACTAGTTAGTTTATGATATTGTAAATATAATTTTTATGAATTTCCTTGGTTTATGACTTGTTTGTGTGGGGATTTATCTTATTTTGGTAATTTCATTGGTTGAATGTAAAATCCTAAAAATGTAAATTGTTTTTATATTTTAATTGACCTAATTAAGACACTAACATTTACTTTTAATATTTAGATGTGTTAAGGATGTCAACAGGTAGGATTCGAGTTGAATAATATTATTATTATCCATATATGTGTCTTATAAGGAAAATGTGTATCCACTTGTTATTCGTTAACTATCAGAATCAGGTTTATCCATGAATCACATTGTATTGTCCGCTTAAAAATAGTTTATGGTCAGATAATGGACGATTAAAGAATATAGAAATACATAACATATACTTAATCCAATACATTAAAACAAGAAGTAAAGATATTTTTACCAATGAGAACACAATATTAAATAAAATGCATATTACAATTAGAAGCACCTAGTATATCAATGTACTAAAACGAAGTTCTTAGTTACATGTTCAACATAAAACATAAGATAGAAAAAATACATTAATGTTGATTTTTCATCTTTATCGTATGATTCCACAAACTATTTTCCACTTGTGGCATATCTATCATAAAATGATAATAGTATAAGTTATAATAAAATCTGGCGAAATTAGCATACCCAGAAGCAAAGAGTTGCATCCAAGTGACAACTAGTGTAGTGTTGTAGTTGGCCTTTGGATCTAGGTTCAAGAGTGGTAACATCGTGTGGCAGGCACTACGCACCATCAGTGGTAACCCTTCAAATCAGAGCCTGTGGCTGCGGATGGAAGATCTCATGGGCGAGTAAGAATGGAGGAGGAGAGCCGAGGAGCAAGGAGGTGACAAGCCGATTTTCAGGAGGGACCGAGGAGCTAGGAGGCGTCTTAGGGGTTTCATTGCGATGGGTGGGGTGTGGACTGATGTTTGTATTATGATGCCCTAAATCTCAGCCATTGGATCATGATGACTTGATTAACTGATATGGATAGAAGTTTTGGGGTTCTGTTTACGGTGTATTCGTAACCAACGATGGAGGTATATGAAAGAATTTCATATAATCTCATGCAATGAAGGAATAGTCGGGGGTAGGCTCCGGGTTAGTCGGCCCCAAAATTGACCCGGGTCAGTTGGGGTCACGACCCGGGTCAGATCGGGATCGGAAAAAAAAAATAATAATTTATTTTAAAGGAGATGTTTAATAATCATGATAATTTTATGTTTTAAAAGTTGATTTTCTTCTTAAATAAAAAAAAATCTGACCACTTTCTTTTTTCTTGTGGTCTCCCACTTTATTTGGTCATACGTGATAATTATTCTTTTTGTAATCACATCCCTCCAAACATGATAACTTTATGACATGAGTTAATTCATTTTATATTTTAATATAATTTTTTATCACGAAAACGTACAAAAAATTACCGTGCAACCAAACACCCCATTACATATTTTTTTAAAAAATCCCACAAGGAATGAGAAACAAGAAAGTCAGTGGAATGCTTCTATAAATCCAAGTGTTGAAAAGTCTTTCCAAATTTCACACGACCAAATCTATAATAAAAAACACAATTTAATTGTAAAAATCATTACTTAGCACATTGAAATTTTTATAGATACAGTTCTTAGAATCAGACTCGGCGGAGTTTTGAATTCATTGTTGCCCACCATTTACAAATAAAAAGTAATATTTTGCACATCGTAACTCCTTTAGAATACAGTTCTCAGAAGCAGTCTCGGTCGCGAAACGAGGTAGATTAACAGCATATACGCAACACAAGGTCAGCAACTAAAGACTGGGCTCGGCCCATGGGCTAGGCATCCACCTCCCTGATTTATCGTAATGGCACATTTGAAATTCATAATTATAAATATAAATTATATATTTAAAAATTATAAAAATTTCTCTTAACTCTTTCCCTACGTTTGCCATGATTAATTGTTTCCCAAAAATGTAAATACCATGGCATACATAACTACGAAAATAAGATTACATTGACACATACCACATAAACATAGACATTCAATTATAACATATAAATATAATTATATTTAGGTATGCGTAGTAAATATTTGTATGTATACATAAATAAGTATATAATACTAACATCTAATTATATATATAATTGTGCATATGTATATACACATATAAATGCTGAAGGTATAAACATCATCTCGACACCCTCGAACATCCTGGGGACCAACAACCATGCACCGGACTGGCATTGAATCAATTCTACTACGTAACGCCCTGTTTGGTAACACTATTAAGTACCTCTATCACTATCAATTTTAAAATTAATATTGATAGAAACCATTAAGAAGTGTTTGATTAATTATATCAATTTTAAAATTTACAGTGCAAACAAAACATATTATATAATACAAGTGTCAACTTGTATTACCTTTGATATTGATACTCCAACATTTGAAAATATTGATATCAATATTGATGTAGTATCAAAAATGAAACTCTAACCAAACAGGACATAAACTATTATTCTAGAAACAAATAGGACCATAGACTACCCACCAACTGTTCCAAGGAAACAAATTAGACAAGATAGCAAAAACACTGACATTCCAGCTAGAGACTCCTAACCACTATTTCACAGCTTAATTAACGGCATTTAACGAGGTAAATACACCCATGCCACAAACAAAGATGACAACAAATCAAGCTAAGCTGTCACAGCGCTTTGAAAGGCTTGCAGCAGCATTGCACTCAGAGGTAGCCGAGCCAAGCTGAGAAGCACATTTGCAGCCGGGTAATTTCTAGGGCGACCTTTCACCAGGCGCGCTATCTGAGGGGGCACCGGAAGAGAACGAAGATGAAAACAAAGCATATGCCCCACTCTTAAACACTCTTCTTTCACGTTTCTGGACACATGCCTGCAAAACACCGAGGGAAAAGAGAGCAAGATTTTGATTTCTCAAAAAGAAAAAAAAACCGTATATACAGCTGACTTGCTTCGTAAACGGCGGTGCAAGTTGCCCTAAAAGGGGCAGATGCAAGCAAGAGAACACACCCCGAAGAATATCCAAGCCTCGAAAGGAGTCCAACACGAAGTTAGCCGACCACGAACAGTTCAACAATAGTGCCAAGCAGCCATGGTTGCATATGAATCACCACATGCAACTTTCAGAATAAAACTAGCCCGGTTGTCAATCCAGGGAGAGCGGATACATCGCAGGAAGAGTCTCTTATGGCCCGTCAGGATGATTAAACGACCGCGAGGAAAGCAAACTTCCCTGGCAAACCTTACTAGGGTTTCGTGTATGCTGCCGCCCAAGTAACAATAGGGCAATTAATTCTTCCTTCCGCGGAGAAGGCGCCCGGCGAAAGCTTCACGGAGCGGCCGCTGCGGCGCCATTAAGTGAACTGTAAGAACGGTTACATCTGTCAGTCAGTCACAACGGTTAGAAATAAGGAGTGTGAGAGATGCAGACCGACCGAAGACATCGCTGCAGATGACAAGACTAAAGAAGCCGAAAGATATCAGTGCAAGTGAGGAGAAATAGAGATCCAGACACAGGATGAAAACCAGTGAACCCCGGGCCGCCTGTAGAGACGTTTCTTTAGAGAAGAAGAAAGGCTTCAAAATGGCGGTAATGTGGATCAAGACCATCGCACCGTACAGAGAGAAACCAGCTGGGTGGTTGGGGAGATGACAACAGTTAGCGAGCCGGATATCCAAGATCAGGCATGAGGATATGGAGTCCAATCTTGATACTGTCCTTTTGATTGCTGACTACATTAGTGGCAAGATAAGATAGGAACCCCCCCCCACCCCACCCAGCAGCAAGTATGAGAAGCGAATAACAAGGATACCAGGGAAACAAATATAGAGTACAGCGGACTGAATCTTGTTCTAGACGGAAGAACCCTACAACTTGACATTTCGACGGATTACATATAGCTGTTCACATCAGAAGCCGACATCAGGTTTACAGAACTAAAACAGAAGAAGCCCAGTTCCATAGAGACATTAGATCGTCCGTTTCGCTCTCCCGGTAGCCAGAAATCCAGCGGAAACTATGTGAGAGAACGGAAAAAATTCGAAACACAGGCGTAGAACAGATAGCCGTGTGGCGACCATGGGAAGAAGGCACAAGGAAATAATACTAGGAAAGCGCATCAAGAGAAAAAAAAAGAAAAAGAAAAAACGATGTATGTGAGAGACAGGAAACCAGCAGCTTGTAAACGGAAGCCCAGGCGCCATGGATGTAGAGCTCCCTTCAATCCAAAGGAGGACGCCGAAGGGCTGATGCAGCTCCCGGGTCATGCAAGCCACAAGCCTATCCCACAAAGCAGCCGCACAGGCCCGGCGACACACGGCGGCGATAGGACAGTGGGATCCATGAACCGGCAGCTGGATCGGCCGCTCCGATAACCCTCGTTTGGACTTTCAAGGAGCTCCACCGCCCACCATGTCCTGACCTAGAAAAGGCAGAAAACCGATGGAGATCAGGGAGCCCATAACACCATCATCCCACACACAAATCCGACCGCGCAACAGGCGAAGATAGGACACCGATCAGCCACCTGCACCCCCCCTTGTCAAGCACCCCCAAACCCTCCTCCAACCAGCTCCGATCAGCCACCGCCGGGAAGAAGCCCTAGGGCAAGGGAGGAAGGCCTTCCTGGGGCTCATTCTTAAAGGAGAAGGGAGTCCAGGGAACCGGGTCGGCGGACTCGGCGCTTCACGCCTCTCTCTCTCTCTCTCTCCGACTACCCTCTGTCTTTGTTGGATTTTTCCCTTTATTCTGCTGCGGCACTGTCAGATAAATCTGGGGAAGCGCGCTTGCATAGCTTCCTCCGGCGCTAATCGCCTGCCTGGTGACCTAACCATTTTCTTACCATTTTACTGGCTGGTCTATTGATGCGAAGCTGTAAATGCCCCTTGGAGGAATCTTTGTATTTGGACAGTGACGAGCAAGGATAATAGTGAGAAACGGACGAGGGTTCATTCAAACCCTAAAAACTAGAGCAGGCAAGCTGACCATGCAGCTGGTACAACCTGTTGGGAAGATCTGGTCTGATTACACCCAAAATTGGATCCCGGGATTTATGGTTGGATATTCAGCTCCCGTTAGAGCCACATATTTCTTTCTCAATTATCAAGACCTCCTATCTAGGGATGGAAATCGATAGGGATGAAACTAGAATTTGCTTTACATTGGTATCCATTTGAGTGAATATTATCTGATTATGAGACATGTACAGAAGTGAAAGTCAACTTAATTTTTATTTAAAAGTTATACTACATATTCATTGAGAAATTATATCCGAAAATTAATCAGGTTGATTTGATTAATATATTCACACAACATAATTTTTACTTGAAAATTATAGTTCATATGGTATCTCAATTAATTACAAAAGGAAAAAAATCAAACTCGGACTCAAAATCTTAATCTTAAATGACTGGAGTCAATTTCACAGATATGTTTTTTACGTTCTCTACAATCTTTTTGTTGATTCCTCTAAGTCATAATAAAATTTAAAAAGTTAAGATGTACATTTTATTTTTACGGAAGTCATTAAAATATATGAGATGTATTTTTATGAAAGGCATAAAACCAACACTATGGTGGCATTTGTTTTGGTTTGATTTTGATTTGATCTAAAAAAATCTAAATTTTTAATTTCATGACTAACATCTTAGTTTGTGGCAAATTTAGTTTATAATTTGATTAAGATGTTTACATATTAACCCACTAACTTTTATTTAAAAATATGTTATATATGTTACTTTAATATATAAATAATTATATCTAAAAAATAAAAAGTTAAACAAGATACTTATTTTTAAAAGATTCATTAAGATATAAAAATATGTGTAGAGATTACTTGAGACAACAAAATTAGAAACACTCTAAAATTATCAACCTCTTAATGAATAAGAGGTTAGAAGTTGATTAAGCCAAATCAAATATAACCTAAGTATGCAAATATCTCACCAAATCATAGGTCAAATATTCATGGAGCAATCAAACATGGCTCAAATATCTTTCTCAAAAAGAACATAGATGTCATCATAATTATTTCAATACAAGTAAAAATGCAAAAATAAAAAAATCTTAAAATGATCATGGAACTTTCTTTTTTTCATCAACAAGTCTATGCCGTTTTTGTTTCCATCCGCATTATTATAATAGATTTGAATTTTGTTGACCTTTTGACCAAAGGGTTGCTCCCTTTTCTCTCGAGAGATAATGGAGTGTAAGAAAGAAGAGAATGTGTTGTATAGAAAGATAATAACACATGTCGTTAGGGTTGCAAACTGCTTGGATTCTGCGGAGAAAACACGTGTATCGGATTTTAATTTAAATAAGTTTGAAATCACAATGTTTTGGTTTTTATTTGATTCTGATTTCATTACCAGAATAGAAATTGAATTTGATAATTTTTAAAATACATATCAAATAATAATTTTCATATAAAATAATTAATAATTTATATATAATTACTAGAATTTTGATGTAACTTTAAAATTTTACTTTTATCACTCTATATATCATATTTTATAATTTATTTATATTTATTTATTTTGTATCGAAATCACATAAACAAAAACATAATCAATTATATATGGATATGTGATTTTGATTATAATAACTTATAAGATAGAAAAAGTAAGTTTCAACCACGTTAATCCTTATGAAAATAAAATCAGAATTTCAAAATATTAGATTTCATTTACACCTCTACGAGTCATGTGTCATCATTGTATACGAAGATAGAACACAGTAGGATCAAGTTCGTGACCGAGGAGAAATTCATAATTTTATTGAATACATTTTTTTTACTAAATTAGCTGAGGTTAGTGTTTTCTAGGAGAGGTGGGTGCATGGTCTTTTTAAAGTGAAATGTACTGAATGACATTTCCCTCATTTTTTGTGGCACCAAAAATATTAATGGGAGACCTAAAGTCAAAGTCTCTATCATGACAATATATATGTACATAGCGAATCAAAATGTGGTATGTACGTTTATGGGGTGTTTGGTTGCATGATAATTTTTTTGTACACTTTCATGATAAAAAATTATATTAAAATAAAAAGTGAACCAACTCATGACATAAAATTATCATGTTTGGAGAGATTTTCTAACAAAAAAAAGTAACAACTATCCATGACCAAACAAAGTGGGGGACCACAAGAAAAAAGAAAGAGGTGAGACCCTTTTTTTTGTTCAAGAAGAAAATTACTTTCAAAACATAAATTTGTCATGATTGCCAAACACCTCTTTTAACAAGTTTTCTTACAATTTTTAAAAATTAAAATAAAAACCTCCATTGTCATGCAACCAAACACCCCATTAGCCCTTTTTATTTCTTTCTGCCGATTGTTGCAATGGAAATGAGATGATCATGGGCAGTCTCTACACGTCAGGTTTGAAATCAGGCACTGAGATATAATATCAATCCGTGAATTTAAATATTTAAGTGACGATCGACATGCGAAATGTTCCAACTCAAAAGGCCTACAATGTGATTCACTATATTCCTCTCACAAAATATTTTAAGAAAATTTCATCAGGGAAACGTTTGTGAAAACTTTCCCATCCTGCCAAGTTCTTCAAGCGAAAGAGGAAAATAGGCCATCTCTCTCTCTCTCCCCCCCTTAATTACTTCTATTTACTTTCCGTCTTGCAGTCTATTGTTTCCGTATTTAATTCTCTTCCCTTAAATAAAAAGTTGGGAAATTACTAATTTTGATAGCGAATCAGAATTGATACCATTCCATTTTTATTATCCTGACAAATCAGAGGGAAGTAGGGGGTATCTGCCGTCTGTAATAAAACAGCTGAGAAGTAGGGGTGTTGTTCCCCCTGAAACTGCCAAAATCGATCAGTAACCGGTTCGATCGGATATATATATATATACTTAGAGCGTTAGATGTTTAGTTTTTTTTTAAATAGAAATGAATCGTTAAAATGTTAACAGTTCGATTTAATTTGACTCTTTTCTGTCTTTAATATGACCGTGACACTCTGATTTATGAATATGCCAAGTGACTAATTTAGTTAATTAATTTTTGAAAATTGAGCTGAAAGAATCTTAAAATCAAGTGTGTTCTCGGTTAGTGGTGACGAGAATTAATGGTGATCTCGTGGGAAAGTTACTCGATAACATGGTTATTGAGCAAGATTTAATCCTTATGGGGTGTTTGGTTGCACGATAATGAAGGTTTTTATTTTAATTTTTAAAAATTATAAAAAAACTTGTTAAAAGAGGTGTTCGGTAACCATGACAATTTTATGTTTTAAAAGTGATTTTCTTCTTGAACAAAAAAAGAGGGTCTCATCTCTTTCTTTTTTCTTGTGGTTCCCCACTTTGTTTGGTAATGTGCGGTAGTTACTCTTTTTTGTAATCACATCCCTCCAAACATGATAATTTTATGTCATGAGTTGGTTCACTTTTTATTTTAATACAATTTTTATCATGAAAGTGTACAAAAAAATACCATGCAACCAAACACCCCATTAAATATGGCACTTGAACATGACCTGGTCAAAAAAATTGGATAGAACTCGTTTGAGGAGTGGGTGATGTGTATGCGGTATTGACCGGGGCATCTAAATCTTTGAGAAGGTAGATTGTAATAATGCTCTGGTTCATAAATATGTTAATGTATTAAATTAGTAGATTGTAAGCAACTTCGATTAATCATTTTTCGGAGGTAAATCCTGTTGGGTGTAAACTAGGGATGAGTGACCTCTAAAAGTATTACTAATTAGCATGGATATTGGAATAGTTAACATGGACTTAGTTTATCTGTGTGATACATAAATTTAAATATTCATAACTATATCAAATAGTGTTAAAGGAAATAATTTGTATTTATAAATAAAAAATAATTCTGATATTAACATTAGTTAATTAGTTTAGTTTATTTTATTTTTATAAAAAATAATATACATTAAATGGACGAACCAATTGAACTGTTCTGCACAATTCAACATTTAACTAACTCATTCCCTTTGGAAAAAAGAAAGGGATGGCAGACTCCTCCCATGTCGTAGCCGTTGAAGTCAAATTTGATCATTAAATGATAATTAGATATTACATCACCCAGAATTTACAAATTAAAGAACTAACCAGAAAATTACCATTCGAAATAATTTTATGCTTAAGTATTTCACTAAACTATTAGATTTGATCTATTGCAGGTTTTTTTTAAAAAAAATAACGTTGTGTTATACATAAATTGCAAATTACAAATAGCACACTATTTTTTAAAAAAGATAATAAAAATACATTGATAAAATATAAATATAAAATATATTTTTTAAAAAATATTATAAAAAGTTAGAATAGTGCTATATTTGCTAGATAAGGGAGGTACCCATGCTTAAAATGACTCAAGAGTCGCAATCTTAAGTTAGTTAACATGGTATCAGAGTCAAGAGTTGTGGACCCCGCTCCGTCGATCGTCACCCGTAAACAGTGTACACGTGACAAAGTCAGAAAAATTTGCATACGAGGGGACGAGTTAGAATAGTGTCATGTTAGCTAGGTAGGAGAGGTACTCATGTTTAAAAGCTCGAGTCACTCTAACTCGGGACTGCAGTTTTAAATTGGTTAACATGGGACTCTATCCCTCCGGTGGATCTGTCTTCTATTTTCGCTCGACACTATCCCGTGCATTCTTACCGTGACTCCGACGGTGGTGACTTATTATCGAGAGACGATTCTTGTCATCTCGGTATTTAAATTTTGAGATTTTTCACTCAAAAATAACTTACAAATGGTAAATATTTTAAATTTTATTTATGATATGATATATTTTAAAAATAAAGATAAAAGCATTTATAGAATATAAGATTTCAACTTCGATTCACGTTAGATAAAATACATTTTTTAACAAATCGATCAGTCTCCGCCATCACCTTGAAGTCGGAGCTATGCAAATTTGACCCCTACCGAATACTGACTTTTTCTTTTTAGCAGTAGCAAAGGGGGACCTAGGTCTTTCACCGGCTATTCTTTTCTATCCCATCCGTACGAAAACTTTTTAACGTGTTATTCTTTTTTTATTCGTACGTATTAAAAGGTGCTATTTAAAAAGAAAAAGAAAAAGAAAAGGGCAAACCGTCTTTCTAGCACGCGGCGTGATTCACGCGTCGCTGGCAGCCCGGTCTCCGGGTTTCACGCGGTGGAGCAGGCCGATTGTCAGGATAATTTTATAAATATACGCCTGCGAATCCGGCGCTAGATTCTCCCCCCCCCCACTGCCATTGACCGGTCAAATCGGACAGCTGTGCTCCGCTTCCCGTCGCCGTGAACAGTGAATAGGTCCTGACACTTCCCGCTCTCCGGGCACGACGCCCGTGGACCGCTCAGCGCCGCTCACGGCCGTCGGACCGGGCGGCTCGGGACATCCACGGCCACGCCACGTGCGGACCATCGCAGCCGGTGCAAATGAACCCAACTAGGGGTCGAGCAGTATCATATATTCAAGTTCGATTTATTTATTTTATATGATTTTAAAATTGAGTTCGAATTTTAACGAGTGCGTTGAAATTTGTTCAAATTCAATCCGTTTATCAATCGAATGGAGTGAAATTCGAACTCGAGTAATAGTTAGGGTAAAATTCAAATCACTTTCAAAATTAAGTTATATACAGATTCATTTATAAAACTCAAAATCAAAAAAAATTATTTATAAAATTTTAGATTTAAATCGTTTATAAAATTTGATCTAGGTTTAAATTTATGTATTTAAATTATTTAATATATTTAAGTGATAACATATAATTATTAATATTTTTAATTTAATTTTAAATATATAAAATATTTAACAGAACTACTCGTGAATTAATCGAATCGAGTCAGAGTTTGTTCGAGTTTGACTCGTTTAATGAGTTTAATTTTATTCTTTGTTTAAATTTATTCATTTAACAAAATACGAGTCTAGTGAAATCTTTCTCGAGTCAAGTTTCGAATTACTTGTCAAGTGTATTGGTTTGTTTGCATCTTTACCGGCGAGAACCCCATGCTTGAGATGGCCAAGGTTCCATGCCACGTAAACGGGTCAGGTTTAGTTACGGGTTCGGATTCTACCCAAAATCTATTTTCAATTCGTACCTCATCCACATGACCACCGGTCTACCCTAGGACAGTAAATGGGTGATTCAAATAAGGGTTAATATGTTTCAATTTTGATTTTCATAATTTGAGAATTATTATGTTTCAATTTCAATGCGACGTTTGATTTCGATTTCAATAATTTTTGAAATTTATATCTTTTAAATTTTTGTTAAAAATAAGTTAATAATTTATTTTATAATTATTAAAATTTGATATTTTCTTTACTTTTTATTTTATTATTTATTCATCATATATTTATAATTAATTTAATTTAATTTTAATTATTCTTAATTTTCTTTGTGGTTGTTCCTTTGGATGGCTCTGGTTCAAACACCGGAGAAACACAGGGGAATGTGTTTCGCCGTCCCTCGGATCTGAAATCGCGTGTATTAATCTTATATTAATCAGAGTTAGCTTTTCTTTTTACTCTTTTAATGTATATTCGTAATTCGTTGGTCTTTTATCACTAGATATTCCTTTTTAAATAGAACAATTTATCATCACACACATATATATAAAGAGTGAGACAATTTTAAAACTTCCTGTTTGAAAATATTTGGTACATGCCAAATTTAGAGGGCAAATGTACCCATCTTCCGGTGATTGTCCGGTTGAGATCAAAGCCACGTGACGTGATATTTTATGAAGTTGAGGACAGGCTTGTACGGGGTTGAAAAGTACTAAACACATATGGTGATGATGGGTGCAAACCAACCAATACACTTGACTTGGTTGTACTCTTTTGTGTTATCAATGAATTAAGAGTGTTATTGTTGTTGTTCAAAAAAAAAGGTAACTTGAAACTCGATAAAAATTCGACTCGACTTATTTATTATGTTGCATGAATAAGTTTGAAAAATAAAATAAAATTCGACTCATTAAAGGAATCAAGTTTGAACAGACTTCTACTCAGCTCGATAAACTCACGAGTAACTCGATTAAATATTATATTATATATTTATTTTTAAAATTAAATTATACGTGCTAATAATTATATATTGTCACTTAAATATATTAAATAATTCAATAGTTGAGTCTAAACTTAAATTGAGTTTCGTAAATGAGTTAAATCTAGAGTTTCACAAATGATTTTTCATTAATTTTGAATTCTATAAACGAGTTTGTATATAGTTTAAGGTTGAATGCGAATTAAATTTTAGTCTAACCGGTACTTGAGTTCGAGCTCAACTCGACTCAATTAATAAACGAACCAAGCTTGAACAAGAGTTCAACGTACTTGTTAAAACTCGAGCTCTAACTCGAACTCATGTAAAATAAACGAGTCGAGCTTGAACACCATACTACTCGGCTCGGCTCGTTTGCACCCAATGATGGGTAAATTTGGTAAGCCTGATTAAATACAAAAAATGAAAACAAATAAGCAAAATCTTGAATACATAACAAAAGGTCAGATCAAGACCACTCGATGTATTAATTAACATATAAACTATATTTATGTTCATCGTTACACGTTAAGAAAAGTTGTTTCCAATATTAATTAAGTAAATGGAGCTTTGCTGAAATCAGCTTGCATATGAAATGAATCGAAAATATTACTTGACTTTCGTCTGTAACCGAAGCGTACTCTTTTTTTTTGAACAACAATACTATATTCATTCGTACTAAGTTAAGAACGATTCAGAGTTTGTACGACCAAATACCGACAACAGTGAAGACATAAGACCGAGTTAACAAGAAAGTGATCTTGGAAATATAAATTTCCAAGAGATGATCATACCACCACGAAATGACCAACACACAAACGTGCCAACGTGGTCGGGTGGTAGAGATAGGAACTCCTTCATGGGAGTTGAACAACTGCATCAAGACCGGAAGAGCACTCCAAACATGAGTGGATAAAGCCCATAACAACGGTCTCGAAAGGTACTTAGCGTCTAAGACGCTAAAAACAGTGGATGGAGAGTCAAACCTCGGTCGCTGGACTACTAACAACAACAACATAAAGGAAAAACGAGATAGACTTAAATAAGCCGAACCCCACGATTCCAACACAACAAAAAGGAACAAAATGCCTAAAAAAATGTTTAGGCAAAGCGTACTCGTGATCAATCTTATCCAGGTTTTAACCCAATTGTTTCTTCGCACTTGTGTAAATTTAAATGAGTTAACTTCTGGAACAAACTGTTCACGGTATTAAATGAGTCATGTCTCTATGTAAATATGCTTTGCTTGCTTAGTTTATTGCTTTCCAAATCTTATAAAATAAAAAGTTCTCTGGCACCTTATCATACAAATTTATTTGTCAGGAAAAATTTTTTTTCCTTACCATGCAACGAAAACTCTACATTTATTCATTATGTATGTAGCTGAAGGAAGGTTTAGGAAGGAATATTTGGGTGGAGGGTGGACGACTATTTGTTATCCGGATGGAGTCTGATTTAAACTTTTTATCACAGAAACAAATGATATTCTAATGTTTTACTCAAATCAAACCCCTCTATTAAAATAGCCAGAACACTTTCATGAACAGCTTATTTGAAGTTCATCAAGTAAAAACAAATAAAATTGAAGGAAGGATGAGACTTGTACTGGCCGTTTGGTACCATATTTTTAGGAGATAAACTCGGTGTATCCTCTCAATTTTGAAGATAAATCAGGTTTATCCCCAAATTAATCCTGGTACTAAACTGCACTTAGTAGGGCAGTTTGACACCAAAAGAATGTTGAAGATAAACATGGTTTATCTACTAAATTGTGGGGATAAATCACGTTTATCCCAACTTTATCTTGTGCCAAACAGCCCCTTAGGACCATCGACTTGGTTTATCTCTTAAATTTTGGAGATCAACCAGGTTTATCTCCGGGTTAGTCTTGCACCTAGAAACAAATAAGTTTTCAATCTTCTTCAAACAGTCGATTGCATACTTTTCCTTCACGGCTACTTGTGGCGGTCTTGCTACCGGTCACGCTGAAGTCAGAGTACAAGAAGCTGAAATCACCGTCGCAGACGCATTTCATCGAACACCTTCCCTGCCGATTGTCCGACTCTTCCAACAGCGACAAGAGCAGGCACCGACCGTCGACCATTCGGTGCCGCCCGCTCCCCGGGTCGGCACGGCACCGGGGCCACAGCACAGCGGCGGCGGGTCCTGCGAGCGGCATCGTCAAAGGAAACACCAGCGCGGCGGCGGCGGCGGCGGCGGCGAGGGCGAAATCGCGGCGACGAAAGAGGCACGCGCAAGGGAGTGC
Organism: Cryptocoryne crispatula var. balansae; assembly: GCA_036172225.1. Taxonomy (NCBI): domain Eukaryota; kingdom Viridiplantae; phylum Streptophyta; class Magnoliopsida; order Alismatales; family Araceae; genus Cryptocoryne; species Cryptocoryne crispatula. Next base: position 5,141,044 of record CM069935.1, read on the forward strand.
CGGTGGCTGGCTCGTTGCAGCGTGCAAGCGACGCGCACCTGGGGTAGCTTCTTTTCCTCTCCCACCGGCCACCGGAGGGCGGCATTAAAAATCAATCTCCGCCACCATCTCCTCTCCTCTCCCACCGGCCACCGGCCGCTTCCGGCGACGGCGACGCCGTGCGTAGTGTACTGAAGAAAGGGACCCCGTGGGAATTGTACAGTAACCAGATGACGGTATCACCGAGAGATAACTCGTTGATAACACTTACGGATGTGAAAATAAAGGCATCTTAAACCAAATTTATTGTCGATAGTTGTATTTATTTGTCAAACTATGTCATGAGACAACTTATATTTAAGAGAAAATTATACAAACCATCCACCGTTCACCATGTTTATTTTCAGCCGATGAGGTTTCGATGATCCTAGGACCATGACTAAATGACAAGACAAACGTTTGACAACATTTATATTCGTTCTGATAAGTGAGTGTTTGTCTCGCAGATTGAAAATTTTCCGAGAGCCGGCCCAGTATGGCTCGGTTGGCAGCACCCTGCTCCAGGGGAGAGCAGGGCCGGGTCCGCCTCCCGACAGCTGCAAGTCGGGCGCCCCAAGAGAGGGCGACTTGTGGAGATCGAGAGGGCTCGATCCCTCGCCACTCGCATACGCGACGGATCTCAGGCCGCCGGGCCATCCGTGTCCAAAATTTTTTTTTTTTTCAAGGCTGAGGATTTTCCGAACCGAACAAAAGCAGATAACAGGGGTCAAGACGTGAATGATTTATGTCATTTGATAAAACATTGTTTGGCTAGAGTTTTATTTTTGGTACTATGTTAATATTTTTAAATGTTGAAATACCAATATAAAAATTAATACAGGTAAATACTTGTATTACATAATATATTTTGTTTACACTATAAAATTTAAAATTGATACAATTAATCAAACACTTCTTAATGATTTTTATCAATATCAATTTTAAATTGATAATGATAAAAATACTTAATAGTATTACCAATTACTTATTCACTTGACTTTTAAAAGTTTTCAAGTTATAAATCATCGCAAATATTGGCCCATTGTAAGAAGAACATCAGCGGCACTACTGTCTGCGGTCATTGTCGATGTGGTTTCTGAAATTAATATTGACTCGGTCGCTTTTTGGGTCAACCGACCCCGACCCGGCCCCGACCCCCCGACCCGGTTATTATTTTAAAATAAATTTTTTATTTATTTTTTCCCGACCCCGACCCGACCCGGGTCGGTTTTGGGGCCGACCGACCCGGGGCCGACCCCCGACTATTACTTCCTTGATTTATACAGTGGTTGGTTAGTAATGTCAAGTTTGAATTAAGTAGGTTAGGACTCAGTGCAAGCAAAGTTTAACAAGCAGTACAAGTGCTCAACTCTTGATACTATATCAATATTAAAATCGATAAAATATTATTTTTGACACACTAACAAGAGAGGAACTAGGGCATCGAATTTATCAGGCTATTCTACTTACTAATATTTATGTCACTTTACATATTATCTTGACACACATATATAGCTACGTTAAATATTCATATTCACTGAATTTAATTTCACTTGTATGTCTTAAATATATTTTATTAAATGACTTACTTAATAATATAATATTTTAATAAAAATTACTATATTTGATTATCATACACAGTTGAGTCAATATATATATCTGAAATTAGACCTGTCACATATATTTTACTAGGAGACGTCATGCAGATTTAAGTCGTCCGTTTAGATTTTAGATCTCATTCAAATCTCTCTTATCCATCTCTAGTTATATCATGCCACATACAAATAATACTACGTGTAATATGAGAGCAAAATTGTTACACAAAGATTAATATGACCTGAACATATTTTTCTCATATGAAAAATGCAAAGAGCTATATCTGATGCGAAAAAAAAATACTTTATCACCATGGCGAAATTAAATTAGTTTGGTGCGTTCATTAAACATGAATAGTACTGTATAGTTCATCAAAGTGGGCCCTCACATCTAACTTATTTGTGTAATATATTGTTGCACGTAGTTAGATATAAAGTGCAAATGCTACGGCCTACGGGAATGTAAGAGGTTGAAATTCCTAGCGGACCCCCCCTCCCCCGCGGAGGTGTCCCGCAGACCCCTCCCCCCAGCGGTCCTCCCCCCTCCCGCTGACACCCCCCCTCCCGTAAACGGCATCACCCCCGCCGGCGTTCGCTCCCCCTCCCCGCGGCGGTGCCCCCCCCCCCCCACGTCGTATCCTGCAAAATTGATTTCAGGATCAACTTAATCCAAGTATTAGGTGGTATGATTTATCCTCACACTTATCCCTAATTTTGGTGATAACCTGAATTAACTTAATACAAGTTAAACTTATTTTTAAGTGTGTACCAAACAGGAGATTGAGAATAAACTAAGTCTATCCTAGGTTATCCCCATACCAAACGAGGCCTAAAGGTCATGAATGACCAGACATGTTGGAACAGCTCTACTATGTGCATTTGTTAGACTTCTGAAAATTTTCGGATGTGTCAGTCAGAAAAGTAGGTCATATATATGAATGATCATAATCTCTTGTATGCATTTTATTTACATCTTCATCTAATTGTTGTTAGTTGTTTTAGTCATTACGTATGCAAAAATTTGAAACACCTATTTTGTGAGTAGAACTTAATCCACAGGGACATAAGTTGATAAGTATGTGTTTGATTTATGACTAAACAAATGGCTCATACTTAAAGTTGTATGATTTATGATTATTTTATATGTCATCGCGTGTTTCTGTAAAAAAAAAAACGTTATGATTATTTATGCTTGATATTTTATGATGTTAACAAGTAGGAGTTGTTGTTATGAACTTACCAAATCGCTATAGTATGAACTGTTCTAATTGTTCTAAAATTTTTTAAGTAATTAAAATAAGTGCGTAATAATAATAACATCATATTAGAAGAGTCAACTAGTATTTAAATTTATGATTATTAAGTTAGTTGAATTGTTTATATTGTACCTCAAATCTTGAAGATTATGAGCCCAATTAGTTATAATGAAAGCCCATATTTATATATAGGTCCAATGGATAAATTAAAACTAATTAAGCCTATTTGAAAATTATTAAGGGCTTTAAGCCCTACTAAAATTTGAAAAAAAAAATTGTATGACATGGAGAACAACTTGTTTGTCCTCCTCAAAGGCTGACTCATGAATGGATGGCCCATTTGAAACCATCACCTAGTGAAGAACTCTCTCCCCTTCTTTCTATGTTTTATTAATTTTCTTTTTCTCTCTCTTTTCTTTCGATTTTCCTTCACATATCTTCTCTTTATATATTTTTCTCCTCCTCCTTTCCCCCATTTTTTCCTTCTCTTTTTTACTCTCTCTCTCTCTCTCTCTCACTCACTTTCTCTTCCTGCCCATCAGTTTGAAATTCAATGTTAAAAAATTAGGGGTTAACAGATACTATTTACAAGGTATCACCTTAAACACGTTCATGCCCATGCCCGTGCTAAGCATGCTTGTCCTCAACTTCTAAATCTCTACATGTGCGCACCCCCACAGGGAGCATATATATTCGACATATAGAGACCGTGGGATCTTGAGACTTGTATCCTTGGGTGCTTCGATAGGAGGATACTTCTATTAAAAATAGGGTGTTTTGTTTCACAATAAACTTTTACATTTTAACGGTAAAAGTTATATTAAAATAAAATTAAGCTGGCCAGTGAGAATATGTATGACCCAAAGAGGTGAGAGATGAAAAAAAAATTTAAAAAAAAGGATCTAACGTTTTTTTTGTGGAAAGAACATAAATTTGTAATGTCAAACAATTCCTTTAATAATTTTTGTTACAAAATCATTTTTTATCACAGAAACTCAACTTATTTGTCACGTAAAAGTTTTACCTCCACTCAGGTGTCAAGGAAACCATATACATATATATATATATATTACATACTTCTATGTAGACAAGACGAAGAACAGGGGGGGCGTGCTCAACATGATTCAACTACGCCGGGGTTTCCGTTGATCTAGTTTCAGCTTCACCATCAAGATCACGACGATTACATCTCATAAATTAGTCTCTGTAGCTATGGAATGTGAGCGAAGCAGCACCGCGCGCAGCCACCTCACTCTCAAGTTGACAGCAAGCTCGACCTCGGCCGGTGGTCGCCGTTCACCATCCTGCAGTTCCTCCTCACCTCCCCCGGCCGCCCGGACCGCAGGTCCCCCATCCTGATCATCCCGTCCACGAACGCGGAGAAGAACGCGGCCTGGTCGGCGGCGAACACCGCGACCACTTCCCGGGTCCGCGGGTCGCCGGAGTACAGCGTCTGGTCCGAGTTGAGGAAGCCCTTCAGCCCGACCAGGTCCTTGAAGTACTGGTTGTCGAACTTGCGCGGGGTGGCATCGAGCCCGCCGGTGACATCGTCGGCGCCGCCGCGCGGGCACAGCTGCTCGAGGTGCCTCCGGAAGGCTGGGTCCATGTAGGGGTCGTACCCGCCGGGGCCGAACTGCTCGTAGAGGCGGTAGCGGATGGAGAAGCAGCGGGCCTCACCGATGGAGTGGGAGCCGGAGAGGGCCACCAGGTCCACGACGGAGAGGTGGAACCGGCGGAAGAGCTGGACGAGGGCGGTGGCGTTGGCCCGGGGACTGGGCATGATCCGGTTCGCGTCCTCCTGGCTCGCCGTCAAACTGTCCAGCCGGCCCAGCTTCACCTCCCACCGGGGACCTCCGCTCTACCCAAAGAACGCCAGATCAGGTCGCTCAACAACACGCTAGTTTGCTCCGGGTTCGGTCGGTGAGGACCGGGATCTCCGGCGATCGATCGTCCGTCTCCGGCGAACAGGGGGATTGCGCGGAAGGGGCGGGGGACCGGCGACTCACCAGGGAGACGGCGTCTCTGGCAGCCATGACAACGATATCGGCGCAGGACACGACGGCGGGGCAAGCTCTCTCCGCCGCCGCCTTTGCCTCGTCGATCACCTCGAAGGACCGGAGGGAGTCGATGTTGGACAGCGCCAACTTCTCCCCCAGCATGGTCGGGGTGTCATCCAGCAGCACCGACCCGTCGCATCCCTGCTCGGCACGAGCAAGAAGGGGGGGGGGGCATAATCCATGAGAAGAACATAGCGCGGTAATTCGAAGAACACGGGGAACGGAAAGAGGGCAAAGACGTATGCGAGAGGACCTACGTACGTTGACAAAGCAGTCGTGAAACTGCAGCCTCATGACGGAGGCGCCGCTCCTCGGCTCCCTCTCCATGGCCCGCCGGATCACCTGCCGGACCACCGCCTCCGCCTCCGGACAACTCTCCGAGTAGAAGCCCGTCCGGAGCCCGGCGGCCTCCCCGGACGCCGCCGCGGCAGCCCAGTGGGGCAACATCAGCACCAGCAGCAGAGGGAAGAAGGAGAATACGGAGGTCAGAAGATGCCATGGTTCCGCCATGGCTTGCTTTCCCTTTGCCTCTTGTGCTCCGAAGAGAAGGATACATCGTATACAATGTCACTCTCTGCTGAGCGACCGTTCGGAGGTGCGGTGCGGTGCGGTGCGGTGTCCCGCAGTTACCCGTTAAAGTAAAGAGGTCCACCGTTCCAAACCGGGAGGGTAAAAGACTGCCTGCAGTTGGCGTCCTCCTCCTCCGTCAGTAGGTTTTGGCGTTTCGCCCCCAACAACTTGTTGAATGGTTCAAATTAAGGGTTGAGTCACCGTTCTCACTGAGTCACAGGCCACACCACTTGTCGCCATCATCTTTGCTCGAGTAGAGCCTTTGAGCCGTGTGCGCTCGGATAATCTTTGATACTTCTACTGGTACAACTTTGAGGACTATATATATATTCATCAGACTTCAATAGGTATGATCTTTGAGTGCGGAGATATAAAATCGCGATGAAACATAAACCTCACCGCAGACCACACGATCGCTCATCTTGATCGCTGGAAAGGTTCAGAAGTTCCCCTTCATATTCCAAAAGGCTGGGCTGGATTGGGACCGGCAGCCGGGTCGAATGCATGTCAAATCTAAAAATTGACCTCACAACATGGCGCAGGTGATCTGATTCGAACATGAGATAACCCAAGATCCGGGAGATTAAATCTCTCTTTTATTCTCTTACTCCTCTCTCGGAATAAAGATGCTCCTTTTTCTGCAGTTCTTTGAGGGTATCCATGGTGTCTTACACGACCACATTGCTTTTTATTTCAATGGGATACAGATGTATAAAAATATTCTGGGGCGTCCATCTGGATAAACTGTGAAAAAAATATTGTAAACAAGAGCCAAACAAAAGTAAGACTGTTCTCTGATCCAGGGGATATCTCTGGTCCGCTAACAGAAGACATTTGCTTGGATTTCTCAATAAGATAATGCACAATCTTGCCACTTGCTGGATCGGCCGGAAGGATGCTATCGATGGAATCGCCGCACCGATATAGGTGTGCCGTCGACTCAGGAGAGAACTGATGCCAAACTGCATCATGTGGTCGGTCAAGCCGCAGAGATGGAAGGGTTGAGAAGCTGCCTGAATCTCACTGCGCTGCTTCTGCTGACAATTTCTTCATGATCATCGAGATTAGGTTGCGGATATGCTGGGGAATCCACTGTTAGTCCATGCTCTAGCTAATATCAGGCCAAGAGCCAAGGATACCCCAAACAGAGAATGCAAACGAACACAATAGTATTTCGCCATGAAGATCTTAACTTTATCCTGCAACACAAGGAAAAATATCATTCATTGGTAATAAAATACACAGGCTCCACCCTATATTGTTCTTACTTCATGGTTCTTTTCCACATATTCAGCAACTAATTTTCCAATAGGACGCGTCAGGGCACATAAAACCTGCAGAAGATACTATTACATGAGATACAAGAAAAGATAGGCAACGGTATAGAAGATGCTCCCGATCTGGCAGGCTCATTGGAGGCCCACCATGCAAGGTATAGGAAGAAATTTGGCAGTGCAGAAGGTCAGCAGGAGGAGATAGAGCATCAGTATTGCAACTTTCACTACTTCAGCTCCTCTGGCGGTACCGACCCTTACCTTACAGAAGTAGAAATTTGACTGAGCGATCTTGACAAAGTTCAAGTAGAATAGAAAGTTGAGTTTTAAGTATTACAAAACTGAGGAAATACCAGAGGAGACATCTTTCCAATAGCCTGGTCCCCCTCAATCTTTTGTTTCCAGAAGAAGAAAGAGATGTTAGAAGATGACAATGCAAATCCCACAGGCGGCTAAGAAAAAATTACCTGATGAAAATGACTACAAAAAAGGATAAGGGAAGTTGTAAAACCAACAAGAATTGATGCAGAGAAGACTGTCCTGCAAATGTATAAAAAATAATAATTCATTTGGACCATCAGATCTTTGACATGAATATGATGACACGAATTAGTACCATGATAAGCTTTTGCAGCCCTGTGAAAAGTAAAAAGCTGTAGTAGCAAATGGACCAAAGGCTGCAAAGCATAGGGGTTCCCCAAGTCCTCTGTATCCTAGTCGAAACGGTGGACACTAAGAAAATGATTTAGGCAGTGTCAACTTCTATTTAGATAGAACAAAATATCAAGGGTGTTAAAGGTATATTTTGCATATTCTTAATTTCTACATGGGTGATAACAGCGACCAACTCCTACACACCCACGACACTTGTGGATCATTCTCCAATTGGAAGACAAATAATGAAACATAATATGTTATAAGAATACAACCATTGAAAAAATGAACTTAATTCAGTAAATAAAACTAAATTAGTAAGCGTTCATATGCTTTGGCAGGTTTTAAATTTTAACTGACAAGAAGCACCAAGTCACTAACGATATCTGATGCCAATTGTGAACCAAGAAAATCTATGATCACAAGAGTTGACAAATGGTAAATATTGTCATGGCCCAGTCTCTGGTGATTCAGTTGGCTGATTGGCTCTGACCAAATTGGATGCATGCAGATACATCTTTCTTCATAATCCATGTGTATTTGAACTGCTCAAACAACTGTACCCTTTTGTTGGTCATCTTTGGTTTGGATCCTGCACGGACCTTGAGATTACATCATATTGTGGCATAAACCTGGAATTGTCACCAAATTGTGACCATGATGCCAAATGACTGTTCCTGTTACTGCTTTCAAGTTGCTGCTGCACCCACTCCTTAGGACCATGAATATAGACCTGTGGTAGTGTGGTTAAGTTCACTAATCAAGGAAAACACATTTAACTAGCAGTAGCAAACAGTAGTCCAAATAATCAGCATGCCATCTTGTCTAGAAGCTGCTCTCTTATTACAAATCAGCATTTTGCTCTGAAGTGGTTTCATTTGGTTGATCCTGCATTCTTTTCTTCCTTAGTTCTGTCATTGTTCTTTATCGTAGTATTTAGTTCTGTCATTGTTCTTTATCTTAGTAGGATTTTCAGTCCTTACAGTTTGCTATGCGTATTGCTGTTTTATTTTCAATGAATGATGATGTGTTTGTTTCATCAGTTTCAAAAAGATGGTAAAAAGTAATTGAAGTTATCATGTCATATACTGTAGACAAGATACCTTTTGCATTACAAAGGTAATATAATATAGGATGGAAAAACTTTTGATGAATAATGGCCATGATGGTCAGAAACAACCTACTTTCCATGTGTAGTTACCCTCCTTTTCTATGGAGGTTCTGTTTTTGCACACTAAAGCTCTTCAGGATCAGCCATATATGGACATGACACTGAGAAATGGCATCGTGATGAGACAAGCATGCACAATTTATGGCAAATAACACACAGTCATTCGAAAGGAGAAATATAAAATAAAATTTATTAAAAATGAACTGAATGATGAATAATTTTGACTTATTATGACCAGCAACAGCCGAGACCTCAAGGCCTCTATAGTGGTGTATCTACTTTCCTAAGGAGAAAAAAAATCTTACCTGGTAAATATATCCACAGATGATTGCTAAAGCAAGCAACAAGGTAGAACGGATATCTCCAGATTGCGCACATGTCCAAATGAGCCCAATTGATCCCAATAGAAGACACAAGTTTGCAAGAGAATGGGTGATTACCCGGCTGTTCACAATGTGAAGCAACTATGAGTATCCAAACTGTTAAAATAAACGAATATTATCAAGTAGACCAAGTTACAAGAAGAAGGAGAAACGTCGGCATACCTGCCAACTATGTTGACAACTGATTCTTTTTTGTTCAAGTCAGCACCAGTATCAAAATCATAGACATCATTGCTGACAATAATTAAATCAAAACATACCTCTTGGCTAGTTAGTAAAAAGTTGGATGAATTAAAACAATAAAAGAAAATTTCTCATAGAAATAAAGATAAGTTATCAATAGTCGTATCTCAAGTTAGACCTCACCTCAAGTTAAGCCAAGCAATAATAAGAACTGATGCAGATAAGAGAAGAAAGTAGCGTGAGGAAGAAAATAACCCAGAATGCAGATATGCTGCAGAGCTTCCTACCTATTGTTTCAAGTTGAAAGACATAAAACATGAAAGGTAAAATGAATCAACTTTGAAACTGTAAGATGAAAGAAATGAATCAGCTCTAAGAATAAAGACAATCATCGTTTCTTGAAAGATAATTTCGCTAAATTTGTTTGAACAACAAAACAAATACTCATAGTCACCAAAGCCGAATCTTCCATTTTGCATAGTTAATCAAGGTTCTCAAAGAAATGTAATCAACCCCAAAGCAATTGTAAACGGTGACTGTGTTCCCATCACATTAAAGAGGATGGGAAAGGACTTCCTATTTTCTCGGACCACCCAGCTTACCTCACGCATTAAAGTTACAAGTGTATTCTTGATTCAAAACAGCACGATTCACTTTGTATTGACGGAATGTTTTACATGAAAGTTGTTGTACAATCCAAATCAGACATCAAACAGAGACACTAAAAAGACATCTCATGAAATATTTCCCTCTAAACTCTAGTGAATGAACCCTCCTGATGAAACGGGAGACGCATCCGCCCGCCCAACACCAGCAACAGAACTCTCGATGCTTACCGTCAGGGGAACGAGCGCCACGGAGTAGATAGGAAGCTTGACTGCCCTCCACAACAGAGTCGCCCCGGACACATCATCTTTACTCCCCTCGCCAGCCTCCTCTGACATCCTAGAAACACTGTCATCCGACACCCCTCCGGGCGCCGCAGAGGCCGCCGCCTCCGCTGTAGAGAACCTCTCGCGTCTGGACTGTAGCCATCGGTGCCTTGGCCTCGCCGCAGCAAATCCAAACCCAGCCGTTCGCTTCCGGGAAGATAGTCCCGCACTTCTGCCGCTTGCAGGAAACCGGGTGGAAGGAGCGGAGGAGAGGAAGTGGAAGGTGATCGGCCAGGCCGCGGTCGGCGCGGCAGCTGCCCAGGGAGGCGCCATGGCAGCCTTATCCGACGGTCGGACCAGCCGGGTTTTGCTGGCGCGGCCGACTCAACGGAGTGTCTTGCAACTAGGGGTGCAACCGTGCAAACGAACCAATACAGTTCGAGTGCTTCGAAGCTCGGCTCGATAAAAACTTGACTCGATAAAAACTCGACTCGGTAAAAACTCGACTCAGCTCGTTTATTATGTTAAATGAACAAGTTTGAACAAAAAATAAAACTCGACTCATTAAACGAGTCGAACTTGAACAGACTCCTTCTCGGCTCGATAAACTCGCGAGCAGCTCGATTAAATATTATATTATATATTTATTTTTAAAAAGTAAATTTTAAGTATTAATATTTATATATTGTCACTTAAATATATTAAATAATTCAAAAATTGAGTTTAAACTTAGATTGAGTTTCATAAATGAGTTAAGTCTAAAATTTCATAAATGATTTTTCATTGATTTTGGCTTTATAAAGGAGTTTGTATATAGCTTAAGTTTGAATATGAATTGAATTTTAGTCTAACTACTACTCGAGATCAAGCTCGACTCGGCTCGATTAATAAACGAACCAAGCTTGAACAATGATTCCACATACTCGCTAAAACTCGAGCTCGAACTCGAACTCGTGTAAAATAAACGAGCCGAGCTTGAACACCATACTACTCGACTCGACTCGGCTCGTTTGCACCCCTACTTGCAACAGAAAATAGGAGAGTGGCTGCTCTGTCTGGACCAAGGTAACATTTATCTCTTTTTTATGAAAAACTAAAAACAAAGGCAATATATATAAATATTCACAGATTAAAAAATAGCCCCTTATTTTCTGCTACGTTCTGAGAAAATTCTTATTCCAGATTTAACTTATAATACACGTTAGTTTCATTATATCAGATAATAGATATTTATATTTCAGCCTTTGCAAGCATCTATGATACAAAATTCGTAATCCATCGGTACTTGATCAAGAGCTGTAGATACTCCCTTCAAAAGGGAAAAAAAAATTGAGCTATGGGTACAGTAGAAGAGTGTATGTCAGTCCCTCTCCCTAACAAGTAAAACATTTATTACTATGGCAACAAGAAATGATAGCATTATTAAAATATAAAAATAACTTACATTTTATTTCAAAAAACAACGGTGACAAAAAAAAACGGCCAAGCAACATGCGCGTTTATAAATACTTGTGATACTTTTACACCATCGCTAGACAAATTTATCAAATTTTAATCATGAACTGAACGAGATTAGGAGCAAACCATATTTGACCTCTTTATAATAACTCCCCATGATTAGGCCTTCATTCAGCATCAGTCTCTGATGCTAGGCACCGTCAGAGGAAAAGCGTAACACCAAAATTAATTATTTAAGAATTTTACTGAGTCAATATAGAGCAAGCTAATTATTTTATCGGGCAAGAATAGATCAGAATAAAAAAGATGATAATATTCTTTGCAAGCCGCTTTTCTTTGACGGTGGCCGATGACTGATCAACCTTTGCGAACCACGCGACTTAAAAAAAAAATTGCAGTAAACAGAAAATTGACGAGAAATAAAATTTAGTAGCCCCCGTCAAATTTACCGTCATATTTCAAACGTACAAGGCACTATACACAATTAATTTTGCATGTTGACCACGAGTAGCCGTCAATTTCAAAAATGTAACAAAATTAAAAGTTATTATTACATCTACTATTAAAATTAAATGTTAATAGGATGTTTGGTTGCACGATAATTTTTTGTACACTTTCACGATAAAAAATTATATTAAAATAAAAAGTGAACCAACTCATGACATAAAATTATCATGTTTAGAAAGATGTGATTACAAAAAAGAGTAACTATCACACAAGAATAAAGAAAGAGGTGAGATCCTCTTTTTTTGTTTAAGAAGAAAATCACTTTTAAAATATAAAATTGTCATGATTACCGAACACCTCTTTTAACAAATTTTTTTACAATTTTTAAAAATTAAAATAAAAACCTTCGTTACCGTGCAACCAAACATCCCATAAGAATTTCAGCATCATATAAACACAACACCAAACCTCTACAATCGGATAGTATTCTGAATCGGAGAGTAGTATTCTGCCAGATTGCAGGCATTCTCAAAAGACCTTAAAAATATAAACATATCAGGAACTGACATGCAAACGGGGAGATGACTCAGATTATGTTTACCAAAAAAAAAAAAAACTCAGATTATCTTTTTTTTATCAGACACGCCTTGGCACACCAGAAGAAAAAATGCAAAAGCGAGATCCAACAACAGCTGAAGACGAAAATAAAATATTTAAAGAATCTATTCAAACATGAAAGAGAGAGGAATCATGTTTTGCTCAATCGGCTAGGACCAAAAAATGAACCAGAACGAAGCGAAAAGGAAACGAAGCACAACGATAAACGTTCACAAACAGCACGATGCCTTTTAGAACATTAATCAACAGACAAGAAAAAAAGAACACATACAAAGACAGTGAACCCAGTATATATAAGACGCCTAAGCATCCTCACCTAAACAACAAAAAAATTTGAAGCATTGGAGTCCTGGAAACATGAAAAAGAAAAGGATAACACTGTATAGCAACATCCTCAGGCGCCGGGACCGCGCGAGTAAAACCAGCATGACATAACTTATGCAACGGCAGAAGGCTTTGAGGCTGCGGAGAGACGGGACCTTCTCTTCGCCAAGCTCTCACTCCTCCGGTCTCTCTGCTCCTTCAGCCTTGCAGCCAAAAGCTTCTGGTATTCCGCCGCATCAGACTTGGCCTTGGCGATTCTTCTCTTCTTCTCGGAGATCCTTGCCCGCTTCCTCTGTAGGGTCAGGGGAGTGACGAGCCTCTGAATCTTGGGAGCTTTACTGCACTTCTTTCCTGCAATAAACGGCAAAACGATTTTTAACATAACCAGCCACAGGTTCCAGGCTTCCAGCAACTCCTGGTTGCACTTGAAAAATACGTGGTACAGGGACGCGGATAGATAAGGCGTGAAGACATGACTACGTAATTCGACTATCAGAAATCAAAACCCTGCGTCACTCCCTTCATAAAAAATATATATGCAGAGAACAGTTAACAGATCGGTGTTTGGTTAATGCATCAAAAACAATGCAATACCTATTTTTATAAACATTGACACAACCAAATGAAAAAATAATAGCAAACTGGTATTAAATATCATGTCGAAACTGGGTCAAAAGTAGATCAAATTCATTAAAGCCAACAATAACTCATGATAAGCTGGACAAATTAACATCCAAGTGGTGGCAAGATGGTTCAAATAATGCGTTTGAATCACTGTTCACTACAATAATCTAATAAATATGAAACTTCACATAACATCACAAGCCAACGCTCATACATCCCACTGTTTAAAGGATTGGCCAATCCAGGACCCTGATCGATGGAAGGAAGAGAGTCGAACCCGAAGGATGCTTCCACTGAGATTGCACATTCCTGCCCGATCTGACCCCAATCCACCCGGATTGGTGGGGGAAAGCAGCAGCAACATGTTCGTTAGGGCTGGGAAAATGAGCATATCGGGGGTGTGATACGATCTAATGAACCATTAAATAAAGATCTGATGAAGTTATTGTATACAAAGTGCATCAGTTCTGGACCCAGTATGCTCTTTCCCCAGGGTAAATAAGCAAGGGGGCAGCCTCCAGCACAGAGTGACTGAACAGGCCCTGTGCAGCTAAGCTGCACCTCCACCCAAGAAAAGATCAGGGATACTATTTCTCTGTTTTTCTTCAGATTTCAAAAGACTGATCCGGGTTGATCCTGGATTGGTTTTGCTTCCAGCCGAAAGGCTGGCTTGGCCAATCCATTCAACCCAAAATTCCTTGACAGGTCCACGTGATAAATGACCTCAAACCTTGAAGAGGATATGCCAATTAACCAACTCTGGTGTTGCAGCAGTATCTAAAGTAATCTTCACAAGCTTTCAAGTCGAACAAAGGAAAACAAGATACCTGCTTTGTTTGTGAAAGTTCGGCGGTAGGTGTTGACATATTTACGAACATCATCCTCCTTTGAAAGGTTGAAAAGTTTCCTGATCTTGGAGGCTCTCTTTGGACCCCTCATCCGAGGCTTCTCAATATCCGTCAAACCAGGAAGGTCATTTTCACCTTTTTTCACAATAACCAGGTTCAAAACTGACAGCTCGTGGCTGACAATACATCCACGAACAGATTTCCTCCTACGTTCTCCATCCCTCCTTCCATATCCACGGAAACAAGGTGTCCCTGAAAAGAAAGAAAAAACAATGTTCAAATATCCAAGAAGTGACAGAGATTCAAGGAATAAAACCGCACATAAATTTGGCTGAGATACATAAAACATTGATAGATGTTTTTGATATAAACATTATCTACCTCTGTGCAGCAGCAGGCGAACACGACCAGTGGTCAAGACTCCCTGTTTCATTGGGAAGCCTTGCTTATCACACCCACCAGTGATTTTGAAAACATAACCCTTGAATTCCTGTAGTTAAATTGAATTCTAGAACCATGACTGTCTCGTCTAAGGATATGCATTAAATCAACTTTTGATCTATTTGGGAAAAAAAATGGCACAGTATGGTCTGCAAATAAAGAGTTTGTCAACAACTGAATGACAGTAGAAAGGTACCTCTCCAAGAGCATCTCCGCTGACCTCTTGAGATATCCTCTTGTCATAAAATGCACGACTGCGTGAACATAATTTGGAACAAAAAAGGATATCAACATGAAAAGAGAAAATGCATGAGAAAGAACTCAATGTAATGCCAATAAAATAAAATACAAAAAATCACATAAATCAAAAATAAGATTGAAAATCTTTGCCATTTTGCTTTTGCAATACAAACACCGGACACAATTTTAAATGGAGCCTCTTATATTAGGGCACAAGATATCTTTAAACAGTGCAAATTTTTACTTTATCACAAGCCTCAAAAAAGCAAATATCAAGATAAAAATGTATATTATTTATTTCCCAAGAAATCATAGAACTTATACATTTCTTCCCTCCATCGGAGATAATCAATATTATATGTGACAAATGTAATAATTTATAAAACAATAATCAACATGAAGAAGACTCAGAAATCATCATTTTTATTTTCAAAGGCCAGCTGTTAGTTGTCAAACTCCTGTAATTTCTTTCAAAAATATATAAAAAATGAAAACTCATGCGGTGAAAAAATGATATATGAACGACATGTTTAGTGATTTTTGTATGTCCAAGGATAGAAAAATCATTGCTTTAAACAAAGGACGACATACTAGACCTACATTGCCACATTGTAAAATAAACTCTTTGCTAGAAAGAATGGCTAATATTAAAGGGAAATAAACCAGAATTGTCCATGAACCATGTTCTAATTATAATTATCACTCTCAACAAAACACAAACAGGAACAGACCAAGATTTTAAAAACAAACTAGCAGTATCAATAGATAAATGACATCTTAAGTGCACCGACAGCTGGAGTAACTTCATTATCAGACATGATACCAAATCAGGAAAAAGAGAAGCTACCATGAAACCAATTGATCACAAGCACATCATCAAGCTAACAATAAATTCTCTATAGGCCGGAATAACAAAAAGCACTAGGGCTGCAAACAAACGGATCGGATTTGGTAATGGAATCATTTATATCTGATGTTCATTCTAACAAGGGTTAAGGTGTTCCAATTTCAATACTTTATAATCCATTATCGGAATCTAAACCGAATTCTCTACTTTCCAAAATACATACTATATATTAATTTTTATTTAAAAATAAGTTAATAATTTACATATTATTACTAAATTTTGATATAAAATCTTTAAAATTGTACTTGTATCATTTTTATCAAATTATACGTCATATTTCAAAATTTTCTTAATTTTATATTTAAATTTTACTTGTATACTTATTTTTTATTGAAATTGGATATAAAAACAGAATCAACTGATAATGATTCCATCATTCCAATAAGCCATCGGAATATCCGAGTCAAATTCTGATTGCTTATCAGATAAATTTAAAGGTTCGGAACCCATTAATTAATATTGGAATTGAATGGGAACTTCAAAATATCAGGTTCGGCTTACACCCCTAGAAAGCACAATTGCTTTCTTAACACTACTTCTCTCCCCCGAATTGTTCTCAATAGCATATATGAAACTTAGTATAGACCGAATGATGCAAAATCACTATGCCAGAAACATGTGATAGAAATAAACGTTAATCAGCACTGTCAAGAATAGCTAATCGTCAAGCAAATGACTTAAACAACAGAGCGTACCAAAAAACGCCAACAACTTTTTAATCGTATATATGCATCCCTCGGTTACAAAGAAAAACACATCTGATAAAAATAAAGCACCAAAGATTAAAACTTTCGAAGAAGTTAGAAAAATTAGAACATATTTCCTTATCGGAACCCGTTGAATAACTGGTCGGATGTATACATCACGATAAACTATCACCATACAAGTTGCATAACGAACTTCAAAAAATCCTGATGGAGTATTACCAACGTAGGATTTGTTTCTAAAAAATTATGAATCAAACTCAATAAATAAAAATGCGTGCAATTTACGACGAAAAAAAATACCAGAGAGAACATATATTCACTTACAGCTTCTGCTCGTCATCTACCTCCAGTTTCTTCTGGCATCCAGTAGTCGGATTGGCGATGTTGAACTGGAAAGAAAGACCCAACTCAGAAAGGGAAAAAAAATCAAATGCCGTAACTTTTCAGAACAACAGACGTTCGAGATACAGATTGAGAAATCTGGCTTTTTCCAAACCTTCATCTTTTCTCGGCCTCGGTGGGATCGAGCGCCGCGTTAAGGAAGAGGAAGCCGTCGGTCCCTCGCTGCTGTCGCCCTCGCGCTGCGGCTCGCTAGGGTTTCTCCGATGCCTTTTATAGGGACAACCGCGTGCAAATGACGTTGTCGTTCCTGGGCCGGCCCACGGTAGATAGGTAGATCATTTTGTCCTTGAAGACATCATGGAGCAGTGGTCATGCACTCGAAAATGGGCAAAGGCCTGTGTGTGTTGGAGTCTCGAAAATGATATTATATTATTATTAATATTAATATCACAAAAGTTTAAAGTTTCAATATTAAAATAAATATAATTAATATATTATATCGTATAATTTATATTGAAAATTTTAAAATTAATAATACTATTTAAATATGTTATTATTAATATTAATTTTAAAATTAATAACGATAAAAATATTTAATAATATTTCCAAACATGACGAAATCAATGAAAAAAATAAATGGTAAACATAATCAATTGATTCCCTCTACTGTCGTAAACTTAACCGGTGACTCGATTGACTCGAATGACTAAAGTTATTTTTAAAAGTTATTTTTATTTTAAATTTATATTATTATAAATCAAGTTCCAATAAATCATTCTCTTACAAATAAAATATTAAATTTACAAATTATTTAATTATAAATAAAAATTGTAAATTAAATTAATATCTGGGCTACAGTGGATGCGTCAAACAGAAGAAAGTTTAATCTTCCGTGAATTTTGGCACTATCTATTCTTTGGTAAACTAGTCAAATCACGTGCTTCGCACGTGTTCGAATGATATATTATATACCGATTATGTATAAATTTATAGGATAATTAAGATAAATTCTTATGATAGATAAGTACATTATAAAAAATTAGTTAAATTATAAATGTTATAGTTTACTCTTCAAATATACACATAAACCGGTAATCAAACTGACATTGATTTGAGAGACATTTATATGAATTTAACAACTTTCATTTATAAAGATTAATTATAATATTATAAACAACACTCCTTTTATATTATTATTTTTATTATTATTATCATATTTATTTATTTGCAACCAATGTAAACATTGATTGATTCTAGTTAGTTATGATATATTTTTATATTTCTAGACTTATACATTCCAAATGAAAATGACCATAATTTTGAAAGCAAAATAAGATGCGAGAATGAAGACATCCACCACAACCTAGCAAGAAGTAAATATTACAACATAAATTATCATAAATCAATCTAAAATAGGTAGGACAAAAATATTATGTCAATTAGACACAGTAACAAAAAGGCCACTCATGCTTTTGATACAAAAATTTTTACTTAGTCATCAAAAATCTCGAGTCACGATAAGCTATCATCCATGCATGAATACATCTCAAATAAGTTATATAAAGAGGTGAGCGAGAAATATGTTTTCAAATTTTACTTTGTTCATAGCAAGTCAAATTCCGAATGACAACATTAATGTGTCCCATACGACCAACAAACTTTCCACTTCACAAAAAAAAATCCTAAAAGAAAGAAAGTGGGATCCTTTCGCGTCAACAATAACAATGCACAAATGTTTTTGCACACGAAAGAACTTCGAATAGAACGAACATTCGCGTATCTAGTCTAATTTTCACTTAAACTAAACTCATCTTACGACGACATCACCCGATCCCAATTGGATTAGGTATAACAATTAATCCAAATCTTAATTGGGTTTACAAAGCCTAATTCTCCGAATCGGTCCGCTACTAAGACCTACAGAAATTGCTCTAAATCCTAATTGAGTCTACAAAGCCTAATTCAAATTTTCAGTTAAACTTCGAAGATAGAAATTTTAAATTTGAGAATTTCTTTTTAGTTAAGAATTTACATCTTACTTTATTTCATTTTTACTTTTGACATTTTAGGTTTATAATGTGAACTAACATTTTTAAATTTTCAGATATGATTACCTTGGTCATAATCAAGAAGTGGCAAGTTAGATTAGATGAATTTGATTTAATCATATTTTGAACCAATTTCAAATCAACTCAAGTCCTTCCTTAAATTTTATAAATTATATTAATACAAGCTGTTTATCTTACATTCACCAAAAAAATTAAAAATATTCATTTATTTAAAAATTACCAATTATAAGAAATGGCTACCTTCTTTTGAGTGAAACTTTCAATAAAATATCTAGGTCATATATGGTACAAAACTAAGTTTAAATCATAGTATATAATCGTGTGCATTGATTGGCATTTATAAAAAATAAAGTCACATTTGTTAGACATTTATTTCCAATTTTAGAACCTCTAATTCTATTACACTTCTTGCTAGGTAAGAGAATAATAAATTGGGATTCCCCACCCATCACTCTTTGACTTCTTTCTCATATATAATGAGAAATGCGGGATAGGAATATGAAAAGAGAGTAACATACGGTGGAAAAGGAATGAAGAAGTAAAGATAAAAAAATTTAACAACGTATGTAAAGAGAAAAACACGAGAAATGTAATATGTGACTAAAGACATCTCAATTGCCAAATGTACACATAAAAAGAAAAGGTATTGAAAAACAAATAGAACATAAAAAAGATAACTGCATATAGAAAAAAAGAAAATATACAGAATGAGAAAACATTTTTAACATTACCGTGAAGTCTCCTTATATACTTAAAAAGTAGCATTTTGGTGTGTCAAGACTCTTTTTCATGTAGAGTACAAAAGTTGACGACCAACCTATTAAGAATAATAATAGAGTGTTTGGTAACGTTTTTAATTTTAAGATAACTTCGTTTTTAAAATCAAAATTATTCGATTTTTCTATTTTATTTTTAAAATCAAAACAAACTAATTATTTGGTGTTTGGCAAAATCGTCATAATTTTTAAAAATTAGACAGTAGTGTTTGGTTATGATCAGCGACTCTGTAAAACTTTCTCGGACTCCCTTCGTAGAGAGAACCTGCAGCTCCGCGAAGGCTCCCCCGTAGTGTCGTCCGTCTCCCTCCCATCTGCGGCAGCGGCGCTCCTCCGGCGGTTGCGGCGGCGGCGGGCAAAAGGTCGCGTCGTCGTCGGCCGGGCCACGAAACCAGCCGGCCCTCCCCCCACGGCGGCGCCCCGCCGCGATGCTCCCCTCGGCCGCCGGCCTCCCCCTTGCGCCGCGTCCGCTCCCCCCGCCGGCGGCCCCTCCCCCCCCGCTCCCTCCGCCGCCGGCCCTCCCCTCCGCGGCGCCCCCGCCGCCAGCCGCCCCCACGCCGCCACCGATGGCCGCCCCCCGCTCCCTCCGCCGGCGGCCGGCGGCCCCCTCCCTCCGCGGGTCTCCCTCGCCGCATGCCTTTCCCCCCACGGCGGCGCCCCGCCGCGATGCTCCCCTCGGCCGCCGGCCCCCCCCCTCGCGCTCGTCCGCTCCCCCGCCGGCGGCTCCCCTCCCCCCCCCCCGCTCCTTCCGCCGGCCGGGCCGCGCCGGCCCTCCCCTCCGCGGCGCTCCCCCCCGCCGCCGGCCCTCCCCCCGCGGCGGCGTCCCCCGCCGCCAGCCGCCCCCACGCCGCCGGCCGCCCCCCCCCCCCGCTCCCTCCGCCGGTGGGCCGGCGACCCTCCCCCCGCCAATGAAGCCCCCCGCTCCCCGCCGCGGCCGGCAGCCCTCCCCCGCGGTGCTCGCTCGTCTTCGCCGCCGAACCCCCCCCCCCCCCCCCCCCCCCCGCGCGTGCGCACGTCTCACCTCCTACGTCCTTCCTCCGCGTCTATCTCAAAAATAAAACAACTCCGGACTTGTTTTTATTTTAGAAGAGATTATGTACATAGCGTATCTCACTTTTAAAAATGAGACAGTAGTTAAAAGTTACAACCAAACACCTTATCTCTTTTATTTTTAAAATTTAGATCAAAGAGAGAAGAAAAAACGCAACCAAACACCCTATAAGAAAAGAGAGTAAAGTTGCTCCATGAAAAAATGGACGATGAAGTGTAGATAAAAAAATATAATCACATATATAAAAGAAAAAACATAGGAGCCTAGGGGAAGGGGTAAAGCTACTCCATGGACTGCGCTCCAAGGCCAGCCATTGTCACCATTGAGGGGTCTAGCGACAACTCCTCTATCGTGTCAAGTTAAGACGTTGCTGGCAGGAAAGAGGAGAATCATGAAGCCAATCAGAGTCCGCAGAAGGTGAAAACCGACATGAATCGGCGAGAGGTAGGGGAGGGGTCTCATAGGGCCGCAGATATCCTCTTTACTTTTACTTCCTAGCAAATCTCCTCTAGAACGGCAACACCGTAGCCTTGCATAAAGAGGAGAGCGGTGTTTTCTATACGGACGAGGTGTCATTCTCCGATGCATACACCAAGCCCATAATGCAGAGCCTATGGTGTTATGTGGGATGCAACGTGTTCCGTAAGAACGGATGGTCGACGGAAGAAAGTTGGCGAAGAATCGAGGACGAATCGAGCGGCTCAATGTTGATCGGACGATCGGAAGCGGCTCAATGTTGATCGGACGATCGGGGGAGACAGATGAACAAAACAAAGATTCGCCCGAGCAAATCAACCAAGAAGAGAGAGAGAGAGAGAGAGAGAGAGAGAGAGAGAGAGAGAGAGAGAGAGAGAGAAACGACAAGGAGGGAGAGGTAGTAACGGCGAGGAGACGGGGGAGGAGATGGCACCGAGAGGTGGAGATGAAAACGGCTAGAGATGCCAATGCAAGGAGGGGAGAGGTAGTAACGGCGAGGAGATGGGGGCGGAGATGGCACCGAGAGGGAGATGAAAACGGGAGATGCCGTAGGCACTTGCAATACGTATGAAAATCGGACGATTGGGCGAGGGGACAACACCTCTGTTCAAGTAGTTTAAATAACATGATGTATTTTATTTTGAAGGCAATATTTTAGATAGTTTGTAGATTTCATGATTATTTATTTAAATGTATTAGCTAGGTTTGAATTAGAAAGCACTTAAAGGTTTTTAATTGAATATGAGAGACTTTGAAATTTTTGTGAAAGGTCCAAAAGTAACTACTTTGATGACTTAGTTCACAATATGTATCATTAAAATATTATGAGATTTAAAGTAACTACTTTGATGACTTGGTTTGCAATATAAAGTTTTCTTATTTATTTGACTCTTTCAACTGCCAACATCTTCAACAAAATATGAGAGAGAGAGAGAATTGCTCAAATGATAACATTTTGTATTGCAAACCAAACATGTATATTTACATGAAGTGAAATGGTATAGGTCAAATATGCTTTGGTCATTATAATAGATATCAAAGATAATGTTGTGTAGCCCAATAGAAAGTAGCTAACTCCTACTTTAGTGAATAAAAAACGATTAATTAATAGATAGAAAATAGAGAAATTTGCAAAGTAGAAAATTTTAATTAATGTAAAAAAATATAAAAAAATATATATTATAGAAACATCAAAAGTTATGAAATCTAAAAAATTAGAAAGGGTAGGGATTCAAATATGGAAACTTCGTAAACTTGGAAATCTGAAAAGATTGGAAAAATGAAATTAGAAAAGATTAGAAATATGACAACTAATTAAACACTTGAAAAGTTCAAAAATCCCAGAGGTTTGAAATTCTTAAACCGTAAAAAGTAAGATTCTAAAGATACATTAAATATCGATACTAAAAAATCAGTGAAAGAAAGAAATTTAATCTAACCCAACCAACAAAATTTTTATTATTGAATTCATTAATCATAATGGGATGTTTGTATGCATGACAAATTGGGATTTTATTACAATTTTATATTTTTATAACAAAACTTCTTACAAGAGGTGTTTGACAATCATTATAATTTTATGATTTTAAAGAGTTTTACTTTATGAACAAAAAAAGCAAGTGATACTTTTTTTATCTTGTCATCTCCCACCTTGTTCACCATATATGGTATCCACTATTTTTTTATCATCATATCTTCCCAAACTCGATAAATATATTTTATTGATTAGCTTAGACTTTATTTTGATACAATCTTTTATCGTGAAAATGTACACAAAATTATTGTTCAACCAAACACCCTACGTGATGTAAGAGCAAAGCTAGGACGTGAATGAATACATGCCAAACAAATTTTTAAATTTTATAATAGCGTAATGTAGATTATAAATTTTAAAAATGAAACTACACAAATAAAAAATCAAGTCCGAACAGTTTATGAATGCATATAATTAAGATGCTGTCAAAAATTCATGTTACCCGAGAATCTATTAGTACAATATTTTGTAATTTATCATCACTATGTCCTAGAACTATTCAACCATTGTTGATTTCACATTTATAAAAAATATCCTGATGTTATATTATATTGTTAAATCTTATTTGACAACAATAAGTACCAAGCAATAAATAGATTTATCAATAAGCTTATCATTTTTAGATGCTTTCGTTTTTTACCTTTATTTAATTTTCTAGTAAATACATATTTAGATATTTTAAATTTATGTCATACTTTAATAATGATATAGCATTTATATTTACACAAAATACATTTATAATACCAACCGATAAAATAATAGAATGCAATGTTAGTTTTATTTTAAAAAATAGATAATATCAACTATTAAAGATGTGATGTTGACAATTGTTATAAAACAAAGTTTGTAAAAATGGTTATTAAAATTACATTTTTTACACACACACAAAATGAGACCGTATAAAGAAAAATAATGATGTCAGATGTTAAGTTTAGAGTTCAGTACACTCTATTAGTTATCAATATAATAAAATATCATTTTAAAATGTGACAAGGGTAGTGAATTTTGGTAATAGATATTTCTATTATCATGAAAAGGGTTAAGTTATTTTGAATAAATTGAAACTTTGTTATAATTTTGGTTTTTTATAAAAATACTTTTATTTATTAAAATATAATTTAAATTAATCTATACAAAAATAAATTAATAAATGTCATATTACTATTGTATCTAATCTAGCATCTTTAGTATTTTTTTTTTATTTTGTATTCTTTATATAACAAAATTGTAACTATTTATATATTTATTTATCACAAACCTAAGATACTATTAACTGACCATGAATTCACCGTGAAAAAAATAGATAATATCAACTATTAAAGATGTGATGTTGATAATTATTATAAAACAAAGTTTGTAAAAATGGTTATTAAAATTACATTTTTTACACACAAAATGAGACCGTATAAAGAAAAATAATGATGTAAGATGTTAAGTTTAGAGTTCAGGTACACTCTATTAGTTATCAATATAATAAAATATCATTTTAAAATGTGACAATGGTAGTGGATTTTGGTAATAGATATTTCTATTATCATGAAAAGGGTTAAGTTATTTTGAATAAATTGAAACTTTGTTATAATTTTGGTTTTTTATAAAAATAAAAATAATTTTATTTTGAAAATATAATTTACATTAATATTTACGAAAATAAATTAATAAATGTCATATTACTATTGTATCTAATCTAGCATCTTTAGTATTTATTTTTATTTTGTATTCTTTATATAACAAAATTGTAACTATTTATATATTTATTTATCACAAACCTAAGATACTATTAACTGACCATGAATTCACCGTGAATGTATTACTATTACATCTAATTTACTATCATTGATATTTACTTTTATTTTGTATCTTTTGTATGGCAAAATTGTAACTATTTATTTAGTTATTTATCACAAACCTAAGATGCTATTTAAGTTCAAAGAAAAAGATCACGACGAGTTCATGGTAAATATGGACAATAAAAGACTATTTTTCTAAGGTATAATAAAATGGTATACACCACCAATCAATTGAATATCGATAAATCAAAACTATGAGGAGAGAGGATGTATCTAGACAACAAGGGAGGCTATATGCTTGTTGATGAAACAAGGACTCCCACTTCTAATAGATACTAGATATGAAAAACGAGATGTGAAACCTCGATCAGAAGTCTCAATAATGGCAACCCTACCTGGATATTCAAAATTGCAACTAATGGTGCGGGTTTTTTTTTGGTCTTATGGGGTGTTTGGTTTCATGATAATAGAGGTTTTTATTTTAATTTTTAAAAATTGCAAGAAAATTTGTTAAAAGAGGTGTTTGACAACCATGACAATTTTATGTTTTGAAAGTGATTTTCTTCTTAAATAAAAAAGAAGGTCTCACCATTATTCCAAAGCCAAATAAATTTACTTGGCAAATGAATTTACTTGCCAAGTAAATTTACTTGGCAAATGAATTTACTTACAAGTCATTTGTAAGTCCTCTTATTCCGAAGCCAAATGAATTTACTTGGCAACCACCGCCAGAAATGCATTGCAAAGCAATGTAAAATAGTGCCTCCAACAGCCAAACATGAGCTTCTGGGAATCTTGATTAGGAATCTGAAAAGAGGCTTATGGGGTGTTTGGTTGCATGATAATTTTTTGTACATTTTCATGATAAAAAATTGTATTAAAATAAAAAGTGAACCAACTCATGACATAAAATTATCATGTTTGGAGGGATGTGATTACAAAAAAGAGTAACTACCGCACATGACCAAACAAAGTGGGGGACCACAAGAAAAAAGAAAGAGGTGAGACCCTCTTTTTTTGTTTAAGAAGAAAATCACTTTTAAAACATAAAATTGTCATGGTTACCAAACACCTCTTTTAACAAATTTTATTACAATTTTTAAAAATTAAAACAAAAACCTTTATTATCATGCAACCAAACACCCCATTAATTACTATGGAGTGTTTGGTTGCATGATAATTTTTTGTACATTTTTATGATAAAAATTTATATTAAAATAAAGAGGGAACCAACTCATGACATAAAATTATCATGTTTAAAGGGATGTGATAACAAAAAAGAATAACCATGATACATGACCAAACAAAGCGGGGGACCACAAGAAAAAAAGAAAGAGGTGAGACCATCTTTTTTTGTTTAAGAAGAAAATCACTTTCAAAACATAAAATTGTCACATGCATCTCTTTTAACAAGTTTTTTTATAATTTTTAAAAATTAAAATAAAACCTCTGTTATCACGCAACCAAACACCCCATTAGTGCTCTCGGGTGTCTATATTCCATGATTTGCAAAATACTGGCTGAAGTTATAACTAGGGGTGCGAACGAGTTTGACTAGTATTGTGTTCAAGCTCGGCTCATTTATTTTACACGGGTTCGAGTTCGAACTCGAGCTTTAACAAGTATGCTGAACCCTTGTTTAAGCTTGGTGCGTTTATTAATCGAGCCGAGTCGAGTTCGAACTCGAGTAGTAACTAAACTAAAATTCGATTCACATTCAAGTTTAAGTTATATACAAACTCGTTTATAGAATTGAAAATCAATGAAAAGTCATTTATGAAATTCTAGATTTAGCTCATTTATGAAATCCAACATAAGTTTAAACTCAAATTTTAAATTATTTAATATATTTAAGTTATAAAATATAATTATTCACACTCACAATTTAATTTTAAAGAATAAATATACAATATAATATTTAATCGAGCTGCTCACGAGTTTATCGAGCCGAGCAGGAGTCTGTTCGAGCTCGACTCGTTTAAAGAGTCGAGTTTTACTTTTTGATCGAGTTTGTTTATTTAACGTAATAAACGAGTCGAGTCAAATTTTTATCGAGTCAAATTTCGAGCTACTTGCCGAGCGTAACGGTTTCGTTTGCACCCCTAATTATTATAACTGACGCTTGCTATTCGGACATCTGCAACCGAACCTGTCATGATCGAGAGCGATACCAAGATCATCGTCGACCAAGATCATCGTCGGTGCCATTAATGAAATAGCCCCCGACTGTTGGAAAGCACAAGTCTTGTTGACGTTGCTCAAGGACAGCTTCAAATTAAGAGAAGCTATTATTAACCGAGCTGCATCATGCCCACCTCATCGTAAGGTGGACTCTACGTACGAACGATAGCCCCAACCTATCGGGGTCCTCATCTCCGCTCTCGCATATCTTGGAACCAATATTTTTTGATGACATGTGGGCCTCCAATGTATTCAAGTGTGGTTAAGTACTGGAATGAAATCGGTAATTTTTTTTTAAAAAAAGTCCCACGTATTACATGAACAAGAAAAAATGTTATATTAATGAGAACGTTGTAGAAATTAAAAATATATATAACAAATTCATTGGCAAAAGTTTGTTGTATGTTGATCAGGGTCCTCTCGGACGATCATATTTATCCAAACATATCGATACCAGGGTGATATTGTTTCTGGGGTTATTTGATATCGGGATAATTTGGGGACAAACTTGATTTATCCCCGAAATTTAGGGAATAAACCATATTTTTCTCTGAAATTTTATGGTGCCAATGGTCCAGGCAATGAAGATCATTTAGTATCAATGTTTCTGCTCACATTTAAAATTGTTGTTATTAAATATTAGACTTAGAACGGATACATGTGCTTGATACAATTTTTGATGTAAGTCTGTATCTACACTGATATTTAGGATCTCTAACACATAATCTTGTCCATACACACATGATCTCTCTCTCTCTCTCTCTCTTGCCTTTTAGATTGAAATGATTATGTTTTGTTTAAGAAAAAGAGAGAGATTAACTAATTTTTTTAGTTTTATCTTCTCTCAACTTCTAAAAGTTACTAAAAATAGTTTACAGAGATTATCAATTATCCTAAATTCATATTTTTGAAAAGTGGTGAAAAGATTGTCACAGTACACATTTTCTAAACATAATACCAATCAAAAACGCCATAAGATTTTATTGATTTCTAAATTCTTGCAGAGCGGGTCCTAGATTTTTTTTAAGGATGAACAGAGACAAACTCATATTAGCCCCCAACAAACTTATAGGCAGTGTTTGATTGTACAATACTTATTTTGAGATATAATGGCAAAATAGTAAAAACGATATATAACTATGAAATTTGAGAGATCACAACGAAAAAAAGATCTCACCTTTTTGTCGGCAAGAAATCTTCAACAAAAACTGTCTTTGTAATAACTGTCAGCATTTTTTTTAAACAAAATTTATCACAAAACTATATTTTCGTAATAAAAACTTAATTGTTAGTGTGTTAAGTGGTTTAGTCCCACATTGTATACCGAAAAAGATATTCACATCCTTATTAAATCTGATCCTAATTATCTCAATACCGAAGTTTTGAATTTTTCCATGTGATATTAGAGCAAGTTGAATTTTAGGGCTCTGGCCCTCCAGTCTCACTCCTATATTCCTTCGGCATTGTCTCGTATATTCAGTTAGTGCCACATTAAATATATCGGAGAGTATTTTTATGTTTATTAAAATATTCTTATATTTATTAAAATTACCTCAATACTTAATGCCCTATTTGGTAACACTATTAAGTACCTCTATCACTGTCAATTTTAAAATTGATATTGATAGAAATCATAAAGAGGTGTTTGGTTAACTGTATCAATTTTAAAATTTATAGTGCAAACAAAGCATATTATATAATACAAGTGACAACTTGTATTACTTTTGATATTGATACTCCAACATTTGAAAATATTAATATCAATATTGATATAGTACTAAAAATGAAACTCTAACCAAACACGACATAAGATTTAGAGTTTTCACCGAACATCCCAATCATCGTGATGGCAATGACATCATAAATATTAAATCAAGGTTCGAACCTTATCCTAACAGAGTTTAATGTTAAGTGTCCCTTTAACCCTAGGTGTCGATACCCCCACAAACAAGGAATCCATACTCTTCGGGGCCTGTTTTGTCGCAAAATATTTTGAGAATAATCTTGATTTATCCCTTAAATTTTAAAGATAAATCAAGTTTATCCAAGTTAAGGAACTGTGGTGTATTTTACTGTTTTAAAAATCTATAAATCAAAATTCTAAAATTTCGTACACGAGCTTTTTTCGTTTTGTTGTGATTCTGTGAACAAATAAAACGGAATCCGACACCCTATAATGGGGTGTTTGGTTGCATGATAATGAAGGTTTTTGTTTTAATTTTTAAAAATTGTAAGAAAACTTGTTAAAAGAGGTGTTTGGTAACCATGACAATTTTATGTTTTAAAAGTGATTTTCTTCTTAAACAAAAAAAGAGGGTCTCACCTCTTTCTTTTTTCTTGTGGTCCCCCACTTTGTTTGTTCATGTGTGGTAGTTACTCTTTTTTGTAATCACATCCCTCCAAACATGATAATTTTATGTCATGAGTTGATTCACTTTTTATTTTAATATACTTTTTTATCATGAAAGTGTATAAAAAATTATCATGCAACCAAACACCCCGTAAGTGTTTGGTTGTATGATAATTTTTTTGTACACTTTTATGATAAAAAATTATATTAAAATAAAAAGTGAACCAACTCATGACAAAAAATTATCATATTTGGAAGAATGTGATACCAAAAAAGAGTAACTACCCTTCTTGACCAAACAAAGTGAGAGACCACAAGAAAAAAAAGGTGAGACCCTCTTTTTTTTGTTTAAGAAGAAAATCACTTTCAAAACATAAAATTGTCATAATTGCCAAACAACTTTTTAAACAAATTTTCTTACAATTTTTAAAAATTAAAATAAAAACTTTCATTATCATGCAACCAAACACCCCATAAAATACTGCAAATAACTTTTTAGTAATTTCACTTTACACGTATTTACAACATCTCAAACGCAGGAAAAAAAAATATTAAAGGGGTGTTTGGTTGCATGATAATTTTTTGTACACTTTCATGATAAAAAATTGTATTAAAATAAAAAGTGAACCTACTCAAGACATAAAATTATCATGTTTGGAGGGAAGTGATAACAAAAAATAGTAACTACCGCACATGACCAAACAAAGTGGGGGACCACAAGAAAAAAGAAAGAGGTGAGACCCTCTTTTTTTGTTTAAGAAGAAAATCACTTTTAAAACATAAAATTGTCATGGTTATCAAACACCTCTTTTAACAAGTTTTCTTACAATTTTTAAAAATTAAAACAAAAACCTTCATTATCATGCAACCAAACACCCCATAAATCTCTCTGCTTTATAATTACCTTAGGATACAACATCCCAAACAGGTTCTCAAAGACAACGCATGACATTAAAATCTGAATTTTTTTTCACAGATTATGAAGAAAACAAGTGCAGTTAATCAACGAGAATCCAGCCAAACGGTGTAAATAAATTTCTCCTATTAAGAGTATTTACCAGGAAGTCCCACAATTGAAATCTCGTTTCTGTCACTCACTTATCCGAGATAAATGGTACCATGCTCGTATATAAGAAATGCATATCCATCATCCCTTCCTTGGCGTCCATCTGTATGATACACCGAATACATCTCCCTTCGAAAAGCAGCTCAAGCGCTTTGTTGATGTTGCTCTACTCCTCCTCAAGGGTTATGCATTCTTCCAAGTGAAGCGAGCGTCGGTCAATTTCACGCGAGCTTAAGACCTGCTTTAATGATGAGAAAATAAAGCTAGACCATGTAAGTGCGCGTAGAAATAAAAAGATATAATAAGGTGTTTGGTTGCACGAAAAAAATAACTTGTCTGGGCAATTTCTATTGTTGTAACATAACTTTTCAAAAAGAGAGTTTTAGAAAGTTTCGGTGATCATGGGAAAATTATAATTTCATAGAGTTTGTTAATGGGTGAAAAAGGGGTGAAACCTTTGGGGCACGTTTGGTACCATAAAATTTTGAGGATAAACCTGGATTATCCTCAAAATTTTGAGGATAACCTAGATTTATCCCCAAGTTATTGTTGAAAGATTTAATCCCATATTGGCCACCGGAAGAATATTCCATGCCTTTATCATAGCCTGGACCTAAGTCTCCTTAGCGCACGTGCGTTTTTTGGAATTTCACATGGTATCAGAGCTGGTCAGGCTGTAGGCTCTGTCCTCCGGTGGATTTACTCCTATTTTCGCTCGGCCCTGCCTCGTGTATTCCTATCGTGGCTCTGACGGTGGTGGCTGGCCGAGAGGGGGAGTGTAGAAAGGTTTAATCCCATATTGGCCACCGGAGGAGTATTCCATGCCTTTATCATAGCCTGGACCTGGGTCTCCTTAGCGCACGTGCGTTTTTTGGAATTTCACAGTTATCCCCGTACCAAACAGCACCTTAGTATCTTTCTCATGGTTCCCCACATTTCATTGTAACACATGGTCCCCTACTTTAAAAGAAATTATTTTCCGATCAAACAAGATAATATTAAATTTTTAGCTACTTTAGTGTGCAAAAAATTATGCTATAATCCAAACGTCTCATAAGTTATTAAGATACTGAATCTTAAATAACAATCGACTTCTTGATCGATGCAGTATCCAAAGTGGATTATACCATAAGGCATTCATGTCACGCACACGCAGGCACAAACGAACAAATAAATAGGTAGGAAAGCCGCATGCTATGAGAAAAAATTAGTTTTATGAAATATTACCTTGTCAAGATGCCCTGAACTTGCTCTGCAAATAAGTGTACATCCAAGCCACAGCAAGAGTTTCTAGTTAGCTTCACTCCACCATATGTAGTGTAGAGGTATCTGAAGATACTCAGCCACGGATTGATGATGGTATTGAATGATCCATCTAGCCAAAGCTGATTTAACTAATGCCACAGTTCCTATCAGCACCTGGCACATCCAGGATGGGTGCCTCCTTCAGCGGACAGATGTGAACTGCAACTATCAGCAAACTGCTTTTGAAATCTGAACTATGTTATGATGTCATCAACAATTCTTGTTGTCATATGCCGGTAAATAGAGTCTAGCTCTGAGTGTATCCTTTGAATTTCTGGATGTGCCACATCCCCACCCACGAACACATGCACCGAGTTCCCCATTTCCAGCCAACTATGCCCAGGTTGCTTTTGAACTCCTCGCTCCTTCATGAGCCTCCTCACCTTAGTGACGTCTCTCCACATGCCAGAGGCAGCATATATATTGGACAACATTACATAAGCTCCTGAACTATGAGAATCGAGTTGCACTAGCTTCCTTGCTGCTAACTCTGCCAATTCCACATTCAAATATGCTCGACATGCCCCAAGCAGAGCACTCCAAACTGCACCTTCAGCTTGAAATGGCATCTTATTGATTACCTCACATGCTCTTTCCAACTGGCCTGATCGGCTCATGATATCCACAAGACAAGAAAAATGTTCAGTCCTAGGGCGAATCCGGAACTCAAAGACCATTACCTTAAACCAAATTAGACTCTCATTGACCATGCCAGCATGTCCACATGCGGAGAAGATACTAAGGAAGGTGATACCATCGGGTGAAAGACCATTAGCAATCAAGTCATGAAACATAGTACAAGATTTGTGGTAGCGACCATGTTGTGCAAATGCAGCAATGATAGTGTTCCAAGAAGTTAGAGGTGCACTTTGGATTTTTCTAAAGATTAAGTCTGCATCATTGATATCGCCACATTTGCTATACATAGTTATGAAGGAATTGCATAATGAATGGTCATATTCAAGCCTCATTTTAACTGCAGTGGCATGAATTTGCTTACCACAAAGTAAGGATGCAAGAACAGAGCATGCTGTCAAAACCACCAGAAGTGTTGTGCAATCTGGTTGAATACCCAGCCGCAGCATATGAACATACAGTTGCAGTGCTTCTGAACCACGCAAATTGTTTGCATAACCTGTTTCATAGATTGATAAGGATTTTAATTCATGGAGTAGATATATTCATCAATATCAAAAATTACGGTATAAGAATTGGTACCTCACAAGAGTTATGTCACCTACACTTCAATCAAAAATGGTGGATACAACCATACCTGATATCATAGCATTCCATGAAACAAGATCTTTCTCCCGCATCTCTGAAAAAAGCTTCTCAGCATCCTTAATTTTTCCTTCTTTACAACAACCTGTTATCATAGCAGTAATAGCCATTGTATTCTTATCAGGCATCAGGGTAAAAAGATTTCTTGCCTCTTCAAGCATCCCATTCTCTACATACCCACTGATCATCACAGCCCATGAAATAGCATTCTTCATTTGCATCCTGTCAAAAAGACAACGAGCACGAGTAATGTTCCCATTGCTGGCAAGCCCATTGATTAACGAAGTGTAAGAGATTACATTCCTTCTGGGCATCTCACTGAAAAGCCTCTCTGCTTCATCAACTCGGTTAAACTTAACAAGGCCAGAGATCATAGTATTCCAAGAAGCGATATTTCTATCAGGCATCTCTTGGAAGTACCTGAAAGCCAACTGCATGTCCCCTTTCTCAACATAACCCGAGACCATGCAATTCCAGGACACAGTGTTCCTCTCAGGCATCGAGTCAAAGAGCCGTTTTGACTCCTCATAATCATTTCTGCGCCAATATGCTGCAATCATTGTGTTCCATGATACTACATCTTTCAGCGGCATTGCATCGAAGAAGTGGCGCGCAACTTCAATCTTTCCGGCACGAACCAAAGCACTGATCTTTAGATTGCACTCGTACACCTCTGATGTGGAAAGACAGCGGATAGAGAGTACATGAACATCGTGAAAACATAGCCGGTGAAGCACACGCAAGGCTTGGAGCATCGAGCAACTTCATCACAACCACTCTGCTTTGCTGAATCTTGAGAAGTCTAGATTCGGATTAGAGATGTATTTTTGGTACCCCAAGAATTTCCACAGGCGTCGCAGGTGGAGAAGCTGAAAGAGTGTCGAGTAGTCATACAAAACGAACGGAGTGATGGCCCTGAGCAACCAGGTGGGAGATAACCACATCACCGAATAGCGCAAGCAAACTAGGAATGTCGGGTGCTCTCAAATATATAAATAAAACCAAATCTAGTTTTTAATCCACACGAAACCAAATCAAGCTAATGCTGTTTGATTTGATCCTTGGATTGGGCCTATTTTTAGACCTAGTAACGAGTTCATTTCATTTTTTTTAAATTTTTTCTTTCATCAAATAAACAACTCTACACATTCAAGAACATAACCATGGAAGAAAAAAGTAAAACAAAATACATGCAGCTTACGAACCAAAGCAAATACAAAAGAGACAAAGCAAAAGAAAACACAACGATCGATCGATCGAGAGAGAATCACTTGCAGCTTCTGCTCGCCATCAACCTCGAGTTTGTTCTGTCATCCGGGAGTCGGATTGGCGATGTTGAACTGCAAAGAGAGAACCAAGTCAGACAGGAAGAAATCTCAAATGCGGTGATTTGTCGCAACAACACATGATCCAGATACAGATACTCAGAAAAATGGGTTCTCTCAAACCTTCCCCTCTGCTCGGACCCGCCAGGATCGAGCGCCGCGTCAAGGGTTGCGGAGGAGGATGCCGTCACCCGCTTCGCCGCCCTCGCCCGCGCGGTGCGGCTCGCTGGGGTCTCTCCACAGTGGCAACGGCGGCCGAATGGCGTCGTCGTTTCTGAGCCGGCCGTTCTATCCATCTCTCGGCTGAAGACTGAACTGAAGCTCGGTTTTCACCATTTTCTTTTCAAAAATAATTATTTAAATGGAATTGGTTTGATTTAAGATTTTAAATAATTATACATATCTAACCATAAAATAATCGAAATTATTATTATTATCATCATTAAAAATTATATAAAATTATATTAAAATAATCATGCATATCTAACTATTCGAATTAAGATTTAAAATAATCATGCATACCTAACAATAAATAATTGAAATAATAATTACTATTAAAATAAAAATTAAATAAAGTTTTATCAAAAGAATTAAAATATTTTAACTCAATTAACTTAAATGATTTTTTTGAACAAAACTTAATTGATTTGATCTCACGTGGAAGACCTCCAAATCGGTCGGGCCGAACTTTTAATTTAAATTGCATCAAAACAATCGATTCAATTACTTGGGGATAATCCTAATTCATCTCCAATTTTTTTTTTTTTTGGAATGAACCCGGTTTATGCCGAACTAAACTTGGACCAAATGGGCCTTGAGTGACACGAACGGTTTGAAATCAAGATAATAAAATATCCTCCACAGAACAATATTGATGATAAAACAAGTGCAGTGTGAAGCTAGATCACACAAGAAATTAACCAGTCAAACGAAAATGGTATTGATCTTCTCTCTTATTAGGAGTGTTAACTTATTATTACCAGGAAGTCCCACCAATCAATCAAAGTCTCACTACACTCACTTATCCGAGATAAATCATATATACCACATGCATGCTTATATAGTTACATGTAATATAAATGCAGATCCATCACACCCCCCTTTCTCAGCGGTCCATCCATATGACACACCGAATGCATTTCCCTTCGAGGAGCAGCTCAAATGCTTTGTTTATGTCGTTCAGCCCCACCTCATGGGTGATGAACTCGTCCAGGTGAAGCTCCTGCATGCAGGAGATACAAGCTAGTGTCAGTCATAATTCATCTGATGACGCTCGCAGAGGGTTTGCTTGCACACTAAATTTTTATATCTTTCCGTGATAAAAGTCGTGTTTGAAGAGATGTGACAGTAAAAGAGTAGAGAAGACCGGTATCTTAAAAACGTGGACTTTTATTTTTTTTTTGTCCAACAAATTTTGTTTAAACATAAATTTATAATGATTGTCAAACACCTCTTTTATCGAATGCATAAAATTGTACTAAACTTATCATTGCAATCAAATATATATATATATACGTACATACATCTATATATATATATATACACAGAGAGAGAGAGAGAGACAAAAATAGATATAGATACGAGGCATGCACTAGGGGAACTAAATTTCATGAAATATATATTACGTACATTGTCAAGATACTGCTTCATCAGTATTGGGATGTCAGTTTTCGCCTTGATGCCTCCGAACAGTGAACCCTTGATTGATTTTCCGCTCAGAACGTCAGCTGCTTTGATGCTCAGCGGTGCTCCATGCATCTCTACTCCTAAAATGATGGTCTC
This sequence comes from Cryptocoryne crispatula var. balansae, assembly GCA_036172225.1. Lineage (NCBI taxonomy): Eukaryota > Viridiplantae > Streptophyta > Magnoliopsida > Alismatales > Araceae > Cryptocoryne > Cryptocoryne crispatula. Next base: position 5,177,020 of record CM069935.1, read on the forward strand.
TCCCCAGCCCTACGCACGTCAATCAGAGGTCCCAAGACTCGGAAACCCATATATATAAATATAGATCCAAAAAGATTTATGATATTAACATGTTAAATCGTCTCGAATTCGAGTATAACCGATTACCTGCCGACTGCTCTGAAATGCATCATTCATGACGGATGCTAATCCTATGCACTCAAAACAGTAGTCTGCGCCTCCGTTCGTCATTTCACCGATAACCTGTTTACACAAAATAACATGAGATGGAGCAATAAAATAAGTGCAAGAAAAAGAAAATAACAATATAACATAACAGAGACCAAACCTCGTTAATGGGCCTGTCGCCGATGTCCTTGGGGTTGATGAAATCGGTGACTCCGAATTTCCTCCCTACGACAGAGAGAGAAAAATGTCCAATAGATCAATTTAGGCCGATTTTGTTCGATAAAAAAATATACGAGTACTGGATTTCTCTGGGTCGGCCAACCAACAAGGTTCGCTTGAGAAACTGGGCCGGCCCAGATCCAATCAGGTTAGTTTGCACACTAATGTCGTCGCACTTTCACATTGAGTCGGCCGGATTCCCTCGCGTGAACACCCGAAGGAACTCTCTTCACTTACACACATAAAATCTCCGTGGAGTTCATCATTTATAGTGATCTTACACACAACGTGGTGAGCTCCAAAGATTTCGTCTCTGGAGTGGATCACCTGAGGAAACTCGGATCCTTTCACAATAAGATTTTACATCAAAATAAAATATATGCCAGCCAAAGAGATGAAAAGGAGTGGACCAAAGTTAGGTTACACAATAATTTTGTAACACTTTCACGATAAAATTCTACATCAATAATAAAATCTAGGCCATCCATCCAAAGGCAGGAAATTATCATATTTGGTGAGATGTGATGCCAAAAAGGTGGTGGACCATGTACAACTAAGAAAAAGGTGGGGGACCCCAAGAAAAAAAAAGGGTCTCTTGACAAAAAATATTTAAAAAATATTTTTATAATGATTGTAAAGTTTGTTCAAATGTAGCAACTCTTTTGTTTTTTGCAATCAGCCACTACATAAAAGTAGCGGGCTTGGCCTTATTTAACAAGCATATCCAAGTGCGCACCGGGATGCATGTATAAGTGAATTTATGCATATAATTAAGCGTCTGTTGTCGTATTTGTGTGTATGTAAATATATATACATGCATTTATGAGATGATTGGTTCCGAAAAAATTATTTACATATGGTAAAATTTTATATTAAAATAAATTCTACGATGACCAAAAACAATATTATTATGTTAATTTAGTGAGATGTGATAACAAAACTAGTGAGAATTACGTATAACTATAGAAGACAGGGACTACAAGAGAAAAGGATAAAATCTTACATTTTAAGAAGTTTTTTTTGTAATGATTCTCATTTAAAAAAAAATTGTTATAAAAATATGTTTTTAACAAAAGCATAATTTAATTATCTTGCAACCAAGCACCTCATTATCTGTCGAAGGTGGTAAGTGGTTAACAAATATATATAAGCCTGTTATAAGTAGAGTATATAATTTCCATATCTGCTTCTGATAATAATATTGGGACAATCTGCTGGTACATACAACATGTGGATAACAAGAAAGATATCAGAGTCAGGACATCCCCAAAATATATGTAGAGAATGCCTGTCCATACACATCTGATTTTCTGTTTTTACGTATACAGCGCTCAAGCATGTATGCGTGTGTGTGTGACAGAGATCTGCCCCCATTTTTTTGTGAAAAGTGCTCCCTTCCTCATTCTCTTGAGGTCTACCTCTAATTTTTTTTTATGAAAATTGCTCTCTTCGTCACTCTCCTGAGATGACTCGAACTCGTAAAACTAGTGCCGAGCTGAACTCAATTCGATCTTCTAGGTTAGAGTTAATTATAATGGATAAATTCGCATGTAGTAACAATATAATAAGATGATAATGTCCATAAATTAAAATGAAATGAAAATAAGTTGCCCTTTCCCAGAGGTCTCTTCCCCCACTGATAAGCTTGACTCGAACCGATGATGAGGTAAGACCGCAACACCAAGCGTAGACTTAGACTTTTCAAAGAACAGAAAATTAATAGGCAGTCCAGCTGTGAGACCCACTGATGCAATTTCTTCGCATGCTTTTGATATGTATATATATTTATTTATTTATATGCACACACACGCACGATGATGCATGTCTAGATTGGTAAAAGAAGTAATCTTTTGAAGAAAAAAAATGTTCACTTTCTAATTATAAAACGCCAGCCGGTATATCAAACAACTTCAGCGTAGTACGTAGCCTATATATGTCTCGGAACTATATGTTTACCTACATTTGGCATGATTATTGAAATTTGATCGAATGATTTTAAAAATTTAAATCAGCATTTATTAACGGCATGCTGTGAGGGCTGTTCATACCCACCGATTTCAAACTTGTCCGGATTCAAGTCCACGCCGATGATTCTGGATGCGCCACGACGCCGGGCTCCCTCCGCCACCTGCCGCCGCCACAAGAATGCTCAGCCCGGGAAAATAGGAGAGCGGGGGGCTCTCATGGTGTACCGTCAAGTCAATCGTAGAAACAATCATTTAATATCTCAAGAATAAAGTAATTATCAAATCGACTATCAAGTTAATTATCAAATTATGTATTAAATGATTCCCTCTGGTAAGAGAGCACCGAGAGTTCCGCTCTGGAGAGAACAGGGAGATCGGGAGAGCTAGCTCACCGCAAGGCCGACAGCCCCGAGACCGAAGATCGCCACCGTCGACCCCTTCTCCACCGCCGCCACCTTCCACGCCGCCCCCACGCCTGCAGGAGAGCACCGGGATACGATACGGTTCTTCTCCACGGTAGAACGTCGTAGGCGGGGTGGGTGCGGTCGCAGGGGTACTCACCGGTGGAGACCCCGCAGCTGAGGAGGCAGGCCTTCTCCGGCGGGACGGCGCGGCCGACGGGGGTGACGTGGGCCACGTCCACCACCGTGTACTCCGAGAAGCTGGACACCCCCAAGAAGTTGTGGATCGCGCCGCCGTCCGCGGCGCCGGTGAAGGGGCCGGGCGCGCCGCGGGGCAGCCCGGGGGGCAGGCAGAACCCTATGGCGCACATGTTGCTGCGCGGTGAACGGCAGTCGGTGCAGGAGCCGCAGTTGCCGAGGAAGGTGGGGACGACCGTGTCGCCGGGGACGACCTCCTCCACTCCGTCGCCGACGCTCTCCACGATTCTGCCGCCGGCCGGCGATGTCCCGGTCAGGCACGGGAAAGGGAAAGGAAACTGCGGAATCGCGGAGCAGAGATTGGATGTAACCAAGGCGTACGTACCCGACGGCCTCGTGGCCGAGGATCCTTGGAAAAACTCCCGGGAATTCCTGCGGGGAGGCGACGACAGGAGAATTTACAGAATCGTACAAGGTAATCATATCCTGCGCGGAAGAGGGGGCGGCGGCGGCGGCGATCTCGGTTACCTTCATCTTCCAGAAGGTGAGGTCGCTGTGGCAGAGGGAGCTGCAGATGATCTTGAGGCGGACCTGGAAGGCACGCGGGGCGGCCACCACCACCTCCTCCAGCCGCAGCGGCCCCCCCGCCGCCCTGCAAACCGCAGCTGCATCGCCATCCCGGTCAGCCGCCGCCGGTGGGCTTCGAAGTTCACCGCGGGAGCAAGTGAAGCAGCGGCATCGATGGGAACGGGAGAAAGGTAGAAGAGAACGGAGTACCTCTGCAGCGGATAGGTTCCCCCGCTGTAACCTCGGTGGTGCTTCCCGCTGATGCCATGCCGCCGTTCACCTCCGCCTCCCCTCTCCCGCCGCGTCTCTCTCCCGGCACTTGCGCCTCCCCGCCGCCTTCGGAATCCGACGACCAGAGAGAGGAAACGGGAGACTGATCCCGCGCCTGGGCCTCAGGATCCGGCTGCATTTAAATAACAATTATATTGGTAATTTAGAAAATATTAAAAACAGCATATTTGATCACATAATAAATCATACATTTGATGCGTATAAAAGTGAGCTTACTGTATAATCAAGTATATGATTTTAAATATTTTTAATTCGTGAGCCTATGACTGCTGATGAAAAAAAGAAGGTGATATTGATATTTATTTTTAATTCGCATTATAAAATAAACCAATTATATTTTAGTAAAATAGAATAAATTAAACACATTTAACATTGACTTGTATAAAATATAATGCAATCGCCTTTCTCATTATTGTTAGTTGACAAGAAAGTTCTGCTCTTTTTTCGGTATGATATTTATTTTATTTTCTTTCGGGAAGATGTAACAAAGAGCTACATACATGATTGCAAATATTTTACGATTAAATTAGAATTAAATATTTTTGAATCAACATTTGATATCATCTTGTTAGATGAATGAAATAGTAGATATATTATCGATGTAACTTTTCTTGTTATAATTTTCAAAAATTTTTGTATGCATTTAAATTTGTTTTTTAAACATAAATAACAATTTTATTTTTAGTTATATGAAAAATATACTAAAATTTTTATTTATTTTGAATCTAAACACAATATATTATACAAAGTTTTAAATATTTAATATTAAAATTATAAAATAAATATTTTGAGAAAGGGCATCTATTATATTTTGTAACCTTCAAACTGACCCTTATCGGGGTGTTTGGATGCATTGTATTTAGGACTTCATGACAAAAAAGTATATTACAAGTAAAAACATAATAATTATTAGATTGAAAACTATGAAATTATTGTGTTTAATATTTTTAAAATTTTAAAATTAATAATAAGTTGTTTGACAGTATTTTAAAATAAAATTTTTAACAGTCTATCCGTTAGAAGGTGCAAAACCTTTGCGGGGGGCAGGTAAGCATCCCCTTAGGGAAGCTTCGGTTTATTCTTAAACTAACATTATTTTTTATTTTACCTTTAAAATTAACACCTACCCTAACTTTTTCTTTGCAAAAATAACATATTTTGAGTAAAAAGCGTAGTCACAAACTCCGTCTTTGGAACTATAAATTTTAAAATTGATACGATTAAAGTTGACATTTGTATTGTATAATGTGTTTTATTTGTACTACAAAATTTAAACTTGATACAATTAATCAAACATTTCTTAATAATTTCAATCAATATCAATTTTAAAGTTGACAGTGATAAAACTACCTAATAGTGTTACCAAATAGGACGGTAGTCCTCCACTACCAACCGTCCATGAGCTCAACTTTAAGGCAAAATGTAAATATCGAACTCTTCAAATCCGACCTTAAGATTAGCGTCATTTAACATTAATACCATGATTTTTAAGGTTATACCCTGACCTTATTTTTTTTTCAATTTTAAAAGTCGGTGACCTTATTATTTTATGACTTTAATTGACGTTAGAGGATATTAGAGATTTTTTTTAATAAAAAATGTTATGGTGAGGGCTTATCGGACATGGTATGTCCGACTTTAAGCAATGGCTGTTGCTTCTACAAAGAGAAAAAAGGGTGTTAGTTTTAAAAATAAAATAAAAATTAATGTTAGTTTAAAAAAACCTGTTGAAGTTTTCCTGTTTGCCTTGAGTTTTTTTTTCAATAACATAATTAAATAATAAAATTTTTAAGATCAACACAATTTTTTTTTACAAAATTTATTTATTTGTGTGAAAATTGAAATCTTTTTTTTTTTTTGGACACGCTGGCCCAGTGGCCAGGAGAAGGCGCAGTGCAGCGCCTGGTCGAGGGATCGAGCGCTGCCGGTGCAGCGCTCGATCCCCACTGGATCACCTCCCCCCCATGGGGAGGTGTGGTCCCGGCGGCAGCGCTCGATCCCCACTGGATCACCTCCCCCCCATGGGGAGGTGTGGTCCCGGCGTCCACCGCCGGGATCGAACCCTCGCCACCCCCCCCCCACGGGGTGGCGTCGTGCCAACCGAGCCACGCTCGGTCGGCGTGAAAATCGAAATCTCTAACATCGACTTTATGGTTAACAATAAAATTGGAGTTTAAAATCTTAGAACACGGATTCCTCTCGACTGAGTCCCTCTCACAAGAGAATGATACAGGTTTATGGTGAATCCCATCCATGTGGTGGATCCATAACTCTTTCTTGTTAGAGGCCTATGAAAATCTCCTCCTCCACCGGCCAGCTAAGGAGAGATCTGTGCTCAATATTTTGTCACGGAGTAACATCTTTCTAAGCAACGCTTGAGCCGAGGGAGCATCAGCCTTGGGAATATGCACTGTAGCAAGTTTAAAAGTTGGAATACAACAGGCCTATTTTTACTTTTAAATATATACATCTATATATATATACAGAGAGAGAGAGAGAGATCTATACATCTATACATCTATATACATCTATATGTATATATATACAACAAGCCTTGGGAGTATGGTTTCAAATGGGCCTCGTATCTCCCGCGTGGGCTGCAGGTTGCCGGCCATCGGGGCCATGTGAACAAAAAAAAAAGTGTTAATAGAATGGAAGTTAATAACACTTCTCGCAAGCGCACCCACCCGTGCCCGAGGTTAAAAGATTTTGAAGGCCGAACCTCTGGTTAAGGGCGGTCGTCATTTGGAATGGGGGGCATTTTTCAGAATATTAATTTTAACTGTAAAATTATAAAAAGATAAAGGAGCTATTTCTCATCGGTTTTGAGCAATTAGTGTACATGGTATGTTATTTATATTCGTATACAACCAGGGCACGTAAGTGTATGGGTATATACATATTATAGATGACGGTATAGATAAATAGTCAATGTTCTCTTTGGTCTTTTCTGAGCTGCATGGACCTCCGACTAGCTCCGAGTTGAACTAACCCCTCCATGGGCTATGAGATAAGATTCTTTTCTATTTAGTACAGCATGTCATTAATCAACATCCCAAAGGTAATGAACGCCTGTCTCTTGAGTATCGAAACAAGCAAACATGTAGACATTTATTTTATGTTTTCTCTTGCGTACCAAACGCGCTGATTCTCTTTCTCGCTCTCTAAATAAATAAACATATATTTATATTCACACACACGTGACGCACCCATGTGAAATGATGCATTCGGAAGAGTTGATAGCACCAGCAATTGACTTTTCTGCGCCCACCCTAACATTTAATTAATTGGCATCATATATGGAAGGGGTTGGTTGACATCTCCATCTACCGACCGAGCATCGCTCGGTTGGTATCACCCCTCGCTCACGAGAGCGAGGGGTAGGGTTCGAACGGCCTTGAGCGGCTGAGCCGGCCATCCCCGGGGGGGGGGGTTGGTACTTGTGGGGTTCGAGCAGAGGGGCTCGAACCCTCGTCGCCGCGTGGTGCTGCGCGCGTTGGGGCCGTTTCGGACACAGTGACCAAAAAAGAAGAAGAAGCCATCTCCATCTGTCTACGTACGTTTGAGCCGCGGCGGAACCCTTGCCCGGAGTCTCCTCCGAGCGGAACCCTCGTCGATCCCGGCGGAACCCCTCGTCCGGACTCTCCTCCGGCGGTTTCTTCTCCCGCGGCGGACTCCCATCGCCCTCCAGCGCCAGGCGGACTCCCATCGCCCCGGCGGACTCCTGTGCTAGGCGGTCTCCAGCCCCCGGCGGACTTCCAACGTCTGGTGAAGCCTATCTCCTGGCGGACTCCCTCGCCCTGGATCCTCGCCCCGACGGACTCCATATCTAGGTGGTGAAGCCCCATCCCTGGTGGACTACAACCCCCGTCCCTCACCCCGGTCCCCTCGCCCTGGTAGATTCCTACGCTCGGTGGTGCCCCCACCAGCGGAGTTTTCTCCTAGGCGGAGCCCTCCTTCCGTCAGAGCCTTCGTTTAGGGTTTAGGGTTTAGGGTTTAGGAAGCCTTCGTTTCCTTGACCCCACAGATTCGATAGACCTACCATTGTTCTTCGACTTCCTCCTTGACTGCCTCATTTACTCCGCCCAGGTACCCCCTCACATGTTTCCCTTTCTATCCCTTCGTCGACTTTCCTTGCCCATTTTAACAGACCTCTCTTCCACCGAGTCCCCTCGTTGTTGCACATCCTATTGCCCCCTTAAACCTTTTTCAGCCTTCCTGCTCGTTGGTTGGAAGATTTGGGAGGTGTATTTAGTTTTTGCTATTTTGACTTCGTTTTAGTTGGGGAGGGGGGATTTTCCTCCCTCCCATGCTCCCTTTCCTTCGTTTTGCCTAAATGGATATTTTAAACTTTTTGTCTCTTTTTGTCGGGTTGGAACTGTGGAGTTCGGCTTGACTATATCTGTTATGTTTATTTGTTTCTTTGTTGTTGTCTACTGTCTTATGGTCGAGTTCCGTCTTGTTATCTTTTCTTGGTGTCTTCATGGCCGTTAACTTCTTTTCGAGACTGTTAGTTTGTGCGATATCCACACCTTTTTGGTGTGATCATCCAGTCTCGTGGCAACTGTCAAACTCCTCAGTTGGATTCCTTTTCTCTGTTGTTTGACCGTTTATGCACTCTTATGTGCTGGTCAAGTTATGGCTATGTCTTCGTCTCTTGGAAAAGTTAATCTCCATCAGAACTCCTTCCTTAGTTAGTGTCCGATTATTTGGTTATCTTTTCTTTCTTATGTCTTTTGTAATGTCCTATATGTACACCTCTGCGTTGTTGTAATGAATGGATATGTTTCTTGTTGATAAAAAAAAAGACATCTCCATTTGTCTGCCTATTAAAATAGGTTAGAGAGGGGTATCTCATCACTGGTCCAGCTGGCTCAAAAGTCATAACAGATATAACCTATATAAGTATGGCTCACAAGTCACAGAGTTATACCAATGCCAACAGACAATGGTAGCGTACAGTCACATTTGTATCATCTTAATTATATGTACTTATACATTTTATGAATGAAAATGCAGTTTATGTTGTCCAAAAAAAAAAAAATGCAGAGTCAAGGATATATAACTCTGTTACATTTGTATCATCTTAATTATATGTACTAATCCATTGTATGAATGGAAATACAGTTTGTTGTCCAAAAAAAAAGTACAGCCACGGATAACTCTGCCACATTTGTATCTGTAAGGAATCAATACATAACATCGGAAAAATTTTGATTCCATAAAACCACGATCTTTGCCTTGATCGATGCCGAACGAGTAAAACCGGGAACCGAATATGAAGTAGAACGAGAGTACCTCATGGGATTTCTCAAATCCCTCACCATGGATGAAGAGAGGACGTTCCTCCTTGCTGAAAACCGTTCAAGTGTCCGGTCTCTAGCGGTATCCACACGATCTGCTTCAATAGACGAGTTCTCTCTTCCTTCGGGCCTCCAGAAACCTTCCAGATCCAAGCTTGACCATGGGAGATCGCCTTCTAGAGGAGAGAGGAGGGAGAGAGGAGGCTTGGGACGTTCTCCAGCCCTATGGCTTGTTAGGGTTTGGCTTCATAAGCTATTTATTTATAGAAGATGGAATTTTTCACAAAAACCCAAAACTTCTATAAAATTGCGTCCATGCCCTCATCATATTGACCAGATCTATTGTGTGTGACCCACTAGGCCCAATAGTCAATTTGGTTGAAGCCTTAATTAATTTAAAAGAACAATTCCTTTAAATTAAATCAAAACCGTTATCCGATAACAGTTTTTACGGCTTTCTGATCATAAAGGGTACAAGCCACATCCTATGATCCCAAATGACTTTGGGGAGTTAAATAACATCCATTGAGCCTTTCCATCATCAATTACCACACAGATTTAAATCCTCGTTCATACAATGTCCCGGTCGGTCAAGGGTTCGGCACTGACTGTCAACCCCTAAGTATTCCGACTCTATGAAATCTTGTACTCATGAATGGATCAACCGGAAAACTCCTTTTTCCAATTATCCTATCTACCTTGGCCAAGGATTTAGAGTACTATCCATAGGACATTCTCTCTCTCCTACCGAGAGTGAACGATCCCCTATTGTCCGCTCAATTGCCTCCACCAGGTTTCCCATATACCCAATCTATTAACTATATAGGACCACAATACTAAGTGATCCATCAGTCAATAGTCAAAGTACATAGTACGCCTTGCAAGACATCTTTGACGACTCGGGTCAAAGATCCAACCGTGCTATTGAAATATAAGAATAACCTTATAGACAGTTCGGTAAGATACCGATCAGGTTTTCCTAAATTGGTCAGTTTAGTGAACTCATTCCACTAATGAGCACCTGTGTGTGTATCTCAGTGTCCCCACACTGATGACCAATGAGATCGGTCATTCTCATCATATGAGAAGACATCACACACACTAGTCTATTCGGATTCTTGATGTCCTGTCTCAAGGATCCTATGACTAGGAACATTTAGATCACATACCTCTAGATGATCGATCTCATTATCATGATCTCATCATGATTCAATCATCATTGCATGTGATTAAGGACTTCATTACGATATACGCTTCTAATAAAAGCTAGTAACGAAGTTTTGCCTATTTAATTGAATGAGATATTCCTAGAAATGTCGAATCATATCATATATGATTGGCTTGTAGGGCATACATTTCTATCAGTATCATCTTAATTATATGTACTTATACATTTTATGAATGAAAATACAGTTTCTGTTGTCCAAAAAAAAAGCGTACAGCTACGGACAACTCTGTCAAATTTGTATCATCTTATTCATCTTATGAATGAAAATGTAGTTTTGTTGTCGAAAAAAAAACGTACAGTCACGGATAACTCTCTCTCTCCCTCTCTTCAAAATAGGGGTTGACATAAAATAAAGGCCAGTCATCACGTACTGGGTTCCTTACGGGAGCCCGTAAACTCCATCAGTCGTGGAAATTGACGTTGCTAAAGCTATCATGGACGCTGTATGGCACCAGCTTCAAACATCTATGAGTCCTCAAGATTGGATCTACGAGGCATCCAATAAACTGGGTAGTCGATCTTGCAATGAGGCTAATCGCACCCGAGCTGCCACTCATTAGTTGCTGCATCCACATTAATTTAAGTTTGGATTGCCTCGAACGCCTGGAGGGAAGACTTTTAGTCTCCAATAAGAGACGGTCACAACCTCCAGTCATTTAAGTGGCAGTTAATGAGTGAACCGGCATAAACCGTTACTGCAACGACTCGGATTTTAACATGCACAACGGAAGATAATCCAACGTCGTACCGGGAAACTAACCCTTAAAAATACATTGATTTAGAGCAAAACTCTAATATCGAAATCTAATAAATAATTTTAATAATTCTATCCAAACTGTCTATAAGAAATTATAATTTAAATACCAACATTGAACAAATAATCAACTAACTCTTCCAATTCCAAAATACCACTACGTTTCTGCTGCGTTAAACCTGTAATCCTAAAAAATATTAAAAATTGGAAGGGGTGAGTCACACAGACACAGTAAGACTTACATCCAACTAACCCACTATACTAAACAAGTCCCATTGATAATAAGGATATAAACCTTAAACAAAAATCAGATTATAATAACTATAAGTAATGCTAATTATCAAGGTTCAATTAATTAAATATGATACTTTTTCTACCCATTGCATAGATTGGCATGATTTACTAAATGCACACTACTCTAATCATGACATAACAACCCTACACATATAATCTTATCATGAAACATGAATTAAATGTAATAATTCACTAATCTACGTGTCACAATGCAAACTAAATGAAGAACTAAACAACTTTGTCTAAGTAAACCACATGCTTCACTTGGACATTGTAGTTATGTTCCAGGACTAACACCAAATTTACCATATATTAGAATGTAACATATAGTAAGTTAGATCTCATAGTACACCTAGGCAGGGGTGTACTTAGGATGAAACGCGGTATCTGGGATCGAAGGATGCTCCGGACTATTCTAACTCGCCGCTACCCATGAGCCACTATCATAGTCTGGTGAAGTGCAAATCACATTACAAAATGCAACATACTACATCAACTACATCTCACAAGCTGAAAATATATAATACTTAGACACCCACCAAATAATCCATTTAGACATGCTAAGAGCAAACTAACATAAAACACAACAATATGCAACCTTATGCAATAGCATAATTAAAAAGACTACAACATTACCTACATGAATGTTAAGCCAAGACGAAATAATCTAATACACAAGTAACAAGGTAATGCACTGTTCTAAAATCATGCAATCAACTATGAATTAATATGCCATGCAATTAGTAACTTTATTCAATTGCAACCTACATATATTTAATCAAATATATGTTTCTTACTAATTAACTCTTAACAATTAATATTGGTTATTAGCACAAATCATGATATATATAAGATCATAATATGCTACAATCTAATTTACATAACTAAAAGAATTCAATCTACATACATATAGTAACATATCTAATTTGATAAATTTCTAAGTATGATTAACTATCTAAACATGATACCAAGCACACAACTTAAACTGTCAAGACCCGGATTTCAACTTGAACAACGGAAAACATCTGGTGATGTAACCGAGAAAATAACCCCAACAAACACATCGATTTGGAAAAAAAACTCGAAGACAATAAGAGGTCCTAATTCATAATTCTAACACCTTCCCCTTATCACAAATCATGTAATAAAATTTCAATCTAAGCAATCATATACCAGTCTGAATTGCACAATAACTACTCCAATTATTCCTTGGAGTCCATACTACCACGCTTCTGCTATGCTAAAGCTGATATCCTGAAAATATAATAAATGATTGGAGTGAGTCATAACGACTCAGTAGACATCCCGTCATCCACCAAATCGGATAGCCAATGAGACCCTATCATGATAAAGTTATAAGTACCCAACCTACACATATTTTATACAAATATAAAACTAAACAATATATGAATAATCTGACATTCAATGTATTTTAAAACATACAACCAACAACTATCAAAACCAAGACCAATGAGGACTTCTCGCCAAGACATAATACTATGAATGAGCCATGCATTGCAGCACAAACTATTGAAACATGCCATGCATACCATGCAAAACAAAATGTTTAAATGAGCTAATGAGCACTACATGATTGCTAACTCAAATACTATACCACAATGCACCTATCCTCTATATGGAACATTCATATTTTCATTTGTTTCGCAAGGAATGCGCCATCTTGCGATCTCAACGACCTAGAACCAGATCTACCATATATAGTAGTAATTATATAGTTAAGCTAAATCCCATAGTGCATCTAGGCAGGGGTGACACTTAGGATAACCCGCGGGATTTGGTATCGAAGGATGCACCAGACGATTCTAAGCTCCGCTGCCCACAGACACAACTACTAGTCCAGTCTAGCTCAATCTCAAATTACGTTTTTAATGCACACATGCATTCACAACATCTCATGCCTTGCCATGAGTTACTCACAAACATCTTATATCATGCCATGCTCAACCTCAAGCACTATGCACATACACTATACAATGACATACTAACCACTAGAAGATGAACATCATACAAATATGACAACTAAAATGACATACATTAACAATGCAATTGTTACCATCTATTAAACACCACTTAAATGCTATGTTCATGATGCTAAAACTCCAATTAACATGCTTAGACAAATGTCAACATGATATGCACATACACACCATATGCTATGATAAGACTATGCACAATTAAGGCCTCTTAACTTGATTTAAGGATAAAAATATATAACAAACAAATCAGATTTAATAAAATAGCTACTCTCCTTCTCAACTCTTGTTAACGCACAACCAAAAGCATATACAAGAATATTAGCACAACTAGACATAAAGGGGTTTAATATATTATTTAGAACTTTACCTAATCCAATTAACTTGCAACAACATATAGAATAGACCCAATTGAGTTGAGCATAATCAAACAAATTTACAACTAAGCACCAAAATTTATACCAAATGCCATACACATAATTGGGACACAATGAGATCAATTAACTACTAAGATCACTATGTAAATTGTATGCATCTACCAAATTTAAAACATACAATTACAAATAATCACCACGTTCAATATCAACCCGATACATATAAATCGACATCTACAAGTCATTGGTGAATATTAAGTATTTAAATTTAATGATATTAGACATGTCTGGGATGCCTACGAAATGGAGTCGACATTTTCCGATCCGAGATTAGCATGGGCCTTGACCGATTAATAAAGATTCCACTCCTCAATCTAAGCTAACTGGAAGCATACAAGAGTAGAAAGATAAGGAGGATATGAGGGAGTGAAAAAATAAAATAAAAAATGGCCAATCTTGCTTACCGTAGCAATCTAGACGAAGGGGAGGTGCGGCGGCATTGTAGCAACGGGAGGGAGGTGCGGCTGTGGTGTGGCTCGGCACATAGGGGCATGCCGGGGGCTTTGGATCTACGTAAAAGTAAAAACATTGAAAATATTTTCAAAATAATTAATACATAACTTTTTAGAAAGTATTTTTAACGGTGCGGCTATAAAGTTTAAATTCCTATAAATATTTTTCTAAATTTAATTTAAGAACGTATTAAATCAAATTATTTTTGACAATGTTTGTTTAAAGAATCTTGTGTCAATAAAACAATTAATATTAAATTTTTTAAAATATAAAATTTTTATAAACAAATATATTTTATGATTATTCTAAAAATGTTATGCAATAAAATATTGTTATTATGTATTAAAAAATATTTTTAAAATTTAAATTTTAGCGTTTGCCAAGGTCTCTTTTATCATACTCGTTCTTCAAAACCCCCTTAATTAGAGGTCTCAACCTCTAAAGAACCAAAATCAACCAATGCAAATTTAAGAGTTAAGTGGGCCGATCCATCGCAACGTGTGCAGCCCATTTAGACCTTTTCTTATTGGGTGTGTTGTTGGGTGATGAGTTGAGTTTTTGCTGCAATTTTATATTTTTAAAAAAGGATTTGTTAAAAGAAGTATTCGACAATTTTGTTACAGGGATGTTTGGTTGTGTGATAACTACTTATTTATGTTTTTTTAAAAATAATTTATTTAAATATACATTAAATTGAAAAATCGAACATAAGAACTATCGGTTCATAATCGGTCCAGGGTTCAATGGAACCGGTCTGGTTTGGTTCTATTTTCAATTCAATTTTAATTTTAAAAAATGGTCAAAATCAGACCGAACCAAAATGTTTACACCTACTATAAGTCTATTGAGTTTTCTATCAGGCTCAAGCTTAGGGTTTATTCATTTGAAGTGACTAATTAAACATTATCACCTTTGGACTAATGTAATGAATATTCCTACGTTGGGTTTTACATGTATGATTCTCACCTTTTTGTTATCACATCTCACCAAATGTTACAGTTTTATGTTTCTTATGAGTTCAGATTTTATTTTGATATAAATTTGTGATGTGACAGATATATAAATATTTATTGTGCAATCATATACTTTATTAATGTTTATCAACAAAATAGTTGAATCTCATCGGTGCGTAATGTGGCTAGATTTAAACTTTCGTTTGATTGGGTTCCTTCTATGTTATCTGATTTTTTTATCAAAGAATAAACCAACCACCTTCGTACTAATAAGAAACAATACAATATTGATAATCTATATAAAAGAGCAAGACAAAAACACTCAAACAAAGCTTTAAACAAAAACTCGTAAATTATGAAATTATTAGTCAAAATCTTCGTCAACACACAAACATAGGCATATAACAAAAATGACTTATACGAAGGGATATCTTTACAGTTAAAAATTAAAAATTCGAACTCTTTTAGTAAAATTTGACATTTGTCACGAGATTAAATGATCACATCATAAAAATATGAATGTCACCTAAACTGACGATCTCAAAAACAAAGACGTAACTATAGATATGTCTTGAAAAGATGTCAAGATAGAACAAGACATTAAAACTAAAGACAACAACAAACAAATTTTAAGAAATAAACAACTTAAATAAATAAAGCACCACCACTCAAACGCACACAAAAGCTAAAGTGCCTATATAGACATATAGACAGATCGTTGGTGTGGAGATGAGATTTATGAGGGGTGACAAATCTTCCTCTCCCATGATCTGAAACTAGGACAAAATAAAGAAAACGCGGAGGACACCCCTCTCCTCAGGTTGAGGAAATGCCCTGCTACAGTTGAGGCTCCTCCAAATTTCTCTCAGTTTGCTGCGATCTATGTTTGTTGCTCACAGACTTCTAAAGAAAGATCCCTTTGAATTTTCGAAGAAAACACCTCACAAGCTTCCAAGAAAACTCTCATTGCTTGTGGTCCTTGCTGCCAAGACTCTCTGCTGCTAGGGATCCATTTGTGAGGAAGGATCGCCTCTCCAGGTCACCGTTCGCCATGGGCTCCGCGTGTGAGGTCCTTGCTAGGACTCCATGGGAGGTCATCGAGGGCTCCACCGTGGGAGTGTTTCCGCTAGCTGAGGAGTTTGGGTTGCTTCGAGAGGCCGACGGAGGTACTCCCTCCGGCTAGACACAAAAAGGACCCACAACAATTTTAATGTTGATCTGCCCCGTGGGACCTACATGATAGAGGTGGGCCTCGTGGATGTTTATTATGTCTTAGACGGAGGGAGTACCTTCCGTCGGCCTCCCGAGGTAACCCGAACCCTTTTGTAACACTCTAGTTTATGAATATGTTAAAGGATTAAATCAGTAGACTATCAACAACATCGATTAATCATTTTTTAGAGATCGAGTTAAAAGAACTCCGAAGTTAAGTATGCTATGTTGAGAGTGGACCAAGGATATGTGACTTCTTAGAAAGACTCCTAATTAACATTATTTTTGAGTTAGTCAGCAGATTTAATTAGTCGATCTCTATATCTTTGTCGAGGGCGGCTCCGTTGCACCCCTTCTTGTAATTTGGTTGATGGTCTTACATACATATAGCGTTTGATAAAACATCTAAAGGGGTATTCGGTTGCATGATAATTTTATGTATATTTTTATAATAAAAAATTAAATTAAAATAAAAAGTGAACAAACTTATGACATAAAAGTATCATGTTTGAAGGGATATGATAGTAAAAAAGAGTAATTATCATACATGACCAAATAAAGTGGGAGACCAGAAAAAATGAGATCCTCTTTTTTTATTTAAGAAGAAAATTACTTTAAAAATATAAATTTGTCATGATTGTCAAATATCTTTTTTAACAAATTTTCTTAGCACTTTTAAAAATTAAAATAAAAAACTTCGTTGTCATGCAAAAAAAAAACACTCTCAAAAAAGTTTTCTTTCTTCGAGATTTCAGAGAGATCCAAATCACATGATAAAACACATCCGAAAAGAACATGACATCTGACCCTTAAATTATCAGTTACCTTTTAGCCAATTTGCCGTATCTTTCTTTTTATCTTGAGACGTGGGGTTACCACTACCATAGATATTTAAATTGCACAAAATCAAATGCCCCCAAACAACAATCTGATACATCATTATTCGGATATAAATCTAGTTTATCTCCTAAACAGTCTCTAAAACCTTGTTTGGTATGGGGATAATTTAGGATAGACTTAGTTTATCCCCAATCCCCTGTTTGGTACACACTTAAAAATAAGTTTAACATGGATTAAGTTAATCCAGGTTATCCCAAAATTAGGGATAAGTGTGGGGATAAATCATCCCACCTAATATTTGGACTAAGTTGATCCTGAAACCAACTTTGCGGGATACGTCGTCCGGGGGGGGGTGGGGAACGTCGCGGGGGGCGGAGGCGCGAACGCCGGGGGGGAGGGGGATGAGCGAACGCCGCCTGGGGGGGGGGGCACCTCCGCGGGCGAGGGGGGATGCCGGAACCGCCACGGGGGGGCATCGTTCACCGGAGGGGAGGTTGCTCTATCCGCCGAGAATAAAATTTTTATTAATATTATAATAAATTTTTTATAATTTTTTGATTAAGTCAATTTAAACAGTTTGATTTGATTTAAATCGGTTTAGAGATTTTTCAAATCGAACCAAGTCGAAAGGGGTCTCAAACCAAATCAAATTGAACCGAATGAGTTGGTTCGGTTTGGTTTCTCGGTTTGAACCGTTTTGTGCCCACCCCTAGTCGGGAAGGAGGGGCGGGGAGCACCGTCCGCCGGGTTCTGTCCGGAGGGGGGGCGGGCTAAGCTCCGTCCGCGTTTAAACTTATTTTTATTTATATACTTAAATAATATTTTAAATTTATTATATAAATGTGTTAAGATATTTATGAATATGTTATGAATAATAGTATAAGAAAATATAAAAAAAAGATAAAAATATAAAAAATTAAAGTTATCCTCGAATTTATTGTTAACGTACCAAACATAGGATAGGATTATCCTTAAACCTATCCTAAGTCAAGTCAAACATAACGGGGATATGGTCAATCACACGGATTGGTTTATCCCTATCCACATCAATTTTATTCCAATACCAAAAGACGCCTAATGGCCTGTTTGGCACCCAGATTTTTTTGTGATAAACTAGGTTTATCCTCTAAATTTTGGGGATAAACCTGATTTATTCCCAAATTATCCTCGTACCAAACTTCGTACCAAACATGCCCTAAGGGGCTCTTTGGTACGACATTAATCAGGATATAAATCTGATTTATCCTCAAAACTTGAGAGACAAACCAGATTCCTCTCCTAGATAATCCGGTAAGTGAAACAGCTACCGAGAAATTAATTAATATTCAGAAAATGCGTAAAAATCCTCAGCCATGTATACATCACATCGGCCCCTAATAATAGTCTCTGGACCGTCCGGTCAAACGCCGCCGCCGCCTCCGATCTCATTTATTTAATTAACATTAATGTTGTCCTCATTTACGTGGGTGCCATGCGAGAAATTAATCCGAAACCACACAAAAGTAGGGGGTACCGACGACCCTTCACCAACCCCCCTCTCCCTCTCTCCTGCCTTCGTCGTCGTCATCCCCTCCCCGCCTCGCAGCACGATAAATAAAAGAGAAAGAAAAAGACGGACCAAAGCAGACGATGGCGACGCGCGTGGTCTGTCCCTCAGCACGCGTTTAGTAAACGTGCTCCCCAGGGTAGAGTTTTACAGATATCTTTGGACCGTTGCGCAGGTCGCCCCCCTCGTTGCGGTGCGCCTCGAGACACCCGATCTCTCTCGTCCGCCGCTGCCGAGCGGATAACGAGACGGCGGCGACCGCGTGGCATCGTCGCAGGCGTATTCTGAAATTCGGACTAGATTCTACCAAAAATTAAAATTTGTCATTTATCATCCAAATTATTGGAATTGAACTCAAATATTTTGCCAGTTTATGGGAATCGAGATTGAAATCGGTTTATTTCTTTTTCCCTCATCGAAAAATTAAGTTTACGTTATTAAAAAATAATTAAAATAAATAAAACAATAAAATATGATGCATGAAACGATAAAACTAAGAGTTTAAAGAGATTGTATCGAATCTTAATGATTATAAATGAACCGTTAGATTATTTTTAAATAAAATTTAACAATTTCAACAATTATTGAATTGGTTTCGGTTTAGATAACAAAATCGGATAATATTGTAATTTTAAAATTATAGAAATCGAAATTAAAACGCCATAATTTTTATGGGAGTCCGAAATTAATGTGTGACCTCATTTTGCAACGTGCACCCTCAAAATTGTTCCTCGTCTCCGCAGCATCTTGAGAAGGGTACTTACACAAATGCGATTCTTCGGATCTGTTTCAAAAAGAGAGTTAAAAACATATTTTAATCCTGGTAGCTGTTCTGGTGGTCTTCTTATCACGAGGAGACATTATTGAAATCTTTTTGGATCACATTCTCTTCTCTTGCTAGATTTTTGTCCAAAATGGAGAAATCCTGTCTCCCCTCCGCCGCCGCCGCCGCCGCCGCCGCCACTTCCAGCTCTACGGCTATCTCTACCAGCGCCGGCAGCACCGATCGCAGCTCGAGCGCCATCAGAAGCAGCTCCGCCGGTATCCAGAACGCCCTCAGGCAGCTCAACAAGAGTTCTTACAAGATCTCCAAGCAAAGCGGCGGCGGCGGCGGCGGCGTCCCTGGTGGGGGCGAGGCCGGCAACCCCAACAGCCATAAACTCCAGCCGCCTCCACTGCCGCCGCCCGCGGAGGCGGCGACGGCCGCATCGCTGCCGCCTGCTCCTCCTAACCAGCAGCCTCCGCCGCAGCCACCCGTGTACAACATCCACAAGAACGATTTCCGCGACGTCGTGCAGAAGCTCACTGGCTCCCCCGCACACCACCCTTGCGCTGACTCCACCCCTGCTACGCTAGCGCCGCCGCCGCCGCCCTCCGCGGGAGGTGGCCCCGCCGCCTCGTCTCGCCTGCGGAAGATCCGGCCGCCGCCGCTCGCCCAGCTGGCTACGCGGCCGCCACCGCCCCTCGCCCCCACCAGTACTGACAGCAATCAGCTGGCGCCGGCCGACAACCACCGCGGATCAAGCGCAGTGTGGGCGCGCGCGTCACCGCTCTCGCCGCTGCCTCCGTTCCCTTCGGTAAGCGCGGCGGCGGAGTCGCCGATCACGGCGTACATGCGGTGCCTCCGTAGCGGGTCGCAGGGCCTTCTTCCGTCACCTAGGAGCGGTTCCACCGGAGGCCTCTTACTGCCACCGACTCCATCATCGCCCTTGGGGTTCGGTTGTGTGCCGTCACCGCGCTCGGCTTTCCTGGGAATGCTCCCGCCGGTGTTACCCTTTCCCCCATCGCCGACGGCGAGTCCAAGATGAGAAGATCAGTGGTGTCACAACTCGCTGCCTTGGTGTGCAAAGCAGATGGGGAAGTTGTGCTATCTGCTATGCACCCGGAGGAGGTGGAGGTACGGCTATTTATGTGTCTCATCACCCATATAGATCTAACCTTTTATCTTCTTTCTTCTATTTTCTTCCCGTTACAGGGTCTCGGTTTTCACCCATTTCGCTTGCGTATACTGTGTCGTTACCATTCTAGTTTCATGATTTTCTTTTAGCGTTCACGAGCTATGAGCGACTGTAAACATGGGTCTCTTTGAGCTCCTTCACATTTTCAAATATGACGAAGAAAGTAGCAATCAAAATTTCCATGGTTCATTGGTTCATGCCGACCAGTCTCTGTCAATTTCTTCATTCCATGGCATATTCATTCATATGGTTTGGTTTGTACAAATGCGTATCTTCTGTGCTTGAGTGGTTCATGTGGATTTGAAACAAAGGGTAATCTTCGGAAGGTCCCAGATTAGGGGTTTAATTTGCTTTTCTGTTAATTTCACGAAGAAGTGCCTTCATTGTGATGCTTGGAGCGATCTTTCCTTGGACTCTCTGAAAATGAATGATCTGGTTAAAGTTTTAAATATGTTATGCTGAGAAGGCATTTGGCCCCGATCAGAGTGCTTGATTTCTCTGAAATGTCATTTTTGCTGTTTGATGGTCACTGATGTTCCCTCTGTGTGGGATTATTGCTCGATCTATAACTATTAAGAAATGGAACATTGGGCTGTACAATATAACACCAAAACATGATATATTCATCTTGCTGTGGTGGTTTCACTTGTTCTATTTTGTAGTAGCTTGTTCTGGATGAACCGATGAACACTAGAATAATGTGTGGCAGTCAAGGAAAAGTATGGTTTGGAGCCACTAAACAAAGATATATGGGAATAGGAAGTTTTTTGGATCTCAGCTTCTTTTTGCTTCCAGTCTTGATGGCTTCCTGAATATCTAGCATGGTACAACGGCAATTGTTTATTATCTATGACTTGGAAGTTAGAAAAAAAGAAGTTAAGACTAGGCATATGCAATCTACTTGAAAGAATAGGATTGCTATAATTCTGGTTCACTTGAAAAATTTACAGGCATAATGATGCTAACCACCTATAAAAAATTTCAACTACTACATATATTTGGCCTGGGAAAACAATAGTGGCAACAAAAGTTATAGTGTCTATTACCGAGCAAGTTTACTTTTATGCATGTTTCCCTTGTTCATACTGCCTGCAACCTGCATGAAAAATGATCAGGACATTTTTTCCTTTCTGCTTGGCAGTCGGTTTTGTGTACTTGTACACTTTGAAAAATGCTTGCTGTTCTCCAGAGGAGCATCATGAGGAGGTTTGACAAAACAATTTACATTTGCAGCTTGTGGTTGTACCATGGTGTGCTTGAATATGTCAATTAACTCTTGCATGAAGAGAGAAGAATAAACCTTTTGGTAGTGAGAAACTGGCAACACTTTGTCATGATGCTCTCATCAATCTTGTACTAAATATTTCACTTCCACAGAGGAAATTACTAATATATATTAGAAGCTTTTATGCTTTTTATTGGACATTGACTTTCTCATGCCTAGCAATTACAGTTCTGTTCCACAAGTACTTCATTAATGCTAATAACTATCAAGTTACCTCTCTTTTGTGGTCCGAGCTTTATGCCGTGTTTGATTAGAGTTATAAAATTGGTACGACTTGGATTTTGATATTGATATTTCTACAAGATAGAGTTTCTGTGATAAAATTGATACAAGTGGACATAGTGTATTACAATTCATGTCTTGTTTGTATCACAAACTTCTAAACTGGTATTAATGGCCAAACAAGGGCGTTTAATGTTGTTACCAAATGGGCTGTTAGACACAAACATCCAAGTTGAAGGCGAGGATCACATCAAAGGTGCATTGGTGATGCTTTTGAAATGAATGCAATCTATGATTGCCCTTGATGAATCTTGGTGTAACCATTCTGTGCAAGGTGTCAAATATCAGAACAAATATTTTGACAACTCTTCGGATCGTGCTGTCGTCGATGGTACTTGTACTATCTCTTATTGACAACATGATGTGGTGATTATCCTGGGCCTTGTTATCGTTTGTCTTCAATCAAGATCCTTGGCAGAATTAGACTAAACAAGTTTGGGGATAAAATTCATCAGTAGTAAATAATGCATATAGAGAAGATGCCTATCATTCCGAATATGAAGCTGATGACTATGACATTGATGATGATTTAACATTTTCTTTGGCTTCCCTTCATCGATATGAGTGGACAATTTGGATGATGATTTACTCCCATACCCAACACCAGTCTCAGTTTTGGACTCTTTCAGACTAAACAAGTTTGGGGATAAAATTCATCAGTAGTAAATAATGCATATAGAGTAGTTCCAATGCCTATTAGATTACCCAACTGCATGAGCACATTGCTTTTCAACTATCTGTTTCGCCCAGTTGCTAGTGGTGGTGTTTGCCTCCCCGGCTGTGTATGAGACCTTGGAGTCCTAAAATCTAACCCAAGTTTGGAGTCCTAAAACCTCAAACTTGATTGTTTGTTTAATTCCACTATAACATTGGGCTGGACTAAGAAAAGAAAATGAGACCCGAACTTCACACTTTAAACTTAATTGGACATTGTCAAGAGTTTTAACTGTATTTTGTTCAAGAAATCAATATTGCAAATGTTACACATCATGCTGCCATGGTAGAGTATAAAATGCAAACTCTCATTTATTCATAAAAAAATAGTGGAATCTAACATAAAAAAGGAACAGAGGAAATGTCAACTTTATAGTTGAGAGGGAGAAGTGGTGGAAGTGATAATGTCATTTGTCAAGGTGAGACCGTAAAATCAGACACTTTTAGGCTTTACCTCATGTGGGTCTATATAAGCCCTCTGATTAATGTCTATTTGTTGCGACGTATGATGATAAGTTGGCCCACGGATGGCCCATCATGCAACCTCCCCATCACTCGTCTATTACTAGGGGTGCAAACGAGCCGAGTCGAGTCGAGTAGTATGGTGTTCAAGCTTGGCTCGTTTATTTTACACGAGTTCGAATTTGAGCTCGAGTTTTAGCGAGTATGTAGAATCCTTGTTCAAGCTTGGTTCGTTTATTAATCGAGCTAAGTCGAACTCGAACTCGAGTAGTAGTTAGACTAAAATTCAATTCACATTCAAGCTTAAACTATATACAAACTCGTTTATAAAACTCAAAATCAATGAAAAGTCATTTGTGAAACTCTATATTTAGCTCATTTATGAAACTCAATTTAAGTTTAAACTCAAATTTTAAATTATTTAATATATTTAAGTAATAATATATAATTATTAATACTCATAATTTAATTTTAAAAATAAATATATAATATAATATTTAATCGAGCTACTCGCCAATTTATCGAGCCGAGCAGGAGTTTGTTCAAGCTCGACTCATTTAATGAGTCGAGTTTTATTTTGTGTTCAAGCTTGTTCATTTAACATAATAAACGAGTCAAGTCGAGTTTTTATCGAGCCGTGCTTCGAGCTACTTGTCGAATGTATTGGTTCGTTTGCACCCTACCTATTACCCTAGCCCCTACTCAGTAAATATCTTCACTGATGTTATCATGAGTCATCAAAAAGGTTAGGCTAATAATATCAATTTTTAAATTTTTAGTACCAATGATGTGTTATGAGATACAAATGTCCGCCCATATTAATTATTTATTCATATCCCGCACTCTGGAAATCTCAATATCTAAAGTGGTGCTAGGTTATTAATATAAGTAAAAAAAAATTATGGAGTGTTTGGTTGCATGATAATGGAGGCTTTTATTTTAATTTCTAAAAATTGTAAGAAAACTCGTTAAAAGAGGTGTTTGGCAACCTTGACAATTTTATATTTTGAAAGTGATTTTCTTCTTAAACAAAAAAAGAGGGTCTCACCTCTTTCTTTTTTCTTGTGGCCCCCCCCCCACTTTGTCACATATATGTACACATTTCTTACAATCTCGAGGGTACGCCAATTTCCCCTATCATATAAGTAAAAAAATAGGGATAATTACACTTTTATACATAGTTGCTTAAAGGAAATAATGAAATCAGTCCGGGTGCTACGTGCAAAGTGTATTAATAATTTGTAACGAGGAAGGCTAAGTTAGGGTCGGCCCGGGTCGATCAGTCTTAAAATTAGCCCTTTTGGACGGGGTTGCACCCTGACTAATTAGATTTATTTTTTAAAAAATGTAAAAGTTATATGAAAATTTAAAAAATAATAAAAATATATTTTATATCATATATATTTATATATATATAATTATATTTTTATGTTATAATTGAATATGAATGTTCATCTGTGAATATAAGTGAATATGATTTTTTATAATTATTTTGTATTAGTATCTATTGGGAACGAGTTAATCTCAAGTAAAAAATTAAAGATGATTAAAAAATAATTTTATAAAATTTAAGTATGTATCATATATTTATAATTATAAATTTTAATTATGTGTAATAGTATAATTAATAGTAAAATATTGTTATACTATGAATAAATAGGGTGCTCAAGAATCACGGATCACGTCGTGAGGGTCAAGGGGGCAGTGCCTCTAGTGGAGGGGGTATCGGGAGGTAAAATATCTCGAAAGAAAAAATTATGTAATAGTATAAGTGATATATATTAGAATTTTTTTGACTTAGGTTAGATTGCCCGTGGGTCAGACTTGGTCAAGTGACCCCGACTGACCGGGTTGCCGGGTCATCCAACTTGATGTTGGCTCGCGCAACCTCACGCCGGGCTGCTGTGGAGTCGCCAGAAACCGGCCGGGTGGCCCGACCAGGGGCGACCCCTAGGCGACCCGAACAACCATGATTTGTAGCTTGCGTGGCAGAGCTCAAATAAAATGAAATCGACATGATGGAACTTGTGACGATAAAACTTTGTCAAATATCTATATATATAAATATAAAATCTAATGCCGACTCCCCTCTCTATTTTAAAACGTCGAGTTAAATAACTCAATGAACTTAACAAAACACAAATATTATGTTGAGGCTGTCCGCGGACCCGGATGAACCGAGAGCAGGTTTCCGCCGGTGTTCATCATTCCCATCCATCCATCCATCCATCCACAGAAACCCAGCAGCCGTGCCGGGCGGACCGCCATGACTTCAACACTACGGCAGGACTTCATTTTCGCCCCCCACCACATCATCCTGTTGAGAGGTTTGATTAAGATTTTACATCTCTTGCTGAGATCATTTCTTGCTTGCCGAGGAATATATATATACCGGTTGATTTGAGTGCATATTTAATCATAATATCGAAGTTCACATTGTAGTATTGTACCCATTCTCAATATATTAACTATATATAGACACATTAACACTAGGTACATATTTATAGTTGACACCATAGTTGCATCAGATGTAACATCGACGCCGACACTTGATAAAAATATCACAACATGCCCATGGATGGGCTGATTCTTACTTATTGGGGGCTGTTTGGTTTGATGTCAATTTTGGTATAAACTTGATTTATCTTGGGGATAAACTTGTTCGACTCGGACCCCATTACAGTTTAGTTTGACGAAGTGGATGTAAAAGCGTATCCAACAAGTTTACAGTTCTAACGGAGCCTTTCTTGAGGACCCCAGTTAGGAGCAAAATATATGTATCAAAACTTATAATATACATACATCTTATATCAGTCCTGACTTCTGACTGCAACGTTCCCCTCCCTAGGGGTGTAAACGGTTCGGTTCGGTTCGGTTTGGCCCATTTTTTTCCAAACCGAAACCGAAC
Organism: Cryptocoryne crispatula var. balansae; assembly: GCA_036172225.1. NCBI lineage: Eukaryota > Viridiplantae > Streptophyta > Magnoliopsida > Alismatales > Araceae > Cryptocoryne > Cryptocoryne crispatula. Next base: position 5,203,430 of record CM069935.1, read on the forward strand.
CGATAACGCAAACCGAACCGAACCGAACCGATTCTGTGAGCCCTGAACCGATTGTGGTTCGGTTCGGTTCGGTTCGGTTCATCGGTTTAATGTATATTTAAATAAATAAAAATAGAAATAAAATAAATATGCATTATAATAATTATTTAAGATTAATATAAAGATTAATACTTTATTTATAATATATAATTTTATCTTTATACTAATTAACTTAAATTTATACTAATATATATTTAAAATTGATATAATATGTATTAAAATGTAATATAATATATAAATAAAGTGGGTCAAACTTTATCAAACCGGGTCAACCGGTTTACCGGTTCGGTTCGGTTTGGGGAGGTGCCGAACCGAACCGAACCGATAAGAAATTATCGGTTCGGTTCGGTTCAAAAAACCGAATGCATAGGCTATCAAACCGAACCGAACCGAACGGTTCGGTTCGGTTCGGTTCGGTTTACCGGTTTACCGGTTTTACATGAACACCCCTACCCCTCCCCCCCTTACATTTCGTTCGCCTCTGTCCTTCCCACCCAACCTTAATTGGGATGATCCTAACCTTAATTGTCTAAGACCATGTTTAGTAACACCATCAAACACCTCTATCATTATTAATTTTAAAATTGATATTCATGATAATCAACCAAGTGTCGACATCACTATCGCTATCATTAAGACTTCACATCGCCCCCAAGGCCCCTTAGGTCCTATATAAGATCTCCAAGGGATCTTCTAACATCTCCAAACTCTACCCCCAAATATAAGGTCCTAAGGGGCCTTCTACTTCTCATCACCTCTCCTTTGTTAATTTTTAAATTCTCTAACACTCTATTCGTTTCTACAGGGGAAAATTTATCATCTTAATTTATTATCTTTCATTTTCTCTTCTTTCCAAAGTATAATCACCCTCACTTTTATTGCAAAATATGAAGCTTAATATATAAATGAGAGTATCATGGAATATAATTTAGGATGGAGACAAGATTAAAGTTACCGTCGAATATGCAAGACGAAGATGACGAAATTTTGTTCCCAACATGTAAAATTTAGACCTGATTAAATATTTTTTTACAATTTTTTATTTCTTCTGTTTATTCAAAGTTCGAATCTAGTTCTGATTGACCTAGGTCCCGACCCTAAGAGACGGTTTGGTATCGGGATAACATAAGGATAAATCTGATTTATCCTTAAAATTTAGGGGATAAACCAAATTTATCCCCAAGTTATCCCCGTACCAAACAACATCTAAGTGACCCATGTCAATTGGGATCAGGCTGACCCAATCCCGACTCGCAACCTTGTCCATCTTGGTTGAGATCTCTTGTTTCTTCTACAGCCCACCATAATTTTTGGTGATACATGGTCCTATGAAATACAAATCTCTAACTATACACAACAGTCTTAAGTTTCTAGCTGTCCTGATACCTCATTTGAATGATTACTTTATCACAAAAAATACCAAAGAATTACACGAACACCTCGACAGATACGATAATTCAAAAGATCAAATCATATGTTAGAGTGTAGTCTCCCAACACGTCTTAAATATAAAACACGACTTCGTCAAATTTTATGTACGATATCCATACCGCACCCAATGGTCTCGAGACCTAGGTGCTAGGGATATGATCCCCCATAGCTTAGTTTACAGTCCGGGTGCGCTATGTGCAAGGTGTATTCATTAATAATCTGTAGCATGCGTGGTGGCAGAACTCGATTAAAATGAACTCGGCACGGGGGGACCGTGGTCTACGATAGAACTTGCTCAAAAACATGTATAAAATCCGATGCCAACCCCCCCTCGGCGGGCCCGGATGAACCGAGAGCAGGTTTCGTGCCGGTGTTCATCTCCCATATATCCCATCCCTCCGATCCGTCCACACACAGAATCGCATGCAGTCGTGCCGGGCGGACCGCCATGACCACGGCTGCAGGGCTTCTGATCTTCACGCCCAAGCCAAATTATTCACCTTCACCGAATCACCGCCCCCAACCACAATCGTCTCGTCTCGTTGCGGTATGATCAAGATTCTACGTCTCTTGCTGAGATCATTTCTTGCCGAGGGATACCGGCTGATTCGAGTTCAAGGGCTTATTCAATCTTGGTATATATCGAAGATCACATTGTATCCATCACCGATGTTAACAACGTATAGACACATTTAACACTAGGTGTATATATATATATATGGTTGACACCGAGGAAGGTGGGGTCGGCGCGAGGGGGAGAGGGGTCAGGAGTAGACCTGTCAAACGATCCGGGCCGGCCCAAAGGCCCGTCAAAAAGCCCGTGATGGGCTAGGCCCAAGCCCTCTAACTTATTAAACGGGCTTAACATAAAAAAAATCAACACTTGATGTTGATTAGCGGGCTGGCCCAGCGGCCCGTTAAAAAGCCCGTCATGGGCGTCCGTGATGAGTCAAACTGACCCACTGGAGAGTGGAGATGACGTCGCGATGACCGTGAAGACACAGATTCTGAGCACCTTAGTCAACCACTTGCCCTCCCTAAGCACCTTGGTCTTCAGGGCAAGGCCGACCGATCGTGGCCGTGGGAGATTGGGACTTCTGTCACGTGGGCATCTCTGCCTCACTCCTCAACTGGAGTTTTTTTTTAAACAACGTAGTTTATTTTAAAAATTATAAGAATAACACACCAAAATTTTTATTTGTAAAAGTAGCGCAGTTTGACAAAAGTCGGACTTTGAAACACCGATTTTACGACGAAAAATGAAAGTCGAAATCCAAAACTACGACTTTGATATAAAGTCGGATAAAGAAAACACGACTTGTACAAGTCGTATAATCCTTATCCGACTTTGACGTAAAATTGTTAATTATTTTTTTTAATGTCAGAGCATTAAATACTAATGGATATCGATAAATCGGAGACTCTTGGGATTGAATTTGAACGATCCGTTCGGTTCAGTAAGTTCAGAATGTTTGAAACTATAGGATCATACTTTTAGATATCTGAATTTCGACTCAAAAAAAAATTCGGAGCAACCTCGACCGTCCAATATAAAAAACTATCTCTTTCAAGAAGTTTAAAAGTTCAATCATATAGTTTCAACTGCTCCAAATTCACCCGTCCAAGTGGATCGGACAAATTCAAAGTTGATAATCTGTAATTTAAGAATATCTATGCATTAGATGTTTATTTATTTAATTAATTTATTAAATAAAGAAATATTTGACCGTGCATTAAATGATGCGTAGAAATTCTTAAATTGTGGATTATCGACTTTGAATTCATCCGATCCACTTGGACCGGTGAATTTGAAACAGTTGAAACTATATGATTGAACTTTTAATGCTCTAACACTAAAAAAAATTAATTAACAATTTTACGTCAAAGTCCGATAAGGATTATACGACTTGTACAAGTTTGTACAAGTCGTGTTTTTTTTATCCGACTTTATATCAAAGTCGTAGTTTTGGATTCTGACTTTCATTTTTCGTCTTAAAATCGGTGTTTCAAAGTCCGACTTTTGTCAAACTGCGTTATTTTTACAAATAAAAATTTTGGTGCATTATTCTTATAATTTTTAAAATAAACTGCGTTATTTAAAAAAAAAACTCCTCCTCAGCTAGCAGACTGTCGAGCTTCCAAGTGGCCCAACGGGCCAAAGATGGGCTTCTATGACCCGTTGGACTAAGCCCATTTACATAGTTAAAAAATGTATTGGGCTGGGCTTGGGCTTTTTACAAATGGGTTTAAGTTGGGCTTGGGCCGGGCCGGCTCAAGCCCGCCCATTTGACACCCTTAGTCAGGAGTGAATCAGTTGGGCTTAAATTGACCCGGGTTGGGATAGAGTTGCCGGGGGGTCGTAATAAAAAATAATTTTAAAATATCCACCCGGTAAGAGTCTCAGGGTTGAGATCGGGTCGGTCGACTCAACATTTGATCAGATCGGAACTCGAGTTACGACCCTACATTCCATAGTTGACACTATACCTTGCACCAAATAATATTGTAACGTCGACGGAAAAAAAAATCACAACATGCCCATGGAGGGGCCGATTCTTACCAATTCGGGGCTGTTCGATTTGATATTAATTTTAATATAAATCTGGTTTACCTTTGAAATTTAGGAGATAAATCTATTCGGCTCGGACCCAACACAATTTAGTCAGGCGAAACGGATGTAAACAAAGACTGTCGTATCCTCTCCCTATCCGCTAAGTGTTTACGGATCTTACGGAGCCTTCCTCGAAGACCTTAGTTATAAACAAATATATGTATCATAACTTACAACATACGTGCATACATATTATATCAGTCTTTTAGCTTCTAACCGTAACGTTCCCCTCCCCCTTACATTTCGCTCGCCCTTTTTTTTTTTAATCTGGTCAACGGCGCTGCTGTCTTCACCTGCTTGCCGTGTGTGTGTGTATCCCACCCACACCACGCCCGCCTGTCCCCGTCGTACACCTTCTCTCACGTGCGACGCTGACACTGGCGTCCCCATCCGCCTGCTTACGTGGCGGGGCGGGGAAGCGTGGATCCGACGGTCGCCGGCCGGGCGGTGTGAACCGCCTCCTGTCCTGTTTAAGGCGGGGGCAGCGTCTCCTTTCCGGGGGGTGGCACCGCACGGGACCCGCGTCGGTGCCGCTGTTTCCGCCACCCCTCGTTCTCATCTCGAAGCCCTCCCCCAACCGCCCGTCCGCGACCGACACGTCGGACGTTCGAAACTCGGGTCGAACCTGTACTTCCTGTAAATCCACTCAGACAGACTTGTTTATCCGGTTAAACCAACCACCTTGAATAGATATAAAAAAAAACAAAGTTTCGTTTAACAAACGACTCCAGTTTTAACGGATACTTGCTCAACTCGATGAACAACATTAACATATAAAATAAGCAAAAATTTAAATTATATTTTTAAATAATTTAAAATTAAAATTTAACAAATAAATTTTAATTGAGTTTGAATTTTATAAGCAAGTTTGTATCGAGTTTTAACTTGGATGTGAATTAAAATTTGAGTCTAGCTAGTATTCAAACTCAAACTAGTTTCAGTGAAACTGAGAGCTTTTGATGATGACCTGGGCGCGGTGCCGTGAATTCCCAATTTCAACCGGCTTTTTTGACCAAGAAACAAAGCAGTATGACGTGTAGAATATGGTTAAATATTTGATTACGAACTTACATGCTTCTTGTGTCTGATTACTGATTCTTCCAAGTTCACCAAGGCCGTTTAAACCAGTAGCTAGACTGATAAGAATCAGATAAGACCAAAGACAAAGACGTCCTGAGACCCAAAATAGCCACCATACATCAAGATGAATAATTCGTAAATACAAACCCACCTTGTTGTTTAGTTCAACGTAGCCTGCCGTGTGATCATTTATTATTGGCGTAAATATAAGAGAAGAGAATGTACCACAAGAGTCTCCCTTCTGACTCTGCCCTACCGTCTTCTTTTCCGATTTAGCATTTTAGCAAATAAGCCAAGACCACACGTCAACGCTCACTTTCTAGCTTCTTTGAAGATATATATCAAACAACTCTAATCCCATAGTTAATCGATAAATATATATATATCAAACTGCAGTAACCACAATGAACAACAATTTGGGAAATCTCTCCTGCAGGGACACAACATATATGATAAATTATTTGTATTAATTCTGTCATGATAATTTATCATCATAATAAATTTCACATGTTTTATGTTTAAATTAGAGGACTTTTCTCTTGACCTAGGAATCAAGGGGATATTTTCTCTATTATGTACGCGGTAATTTAGGCCATAATTTAGTTATGGATATTAGACCCACCCTTAAATCATCACCATATACTACTTTTAATATTCAGACGATCGACATCAAATTTAATGCTGATGTGTTTATCCTCAACGTCAAAACTGATATTATATTAATTCTAATGCTCTAACCAAACAGATCATTAACTTGTGAGATGGGTAAAGGGATCAAACCAGATGCGGAGCCGCGATCACATCTCCATTTTTTCGAAGCTTTTTCACCCTGCAAACGGTACTGTTTTGCTGTGAGAGAGAGAGAGAGAGAGAGAGAGAGCGGGGCAGCTGAATAGAACAGCCGCAGGTTAAGTGGTATAGAAAGAGCGAAACTGAGGAGAGGGCACAGCCCACGGTTTCCCCGTAAACATACAGTTCTCCTTTTATTATTTCCCGTGAACGGGGCAAGAGGAGAACCGCATGTGGACACGTATATATGAGAACACCCATCGCAGCGCGGAGGCCGCCGTCCTCGTCCGACCCAACCCAGCAGGCAAAACAGCGCCCGGCCGGCAGCTAGCGGACCATGGCTTTTGATCCCGTGGAGAGATCAGGAAGCAAGGTGCAGCGCCTCTACGACGCATGCAACGCCGTCTTCTGCCGGAGGCGGCAGGGCCTCCCCACCCTCGCCGAGATCCGGTGCCTGCAGCGCCTTCTCGGTAACGATCCGGAGGAACCGGCCCGTGTCGCGCGTTCTTCTCGTAGTCTCTCGATCGAGCTCTGAATCGGCCAAGAACCTGCAGATACCGTGGAGGCCGCCGACGTGGGCATCGACGGATCCGAGTCCCCGTCCTCCTCCTCCTCCTCCGACGTCGACGACGAGGGGGGGCTCTCGGACAGCTCCAGCGTGCAGGGCGCTTGCAATGGGCTGATCCCCGGATCGAAGGTCAAGGAGATCACGTACGTCCATATCCACGAGTGCGAGGAGTTCTCGGTGAGCCCTCGAAACCTAGCTCCCTCTCGGTGTCCGTGTTCATTTCAAAGGCCTGATGTTTGCACTTTGCAGCTCCCGTTTCTTTCTCCCACAGTAGTGCGAACAATTTCTTAGATCTGGGTCAATTTATATCTATAAATTTCGATCACCTCGATTCTTTGGCAGAGGAAACTCGCAGTCTTCAACCGTGCGATATCACAGGGTGGAACGGAAGATGAGAGAGAGAGAGAGAGAGGGAGATACTTTCAACGATGGCATGAAGTGGCGGCGGATAAAATTGTTTGACGTCGTTTCTACTCTCCACGTAACGCGACAATAGATCTGTTACCCAGTGAGACTGTGAAAAATTCGCTGTCGAGATCTTAATAACTCTTTATCAAAGTTTCGAAGACCTGTTACTTACTAATACTTCAATACTATCAAGAATTCTTGATTTACTTTCAACCAGGTTATCGAGCTTCTACAAATTTGTTACCAAGATTCTGAAAATTCACCATTGAATTCCTATTAACTTGTTATTGAGATTTTTAAGATTGGTAACCGATTTTTTACTAATCTGCTATCGAAACAGTCTTGTTTACCGTTTCATGTCATAGTCTTTTTTACGTATTATTATATTATTTTCTTTTACGCCATATGACATGATTCTGTCAGAGACTGAAAATTTTCTCAGCCGATTAACCAAGGTGATCCAACTCACTATATATATATATAGTTACATATACGCGCGAGCGTGCGAAGAGAGGGAGGGGGGAGGAAAACAGGAGGTACCACCCGTTTTCCTTCAGCTGGTTTTCTCGGTTTTCCACGTGAAGCCCTCCTGGGAAGCTACGTACCTACGCTCGGCCTGGTCCGGTCCGGTCCGGCGGAAGGAAGACACAAAGACAGCCTTGTGGGCCCCGCGTAAAAAGCCGTAGGGTCAACCTTCTGCGCTTTTCGGACCGTCCCGGTCCCACCCGCCCGCGAAGCCCCGCGCTTTCCGCTTTTTTTTTCGCTTTACGTAAAGAAATCGTCTCGCTTTCCCGGCGGCTCACGGCGGCGGCGACGTGAACAGATGGGCGTGTTCTGCTTCCCGGCGGGCGCGAGGCTGCCGCTGCACGACCACCCGGGCATGGTGGTGCTCAGCAAGGTGCTCTACGGCTCGGTGTCGGCGAGATCCTACGACTGGGTCACCTCTCCCGTCTCCACCCCCAGAGGCCAGCGTAAGCGCCGCCCCCCCCCATCCCCTCCCCTTTCTGCCTGCAGCCCCGCCGTATCACAAGCTTACATGGCCGGCCATGGGTGGACGCATGCAGATGGGTTCGCGAGGGTCGTGATGGCCGACCAGGTGCTGGAGGCGCCCTGCGGCGCCACCGTCTTGTTCCCCCGAAGCGGCGGCAACCTGCACGCCTTCACCGCCGTCACGCCCTGCGCCATCCTGGACGTGCTGTCGCCGCCGTACGCGGAGGATCTCGGCAGGCCCTCGACTTACTTCTCCGAGCTACCCATGCCATGCCTCCCCGGTAGTAGCGCCGCCACCGGCCCCCGTTCCATACACGCTTCTTGCAGCTGGCTCTAGTGTAGTGTCTGCCAGAATGTGCCTGCATGATTTCACGGCGGGTTTCTCGGTGGTGCTGTGCAGGCTTCGCCGTCCTGGAAGAGAGGGAGCTGCCGGACGACCTCGTCGTGATCGGAGCTCCCTACCTCGGTCCGGAGATCGTCGTCGACGCCGAGCTGTGCTGAGACCCAAGCATGAATTGCATCCGATGCTCTCTGCAGCTAGCTAGCTTGTTTGTGTGCATCTCCTTTCTGTACAGATCGCATCACACATCACTCGATCCTGGAATGGAATTACATGTGTGGGCGCGTGCCCCCGTCCGCCAGGAGCTTCCAGCTTCGCGAGGATCGTCCCCTCATGCACACGAGCTTGTTGAATCAATGGGTCATCATTGTATGATCGATTTTAGAATGTTTTGAACTTAAATAATTGAGTGCAGCTCAGAGGAGAGCCCCGAGCCTTCTCACATAGGAGTTGATGAGTTAACAATTTGATGGTATTAAATCACCGTCTCATCAATACTCCATCAACTTCTATGTGAGAGAGGTTGAGTGACTCTTCTCACACGAGAAAAACTGCGCTCTAAATAATTATATTGAACTGTCTATAATTCTAGTTAATTATTTTTTAGAGGGTAAATTACCGAATTATAAAGTTACAATTAAAAGGACATAATATGAGCTATATATATACATAACTCAGATATTGAAGTTCAGCTGTAACTAACTTAATTGCAATTATTTTGTAACGTATGCGTGTGATATGGGTGATGTAAAATATATTTTCGAGCTGTCAACAATTCTAATGCATTGCACTTCACAGATTGAGTTGAAAAACATTTCAAAATTAAATATCTTGTTGAGAATAATCACACGACGAGCGACTACTTCTGAAAGCCTGCCTGCCGATTGACATAAATTTTGTTAGACCGATCGGTTGATTTATCGAAGAAATTATCTGGCAAAAAATTCATGATTAATTCATAAGGTGTCTCAATTAATGTGGCATCAACCTTATAATTAGTAAAAGATCTCTTTATCAACAAAACAATTAAGTACCTCGAATGTTTTGGAATTGAATGGACCCATAAATAAATAAATAAATAAATATATATATATATATATCTAGCCTGATAATCAGATTTATCTAAAATCCCACGGTTCCTACCAGCTGCTGCACCTGGCACGTCCTGGATCGATGGGTGCCTCCTTCGGTGGACAGACGTGGACTGCAACTATCTTCTAGTTGCTAGAATCAAGCTACGAGTGTATATAATCCTTGGAATGTGGCCACAGAAAAAGAGGAAGACTAAATTCTTTGAATTTGAAGATGTGCCACATTCCCACCCAAGAACACATGTACAGAGTTCCCCATTTCCAGCCAACTATGCCTATATATGTTGGATAACATTACATAAGCACTCGGAAAAATGTTCAAACCTAGGAGGAATTGGGAACGCCAAAGAGACCATTACCTTGAACCAAATTAGACCCCTTACCGACTGACCATTCCAGCTTGTCCATTCACACAGAGACAAGATACTAAAGAAGGTGGTATATACCATCAGGTGAAAGACCCTTAGCACGTCGGCCAAGCGTGGCTCGATTGACACGATCTCTCGCTCACGAGAGCGAGGGGTGAGATTCGAAGACTGTGTGAGTCCGACCATTCTCCGGGGAAGAAGGGTATTGATGGGGACTCGACATGGGGGACCGTGGTCTACGATAGAACTTCCTCAAAAACATGAATAAAATCCGATGCCAACTCCCCCCCTGGCGGGCCCGGATGAACCGAGAGCAGGTTTCGTGCCGGTGTTCATCTCCCATCCCATCCCTCCGATCCATCCACACACAGAATCGCATGCAATCGTGCCGGGCGGACCGCCATGACCACGGCTGCAGGGCTTCTCTCTTCACGCCCAAGTCAAATTATTCACCTTCACCGAATCACCGCCCCCAACCACAATCATCTCATCTCGTTGCGGTATGATCAAGATTTTACGTCTCTTGCTGAGATCATTTCTTGCCGAGGGATACCAGCTGATTCGAGTTCAAGGACGTATTCAATCTTGGTATCGAAGATCACATTGTATCCATCATCGATGTTAACAATGTATAGACACATTAACACTAGGTGTATATATGGTTGACACCGAGGAAGGTGGGGTCGCTGCGAGGGGGGAGAGGGGTCAGGAGTGGATCAGTTGGGCTTAAATTGACTTGGGATGGGATAGAGTTGCCGGGGGGTCGTAATAAAAAATAATTTTAAAATATCTAATGGGTAAGAGTCTCAGGGTTGAGATCGGGTCGATCAACTGAAAATTTAATCAGATCGGAACTCGAGTCACGGCTTTGTATTCTATAGTTGACACTATACCTTGCACCAAATAATATTGTAACGTCGACGAAAAAAAATATCACAACATACCCATGGAGGAGCTGATTCTTACCAATCCGGGGCTGCTCGATTTGATATTAATTTTAATATAAATCTGGTTTACCTTTGAAATTTAGGGGATAAATCTATTCGACTCGGACCCAACACAATTTAGTCAGGCGAAACGGATGTAAACAAAGACTGTCATATCCTCTCCGTATCCGCTAAGTGTTTACGGATCTCACGGAGCCTATCTCGAGGACCTTAGTTATAAACAAATATATGTATCATAACTTACAACATACGTGCATACATATTATAAGTGAAGTCCTGCCGTAGTGTGAAGTCATGGCGGTCCGCCCGGCACGGCTGCTGGGTTTCTGTTAGGGCTGTAAACGGGTCGGATTCGGTAGCGGATTCACCAGAATCCGATTCCGATTCCGATAAGGGTTAAGGGGTTTCGATTCCGATTGCGATAATTTCGGAATCACTATGTTCCGATTTCGATCCGATTCCGATTCCGTTATCGAAATCGGAACCGAATCCGATAAAATCCGAAATACATATTAAATATTAATTTTTATTTAAAAGTGAGTCAATAATTTACATATAATTAATAAATTTTGATATAATCTTCTTAAAATTTTATTTTTATTATTTTATCAATTTATATATTATATATTATAATTTATTTAACTTTGTTTTATTTAATTTTATTTATATATACTTATTTTTTTATCGAAATCGGATTAACGGAAACGGAACCAACTGATTCCGATTCCGATTCCGATAAGCTACCGGAATATCCGATTCCGATTCCGATAGCTTATAGGATACAAAAACAAGTTTCAAACCCGTTAATTTATCGAAATCGAATCGGAATATCGGAATATCGGATTCCGTTTACACCCCTAGTTTCTGTGGATGGATGGATGGGATGACGAACACCGGCGGAAACCTGCTCTCGGTTCATCCGGGTCCGCGGACAGCTCCAACATAATATTTGTGTTTGGTTCATTGAGTTATCTTAACACGAAAATTTAAAATATAGAGGGGAGTCTGCATCAGATTTTATATATTTTTTTGACAAAGTTTTATCGTCACAAGTTCCATCATGTCGATTTCATTTTATTTGAGCTCTGCCACGCAAGCTACAAATCATGGTTGCTCGGGTCGCCTAGGGGTCGCCCCTGGTCGGGCCACCCGGCCGGTTTCTGGCGACCCCACGGCAGCCCAGCGTGAGGTTGCGCAAGCCAACATCAAGTTGGATGACCCAGCAACCCGGTGGGTCGGAGTCACTTGACACGGTCTGACCCACGGGCAATCTAACCTAAATCAAAAAAATTCTAATATATATCACTTATACTATTACATTTTTTTTTCTTTCGAGGGATTTTACCTCCCGATACCCCCTCCACTAGGGGCACTGCCCCATTGACCCCCACAACATGATCACACAAGTTGATCCGTGATTCTTGAGCACCCTATTTATTCATAGTATAACAATATTTTACTATCAATTATACTATTACACATAATTAAAATTTATAATTATAAATATATGATACATACTTAAAATTTATAAAATTATTTTTTAATCATCTTTACTTTCTCACTTGAAATTAACTCTTTCTCAATAGATACTAATACAAAATAATTACAAAAAATCATATTCACTTGTATTCACAGATAAACATTCATATTCAATTATAATATAAAAATATATAATATATAATATATTTTTTATTATTTTTAAAATTTTCATATATTTTTACATTTTTTTAAAAATAAATCTAATTAGTCAGGTTGCAACCCCGTCCAAAAGGGCTAATTTTAAGATTGACCGACCGGGCCGACCCTAACCTAGTCTTCCTCGTTACAAATTATTAATACAGTTTGCACGTAGCACCCGGACTGATTTCATTATTTCCTTTAAGCAACTATTTATAAAACTGTAATTATCCCTAATTTTTTTTTACTTATATGATGGGGGAAATTGGAGTACCCTCGAGATCATAAGAAATGTGTACATATATGTGAATACTCTCAGCCTCATATACTCTGTTTGGTTATGGCCTAGTTGCTTAAAGTATAAAAAATGATATTATATTAATTTTAATATTGATATGTCTTGAGGTTAGAATACTAATATTAAAATTGATACAATTTAACACTCTTATTATATAATATGTTTTTTTGTACTATCAATTTTAAAACTAATATTAATAACCAAGCACCGCTTTAGATATTGAGATTTATAGAGTGCAGGATATGAATAAAAAATTAATATGGGCGGACATTTGTATCACATAACACATCATTGGTACTAAAAATTTAAAAAATGATATTATTGGTCAAACCCTTTTTGATGACTCATGATAACATCAGTGGAGATATTTACTGAGTAGGGGCTGAGGTAATAGGCGAGTGATGGAGAGGTTGCATGATGGGCCATCCGTGGGCCAACTTATCATCATACGTCGCAACAAATAGACATTAATCAGAGGGCTTATATAGGCTCACATGGGCTAAAGCGGTGTCTGATTTTACAGTCTCGACATTATCACTTCCACCACTTCTCCCTCTCAACTATAAAGTTGACATTTTCTCTGTTCCTTTTTTTATGTTAGATTCCACTAATTTTTATGGATAAATGAGAGTTTGCATTTTATACTCTAATATGGTAGCATGATGTGTAACATTTGCAATATTGATTTCTTGAACAAAATAAAGTTAAAACTCTTTACAATGTCCAATTAAGTTTAAAGTGTGAAGTTCAGGTTTCATTTTCTTTTCTTAGTCCAGCCTAATGTTATAGTGGAATTAAACAAACAATCAAGCTTGAGGTTTTAGGACTCCAAACTTGTGTTGGGTTAGATTTTAGGACTCCAAGGTCTCATACACAGCCGGGGAGGCAAACACCACTAGCAACTGGGCGAAACAGATAGTTGAAAAGCAATGTGCTCATGCAGTTGGGTAATCTAATAGGCATTGGAACTACTGTATATGCATTATTTACTACTAATGAATTTTATCCCCAAACTTGTTTAGTCTGCAGGAGTCCAAAACTGAGACTGGTGTTGGGTATGGGAGTAAATCATCATCCAAATTGTCCGGCTCATATCGATGAAGGGAAGCCAAGGAAAATGTTAAATCGTCATCAATGTCATAGTCATCAGCTTCATATTCAGAATGATAGGCATCTTCTCTATATGCATTATTTACTACTGATGCATTTTATCCCCAAACTTGTTTAGTCTAATTCTGTCAAGGATCTTGATTGAAGACAAACGATAACAAGGTCCAGGATAATCACCACATCATGTTGTCAATAAGAGATAGTACAAGTACCATCGACGACAGCACGATCCAAAGAGTTGTCAAAATATTTGTTCTGATATTTGACACCTTGCACAGAATGGTTACACCAAGATTCATCAAGGGCAGTCATAGATTGCATTCATTTCAAAAGCATCACTAATGCACCTTTGATGTGATCCTCGCCTTCAGCTTGGATGTTTGTGTCTAACAGCCCATTAGGTAACAACATTAAATGCCCTTGTTTGGCTATTAATACCAGTTTAGAAGTTTGTGATACAAACAAGACATGAATTGTAATACACTATGTCCACTTGTATCAATTTTATCACAAAAACTCTATCTTGTAGAAATATCAATATCAAAATCCAAGTAGTACCAATTTTATAACTCTAATCAAACATGGCATAAAGCTCGGACCACAAAAGAGAGGTAACTTGATAGTTATTAGCATTAATGAAGTACTTGTGGAACAGAACTGTAATTGCTAGGCATGAGAAAGTCAACGTCCAATAAAAAGCATAAAAGCTTCTAATATATATCAGTAATATCCTATGTGGAAGTGAAATATTTAGTACAAGATTGATGAGAGCATCATGACAAAGTGTTGCCAGTTTCCCACTATCAAAAGGTTTATTCTTCTCTCTTCATGCAAGAGTTAATTGACATAATCAAGCGCACCATGGTACAACCACAAGCTGCAAATGTAAATTGTTTTGTGAAACCTCCTCATGATGCTCCTCTGGAGAACATCAAGCAATTTTCAAAGTGTACAAGTACACAACACCGACTGCCAAGCAGAAAGGAAAAAATGTCCTGATCATTTTTTATGCAAGTTGCAAGCAGTATGAACAAGGGAAACATGCATAAAAGTAAACTTGCTCGGTAATATACACTAGAACTTTTGTTGTCACTATTGTTTTCCCAGGCCAAATATATGTAGTAGTTGAAACCTTTTATAGGTGGTTAGCATCATTATGCTTGTAAATTTTTCAAGTGAACCATAATTATAGGAATCATGTTCTTTCAAGTAGATTGCATATGCCTAGTCTTAACTTCTTTTTTTCTAACTTCCAAGTCATAGATAATAAACAATTGCCGCTGTACCATGCTATATATTCAGGAAGCCATCAAGACTAGAAGCAAAAAGAAGCTGAGATCCAAAAAACTTCCTATTCCCATATATCTTTGTTTAGTGGCTCCAAATCATACTTTTCCTTGACTGCCACACATTATTCTAGTGTTCATCGGTTCATCCAGAACAAGCTACAACAAAATAGAACAAGTGAAGCCACCACAGCAAGATGAATATCATGTTTAGGTGTTATATTGTACAGCCCAATGTTCCGTTTCTTAATAGTTATAAATCGAGCAATAATCCCATATAGAGGGAACACCAGTGACCATCAAACAGCAAAAATGACATTTCAGAGAAATCAAGCGCTCTGATCGGGGCCAAATGCCTTCTCAGCATAACATATTTAAAACTTTAACCGGATCATTCATTTTCAGAGAGTCCAAGGAAAGATCGCTCCAAGCATCACAATGAAGGCACTTCTTCATGAAATTAACAGAAAAGCAAATTAAACCCCTAATCTGGGACATTCCGTAGATTACCCTTTGTTTCAAATCCACATGAACCACTCATGGGGGACCGTGGTCTACGATAGAACTTCCTCAAAAACATGGGGGACCTTTGTTTCAAATCCAACAACTTTAAGTCGAACCAGTTTAGTCAGATTTCCTAGGTGATTGTAACTAGGGGTGTTCAAGTAAAACCGGTAAATCGGTAAACCGAACCGAATCGAACCGAACAGATCGGTTCGGTTCGGTTTGACAGGTTATCCATTCGGTTTCTTGAACCGAACCGAACCGATAATTTCTTATCGGTTTGGTTCGGTTCGACATCTCCCCAAACCGAACCGAACCGGTAAACCGGTTGACCCGATTTGGCAAAGTTTGACCCACTCTATTTACATATTATATTACATCTAAATATATATTAAATCAATTTTAAATATATATTAATATAAATTTAAGTTAATTAGTATAAATATATAATTATATATTATTAATAAAGTATTAGTCTTCATATTAATCTTAAATAATTATTATAATGTATATTTTATTTTATGTATATTTTTATTTATTTAAATATACATTAAACCGATGAACCGAACCGAACCACAATCGGTTCAGGCTTCACTGAACTGGTTCGGTTCGGTTCGGTTCCCCTTATCGGTTCGGTTTCGGTTTGGAAAAAAAATGCTCAAACCGAACCATTTACACCCCTAATTGTAACGACCGAGACTGAACGGAGATTAAAATTAAAGTGAAACTTCAACTTAAAAGTCAAGGTGGATGTATTGCACTTCTATTTTTAATAAAAAGTGTATTATTGTTAGTTTTGTAAAAGAAAAAAATTTGTCTTAATCTTATAATTTTATTATTAGAGTATGTTATTTAAAAAGAAAAAAAGAAAAAAAGAAAAAACCCGCCGGCGATAACTAGGGGGGCCCGGGCGGGCGGCGGGCCATCGGAGTATGAGGACGCCGTCGCCTCCGGATAAGGAGAGGATCCCCGGCAGGCTCCCCCCCGCACGCCCCCAGATTTCCTCATCCGCGTTCGTCCCCTCCTTCATCCATCTCCCTATCCTGCCCCCGCCGCGAAGAGCGCAGGGCACTCCAGCGACGACCGCTGCCACCGCCATGGCGACGATGATCTCCACGATGGTACTGCTGGGCGCCAAGGCCGCGGGCGTCAATTCATCCAAGCCGTCGGCGGTGCCGCCGGCCTCGAGGCCCGCCCCACCCCTCCTCCTCTCCCTCCCCAGGGGCCTCACCCTCCCCAGGCCGCTCGAGTCCTCCGCCGCCGCCGCGGCAGCCGTGGCGGGCGCGGTCTTCGCCAACCTGATCGCCGCCGACGCCGCCCTGGCCGCGCAGCAGATCGCCGACCTCGCGGAGGGCGACAACCGCGGGCTGGCGCTCTTGCTGCCCGTCGTCCCGGCGCTGCTCTGGGTACTGTACAACATCCTGCAGCCGGCCCTGAACCAGCTGAACAAGATGAGGTCCGAGAAGGGGTTCGTGGTGGGGCTGGGTCTCGGCGGGGGGCTAGCGGCGGCGGGGCTCCTGTCGACGCCGGCGGCGTCGGCGGTCCAACAGATTGCCGAGGTCGCCGGGAGCGCGGGCGACAACCGGGGCCTCGCGCTATTGATACCCATCGTCCCGGCGGTTCTCTGGGTGCTCTACAACATCCTCCAGCCGGCGCTGAACCAGATCAATCGGATGAAATCCGGCTGAAAAGATCTTGCCTGCCGGAGGTTCTTCTTCTTCTTCTTCTTCCGTCATCGTTGTCGTCATCTTCATCTTCTTCTTATTATTATTATGTTAAACGACAATGCATGTATATGGATTATGAGGATGTTGTCCGCAGCCTTGGCGTTTGTTCAGTTCCGACGAGCTACGTATATCGGCCGACTTCGGTGTTTGTTTTCCTGCGATAATTCAATTACATTTTCAAAAAATAAACTTACGAACTATGTATTGCGTGTATTTATCTCTTTATTTATATTTATATGACTTTAATTCTATTCCCAAATTATTGTGTCGACCATATACATATATATATATATATGTTTCTTTCCTCGTGTACGTAGATTTCGAGATAGTCTTAAAAATATATAAATCTTCCAAATACATTTCAATTAAACACTTGGAAAATAAAAAGAGATATCGTAATATATATGTATTGTACTTTGGTAACTAATTTTTCAGCTTGGTCATCGCGAGGTATACATATCTATGTGTGATATATAGACGTTGATGCAGATAATTTTCCCTGAGATCGAAATTGGGTGATGGTTCGGAACTGGTGTGACACACGGGGCGGCATGATTAATGGAACCATATTGTTGTTCGATCAAAAATACATGTCAATAGTTAACTAAAACCAACTTCCCCCTCTATATATATACATATATCAACTTTGAGATTGGTACTCCATCGATCGGGTGCAAACATCATCATCAAAATTGATAAGGTGTCGTTTTGAAACTCGCGGACTAATTAACCAAACGAACTTCTTCACACTTGTCTGGTTGAAAAGGGTCTTGCACACTTCTGCCGATCAGAATGAGCTTTCGCAAAATTGTGAGTGATAAATTATTTGCCCTGGTCGACATATTTATGCATTCAGTATCGAGCACCGAGTAGAGTAGAGCTGTGCGTGGGCCGGATTCGATCGGAATCCGATAAGAGAATTTTCTGTGTGTTCTGATGATAGTACATCCAAAGAACTCTGATTTTTCGGACGAGGCTGGGAGGGGTTGGCGGCGACGAAGGCGTTCTTGAAGAAATGGGGCTGGCTGGCTGATGCCAGCGCTCTGCTCGAAGCGGAAGAGCACCCTCCCCTCCGACCTGATCGTAGTCTACGGGTAAGTTGACGGAGGAAGAAGATGAGCGAACCCAAAAAGAGAGAGACTTTGGGGTCTTCTACTAGGGGAGTCTGGCACGTTTTTCTCTTGACCCAAAACGACACCTTCAGGTTTACTCGTTTTCGAGATTAAACCCAAACCAGTAAGATGCCAAAAGCATTATAAAATTAATGTTGATTGTACAACTTCTATCTCTACAGATTGTGATTGTATTCCTGATTAGAGATGAAAGTGGGATGTTGATTTGCTGGAGATCAAAGTTATTCTCAACTTCATTAATTCCCGGACATCGTGGAAGCCAAGGCCATTTATCAAGCTCGTCATGAGTGGGCTTCATCTTTCCCTAGGAATGTTCAGATTGAGAGTGATGCAAAGGGGATTGTACAAGCCATTGTAGGGGCGGGTTCAGTGCCGTGGAGAGCACAACACAGTATCCTTAAATGTTCCTCACTGTTGTCCTTCTGTTCAAATTTGTCTATTTTCTATGGTAATAGATCTTGTAATCAAGCCGTCCACCTCCTAGCTCGGTGGATTTTAGGTTGTCAAGTAGAGGCAACTTATCCTGATCCTCTGCCGTCGTCGTCTGTCTTATCAACTATGTAAAGACATGTCGGGTTAGTGTCAATGATATTACAAATTCTCCTGTTCAAAATAATAATAATAATCTTTGCAACACGAACAACAATCTCATAGACAAATACGATAGAATACAACAAGATTAAGGGTAAAAGATTAGCGGAGTCTGTGTCTAATAGTATGTTGTTTGAGTTCAACTTGTTTATTTATATTTGAGCTCATCGATATTCAATGAACAACTTGACCTTATATATCTTTTACTAGATTGGTTATGATGTCAAGATGTTCAAATTCGACTCATGAGTTACTCATTTGTTTGATTGAGTTTGAACTTGAACAAGAACTTGATCTATCTAAACTCAAGTTTAAATCCCATCTATGTTGTTTTGCAAAGTTGGGTATAAGATGATTTATGAAACTTGAATTGGAATTCGATCTAAATGTGCCAGTACCAAACTTATTTACAATGTCGGAACACGAGTTTAAACTTTCTACAATGACATGATCACATGATATATACTTTTTAACTACTTTTAATTTATTTTTAAAAGTATATGATGAAATTATTAATCGGGTATTCAAACGAACTGATTCTAAGCTCCCTCCAAGTAGTCGAGAGGCAAACTGGACTCGCTTAGGAGTTAGAACTTTAATTTTTATTTTATTTAAGTCGGTTCATCCAACGTAATACTTCAACAATCCCAATCAAATTTTTATGGAGCGAGTAGAGTGTGCAGGCTGCTTTGCACCCCGTGCAAAATGATGGAATTAATGGAGATCAAGAAGACGATGGCGTGACGTTGGGGTAAACGGGTTGGATTCGGAAATCACAGAATTCGATTTCGATTTCGATAGGAGATAAGGTGTTTCGTTTCCGATAATTTCGGAATCACCGTGTTCTAATTTCGATCCGATTCCATTATCGGAATCGGAATCGAATCCGATAATTTTCAATTCCGATATTAAATATTAATTTTTATTCAAAAATCCATTAATAATTCACATATAATTAATAAATTTTGATATAATATTTTAAAACTTTACTTTTATTATTTTATCAATTTATATATTATATTTTATGATTCATTTGAATTTATTTTGCTTATTTTTATTTTTATTTATTTATTTATTATCAAAATCTGATAAACGGAAACGGAATCACCTGATTCGGATTCCGATTCCGATAAACTATTGGAATATTCGATTCCGATTCCGATAATTTATAGGATACAAAAACAATTTTCAAACCCGTCAATTTTTATCGAAATCGAATCGAAATTTCAGATTATCTAGTTTCGTTTCTCCGACGGGCCGTCGGCACCCGCTTGCGTGCTCATCATATCTCCTTCAAAATATATATATATATATATATATAAATTCGTAAAATGAAGAGAAAATTGTTTCCCTCGCCCTTTGACAAAATCACTTTAACCCTACGTCCGTTGACCAAATTCACTTCATAGACAGTTCAAATCCTTTAACATCGGAATCAGTTACGTTATATATATAAAACTTAAGCGCCCTTAATTATTAGACGGAGACGTTAAGATCAGATAGAAGTGATCTAAGAGGACATAAATGTGACCTTTTACGTATTAATTATTGTTGATAATTTCACCTCTCGTCTTTTTTTTGGACGATGGCGCAGCAGTTGCACTACAGATGACGACGACAGCCCACGAGACCAAAGGGCAGCAAGTCATTCCCAGGTTCGAACTTGGGAAGTAGTGCCATCATCGGACAGACGTACGGACGTCAATGGTAGCGGATTATCCGAAATTAAAGTAACATATCAAATAATCTTAGATTATTTTATGATACATTACATCTGTGTTTTAAAATAAATATAATATTGTTCTATGTAGTCTTTGAGACCGAAAGTAAAAAATATTGACGAATCGTTAAGAACAAATAAAATTTATTTTTTAAAAAATGGTAAAAAATAAAATTTACTTCGGTGGCATATATATATATACTGGCACATATATACTTTTATTTATATATATACTTAGCCAGATAATATTGAGTAGTGACTTTAAAATATATTAGTTTTAATTCTACTCTCGAAAATATAAAACAAGTTTACCTAAACTCACGGTGTCTGGATCATTTTGGTCGTCATTTAAAAGCTAGCTAGCTTTTTCTTAGTTGTCGATAAAAACTCATCATCTCTTGAACTCAAAACGAAGCATTTATCGTTATTAAGGAACCCAACATATTTTACTAATCCCATATAAACTTTACTATCCCTCACCTATATTTTACCAATTCTTATTTATATTTTACTAACTTCTTTGTCCTTCATGATCGACTGACTTTTCACATTTTTCAAACCATATTTCATATGTTACCGATCCCTTTTGATATTTCAGTAATCCCAATATACATTATTCTGAGCTGATTACGTATGAATGTACGTAATTAATGTGGTGCATTCTCTTATACATGGGCAACTAATTAAAAACCCTACTAGCTAGCTAGTGTCAACTTATAAGGTGATCTAATCTCATTATTTTACAGGACCAAAACGCCCGTGTTCCAGTGGACCACCACCATTAATAATGTTATTTTGGCTTAGAAAAAAAAAGATTGCATTAATTTGAGATCTTGACAACATCCAATGTCATTTACTGTTTTGTCTACACCCTCGAACCGACAATAAACTGTTATCATATTAATGTGATCGATCTAAGTTTATTATTATTTTTACAAAGATGGGAAGCTTTAATTAAGTTGGGAGGGTACTCTAGTTGAAGAGAGAGATGTTGTCGGTCTTGGTGTAAGGGTCCCGAATGTGCAGCTGGAAAGAAAATGAAAGGCCCTTCTTTAATTACGAGGTGTTTGGTTGTGTGATATTTTTTTAGATAATTTAACCATAAAGTTTTATATTAAGATAAAATTAAGATAGTTAAAGATATAAAATTATCATCTTTGGTTAGCCAGGATGACAAAAAGGGTGTTAACCACGTACAGTTATAAAAGGTGAGAGATCACAAGACCAAAAAAAAGACAAAAAAAGAATCATACGTTTTCTGGGCGGAAAGAAATCTTCTTCAAAAGTTGGCGGGGGTGTTTGGTTGTAAGATAATTTTTTGTACATTTTCACGATAAAAAAAATTATATTAAAACAAAAAGTGAACCAACTCATGGCATAAAATTATCATGTTTGGAGGGATGTGATAACAAAAAAGAGTAATTACCATACATGACCAAACACATGACCAAACAAAGTGGGGGACCACGAGAAAAAAGAAAGAGGTGAGACCTTTTTTTTATTTAAGAAGAAAATCACTTTCAAAGCATAAAATTGCCATGGTTGTCAAGCATCTCTTTTAACAAGTTTCCTAATAATTTTTAAAAATTAAAATAAAAATCTTTATCGTCGTGCAACTAAACACCCCGTTAACTTTGTAATAATTGTCAAACACATCTTTAACAAATTTTATTTTTGCAATACAAGCATTTTCAGGCAACCAAACATCTCACCAGCTTTGAGTCATTGTAATCTCGTTGATTCGGGACAAAATTTTCTTTCTAATCTACCTATTCCACAAGATCACTCTTTTATGTTTTTGCTAGTACATGGAAGAGACGCAGCAAACAAATCCACTTGCTCAACATTCAAGTTAATTGGTAGGCTCTTATCTTAAAAGGTTCCTCGTGATCCTGAGAAGAGATGTATGGTCGCATGATAAATTTGATTTATCCCAAAATTTAAACCAGATCTATCCTTTAAATAATCTGATCCCAAACAGCTCTTGACTAATACTTATGATGGCTGGAGCTTTACGGTCTATATCTCTTATTAAAATTTTGACGTCCTCCTCTCTGACCACCGTAAGCATCATAATCTAATACTAAATTCATTACGCAAGCCAAACACGCCTTAAATACGTTGACGATTTATAAAAATAAATAGCTAGTTCGCTTTTGGGTTAGAATCAGTAAAGCTTTTTCTTCTCCGAATCTTTTCTTTATGCCGTTCATCTTCTCGTTCCCTTTATTTCACGGCAATTTTTAAATAGATTTGTTTTTATAAGAAACTCCCATGGCGGCGAATGACAGAGGGCGGATCCCCTCAGGAGGGGTCCTGAGGGGACCCCCTCAGCCCCTCTCACATGAGGGGCTGACGCGATGTGATTTGACCCCCTCAAATCACATCGCGTCAACGTCTTGTCAGCCCCCCATGTGAGGGGGCTGAGGGGATCCCCTCAGGACCCCTCCTGAGGGGATCCGCACTCCGAATGACAACGAGCTGCCACCGCATCCATGGTGCAACGTGTCGAGACCTGAGCGCGCGGTCCGTCTCCACCGCCCGTCGGACAACAGTCGGAACCCTCATCGGTATCTGCACCGCCGGCACACCGCACCGCGTAACCACCCCGTCACGGCCGCACTCCTAGACTTCCCCACCTTCCATGCATCATCACCCGGCATCTACCACACCGGCCTTTCTTCTTCTTCTTCTTCCTCCTCCTCCCCTGTATTCGCCGCGGAGGCCGCCGTCCTCCGCCATCTGTCCCGCGCCGTTCCGACGATGACGGCGGCCTCTATGACGACGCCGTCGCAGAAGCCCCTATTCCTTCCCCTCCTCAAGCCCCTGTTCCTCCTCCTGCCGGCTTTCTTCCTCGTCTCCTTCCTCTCCCTCTCCCGCACCGCCACCACGACCCGCCCATCGGCCGCCGTCCTCGCCCCTCGGCTCGACGTCGACGTCGACCTGCCGGCCGCCGGCTCCGGCGGAGACATCCGGATCCGCTCCGGGTTCGGGAGCTACAGGGAATACGTAGCCAAGCAGCTGAACAAGACGCTCGACCCGCGCCTCCGCCGCCTGTGGACCACCCGCGACTGGGAACGGAAGGTGTCCGTCTTCGCGTCCTTCTTCCGCCGCCTCCAGGCGGAGGGCCTCCTCCGCAACGCCTCCCGAGCGCTCTGCGTGGGCGCGCGCACCGGGCAGGAGGTGGCGGCGCTGCGGCGGGTGGGCGTGGCGGGCTCCGTGGGAATCGACCTCGTGCCGGCACCGCCGCTGGTGGTGGCCGGCGATTTCCACCGGCAGCCCTTCCCGGACGGCAGCTTCGACTTCGAGTTTTCGAACGTGTTCGATCACGCCCTGCTGCCGTCGCGCTTCGTGGGCGAGATCGAGCGCACGCTGCGTCCCGGGGGCGTCTGCGTGCTCCACGTCGCCGTGCGGCACCGCGGCGACCGCTACTCCGCCAACGACCTCTTCTCCGTGGACGCCCTGGTGAGGCTCTTCCGCGACTCTCAGCTCGTCGTCGCGCGCAAGGTCGACGGCTTCGGGCTCGACACCGAGGTGATCATGCGCAAGAACAAGAACAGGGCCGAGAAGGACGACACTCCGACGCGTCTACGTCAAGGGGCGGAGGAGCAAAGAGGAGGCCTCCGGCGGATGTCCCGATGAACGATACTCCCCTCCCCGCCGCTCTCCCACCCTCGACCAGGGAAAAGGAATCAATTCTAGGTTCTTCCTGTCAATTTTTTGTCCTGGAAAAAAGGAAACTCGATGCAAAATTCTGTCAGTTCCGCCTCTCAATTCGGCAACATAGGCTCGAGATTTGTTTCTTCTGAGATCATCTGCAACAGGAAGATCGCGGTCGCAGCTCGTCATCTACCGTCTCTCTCCCACCCCCTCCGAAGACCGATGATTTGGGAAAAAAACAATCCAAAGCGCTTCAATAATAGCAAAGTCTGGAATTCACCGTTTAAATTTTTCTGGAAGAAGGCCTTTCGTGATGGCAGTTGCAGAGCTAAGCTCCAGGTTCATCATCATCGTCATCGTCGTCATCCCATCTCTCTGCTCTCCGGCCCTTCCTCCTCCTCCTCCCCTTCTTCCGAAATCATCCGTTGCAGTTGCCGCCCAAAACAAAGCGCAAAGATCTTAATTAAAGCGTGTCTCCGGCTCCCCGTCGATCCGCTCTTGGAACCAGGTCATTCCTTTTCTTGAACGCCGGAACTTGAACAGGATATTCACCCTCTCCCTCCTCCCCCCAAGCATTTAAAAAAAAAAAAAAACAATGCGTACGCGCAGAGCAGAAACTGGTGAACGGACGTGGAGCCAGACCGGAAGAAGATGAAAGCAACAGCACACCCGCCAAGCTTGATCAATCGTCGCGTCGCGGGCGTCCTTCCCGTCCCTTTCCGCTTCCTCCGCCTCTGGAGCGCTTGGGGTCGCGTGCATGCGCATGTGAACCATCTCGAGCTGTGACCTGTGAGTGGGCATTTTAATGGCGGCGTGCGGCCGAGGAACCTCCCATATCTTGATTTCAAACATCCTTCGACCGATGCCAAACCGACAATCCCCAATCGGATTTCGAACGTCTGCACTGATCTGGCAGAATTTCTCTTTAGATTAGTCTGGTACTGGCGGACAAACTTGCTGCGGAAGGAAATCAAGGAGGAGTCGCGAGAACAGGCGATGACCGAGGGTGCCCTTTTCTCACTTGCTGCAGTCGGACGTTGGAGCAGCTGGTGGGTGGCCCCTCGCACGATCTGGCTTCGGTCGACGCCACCAGCCAACTCCACCCGGCCGAAACGATTTATGGTTATCGACTTAATTATAATAATCAGAGCGACTTAATTGCGCGCATACCCTTGTTGGTTCTTTTATTAACCTTTTTTTTGTTGTATTGCGTATTTGCCCTTCCGACGGTCCAGGTGGGCGAGGCTGGAGCCGGCGCAACAGACGCGGGATTCCCGTGAGGCGGTGCCGTTCTTTTTTTTTTTTTTTGGACATGCACAGCGGCCAGGTATGCACCGGTTCGAGTGCTCCGACCAGCACTCGAAGAGAAATAAGAACGGTCATCCTCGAAGAGGATGACCCTGCAGGGGCGGGGGGTCATCCTGTGGGCTCTTCGAGTGTGACCCCCCCCCTCGACCGGCACACAAGGGGATTCACCGAGCCCAAGAGATATCAATAAGATAATAATTTGATGTACCTTTTAATTTTTTTTGTGGGAGAGGTTAAAATTTTTCTCTCGGTGTTCATCTGAAGAGAGTCACGCAATATCTTTTTTGATTGATTATTGGAGAGGTCGGATTCCAAAGTTTATTTGGATGAAGGTTTATGCGGGTGTTTGGTGGTACGATCATTCGACTTTTTACAATAAATTTATATTTTTTGAATATTTTTTTTGTTCAATCACACATGATAGTTACTGTTTTTGGGTTATCACATCTCTTTTAAATATGATAATTTTTTGTGAGTTAATTTGTATTTTATTTTAACACCGTCTTTTATCACGAAAATGTATAAAAAAATATTAAATTATCGTGCAACCAAATCATAAGTGATCTCTAATGTATTAATTGTTGGTTATATCGAAATTATGATACGTTATTTCTTCAGTTTTTTACTTTATTTTTCGTATCGAAATAGTCCACTGATTTTAAAAATCAACCGAGTAGTATAAACCAGATCAACTGAGGTCGATTTAAATTGAGGAGAGAATCATCTCACTCCAATGCCACTATATATATTTTCATAATAACATATTTTAAATTTTATATAGTAAAAAGTCTAAGAAAAAGTTAATCAGATCAATCGCACTACTGGTTAGTTTGGTCCGGGTCAAAGAGAGATCGGACCGTCAAACCATTTATTATATATGAATTTAATTTGGTTCGAAGAGCTTTTTTTTTTCTCCCTCTTGATTCTATTTATCAAATTCTTGATTTGGACGGAGGAGGAAGAAACCGAGTCCCCACAAAGCAATTAAGAAGATGGTGGTGTATGTAACCTCGCTTCTTCTTCTTCTTCTTTTGAAATGAGTGGTGTAACTGTAACCACTCAAATATATTTATTTTTGGTCAATATAACCACTCAAACGTACTCCGCCTCCTCGCATGGCGGCTGCTGTCCACGTCGGCGGTGGCGAGCTTCCGATGCTGATAAGAGCTTGGTTACCGCAAGATCATGTTTGATGAGATCATAAAACTCATGTAAAGCTATTCTTGTTTTGTTTAACAGCTTTCTTGTAAGTGACTAGAATAGAAAATTAGATCCGGTAGTTCAGAGCCCATTTAGCACAAGTCTAATCTGAGGGATAATAAAGCTGATTATCCTCTTAAATTTTAAGATAAACCAAAATTTTCCCATTATTAATCTCGTGCTAAATCGGCACTTAATTTTAGTTTATGTTCTGATGACGTAAGTTTTTATCCAACCACGATTGAGATTTGTTTGTGACAGGATATTTGGTTGCACGATAAATCAAGTTTTCGTTATAATTTTATATTTTCATAACAAAACTCGTTAAAATAAATGTTCCACACCATTACATTTTTATGCTGTCAAAGACATTCTTTGACTAAATAAAAAATGTGAGACTCCCTTTTTTTATATTGTGCTTCTCTGTCTTGTTTGGTCACATATGGCATCAACTCTTTTTTTTTTGTTATCACATCTCACCGAACGTCACAATTTTATATTATTGACCGGATCCGATGTTATTTTAACGAAAATTCTTATCATGAAAGTGCACAAAAACTTATCGTGCAAGGAAACACCTATAATACTCTATCTATTAGAATCTTAATGGGGTGTTTAGTTGGATGATAATAGAAATTTTTATTTTTATTTTTAAAAATTATAAGAAAACTTGTTAAGTGAGATGTTTGGTAACCTTGACAATTTTATATTTTGAAAGTAATTTTATTCTTAAACAAAAAAGAGGGTCTCACCTCTTTCTTTTTTCTTGCGGTCTCCCACTTTATTTGGTCATGAATGGTAGTTACTATTTTTTTTGTTATCACATCCCTCCAAAAAAACAATTTTATGTCATGAGTTGGTTCACTTTTTATTTTAATATATTTTTTTATTATGAAAGTGTACAAAAAATTATCATGCAACCAAACACCCCATAAGAGTAAAAAAAAAAAAACTCCTACCTTATGTTATCAGACAATAAACATATCTCTTGCCTCTGGCCTTGTCTTTCGTAAAATAATAGCTTCTCTCTACCAAAAGATATTTTGGTTGAGAGAGGCAGGTATTCGGCGATTGCTGAAGAAAAATAATTTCCTGAAAGAGTTTTTCTTGGATAAGAAAGAGAGAATAGACCTTTTGTTGATGATCTGGCGCGCGGGCCCCATCCAGCTAAGCTAGTATGTCAGAGCCACGGTGGCACCACGTCCGACGGGCCCCACAACGATGGCAGCGGTCCAACCCATTCGAATAATACCCCTCTGTTTAAAATTTAAGTACCCCACTAACATGGCCATCGACGGCTGCCGGATGCTTATAAGTTATCATAATTGCTTGAAATAATATTTGTTCGGTTGTCTTTGATCCACAATTTTCCCGTGTTTTCATACAATTAGTACAACGCATTTCATACATTTGAATATGTGCCACTAGGGGTGGCAATGGGCCGGGCCGGCCCACGGGTTCGCGGGCCGAGTCGGCTTCGGATTATTTGACGGGTCAAAGATTTTGGCCCGCAAACTTTAGTCGGGCCGACATAAGAGCCGAAGCGGGCCGACGCGGGTTAAAATGGGCCAAATAACTTTTATCTTTTATGTCAAAAATATTATTTTTACCTATTAAAAATATATTTTAATTAAATTATTATTGATTTTATAATATTATCTTAAATAATTAAATTTATTATATTTAATAAATATTTATTCATGAAATATATAGTTGGGCAGGGCCGGGCCAAGTCAATAATTTTTGCGGATCGGGTCAGGCCAGGCCAGGCCAACAATGTAGTGCGAGCCGGATTGGGTCGGGCCAATATATATTGGACCTGGCCCTAAGCGGGCCGACCTCGAGCCGGGCCGGGCCCTGGCCCATTGACACCCCTATGCGCCACTAAAATCATCAACACTGTTACCACCTGTTCTTGCCGCCAAAACCTATCTAAATACCAGTTGACTTGCTGAAGGGTGTTTGGACCTGAAGCTAAGCAGACAATTTAACTTAATGTTGTGAAATATTATGTTCGAAAATAGGCTGTTGTTTCAAATTATTTGAAGAGGAGAATGAGAACCAAGGTTTGTAATTTGTGTCGATAAAATCGTCGCGATCATGTGGTCTCTTCTATGGCTTCCAGGCATTTTAAGTGTGTTTAACCAAACTAACTCTGTTTTTTACCAAATAAAATAAATCTTCTTTTTTTCACATAGGTAATTTTAGAACAACAGAGTTACAAGCAGACGGACAAAACCTTAACACAGTCTATTCATGCGGTAGAGTTGTTTTCTTCGTTACTCTAGTAGTTAGTGAATCACCTAAATATAAGAGAAAATAACTAAAATCACAATCCGAGAGTTTTCTTCTGATCTTTTTCTCTTCAGTGGATCGGATTCTTGTTTCCCCTACCCTTTATCCTAATATAACTTACATGTGAGAGTTTAGATTATGCACTGAAGAAATAAAGTACAAAAAGGCTACTTGGGTGAAGCAGAATTTCAGTTTATCAGCTGAACATGTCATGGTGCCAAGGGCTAGTTACAAGAAGTACTGCCGTAATCCCAAGTAGATTAAGATCAATAAATGTAGATGAGTCACATCTCCATCTTGTTTACCACTCAAGAATTTCCTACCCAACATTTGTTTCATATATAAAAACTGATAATTCCATTCAAGGTAGGCGAGATCAGAAGTTGGGACTAAGCCGGTTGGGTCTAAAATTGACCTGAGTTGGTTAAGATCGGGACCCAGGTCGACCAATAAAAAATAATGATAAATTAATTTACAAACAATCACCGGGTCAAGGTTGGGGACGAGTCAGTCAGCTCAAAAATCGATCAAGTCTGCCGACCCGATCTGACCCGATTGCGACCCGGCAAAGCATGATTCCATCTTACTCAAGGCCTACCCATTTTTTCACCAAACCTCCCGAAAGATCCGGAAAGAAGAAATAATTTGGAGTCGTTATACCTTTGCATGATTATGAACTCAAAACTCCCAGAGTATGTTGCATGTTCTGTATGTATGACTTGTCTGGCAGTATTGCATATGCCATGCAAATCAAGGGTCCCACTCTTGTATCATTGGCACATGGGAACACCAACCAGCAATATCCTGTGTATGTGGTTGAAGATTGAGAACCTGGACAATTGATGGAGCTCCCCTCCTTTTTTTTTTATGTCTGCACCTCCATATAACAAATCTAATTACAAGTATGCAATGAAGTATAGTTTTCAATTAGTAGTGAGTTAATGCCATGTGTTTGGTTAGAGTATCAAAAGAAGATATATATCATGTCACTTTTGATATTGATATTTGTCATAGGATAGGATATCAATATCAAATTTGATATAAGTGGATAGGGTGTTCAATACATCATTCTTTGTTTGCACTAAAAAAATTTAATATACAAGCAAACATCTAATGAAGATTTCTATCACTATTAATTTTAAAATGGATAGGGTGTTCAATACACATACCAAACATGGCCTAAACATGATGAAATGGTAAATTGGGAGGATTTTAAACTGTTATATGTATATATATATATATCTCTTCAGGAGTTAATATCGTATATTTATTTCTTATCCCATGAAAGAGCCTTAAAAGAAATTAAGCTGTACCGTACTCAAAATAGTTTGCAATTACCCGGAAAACTTGATTTCTTTAGTGAGGGTGTTTGATTGCATGGTAGATTGTGTTTTTGTTACTAAAACATGTTTTCGTAACAGAACCTATTATATATGACGTTCGGCGATCACTAAAATTTTTTTTTATATAAAATATTCCTTCGTAGACAAAAAAAAGGCGAGAATTGTTTTATGGTCACTCACCCTTTATAGATTGTTTTCACTTCTTTGCTATCATATTTCTGATAATTTTTCTTCTAAAAAAATATCACATTTTAATTTAACACCGAGCTTTTACATTAAAAATATATAGAAATTATTGTGCACACTACATGGGCCCGGGGGGAGGTGTTCTGATGTCTAATTAATTTAGTGTTTGGTTGTGTGATAAATCGAATTTTTGTTACAATTTTATGTTTTTTTAACAAAACTCGATAAAAAGATGTTCGACGACTTTATAAATTTATGTTTTTAACGAGATTTACATCAGGGACAACATCAGAGTTAGGTCTTTTTTTCGTCGTGCGGTCCTTCACCTCTTTCGATCTTACATCACTTTCATTCTTTTTTGTTATAAAATCCCTTCAAACATTGACATTTTTATATCATTTACAAACTTACACTTTATTTTAACATAATTTTTTTCATAAAAATACTTAAAAAATTATCGTGCAACCACCCAGTATTGTCTCGTTCCATTTGCATTCTAAGAGAGAGAGATTGCCGTCCAAAATCTCCAACAACCTAGAAGTCCAACCAAATGCACAAGATTTTTAATCGCGAAGAAAGATCGATACATAAGATACATGTCAGAAAAGCACTAAAAACTCTTGAGATTTAAAAATAATAATAAAAATCTGACACAATCACCTTAAGTGGGCGTGAAGACTTGCTTCGAAAGGACCGGTCGAGCGTGGCTCGACTGGTACGGGGACCTGCGCCTGGGGGCGCAGGTCGGCGCTTCGAGCGCGACGTCTCCCGGCGGCTGTTCAAGCCGGGCGTCCCCTGGGGGGACGACCTGTGGGGTTCGACCGGGGGGTCGAACCCTCGCCACCCGCGGCGCCAGCGGGGTTCGGGCCACTGGGCCACTCGTGACCCAAAAAAAAAAAAAGACTTGCTTCGAAAGGACGACAAGATGGACGTACTGAAGTGGTTATGTACGTTGCAGACAGACAGACGACCTGAGGATGGGCATTTGGAGACACGGGTGTCCTCGAAAGGGGTGGGTTTCGGCCCAAACACGAGGACTGGGCCCGGCCCACAAAACGAACGGTCTAGATCTTTTGCCGTATCTCGGCCCAGTGTAATCCGATCGATCAACTCGAACCAAGCGAGTATTGTTTGCAAGCCCACCGGGACAGGACTGGTATGTCAAGATTAGGGGGTGTCAACAGGCCGGGCCGGGTCGGGTTTACCTTCGGCCCAATCAAGGCCCGGTCTAATATATAATGGGCCGGCCCGGCCCGACCTGTATTACTTTTCGGCTCGACCCGGCCCGGCCCAAAAAATTTATAAGTTTGGCCCAGCCCGGCCCGATCTTTTTAACATATTATAAGGTATATATCATATTTTTTTAATTTCTTAAACATCAAACCAAAAGAATTTAAATATTTATTTGATTTAAATAAAAATAAATAAATACATAATCTATTAATAAATAAGAATTAAAATTATATATATTTTTTAAAATTTTAAATACATTATAATATAAGTATATAAAAAATAATATAATAAGAAAATAAAAACAAACAAATCATGAAATTTATGACATATGGAATGAGAAAATTCGATAGAAATAAAATTCTAAATTTATTAAATCAACTATGTATATATTTGATTTAATCGTAATCAAGCGCTCGGACATTCCGACGAAAAAAAGTTTAATGAGAGTCAAAATTAAAATTTGTTAACTCTTAAATATACTAACATAAGAAAAATAAATATATTATAACTTTGGTATTTTAAATTTTATTTTTATATAATTTCATAATACTAAATATATTAATCAAAATTATCTTATGAAATATTAAAGGCTTCGAACCGAAAACTGACCGCCCAACCATATATCCATTTTTCAAGAAAAAACAATATATCCAGCGAATCATGTCCTTTTTTGCCATTTCATTAATTGCAGTGACATTTCAACAGGTTAACGGGCTTCACTCCCAGCCCTAGCGACATCCCATCTTAGGCCCCCAGGTCTATTTCTGTAGCCCAAATATTGATCCAAGGTTGGCCCGGCCCGAGGGCCCGCGGGCCAGCCCGACCCACTGACGCCCCTAGTCAAGATCAAGGAGTTCGTATCCCCTCGTTCCCCCGACAAAGAGAGTAGTCTCATTCTCTAATCAGAAACGACTACGACTCCAAGTCATTTACGTGACATTTCAATAACAAGTTCAATGAATCGTTACTGAAAAGGGTTGAATCGTTATCGACATCTTACTAACTTGCTACCCATCAACAGTTATTCAACACTTTTCGATAGCGAGTTAGTAAGAGTGTAAGACGTTGATAACAACTCAGTAACAATTCACCGACTCGTTAACTAACTATTAAAAAGAGTTGAACTAGTACCAATGTCTTACTGACTTGTTACCTGTCGCGTAATAACTTGCGGTCGTAACCGTTTCTGATTAGAGATTGAAATTATTCCCTTCACCCGGGACTGGAGTGATCGGAACTTTTAAGATCAAGGCGCACGCATCACCACCCTATAGTAGCTTGTCGTCTTCGTCCATACAATAGACCACGAGAGTGGCACATTGGGGTCTCTTCCAAAATCAATAAATGAGAAGAACGTGTCTTATAATTTCTGATTCTCTATATTCACTACAATATTGTTCTTTCTGATGTATTAATTTGCCCATCCGCAGTTAGTCGACCTTGAAAAGATTCGGAGATTGGTGGTTCATGGGTCACCTATCACATATCTTCTTCTTCTTGGGTGGTTTGATTTTGTCAGTCTGGAACCTGCTGTATATATCTTCTCTTGTGATCGATCTGTATCTTTATATGCACGTGGATTAAACTAGGGGTGTTAATGCGAATAGGAAAACCGATAAAGGGAAGCGAACCTTGGGTTCAAGAGTGTTGTTTTGTTTTCGGAGCCCAACCGAAGGGATATAATTTAGGGGTTCGGTTTGGTTAAATCTCTCTCTCTCTCTAAACTTAACTGGAGGACCAATAGAATATTAGTTTACCCACTTTGGCCTAATTTATTCACGTACCATATACATGTTAAATATGGTATTATAAATTTAGGCCAACTAATAAAAAAATATAGTTCTCTCTTACAAATACAAATTTAGTCTACACATCGACCTTGTTCATATATTTTTATTTAATTTAACTTGTTCTATTTTTATTTTATTTTTATAAGTAAACACCATATGTTAAGCCGATGAACCATCCCTGTAATATCATGTATTTTTATGATACTATTCAGGATGTTGCGGCGGTGTTTTATTTATTTAGGTAGTGTGTCTATTTTACTTTTTTAGTATTTCTAAGCAGGTGTTTTTACTTGTTTATATGGTGCCTCACTAGCTTAAATAGGTGTTTGGATTTTATCTGCATTAAGCGCTTGATGTTCAAGTTAATTGGTATATTAATTTTAATTGTTTAATATGTTTTAAATTCTTTTTAATTAATTTATTTTTCATGATTAAGTTTTTCTAGAATCTTAATCCCTTCTCCCTCTCTCCCCACCTCGATCTCAGTGCCCTCGATTTTTTTTGATCGAAGAAATATTCATTCAGAATAGAAGAAAGTACAGACTCCAAATTACAAAGATCCAAATAAAAAAAGACGAACAAAACATAACGACCAAGACAGGTAAAAGTCAGTTGAAAGTCATCTTATTCGACAAATTTAAGCATAATTATAAATCGATCGACGGTCGAAAAGCAGAGATAAAAACTCTCATAAAAGAGTTTGACAACTGCACGATCATATCAAAAGATGTGGATATCGTCTAGATTAACAATTCTGAAAGAGATAACGCGACCACGGTAGAAACGTGAAAAGACAACGAGATAAGACTCGACTTCGACACGATAAAAAAGATAAAAATAACAAAATATATATAAATATAGATAGACCGTGCTTCGTGATTTCAATGTAAAAGTAACCAGCAGAACGCTTAAAAATAAATTCAGGGGTCGAGCCCAGCGCCCTCGATTTCCCTCCCCGTCTTTTCCTCTCTCTGACGAGCCCCCGCCGGCCGTGCGACGGGACGCCGCCCACCAGACCAGCCTCGTTGCCGTCCAGCCGCACGCCCGCGTGGCAGCCCCGCCCGCGCCCCAACAGCCCCGTGCCTGCTGCGTCCTCGTCGACCGCGGCCCTCGGCTCGCGAGCCCCCGCCGACTCATGCCCCGCCTTTGTATAAACTACGTAAGCTCTTTAGTCTTGTTTAATGAATATGATCCTGTCTTTGTTCTCAAAAAAAAAAAAAACTCATGCCCCGCCTCGGTCTCCCGCCTAGGGGTGGGCATAAAACGGTTCAAACCGAGAAACCAAATCGAACCGACGGGTTCGGTTCGGTTCGGTTCGGGTTGAGAGACAGCAGAAAACGGTTTGCCAGACCAAACCGAACCGTTTAAGTAAAACGGTTTGGTTCGGTTTTTCTTCCTACGTAAACCGAACCAAACCACTAAACCGAATGTCTATAATGCCCATTATATTTTTTATCTTTGCTTCACTATTTTACGTAATAAAACAAAAAAGACAAGGGCAAAGCGGTAAACATAACATAACCCTAAAAATAACCCCGGTCCCTCGCGACTCGCGAGTCCCCGCCTGGGCCGCCTCGCCCTCTCGCGTCTCCCTGAAAATTCCCAAATTCCATCTCCGCCGCCGCCGATCCTCCCCGTCCCGCCGTCCCTCCCCGTCGGCCGTCCCTCGCGAGTCCCCCCGGCCCTCCCCGCGAGTCCCTCGGCAGCCGGCATCGGCAACGGCCCTCCCCGCGAGTCCCTCGGCGGTCGCCGCCGGCACTCGGCGGCCGGCCCTCCTCGGCCCTCCCCGCGAGTCCCTCGGCAGCTTCAGCCGGCCTCGGCCCTCCTCGCCTCCTCGGCCCTCCCCGCGAGTCCCTCGGGCAGTCCCAAAACCCCTACTCGCGAGTCCCCCTAGCCGGCCCTCCTCGGCCCTCCCTGCCTCCCCGTCCCTCACGAGGCCGCGACCTCACGGCCCTCACCTCCGGCTCCGGCGGGTGGCGGCAAAGCTCTGTGCGGCTCACGGCCGCATCTCGAGTCCGGCGGCCGCATCTCGAGTCCGCCGCAGGGTGAGGCCGTGAGGTGAGGGTTCGCCACCGCCGCATCCACTATCCGGATCCGGGGACCGGCGTTTGCGTACGCACGGCCGCACAGCACGGCCCGGACTCCGGACTCCAGGGCTGTCCGGTGCTTGCAATCGCCACTAGCCGGACCGCAGGGCCGCGAGGTTGTCCCGTGCTTGCGGTTGCAGAGACCAAAGTAGATGCCTCCGTCCGGTGACATAAATAGGTATACGCTGCCGCGTACACATTCTTCAACCGCACATTGCATCTTGCGCCCACATGAAAATGACATAAACGGTTTAAATCGCCTTGCACGAGTGCACCTTGCAACCTTGTCGGTCTTCGTTCTTCAATTGCAGTAAGGTGTGGAGTTACGACGGCATCAACAAGTGAATCGCTCAATGTACAATTTTCTTACTTAATTTAATTTTATTAAACTGTAGTAATTTAGTGTGTTATTTTTACGATTTATTTTGTTATTTGTTAGATGTCACAAAGTGAAGATAATCCACCCCCAATTACTTTACAAGATACTAGTTCAAATCCGAATACTTCAAGTCAACCAAATGTCACAAGTTCAAGATTGCTTCCAAAACGTAAAGTTGTAAAAAAACGAGCTGATGTATGGGATCATTTTTCTAGACTTGAGAAAGATGAGAATGGGCAAGAAAAATGCAAATGCAATTATTGTGGCTTTGTTTACAACGGTGACCCCAAAATTTGTGGTACGAGTACACTTAGGAGTCATTTGATAATGAGAGATGCAAAAAATATTCACTTAGTAGGGTCAACACACATGGTGGTGCACAAAGTCGCCTCATTCTTCACTCGTCTACCAATGAAGTTGGAGAAAATGTCTCACCTAATCACTTTTGCATTGGAAATTTGATCAAGAATCTATTCGAAAGGCTTTAGCACGTATGATAATCATTGATGAACTTCCTTTTAAATATGTTGAAGGCGATGGCTTTAAATATTTTGTTAATGCTGCACAACCTAGATTTCTTATTCCCTCGAGATACACTGTTGCTAGAGATTGTTATGCTTTGTTTGTGGAAGAAATGCAAAAATTGAAGCACTTTCTAAGATCTGATTGTAAAAGAGTTTGTATCACTACGGACACATGGACATCTTTGCAAAGGATAAACTATATGTGTGTCACTGCACACTTTATTGATAATGATTGGAATTTACACAAAAAAATTCTCAATTTTTGTCCCATTTCTAGTCATAAAGGTGATGCTATTGGGAAAGCACTTGAAAAATGTCTAAATCATTGGGAAATTGAGAAAGTCATGACTATTACAGTTGATAATGCATCTTCCAATGATACTCCAATTGCATATTTAAAGAGAAGAATAAATAATTGGGGTGGATGTGTTTTAAAGGGAGAGTTTCTTCATGTTAGATGTATTGCACATATCATGAACTTAGTTGTCTCTGATGGTTTGAAACTTGCAAATGATTCAGTTATTCGTGTTCGTAATGCTATACGATATGTAAGACAATCCTCTCGATTACAAAAATTTAAAAGTTGCGTTGAGGAGGAAAAATTTCTTGCAAAAGTTTGTTATGTTTAGATGTTCCAACTAGATGGAATTCTACATATCTCATGCTTGAATACTCAAAATTTCAAAGGGCATTTGAAAGATTTGAAGAACATGATCCATTCTTTAGTAGTGAACTATTCGAAGGAGAAGGTTTGGGAGTTCCAAGAAATGATGATTGGGAGAAAGGTAGAAACCTAACAAGGGTAGTAAAGAGTTTTTATGACCCGACTTTGAGAGTTTCAAAGTTCACTTTATGTTACATCTAACACATATTTTCATGAAATCAATGGAGTTGAATGCTTGTTAAAAGCATGGTGTGAAATGGTAATATTGAATTTTGTGACATGGCTTTGAAAATGAAGCAAAAATGTGACAAATATTGGGGAAATCCTGAGAAATTAAATGTTATGGTTTTCATTGCTGTGATTCTTGATCCACGATACAAACTTGAATTTGTGGAGTTTGGAATTTCACAAATGTATATAGAAGAGAAGGCAATGACAATGAAAAGAAAGTTGAAAACAACTCTCTATTCTTTGTTTGATGAATACAAGTATGTTAATTCAGCATCAAGTAGTTTACAAAGATCTGTTGAAAGTGTTCAACTTGTTGGTTCTTCTTCAAGCTCTAGTATGCAAGAATCTGACCAATCCACACAGATGATGAAGACACTTATGATACATAAATTCAAACAGCAAAGGGCTGAAAAAGAGTCTGGGGATGTCAAGTCTGAGTTGGATAAATATTTAGATGAGGATTTAGAGGATGATTCTGATGACTCGTTTGATATATTACATTGGTGGAAGCTTAATAGTCCAAGGTATCCAATTCTTTCACTTGTGGCAAAAGATTTGTTGGCAATTCCGGTGTCTACTGTTGCATCAGAGTCAGCATTTAGTACTGGAGGACGTGTATTGGATCCATTTAGGAGTTCCTTGTCTCCTAAGATTGTTGAAGCTCTTATTTGCACCCAAGATTGGCTCCGATCTTCAAAAGAAATGAGAAGTATAGAGGAGAAGTTAGATGACATTGAGAAACTAGATGGTATGTTAACATCTTTATTATTATTTCTCATTGATTATAAGTTATCACTTGTTTCATTCAATTATTAATGATTATGCTTTATTTTTCAGATTTTGCAGGTTTTAATGCCGCACCGAATGTGATTGATATATAATCTTTAGTAGTTTGTTGGTGATGGTATGAAGTGAGTATTATGATTTTCCTAGTTTTCAATTTATCCACCTGTCGTATATCGTATTTTAATTGATGTCACATTTTAATGGTATGAAGTGAGTATTTATGACCATTATACGTTATGTGTTTATATTTTTCTCAATTAGAAAAATCTTGGTGCATCTTAAAATTTTAATTGCATGTGCACACATAGAACAACTTCTATTTCATTTATGTTAGGAGTTGATCCATAATTTTATTTTTTTTCAGGTTGGTGAAACATGTTGAAGAAGCAGGAGATGGAATTATGGAAATCAATGAAAATTTCAAGAGTGCAACTTAAATTTTATCTTTAATGTGTTTGTGATAAATGTTATGTGCTTGTTTTGTTTTATGTCATGTATGGGACAGATCTAAACAGATTTTGGTATTTCTATGGTGTGTGATTTTCTAGCGCTTGTTTTGTTTTATGTCATGTATGGTATGGGACAGATTTAAACAGATTTTGGTATTTCTATGGTGTGTGATTTTCTAACGCTTGTTTTGTTTTTTTGAGCCGATGTATGGGACATTTAAACAGATTTTGGTATTTCTATGGTGTGTGATTTTCTAGCAAGCAAGAAACTTGAAATGTTTATGAGAATCATTAGTGGTTTTGTTTGAATTGTAAACATGCCTTTGATTTATATTGGTATTCATCTATTTTGTTGGATCCTTTAAGATTTATTTACCACTTGATGACTTGATGTTGATAGATCTTTACAAATTTTATGTTTATTGAGTTACATATAAACTAGCTTGATTCAATTTTTTTTAAAATGTGATGCAAAATAAATGTTGTTAACTTACGGGCCTTCTTATAGTACAATTTGAATTTTGTTTTTTAAAAAATCATGTTCACAAGTTGTTTACAAGGAAATTTCTTTAAAATTATAAAAGGCCCAATAAACAAACTATAACTTGTCCATTAAAAGCCCAAACCGCAGACCAAACCGAACCAAACCGAATTAAATTCGGTTTGGTCTGGTTCGGTTTAGAGAATTAGCGGTTTGGTTCGGTTCGGTTTCAAGAGGTAGTTCGGTTTGGTTTGGTTTCGAAAAAAAAGTCAAAAAACCAAACCAAACCAGACCATGCCCACCCCTACTCCCGCCGTTGCCCATGCCCGCCTCGCGCCCTCGGTGCGTCGCCATGCGCCACTCGCTGTGCTGCCGTGCGACGGCCCCGGTTAGACCTGGATCGGATCCGGGTAGAAGGGTAGGATCTATCAAGATCCGAACCCGCGTTCCATACGCTTGATCCAGATATAAATGAGAATCCATAAATGTTACGATGTTTATTTAGGTTTGGATCCATCTCAAACTTTCGGATTTGGATCTACCCTAGGCCGAAGACGGCCGACCCGCTACAAGTCTACAATGAAGACTTTGAACAGGTTGGAGAGACAAAGAGGAGAGGTTCGATGGACCGATGTCAACTATCACTTGCTACTTTTCCCTATCCTCTACTTTTTACACTCTATCGAGACAATCGGTGGCACCATCTTCTGATCGTTCTACTTGCAACACCTTTGTTGCCCTAAAAGCCCTCCGCCCGCCCACGACGCTCGCGCACAGCCAACCAGAAGCCACCACCAAGTAGGGTTTGGCATTCGTGCACCTACCATCTCCCAGGATGGCACACCTTCCGAGGAATGGGAATAGCAACCCCAGCTATCATGGCAGCTGCTGCTTGTATCGATGCTAAAGGAAGCACACATAGAAGAGGACAAGGCCGAGTAGTTGGTGGCAGCCACATGAGAGATGTGCGGAGGGCGCAGAAAGTGTGGGCTTGACATCGAAGAAGGTGTAGGCGGCGTGGCTCTCTCGACACAAGTGGTGTATTCACGATAGCCCCTCGTGCAAAAGGCGAAGCGGGGGCTGGAGCCGAATCGGAGGCCCCAACGCAGCATCTACATAGCTGGTTGGAGGTCCGCTGATGTCTACGGCACATGGAGGTGCGGAGGGGGAGGGCAACCGGAGAAACCCTAGTCGGGAGCGAAGGACAGGGAGAAGAAAGGCTTCCAGGCCAGAGCAGTAGAGGATGACATCAGGCAACCCGAAAGGTGATTTTTAGATCTTGATATTTCTTTTCGGGTTCCCAGCCATCCTCGAACTTGAGAAGCACGTAATTGGGTTCCATGTTAAGGGCTTAAGACCCGATGATGATTTCAGATCTAGGGTTGGTCATTGGATTCGCTCAATCCATTGCCAAGTTTAGCCGAGTGCCCTCCTCCTCTCTCTCTCGTACACTACACAATAGTAAATCTCTATTCACTCCTTTGTACAAAGAATTATTTTACAAAATTCGATAGATTAAAAGTAATGATTTTTATAACTTCGTATTGATCTTGTATTGATCGAAATCAAACGAAAAAAATCAAAAATTGATCGAAACGGATTTAAATACACCTGGTAGAGATTCATCTAATCTTTCGAAGAGGAAGAAGAAGAACTTCTTAAGTCCTTCAAACTGTTAGAACGTTTAGTCTCTAACATGACTTCATCACCTATGGACACCTTTTAGATAGAGGAGGAAGAGAGGAGACTGAGGACGTGGTTCTCATCCTTATCTCAATAGATTTTTTGTTTAAATCATTGGTATTTATAAAGAATTTGAAATTTTTCATAAAAACTCAAAATCACCCTAAATTATGCCATTGCCCCTATATTTATGGATAAGTTCTTATGTGTGTGACACACTAGGTCCAATAGTCTATTTAGTTAAGACCTAATAAAAATAGAACCATCATATTGAATTAAATTAAATTCGTTATCCGATAATAGATTAATCACGTTACTAATCATAAATGGTACAAGTCACATCCCATGATGTCAAATTCATTATCTCAGTCAGAAAGGAGTACGACATTGATCATTAACTCCTTATTATACCAACTCTATAGAATCCTATACTCGAAATAAAACCAATTGAAAGCTCCTTTTATAAATATATATCCTCTCTATCATGGCTAGTGATTTAGAGTATTACCCTATATGACATTCATGATCACTTACCGAGAGTGGATAATCTCTTGTTGTCCACTCAATCATAATTAGAGTACTATCTTATTATCATGATCTCATCATAATTCAATCATCATTGCATGTGATCAATGACTTTATTACGATGTTCGCATCTAATTAGTGCTAGTAATGAAGATTTGCTTATTTAGTTGAATGAGATATTTTTTAGAAATATTGAATCATATCATATATGATTAACTTATAGGATATACAGTTATATCACTTTTTTTCTCTCTCATATTGCCTCTCCCATATTCTTCCTCTCTATCTCTCTCATCCGATCTCTCCTCTTTTCTCTCTTTCTTCTCTCCTATCCTTTATTTCCAACAGGTGAAAAGGAGATCTCGTCCAATTTGGTCCGTTCACACCGTGCCATTGCCATTCAGCCTTTTCCTTTGTCGATCCATATGTAGTTTTAAAACGTCATTTCGGTAGGCATTCTTGATTTATCTATTATCACTAAAGTTATAAGTTAAAATTCTTTCATGATTTGTAGAGTTTGACGCTGATAAATTAGTTGGTGTGTATAGTTACACCGTAGTTAATTTGTGAGTTAACATGGGTTATTTGTTTAGATGTGCTTAGTAACATGTTATAAGTTGTGGATAGTTTATTTTATTATTCTATATATAAATGAGAGCATGCATGGTTATTGATATATTATTGTTCAATTAGCTTACTACTTGATTATATACTAGAATGTCTAGTTGTGATTAATCTTGTTAACATGTTGTGGTAGGTTAACAAAATTAGTTTGGTATTGTGATTATTTTCTAGCACTTCATTACTCTCATGTTCAATTATGATAAGGGGATTACATATATTTGTCTTATTTTAGTTCATATCATGGTTATCTAGTGTGGTATTGGTTTAAACATATTGCATAGAAAGATGGTGTCATAGATGTATAGTGTTATGTCATGTGGTGTGTTAGATGGTTAATGACATTGTCTATGCATATGATCATTTGGTTATCATAATCGCATGGTGTTCGTGTTATAGGGGATACCAGAGCATGGCATGGCATATTCTGCATAGTGAGTGTGAATGACTCATGGTAAGGCATGAGATAGTTGTGAATAACTCATGGCAAGACATGAGATGATATAAATGCATATGTGCATTTAAATGAAATGTGAAACTCATCTAGAGCAAACTACTTAGTCATGCCCATTAGTAGCGGGGATTATAGCAATCTGGTGATCCTTTGATCGCATATACAGCGGTTTGTCATAAGTGCATCCCTTCCTAGAAGCACTATGTGATTTAGTTTAAATTAATTCTATATGTATTAGATCTGATATTAGTTAATTGAGATCACAAAATGATGCATTCATTAAAAAAATAAAACGATGTGTGGTTCATTTAAAGAATGGATTTTTTAGTGACACGTATATTCCATCTAGAGGATGATCACATTATTATAATTGTGATTATTACTCATATCGTGTACATTAATTGGTCTCAAATAAATGGTGCTACAAAGTATGCATGACAAGTTTTAATTGTAAGTGTTTCATCGCATAGTTTATTTATAAAGTTATATCATTAGGTGATGTCTTCATTAACTTGATCTTTTGAAAGGTTGTGGTTGTGTGATTAATAAATTACGGAATGTTAAAATTTTAATTATTGTTTAGCCTCGTACGATTATATTAGATGTGAAATTTTGAATGTTTATAAATTATCATGATAGGACTTCATTGGTAATCTTTCCATAGTGTGTGACAATCTTAATTGAAAAGATTTTCTTGAGAATTAGTTCCGACACTTGAAACATAATTTGAG
Organism: Cryptocoryne crispatula var. balansae; assembly: GCA_036172225.1. Lineage (NCBI taxonomy): Eukaryota > Viridiplantae > Streptophyta > Magnoliopsida > Alismatales > Araceae > Cryptocoryne > Cryptocoryne crispatula. Next base: position 5,246,768 of record CM069935.1, read on the forward strand.
GGATTAATCTATTGAAAGCATGTATGCACGTAGCAATCCACAAAACTCCACCACGTGCAGAATATTATGGAAGTAAAAATAACTAAGAGAATGAAAGCATCTATTGATTGTAAAGGACATATTTTGGTTCGACAACAAAGACCGGAATAAATCACCTCTTTAATTTTTTTTAATCACAACACATTAAAACCTAATTAAAGTATCCAACCGCATCCCACCCAACTTTTAATAGATGTAAATAGGTGTAATTGGAAGGGAAAAGAAGCACACACCATTATTTATGAAAATCACATGGATGAAATCCTAGCTATCAGTTGAAATAGATCTACTATTTCACGTTGGAGTGGAGCAAATTTTACTGGTTTCCTCCTTTGGATGACATGGGAAGATCGTCCCAAGATTCTTTTGGATGTTTCCCATCTTTTGTAATCTTATACATGCATGCCCACCAAACTCAAAACCCTCTCAAGGGCTGCATGTTAAAGTAGAGTGCAAATGCATATGCTTACAAGCCCTTACAAGGTGGTGCCGCATGCATGGAGAGGTGAAGCTCTGTCAATGCATATGCTTGCATGCCCTTACAAGGTGGTGCCGCATGCATAGAGAGGTCAAGCTCTCTCTCTCGCCCCCTTTGTCATTTACGAAGGACATGTGTTAGAGCATTAATAATCCTCATCTATACCATCCTCCCCTTTTCCCACATGGGGGTCATAACGCGTGTCATCAATCTACACGACATCCTGACCTCAACGTTGATAGATTGATTAATTAGTCGAGACCACATCTGATCGGCGCATTTATTAAAGTAATACATGTATACTTGAAAGATAGTTTAATGACTCGAGATATTTTATCCAGATAATATGTATGTAACCACCGGTTAAGCAAGATAATATATATATATGTAACCACCCATGATTTAAGAAGGAAATAACCATATCTTTCACAGTAGCACATTCTGTCCCAACCGGCTGCTCAGTTCCCCAATTTCTTTGCAGCTTATTAATTAACTCTCCCACTTAGGCGGTAACCCTTCATAATGCAAAGCCCTTTTTGGTTCAACCATTCTGAATAGTTCTTCCAGCTGTGCAAGGCCCCTTTCTGTGTGCAGGTTGTTCTTAATGTAATCGTTAAATATTTTTAATTGACTGCTAACCCTTTTTAGTCGGTTTCAGAAAACGGTTAACGGATATACATGTTTTCGCCAATGGGAAACGGCAAATAGATGTAATTTTTATAGTAAAAATCAATGACACTAAAACCCGTTGACATCACTACTTAATCTCTCCCTCTCTCTGTCTATCTATCTCTTTTCCCACAGGCATATTATTTTAAGATAACACTTTCATATATATGCTTTTTTTAGTCTTTTGGTAATGTTGGAGTGTCACGACCCGGATTTCAACCTGCACAACGGAAAACAATCCGGCGACGTAACCGGGGAAACAACCCCAAAACACATCGGTTTGGAAAAACTCGAAGACAGGGGTCCCAGTTCACAGTTCTAACACTAACCATTTATCACAAATCACGTAATAAAAATTTAATCTAAGCATTCATATACCGGTCTAAATTGCACAATAACCGCTCAAATTATTCCTTGAAGTCCATACCACCAAGCTTCTACTGCGCTAAACCTGATATCCTGAAAAAAAATATAATAAAGGATTGGAGTGAGTCATAACGACTTAGTAGACATCCCATCATCCACCAAATTGGATAGCCAAAGGCCCTAACATGATATAAATACATTACCCAACCTGAACTTGATACATACCATATAAAACTAAACAATGTATATATGAAAATTGGCATTCCACAAATTTTTAGAAATACAACCATAACCTACCCACAACTAAGACCAAGGAGGGCTTCTCACAAATATATAAAGTATGAGGAAGAGGTTATGCAATGCAACACTAACTTAAAGACTTACCATGCATATCATACAAAACTTATATACTTAAATGAACTAATGAACACAACATAAATATTAACACCAATATCACTCTACAATGCATCTATTCACTACATGAAACATTAACATTTTCATTTTTCGCAAGGAAAGCGTCGTCTTGCAATCTCGACGAGCTATGACTAGATATACCATATATAGAGTAATTGTATAGCTAAGCTAAATCCCGTAGTGCACCTAGGCAGGGGTGGCACTTAGGGTAACCCGCGGGATCTGAAATCGAAGGATGCACCAGACGGTTCTAATTAAGCTCCGCTGCCCACGGACACGACTACTAGTCTAGTATAGCTCGGTCTCATTAAATATCTTTAATGCACACATGCATTCACAACATCTCATGCCTTGCCATGAGTCTCTCACAAACATCTCGTATCATGCCATGCTCAACCTCAAATACTATGCAAATACACCATGCAATGACATACTAACCACTAGAAGATGAACATCATACTAATATGACAACTAAAATGACATATATTAACAATGCAATTGTTACCATCTATTAAACACCACCTAAATACTATACTCATGATGTTAAACTCCAATTAACAGGCTTAGACAAATACCAACATGACATGCACATACACACCATATGCCATGATAAGACTATGCACAATTAAGGCCTCTTAACTTGATTTAAGAACAAAAGAATATATATAACAAAATTCAGATTTAATAACAAAAAGTTACTCACTTAAATCTTGTTAACCTACAATCGAAAGCATATACAACAAGATTGCATAACTAGACATAGAAGAGTCCAATAAATTATTTAGAACTTGTCTAATCTAATTAACTTGTAACAACATATAGAATAGACCCAATCGAGTTGAGCATAATCAAATAAGTTTACAACTAACCTCTAAAATTTATACTAAAGGTCATGCACATAATTTGGACACAAAGAGATTAATCAACTACTAAGATCACTATTAAATTGTATGTATCTACCAAATTGAAAACATACGACTACAAACAATCACCACGTCCAATATCAACCCGATACATATAAGTCGACATCTACAAGTCATTGGTGAATATTAAGTATTTAAATTTAATGATATTAGACATGTCCGGGATGCCTACCGGAATGGAGTCGACGATTTTTCGATCCGAGATTAGCACGTGCCTTGACCGGTTAATTAAGATTCCACTCCTCGATCTAAGCTAACTGCAAGCACAACAAGATTGATAGATATACATCAATGATAGGATATGAAATATGGTGCGAGGGAGTGTCAAAAATAACATAATTGAAGGATACTCGATACCGTTGTAGCCTGGACGCATGGGTGGTGCGGCGACACTTGCTGGCGCACGCGGGAGGAGGAGGCAGCGCACAAAGGGGAGGCAAGGGTCCGAGGGGTCCGGAGGGCTCGGATGCGCACGCATGTGTGGGTGAATGGCGTTGGACAACGCGATGACAGAGAGGGGCGGCTGCAGTGAGGGGGCAGTCGAGCGAGCTGGAAGAGGGGGTAGCCGTGGCTGGGCGACTGAGTGCGCCAGAGGGGCAGAGAGCCGGGCACGCGGGCGGTGGGCGCGAGGCCCCGCACGCAGGGGGGAGGCGCCGTGGAGGGGGGTTCGTGCGGGAGAAACCAAGAGAGAGAGAGAGAGATAGAAATCTGGGGAGGGGGAGGGAGCTGCACGAGAGAGAGAGAGAGAGGGGGGCGGAGGCAGCTGCGGGGCCGAGGGGGGAGCCGGACGGCCGCGGGGCGGTTGAGCGCGCCCAGGGGGGAGGGGGAGGAGACGGCTGCGGGGCTGAGGGGAGGCGCCGCGGTTCGCGCGCAGGGGGGCAGCTCGATCGACGGCACGCTGGGCGGCAGGGGGCTGGGTATTGCGCGGCGGGGAGCAGAACCGGGGGGGGCGGCTAGGGCACAGTAAAGGGGGTTCCAATGGGGGTAAAATTTGGGAAAAGAAGGAGCAAAAGGAGAAGGTAAAAGAGAGGGTGATATATAATATATAAAAAAATCAGATATTACATGGAGGGGCTGGATAAGCATACGACGTGAAAATAAACAAACACATTAGGATATACATTAAATGTTTGCGGTCTTGTTTGGTTCGGATTATAAGAGATAAATTCGGATCATAAATCTTAGCTAGAACACTCAGCCAAATACACCAAATTTTATTTTGGCTTCTGTACAGCAAAAATAAAGAATGAGTTTGGAATAGCGGAGACAGGTAAGCACATAAAATCTGTGTCAAAAGTCTCTTAAAACTCAGCATACGAGTTTCTAGAGATTTTAACAGATATCTCTGACACATAATCCAAACTAAAGGCACCCTAAGTGATACATATGTTTAACATACACAAGGACGGTCCAGTTAAATTTTTGAGTGATATATAAATATATATAGAGAGAGAGAGGGGGGTGGGGGTAATGGCTTAAATTATGAGGGTGGTAACCGACCAGAGACCAGGTAGGTGAGCCATGATGGCCCCCTCAATTAAGGGGAGGTGCGCCTATAGGGGCAGCCCCATGTGCTCCCCTCCGCTCGACCCCCACGACATAACAAAAGAGAAAGGGGAGCTTTGAAGCCCCCACCTTCCCACTCTCTTGTCTGTCTTTATCGTATCACCCCTCCGCGTCTTTTTTTTCTTTAAGGCATGCAACGCAACTCTCGGGCTCCAAGGACGGCTTGTCTTTTAATGGCGGCTCCCCACCCCTTTCCACCTTCCTCCTGCCCCAAGCCCCCCGGCGCACGCCTCTAAAGCGAGCCCTTCTCTCTCCTTCTATATAGGGGGGCCGATGCCCTCAACAGAAGAGACACATTCCGACGGAGAAGGGGTAGAGAGAGACGACGATGATGATGAAGAGGCTGCGGTCCAGGAAGCTGTTCAAGACCAGCTCGAAGCACAGCGCCGGCGCCGCCGGCCTGGGCTGCAGCTGCGGCGGCGACATCAAGTGGGAGCTGCGCCCCGGGGGGATGCTCGTCCAGAAGAGGGAAGACGGCGGCGGCGGCGGCGGCCCGGGAGCGGAGGTGATCACGGTCAGGGTCTCCTCTGGGTCGTCGCAGTGGCACGACGTCTCCGTGGAAGCCACCTCCACGTTCGGTACGTACGTCTCTGTTCCGCCGCCGCCGCCGCGTGTTTACATGGGCCCGTGCCTGCGACCTCCGCCGCCGGCCGGAGCTGACGGAGACGTGTTAGCTGTGCGCGGACAGGGGAGCTGAAGGCGGCGCTGTCCGTCGTGACGGGCCTGGAGCCGCGGGCGCAGAGGCTGCTGTACAAGGGGAAGGAGCGGGAGGACTCCGACCACCTGCACATGGCGGGGGTGACGGACATGGACAAGGTGCTGCTTCTCGAGGACCCCGCCGCCAGGGAGACCAGGAGGAGGCTGCACGCCGCCGTGATGAGCGACGGTCGTCGAGCGCCCCACATCGGCGGCGCATCCGTCCCCACCATCAAAGTCTAGGGCACAGCTCCGCCGCCGGATCTCCCCCGCCCCGCCCCCTTCCTGCCTTGCTAACTCCTTCGTCGTCGTCTTCCATGAACATCAAGGTAGCTGCGCAGCGGGACTCCCCGAATATTGTTTGATGGGAGAGGTTTATTAGGAAGGAGGAGGAGGAGGAAATGATCGATCGATCCATGCTCTCGATCGGCGTGTCTTATCAGAGTGCGATTAATTAATTAATTAATGAATCTAGTTTGTTTGGAAAAGAAATGTAAGCCTTTTTGTGTTTGGTTTCTTGATGCATCATGAATATATATGCCAGGAAAAGAATGCTAGCTAGCTTCCAACAGGGTAAACAGAACCGTATCGATTCGAAACGATTTTCCAGTTCGGTCGGTTATTCTATCTCTGAACTAAATCGAGCCGGTAGAACTTGACTCTTGAATTGTTCCATATATAAGATGCTTGGATTGTAATTATGGGTTTCAGAATCAATATCATAAATCAAGCATGATTCATTTCGGTATCAATCCTAAAATCGACAATATTCCATGTACGTACCGCCCTGCGGCGACGCGTGTGCACGCACGTGTGCCTGCGCAGGTACAACTGTACAAGAGCATGGGCAAGCAATCTCGGGCTCTACCCTCCTCTTGAAAGATGGCCTCGGCACACGCACACGCTGGTGGTGGTGGAGCTGAAACCGAGATAGACCAGCTCTTTTATTCTCCAAGAGCATATTTGATACGGAGATAATTCTGATTTATCTCTAAAATTTAAAGAATAAATTAAGTTTGTCTCTAAAATTTTATGGTGCCAAACAGATCCCAAAAGATGGAATTGTCCCAAGGGGGGTTTCGGAGAGAGTCTTCGAAAAATTATTTAATATTCATCTGGGGTTTTGGAGCTCGGAACTTTTTCCTTTGCCTGGTGGTGAGGAGAACCCTCTCAACTTCTCCCACAATAATCTCATCGAAAATATTAAATCAAAGCAAGTCTTATCGATTAAATTAAAATTAATTTAATTTTTTAATAAGATATTTGTGTAAGAGGTGAAAAGATTAGATAATTTCCTCCTCGATCGGACAGAGAGAACCGCAACTCCTTAGTTTGAGAGCAGATAAGTCAATTTCCATGATCGGATCCCTCCACGTGAAACTTCCAAGCGTTGTTCTTTTAGTGTGTAATAATATATTACAAGTTTCAGTACCAAAAGAACCTTAATGTACAGTAATATATAATACAAGCTTCGATAACAAAAGAATAAAACGTTAACGTAGTGTAAATCTCAGTATCAAAAACAGTAAAATATCACCGTACGTGCAGTAACAAAATATTATTACAAAATAACATACTACAAATGTTAGTAACAAAAGAATAAAACATCAGTGTTCAATAACATATATATCGTGAACCTCAACAACAAGAAGTAAAGTTTAACTTCCGAAGTCCAAACTTCGTAAAAACTCTCATGGTCCATAGGTTAGAATGTTAGATCTCCTATTTGGTTTAAAGATGACTTGATCCAAGTTTGAGCCTCCATTTTAAAATTTGACTGCACTTTGTAAAATTTAACTTTTAATAGTTACATATTATTATTCAATTAATTTATGATGATAAATAAATTATATTATTCTACTACACTTAAGACACGTGTTTATAGACTTATTTATAAGCATTTAAATTAATAAAAGTATTTTAAAAAATGTTTTTGAAACAACCAATTAATTGATTATATTTTCAAGGAAAACAGATTACATCTAATTTAACTACTAGTCCATCCTTCGAAAGGGTACTTTGTGGAGAATGTTTTACTTAATCTTGATTTTCCATACAACCAAACGATCCTAAGTGGAGCTGAGTAGACAGAAGAATTTACTTTGGTACGAACTATTTTAGTGTTTTTTCAAAAAAAAAAGTTATTAAAATTACAGAGACACATATGAAATTAACAGCGATGTCAAACATGTATTTATATGAAAGAAAAAAAAACAAAGAGCAAAATGATCACAAAGATGAATGAAAGGGAGGATTTTAACTCATCATCTGCCATCATCAGCTACTTCCGACGGAGTAAAAAAAGAGTCAACCTGCACCTTCCGTCCGCCAACCTCTGCCCACCTCTCAAATAAATGATCTCCATCGAAATTCCTTCCATTCTTCTTCTGTCGCTGAACTGTCCTCCTCCGCCGATCTGTACATTATTCGTTCGTCGCTCTCTTTCGATCTCTGTTTTCCGGTGATCTTCCGAAAGGTCCTTCCTTTTTCGTAGTTGGACGGGAACCGTCTGCGGGAGAGGCGGGAAATGGAGGCCTGCGCCTGCCTTCAGCACCTCAGGTCGCTGCCCACATGGCTGCAGGTGCTCGCCGTGGTCGGGGTCCTTTCTCTGCTCCGGACCGCCGTCGCTCTCTTCCTCTGGCTATACATCACCTTCTTTCGCCCCGGGAAGGACCTCAAACGGCGCTACGGCGGCTGGGCCGTGGTCACCGGATCCACAGACGGGATAGGCAAGGCGTTTGCCTTCCAGCTGGCGAGGAAAGGGCTCAGCTTGGTGCTGGTGGGGCGCAGCTCCGACAAGCTCCGGGAGACGGCGGAAGAGGTTCTACAGGCGTACGGGAAGGTCCAGGTCGCAACCGTGGTGGTGGATCTCGCCCGGGACCTGGACGGCGGCGTGCGGGCCTTGGAGGAGAAGGTGGAGGGGCTGGACGTTGGGGTGCTGGTCAACAGCGCCGGCGTGTCGTATCCTTACGCGCGGTTCTTCCACGAGGTGGACGACGCGCTGCTGGGGGACCTGATCAAGGTGAATGTGGAGGCGGTGACGAAGGTGACGCGGGCGGTGCTGCCCGGGATGCTACAGAGGAAGAGGGGAGCCATCGTTAACCTTGGCTCTGGCGCCGCCATCGTCATCCCTTCCGATCCGCTCTACGCCGTCTACGCCGCAACGAAGTCGTGAGGATCCCTCTCTCTTTCTTGTTCGTATCCGTTCTCGGAGTTAACACTTTGAAATTCACTGCTGCTGCTGCTGCTGGTGGTGGTGGTGGTATGTCGAGAAGAAAGAAATCCTTTGAAAGGTTCTTCGACTGGTGGTCGAAGGGATGTGAGCAACACCTATGGTTTATGGGGTGTTTGGTTGCATGATAAATTGAGGTGTGGCTACAAATTTATGTTCTTATAACAAAACTTGTTAAAAAAAAGTGTGTGCCAACCTTCACAAAATTATGTTTTTAAAGAGATTTTCTTCTTGAACAAAAAATAAATAAAATGAGGTGAGAGCCTCTTTTCTTATCTTGTGGCCCCCCGCCTCTTTTGGTCATGCATGCTTCCCACTCTTTTTTTAACATATCTCCCTAAACATGACAATTTTATGTCGTTGGCTGCCTTAGATTTTATTTTAATACAACTTTTTATGATGAAAGTGTAAGAATTTATCATGCAACCAAAAATCTTATTAAACTGTTCTTGGGTAGGCTGAATTGCATTCACTTCAGTTGGATCTAGTGTGTGGCTAGATCTGATTTTCTCCAGATTATGTGTTGAATTTGCATTGGAGGTTGCATCTTATGGGGCACACGAACAGGAAGCCTGTCGGTTATCTTTCACTAGTTAATGCTTTTTCTGGGTTGTATAAATTTCACATGTTCTATGTTTATTATACTATGGCTGATGGGAAGATTCAGCTCAAATTTTTAGACGGTTTGGTATTGGTTTTCGTAACTTAGATAGTTTGCTAAGTGTTCCCTTTTCCTGTCCAGGTATGTTGATCAATTCTCCAGATGCTTGTTTGTTGAGTACAAGAACAGTGGAATTGATGTGCAGTGCCAGGTATATTCTATGGCAGAGCTGAAATTTCATTGTTCCTCTTTTCCAATATGACTATTTTCATTCCTAGAGATGATCTTTTCATCAATCTGTTACTCCAAAAGTAGATTTCTACTTGACTGGTTTTATCCTTTTGTGGCTATGATGTAGACTAATGGTTACCTTGTTTGCTCATGCATACCAACCATGCCATTGAGGACCTCAAAATGTCTTTATATAGCAAGCAACTAATTTGTCCTTTATTGTACATAGGCATATAATGCTTAACTGGCTATACACATTTTAAGGTTGTTCTTACCCTGTGTGCAATGTATAGATGCTGAGTTCTGGTTCATAATTTCATGGACGCAATATTCTTGTACTCATGGTAGTTTATCTAGATTTACTTCATATCCTGTAACTGGTAAAGTATCTGCTTCAAGCATTTTGTTATTGTCAATTAAATGATAACTTTACCGATAAATCATGTTGGTTTGACTCTATCTTAGCTTATTTTATGTTCATGGAAATATCTTAAGCTGCACCTTGTCTGATACTATTTCAACTGCTTATCACCTTTACTGTTCAGTCTATTTTGTTGTATTGTCCTTGTAAACATGTTGCTCACTTGCATCACCATATGCTGTATCACACTCCAATTAACTATTAGGGTGTGACGTGGGGATATAGAAATTGCTAAGTTCCTTTGTGGGTCTTACCTCTTACCTACTAATTTGGATTCCTATCAGAACAGAATGAGTGAAGCTATCATTTGGATGCATGAGGTAGATACTTGATGCTATTGTTTGACCCAGCTGCTAAATTGGAAGCTCTGGTAGGCTTCTCCATTACTTCCACTAGCTACTACTGGGTTATTTGTCAATTTGACAAGGCAACCAACGATGTCCAGCAAGAGCCCTCTCTCTCTTACCAACTCGACCAAGCTTGCCATCCCTGACTGTACGTCACTTCCCCTTCTTTGACATTGCACTCGACCCTGACCACTCTTTAATTGCCTCATGACCTTGCTTCCTGATGCACACAGAGAGAAGAGACTAAAGAGATCTAGAGATAAAGAAGACAACAAAAGAAAGAGAGGAAGAGGAAGAACATGGTTCTGACAAGAGAGGGGGGCTGAGGAAATTGGGGGGTGGGGTGGGCAGAGGGGACTTACATGGCCCAGGATTGTAGGAGGTGCAGCACTTGGAGGCAGAGATAGCTGGATATGGTGGTTCGTAGGGATGGAGGCAATGCTACGTTGGCTGCAGAGTGTGGAAAGCTTCTAGGCTTGGCCAAGGGGAAGACTAGAGATGGTGAACCCACCAATTGACCATTGTGCTCTTAAAGCCCTTAGAGGCCTGGACCAGCTAACTGGTTTCTTTCTGTCCTGAACACCAAACTGCCTTCAAGCTGGCCCCTGATGCATCTGGGCAGCTGCCTTCAACCTGCTCAATGAATGCACAGTAAGGTGCATTGTAGGGCTGCAATTGCATTGGATTTGGTAGCAGAATTGCTTGGTTCATATTCCAATTCCAATAACAGTTAAGTGGTTTCAATTCCAATTTCACTCCGACTCCAATTTCAATTCCATTATCAAAATTGGAACTGAATTGACAATTTCCAAAACATGTAAAAAATGAACTAATAAATCTCATATAACTCTTAAAAATTAATATAATAAGTTTACTTTTTGTTTTTATTTTACTTTTCTTATCACTTTATATGCCATAATCTCTTCTTTCATTTTATTATAAGTATATATATTAAAATTTATTGAAATCAGGAAAACAAATAAAAAATTGGCGAATATGGTCTCGATAGCTTATAAGATACAATTATATGTTATGAATATGTTAATTATCATGAAATTTGAACCAGAATTTTGGAATTTCGGATTCCATTTGCAACCCTAGTGCATTGTCACTTCACTATGCGTGGTGACCGTGCACCCATGTCAACTACGGTTTAACAACATGAATATTGTAACAGTGGTCAAAGCTGGTTTCTGTTCTTGGACCTGATATATGGTTAACATCACTTCTATTGTGATTTCTAGATTGAAAACATCATATCTGTTTCTTTGTTCCACTGAATTTTTAGTTGCAAAAAATTATTTTAATTGCCTTTAGTAACAACCAGGCTAATGATTTACGTACCCAGGCTTTAGTGTGCACATTTTGGGAAAAGTTGTCCTTGCAAATTTGTTTTTGTTTTTGTTTTCTTTGGTCAAGATGCCTTTTAGTTCAATTGCTTCTTAATATTTTTTTTCCTCTGAACGGACCCTCCGTTTCTTCCCTGGATGTGTTTTGTGTGGCCAAATAAGCATGTATCATGTTTTTTCTGTTACCCAAACACAAGAACACAGCTTTGTTTTTAGATTTTTCTGTTTCACGAACACAAAAACACTTCCATATTGCTCAATAAGAATTAGAAAATGGGAAAAACTGTAGCTGTCTTATAGGCATTTCCACTAGGAACTTTCTGGACTATTTTTCTCCATGAGGTCTTAGGCGAGACTCTTCGTACTTTTCCGTGTAGTTTTGCTAATCTTATGCATACTCTTATATTCAGGTCCCCTTGTATGTTGCAACCAAGATGGCATCAATCAGAAGATCATCTTTTTGGGTGCCTTCTGCGGATGTATACGCTCATGCAGCGATGAGATGGATTGGCTATGATCCAAGATGCACACCATATTGGCCACACTCCCTTCTCTGGTGCCTGATTTCTATGCTACCAGAGTCGGCAGTTGACAAATGGCGCTTGGGCTTCTGTCTGAACATCCGCAAGAAAGGACAACTTAAGGACACTAGAAAACAAGCATGAAGTTCACCGTGAAGCTTGCTGATCCCTTTTGATGGTTTATCTCATTAGGCATGCACTGCCAGAGCTGAAGTTCTACACTTCTACTGTTAACGTAGACACTAGATCTTCTTGTTTCTTCTATGCATAGTTTATGGCCAGTGACTTTGGATGGGCATACATGTCTAGATTATCTGTTATCTCTTCATGTTCATATTCTTACCATAATTGGAACGTATGAGAGAGATTATGCTCCAACTGTCCAGGCGTTGAATTCCAACATGAGCAGACCAGAGGACGGGATGCATGCTCCAACCTGAATGATATATATTCTTGAACAGCATTCCATTTGCGCAAAGTCAACTCCTTCCTGTGTGCGAGAGAATGAACAAGTTTTGCAAGCATGTGTTTTTGACAAAGAGAATCTACCTGACAGTACCAGTAGTCGGCGATTGTATAAACAGGCCATGTATGCCCATGATGTTCTCTCTGGTTGTTGCCTCTCGGTATCTTTTGCATGTTTGGTAACTATATTGTTCATCTCTATTACTGTCAATTTTGAAATTGACAGTCATAAAAATCATCCGTACTTGTTTGGCCATCAATGTCAACATAGGAACTTAACAGTGCAAAAAAAAAGATATGAAATACAAATATCTACTTATATAAAATTCGATATTGATATTCTATCATTTTTGATACTCCAACCAAACAAGGGCATTACAGATGAGAAAACACTTGCTCCTTGTTGGATATGACAACCCAAAGAGCTAGTATTCCATGAATTTTTCTGCAAGTCCAAGTTCCAACGTATTTCTTTCCTGCGTAGAAGAAATATCTTTGATTTGTGATTATTATGTTCTGAAGGATCAACATGAATATAAATATTGTCAGTGTCGTGAGACCATAAAACGTTCGAGTTCACCACGGCACTGCAGCGGGACATGAATGTGTTTCATACTTTCATGTACGGATAAGACTCACAAATTTGCCTTCATAAATAATTGTCTTCAAATGGAGATATCTCTAAGACCCGTTGTTTTAGATAAGTACACCTCTCTCAACAGAGTTTTGTATGATGATACTACTCTTAAAACGAGCACACGGCCTGAACTTTTTCATTTAGCACGATAGAGAACTGCACAAAGCCATGAATAAGCCTATCCAATTGCAGATCCATGCTCTACGAGCAACAATAGACCGGGGGAACTGTAAAATATTCAGAAAATTCCAGTCAGCTACAATGTATGGCAAATCATGTCAGTTGATATTCGAGCCACAACAGAACTCATGAAGAAAATCGGTAGAGGCATGAATCAATTGCAAAGACAAGCTTGAGGGCAGAAAATGCCACGCACCATACAAATCTCCTCGAGGATATGAACCAGCGTCCAGGAGCAGCAAGGCATGAACCAATAATGCTCTTGCATTACGCCTTATTTTTAAAAGTAAATAAACGAGCAGAAGCACAAGAACAAGTGAGGCTTTTGCATTTTAGAAGATTATTATACGATAAGTTTCAGCATTTGAAATGAAAGCTGGAGATGCATGGATCCCTCCTAGAGAACTTCCTTTTACATAAATGGCTTCTGAAGCTGGAGACTTTTTATATGCATTATCTCTTTCCCCGGGTTCAAGCCCTTGGGGCAGGCTGCAGCACAATTCAGTATCGTGTGACAGCGGTAAAGCTTGAATTCGTCACAAATAGCCTCCAGACGCTCCTTTGTGTACTGATCCCGGCTATCTGTTATCCACCTGGACCCAAGGATGTAAAAAATATAACAAAAATAAAAAAAAAACATGTGGAAAAAGATGAAAGATGTATAATTTCACAGACATGTAAAAAAAATGATACACACATGAAGACCTTTTCTTCCTAAAGATTCATGAAGCTGAAGTAGGAAACATGGAATGCCGGGTCGCGACCCGGGTCGCGACCCGGCCCCAACCCGGTCGGGTTTAGGCCCGACCGGCTCGGTCGCGACCCGGTCGGGGCGACTCCCCCGGCCGGGTCGCGGAGTCGTGGCCGGGTCGCGCGACCCGGTCTGGCAACGGCTATTTAAAGCCCCCAAGGGGCTCTCCTTACTCCCACCCCCCCCACTCTCACTCTCAACCTCTCATTTGTGCTCTCATTGCTCTCATTGCTCAAATTTTTTTTCTCATTTACTTAATTATTTCATCAAGCATTTCATTAGTTCATTTAGTATATTTATTTAATATTAGTTCCATTGATTAGTGGGTTAAGTAGTTTATTCTTTTTAATACTTATTTGCTTACTTGCATAGTTAGTTAGCTAGAAGATTAGTTAGATATTTAGTTTAGTAGTTACTTAACACATCATTAGTTTGAAGGAATATTAATTACTTACTTAATCCTATATTTAGTTAATCATTCAATTTATATAAATAAAAATATACTTACATTAGTAGTCACTAATTAAGGTTATTAGCTATTTAAATAATTAATTACTTACTTAAGTAATTATTTACTTAAAAAATGTCTTCTCCAAGCCAAACAACCCAAACTACCGGCGCGACCCGGAGTGATCCGACTTGGTTGCATTGTGCAATTTGATCTCCACGGAGAGAAAAGTGCAATGTAAATATCATGACAAAGTAATATTCGGTGGTATTTATCGTTTAAAATTTCATCTTGCGGGCATGAAGGGAAATGTTCTTCCTTGCACACGGACTCCGCCGGAGGTCGAGCTCACTTTCGTAGGCACCTACAAGCGATGGAGCGAAACGAAGGGAACTAGCAAAAGACATAAAGAGACCGTCCGAGAAGAATTGCAACAACCGGGGAGACGATCCGTACACATTTACGGAACCGGACAAGAGAGGCCGGATATTTTTGGAGACGAAGAGTACGAAGGTATGAGAAGTGTTACTCATAAACGTTGTTCATTATTCTATTTTAAAGGATAATTAAGTAGCCTTGATACTTAAATGTTTTTTAAAAAGATGAACTCTCACGAAAGGGATGAAGCAAGTCGAAGATCATTCGCCAAGGAAGAGTTCTATGGACATACCGGCCGAATGATGGGTCGAAAGGGTCTCGGAAGTGGGAGTGGTCGAGGTAGCGGAGAGAGGATCCAACAACCAACCGCAAGATCGAGTTCATGATCTCACACAAGACGACGACCCGGCGGTAGGTCCCGTGGATCCGTAATCACCAGACCACGACAACGTCAAACAACAATCACGACGGCGATGAAGAACCTCAAATTATGTAAGGATAGGATTAGCCGGGCAACGTCAAGGTGGTTCTTTCACCACATTCGGCAAATGCCGCGAAGGGACCATACTACGAGAACACGATCGACACGATCGCACGTCGGGAGGAGTGCTCGGTCCAAACCCAAAGAGATATACAATGTATATCTTCCTATGGAGGTGCAAGAAACAAAGAAGTACGTGCATTCATTTGAACGCATCTGGGAGGAACGAGGTTGCACGTTAATGACCGACGGATGGACCGGTAATTAAATTTTCTTTTACTCATTCATATTATATGTATTAACATTCTTTTTTGGGATAACTTAGTTAACATCTTGTACTTAACAGTATTACTAGAAGACTATGATCAATTTCCTAGTGTACGTCAAGCACGGTCTTTTGGAAGTCGGTCGACGCATCAGGACAGGTAAAGAATGCAGAGTATCTTTACTAATTGATAGATGGAGTGATAGAAGAAATAGGAGAGAGCCGGGTAGTTCAAGTAGTCACAGACAATGCGGCGGCATACAAAGCGGCCGGTCAGATGCTTATGGTCAAAAGACCAAAGTTGTATTGTGGGTTGAGGGTTGGTCCCTCACCCAAGCAGCAACATGGTGGGCCATTGCTTGGCCCAAGTTGTCAAATTTCAGGTTAGAGGGCTGATCCCTCACATAGCCTTGATGTTGTTCATCGGCTAGGCAGCCACAACGCATGGCATCCCAGGGCTGAGCCCTTGATTGGTAGCTCTCGGCATTTCAGGAGCGTAAGATGGACTCCCTTACTTGGTTAGCCAGCCATAAAGACTTCATGTCGTGGCGTGAGGATTGATTCCTCGCGGAAATGGCATTCACGTGGCATACGCCGTCGTCGGACTCCCCGTTCGTATGTTGTGGACGACGAAGGCTGGAAATGGCGGCATTGTGAATCGAGGGTTGCTCCGTTCTTGAAGCGCCTTTTCGTACGGGTCATTAACCAAGCATTATGGTAATCCCCCGAGTTTCGAGGGTTAATCCCTCTCAACAACTTTAGCGTATGCCGTCGGTAGGCAGCCATGCTTTGATGATTTTGTTTCCTTGGGTGTAGGATTTGTTCCTTACCCAATCAGCATTTCTTGGGACCAAACCGATATTTGATTGGCCAAGGCGTTTTTTTTTTTTTTTTTTTTGTTTTGTTTTGAAACATAGGATTGATTCCTTGCCCTTTGAATATGTTGAGCCTATGATAGGCTAGCCCATGACGAGTTCGAGAGCCGGTTTCTTTCGACACGTTGCTTAGCATGGCCATCGCTTGACCCAGATATGACTTTTAGGCGAAGGATTTGTTCCTTGCCCCCATTTGATTGGTGAATTTCATCCGGATTTAGAGATTTATTCCCTGCCGAATGATGACATCACCAGCTTGAGTTTGAGAGACTTCTCTGCCAGTTGACCAACAATGGTACTCTCACGAATTGAGAATATGTTTTCGGCATGGCCATTGCTTGACCATATATGACTTTTGGGTGAAGGATTTGTTCCTTGCCCCCTATTTGATTGATAAAGTTCATTTGAACTTAGGGATTTGTTCCCTACTGAATAACATTGTTGCCAGCTTGGGTCCGAGAACCTTCTTTGTTGGTCGGCCAACAGCTCTTCTTCTTCTTTTCTTCTTTTTTTTTTTCTTTTTTTCTTTTTTTTTTTGTGGTCAACTTTCTCTTGTTGTGGTTGCCCCCGGTGCCATGCACTTGTTGGAGGCGGAGGAGTTAGACTTTGCTTTGGCGTTGTCCTCCTCTTGTCTTGGTCAGGTATGAGAAACCGACTTTGGTATTTAGTTGCATGGGTCTTGAGATGGCATGTCTGACGCCCCTTTGACTTCTTTGAGGGTTGGTGGTGACTTGTTGTATAACCACATGCCCCCAGAGTTGTTTGTTGTGGAGCTTCCATGGTAAGCCCTTTGGAAATAGGATCAAGTTGTTTGACCCTTGAAATATTCTCGGTGCTGGATGAACTCCGAGAGCGGCTTCTTGAGATGTTTGCAGCATCAAGATGAAGTCTTCATGGCGGGATCATGGGACCCCACCGGGTCTCATCCTTTGACATTTTTCGCCTCCTCCTTGCACAAAAAGGAAAGAAGCATGTGTTAGATATATATGGCATTTGGGATATATGTCTTCTTGAATTGCTATGACGGAGAGATGAAGGGAAGGAGAGGTCCCACCGGGCGTGCCATTTGATGTAACCTCAAAAATCTCAAAAGATTTATTCTTTTGTTTTTGGAAATTCATTTTTCTTTTGAATTTGAATTAGATTTGGTTAGACCTTAGTATTGACTTTATAAGAAAATAGATGATATTTCATAAAAGTACTAGCTATGGTCAAAATTTATTTATTGAGGTTGTTAGGTTCTTTGAAATTAATTTTGACCTCTCCCCGTCGGATGGTGCGAAGATCCGACGTTAATTACATCGAGATTTCTCGAATACCCTTGATTAAACGTCATAGCAATCCGTTGGAACAGAAAACATACATCCGCAAAATAAGCATTCACATACACACATAGGAGAAAACGATGGGTCCATGAATTTGACGGAAGGCAAGCATTTGATTTGTTTTGAATTTTGTTTGAATTGTATTTTGATTTAAGTTGAATCAATTGATTTGAATTGAATTGATTAAAATTGATTTGAGTTGAATTGGTTTGATTGTTTTGAATTTAGTTTGAGGTTGAATTTAAGTTCGGTTAGGATTTCGATTTTGGAGAGTTTGATTTGACTTAGTTTAAATTTAAGTTTCACTTAAATTGGTTGAAATTGGATTTTAGTGTGAGTTTTAATTTGATTTGAATTTGATTCAATTTGGGTTGATTAATTGATTTAAGCTTGTTTGGAATGAATTTGTTTGGAATTGATTTACTTGAATTTAATTTGAGAGATTTATTTGATTGACTTTGATTGATTTAGATTGAATTGAATTTGATTAAAATTGAGTTAGTTTAATTAAATTTGTTAGTTTGAATTTTGATTTGGTTGGTTAATTTGAATTTAATTTGATTTGAATCGATTTGTATTTGGTTAGTTAAAGCTGATTTTTTTTTGATTTTTGTTGGGATTGAATTATTTAAATTTAGTTTGATTGGAGTTGGTTGAAATTAATTAAATTCTGGTTGTTTGATTCTGGGGGAATTTAGATTTAATAGATTTGACAACTTCTGGATTTTCTTATGCAATTTTCAGATTTTATGTGGGATGATTTGGAACAACTTTGAATTTGAATTTTCTTATGGGTTTGAATGGTTTGGGACCACCTATCTACGGATCAGCCTCTGACTTATACTAGTTTCAATCTTTGAAATTCAAATTTCAGAATTTTGGTTCGGATCTCCTGCAGATTTCAGACTTCAGATTCTCAGATTTTGTTTTATGAATTTAATTGAGTTTGTGATTTGTTTGGAATTGTTTGATTTGGACATTATGTGAAGATTTAGATTTCAGATTCTGGGCTTTACAGATTCTGATTTCGGATTTTACAATTTTCTGGATTTGCAGATTTTTTTAGGCTATTGATTTTAAATTTTCAGATTTGGAATTCTGCAGATCCTACAGGCTTCGGTTTCTTATTTTAGATGTGAAGTTTCAGATTTTTTAAATTTCAGTTTGTAAATTTCAGTTTTCTGTATGTTTGATTTCAGAATTGATTTTTAGATTTTTGGACCTCGGAGTCCAGATTCTGTATTTTCATGTTTGCAGATTTTAGTCTTCAAATTTCAGATCTGGGTGTTCAGATTTCAGATTCCGAACCTTATCTCCCATATTTCAGATTTTTTTTTTTTGAAGTCCAGATTCTGCACCACTTCCAGACTTACAGATTTCTGATTTTTAATCTTCAGAGTTTCAATTACAGATTCTTTTAGTTCAGACCCTGCAGACTTCAGATCTTGCTGCGGCTCCTGCACCTCCCATCTTCAGGTTTTAGGCTTTTAAAAGGATTAAGTTCAATTTTCGGATCTTACAAGTTCAGAATTACATATTACTGTATTTTTTTATTTCAGATTTTGGTTGCAGGTTTTGAATTTGGGTTTATTTGGTTAGAATTGATTTGAGTTAAAAGTTGTTCATGGATTAATTCAATTTCAGTTTGTTTTAAATTTGTTTGGTTAAAGTTAACTTGTTTTGAGGGTTTGAAAAAAAAGATTTGGATTGATTTAAATGTGTTCAAGTTAGATTTGGCTTGAAATTTGTTTGATTTAGTTTTGTTTGATTATCTTGAGTTTAATTTAAGAGTTGGATTTAAATTGAATTTGATTGGTACTTGCATTTTATTTTAAGAAGTTTGATTTAAATTTGCTTGACTTATCTTTGGATTTGGTTTGTTTATTAAAATTTGTTTGGGAATTTGATTTGGGTTATTTTTGAGAAGTTAAGTTTTATTTATGGGTTGTTATTTTAATCATTTGATTGATTTATGTGATTTAACTTGATTTGGTTTAAATTGAATTTATTTAATTTGGAATTCTTTGAATTTATTTAGTTGAAATTAAATTGGATTTTGAGATGTGAAAAAAAAAGCACATGAATACCCTGCATATATGGAGATATTTCACAAAACTTAATTCCGAAATAATTTTTGCTTGGCCCTGCATGAGCATAAAAGAATTAACTTACATAATAACTCTCCTCTCTTTTTTTTAAGATTAAATTTCTCATAGCTCTTTATGAGCACCAAGAAATTTATCTCAAATGAATTTTGGGTATCGAAAATCGACCCCACAAAGAAAATTGAATCTCATATGGCCTTTTATAGGCATTAAGAGACTTAAAATTGAATGGATTTTGGGGAAATTGGAAATTAACCCCACAATGAAGATTAAATCTCATACGGCCTTTTATAGGCATTAAGAGACTTAAAATTGAATGGATTTTGGGGAAATTGGAAATTAACCCCACATTTATTATTAACCAAATTGAGGGAGAGTAGCCCCGGTCCAGAAGGACTTGTGGAGGGTCTCCCAAGGATCCCACCTCGTCGGTCTCAAGACTCCTGGGTGAAGATCCTTTTAATTTGAAATTTTTTTTATTTATTTTTTTTTGAAGGGAGCCGCACTGTTCTGTATTCAGCCGAGAGGAGGCCGGATGCACTGTTCTGGGCCGGACCGGCTCACTCCCGCGGGGTCCCGGTTCTGCGCAAGCCTCGCCCGGCCGCGCGGAAGCCTTGATGTCTCTTTTTCTTTCTTTTTTTTGCGTTTCTCTCCCTCGGTGGGCCCCGCCCATTTTCCATGGTGGCATATAGTCCGGGAGACATATTCTCCCCCCTTGCTACAGTCCTGCGCGGTCTTCTTCGGCGTCTCCGGCACCCGGCGGCATCGCGGCGTTGTTTGCGGCGGCTCCTGGTGTTGGTCGACAGCGCCGGCGTCGGAGGGAGAAGGAGAAGGGGCCGGCGGCCCTAGGGGAAGAGGAAGGAGGCTTCTCCGGCGACGATGGCAAGAGCCATTGGCCTTTACGGCGGCGACAGTGGCTTACGGAAGCTGGCGAAAGTCAGGCGATTCCGGTGGGGGAGGGAGAGGGCTTCTCCGGTCCCGATCCCCTCAAAGGACTACCCCAACTCCCCCGGCGCTTCTACAGAAGAAGCGGGGCTCCTATCGTCTCGCCTTGGACGGCCTGCGGAAGAAGATACAAGCTCCGGCGGCGCTAGCATCCTCCGGTAAAACAGGGGACGGCAACGGCTATCGACTTCTCCTTCCTCTATCTTCCCCCTCCTTCCCTCCGGTGGCCTTGGTGTTACATTTATAGGCTTCCACCCTCCCCTCTTCGCATCGGGAGACTTACCGAAGAGGGAGGTCCGGTTCCGTGACGGACTCGGGGGAATCCCAGGATATCCGGGATGGATTTCCTTCTTCACTGGTGAGCCTATTTTGGGAGGTTCTTCTTTCTTACGAGACTCATAATAGCGGGGGAGTCTGATTTGGTATAGGAATCAACCGAGGATCCGCCTTTCTTGCCTTATTCAACAAAATCCTCCTCTTCTTTCTTTTTTTTTGTCGAACCTATCTTTGAGCAGACCCGCGGGCCACTTCTCCAGCCTGTTTTGGAAGGGTTACCCAGCCCTTTTTTGAGCAGGTCCATGGGCCTTGGAGATGGCTTGCAAATGGGCCTGGACAGGGACCGAATTGGGTTAATTGGAATTCCCTTCTGGGCTATGTCGATGGGCACTTCAGGTGGACTGAATTGGGCCGATCAGGGTCCTGTTATGGGCCTTGGAGATTGACTGAATTGAGCCTGTTTGGGCCGAGCATGCCATTCCTTTCGTTTTCTCTTTTTCTTTTCTTTTTTTTTGAAAATTTTCGGTTACAACATTGACGGAGATAGAAAAGCAGACATGGGGTATTTATATGATGCAATTGAGAGAGCCAAAGAAGAAATCTCCAAGACCGTGTCCGACTTCGCCAAGTGGTGGGATATTATAGATCGTCGCTGGGAGCGTACATTACATCAACCCATACATGCAGCAGGTATATTTTCTTAAACATTTACTAATCTTTTTATTAATCAAAGTTATGTATAACTTGTTTACTAATACTATTTGTTTCGTAGGTTACTTTTTCAACCCAAGATACTGCTATAGTCCACATTTCAAGGCGACGAACGAGCTATTAGATGACGTGAAGAGCGTCATCCTACGGTTGCTTGGTGACGACGACCGGCTATTATCGCTCGCAACAAGATGTATGATTACGGAATGCGGAGTTTTCACTTTGGAACGAGCGAGTTGAACGAGGCCTGATGATACTAAGTCCGGGTACGTAGAAATGTTTTTCATCACTTAATTAATCAAAGCTTACTTAGATAATAATGTACGACATTCAATTTATGCAAATGATTGGTGGATGGACTACGGTAAAGTACCGTGGTACGAGGACTTGGCGGACGTAGCCACCGGGGTCCTAAGTCAAACCACGTCGGCCGGCCGCGAGCGAAATTGGTCTACATTCGCTCGATTCACACAAAGCAGAAATAGGTTGACATCGAGAGATCAAGACCTCGTGTATTGTCACTACAACGCAGGTTGCCGAGGAAGTTGAGGAATTTGGATAGGACGAACCAGATGGAGACAAAAGAGTTGTCAGATAAAGCACAGCGGGACATTCGGTCGACGAGCCGCCAATTGAAGAGGAGGATATCGATTTGGATCAAATATTCTACGAGAAGAACTCCTTAGAAGCTTGGGTAAACGACCGAGAAGGGTTGGGAGAACCGGAGTTCAACCCCAAGACCGACAATGGGCCGAAGGAGTGCTCGACGATGTCCCTTGCCGAAGAATTCCGGATCCTCCCTCTCTAGCAAAGTGAAAGAGAACCGGAGAAGGAACAAGTCAAGATAAGCAAAGTAGGAGAGAAGGTAAACAAGTTATGAGTGATCCTTTTGATATTGCAGATGCTGAGACAGTCGAAGACGATGGAGAAGATAAGCCGGAGCCGAACATCCGAGTGCAAGGTACCGGACGTCCGAGATTTGTCGTCAAAGAGTAGCGGCGATGATGGTGCTCGATGCGGGGGCACGGACACTTTACAAGTACAAGGGACCTCGGTATCCTCCCATATCTCCTACCACGTCGCTACGTTTTACGGCGAGGAGCAATATACTCATGCGACCCAAGATACCGATCGCATGGTAGAAAGCCGCCACAGAGAGGTGAGGAGGTCATCATAGCCATGGAGTTGGAGCGAGAATACCACGATGCCCCGACTATGTGTATGATTCATCCCAAGGCTCTTGGTTCCCTACATACGATCAAGATGGTGGAATGAATTACGCGGAGTCATCGGATACTTCGATCCAATCGACCTATAGTTATGGTGACTCGTTTGGATCAAGTCTTAGGATAGTTTCTAAGGAGCAGACGAATACGATCGTCATGCGTATACGTGTATCAAGCTTTGTACTCAACCCAAATGACATGGGGAGAGTACATCAACTACCTACAAAGTGTACAACACATCATGTTGGAATAAAATTGATGCTTTATTCGTTTAAATCATGCCATTTAATTTATCCAATTTTTCTGTATTTTTCCAGATTTTTTTTCGCATTTTCTTATTTTTTTGAATTTTTCAAAAAAAAATAATTAAAAATGAGGGTCGCGACCCGGTCGCGACCGGGTCGGCCTGGGGGTCCCGCGACCCGGTCGCGACCCCCGACCCTACCCTCCTTGGTAGGAATCAGTCACATTTATTATAAGGTGACTTCGCATGATACATGCCAAAACAAGTTTGCTATTGAATTCTCTTGACCAAGTTCATTTGGATGTATCCTTTCCTGTGCTAATGATCTGAAGTAGAACCAAATTCAATAGCTGATGTGATATCAATCAATATGAATACATTAACATCACCAAGCAGGCATGCACATATTTCCAGTGCACAATAGGCAGCCAATGGTAAGCTTCTCCACAAAATGTAAATCTAGGACATGTAGCATCCAATGATTCCAATCAGCCAACCGTTAAATACATTCCACTTAATCGCTTGATGTAACCTAAAAATTATAAACATTTTTAATGTTTTGGAAATTCATTCTCCATTTGGATTTGATTCTGATTTTTGATTTGACCATAGCGTTGACTTCCTAGGAAAATAAGTGATATCTCATAAAAATATTAACTAGGGGCCATGATATGTATAAGAATATAGTTTGAGCTTGTTAGATTCTTTGAAATTTATTTTGACCTCTCCCCGTCGGATGATGTGAATATCCGACGTTAATTACATCGAGAATACTCGAACACCTCTGATTATCTGTCATAACAACTCATAAAAGTAGAAGAACATGCATCCATTAAAATAAACATTCACACATACACATAAAAGTCCCATGAACTTGATGGAATGCAAAACACTTATGTGTTTTAATTTTGATTTGATTTGATTTAGTTTGAGCTGATTAATTGATTGAATTTGGTTCAAACTTGTTTAATTAAAATTGATTTTTGAGTTTGTTTGGAAATTTCATTATGAGTTGCTTATTGGCTTAAATTCTATTTGATTAAACTACTTTTGATTTGGGTTAAATTTAAATTTTTTTCTTATCCAAATTTGTTTGAGTAGAGTTGATTTGAATATGAATTGAGTTGGATTGATTTGAATTTAGTTTGAATTGAAATTGATTTGAATTTAATTTGAATAGAGTTGAGTTTTAAATTTGAAAAAGTTTGGTTTAGATTAATGCTTGACAGGTTATTAAACTTGTTTGGTTATGATTGACGTGAATTTGGTTTGCTTGATTAATTTGAATTTGTTATTCTAAGTTTTGCCTGGATTTGATTTGAAAATTTAATTTTACATTTGACTTGTCTTGTCCAGACGTAGAATTGTTCTTAGATTTAAGTTTGGTTACTTTAAGCTATATTGAATGGATTTGAATTAATTTGAGCTTAATTTACTTATTGATTTAGATTTAATTCAGCTTGAGTGGGATGAGTTTGTTTAACCTTGATTGACTTGAATTTGAATCTGACTTAAGGAACTTGATTTGTTTTTATTGTCCTGTCTTCTGTTTCGGTTGAGATTTTCTAATTAGATTTGACTTTTGGTTGAATTGGAATTAACAGGTTGGTTGAAGCTTGCTGATTGTGACTTTTGTTTAAGACTTATCATCTTAATGAATTATCTTAGGTTCTGACTGTGGTTTGATTTCAGATGTACGGTTCGGATTAAGTTTAATTTGATTACAGTTGTTTACAGATTGTTTATTAATTTAAGTTCAATTTGCTTTAAATTAAACTTGTTTAGTTAAAGTTAATTTGTTTTAAGATCTTCTGATTTAGGAGATTGTTGTAATTTGGTTTGAGAAATTGAGTTTGAGTTAAATTAATTGAAATGTAGTGGTTAATTGATCTAAGTTTCTTTTGAAATGGATTTGTTTGTGAATTGTTTATTAATCTGGAGTCGATTTGATTTGAATTGAATTTGTTTGGTTAAAATTTAATTTGAGAAATTTAATTTGAATTTGTTTTAGAGATTGTTTGGTTAAGACTGATTTGGATTTAATTTGAGAAATTTGATTTAAGTTTGACTGACTTTAATAAATTTGGTTTTGGTGGGTTTCCTGTTATGTTCCGCTTGATTTAGGTTGTGATCTACTCAAGACTTGGTTCAAATTTGTACTTATTCAGGTTGCTTTGATTTCCTATTAGCAGTTTGGTTTGATTGGGCTTGCTATCTCAAAAATTAATCGCTCATTAAGACTTAATGCTCTTGGAGTTTTGTCTTAAATTTGACTGGCTGAGGGCTGCACATTTTAATTCACGTTAACTTCAGGGTTTGACTTGTCTACAGGATGCTCTTTTGATTCCCCTTGGCACACGATCACATAAATCTTTGGTCATTTCTAAATATTTCTCCTGAAACATTTCGTACTGCACTTCCAGTCATCAAACTTAGCAAGACTATCATGCATGAAGTCCTTTCTGCAAGCCATTGATTTCAGTGTATGTCAACTTTCCTTGGAATTGTTCAGCTCAGAATTAAGATCGGTAACTTGTGCATGGAGAACTGAAACCTGAATGTTTTAGTTCATTAACCCCTTCCCTGCTGCCCAACAAATGGTTTTTCCCTAATTAATTTTTTTGATTCTAAGCCCTTTACCAGATACTTAAAGTAGAAAAGTTCGATTCTCTGTTCAAAAAAAAGAAAAACACAACTATTCCTCTTTCTCACTTAGAAGACTTGGCAGATTAAAACCCCCTATCTCTTTGGTTTGAGCGTCTTTGAATTCTGAATTTTTTCTATAATGCCTGCTCCAAGTTGAACTTAATATAATTTGTGAATTAATTTGAGGTTCAACTGGCATTTGATTTGCTTATCTTGTCCAGACCGTAGGTTCTCTCCTCTGATTGGAAAGTTCATTTATTACTTACAGATTTCATGTTTTCTGTTTTTTTTGCAGTCCATCGAATCAATAAGGCTATTGACTCCCTCAACAATACAAATTGGAAATAAAGTTTCCTGAATGTCTCTCTTTGAAGTTCACGGCCCAGAAAATACATCATTGCAACTTTGACTTGCTTTGAGAACACCTCTGCTCGCTCCTTGATGAATACAGTGCCTGTCAATCTTTGAATGGAATACACCCGATCTTACACAAACTTATGAGTATTTCCCTTCATCTTCTTTTCTTTTTTTGAACTTCATTAGTATATATTCGGCTTATTGACATGTTGGTCATGCACGGCCTCATATAATTTAATGAACACGGTATGACATTGGGGTCATTTAACGACCTTTGTATGTCTACTTTAAAAATCTAGGGGAAGGTTCAAAACCGACCCACAAATTCTTTTAAGTTTAGCCAAGATTAAGTGGCGGGTTTTTAGCCGGTCAGATGCTCGCCTTGGTTTGTGAAATTAACTTAGTAAATTTTTATTTAATTTCTGTTCATGGTTTATTTTATTTCATTTTTATTTTTATGGGTCAAGAGACGTACTTAACAGCCGGCCCATTGCTTTTCCACTTATTTTGATTCTTTTAGGTTATGCTAAGACCATGTGGTGGGTTTTTAGCCGGTTAGATGCTTACCTCGGTTTGTTTAATTTGCTAGTGCATTTTTATTTAAGTTTTCACTTGATTGTGTATTTTAAAACAAAAAATTTCATTCTTTTTTTTTGCCGATCTGACCATAGACAGCCTCCTTCGAGGCCTACAGTCCTTGCTCAATGGGCCATGCCCTTTTTTTTTCCTGCGCTCATCGGCTTGTCCGATGGGCCTTTCTTTTTCTTTTTAAGCTTTCCAGTAGGTGGGCCCCACAACTGTTGACCCGCGGGTCAACGGCCCCCACGCGCAACTCACACAAGACCAGCGCTTCCCGCGCGGCCGCTACTTCTTCTTCTTCTTTTCTTTTTTTCTTTTTTGTGGGCACTGTTCATATGTCCACCGTGAACATAAGTTGGGCAAAAATAAACCATGTGGCACCTCCTTGCTCGCACTGTTCACCCGACCGTAAGAGGGCTTACGGTGGAGGCGTGAGAGGCTCGCGGTAGCAACGGCGGGAGGAGATTCCGGTGGCGACGACGAGTTACGAAGGAGGTTCCGGTGACAACTTCTAGAGGAGGCTCTGGCGATGGCTTCCAAAAAGAACCCCGGCGGCGGCAGCCTCCGGAAAGGGCTTTCGGCGACGACGAGTTCCGGACGGACCGGAATTGATGGCCTCTTGGGT
Organism: Cryptocoryne crispatula var. balansae; assembly: GCA_036172225.1. Taxonomy (NCBI): domain Eukaryota; kingdom Viridiplantae; phylum Streptophyta; class Magnoliopsida; order Alismatales; family Araceae; genus Cryptocoryne; species Cryptocoryne crispatula. The sequence continues at coordinate 5,274,140 of CM069935.1, forward strand.
GTTCTCCGGACCTTCTCAGGCGACCAACGGGGAGAGAAGGAAGGAGGATTTGGCAATCGACCAGTAAGGGTTCCCAGTCACTCCCTCTCGATGCTCTCTCTGGATTTCTGTCTGCTCAATCTTCCGGCTCTCTGCTTTCTCGACCCCTTCTGTCGCTCTCACCCTCTTTCGCGGACCCTCTGCCCCCCCTCTTATAGCTGTTCTCCGGGCGCGTGGCTCCTCTGGTTGTCCGTGGGAGCCTGGATGAGCTCCCGGTCGGTGCAGGGCACCGCCGTAGGTCTGGTAAAGGGGCTGGCCCCCCTATTCCGGAGATCCCGTAAGGGGATCCCCCCTCCTGCGCACCCGACCGCAAGTCGGCCGCGGTAAAGTGCTCTGTCAACCTCCCGTTTATGTTTGCTCCCCCTTTTTTTTGCCCGTTGGTTGTCCTCTCCTTTTTTTTTTTTGAAATTCCAGGTGTCAACTTCGCTGTACAAGCACTAGAGACAATTACAATTGCTTAGAAATATTCCACTGATGACAGTTAGTAGCTTGTGTTCTCTCCTCATGGCCTCCATGAGGCAAGCAGTATCAGCTGATCTAGGGGAGGACAGAAAGGGAAGCAATCGCGGAAGAAGCTTATGCTGAGATCAGGGTACGAACTGCTGGATTGCTGCTAGTCACTGATGGAAGGGCAACAACCATGGGGATTGACCTCTGGATCAGTCCGGAATCACCCCTTAATCAGTTTTTACTGATTTTCATTTTTTTTGGAAGAACCAATCCAGGCCGATGTAGATCGGAATCAAATCTCAATCTCAATCAGGACTAGTCTTGACCAATCCAGGAACCAATTCCAGCTAGGAAATCCTTGCCATGAGAAGATTCATTTGTCGAGGAATTTGAGAACAGAAATTTGTCTCAACTACAAATTACAGAGCATTGTGTAGTGAACTTCAGGGTAAAATGTTTCTCAAATAGATATAGATATCAATTACATTAACGTCTTGCCTTAACCAGCTCACTTCAACAATTTCAATTCAGCATCTATAGTCTCCATAGTGACTAGGAACTCCCAGTCATAAGCAAGGCTTGTTAGCATCTCAATTTTATCTTGGAGAGACCAAAGAGAAGGGATCTCAGAAAAATCTCGAGAGATTGGATCTCGGAAATGCCAATCGAAGTGCATGTATAAGGGTAAAATGTCATACAATCTCTTTAAAGAGCAAGAGGACTGAGGGACAAAACCAAAATAAGTTGATTAGGAGAGCCAAAGGCCCAACAGAGATACAGAGAGGGTAAACATTGTTAACGAGAGATAAATAAGAGATCTTATGTTGAATCTAAGCATCCCAAATGGTATGGAGAGGAGATCTCTTTGAAACCTCTAGAGATTAGTGTGCCATCTCAGATCAATTGCATGTATAATCATACAAAAAATAATTTATAAATGTTTTTAGACAATAATGTCTAGATAAATCTTGGATGAATCATGAATGCAATAAAGCATACTTAACAAGGCCATCTAACTGAAATAATTATAAAATGTAGAATGAGAGAATATGTATGATATAGGCAATTTGTCCAATATGGAGTAAAGAAGTTAGATATAGTAATAGGCAGAGGAATAAAGAGACCAAACGTACCATATACATATTGTTGTTGTTTCGGTGATCTCATTTCTCGAAGTGTGGAAAGAGATTATCGGGAGATTATACAGATCAGAAGCTAAGCACCATGAGCAGTCACTTTAACCAAAAAAAGAAAGAAAGAAAAGGAAAAGCATTGTCCTTCTAAGATGCAGAAAATGGAGTTGTCGGGAATGACTTCACTTTAAAGATGTATAAATCACCAAGGTATCGAAAGGTGGTTCCAACTGCCTGTCTGAGATTTGCTCTGACATCTTGGACAGGGTATTGAAATCTTTGCCAACATAGAGTGATAGGCTACGAGGCTACAGAGGCAAAGCCTCATATAACTAGAACCAGCTAGCCAACAAATGATAAACTCCATACATAATTTGAACTGGCTATTTAAAAGACAATGTGCAGAACACGTAAAATTTAAAACATTCAAGAGGAATTAACACATATTGAAATCAAGACATTCAATTATGTAAAACCTTTGAAACATGAAATGAAAACAAAAATAAAACTTTCTAAGGAAAATAAAATTTCAGATTTATACATTGTGCGTTTCATTTTAAAATATGCAAACGTGCAAACAATAAACAAACCAACAAAAACCCTTGTTTCAAATTTTAAATGCAAGCTAAACACATGGACCCTCCTAACAACAAATCGACAAGCAAGGTTTCCTGAAAGTGCTTAAAATGTTGCTCTCTACTTAAGGGAAGTACAATTCATTATGCCCTTCTCAACTTATAGATCGTTTAAACACATAGTTATCAAGGCGGTCGCCTAAGCGGCGCCTAGGCGCCGCTTAGGCGACAAGGCAGTGTTGGAAGCTCGCCTGGGCCGGCCGCCTTGTGGCACCTGAAAAAGGCGTACGCCTTGACCGCTTAAGCGGCCAAGGCGCCGCTTAGGCGAGCGCTCGGACGCCTGGTTCGGAGAGCCCGCCGGTTCAGCGTTTGAACCGGTGCCACCGGTTCACGCCAAACAGGCCAGCCGGCCTCTTTATTCAACCCGGGCCGCTCGGCCCCGCTGCATTCGCCCGAAGACACCCGAAGACGCCTCCCGCGGACGCGACGCCGCGGTTCCCAGCCCGACGCCTGCGCACTTCGCCCCCGACGGCTTCCTGAGGCCCTCCAAGCTCCAACAGACCGGCCTCACAGCTCCTTCCACCCCGCGGCTTCCTTCTACGTGGCATTTTCATCTCCAAGAGAAGCCCTAGCCGCTCAGCTCTCCGTACGGTCCTCCAACTCTCTCTAAAACCTAGTTTTTTATTTCTTTTGTTATTCTTATCATTTATTCTCGCTGATTTGTTGTCATAGCATCTTTTACGATGCCTTAAGTCTTCTTAAGTATTATCTATGTATGAATATGTAAAATATTTCATGTTTAAACATCTTCGGTGAGTCGTTAATTTCCGATTCCCTTGTTCTTGCTTCTTCGAGTATATTTATATATTCTGAATAGATCATTGACATCAAGTAATGTATGGAGATTGTTATATTATACATAATAGAGTTGAAATCCTCTCAATCCTCTCAATCTTCGGTAAGTTCATTTGGTTTAAATTGTCTTAAGTTTATATTTTTTTGTACACGTTATGTTCTTGATCTTATTCAAGTTTGGTTATGAATGTATGTCAATTTGATTAGATTTGTAAGTTTCATTTCAATTTTTATATATGTCATGATAGTTTCAAAAAATGCCATATACACTCCACTCCCCTTCATACCTCGCCTTAATGCCTAGGCGACGCCTAGGCTTACGCCTAGTCGCCTAAGCTGTAAAATACCCTTCGGGCGCCTTGGACGCCTTGTCGCCTTGACAACTATGTTTAAACAATACTATTCCTTTTTTAGTTGCTTTCACTGAGAAGTGGACAAATTCTTACCCTAATTACCAATAAGGTGGCAAAACCAAGACAAGTGTAGCATCTAAACTAAAAGATAGACATCCATTATTCCAACCTCCAGAGCATTTTACAGCTCATATCAACAACCATAAGAGAACATCACTCAGCATCAAAGGCAATAACAAAAAAGTTCATTTACTGGAAATCAATAATTTCCTTGAATGAGGATTATACTTGAATTTGTAACCACCTATCAAGATAACATTGAATTTCAGGAGGTAAAAATAAATGCAAAACTGCAGTCAGCTACAATATATCCAACTCCAGTAGTAGCAGCGCCATTACACCATTCACCAATTATATTAGGATGTTCATATTAGATATTTAGAATAAAAATCTCATAAAAGTCAGAAAAAATGCTGCTTTAGAAACCACGAAAAAACTTTGCAGATTTTACTTAAAGAACCATGGAATTGTTTTCCAGCCTCTCAGTTGGCTCCTCAGCATAAATAATGAGAAAGGGGGCTGAGGATCAACATGAATGGTTTATGAATGGCCAAACTGCTATGCAAGGTTTCAGGCTCATTTTGAATTACCCACCACAGAAATCCAGATCTGTTTTTGGTCACCTGTACCAATTTTGAGTCACCTGGTTGATCTCCATTATAAGGTAGCCATAGTTGTCAATTCCATTATGTTCCGGCCGGTAAACTGCTGTGGTCAGTGCTTCCCCATGTCCCTTACATTCTGCCAATGACATCTAGTGCCAACTGGGAACATGCATCTCAGTGAGACAAGTGAACCAGTTTAATTGTTGTTGAGCTCGTTAAAGGATTTGTAAACTTCCATTCCATTAAAAGTGCATAAAGCATTAATATTTATTAATATTCTCCATTTACATGTGACGTTGGCTTTCCAACAACTTCCGTTCTGTATAATACTTTTCAAATTTGTTTCCAAAAACCATGATAGGGTACGTGAAATTTTCTGGGACGCAGGGTACTCCTTCCCAGCCTCCCTGGAGAAAACAAAACAAGTACCACAATGCAATTGATGATCACAAAAGTACCTATAGTCAAGCTCTTTACAGAAAAAAAAATCCAGCAGTATTCACTAGGAAAAGTCAGAAGCCAATGTGGATGGGGTATTCTGCCTACCAACATGGTAGATCCCAAATTTCCAAACCTTGACCATGTATCATTTGTTTGAGGTTCTATTTTCTGATATCAACTCAAGTCAAGGTCGGAATCAGATCCTGAACTGGCCAGAGCTGATCACAATCCAGCTCTACTTTAATTGGACTCGATTGATCGATTCAGTGGAAACCACGATTTGGCTTACTCAGGCTGTCCTGCTTCAGACTAGCTTCGTCTGAGTCAGTTGTAATCGACCAATTCCAACTGGGATCATCCAGTCCATGCTCTGGATTGGCCAATCCTGGCTGATTTCTGCTGATCCAAGCACCAATTCAGTTCCAGCTGGAAAAGGTCAAAGATCTGCCCATCAAGGCTGGGTCATTATTGGTCATAGCCAAACATGATTGATCTGGCAACCATGGATCAAACCCCAGCACACCATCTAATTCCTCAATGCCATTAGCAACCATATTCAGTCTTAAATTCTTAATGAGTGTCAACTGTCAAGGAGAGCTCAAGATAAAACACACCATGCCTTGGAGATGAATGGATAGGGAGGTACCTTTTACTGGAGTATCAGTCACCACTTTAAGCCTGGATAGGGAGATAATTATTGAACCCATGACCATCTGGCAAGGATTTCCAGATCAGATCAGCCAGCTCAGCCAATCCACTAGAAGAATAATGGACCCATGATTGGCTAGGATCAGTCAATAAAAAAGTAAAAAAAAAACTATAAATAAAACACACAGCAAAATAGTTCCTACCAGATCTGCAGTAAATAAGCAGCCCAGATAGTGGGGGTAGCAGTGGTCGCTGTCCTGCTCTTCCCCAACCTAAATGGATGGAGAAGAAAGGTAATATTGGGTCTCTAGACCTGTCAAACACGGATCTGCCTCTGGCCGTATCAGGTCCAATGGAGCCGACAACCCTTCTTCTCCACCCATTCAAGGCAGTGAAGAATAGGGTGGACTGCCCCCCACCATCAGGAGGCACCCTTGAATCCTTGATTGGATCAAAATCGGCCAATCCAGTCATATCTAACCACCCAATCCCAGAGGAAGTTGGCCCTAGGATTGAAGTACCCCTATTCGGGTCGACACCTGCCAATGCCAATCAGGGATTGGCATATCCTACAAACCATGCCACCTGGTAGTTCCAAGTACATACTTGACCACCCTTGGCCACATCAACCCTCCACTGGTTTCCCTGAATTGTTAAGCTGCATATTTTCAATCAAGTCAAGATAGTGTATATGTTTCTCATTTGACCACCCTTGGCCACATTAAATCTCTTTTTGTACATTTATATTAACATTTACATCATTGCCTTATCTATATAACATTAGACACAAATGGTCACAAAGAGAACTCTTAAATAGTCAGGAACCACAGGAGTCCACCATGGGAGGTTCATAGCTTATCCTGGATCAACCAACTGATCCAACATTGAGTGGGCAAGTCACCGCCTGATCCCTTTCTATGTTATCAAAGGCAGTCAAGGGCTCACGGTTACCGTCTAGGCAACAAGGTAGACAAACCACCCAGCAGGTTGCCTGTGCTGCCTCTTGTGTCGAGGTAGCTGCCAAAGGCACCTACAGTGCCTTCCCCACTACATTCAGACAGGGAAGACAAATGGCAGGGATCTGATTTCGGATCCCACAAGCCCAACAAGGGGGAATCCGCAATTTAAAGAGGACCGTCCCCTGGGTACTAAACCCTCCATTCCAACTGGTGGTTCAGCACTAAAGCCAGAGCAGTCTGCTTTAAGTTGTGGAACTGCCTTGTCTGGCCGCAAGATAAGCAATATGCAATGTCAAGAAATACATTTACTTAAAGATACTGACCCATCTTTCTGAAGTTGTATTATATTTGAAACTTGAAAGTTAATCTTAATCTTAAAAAATGTGATATCCTTGAAATCAAGATCACATTCAAAAATAAGGAAATCATTCCAGTTATATTCAATATGGGATGGCCATCTTTTCTATTAAATATTGGGTCTCCCACTATCTGGTAAAGGCAAAAGGTGCAAGGATTGGCAACCGCTGGTAGCTAGAATGAAAAAGAAACTTCAGGGGTGGAAAGATAGATTTTAACCAATTGTGTTCTTTAGAGTGTTCCTCTTCATTTTTTCTCTATTATGCCAACACCGAAAGGCATTTTTGATGAACTTGAGAGATTGAGGATGAATTTCTTCTAGCAGGGTGATGCTGAAAAGAGAGATCGATTATGCCCTTCAGCAATAATCACTTAGGTTCACTTAACCAAATGGTTGTGGAGATGCAATCAGGATGGTAATTTCATTTGGTGCAATTTGATGAGGTCCAAGCACCAATCAGGTGATCAATCAGGCTGATTAGGGGACTTTAGCATGCATCACAGAATTTCAATGACTTAGAAAGGCATTGACAACAACTGGAGTTTCCTTGTTGCTTCAAGCATTATTACTCTCAACGACTATAGTAAGACTTGGTTCTGGGAAGATAAATGGTGCAGTAATGTTTATTTAACAGTTCAATTTCTCTCACTTTACTCTATTGCGAACGACAGGGCAGAGAATGTGTTATTAGTCATAGAGAATGTATCTCCTCATTCTTGGAATATTACTTTTAGGAGAAACTTGGAGGAGGAACTGGATGACTTTATGTTATTTGTGGATGTGCTAAACAAGGGGTTCACAATATCCATGGCGAGGATAGCTTAGTATGGATTCATGAAAAACAATACGTTCTCTGTGAAGTCTGCCCATGACATTCTTGAGTATAGGAGGTGTGGAAGTCAACTGATAGAACAAGATTTGGACCCCCGTTCTGCCCTGAAAGATCAAAATATTCATGTGGAAGATTTGCAGATTCTGCCTCTGACCAAGGTGTTCCTTAGCAGATATTCTTTGACCAATTCCAAGATCTGTATCTTTTGAGGGTTAGAGGATGAGACCTGAACCATCTTTTTCTTCATTGTGGAATTATTCATGCCCTATAGGTGACCTTGTTTAAAAGCTGGCACCCTTGTTAACACTAGCTGGAGAGCACGAAACAAGAGAATTTTTTAAGATTGTTTCAAGAACCCTTTTACCATTTATCTTATGCAGCTTTGTGTGTGAAAGACTGGTTCTTGAAGACAGCCAGACATATCTGACTATGCAAGTAGATTTGGGGCTTGGAGAAAGTTCACTTTGTAGGCTGCCAGCTTTATCTCCTTTTCATGTACCGTTTTAAATCCTTTCCGTCTTAATGAAATTGTGGCGGTTTTGCCACCTTAAAAAAAAAAAAAACTACCAAGGGGCATATAATCTTCAATAAGTCCCATATAATAGCTAAAGCAGAGTTGTTAGGACTGTCGACGGTAGTTAAGCAACAACAAGGTGATTTTGTGGTAGACACTAGGTCACTAAAATGATCAGAAGCTCAGACAATTAAAGAAACACCGTATCTGCTGCATGGAGCAAAAATGAGAGCAGATAGAGAATCGAGAGGTGCGAGGCGCTTGGGCTTCAGGTTTACCGGTGAGCATGGAGCAGGGCGGCAGGGCCGAGATAGAGCTCAGGATTCCACCAATAGCTGGGGCAGGAGGTGCTGCAGCAGGCGCAAAGGATGCACTCGTACATGCCATCGAGCTTGGCTCGATCTTTCTTGCTTTGAGGGATCTCCTTCCCCGAGGTCGGCGGCGGGTCCTTGCGCTTAAGCCACGGCTCCACGCTCTTGTACTGTGCATAAAAGTTAGTCATATCCACCACCAGATCCTTCATCACGAACATATGGGGCAGCGGCGTGATCATCATGGGGCCCGATTGGTCTTTCTTGATTTTTGTGAGGCAAGCGAGGCCGTTGTCGCCGTCGATGTTCATGGCGCAGGAACCGCAAATGCCCTCGCGGCAGGAGCGGCGAAAGGTCAGGCAGGGATCGAACTCGTTCTTGATCTTGATGAGGGCGTCCAGAACCATGGGCCCGCACTCGTTGAGGTCAATCTGGAACTCCTGTAGCCGCGGCTTCCCCCCCTCCTCGGGGCTCCAACGGTAGATCTGGAAGGTCTTCAGGTTGGACGCCTTCTTCTCAGGAGTCTCCGTGGCGGCGGTGGAGTGGCCCTGGATCTGCAGTGGTAGATTGGGGGCTCTAGCTAGGACGGCGGCTGTGCCATCCTGGCGACGGAGGAGGGAGGAGATGGTAGAGCCGCGGCGGAGAACGGACCTGGCCGCCATAGGTGCCACCACCGAAGCTCGAGAGGGAGGAGAGAAGGGGTTTGGCCGGCTGGAAACGAGCAACGTCGTGGGTTGCTACGAAGCAGGAAAGTACACGAAGCAAAAGGGAACCGTAGCCGTGATGGCCCCCCGTGGCCGCGTTGTAATGTCTCCGAAGCTTAACGTAATTTGAAGATCCTGAATCTCTGATGAAAATGTGATCGGAATCTGACCGTCGGATTTAAAGCATTCGACGCAGTTGGCACGATCCGCGAGACACGGGAATCCGCAACTCCTGTAAACGGATCCGTTTACGTGGATATCGTCCGATCACTGGATATTGGCCAGAGTGAAATTCAGATACAAATATTACCTTATTAATAATGGAAGCAGACATGAAAATATTTGTTCTGTTCCATTTAAGATCCACTCCAAATAAATATTTTTACAATGTGTATGCAATATTTAATTGTATAAATAAAAGTATTTTCTTAAAAATATATTTAAATATTTTTTAACGTAATCTTTATCTAAGGTCGACATTAAAAAATATATAATAAGTTGTACATTTTAAAATTTATTTTATAATTGTATATATGACTAAATATATAATTTTGATCGGAATACTATCGAGTCGCAAAATATTTAAATCACTTGAATTGAATACAAGAACAGATAAAAAAACGTCGTATCTGCTTGGCTTGACAACCAGCCGCACCGCTTACAGCCCTGCCCGTGACGATGCCACGCGTTCTCCCGTCGCCCGCTGGCTGCGCTCTCCCTCCCTCTCTCTGCCAAGCTGCCCCCTGCGGCCGCCGCCCGCCGCTTTTCCTCTGCCGCCGCGGCTATGCACCGCTACACTACACCACCGTGTCGCCGCCGTGGCAGTCGCGCGCCTCCGCACCACCGCCCAGACGCCTCCTCCTCCTCTTTGGCTCCACGCTCTCTCTCTATCTCTCTCCCCGCGTTCTCCAGCGACGGCAGCGTTCTTCGACTGTACTCGAGCCACCAGGGCCACCCCCCGGTAAGTAAAAGAAAAAGAAAGAGAGAGTAAGTAAAAGAAAAAGAAAAGAAAAGATCAGAAAATAGTTGAAGAGGTCCATAAATCTTAGAAATTCAGATAATTGTCCCAAACTCACTATAATAGTTTTTGACTCTATTATGATAGGATCGCATAAAGATATTTGAAAAACTCGTGATCTAATTATGTGTTGATATATTTTTATAGAAATTAGTTGAAAGAAAGAAAAATATGGAATCCAGGATTGTATGTTAGTTGGTTATGGGTTAGGACATCATGTTTATTATTCTGGATGTGATTAAATAAATTGTTTGGGAGGTTTTCTTTTTTATAAGTCATGAAATATTCTTTAAGGGGCATGTTTAGTTTTAATTATGAAATCTTCGTACTCTATATGATTGAATGTAGAAAAATATATATGTTTAGAGAAGCTCAATTTGACTGATTTGTTATCTTATGCCCTCTTTGGTAACACCATTAAGTACCTCTATCGCTGTCAAGTTTAAAATAGATATTGATAGAAACCATTAAGAGGTTTTGGTTAATTGTATCAATTTTAAAATTTGCAGTACAAACAAAGTATATTATGTAATACAAGTGCCAACTTGTATTACTTTTGATATTGATACTCCAACATTTGAAAATATTAATATCAATATTAATATAGTACCAAAAATGAAATTCTAACCAAACAGGATATTAGATAATGCTCTTGTTTTCATTATATCCAAGTTGATATTTGTTACAATTATGTTTATAAATTGTTTAGTTAAATGGTGTTGACATGAATGTACTTGTATACCCATGAAATAATGGTAGGATGCATGATATAATGATGCCATGATGTATAGAATGATGATGAAATGATAAGATGTTCATACGAAGGAATAATTTACACATGAAATGATAATGTGTATTGAATATATCATTATTCCCCGGCGAGTAGTCGAGTGGACATCACCCCCCATTGTGGGGGGTTCCACCGGGGTTCGATCTTGGCCTCGAACGTTTGTCGGGCGTTTCCGAGCGGGTGGCCGAGACCACTCCGCTATGATCAAAAAAAAAGATATGTAATAATATGATTGACATGAGATGATATTATGGACTTAGTTTGAAGGCATGATATGATTATATGAATAAAACATGATATAATAAGTATTTATTGATAAAATAGTGTACTCATACTTGATGTTGTTCTGGGTGTATTTATCTGAATTGTGTTTGCTGCATGCGCATTTGTATGTGTCACTATTTTGCCACATCGACATGTGTGTTGTCACTATTCTGTTGTATTTTGAGTGTATGTCGCTGTTTTGCCACACAAACATGGGCAAGTCATGATTTTATACTGTACAGACATATATGTAAGCCGCTATTTTACCACACAAGCATGTGTGCCGCCGTTCTGTGTAAAAAATTGCCACTTCTATATATGTCGTATGCCTAGTGTATATCATTGTGTCAAATATATACTCAATTTGCATGTTGTACCACCGTAACAATTGTATGAAATTTGTTATGTTCGAAAAACTTAATAAGTGATACCTAGTATCTATTGACTTTGATTAAAATTAGTTGTATGTGACTAATTGCAAGTTTTTTTCTATTATATATTGCTAGTTGGACGAATGTCTCTTAAGTCAATATGACTCATACATTCCCCCTTTTAAAATGTGATTTCTGTAATTTCTTTGGAGCATGACTTTGAAAAAGGAGCTAGGTGTTTTGAAGGATTATGGGGTGTTTGGTTGCATGACAACGAAGGTTTTTGTTTTAATTTTTAAAAATTGTAAGAAAACTTGTTAAAAGAAGTGTTTGGTAACCATGACAATTTTATGTTTTAAAAGTGATTTTCTTCTTAAACAAAAAAAGAGGGTCTCACCTCTTTTTTTTTCTTGTGGTCCCCCACTTTGTTTGGTCATGTGCGGTAGTTACTCTTTTTTGTAATCACATCCCTCCAAACATGATAATTTTATGTCATGAGTTGGTTCACTTTTTATTTTAATACAATTTTTTATCATGAAATTGTACAAAAAATTATCATGCAACCAAACACCCCATTAGGTTGGTGATTTTGAGACTGAGGAATCAAAAGTTTAGATTGTTTCAGCCCTACTTAGTTGGTTGAATAATTTAACTTGTGAAGTTAATAGAATTGTTGTTTTGGACTATCTAATTTGTTTAGTATTTTAGTTGTGCTTTGGACCTTGTTATAGGTTATTTGAAACTTATCTATTTGTGATGTGTTTGTTAATCCAAATTTAGTTTATTGTGAGTTTTTTTATCATGTTGTCATGGTTTTGAAAAAAAAATAAATTTCACTACGTATATTTGGAGTCTTTCCGGGTCGTGACAAATTTACATTTGAGTGTCAGTTAGAAGTAAAATCCAAATGTAACACGTTCAGAGATGTTTTTATATTTAAAATATAAATCAGATTTATATATAATATTTTTGAGATAAATTATATTTATCTCTATTTTAATGTTGTCCCAAATATTTTTGTATACCTTATTTGATAAGTTTTGAAACTGACAATGTTAAGAGAGGTACTTGCATGACTGTCAATATTGTGTAACTATATCTTAGGACTTCGGGATTTTGACGATGAATAAATTTCATGAGAAGAAAATATTATTGAATATAAATCAAGTTTAAATAGCAGTTTTGATGGTTAGAAAACTCAAGAGAAGGAGATAATAAATCTAGCTAGTTGGAAGATACATGAGTTAAAATTTAAAACATAAAAATTAAATGCATCAATCGACCATTCCAAACACACCAATTGACCAATATTTCTAGTACAGTAGTTTAAAGACCTACTAAATTGCATCAGTCAATTGATATATATATATATTTATTTATTTATTTAGATTATTTAGATAACAATTTTCATGTCAAAACATTTAAAGTCCATCGGTTGTCTAGATTAAAGTCTCGTTGATTTTTTTAATAATAAAAATTTTTTCTTCTCTTCCAATCAAGCCTCTCAAGTCAATATTTGCTCTATTAATTCTTTTCTCATCTTCTTTGGGCTTATTGTTATACCTCTTGTTTCTTCAAGGAAAGTAGTATGTTTCCCAAGGGAAAATTTGTGTAGATTAGAATCTTCACAAGAGTGTTGCTTCAAGTTGGTGGACAGTGTCTACTCTACGGGTTTTAATGTGTATATGGATTGAATACATAGTGTGTGGTTTAAAATCTTCAAATAGATAGGTGTGATATGAATGCAACAGGTCTTGATGGTTATATCTACTCAAGACCAAACTATTATAAATCCTTAAATGTATCGTGGTCTGATTCAATCTAAGTGATTAGTGTTTAAAACTCAATAAAAGACTTTTAATTTTAATAAAACCCCAAATCACTCCTTTTCTAGGTTTGCTATTTAGGGTCCTAAAATTTTCAATTTTAAAATTTATATTACAAACAAGGCACAATATATAATACATACAAGTGTCCATAGATGTCATTTTTTGAGATTGATACTCTACCTTATGCAAATATTAATATCAACATTGATATAACATTATTTTTGATACTCTAACTAGGAATACAAATGAATCAATACACTCGACAAGTAAATCGAAGTTTGACTCGATAAAAATTTGACTTGGCTCGTTTATTATTTTAAATGAATAAGCTTGAACAAAAAATAAAACTTGACTCGTTAAATGAGCCGAGTTTAAACAGACTCCTACTCGGCTCGATAAGCTCGCAAGTAGCTCAATTAAATATTCTATTATATATTTATTTTTAAAAAATAAATTAAGAGTATTAATAGTTATAAATAGTCACTTAAATATATTAAATAAATCAAATTTTGAGTTTAAACTTAGATGGAGTTTCATAAATGAGGTAAATCTAGAGTTTAACAAATGATTTTTCATTGATTTTGAGTCTTATAAATGAGTTTGTATATAACTTAAACTTGAATGTGAATTAAATTTTAGTCCAGATACTACTCGAGTTAGAACTCGACTCGACTCGATTAATAAACGAACCAAACTTGAACAAGGGTTCAATATATTCATTAAAACTTGATCTCGAACTCGAGCTAACGTAAAATAAACGAGCCAAGTTTGTATACCATATTACTCGGCTCGACTAGTTTGCACCCCTAACTCTAACCAAGTAAGGCCTTAGGGTCGCACAAGTTTATTTGGGGATAAACATAGTTTATCCTCAATTTCTTAAAGACAAGTTATATTTATATCATAAAATTAATCTTGTACCGATGGGACCATAAGAGATGATGAATGTTGCATAACACCACAAAATTTATTTAATATAGTGCCCCATCTTCCCTTATCCTGGTGCGATCACAATTATTGCCATCCACCATTCTTAGAATCTAGGAGGAGGTGTCTAAGAATATATCAAAAGATTAAATTAATAGATTATAGACAGCTCTAGTCAATTATTTCTTGAGCATTGAGTTGAAAACATTATTCAAAATTAAACATAGATGGTTGGTTTTAAAAACTTGATTATCAATTTAGTATAGTTGTTAACTTATGGGGTGTTTGGTTGCATGATAATGAAAGTTTTTGTTTTAATTTTTAAAAATTGTAAGAAAACTTGTTAAAAGAGGTGTTTGGTAACCATGACAATTTTATGTTTTAAAAGTGATTTTCTTCTTAAACAAAAAAAGAGGGTCTCACCTCTTTCTTTTTTCTTGTGGTCCCCCACTTTGTTTGGTTAAGTGTGGTAGTTACTCTTTTTTGTAATCACATCCCTCCAAACATGATAATTTTATATCATGAGTTGGTTCACTTTTTATTTTAATACAATTTTTTATCGTGAAAGTGTACAAAAATTATCATACAACCAAACACCCCATTAGTTACTTCAGATTTATTTGTTATATTTGAAAGAACTTTGAAATTAAGTACGTTGTTAACTTGATTATCAATAATGTCATAGTAGATGAGTAGACTATTCATTAATATGATTATTGGGTAACTGAGCTAATTTATTCATTAGTTGGCCAATAATCATATTTTTATATTGACCCTCGTCGAGACCACACGTTTCACATATCATATATTCAGATGAGTCACAACGGACTTTTCAAGTAAGTCATACTCTGATATCACTTGTAACAACTAAATCAGTTAACTGACTCAATAACTTGTGCTAATTAAAATCTTTTTTAGAAGGTCACCCATGTTTGAACTACTTCTCAACAAAACATGTTTAATTTCAGAATTCTTTCAACTCAATCTCAAAAAATAGGTATTCTTTTAATATATTCACTGGATTTTACATCAATGTATGTCTTTATGTCCCGTTGATCAAATCACCATATCACTTGATCTATGTTAGAAGATAATTCTATCCAGCCCAAATCTGAAAAAAATTCTTTTTTGTTAATCGAGAAATTTATATAGATATATATATATATTTCTTGGTTCTTCATTCTTTGTGGAGTATTTAGTTGCATAATAATTTTTTATATATTTATGATAAAATAATATACAAAGATAGTTAAAAACATAAAATTAATCCGCACATTTGCTGAGGTATGATAAGAAAATGAGTGAAGATCAAACATAATTACGAAAGATGGGACGCCACGAGAGAAAAAAAATGCCAGGCCACAGGTTTCTCAACAAAAAACCATATTCTGAAACAATCGTCAAACGTCCTTTTTAATCAGCAGTTTTGTTGCAAAAAAAAAATCAACAACAACTCAGTTTATCGTTCAACCAAACACCAAATACAATTGCTTTTCCGAGGAGAAGTATGCATATGCACGTTCCTTTTAATTACTATTTTGTTAAAATATGCGAAAAATGCCAAGGAGATGGGCGTTGGCCGATGATCTGCATATATATATATATATATATATATATAATCCGAATACGCCGGGGATACGAACATTCAATATCACCCATCCCCTTCAGTAATTGGCCGGCCACTGATGCCATGCAGTCGGGCTGATGCCATTTAATAGCACACACCAAACAAAAGAAGAAGAAAAAAACATAGCAGTTAATACTTGATAGGAGCAGCAGCATATGCATGCTATATTAATGCAGCAGCCAGCAGGTCGTCTTCGTTCTCCCTCACTACTGCTCTCTTCTCGCGCGGCGGAGGATGCAGCTGGATGCGCAGCTCGGCCGCCGGCGCCTGCAAGACCAACCTTCATGGGTTCTCCTGCTCGGCGCCGTGGGGCTCTACCAGGTGGCTAAGCTCTGCTTCGCCTTCCTCCCCTGGATCTACGCTTACCTCCTCAGGCGCCCGAAGGACCTGAGGGCCTACGGCTCCTGGGCCCTCGTCACCGGCCCCACGGACGGCATCGGCAGAGCCATGTCCTTCCGGCTGGCAGACCGGGGCCTTAACCTGGTCCTGGTCGGCCGGAACCCCGACAAGCTGAGGTCTGTATCGGAAGCCATCCGGGCAGCCCACCCGGAGATCCGCCTCGAGAGCGTCGTCCTCGACCTCGCCGGCGACACGGCCGCGGGGCTCCGCCGGATCCGGGACCTCTGCGAGACCCTGGAGGTCGGAGTGGTGGTGAACAACGCCGGGGTAGCCTTCTCCCGGCCCATGCTCTTCCACGAGGTGGAGGAGGGGGCGTGGAAGGAGGTGCTGAGGGTGAACCTGGAGGGCCCGACCGCCGTAACGCGGGCGGCGCTGCCGCCGATGCTCGAGCGGCGGCGGGGCGCCATCGTCAACGTGGGGTCGGCGTCGGCGGGGGTGCTGCCGTCGTTTCCTTTCTACTCCATCTACGCCGGTACCAAAGGGTGAGCACCAGAAATCTCATGGTTTTTTTAATAACGTATTTTATTTATAAAATTATACGACTAACATCGTTATTTTATTTATTTTTTTCAAGAATAACACAAGTCAAGAGTCGGTGAAAAATTAATGTCTGAGTAGTAACGCACTCCTTCTTTAACACTAAGGTCTTAACTATAGTTATACATTCCTACTTTTCTGGAAAGGCCGGGGGGTATCTGTGTTCGTGTTAATTAATTAAGTCAATGGTAAGTCAAAATACGGAACTCCGGTTTTCAAAGTGGAACTAGGCACGCCCAACTAATATAAGGGTCATGGCAGTCCTGCCCTCTCCAGAGGACTCCCCTTCTTGCCCCCATCCGGTATACCACACCCCCATATCGCCCCTCTCTTGCTCCGGACATTACATCCTCCTCATTGAGCGTCGTCGCATGAAAATCTTTGTTGAGAGAGATCATTTTTTACGTTCGGACTAAATATGATTTCAAGTATTTTATCTTTTTTTTGTCACGTTGAGAGTTCAATTATTTATATTAGGCCTTTTTATCTTTTCCTTTGTTATTGTCTCGTGTTACCGAGTCGAGTTCTGTCACGATATCTTTTCGTATTATTTTCGTAATCACCAATTTTATTTCGAGATTGTTGATCTGAATGCTATCCACATCTTTTTGATGTAATCATTCGATTTTATGATAATTGTTAAATTTTGTCGATAAAATTTTTATCTCTGTTGTTCAACTATTTAAGCACTCACGAGTGTTAGTTGATTTGTAACAATATTTGTGTTTTTTTTGAAAAGACGATTTCCAATAAAACCTTAATTATCTTTAGATCAATCGTGTTTTTTCCTGGTAGGTATATTATTGAACTATCATTCTTGTACTTTTTTATCTCAAAATATATAGGAGCTATATATATATGATCTGACTTCGGTCATATTTTAACATCGTTTATCTTTGAACGACCTTGCTTGACTTTAGAAACCGTTGTCAATTACTCTAACTTTATTACCTTGTCGACTTTAATCGAGATTAGATGGAAATTAAAACATTTCCTTTAAGAAGAAGTCGGTGCACTCGCTGAGTCCCACCTTAACTTTTGGTGTTTACGTTTGTACGAGACACCCATTTTTACCAAAGTGTGTTATTCCTGAAAAAACCCTCTCAAGTTACCAAGCGAGACTGTCTTTACAGGAATATCCTAAATATATATACACACATTAGAAGTTCCTGTTCCAAAAATTATTATTTCAATGTTATATAATTCAGAGCACTATGTTTCTACTTCCGAAAGAATATTAAAATTATTTCCAAACTTCAGAAAATGTTATCGTACATATTTCTCTGAATAACTAATGGTAAATATTTAAGTTAATACAACATGCATATATATAAACATGATAGACGACATTTTGATGGTGCATTTACGTACCTTTATTCTTCACTTATCTTTTGTATTATAGCTAGTCGATCTAAGCTCTTTTAATTATCAGGCATGTCCTGTTGTACTCCCTAACTTCAACATTTTTATGTAGATATCTTGATGTGCTGTCAAGGAGCCTTCACCTGGAATACGGGAATAAAGGGATTCATGTACAATGTCAGGTAAGATGCAAAATACAACTACATATTTAATATTTTATATCTTTTGATAACGAAATAATCATGCTTCACTAAGAAAAATGGTTCATTAATGTAGTATGATCAAAATTTCTGGGGATCATATAAACTTCAACGTTTCAGAGACGAATTTGTATTACTTTAAAAATGAGCTCTGTTGCTTAATTATTTAAACATATAGTCAGTATTTTGTTGAAGCTTCTTTCCCCATTATTTATAACTCATACATCATTCATATATATATTTTTATGGGGGTGTTTGGTTGCCTTAGAAATTGAGTTTTAGTAAGAAAATTTGTGAGGAAAGATGCTTGTCAACATTACAAACATATATTTTATTGTCTCTTTCTCTCTCAGGTTCCGGTCATTGTGGGCACCAAGATTATACATGGATTGATTCCAAACGCATACTACTGGCTACTCGCAACATCTACGGAGTCATATGCTCGAGCAGCTGTCTCTTGGATAGGCTACGGCGCCTCATGGTGTATCCCTTGCTGGCACCACTCTCTTCAAGCTTGTGCGGTTCGTCTGGTACCTGAATGCATCGTAGACAGATGGCTCGTCTTGATCCACGAGACCAAACGGTAGTCTCGTGAACATCCTGGATCATGCGTGTGCAATGAGCATCGTCTTCTTGAGACGTGTTTATCTAGGATATGAGTTTTCAGCTTTTCGCGTTGAGGGGTGTTGTTTTTATTTTCGATGAAATTCATGGTCTGAGCTATGTGGTATCTGAGTAGACTAGCTCACCATTTATCTTAATTTGTTTTTTTTGTTGGATCGATTTCATCATGTTGGGGTAGATATGATGACAAAAGAGAGTGTATATCATATATGACAAAATAATGTGGGGGGGGGGGGGACCACAATATAAAAAAAGAAGTAACACCTTTTTTTTGTTTAAGAAGAAAAACTCTTTAAAAATTCATAAATTGCAATGGTTGCCAAATATCTCTTTTAACTAATTTTGTTTTAAAAGCGTAATATTGTAACAAAAACTCAATTTATCTTACAACCAAACACTCTATCAGTGTTTCGAGTGGCAAACCACCGTATCGGATTATTTTTGCACGAGTGTTTCGAGTAAGCATCTCACTTTTGCACGTGAATTCCTCATTGATTGCATAATCACTGTATCGGATCATGATCAATTGATTTCTAGATCGAGTTTGTAAATGGTATCCAAACAAGATGGTGACCTTTTTAAAATTTTTGATTATTTTAACTCATATATTCACACTTTCCATCCTAACATTGGGGAAGAGTGTTGAAAAATGGATTTTGTCCCCCATCAATAGATGTAAGGAGATCACTTGATTTATACATCTTAGGCCTTTCAACCTCAACACCATTGTTTTAGAATTTGTAGGAGATTGGTCTCGACTTTGGCACCTATGTTGGCACAGATCTTGGCTTTCACCATGCATAGATCCATTCGGTGATCCCCTGAGTGACTACAGTTCGAGGCTTCTTGTTCATCATCCCTTGTTTCCTCCCTAACGCTTCTCATCTCCTGCTCTTGTCCCCTTCTACATCTTCCTTCTTATCATTATTTATTTTGGCTCCTTCCACGTGCTTCGTCTTGCTTTCCTCCCGAGTGGAAGCCCTCGCCCAGTAGACTCCCACCGCCTGACAGAACCTCTCCTCGATAGAACCCCTCCGTCCAACGAAACCCTCGCTTGGTGGAACCCCTCCCCAATGGAAGCCCTCGCCGGGCGGACCCCCTCAGCCTGACGAAACCCCTCCTCGATGGAACCCCTCCATCTGACGAAACCCTTTCCCACTCTTTGTCCCCCTCCGGCTTATCCCTCGATCCCCTTCTTTTCAAGCATCTCCAGTGCCCCCTCCCCCTTCTGCCCTCTCCGATGCCTCCCCCTCTCCCTCCCCCTCCGACTCCCCCCCCCCCATCCGACTTCCCCCCCTTGAGGGGTCCCCCTCACCCCCCTTTCTCCCAGGTCCCCTCGGTAGAACCCCCCTCCCCCCGCCCCCCCAATACATCCCCCTATCCTTACCCCACCCCTGTCATCCCCCTCCCCCTCTTGGTTTCTTTGTTGACCCCCTTCCCCCCACTTCTGGCAGTACCCCCTTGCCCCTCCAACTTCCCCCTCCCTTCTCCTGGTGACCCCCTTGTTGGGTTAGCCCGATATTAATTAAGATGATCCACTTGTTATTGGGCTCGACTTAGCACACTATTAGGTCTATAAGATGGAACATGGCTTATTGGTTTTAATCTCCTATTAGGCCCAGGATCCGACTATGGGCAGGATCCTAATCCTAGTCAAACTTGGACTGATCCCTCTTCTCTATATAAGCACAGGCAGAGCTGTGACTTCCTATACGGTTGCACCATACATACTCAATAGAGAGAAAAAATCAGAGGATCTTTTGATAGAGACGGGCGATTCCTATCCGGCGGATCTTCCTTATTCTTGTCTTCCGCAGCGCTATGGAGTTTGGATCATCGTCAGGTATTCTTAAACTCCAACACCCCTCCCTCTCCCGACCTATCCGACGCCCCTTCACTCCACCCCTGTGGAACCCTCCTTGACTTCTAGGCCCTCAAACTCCCCCCCCCCTCTCTTCTAGTGCGGTCCCTTCAGTGCTAGTTAAACCTTTGGCCTCCCCAACCCTCCAACGAAACATACCGCTCAGGGTTGTCTTTCTTTGTTATTTTGTTTTGATTTTGGTTAGGGAGGGAGGACTTTGGCTCCTATTTTAGTGCTCTGCTTAAATGTTCATTTAGGTGTTTTGAGTTTAGTGTTGTGGAGTCCAGTCTATCTATGTGTGTGCCTGACATGTTTTTCTTTGTTCTTCTATGATGTCTTTTGGTTAGGTTTTGTCTCAATGTCTTTCTATGTCATTATCATAGTCATGATCTGTCTTTCGAAACTGATAGTCTAGACAACATTCACACCTTTTTGATGTGATCATCCGATTTCGCCACAACATCAAACTCCTTTAATGGAGTCTTTATCTATGCTATTCGACTCTGGGTCAAGTTGTGGCTAAATCTCATATTGTTGAACATGTTGACTCTCAACTAAATTTCACTGATCTTAGTTTTCATTGTATTTATATTCTCTTTGAAATGTAATATTGTAATGTTCAATTTGTACTCTTCTTTTGTGCTATGATTATAGTTATGTCTAGTGACCAAAAAAACGTGCTTCGTTTTCTCCGCTTCCCCTCCCCTATTCCTGTCATGCGAAGATGAACAGTAAGCCTCAAAGAAGCATTCTTCACCATGTGGCTACAGTGGCCTTCCGAGGAGCTCGTGGGCGATGTTCACCTGCCACGACTCCCTTGCCTAGTCGGTTGCCCCCGTTGTTCAATGCCGAAAGGCTCTGACGCCTGTGTGCCGGTCATCCTCACGCATGAGAACAGGAGCGCAGAGGTTCCACGAACCCCTGATGGGGTCTTCCTCACACACCCTTGGGTGCTCCTCGTCGACTTCTACGATCCCACGTAGGCTGCCTCTGTGTAAACAAACCTTGATGTAGGGACGACTTCTTGGCTCGGGCAGTTGAGCCACCTCCACACGGGACGTTCTCAACCATTTGATGAAGATGCCCAAGCCTGTTTCCCAAGTCAGCAAGAGTAGATCACCTCAGATGATCAATAATGATCACCTGGTCAGCCTCACCTAAGATGTTCCCTCGGAACTAACCAAAAACATGAGGAGATACTTAGTAAATTTTTTTATTAAACTGGGCATATAGTTATTAACTCTCTACCTCAATATACACGGTTACTAAATGCTGCATATAATTATTAAACACTGTCAATACTTACTAAACTGTGTATATAATTACTAAACTATGTCTATAGTCACTAAACTATGCCTATAATTACTATACGAGTGGTTCAATAATTATATGAGCAGTTTAGTAAATATACACACGAGTTAATAAGTTGAGAGGTTAATAATTATATGAGTAGTTTAGTAAGTATGTATGCATGTTTGTTAGTCGGGAGATTAGTAACTATACGAACGATTTAGTAATTATACACGCAAGTTAATAAAGTCGAGAAATTAGTAACGGTACGAGCAATTTAGTAAGTATATCTGCGAGTTAATAAGTCGGGTTGTTAGTAATTATATTAGTGATTTAGTAAGTATATGTGCAAGGTAATAACGAGGAGTTAATAACTATATAAGCAGTTTAGTAAGTATACGTCTGCTTTAGCATTTTTTCGGATGATTACTAAATATATATGTGATTTAGTAAATATGCATGCATGTAAGTTAGTAAATCGAGAGATTAATAACTATATGAGTACTTAAGTAAATCGGGAGGTGAGTCAATATATGAATGACTTAGTAAATATGCACGCGAGTTATTAAGTCACAAAGTTAGTAACTACATGAGTAATTTAGTAAATCGAGAGATTAGTAACGATATAAACGACTTAGTATGTGTGCAAATTAATAAGTGGAGGGGTTAATAATTAATTAGATAAGCAGTTTAATAACAAATAAAAAATAGTTACTGACTAATCTTCTCATCTCCTGGGAAAGATCTGACAGAATTTCTTAAACGAAAGGAATCAGGTGGACACTACTGATTGAAGAGTGTGGGAGTTTCCTCCTCAAGACATCTAACGGAATCTGCTCTCCAAGTCAGCACGTCGTCAGACCCGTCAATTCCAGTTTTTACACTTTCCTTCATTTTAGTTGCTTTTCCAGCATTTCGTTCCGTTTAACTTCTCGGGTCCCCCGTGACTATTTACACACGATGAACTATTATTTGAGTATGTATAGTATGTGAAAGAGGTCCAATTACCATCCTCGGTAATTGTTTATTATGGAAACCGGCCTTCTCAATCTAAACAGATGAGTGTTTCTTCCAGCAAAACCGACAGGAGCAATAATCTACCTGATGCAATCTGGCCAAGGTCCACCTGACCAAGGGCTGAGAATGTAGCCAGAGAATCCAAGAATAGGTCTCTGAAACTCCTCATTGCGGAAACTAGCTCAACTGCATGGGCGTCATCTTCCACGTAGTTCTTTTCTGAATAAGCTCAAAGTCTTTAATGATAATGACTTTAACAGCTTACAGATGCTTTCAACATTGTAGCCTTAGAACACAACTCTTACAACTGAGACAAGAAACCTTCTTAACAAGCAGGTGATCTTGAGTCTGGACAATGAGCATGTGAACATTTACAGATGAGAAAGATAACACCTAATAAACTATCGGGAATGCATTTTTACAGCAGTGAAGCAAGCCTTGTTCTTTTTCCTCCCTTCGCAAGGTACGCTGCTTGACATATTCTTTTTACCTTTGTTTTCCTATCCTCAAGAGGAAACGGAGATAAAACTGAGGTGTTGGAAATATAGATGCATATATTGTAGCATATTGTAGCTTCGGTGTGGGAGATCGACCTTGCTTGTCCAAGAGTTCTTTAGATTACGATACTTCATGCATGCTCGGGAGGCAGCGTCTCAACTTCGCAGCTTATTTTGCACGCGATCACATACATGTCCGGCGAGGCTGTTTGGCTAATGACAATAGAACACACGGCAGGAGGCTGAGACAAAACATACGGTGCTACAAGGAGGCACTGTATTTCTGAAGGTTCTGTTTGGATTACATTTTGGACATAATAGTGGTGATCATACTTAGTCAGCGGGAAGACCGCCGGAAATAGAGAGTGAATCATCTCAATTCTTGAGTGGAGGGAGTACCTCTCTCAATCCCTAATGAAAAAGACCACGATACTAACCACTTAAGTGATAAGTAGTGAGTTAATAAGATGTCGGTAACAGTTCAACCCGTCAGTAGCGGATTAAAAAGTCAATAAACCATTATTGAACTGTTACTGACGTCTTACAAACTCATTACCAAACTTAATACAACTCGCTGGGTAATGAATTAGTAAAATGTCGATAACAGTTTAACTCTTTTCGATAACGATTCACCAAATTTGTTATTTGAACCACTACTTAAGTGACCTAAGATCGTGACCATTTTTTATTGGAGACCGAAGATATTATTTCCACTGGGGCCTGAGGTGATCAGAACTCTCAGAAGTCAAAAATATTCCCGTTAGTGACAAACATTTGGTGTACTTTGTCTTTCCTGTTGAATTATACCAAAAGGTAAATGATGTTCTCGGTGTGTATATAACTCCGTATGGACAGCGTTCAGAAGGTTAAAGAGCATATCCTGTTGGTGCCTCACCACAGGACCACAGCAGTAGGGATGTTTGGGGTATTGACCGAAAACTAGCATTGGTATAAACCACAAAGTTTGAATTAGCGTCAAAAAATTCGTTTTTACTGAAGACAGAATTTGAAGACATTGCGGACAGTTATTGCGGTCAATGTGGGGGACTCGTGCATTTGAAGATAGAATATCAACCTTTATGGGATGTTTGGTTGCATGATATTTTTTTGTATACTTTCATGATAAAAAATTGTATTAAAATAAAAAGTGAACCAACTCATGACATAAAATTATCATGTTTGGAGAGAGGTGATTACAAAAAAGAGTAACTACCACACATGACCAAACAAAATGGAGGACCACAAGAAAAAAGAAAGAGATGAGACCCTCTTTTTTGTTTAAGAAGAAAATTACTTTTAAAACATAAAATTGTCATAGTTACCAAACACCTCTTTTAACAAGTTTTCTTACAATTTTTAAAAATTAAAACAAAAACCTTCATTATCATACGACCAAACACCCCATTAGTATGTGACTAGCTTAAGATCAAAATTTCCTAAAAATTTTACACAGACAATCACCGTCCACAAATAGAAAACAACAAAAGGTAGATATACCTAGAAAAGATCATGTGCTTTTAACAAGTTTTCTTACAATTTTTAAAAATTAAAACAAAAACCTTCATTATCATACGACCAAACACCCCATTAGTATGTGACTAGCTTAAGATCAAAATTTCCTAAAAATTTTACACAGACAATCACCGTCCACAAATAGAAAACAACAAAAGGTAGATATACCTAGAAAAGATCATGTGCTTTTATAATCTCTCTGCCAATCTAGCAGAAACAGTTCGGAGCTTAGAGTAGACCTTCCCAGCTGGAGAACCTAAGATCAAGCTGCAGAGAGAATCTCGAGCCACCTTGATGTTGACGAAGGAACCCAATATGTGGATCTTCCTGTCTGCAATGACTATCCTCGTGCGGGTGCAGTTCTCAATGGTGAACTTGGTCTTCCCACCCTTGCCAGAGAGCCTGCCGATGGCCCTCTTCTCGTGCTCGCCCTTGAGCGTCTTCACGTCCTGAATCTCAAAAGAATCGATGTAAAGATTGTCCAGACGGAGGAGGGCGAGAGCATCTGCCACATCGAATCCAAGCATGAAAGCATACACAAAGTCTGCACACTTCTGCAGGTTCCCCGCATCAGGTGTGTCTGATCTGGTCTTCAGTTCCACCTTCCTTGCCTAAATAACAAACGGATTATATGGAAAATGGGAGGAAACTGCACGATGATTCTCTTCAGAAATGATCAAGGGAAATGAGATCTGTTTTGCTTTCAGAAGTTCATACACTAGGAACATGTTTCACAATAAAAAAACACGAGAGGATGCAAAAACTACAGACTATAACATGCAAGTAGCGCTGATGAGACAATGATACTCGATTTAATTCAACTCTGGCCTTAATCCAACATGATTTGAGGTGGTGGAGATAATGGATCAGATTGGTGAATCTATCCTACTCAGAAGCAGATCAGGAGTGAACTATATCATCAGCCTTAGGCCCAATTTTGCCACATAGTGCATGCAACAAAAGTTAGGTGTGAGAGATTTGTGAAGTCAAAATAGTACTCACTTTTTGTTAGTCCTTATGTGAAGGGTTGTGGTCTCTTCTCTATTTGCTCAGAAAAAACTTAATATTAGTTAGGTAAAATAATTTTCTAAGTTCAACTTTTAGAGAGTTAAATGATAAAAAAATATATGACGAACCCCGCCATTGAGCCTTGGGCAGACCTCCTTTCAAGGCAACCTGCTGAACTTTGCGGAGCATGTTTGCATATTTGCATGCATTCTCTTCTTTAATGTTCTGCCTACGTTGTCCCGCACCAGTTTTGATGCCAAATCATGCAATATTCTTGGATGGACCATTATAGGGTGTTTGGATGCAATTTTTTTGGCTATTTTATATCTTAAAATAAAAAACAAGAGAGATAGAATTATGAATATGTTTGGTAACTTTTTTCTATTTTTTAAAGAGACACTATTCCTCTTGCTACTCTCTCCCAAAATAGAAACAAGGCAAGACCAATTTTGTTTTCAAGAAAGACGTGGAGGGAGAAAGTGGTTCTATTTTTTAAAGAGACACTATTCCTATGGCTACTCTCTCCCAAAATAGAAACAAGGCAAGACCAATTTTGTTTTCTGAGATAGACGCAGAGGGAGAGAGTGGGGAAAGGTGAGATCTCTCTCTCTCTCTCTCTCTCTCGAGTACGTTTCACTCTTTTAGATAAATAGATAAAATATTTATCATAAATAAATAAGAAAAACTTTGACATTTTATATAACTAATGTGTTGATATACATCATTTTGTTTATGTACATATATTTTGATATAAATTTTAATTTAAAAATTACTACCAAACAAGTCTCTATAATTTTTAAAAGTTGTGACATTTTTGTTAAACACACGAAAGTTGTGTTTTCGTAATTTTAAAATTGATACTACGATACAAGATAATCTTTACTTTAAAAATAAGGTTACCTAAATAAAAAATTGCAACCAAACACCCTATTAGAATATTTAGCAACATACACAGTAGAAATAATAAAAATAAAGAAGTTGTAACATGCAAGTGGCAAATTATTCATTAACACTCTTCACAATAATTTAGGGCAGATCCCTGGATTGAAACATGATAAGCAACATGCAAAACCATGAGGCTGCCCCTAAAATGGAATTAACTGTAGGCCGGGTGAAATAAAGTATTGCTTACAGACTGCATATCGTGCAACACTCCTTGGATCGGCCAAAATAGCACCACTACCTCTTAGCAACAGAATATACAAAATAACATGTGGAGAAAGATAAGATCAAAGGAATGTTGCAAGTATTTTATATCATATAGGTTGCTGATACAAATGGTAACATTTAATAAAAAAACATGTTTCACTTATCATGCCACAATATGGAGTGTATCACACCAAGGCAATAACATCCTCAAAACATAACATTCGTACTTCTTATGAGCAAATAAAGGGACGGGTTTTCTGGTAAACCAGCGAAATGCATCAATTTCAAAACAGGTCATTGTTTGCAAAAATATAAAGTAACAAGAAATAAAGCAATAAGAAGATAATATAATCTAAAAAGTGCTAAAGACGCAAATATCACCTTAAGGTTCATGCGGATGTCAATCTTCATATGGTCGTAAATCGGAGTGTATATCTCCATCCAGTTTTTCTTTAGAGCAGAATACCGATGCGGGGGCACTGACACTTTGCGGAATTGTACCTTTTCGTTCATCTCCCTGGCTGTGAGAGCTGCAAACCTTGGCTTCGGCGGAAGCACTCCCTTAGGCACACCACTGATTGCTCCTGATGTGGAATCAAGTTCCATGGAACTTGCCACCAGTGAGTGCTGCTCTGGGTTTGTTGGCTCCATAGCTGAGGACAAAGGCCCTGTTGCCTCAGGACAGTTAGCAAGCAGAAGAGGAAAATGACCTACTTGATTATGATAAACAGATGCAGGTGTTCCCAACGGATGGTTTTGGATGTCGGAAATGAAAACCAAAACCAAATGGAGAAAACAAAGAATCTAGCATTTCCTGCATTTCAGTTGTCAACCAAAATATCGATACATGATAATAACAAACTTACGACCAACATGTATACCAAAAAATGATTTTCATAAACATCCACAGGATAACTAAAACATCAACATCCTATTCAAAGGTTTCAGATTTCCTTTCTCAGGGTTCTGGGCAGAGAGAACCTAATGGAGATGATGACTTACAAGAGGAAGAAATCATAGCTGTACAGCAGTGGCAGAGATGGGGTGAAAGAGGCCATGGCAAAGATGCGAGGCCTGTCATCTCTGTCAGCTCCTAATTTCCAAAGACACTGGAGACCATCCTAGGTTTAAAATTTATAAAAGAGTAAAGCCGGAGAAAGACATCCATAAATAAATAGGTAAATTGCATTTCAGCCTTGTAACTACAAAAATTGGCTTTCAAATAATATTGCACATTAGCCAACACGGTCTTGGACCTTGGTATTGGTAGGGCTGTAGATGGAGCAGATACATAATAGATATGCTATTTTCGTGTATGCTTCGCACATGTATTGGGATGTCTGGATATCCAGATATTTGCTATGATTGGTATCAAGATAAGAAGATAATGATAAATTTTGGAGAGAGGAAATTAACACTAGGTCCGGTACAAATGGTCGACTTTAACACTAGGTCTAGTTTCAATATCACTTTAACACTAAGTCCAACTTTTGGAATTCTCATAACACCCGCTCCATTTTTAACTTTAACAGTTTGAGACAACTGCATTTTCCCCAAAACCCCCTTAAATAAATGTTCTTCGCTTTGTATATTGATGGCGCCAATGATTCCCACCCTTTGTAAATTTCAAAAAAAGGCCAATGATCCCTCCAGGTATGCATCCGGTGGCCTGCTGGTACCAGACTGCAGTAAGCCAGTAAGGTTATTCTGCTGGCAGGTTGTGATGCTTGATAGGGAATCTAAGTCTAAGGTGTTCCATATGTAACACAGCTGTTTAACTGGAAACTGTGATGCTTCTAAAGATTTGGGACAAGCCAGGTATGCAAAATGTCGACATGTATACATACATATACACACACGGATAGATAGATATATATATATATCCATCAAAGGCAAGGTGTGATCAATAGAAACCACGAAAAGATGATCGACATGAGACGAATTTGGAAGATGACAACCCTACATGGTGACCCGAATACCACCTTCTGTACTCCAGATGTATTCTCCGCCGCTCCAGATGTGTTCTTATTTGCTTCATCGATCGTCCTGTCACTTACATCATACTCGGTGCAGACAGAAAAATGGAACCAGCTAACTCTTCCTCACCTGAGAGTGCCCCAAGTATAAAACATTAACTTTAACATCTTTCTGTTTCCCGGATGCATGATCGGCTGATCACTATCCTTTGAGCTAAAAGGTCAATAAGCTATTCTTTCATCTTCTAATATTCAGTGAAGGGGATATCCGGTGAAGGGAGACACTGGCTCTCCGACGGAAACCCCCTCCCGACGGGCTGCCCCTCCTGACGTAAACCCCCAGCTCCAGCCGACGTCTCCAACCCCTCTTCCAGTAGACCCACCAGACACTAGAGCCCTAGGCAGATCTGAGGACGTAGAAGACAATACAGAGGAAGAGGACGGAGACCTGTGGAGGCAGATTACCTCGAAAGGAGAGCACGAAGAAGACAATGAACAGGGCCTGCGAGAGGCCGCCGTGAGATCACCGCCTTCACAGCGCGAGATGGAGCCGCCGCCTTCGCAGCGCGAGAAGGAGCCGCCGGGAGACTGCCGCCTTTGCAAGCGAGATTGAGCGGCGCCGCGAGATGGGAGAGGCGATTCTTCCCGCAAAAGGCGAAAGAGAGGAGCTAGGGCACGATGGGCAGTATAAATCGTAAATTTTCAACGGTTGGCAGACGGTGTCTAGTTGGAATGGATCTATGGTTAAAGATATTTCGGTCAGAATTAGTTATTAATGGAGTGTTTGATTACTTAATAAAATATAAACTAATTTGACAAAGACTTATCATATTCAAAAATATGATAGTAAAAAAGAAAAACTACCATATTTATGATCAAACAAAGCGAAAGATGACGAGATAAAAAAATGAGACTCTTGTTTTATTTAATATTGTTATAATTGTCAAACATATTTTTTAACAAATGGCATTTCAAAATCATAAGATTGTAACAAAAATTCAATGTTTTCGTACAACTTAACACCTCATAAATATATTGGATGAAAAAATTAAGTGTTAAAGTCATTTTTTAAAATACACCTACGATTAATTTTCTCAACTACTGAACCTATGATTAATGTTCCCGACTCATATTTTACATAGCAGGTTGTTTCGTACTTTCGTTGTTTGTTTTCTCAACAGATAGCGACGTTAACAGCAAATAGGAGGGGATCCAAATCCGAAAGTTATTTACGGATTGGGTTATTAGTCCAGATCCGGAAAGTAAGATTTTTTTTAACGGATCTGATTTTTTTGTCGGTTTCGGATCTTGTAAAACCCTACCTGGATCCGGCCCATTTACAGTTCAGGCGCCAGCCTTCTTTTTCTACGTAGGTCGTCGCAGTTTGCGGCGCTGGTGGGGAGGCAGTCGATCTTGCCTTGCCTTCTCCCCTTGTTGTCCCCGGAGGTGCCTCTGCCTTCTGCAGAGACAGATGGAGGGGATGGTATTGGCTTTCCCACCTGATAGCCCTCCTCTGGCCGTCATCGCGACTGCCCGCCTTGCCAGTCTCCAGCTCTCCCTTGACCCGTCCCTCCCGGCAGGCTCGCCGCCCGTGCTGCGATCTTCTGCCACCTCAGATTTCAGGTGACATTGCATCTCTGTGCGTCAGGGGCAAAATTTTTTCTACCATTTTTTGATTCTTGTAAGTTGGATTCATGTTTGATCACACTAAATCATTTCATCTATTTTTCACAGATCGGAGGAGGAACTGACGGGTCTCCAGCCGCTCCTGCGTCATATAGGACGAGTCGCATCGAATCCTCCCGGGTTATATGTGCGAAACGAACAGGAGTCTGAAGAGGTCTTTTTTCCTTTTTTTCTTCGATCTTTCTTCTAGATTTGTCGTGTACTAGGTGATATATTGTTCTTGGTTTCAGATCGATAAGTGGCTGGACTATGCTTCAATTTTCTCCTCAGGTGCTGAGTTCGAGGCTGCATGTGCGAACGTTGATGGACATCTGTTGTTGAGGACGTTTCTAGTTGGCTACAGCCTTTCTTTAGCTGATATTGCTGTTTGGGCAGGGCTTGCCGGTGGGTATTTTTTGGTGTTCTGACTCAGCATATTTTGCAAGTCTGCTTATGGTGGTATGCATTTTCTTCTCGCAGGCACCGGACAGAGGTGGGGAAGCTTGAGGAAGTCGAGCAAATATCTTAACCTAGTTCGCTGGTTTGATTCCATCACAGCCGAGTATGGTGAAGTTCTGGATGAAGTAACTTCTGCATATGTTGGTAAACGAGGGGTTGGAAAACCCGGTGCTCCCAGGTCGAAAGGAGTGGATCTGGGTGGCACGCAGGGCACAGCAGCAAATACTCATGGTTCAAAAGGGAAGTCGGACAGTGTGGCCAACGGAGAAGACGCTACCGGGAAGGATAAAGCTGCACCATCAACTGAGGTGGATCTTCCTGGCGCCCAAGTTGGTGAAGTATGCCTCAGATTTGCTCCGGAACCCAGTGGGTATCTTCATATTGGTCATGCAAAGGCTGCACTTCTGAACAATTATTTTGCTCAACGATACAAGGGCAAGTTGATACTTCGCTTTGATGACACAAATCCGGCCAAAGAGAGCTCCGAGTTTGTAGAGAATCTGATAAAAGATGTTTCTACCTTGGGGATTGTGTATTGTAAGATCACTTACACTTCTGATTACTTCCCGCAGTTAATGGATTTGACAGAGAGATTAATCATTGAAGGGAAAGCCTATGTGGATGATACTCCCCGCGAGCAAATGCAAAAAGAGAGGATGGACGGTATCGAATCAAAGTGTAGAAATACTAGGGTCGAGCAGAATTTGGCGTCATGGAAAGAGATGATTGCTGGTAGTGAAAGGGGTCTGCAGTGCTGTGTACGAGGTAAATTGGATATGCAAGATCCAAACAAGTCACTTCGAGATCCAGTTTATTATCGCTGCAATCCTATTCCTCACCATCGTATTGGAGATAAATACAAGGTCTATCCCACCTATGATTTTGCTTGCCCATTTGTGGACGCCACTGAAGGCATTACTCATGCTTTAAGGTCAAGTGAGTATCACGACCGTAATGCACAGTACTTCAGGATATTAGAGGACATGGGATTGCATCAAGTACAAATATATGAATTTAGCAGGTTGAACATGGTTTATACTCTTTTAAGTAAGCGTAAGCTTAAGTGGTTTGTTGAAACAGGCATTGTTGATGGCTGGGATGATCCGCGGTTTCCAACAGTTCAAGGAATAGTACGCAGGGGTCTAAAAATTGAAGCATTAATTGAGTTTATTCTACAACAGGTAAGCATGAGTCTGTGTAATTTCCACCTTCTCTTGGGTCAATTCAATTGAGAGATAAAGTTCATAATTTTGTTTTCTGTTGCAGGGGGCCTCAAAGAATCTCAATTTGATGGAGTGGGACAAGCTCTGGACCATAAATAAGAAAATAATTGATCCCATTTGTCCAAGGCATACTGCTGTCAACGAAGAGAAACGTGTCTTGCTTTCCCTAATTAATGGACCTGAGACACCTTTCATCCGGGCCATACCCAGGCACAAGAAATATGAAGGTGCTGGAATTAAAGCAACTACTTATACAAAAAGAATCTGGCTTGATTTAGTTGATGCTTCAGTGCTTTCAGAGGGTGAAGAGGTTACTTTGATGGATTGGGGGAATGCAATAATTAAAGAGATCAAAAAGGATGAAGATGGAAATATAACTTCTTTGATGGGAACTTTGCACCTTGAAGGTTCTGTTAAGACAACAAAGTTGAAGTTGACATGGCTTCCTGAAATTGATGAGCTTGTTAGATTGTCTTTAATCGAGTATGGCTACTTGATTACAAAGAAAAAGGTACTATTTTTTAACTTTAAAATTTAGGTTTCTGCATCATTATTTCTTCTTTTTTGCCCAATCAAGGCTGCATTTGATACTAATGTTGTTATTGATGGCTATCCAGAGGGTTGTGTATAATAATATGTGTAATGAAGGCATCAAACTGCAAAAGTGCCCCTGCGAGAACATGATCCTGGACTTCTAAATTTAGGTGTTTTGACTTCTATCAACAATTCAACAGGCACATGATATGTCCAAAGAAATGACAAAATAGTTATATATGGAGACTTTTCTTTTCTCTAAATTCCAACGTGGGGAATCCTTGAAACATAAGTGGAGATCTTTGTGAAATTCTTGAATTATTATGTACAGATGGAGCCAGCATGTTTAATTCAGTCAGGTCAGGTGTAGAAATAACAAGGCACTAGGTATGTGATGAAATGCCAGGCGCCAATACGATTGACTGATGAGTCCCAGACTCCCAGACATAGATCGCGGAATCGGCCGATCCGGATCGGAATCGGCCGATTCCTGGATCGGATCGGCCATTGCCGATCCGATTCTTGGCTGAAGGACCGATCCGGAAAAAAGTTCCGGCAGAATCGGTCGGGATCGGCCGGATCGGTCGGGATCGGATCGGAATCGGATCGGAATCGGATCGGCCGAATCGGTCGGGATCGGAATCGGAATCGGAATCGAATCGTTTTTTTTCATTTTTTGCTATTCCAGTCGGATCGGCCAGGATCGGCCAGAATCGGTCCGGATCGGCCAGAATCGGTCTGGGATTGGATCGGATCGGAATCGGATCGTTTTTTTTTTTTTTCTTGCTTATTGATTCTGGATCGATTGTCTTCCATTGGATCGGTCGGAATCGGTCCGATCCGATCCGATCCGGATCGGATCGGTACCCACCGATCCCGATTCCGATTCCGATCCCGCGATCCTTGCTCCCAGATGCCCAAAATAGTGCTTGTGCTCCCCAAAAGTTACCATGATGCCTTTAAGTCTTGGACGCGTGTGCTTCATTTTGTAGGATGATTTTCTGGCCAAAGAGGATGTGTTTTTTTTCATATTTATCTGTTTTCAGATTTTTGCCTGTGTTAGTGATATAAATTCTGTCTTATCCATCATTTTTTGTGTGCACAGTTTGCCCCTCCAGCCTCTATTGTGAAAGGTGCCGTATCTAGTTAACGTTTGACATGCACCTTAAATTTGTGAGCCCTGGCTTTTGTGAAAGGTGCCATATATAGTTAAAAGCATGCTATTCATGCTAGAGTTTTAGCCGTACTCATCAACATTTCTTTAGTAAGAAAATGGTAAGGAATAGTCTATTTAACCAAAATTCTAGTGTCTAGCATAAATTCATGCTTATTGCACTCTTGAGAAAATTTGTCTTGGGCATGTATTTGAATGACGTGCTCTATGACCTCTTGTGATGCACTAATCTTACGTTTTTTTTTCATATAAAACGTCTGTCCATGTACACAAATGCCTTTTGTTATCAAAATATCTGTTAAAATTTTTTGAACGTGGCATGAATCATATAGGAATCTATGTTATCAATGTGATTGCCTCAATCGCCTAGGAGATGAGGTGAGATGATGACTGTCTGACCTTGGCCATGAATGCCTGAGGTGATCGCCTAGCCTGCCTAGGTGATCGCTTGGCCTACATCGTCTCTCTTACTTTTAATGAAGTCGACCAAAACCAGGTAAGAAACCTGACCAGTACTGACATGGCAATTGGCAAGAAATCCTCACTTAAAGCTCTTGACCCTTTAATTTCCCTCTATCTCAACTCATCCTTGCCCAATGCCACAGATTTCTGATAGCTTCCTCACTTGGAGTTCTCGAGTCTCAACCCTCTTTGTTTCGTTTAATTCTCATACTCTCTATTCTTTCCCTCAATCTCTTATGACATGTTGTCCCATCTCTCGCCCTGGGCCCTAACACTCCAGATTCAACCTCCCTCTCTCTCTTTCTCTCACTCAATCTCGCACACAATTCATGCTCACTTCTTATTACTTTCCTCAAGTTTTGGGTATAAGCTAGCTTGATTTTTATAATTTTGATATTTATATTTTAGTTTTATCAATGATTCATAGACGTACAAGTACAATACTCAACTTGAGCTTTCCCAAGGTACTTGGGGTCACCTATATAGATTCTTTTTCTGCATTCATGCTGATTTTTAGTTATTTCTTCAGAGATATTTAAATCATTTGAATCATATTGAATTATCCTCCTCTGAGTTTCCTTAAGTCTACCACATCCTTTTTTGTTTCTGTTATTTAATTATATTTTACTTTACTAATGGCAACCTCCTTAATATACCTTTAATGTGCCCATATCATTTCAATCACTCTTCTTTTAATTCGTATATAATTGTCATTATTTCTATATTTTCTCTAATATATTCATTTCCTATTTTATTTAATCTAGTATGACCACTCATCCATCTTAACATTTTCATTTTGGCAATACTTATTTTAGAAGTATATTTTTTATTATCTAATATTCACTATCATACTACATTGCAGGTCTTCTACTTATACAGTAAAATTTTTCTTTCAACTTTAGTGAAATCTTACGATCACATCTATGTTGTTAGAGATGCCCAAGGCGAGGCAACCCTCGTCTCACCCTAGGTGCCTCAGGCGGATGCTTGAGGTGAGGCTTTTTGTTTAATATATTTATTATAAATTAATTTTAACAATACGTATATAGTGATTATCTAAAAATGAAAAATATAGAAAATACTTGAAAAAACTAAAAAGAATGCACAAACTTGATAACTATGTTTGCAATCAAAACAAAAACATAAAAGACACCAATCTTATGCAATATAACAAGATAAAAGATATAACAACATTAACTAAATAACTAACATAACACTGAGCCGTTAAGTAATAATGAAATAGATTAGAACCTAACCGGTTTATTAAAACTATCAAAAAAAAATCTAACTAGATATTATAACCAAGGAAGGTGGGGTCGGGAGTCGGGACCGGGTCGTTTGGGCCCAAAACCGACCCGGGTCGGTCGGGGTCGCGACCCGGGTCGGGCCGGGGTCGGCTGGGGTCGCCAAAAATAATAATAAAAAATTAATTTTGGGGTCGGGGTCTTGGGGTCGGGACCGGGTCGGTCGGCCCCAAAAGCGACCGGGTCGGGCCCGGGTCGCGACCCAGCGAACCATGATTATAACCATATGGAAACCTATCCGGTATGCTAGAACCATCAAAAGTTTAACCAAAACAAGAAAAGAAATAAAAACTATCAAACTCACCTCGAAGGATTGTGCAAATCTAAGATCGAGTGACACCAATGTGAAGAGGAACAAACTGACATTTGCAAGTGCTCGAAAGTCTTGGAAGAAGGTTGAAAACTAAAAGAAAAAAAATCAAAAAAGACAAAAATATAGAGCAATGCACCGTTCTCCAGCAAAAAAATCTTCTCTCCTTCTCTGATGAAGAGGAACAAACTGGTCCTCTCAATAAGAAGAATGTATTGCAACAAGAATGAAAATTGGAATACAAAAGAAAATAAATGAAAAAATATATAAAAAATGTACTTTCTACAAATTTCGATGAAGAGGAACAAATCGATCTCTTCAATTAAGGACAATATATTAGAACCTATGTTATTAGAGGTGCAAGGTGCCTGTGGTGAGGGGGGGGGCTCGCCTTGCCCGCCTGAGACAAGGTTTTTTAATATATTTATTATATAATAATAACAATATATCTGGTTGTTATTTAAAAATGAAAAAAATGCATGAGATACTTTTAAAAATGTAGGAAATACTTGTAGAATGCAAGCAATATTTATAAATATATTTGCAATAAAAACATAAAAGACAACAACATGAAAAAAGAATAAAAAAATATTACAACATAAAGATATAACAAATAACAAAAAAAATAACACCGAAAAAAGACATACCTCTTTGAAGATAGTTTAGAGCTAAATTAATCTGTTAGCGACAACCTCAAACCAACTAACAATTAACAAGTGTAAAGAACTAAATAAGAAGTCCAAAACAACAACATAAAATAGTTCAATGCCTATGTCAACAACAAAAAATGGCTCTATGTCTTGGTACACAACATAAAATAACTCTCGCCTCATCAATTTTGTGTCAGAATCATCATTAAGTTGAGTTTTCTCGTCTGAATATGTGGCATCCTTATCAATGGCCAACTGTTCTTCCTTGTCAACTATTTACCATTTAGAAGACGTTGCTCCAGTGGTTGGACTTTCCTTGTTCTC
The DNA here is from genome assembly GCA_036172225.1 of Cryptocoryne crispatula var. balansae. NCBI lineage: Eukaryota > Viridiplantae > Streptophyta > Magnoliopsida > Alismatales > Araceae > Cryptocoryne > Cryptocoryne crispatula. The sequence goes on from CM069935.1 coordinate 5,311,340, forward strand.
AACTATAACAACTAATTCAACATCCCTCCATGTAAGCTCCTCATCTTTATGCACAACATCATTTTCTTCTTTATTAATTCACTCATCGGCCTCATCAATTTTATCCGAAGATATTGGATCAAGATTTAACTTCTGTATTCTAAAATGTCAATCTCGAAATCTTTGATTATATTGAATATCCACAAGATTTAATTCACTCATCGGCCTCATCAATGCTCGAACATATTTATTTTCTTTAGGTACACCTATAATAATAGATCAACATTTGGATGTATACGAGTCATAAAGAATGTTCTATCTATAAAAAGACTTCAGAATTGTCTAAATTACTTGTTCAAAGGCACTCTAGTTGTGGTCACAGTTAGATGCACTTCAAGATCCTTATAGCTATTCTTTGTAATTGAGGAATTTTACTTCCTCAATTTGTTTACCAATTTGCTATAAGGAAAAAAAATTAATGGACTTTAAAAAGCATTGTCATATGTCAAATGTAGAAGTAAAAAAAACATTATTAACTTTGAAAAGCACACCTGGAGTGGGTATTTTTCGTTGTCTAATTGTCTATGAGAATCTTTATACGCAACTAGTTTCTTCATAATCAAATCTTACTCTTCAAGGGTTTCAACAAGTTTCTCAGTACAATCATATAATCTTTGTTTTATTTCACCCTCACTCTCGAGTTGATAATACCCGTTGCATGCAATAGACGATGGAGTTGATTGTCGCATCATCTATCAATGATATCTCAGATCGGTCCACACTTTTCCACCTTGTCTTCCAAGACTTCTTAATGCCTTTCTCTGTACGGTCTATTGCTTCATAGATGTAATCCATAGTAGGTCTTTCACCTTCAACTAAGGGTCCATTTGGTTTCATGTAAAACCATTACCAAGGGAAATGTCTTTCCTAGGATTTATTTTCAAGGAAACCAAAAACCTCGTTTGTCGTTTGGTTGTCATATTTTTTTTTTCTAAAAATTGTTATCAAATGCTTCAACAACAACATAACGGCCATAGATAATTTAATTAATATTTATATAATTAAATTACTATTTATAACAAAATCTTGATACACACATAAATTAAGTAAATTATTTGGCATAAAGTTATTTATTAAATAAGTAATTCTTATGATAAAATAGCTTTTCAATAAAATTATATGGTTTTTCAAATGCATAAAAATTAAATAAAATGTTTATCTACTTATATATGTTGTTTAAAAATTAATATAAAAATATTAAGTTATTAAAATTAATAATATCTATTTAATAATATTTTATTTAATAATATATACTTTAAAAAAGAACACCGCCGAAAATGGCATCCACCGTAATCCGATGGATGCCAAAATCTAGATCTTGTATGAAGCGGTGGGATTTTGTTTTACGTGATTAATGTTTTACTCATAACCAAATAAGTTGCTTGAGGGTGTTTTCCCGAAAACTAGCGCATGTGCCCAGTTTTACGTACAAACAAACAGATCCTAAGCGTAATACGAGCACAAGATGCTTGACAATGGACAAAGCAAATATTACACATTTCCAAAAAGTAGTTTTTAAAATGATTTTGCATGATTTCTTTCCCTCAATTTGTTTAGCCCATTTGTTGTTGGCAGTTGTCTAATCTTCGGAGATAAACATCCTTCTCAACTCATCTTTACGGTCGTTAAAACTCCAAGTTTAGATCATTTGTTGCAGATATTGTAACAGCTGCCCTACACAAATTTTTATCATTTCTAAATTTTCTTATCATTACAAACACATTTGTATGACCATACATAAATATAGTGACATATTTTTCATGCTTAATTGTGGACTTAATCTCTAGCAACTTAGAAATATCTCGTAACATTAAGTCAATGCAATGGACATCATATGATATCCAAAATAAATGAGCATGCATAAACATTAACAATCTCCCTACAACTTCGTAACTAGTCTCATTATTAATTGTAATTTGGATGACATTTTTGGGCCAACTTTTTTTAAGGTGGTCAAAACCATGATTTCTATTAAAAAGATCCAAGTATAAAGCAAAAACAAAGCACAATAAACAAGAAAAAAGAGAAAAGAGGAAAGGAGACCCTACACCTTAAACACCGAGATAGTGTCTAAGGTTTGGGTTACAGGAAAAGCAAAGTCAGATGAAGAAATCCCCCCCCCCAAGGAAGCTTCGTCCAGATGGGTACCACTGTAGGCGAACTCTCAATCTCTCTCAAGAGAAGACATCCTAAAGATAATAGACTTCGGGTGCTCAAGCTGACTATTGAAAGTCCCCCATTCCTGGTGCGCCCATAGATTACGGAATCGGTGGAATCGGACCGATTCCGACCGATTCCGGAATCGGATCGGTGGATTCCGATCCGATTCCTGGCGGAAGGACCGATTCCGGGAATAATTCCGCGGAATTGGTATGAATCGACTGGAATCGGTCGGAATCGATCCGATTCCGACCGATTCCTTGTGGAATCGGTCGATCCGACCGATTCCGATGGAAGACCGGTCGAACCGGCCCCGGTTCGATTCCCGGTTCGATTACGGGCCGGGAATCGAACCGGTCCGGCTACAAAGGGCCGGAATCGCTGCCCGCGGTCGATTCCTTCGATCCGCGGCGGTAGGGCTCGTCTCGGCGATTCCGCGGCGATTCCTCGGCGATTCCGGCATCGATCCGGCGATCCAGAGCGATCCGTCGATCCGGCGATTCGACACCGATTCGATTCGGCGATTCCCTGATCCGGCGATTCCGGCGATTCCACACAGGCGATTCCGGCGATTCCAGCGATTCGGACCGATTCCTTCCGCCCGATCCAAGCTCCGATCCGCCTTGATCAACGTCTTCTTCGATCTTTGACCAGTTTTTGGTAAGATTTCTTCGCCGAACACTTCGTACGTCCATTCTTACGCGTTTCCGACCAGTCGGCGTCGTTAAACCTTGTGATTTCCGACCGAATTAGTCCGTCGAGTTTTAAACTATCCGTTTAAGTTCATTTTGCACGGGAAAAATTCCGGATATCCCGTCACGTTATTTTGCGACGATTTCCGGACAACTACGTAACCCTTTAAACATACCGAATGGTGTGTTACTTGGGTTGTCTGCTTCCCGAATAAGCGTCTAAATCATTTTTATGTTATCTAATCAATTTTAGTGCATTGTTTACAATTTTTGCAGATATAAGCAATGGCCGATCAAGCGACGCGTGCCTTAGACGTGGGTTGGGAACACGGGCATAGTAGACCTAGTCGGGGAAGAGGGTGCGGTCACAGTGGTGCGGGAAGGAGATGAGCAGGGGGTGTTCGGTGAAACAACATATTGCCGGAACGGTGGGAATGTAAGAAATGTGACAAGGTGCCCGGGGAGAAGAGTGAGGAGATGAGAGGATACGCCGACGAGGTGGAGCCTCTCGACGAGGCTGTTCGGATCGAGCGAGAGGGAGGAGTTGCGGGACGAGCTACTCGAGAGGAGGAGGGATCGCGATTTGCCTACCTCCCGAAGGAAGGCAAGGGGAAGGCGAGCTCGGCTGAGCCGAGCGAGGGCGAGTCCCGCGGACTCCCGGCCCGAGACGTGCGGCCACGCCCGCAAGCGTGCATCGGGCGAGGAGGAGGACGAGGAGGAGGGGAGCGGGGAGGGTGCAGGTCCGAGTTGACCCGGCTTTGGGCCGATCGGCATCGGCTCGCCCTACTCGGGACCGAGAGCCGACCTAGGGAGACGGGGAGCCCTACCGCCGTTCACCCCACCGGCACTCGATTTACACCGAGTGGCCGAGTATTTATTTAGGAAACGAGTCTTTGGGCGGACGGGGATAAAGCGAGGCAATGAAAGGGGTGAGAGGCTACGGACGGAGCAGAGAGCCGTTCGCCACATTGTCAAGTGGTTTTTACATGCGAGGTATCACTTTTTAAATTAAATTTGACATTATGCACTGTTTCATTTACTAAAACTTAATTTTACCCTGATCCCGTTTTTAACTTGATGTAGGCATCCCGGCACGTACGGCCACCAGCCCTACTTCCGGACGATGGTGGATGCCGTGGGTGAGGCCGGGTTTGCGAGCCGGGCACGCGGACACGCGTATACGGCGGCACGGATGAGGAGGTCCGAGGAGTTGAGGGAGTGGATGGACGGGTTCAAGTTGGTGTGGAAGGAGAGGGGTTGCGCAGTAAATGTGCGATGGGTGGACGAGGTATCACCGAAGGAGTATGATAAACTTCTTGGTGTCGTTGAAGAGGACTACATTCTTGAAGTCGGTAGATGTACAGGAAGATTAAAAATGCCGACTTCATTTTTTCTGCGATGGATGGAGTGGTGGAGGAGATGGGGGAGGAGAATGTGGTTCGAGTTGTCAGCGACAACGAACCATCATATAAAAGGGCGAGGGAGGAAGTTGATGGAGAAGAGGAAGCACATCTTACGGGTGCCTGTGCGTGCGCATTCCATAGATCTCATTTTAGAGGATATAGGCAAGGAGGAGGGTGTATCTACACTTGTCGGGCGAGGCGCGGAACCATTGGTTCCTTTATTTATTCGCATCCCCGCCTCCTCATGCTATCGTGAGATCTCGCGCGGGAGGGCACGATCTTGTCGGGCCCGGAATCCGACACGATTTGCCACGAACTTCATTGCGGTTGGAGAGTTTACACCGGCACGGTTGCGGTGGTTAGGTTCGCGCGATCGAGGTGGTATTCTATATGGTGGACAACTGCGTGACGAAAAAGAGCCGATTGGAGATTCTTGTCGAGTGCGAGAAGCAGATCAACGACAAGAGGTTTTGGGAGAGGATTGCCTACTATTTGGCAATCATTGAGCCAACGGTAGTTGTCTTGAGGTTGGTAGACTCGGATGACGAGGGACGGATGGGCACAACTTTGTATGATGTTATGGACCAAGACAAAATTTGAAAATTAAAGAAAAAAATCCCAGAGGTTACAAAAGTGGTGGAAAATCATTGATGACCGATGGGACAAGACCTTGCACCACGATGTCCATGCTGCAGGTAACTTGGTTCTTAAATTATTTTTGATGTATAATTATCTTATATGCACAGTGTTAACTAATAAAATCTTGCAGGATACTTTTTGAACCCCCGCATCCAATATGGAGGACAGGTGGTGAACGACAACGAGGTGATGCGGGGTACACTTGCAGTTATCCAGCGGGTGCCGATCTCGGCGGGGCAGGATAGAGGTGAGATAGAAGTAAGTTAGAGTTCATTAAATACCTTGGACTAGCATTAGCGAGGCAACTAAATTTTTTATTTAAATGTTTCGAGATGCGAGTACGGGATGAGGGTCGGTGTATACTCGGATCGACTGAAATATTCGATTGACAAAGTGTCACCTGGTATAGTAATAGTTTGATGAGCGATTTCTTTTCTTTTCGTACAAGTTATTCTTGATGATGGGCTAATTGTTTTTCCTTTTCTCTTCTTGTGTTTTTCTTGCGGTCGAGTGGTGGACTCGGGTGAACACCGAGAGTGGATGGAATCCACTTGCGGCCATTGGTATCGGGATTCGAGCCGAGAGCACCGGTTCACTCCTTTGTGAGAGAGGAGCTGGGTACATTGTTTGATACGGCATACCGGGAGGAACGAGGTTGACCTCGGGCCGTGGAAAAGGCTTTGGTCTTGTCATATAACATGAGGGGGGTACGCGCGTAAAGAACATCGAGGATCGGCGAGAAGATCGGCGAGGAGCGATTTGCACGGTTCGCGGTGGCCCGTACGAGCGAGGCATTCCTCCGCCACACCACCACCCGAGGAGGTGGACGTGGACGATTTTCCGGGAGGAAGCATGCACTTGCCTCACTGAATAGAGGAGAGGGAAGCCGGGGATCGCGCAGTGAGTTTGATCCCGATGACCGTGCGTGGGCGAAGGAGAGTTGGATGGTGTTGAGCGAGAGGATGCTCGGCTCCACCTGTCTACTACTCGGGCGGGGCCTTCTTCACGCGGCGGCTATGGGGCGACCACTGCTGCCCCAGCCCCGGCTCCGGCTCCGACTCGGGTCCCGGCGGCCGCTGCTCGGCCCGTTCGCGGTCCGGGAGGACGAAAACAAAGTGATTTGCACGGAGAATGGGAGGATTTGCACGATTGAAAAAAACTTTGGGTTCGGACTTTCTGGTAGTTCGAGAGATAAAAGAGGTAAGAGAAGGAAGTTAGAGGTCGGGCGTCATGTCGGCCCGGATGACGTATGCGCAAGCTCCTTCTCACTCCTCGGGTGATGATGACGAGTGTATACCGGCGACGCGGCCATCGGCGGTGAGTCACACGATTCGCCGGTTTCCAAAAGCCGTATTACACGGCGGATGAGCGGACACCGCGGTCTTATATTGTGGAGCCACGGTATCCGGCATTTGGCCGAGTTGACCGGCGGTGGATTACACCACCAGCTCCACCGTCCTCCTGCACGTCCCGGTCGTCCCACGGTCCGATCCATCGACCTTGATGGCATGGCATCGGCATTATTTTCATATGGATATGGTCCGGACGGTATTCGGGCGAGCACGAGGAGGAGCGTCGCGACGGCGAGGAGAGGGACGACCCACATCTTTATCCTAGATATTGGTAGTAGATTGATATGATGTAATTTTTTTTGATGATGTATCAACTCTTTGATATTTGAATAAATGGAATTGGAATATGTACTTAACTTTCAAGTCTTCAAGTCTTCAATTGGTGTTCATTAGTATTTGTATGATGTGGTTTTGTGGATATCATGCATTGGTGATTTTTTAAAATTTTTCTAACTCATTTCCTATTTTTTTAGAATTTTTTCTGAATTTTTTGAAATTTTTTGACGAAAAAAAAAATCCGAAAAAAAAAACCGATTCCGACCGATTCCGATTCCGATTCCGATTCCGGAATCCTTGGGTGCGCCAGACTTTGTGTCAGAGACATTCACCTCAATTGCCTAGGCAGTGAGGCGAGGCAAGGTGCTGACAAAATGCCATGTCTCGCCCGCCTAAGCTAAACAGATTCAATAAGATCAGATCCGTTTCTTAACTTAATTATAATGCTTGTATTTTTTTTTGAATTGTACTTCCATTAAATTGTTATGTTCTGCGATGCTTGATTTGTATTATACTGTTGTTAGTAGTTATGTTGTTATGTTTGTTATTAACTTTCTTTTTGTTGTTATAACTTTATTTATTTATAGTTACACTATATAATTATTAAAATAATGCATTTATTTCAATTTTACAAATTTTTTAAGATTTATTTTAACTATTTATATTAAATATATGTATTGTTAAAATAAAGATAATTAAATTATAAAAAAAATACTTCAAGCACCTGAGGCACCCACCCTAGGTGCCTAAGGTGAGGCAGCATGTCTCACCTCATGCACCTCACCTCGAAACATAGGCATCACATGGACTGTAGCATACCAGGTAAAATTAAGTCTAACAGAATAAGCTCTGAATGCTACGGGTTCAAGCTTGACCAAATTGTTAGCAAGGAAGGAATGTGACTCAAACCAATAAGCTTCTAGCCGTGAACAAGAGGAGATAGTTGATAACACCACATCTGATAAATATGTATAAATATTCTCATCTTTACAGCCACAGAAAACACATTCGCTAGACATATCAGGGAATAGCGATTTAAGATGGCATCTAGTGGGAAGCGGAAGTCAGCTAATCTTTCATAGAAATAGTCTAATTTTGATTGGAAAAGAAGGCTTCCACACATCCTGGAACCAACGAACTCTAACTCCACCCATCATAAGTCTGTAGACTCGACTTAACACTAAAATCTCCTTTGCTGCAAGGTAGCTAGAAAAATCCATCCTCCTTGTCCTCAGTACAAGCAAAGATGTCAAGGCTTAAAAGGAGGTTAGAAAGGTCACCGATTTCCTCTTCCTTAGTTCCTTTAGAGCACTCCCAAAGGGAAAGCACCACTTTGCTCTATTATCCCAGCTGTTGTAGACAGTGACTTGACCGCTTGAGGTTGACAGCTCAAACGGTAAAGATTGGGAAACTGGATAGTCAAATATTCAAAACCTACCCATTTGTCCTTCCACAATGATGTCTTCAGACTGTTGTCAGTTTTAATGTCACCTGAAGAACTAAAAAACTCCAAATTAGACTTAATTGCTTTTCAGATACTTGATAGCCTCCCTCTGTACCTGAAGTCCCTTATCCATTCGCCGTACAGATTGGCACCATACATGGAAATCACCACTTTGTCTTATCGTTCAATTTCCACATCCATTTAGAGAGAAGGGCAATGTTCTTTGCTCTAAGGAGGGCCAAGCCTGCACCCCCCTAAGAGATAGGTCGGTAAACATGATCCCACTTGACAAGATGTAAGTCTTTCTTCTCAAAGCTCCCATGCCAGAAGAATTTGCTCTTATTCTCTCCAGTTTGGTGCAAATGCCCTTGGGAACTTTCGGGATGGATAAATAAAAGAGGGGAATACACTGGGTAACCGTCTTGGACAATACCCAGCGACCCCCCCTGGTGAAAGAATTCTACCTTTCCATTTGTGCAATTTTCCTTCTACTCCATGTATCACACATTGCCAATTTTTGTTGTTTGTGCCTTTATCCAATGGAGGGAGCCCCAAGTATCAGATGAGGAAAGATGCCCAAGGTATGTTAAATATCCTTTGAATATGAAGCCTAAGGTCATCCTTGATGTTGGGCCTCACAAGTTCACATTTCTCTTGGTTGATGTTCAGCCCTGTCACTCCCTGCAATAAGTGAAGCATGACTCTTAAACATTGTTGTCAAAGTGAGTGCTTAAGCGCCCAAGCGAATTTTCAGGCATGAGCGCCTCCATTGTATTGGCCATTAAAAAAGCGTCTTCTTTGGGCGCTTTGAGCGGCAAAGTGCCAAAGTGGGTGTTTTGCTCGCTTAAGCACCCGATCCAAATCCATTCAACCCAGATCTATTCGCCTTTTTACCCCATCCCCTTTCCTCCTGGCCTGGTTCAAGCTTCTTTTATGTTCTTTTATGTTTTTTTTTTTTGGTTTTGAAGATTGTATTGACCGTTTTAACTTGTATACCATTGCCCTCCTGGCCTATTACCATCTCCCATTCGACCCATTTAACTTGTATGATGTTTGAATCTATACTTGTATTTTAACTTATATTGATAGTATATGCTTATTTATTTTCCATTTTCACTAAAGATTGTTTTAACTGTATACCATATAGTGTATACTGTTTTAACTTCAAGGTCAAGTTGTCTTATTAGTTTATTAATTATTTAAGTGAAATTATAAATTTATGTTTATATATGTCTTATTATTAGGATTTTTTGTTGTATTTGGTGGGCCAACTATGGACCACCCCAACCCCAACTAGTTTTACCACTTAAGCACTTAAGTGGTAAAGAGACTCTTGGTTGCTTTGGTCGCTTTTTCACCTTAGACAACTATGTTCTTAAAAGAAAATATTTATCTCGATTAACCAAGGAGAGCAGTAGTGTGTCAGCACATAGTAAATGTGTGATTTTCTCCCTGCCAATACCCACTGAAATATCTTCAATTAACCCTACAAGCTCTGCTTTTTCCAACATAAAACTAAGGACTTGACTAACATTAACAAAAAGCAGAGGCGATGTTGTATCCCCTGCCGAAGACCCCTCTCAAGGATGTGTAGAACCCAAAATCCTAGCCATTAATGTTAATTGAAAATTTAGCAGTTGAAATGCAGCTCCTAACCCATTTAATTTATCACTCTTTGAAACCCAGAAGATATATGACTCTGAGTAAACAATCACATCTAACCCTATCATAGGCTTTTTCAAAATCAGGTTTCATAAGTATGCACTATGTCTAATTCTTTGATCGTGGAGGCACTCTTGGGTAGGCATAAAATTATCTAATATGTATCTACCATGGATAAAAGATGTCTGAGAAGAATATACCAACTTGTCAATGTATCCGGTCAATCTAGTTGTCATCATCTTAGTTATAGTCTTGTAACTGTAATTTAGAAGACTAATGGGCTTGTGATCTTTGATATCTTCCATGTTCTCCTTTAGAATCAAGACTAGATTGGTGAAATTGAGGTACTTGATATTGTTAGGGTACTCTTCAAATTCTCTAACCAAGGCCATAAAATCTCTCTTAATGATATCCCAGCAATGAGTATAGAATCCAATCGAGAAACCATCTAGACTAGGAGCTTTGAAAGGGTCCATACTCTGCATAGTATCCAACACCTTCTGTTCTGTGAAATTGCTAATAAGTGCCACAGCTTTATCATCTTCTAGTTTCTTTGAGAAGTTGAAGTTAATAAGCGGTCCCCACTTCTTATCCTCGGTGAATAGCTGTTTTGTCTAACAAGTCAGCTAACAATCTTACATTTTTTACTTGTGAAGATGCATCTACAGATTTTAAAAAGACTGTGCTTGTAGATGTGTTTACTAAAAAGTTTATCAATGTTCTTCCTCTTTTATCTTTCCAAGCATCAAACATGATGGGGCATCCATATTTCACCTAACTTGTTTTTTTCTTTTTCAACTAATTCATGAGTTATTTCAATCTTTTTACAAGTAAGTTTTCTGGAATTTCATGATATGTCGAGCATTTCAATCCCGGGCCAAATTTCCTAACAACTTCTAACATAGCTCGAAAACTATTCAAACGTATTGCTTTCAACATGCTTGTTACATCTATTGAGTAATGTATTGCGTAATTTTGTCTCTTCCTTCAAATGCTTCTTGTTCTTCACATTTTTTTCTTTGGACATTTCTGGATTTTGTCTGATAAATCGGTCTATAGGGCATCTCATATAGGGAGGCATAAATGTCGGATCACAAATAATTTGTGTCAACACCTTCGGTGCTTACATCCGAAGGTGTTTACACTGCAACTTTCTTAAACCAACCTTGTTTAACTTGTTCAATATGTTGGTTAATCTCTTCGTGTATCTCCGGTGTAGCCTTCTTACAAGTGGTTACATTTGTAGATAAAATGACTGTTGCTTCAATATTTCACCCGTACAATCTTTGTTACAAAAGGTGCATCTAACTAGATCCCTATTATTTGGATCCACCGATATCCCATATTTTCCATCTAATATCCTTCGATTTAAGAGCATGTCTTGAAAGTGAAAATCCCATTGTAGCCAACAGTTGGGTATTTGACCCTATCTCCGAACCATGATTTTTCTCCACAGATTGAGACATGTTCACAAGATTAGAACATAAAAATGAATAAAACCATTAACTAATATAATAAATATATTACAACCTAAAAGTTGACTTAAAACAAGAAAACAAAAAAAAACCCAAAAATTCGCCTTTCTCTTGCTAGGTCCTTCTCCAATGAAAAGAAACAAACCGGTTTCTTAATAACAACAATATATTAGAACAATAATGAATACTGGATGAAAAATAAAATAAGCCAGAAAAAATAAAAACATACCTTCTTTTGGAACTGCACCAAAGATGAACAAACATATCCATTCAATAAAGACAATGGGACAGAACAAGAATGAAAACCGGAATAAAAACTGAAAGAAACAGAAAAAATTGATAAAAAAGCTCACCGAAAATAATATCTCCAGCTAGGTTCGGCTTCTCCAGTGATTGATGCTTCTTTGACAGTGGCAACACCTCCAACTAGGGCTCCGGTGAAGGGGGCAAAGGAAGTTTTGTCCACATCCATCCGTCGGGGGAGAGGAATAGATGCAAGACAAGGGGAGAGATAAGCCCGTCGAGGGGCTAAAGTTTCAGATAAGGGGCCCTTAATTGGGTCCGAATCACCTCACCTTGCCTTGGCCGCCTAGGTGGCAAAGGCGATCATCGGTGGGTCAAGGCCTTGCCTTGTTGCCTAGGCTATTAAGGCTATTATCTCTGATAACATAGGCTGAAACAAGAATGAAAACTGGAAGAAGAAAAAAAACTCACCTTTTCCGCTTATCCAGCTTTGGCAATGGCAACTTCTTCAGTCAGTGGCAGCGGCTTCTCCAGCTAGGGCTCCTTGCATTTGGGGGGGGGGGGGACACAGTCAGGGAGGGGGGAGAGAAGCCCATTAGGGCTTTAAGTGTCTCAGATTCGGGTGCTTATCAGATCTGAATCGGGGCCTTGAGGTGGTCAAGGTGACCGCCTGGCCTAGTGGTCAAGGCAACAAAGGCTATCACCTAGGGCAATCACATGCCACTCAAGGCAGGGAAGCCTCACCTAGGCAACCGAGGTGGTAACATCTAATGACATAGGATCACATTTAACATCCAACATGCTATAATCCTATTATTAACATATTCATAACGTTCTTCATTTTTTTAAATAATTGATTCAGGATACTTTATTTGGATTTCTTAAGATAATGTTACTCTATTCAAACTGACATTATTACTTAATTCTTTTTTATTTTCATTAAATTTACAAAACATATATTTTGTTTTAGTTCTTGTCTTGAAATTCTTAATCTCTAAAATATTTTTGCACGATTCTAACTTCTTATTCGCGCCTTCTATCTCACCTATTAATACATAATCATTTGTAAACATCATGTCACAAGGTATATCATTTTGTATAATTTATACATAACTAATATAAAAAGATAAAGTACAAATAAAATAATATATTATAAAAATATGCTTTACACCTTAAGATCCAAAGGCACCCGCCTCAAGTGTGCCTTGCCTCAGCCACCTCTCGCCATAGACAACGTAACCATGAATAGAACCTCCCTCTCCAATAGGCAAAATGGGGGACGATTGCAAGTTGGATTGACAACTATGATTTTGAACATCTGATTTGATCGAGTTCGATCCCTTTTGAGAAAGTTGTAAGATAACGTAACGTTGCTGAACCAAAGTTTTGTGGACATGTGGTTGTTAAAACTTGAAAGCATGTTCATACCATTTAAGCAGCTGGTACCATCAGGTCTTTATGGTGATACCTAATTTCATGAAAGTTTTATGCAAGATTCTTGCCCAAAAATTGCCCTGATTATGCATATAATTAAGCTGTTGTCAGAGGTTAGCTTATAGAAGTCTTGACGAACCCCAGAGACATGCAGAAAAATCAAATGCTATCCCCACTCCACATAGCCTTTTGTTCAAATAACGCCTAGTTATTCACTACCTGATACTGGTTTATACATCTTGTTGCACTCTGAAAATTGGACCATCTAAATGCAAGTTTACCCCTCTATGCCATATGCAGCTCGAGGAGGATGAAGATGTCATGGATTTCCTCAACCCTTGTTCAAGGTATGAAACGTTGGCTCTGGGAGATTCTAACATGCGGAATTTGAAGCATGGAGAGATTATACAACTGGAGAGGAGAGGTTACTTCAGGTGTGACGTCCCGTATCTGAGAGCGTCAAAACCCATTGTGTTGGTTGCCATCCCAGATGGAAGGCAGGGGATGCTGTCTCAGCCGTCGAACGCCACTCAGAAACCTTAAGAACTGAGTCAAATGCTGGTGGACTTGGTAGGAGCTGGGAGTACCACAGTTGGAACGATGGCTATACCATAAAGTGATCTTGCCCTAGTGCGCTCAACAGTTTCATCCGCTTTACTTATTATTTTGAGTTCTTTTTAATCTCTAATTTATTTGGTTCGATACGAATGGCAGCCCCTTGTCTGAAATATGTGGATAACTCTGAAGTGTTACTGGTGATATCTGGCCCTGGCCACCTATCTACTATTGTGCCCTGTAGCCTAGTATGCATGCTTGAATGACTGATTTATGAATTTCATTTAGGACAGTATTTTGGCGATGTCACGAGACCATTTTTCTGGTGTTTATAGGTTTCTAATCCATTCAGTACAGCATGCTAATGGAAGAAAATGTTCTATCTATGCAAGTCTTTGGAATCAATTCCATCTTTTTTGGTTAGTTGTACGGTTGTACCAAGGCCCAGTGTGTCATCCTATTCTTCCTTTGAATGGCTTGCTTGAGCGAAAACTAGAATGAAATAATTAAGGGTGCAAACGAGTTGAGCTGAATGGTTTGTTATTGAAGCTTTTGAGTATCTTTAATCTTTGTTCAAAACTGATTTGTTACAAACTCGAGTCAAATAACATTTCGACTCAAATTTATTTCATATTTAATTTTAAACATCATACTGATTCGTTTATAAAATGAGAATTTTTAACTTTAGCTTATTTATAAAATGTGGTCTTAGTTTAAATTTAAATTTTGATTTATTTATGTATTTAAGTCTGATCAAACTTGAGTTATTTGACGAGTGTGTTTAATATTTTAGTTAACTAATTTAGATTTAATCAATGTACAATTGACAATTTTTCTTATTATAAATTTTATAAAAAATATTGAAATATAAAAAAAGATTTAGATGCGATGTTTATTGATTTAGAAAAGATTTATGATAAAATTTTAAGAGAAATTTTGTGTAGGTGTTGAAACGAAAAATAGAACATGTTAGGTATATATAAATGATAAAATATATGTATAATGAAACGAAGTTACTAACTATTAATATATGCACTTTTGAAGAAGAAGCAAGAGATTTTTTTATTTTAACGGGCTTACATCAAAAGTTTACAATAAATATTTATCTTTTTGTAGTAGCTATGGATGAATTAATGAATACTATGTAAGCTAATATATCTTATGCATTAAATATTTGCAAACGATATCATATTAATAGATGAGACATAAGAAAGTGTAAATAGAAATTTAAAAGTGTGAAAAAATATCTAATAAGTGAAACTAAAACAAAAAATATATGTTGTAAATTTAATGAAAACCAAAAAAAGGTAAGTGATGGTGTTAGTTTAGATGTGATAATATCATTTCATAGAATCCAATTCAAGTATCTTAGATCAATTATTTAAAAAGAGAAAGAGAATACGAGGAAGATGCTAATCATAGAATTAAAGTATATTGGATGAAGCAAAAATTGGCTACAAGAGTTTGATGTGATCATAAGATTTCGCTAAATTTGAAAGGGAAATTTTATCGTACAAATATAAGATTTACAATTCTGTCTAGTAGTGAATGTTGGACAATAAAAGAAAAACAAAGTTCTAAAATCAATGTTGTTGAAATAAGAATATTAAAATGGATGAGTGATTATAATAAATTAGATATAATTAGAAATGAAAATAGCGACGAAAATGTAGGAGTAACGGCAATTGTAAATAAATTGAAAGAAAAGAGATTGAGATAGTTTGGACATATTAAACATAAATCCTAAAGAGGTTCTAGTAATAAAAGTAAAGAAATTAAAATAATAAAAATACAAGGATATGGTAGACCTATATGAATTTAGAGAAAGATAATTTAATATAATTCAGATGATTTGAGTATGTTCGAAGAGGTAACTCAAAATCAACATGAGTAGGGAAAGAATCTATATAACCAACTCTAAGTAGTTTAAGATGAAGGCGTGAGTTGAGTTGTATATAATTTTTATATAATTTTTATAACAAAATAATATTTATTTTATTATAAATAATTAAAATAAGTAAAAGCACACATAATTATTTTAAATCCTAAATTGATGGTTTTCGTTTAAGTTGGAGCACTTGGTTCGATTCAGTTTGAACTTTGAACACAGAAAAAGTGTTTCAAAACTGGAATCGTGCGCTAAAAGTATACACCACTCCAGTTTATGAACATCTGTCTTAGAGCAGGCATTTTCTTTGTAGAGTCGGGCCTTCCGAAGCAACATCCTCTTATATATACAACCTCAGATGACTAGATCATCTCTTCTCTCGTCTGTCTGTGTATGCCTCGCTTTCTGAATATATAGTTTGATTTTCAGAAAATAATGTTGTCAATTGTACAACAAGTTTTATACTCTAGTGACACAATTTTAAGGGTGTACACGGACCTAACACTGTTTAAAGGATATGCATGTAAAGACAAGAGATTATGTCGCACGGAATTTAAGCTACAGGTCAGTTTGGTTATCAACAAGCAAATTAAATACAACAACAGGTAATATTGGACTATGATTATCCTATTATGATTCATAAACAAGCATAACTTATTAGTTCAAAAAAAAATCAAAATGAAAAATCCATCCCTTCACCCTCCGCAATGTCATCATAGTTTTAGTCTCAATAATGGGTTGGTTCATCTTTTCCAAGGATTAAATAATCTGATATGGCCACCCTTCTCTGACAGGGCACAAACTAGAAATCAGACGATGGCTTCACTTCAGTTTTCTTACTAAAAGCACAATAATCTAGAAGAAAAAAAAGACCATGTCCATAGTGGCGAATCTAGACTTTGTGGACAGTGGGGTCACTAAAATATTTTAGTGGGGTCACTTCTTTTATAAATTTATTAATATCAAATATTTTAATAAAATATCTAATATTTTATAATATAAACTTTAAATTTTAGTGGGGTCACATGACCCCACTTGCTATATGCTGAATCCGCCACTGCATCCACGAATCAGGCAAGGAACTTTGGAAATGAAGCTAATAAAACCTGTAAAAGCTTCCGAGCCTTCGGGATGGAAGACAAGACGGAGCCGACAGAGAAGGACGTTAAATCAGCTTCCGTTACGAAGATTAATCCAGCCGTAGAAACTCTCCACCTCTCGGAACATTATTAAAGAGATTTAGGGGACCCCGGAGTTACTCGAAGAACAATTTTCTGAAGTGGTTGCAAGTACTTCATAAGAAACTTCGGTTAAGTTCGAAGTTGAGAAGAAGACGGCTTTTTTCCGCCATTTTGATTGCCAGGATATCGAAGTGGGTAGAAACCGACAATCTCGATCACCTACAAGTTTACTTCTGAATTAAGTTCAGATTCTAATGCCCTGTTTGATTAGAGTTTTATCTTTGGTACTATATCGATATTGATATTAATATTTTCAAATGTTACCGTATCAATATCAAAATTAATACAAATCGACACTTGTATAGTATATTTTGTTTGTACTGTAAATTTTAAAATCGATACAATTAACCAAACATTTTTTAATAATTCACATCGATATTAATCTTAAAATTGATAGTGACAGAGATACTTAATAAACAGGGCGTAAAATAACAAAATATGTATGTGACGTTAAAGACAACTGTGCTATAACCAGGGATATTGTTTCAGCTCACGGGGCTGATTTAAAGAATTTTGGGTCGAGATCCACCGCCATCAGAGGACCATCGGAACCCCGCAGAGAGACATGGCCACCCTATGGGATGGACTGGGTTGAGAACCTTGATGCAGTCAGAGGTGTGCATGAACGGATTCAACCCCACAACTTCGGTTCACTTTGTCTCAGTTTGAACCACTAGTTAGTTCGGTTCAACTGGTTTAGAGACCTTCCTAATCAAACTGAATGGGATCAAACCGATTAAACTATTCGAGTTAAAATATAATAAAACTATGATTATACAAAATAATATATATTTATGATAGAATAATATTTATTTTATTTATTTGAATTTGAGATATATAATTTTTATTTTAAATATTTATTTACGGTCTTGCGTTGAATCAAACCGAATCAAGCATGTTCGGCTCCGTTAAGTTTGAGCACTTCGGTCGATTCAGCTTGAACACCAGAAAAATTAATTCAAAATTAGACCAAACTGAACAGTACACACCCCTAGGTGCAGCTTGCTGTTCCAAACTCTGAAGCATATACTCCACTCCAGTTTCTGTTTATGAACATTCCTCTTAGAGCAGACATTTTCTTTGTGGAGTCGGGCCTTCTGAAGCAGCATCCTCTCCTATACAACTTCAGCTATAGATTAAGATGACTAGATTATCTTTTTCCTGCCTGTGTGCTCCTCTTTCTGAAAAGTTTGATTGCCAAAAAAAAATATCTGTTGTCAACTGCACAACAGTTTTATTCTATAGGGATACAATTTTAACGGCATACATGTAATTCACGGTGTTTAAAGGGTATGCATGTAAAGACCCAAAACTACCTCACACACGGGATTTAATTTTAAGCTACACGGTCAATTTGGTTATAAACAAGCAAATCAGATTCCAACAACGAGTTAAGGATCGGACTACAGTTATCCTATATTACAATCAGAAACAAGCAGAACTTCGCTCAAAATAATCAAAAAGAAAAGTCCACCCCTTCAGCCTTGGCACTATCATCATCTTATTACTCTCTATAATGGGTTCATCTTTTCCAAGCTTTAGATGATCTGATATGGCCGCCTAGTCGCCCCATCAGTTTGATAGGGCACAAACTAGAAGTCAGACGATGGCTTCACTTCAGTTTTCTTACTAAAAGCACAATAATCTGAAAAGATCATATCCATCCAGCATGCCGACGCGAATTGCTGAGGTTGATCCGTTACAACATTGAGGTAACCCGCAGGCAAAGGAGCTTCGGACGTGAAGCAAAATAAAAGCCTCCGAACCTTCAGGATGGTAGACAGACCTGAGAAAAGAACATTAACTCAGCGTCCGTTATGAAGATTTTACCCGGGTGTTGTGGCGACATAAGCACACTATAATGCCCTCCCACAACGCAACTTAATTCCCTTCACCATCATTTATCAGGATAAAGGTTGAAGCTTTGAAACACCACACCTCAGCAATCTGTCAGCCCATTTCTCTCACCCGTTTCTATTTCTTCTCCTACCAAAAAGGGGAGTCTTTAATCCAAATAATAATGGGCGTTAATGGGTCCAAAGGGTGTCAACACCCATCTTCAAAAGGGCATAGGGATCAAGTATCCTGATTCTAATGCCCTTGCTGTTCCAACTTCTTAGAATTTTAGCTTTTTTACGTAAGCATACTCTGTCCACTCGCAGACGCAGCTATTGAGCTCAAAGATGGAGAAGAATGATGAACTCTCTTTGGTAGAGTCATACTACCCAACAAATGGCCAGGAATTCTATTTCGTTGATCCCTTTGACTCCATCTCGTATGAGCAGGTATTGGATTTCAAGGTCCCAGGCTGTGGCAGTTTCTCTCACGAACGCAATCAGGACACCGTAGAGAGCTTCCATGGTGGTGCTTTAGAGAGCTTCTATAACATAGAGTTACCGGACATACTCAAGGCTACACCCTACCCCATGGAGTTGGATCAAAGGCATGCCACCACAGTTCACGGAAGCAGGACACAATCATGTTTGAAGAGGTCAGAGGAGTCTCCTCACTTGAAGATGGAAAACAAGTTTTTCCATGGGGTTGTCATGAATGAGAAATCCACCACTAGCAAGAACGACTGTAGAGGACACAAGATGAAGAAGATGAACATAATCAAGGGGCAGTGGACGCAGGAAGAAGACAGGTAAGAATTCCCGCCTTAAAATTTGCATATTTCTTGGACGACCGACGTTTTCCTTTTCGTCTGAGTTCGCTGAAGATAAAACCAAGTGTGTTCATATTTACTTGTCTCATCTAGGTTGTTGTCCATATTAGTGGGACAGCATGGAGTCAAGAGGTGGTCCTTTGTAGCACAGAAGCTGAAAGGAAGAGTTGGGAAGCAATGCAGAGAGAGATGGCACAATCATTTGAGGCCCAACATCAAGGTACAGTTTCTTCCTCCATCCACACCGAAGGAACATTCTCGAATTAGATTGGGATTTCTGAGAGAAAACACCATAACAAACCATGAAAGGCAACACTTTAATGGAGGGAAAAGCAAGAAAGTACAACACACTCCGATGAAAGCGTCTAAAAAAGCGCAACTAGAGATGTAAATCGCAAGAGGCACGTAATGGTACAGTTACAAGTGGAAGTCGATTATAATCCTCACCAACCTGGGCAGAAAGATGCTTGGAGCGAGGAGGAGGACGAGATCCTGATCCAAGCCCACACCGAAGTCGGCAACAAGTGGGCTGAGATCGCCAAGCGGCTACCCGGCAGGACGGAGAACTCCATCAAGAACCACTGGAACGCGACCAAGCGGCGGCAATTTTCACGGCGGCGGTGCCGCAACCCCAGGAACAACCCCAGGCCAAGCTCCCTCCTCCAAAACTACATAAAGAGCTTAAACTCCGGGGGGCCAGCTTCTCCCGCCAGCGCTGCAGCGAAGGATGGCCATCAAAAGAGTGCGTTCAACGATCCCAATATACAAGCGGAAGACGAAGCAGCGAAACCCCGCGATGATGGCAACGACGACGATAGCCTGCTGCTGGTACAGATGTGGGACCCTGGCGATGTGCCTGATTTCCTCATGGTTCAAGACGGAGAGCGCCACAATGCCATTGGTTCGACGTTTGGCCGGCGGGAAGAAGGGTGTGGGAGCTCGGAGACAGCGATGTGGAAAGAGATCGATACATCGGAGATGATCTGCAAAGCAGGAGGATACTGCAACTGCAGCAGCCAGAACTTCCGAGTTGATTAGTGCACAAGACGACGGATTCTTCTTCGATCATGGAGGAGCACCCGGGTGATCGAACCTTAGAGGTGTCGTGCGGTGATGAGCGACTGAAATATTCCACCGTCAGATCTTTATCTCTTTTTTTTCTTGATGGAGGAGCACCTAACCACTGATATAGTCTATTCTAGTAGACACGAAACGCCGCTATACCTTCATCATGTTCGATGGATGTGAACTTGCAAGAGAATAAAATGAGAAAATATGACAGTTACACTTTGAAGCTTGAACATATACTTCTGCCTGTTGATAGTGCCAACTGCTAAGCACCCATTATTTGGGTGGGGATCCTGTCTAAAGTTGCGTTTGGATGAGATTTTAGTTGGATAAATTTTGCCAAAATCTATTTACCTGGTGCATTTTGTACATTCCAACGATTTTGAAATTTAATAGACGTACTTCAAAGTTACGGCGGGGAAGTTGAGATTTAAAATTTCATGCCAACATGTAAAGTTATTTATTATCCTATTATTTTTTGGGAAGACAAGAGAGAGGGGGTAAAACCGTAAAAGATTAAGATTAGGTGAGAGTGCGAAACGAGTGAGCAAAAGATTTCACAAATCTAACTGAAGTTGATGGGAAACATCTAATGCCCTATTTGGATAGAATATTGATAGTAATATTTGTAAAAGACGGAGTATAGGAGGTCACTTTTATCATATATCTTGCTTTATTTAAAATAGAAGTTTGATATTGATATTGATAGTCAGATGCCTATCGATATTGACAGTAACAAAATGCTCAACACAATTATCAAACAAGAAATCAGCTTTTCATACTCTCTTTTTGTGTCTCTCTCTTCCTTCTTTCACCAAATCTATAAGAAACCAGTGCATTCATTGACACTATTGACCCATTAAAGATTCCAAATGATTAAAAATCCCTCTATACATATATATCAAATGCACCCTAAACAATTCTTGTTCCATATCCACCTGAGAAACTTGGTATGATCACAGAAATAACCTGCAGAAACTAGATGGCAGATGGTTGCAATTCTAGGTGTTTAGTCAGGCCAAATGGTAAGGGGAAATCTAAATTATCTTTTAAGAATCTGATTTCAGAAACGATACGACCGCGTCCATGCGTACGACAGAAGGAACCAAAACGTGGGGACCAAAAGCCCCTCCTAGCTGACTTCATTGATGCATGCAGGAACACAAATCACTTTTCTGAAGATAATTTCACGGAAGCATGTTAAAAATTGGAACATAAACTTCCTCAGCGTCGTTTTGTACATTAATGATGGCAAAGCATACAAAATGACTATCTCTGATGCAACTTAAGAATGGAGATGGCAACCGTCCTTTCTACTTGAGAAAAGTACATGCAAGGAACAAGAAAAAATAGCACACCAAGGACGTCAATAGCTCAAGCGTCCAGGTCGGCTGCAAAAGAAAAGATGGAATTATAGGGACCAAAATGGACCCACATAACCAACCGAGGACAAGCGCTCCAAACCTGCAAAGCAACATTCTTCCATCACGTTTAAGAGAAGAACCTTCATCAGTCAACGTGCTTTATTGAAGCCTCACTTACCCCATTATACAAGCTCTGCCTACATTCTGCATCTTGTCATTAAGGAAGTAGATGCATGAGCCAAGGGAGAGCGCAAGCTGAAGATGATGAAAAATGATTTCAAATTAGACCATGTCAGATCAAGAAAACTGGCTATTGACAATATTTACTTCCAAATAATGGCTCCAATAGTTGCAAGCCCTGTCTATTGAACAATTTCCCACATTATCAGTCATGTTCATGAGATACTGCCTTCATGTCCAAAGAATAGCGCTTGCTATACTCCCATATATAAACGCTGCCAAAATGGGGAGGCATTGACAGGGGGATGCGAATGTCCAGCAATGCAGAACATGGTGCAGGGAAAGCTCACGGCTGATGAGAGAGGCAAGGAAACAGCCAGCAAGGCAGTGGAAGGGAAGCACACAGGAAGGGGACAACTGAGGGAAAAGCAGTTTGTTCGGAAGCTTTCAGGTGAGGGGGCAAATCCAGCAGGTGCATCAGGCAGGAGGCAGCTTGTTGGGAGGTGGGAAAAAACAGGTGAGGGGGCCTTCCCAGGGGATTAAGACCAGCTGGCATGTGAGGAGCATCCACGTCAATACTTAATAGAATTATAGAACAGACAATGCTCCCAAAAGGAAAAATGACAGATCATCTCATTGCTTTCATGAAATTAACAGAGAATGGGATCACCTATGAGAAGTACCATACACTAGCAACATGTAGATTTCTTTAGTAACGATTTGAAATTGAGTTGACTAACCCAATCATTCTTCTAAAGACCCTGAAGAGAAAGAAAAGAAATTTCCTTCAAGAACCTATTGGCAGAGAACCCCCATAAGATCAGCGTGTTCATGTAATTCTCATGGCCTGCCTTATGACAGCTCGAATAGGACTATAGGAGTCCTGAACAAGGTGGAAACCACATTGAACATGGATCTCATCATACAGAGAGATGACCAGCTTCAGATGATCTGATTAATTCCTGAAGCTGATCCATAATCAATAAGCCAAGAGGTAAAAAGAAAAGCACCTGCCTCATTCTACATGTCCTAAATTAACTATCACTCAGACTGTGCAGCTTGTTTTCCATAGTGATGCATGATCATTTATGACGACAATGGTGTAGAAGTCAGAGAAGAGTGAGTTCTGGGCAGTTCAGCTGGAAGAGAGCCATAATTCATAGAATTGGCCGATTCCCAGATCGGATTGGCACCCACCGATCTGATTTTGGCATGGAGTCCTGATCCAAGCCATTCTCCCTTTGGAATCAACCAAAATTGGCCTGGATTGGGACCAGAATCGGCCGATTCCGACGGATTCAGGCAATCCATCAACAGAATCGGCTCAACGGCCAGCACCACTGTGGTCTCTTCCCCGCCCAGCCTTACCCGATCCATCAAACCCGGAAAGGCTTGAAAGTCACCGGATCCACCACATCACATCCACGGTTATGTCATATTGGGCAGAATCCAGTGACTTGATCTCGAGTATAATGGATCCACCGAACCCGGTACCTGTATCAGGCGGGGAAGATGCCGCAGCAGCACATTGCCATGGCAACTGCCGCTTCCAGCTTATTTTGGGGCTGATTTCGGCCCCAAAGAGGCTAGATCGGACTGGAATTGGGTCTAGCCTCTTGTTTTGTGGTTCTTTTCAATTTTTTGAAGATTTTTTTAAAGAACTGATCCAAAGCAATTAGGGATCTATTTTTCTCTTTGTAAATCGAACAATTTTCCCATCAGTACCAGATCGGAATTGGCACACACAATTCCAATTCCACAATCCTTGAAGACAGCACATTCACATGCATTGACGTCTAGCATCATAAAACAGTGTTGTCCTACAAGTATTCACCACACTATAAAATAATTAACGTTTCTTAATCTTGCAACCTGGTTTTGAGTTTTTTTTTCCGATATGAGCAAGCCATTGAAGCGCAACAATCTTCACTGGTGACCTCTACCCCAAAGGAGTCAATAATCAAACCCCCCTGCATATTACACAGTATCTAGAATCATTTTTGCGGAACTGAACAAATAAGGTCAGTTTCCTTTATACCCAAAAAATATAGATGTCATTACTGATTATTATATAGTTGATCATACTGTAAGTAAAAAAAATCCTAAGAAAATGATAAAAAAATAATGGGGATAACCACCATAATTGACTAGACCTGCCAGATAGACCAGAGCATGCATGCACATTTGTGTTTATATAATTATATATGTAACCAAAAGTAGGGATGCAAATGAACCAATACACTAGACAAGTAACTTGAAACTTGACTTGATAAAAACTCAACTGGGCTCGTTTATTATCTTAAACGAACAAGCTTGAATGAAAAACAAAGTTCCATTCATTAAACGAGTCAAGCTTAAACAAACTCCTACTCGACTTGACAAACTCATAAGTAGCTCGATTAAATACTTAATTGAATATTTATTTAAAATTTTTAATTATGAGTATTAATAATTATAAATTGTCATTTAAATATATGAAATAAGTCAAAATAAAAGTACATTTGACTTTAAACTCAAATCAAGTTTCATATATAACCTAAATATAGAGTTTCGTAAATGACTTTTGATTGATTTTAAGTTTTATAAACTAGTTTGTATCGAGTTTGAACTTGAATGTGGGCTAAACTTAAGTCAAACTACTATTCGAGTTTGAGCTCGGGCTTGACTCGATTAATTAATGAACCAAGCTTAAACAAGGGTTTGACACATGGAATGCTAGGTCCCGACCGGGTTGGGGTGGTCACCCAACCCAGTCGTTTTTGGGCCAACTGACTTGGTCCTGCCCTGAGATGCCGACCCGGCATTTTTTACTTTAATTTTTTTTATTATGACCCTGGCCAACCCAAGTCCCAATTCTAGCCAACCCAGGTCTGTTTTTGGGCTGACCGACCTCCTCCCGACCCCCAACCTACCTTGGTTTGACATGCTCATAAAAACTCGAGCTCAAACTCGAACTTGTGAAAAATAAAGAAGTCGAACTTGAACAACATACTACTCGGCTCAGCTTGGCTCGTTTGCACCCCTAACCAAAGAGATAAGTTTGATCAACTAAGTGAGAAGAAGAGAACATGAGGCTTGAAAAAAAACTGAGTTTTTTAAAGTATATATGCATACTAAAAAGTAAAAACCTTAAACCTATTACCTATTTAAATAGTATAAGTGATAATGAGTAATTTTGATATAATTTCACTCTCTTTAAATGGGCGTCCATGATTTGCCTGCCTAGACAGGTGCCTTGAATTCCATGGTGGGAGCCTAAACAGGCACCTTGGGTGACTTTTGGTCCCTACAAAAGGCATCTTGTGCCTGGCCCTGGAGATGATGCTGCCTTAGGAAGGCGCCTTGACAACTTGGCCCGCCCAGACGTTTTGAAGACATTGATAGTTTGATACCTCAAAACTACAAAAAATGACAATACAGGCAGGCTAACAAGCTAATGATACAAAATAAATTCCAATTATCTTCATCAGCTTTTTTAAAAAATACATTTCATTTTTTGCTTCTGGTTCTCTTTCTATTTTGTCTTGCATTTCTGTCTTCAGGAAAAAAGTATCATATAACAGAATAAAAGCCCAAACAAGAAGTTATGCTTGGTGAACCAAATGAAAGTTTAAGAAGAAAGAAGACATACTTGAAAGGCAGGCCCAGTTTCTGCAGAATTCATTATGCTCCAAGCCCCCATAAAAGCAAAAAGAAACAATCTTCTCAAGATCACATCCATTGGTGGAAGTTCTACATAGTCAACCACTCTTTTGATCCATGGAGGGGATTCCTCCACTTTTCTCCTCAGTCTGCTTTTCAAGTTCATTTTTGTCTTCTTACGCTGCTTGAAACTTGTCATCAGTAATTTGTCATATGCATCTTCTATGGATTCCGTACTGCTTTCATGCCCTGCATACTGCTGAAGGAGAAAGTTCCGTGCTTCTCTAATTTCCTCTTCAGATGCATCAGGACTCAGACCAAGACGCTTGTAAGGATTCCAAATATACCTTCGAGGATATTTCAGTGCAGTACCTGAAAGAAAATATTCTTTAGTTCTCACTAGGATCCAGTAAAATAGTCAAGTGGGCACGAACTTTGGCCATTGCACAATTTTATGCCATGATCAGCTGGTCAGAGGAAAATTAGATACTCCAACATTAGATTGTTGAGTTCTTAATCATCAGTCCATTTTCATCAATATGGCTCAAACATCTTAAGGGAAAGATTGGAAGTCTCGCAACATTCTCTAACAGCTTGACAGAACCCTTTACAAAAGTTATTTCAGATGCCTTGAAATATGTCAATCAAGATTCTAAGTTTATCACTATTATCATTTGGGTTTATATACTTTAGGTTCAAGGTTCTTTATGGTCTTATCAAGTTATTTAAATTATTTTTTTAGACTTAGGGGCACTCTAGTTCAACATCAAGTTGTCGGTGTACTTCAACAATGAAGCACAACCATAAGATGGACTAACCTTGTTCAGTATGTCAGATAACAATTTTTTGAGCAATAATATATAACAAAAAATAAAATGGAAAATAGATGATACCATTTCATGAAAGAAGAGATTTGTTAACCATAGGGAGGCTATGACACCTGCAGCACCTCTTTCTTTACTTCTTAACCCATTGTGTCCTTGCTGCTGTAAGCATTAAAGCAACCTGTCCCACATAACGTTCCAAAGTAAAATCTGGATTTTAAGTGGAAATTGTTTGTTCTAGACTTTTAATGCCTATTTGATTGCCACTTTGCCTATTCTCATAGATTTGACGCTTACTGCTCCATAACAAGTTTCTTTCATCCCTGCTCTCAGCACAAACCTGAATTGCATCTATTATTTGCATTAGGCAACTGAGGAGGCACATATCCATTTGCAGCAGGTTCCTTCAAGAAATCAAGTTCCTCCTTGAAGCTCTGACCAAATTATCCCAGAAACAAAGGTATGATAATACCTCTATCAAGCTACCACTTTCCAACCTTTTGTCTTCAGAACAAGGCTATGTTATCTAATGTGCTCGCCTCAGGCGCCTAGGCACTGAGGTGAGGCGAGACGAGGTAAAAACACCTCGCCTCGGCAGATCTTGCCTCGCCCGGGCCTGGACCCAGTGAAAGCCAGATCTAGTAACTTAAATCCTTCTTCTCCACCCCGAAAACCCCAATGCCCAGTCTTTCACCTTGAAGCTCTAATATCTTGATGAATTGTAGGCCCTTAAAGTGAGTTTTTTTGTGTTCTTCTTTAAAAGTTTCAAAGTAATATATATGTTTTTGAGTTCTTCAATAAAAAAATGTCGCCTCCGGCACCTGAGGTGCCCACCTCAGGCAACTGAGTCGAGGCGAGCCCTCCCTCACCTCTGTCGCCTCTCACCTCTGACTACATAGGAATAAGGTACATCTAGCATTGTCGTGTAATCAGTCACTTTAGAAATATCCAAATATTATAGCTAAAATGTTGGACCTCCATTTGTTTACAACACAGTGAGAGATCTGATCATTTCCCAGAGGCTATTCATCATGCTGCACTGATCCTTAAGTCTATCCTACGTAGCATTTTGGATGCCACATAATAACAGGATTTTCCAGGACTTCCTATCAAGAATATTATTTCCAAGATGATAGGCTCTTGCATGAGTGGGCTACGTCTTGGATCATCTGTTGGTTTTCTAGAGAAACAGAGAGAGACTTTCCCTTCATAATGTAAGTGTAACTACTCAGTTTTTCCCTGTCTCTCGTTCTCTCCTCCCTTTTCTTGGTGGTCGTATGCCTCTAACTTCTTGATAGACCCCTTACCTCCTTTACCCCCTTTTTAGCTTCCATTCTTTGCTTATCGGACTTTGCAAGGAAATCGCAACTCTTCCAGACTGCTTTTCAAAACAAAAAGAAACAAACTGAAACATGGAAAACATATTTAACATTCTTCGGGACCAACTCGAGAGAAAAGGGCGGTTGCAGATGCAGCATAAGATAGTTTGCCGCAAACAAGTAACCAGTTCAGCTCCCTATTTGATGACCAAATTAATCAACAAACAAAGCTCACCGCCATATGATTCACCATCATCACCGCCCAGCGTCACAGCAGCAGCACACCTGATCTTCAAGGCAGCTCGCCGAGGGAGCACCCTCCTCGCATCCTTCAAACCTCTGAAAATCCTCAAAAAAAAAAACAGACCAAACAACCAGGAACTTAAGCCAAGAAAAAAGATAATGAATCCTACGGAGCCAGGCAAGCCGCCGCGGAATCGGTCATCACCGAGGATACAAGGAAAAAGAGGAGATTACGTCTTGAAGTGAAGCTGAGACTTAGGGATCAGGCCACACGGGGGATTCGCTGCGAGGAAGAGGGCCTGCATAGCGCTTCCTTCCACGTGCCAGCCGTGATGCAGCAAGCGACAGGTACAGGCGTGTTGAAGGCGGAGTTGCGCGGAAGAGGAGAATCCTAGAGCGAGCAGCGGCCTCCGCTTCCGGCCTCTGATAGCAATATCAACGCCGAGGCAGCCGCGGCCAAAGGCGCCTGTGCAGGCGGCCGGTGACGGGAGACCCCCAGCGTCCAGCGAGAAGGAGAAGAGGAGAAAGAAAGTGCCCACCTCTTCCCTTCCTATCTACTGCCAACGGAAGACACGAATCGTTGAACGAATGCGGATACGGATACGGATAGGAATACCGATACCGATACCGATACCGATACCGATATTATGTATCCGTCCTCTTCACCCTTGACTTTAGAGATGTCAATAATTATCGAATATTCGATTATCTGTTATTTAATTAACGAACAGTTAAAAGTTTAAATTTTTTGAATAAATTATCCGTATTCGTTTATCAATTATCCGTATTTTGAATAATCATGGATACACCATAAACTGAATTTGAAAATCGTTATCCGTATTCATTAATTAATACATAATAGAATGACTCCCAATTTATGACACTTAATCATATATATGTCCCATCTAAAAAAATCTCATTGTCCTTAACTCTTCAGTTCACCCATAATACAATGACTCGAAAATCATTTTTTTGTATCTCATATTTTGTGTTAGATATATAATTAAGAATTTTATTTTAGTACATTACTATAAATAGATATTTTTAATTGTAATATGTATTTTTTACGTGTGTTTTCATCGATAAAAATATCTTACTTCTTATTTTATTAGGTTGTATCATACATATGTTATCTCTTTATATATTCGATAACCGTTCGTTATCTGACTGTAAACCATTTTAAGCGAATATAACAATGCAGTTAACGGATATACTCGATACCAATAGTTAACGAACAGTAAGTAAATACACTTTTTTCTTATAGGATATTGATACGGATAATACTATTATTCGACCCATATCCGACCCGTTGATATTCCTAATCGGCTTCGAAGAAAACAAGCGGAGTTTTATCGAGAAAGTTGTCCGTTAGCATTCTTACCAATAATTTCAAACACTACCTAGCATGTTTATCATATTATCTAAAATTAAAACCTTCTCTAGAATTCATATTACCTAGGTTACCGCCCAATAATACGCAAAGTCCTGTTTATATGAAAACAAAAAATACAAATGGTAACCTCATGGGTACATACAGTTATGAATTATCATAACCTCGTTAAGTTTCTGCATTAGACTTGTAAGAGCTTATGAAGCTTATCCAACATGTCTTACGTTGCTCTGATTTTTGAAAATGCTTTTGGTGAGCTATTTTTAAGAATGGGTTTGTTCGGGATATTAATACAGTACGAATTTTGATAGTGATATTGCACATATCAATGTTAAAAATGATGTTAACAAATGTCAAAATATAACAGTGATATAGGTGGTTAATATTCAATTCAAACATCATTTTGTTGAGATCGTACCGTCTACTTGGCATCAAGACTTCAAAATGTCCCACTCTTGCCTAACGGGGTGTTTGGTTGCACCATAATTTTTTATTCATTTTTATGATAAAAATATATATATAAAAATAAAATATGAGTCAGTGGATGACATAAAATTGTCGTGTTTACGTAGATAGAATAGCAAAAAAAAAGAGTGAGAGTCACATATGACCAAGATGAGGAACCACAAGGTAAAAAAAAAAGATCACAACTCAAAAAAGAAAACTCTTTAGAAACATAAATTTATTATAGTTACCAAACATCTCTTTTTAACAAATTTTATTACAAAAACATGAAATTATAATAAAATCCTAATTGATCATGCAGCCAATCACTCCCATAAGCTTTAACAAACTCAAAAAAAAAAATTGTTTGATACATCACAGGTCTCTCATCAGGTCATAATCCAATGTCTTAATCACTAGGTCTTAATCCAACGTCAAAAAAAAACTTTTCGCTTTAACGTATTCATCCATTCGGTTCTGGGGCAAGAAGAAACATCCTTACATCCGTTCCAAAAAAAAAGAAAAAATAAAAAAAAAACACTTTGAAGAAACAAGTGACAACCTTCCCGCGGGAAACAGAGTCAGTTCAGTTCCCGGGTACCAAACACAGATCGCCTTCGTTTCCAATGAATCAATTCGTACTCCAGAGCAGGGTTTTGGCTGGGCGAAGAACACAGGAGTGATCATACAAGAAGGGAGGTGAAAAGAAGAGGCAGCAGTCATCGGCGAAAAATCCTAAATCTTATAAACTCTAAACCCTGAACCCCGTCCATTGAATCCTTCGAACGTCGACGAGGTGTGAAAGCACGACGTCTCTCTCTCTCTCTCTCTCTCTCAGGCCGTCCAGAGCACCGAGTGCCTTCGTATCCTCCAAGAAGGTCATGTAAGAGTCATCAATGCTCTGCGCCGTTCTCGACCCCATCTCCCATTTCCCAGGTACAGAAGTAGCGGATGCTCTGACCCCGTTGGTAAGTGGTAGGCCGGTAGCCGTGCCTTCGATTCTGTCTTTGGCGCCGCAGTTTCCCTCCTCAGGCGAACTGATGCAGGAACCTGGCTTGTCGTATTTTTTTTCTTTGAAGAAAAGAAGAGAGAGCAAATCAGCGGTCGTATATTCCTTCCGTGACTCCGACGGAGGAGTGTTAAAAGATTTTATCCCACGTCAGAAGAAGAAGTTGGAGGATATTCCACCAAAGGATTTTCCTTGCTGAGAACCCCAACGCTGATCTTAGCAGCTGCAGCGGAGCCCCGACAGAAGAGCAGCTGTGCGCGCGAACAAGGAACTCCTTGATCGAGTTGTTTAATTTAATTAATACAAAATTGTTCGAATTATTTAGAATATTTAAATTTAACTTATTTACAAAAATTAATTAAAATCAAATCTTGTTTTAACTTATCACATATATTTTAGTGATATATATAATTATTAATATTCATAATTTATTCTTTAAAAAAAATAAGTATTTGATCAGATCTTTAATCAACTTACTCTCGAGTTGAACCAGTTCACTTATTTAATAAATTAAATTTTTTACATAATCTCGATTTATTAACATAATAAATAAGTCTAGTTTTTTATAAAATATTAAATTTCGAATTATTCGAGTGCAATGGTTCCTTTGCACTCGTCGGGAGGACGCGCAGAATACCTGCCCCTTATCGGGTATTTAGGATTTGCCGCTGACATAAACATCGATGATCTGGTACAAATTAATTTAATTTATCTTAAAAATGTTTTAATAAGTCGAATTCATCTTTAAATTAAACTTGTGTCTGAGAAATTGATCTCAGAGTTACGAAAGGTTTGTCGTGGCAGCAGGCTACTTGTACGTAGAGCACAACGTATTGTGGGCCCACGTACGTAAAGCTTTACATTGTTCGTATATATTTGATTGACTAATATTACAATTAAGAAATAAGAAATCAATTAAAATATCTGTAATCGAAATTTTTTTATCATCGGATGTTTGAAAAAACAGATTTTCTATAAAACTGTAATTTTTGTTACAGAATTTGTTAAAAAAAATATTAAGCTTTCGTCATGTTTTTTCTTTCAAAAAAAAAAAAAAAAACAGAGTCGAGCTTTTATTTTTGTTGTGGCCTCCTTTTTATTGCGCATGATTCCCGCTTTACAGATGCTATATCAGATGCTGTGTTTTGACCAAACATAATTATTTTTAGTTCTCAGCCATATTCGGTTTCACTTTAATCAATTAATTTATTATAAAAATGTGAAAATTATAATACAACCAAACACCTCACACAAGGTGCACTACCAAAAGAATCATGCGATAGAAAAGAAGGGTATTTCATATTTATACCCCCGAGGTCAGCGGATCCTACATGGAAGTTAGAGAGAGAGAGAGAGAACTTCAAATACACAGCTTCTCGTAGACTACCGTATA
Organism: Cryptocoryne crispatula var. balansae; assembly: GCA_036172225.1. Lineage (NCBI taxonomy): Eukaryota > Viridiplantae > Streptophyta > Magnoliopsida > Alismatales > Araceae > Cryptocoryne > Cryptocoryne crispatula. The sequence continues at coordinate 5,343,384 of CM069935.1, forward strand.
ACGGAGAGTTCATGAAAAATAAAAGAAAAAGACATGATACAAAAATCTCTCAAAAGCTGATGGGGTGTTTGGTTGCATGATAATTTTTTGAACACTTTCATGATAAAAAATTGTATTAAAATAAAAAGTGAACCAACTCATGACATAAAATTATCATGTTTGGAGGGATGTGATTACAAAAAAGAGTAACTACCACACATGACCAAACAAAGTGGGGGACCACAAGAAAAAAGAAAGAGGTAAGACCCTCTTTTTTTGTTTAAGAAGAAAATCACTTTTAAAACATAAAATTGTCATGGTTACCAAACACCTCTTTTAACAAGTTTTCTTACAATTTTTAAAAATTAAAACAAAAACCTTCATTATCATGCAACCAAACACCCCATGAGAGACAACTTCCATCCATGCACATAAAGATTTTGAGAATAAAAAGTTATTTTTATCATTTTCTTTTACTATTATCACACAATAGGTGACATTCCATGTTAAAGAGCTATAAATAAGAATAAAGTAGACAACAAATAATAATGAGACGACGTATCTGATTTTATGTAGTAGGATTTTATGTAGAATCAGTTAACCGTCCAAGAAAAAAAACATGCAAAAATCTCCACAGATTCCACCGGAGCGAAATCCAGCCAAACGCACCATACGAATAAGAGAACTAGAAACGACCCCTTGAATCTCGCGCGTTTCTAATTTCCTGTAACATCAAAAAACAAGATTAGGCGGCCTCCATCAGGATGTAGTCAAGTACCTTCTAGACCAACCCTTTTAACGGTAACTAGATCGAGACACAGACGCCTCACCTCACCAGATACTAGAAAGAAAAGTACATGATAGTATCATGCTCATCTGCAGGGTGCAGGCTACCAGTCGCTTCAACCAAGCAACTCCGTTTCTGCCTTACCGCCTAGAGCATATGCTCATTTTCTGGCCAGTGCCCACTTGTGTAAAGTACTTGAACAGCGGACAATCACAACAACCATGCTTTACCAATCTAAACATAAGATAACACGTGTTCTCTTCTTTGATCGTCCAAAACATCACATCCCTGTTGCTGAGTTGTCTGTCACATGTACCGCTGAAGAGGGTAACATCCTAACAGGTAACACGGAGATAAGAGAGAAGAGTCAGGTAGCAGTTGAACATCTGTCTACAAGCCGTTTAGGTCGGTCATCACTTCAGGGAACCTGGCGCTGCACTCAAGATGTGCGCTTGAAGCATGTCTTCAGCGCTGCTGGCTGTCTCAAAATGACAGGTATCTCCTTTTTGGATATTGTTGGCCATGACGAAAGCTTCCCAACCACCAAGGAAGCCAGTGAACCTCAGGTTGTCATGGTAGAGCACAGGCCAGACTCTCATGGAAGGATCGCGAAGAAATACTACTTTCTTGTCCAATCTCCACCGTCTATAGTCCGATGGCAGCGGTTTAGATAATTCCTGTGTTGTGGCAAGGAAAGGCAGTAAAACAAGGTAGCTTAAAGATGGAGGAAAGTAAATTGAGTAGCTGATTAAAAACTGGGGACATTAACGAGACTAGCAAGCTTTGTCACCCTGAACGTGGAGCTTACCCTTACATACAGCTTACAGTACTGCATTCATGATGAGATGTAAAGTTGTAAACTACTAAAAAGTTGTGATGATACATGGACGATTTTGCCGTGCAGCAAGACCGTTTGATGTGAGAAAAGAGATTTCTTTCCCCTTTTCATATAGTTTGGAATTCTTAGTGACATTTGCACGAGACACTAGCTATTATTCAACTAGATTGTTTTTATGTGCCTCAAAAGCTTATTGATGCAGAATATTGATGATACATAGATACAACAAAACTCCAGCTTAACAGGAGAGGAGGCCAACGCGTGTGTGGATGCGTGTGTGCATGGATGATGCATGTCAGCATGTGTGCACGTGCATGCATGACCCAAGTCAGAAATACTGCGAACGATAATTCCCCCTTCTGTCTTTGCAACTTATTTTTTTACAACTCTCAAAACGAAGGTCCAATTCATATATTTAAAATTTTAGTTGATTCAATGGTATTAGGCTATAGCTTCTCTGGTTCTATTCCACATCATGTCAAAAACCTTGCAAATAGAAAAAAAAATGAGAAGAAAAGAGATCATCTTATCTCAGTGTCTTAAACTTCGGAAAAAAGCCAGCCAGCTTTCCATTAAGAGTCAATGCAATTTATTATCTGAAGGATCCCCTTGCTGTTGAAAACGTTTAAGCATATAGGCATAAGTTTATGGACACTTCTAATGCACCCTGTCAAATGCTTTTTTGGAGTCTTGTAAACCATACACATCCATCTCTTTTCCGCCCACAAATGCCCTCATAAGTTGGTCCTTTGACAAGGTGACCTCAAGTGAGAGTCCAGTTGGATGCAAACAGAACAGAGTACGCTACGAGAAGAAAACATCAGAAAGAAAAAAATAGCCAACAACACAGAGATGAGAACAGTTGCCAGTTGCATAATCTGGAAGAGATAGACATAAGGCAGAACCATCCCAAAGCGTAAGCTGCCATGCAACCATAGAAAATAAGTCTTCTTTCATATAGACCGCATGGTTTCCATCAAATCCTTTCCTGATTCCACTTTCAATCAATTATTCAAAAGTCTAAAGGATAATCTTATAAGCCCCAAGTGAACCTCAATTTTTTTGGAATGTATGTACATATAAAATTATAAATTGATATTTGTAGAAAAATATATATCATCCAATTTAGGATATTTGTTTTATATTTGAAAATGTGAGGTTATGATGTGGCTTTATGAAATCAAGGTCTGACATCTCTCTATCGAACCCAGGATATATTTAGTGTCAATGATAACAAGCCTTGGCTTGACCACCGTTGATTAACCACCATAGAAAGCACATATAAAGCAATTAATTTAAATTAAACATAAAGAATGAATGTTTACTTCCCATCATCCTTGAATGGATTTTGATAAGATTCGTTATGTTTGCATGATTTTATACCAAGTTCAGATATGAGTTGATTAACTAATGTCATTAATTTATCATTTATCTATTTTACTTGTCATTATTTTATTAATGTTTGTAGGGATGCAAAGGAGCTGAGCCAAGACAAGTTAGGATACTATTCAAGATCAACTCGTTTATTTTACACGAGTTCAAATTTGAGCTAGAGCTCTTATGAGTAGGTTACCCTTGTTCAAGTTGAACTCGTTACTTACTCGAGCCAAACTCAAACTCGAACAATAGTGGGTCTCGAGTTCAATCCATATTCGATTTCAAATTCAATATGAACTCGTTTATAAAACTCCAAAACGATATAAACTCATTTGTGAACTTCAAACATTAAGGAATATTTTTATTTTTATATTTTTCTTTTTTACTCAAATTCAATATAAATGTTTTTCTTTTTAAAATTTTCTCATATTTATTCTTTTCATATTTTTTCCTTTTATATTTTTTCGAATTGTTCAGATCCAAACAGGTCTGGTTGCACCCAGTCAGTGGCCCAATCTCGACACCCAACCCGGTTTAACTTGGTCAAAAATACATACGCACAATGTGATAGAAATAATAAGACGGAGAGACGTGAATAGCCATAGATCTCCTAATTAATAAAGTGAATGAAAGTAGTGAATAGCAACAGGCAAGGAAGGCAGGGTCGGGCATCGGCCCGGGGTCAGTTGCCCCCAAAATCGACTTAGTCGGACCGAGTCGCAACCCGGGTCAGACGGGGTCGAATTTATTTTTTTTTTTCAAAAAATATATAAAAAGTATAAAAATTACATGAAAAATAATAAAAAATAGAGAAAATATATTTTATACTATATATACATAAATATATATATACATAAATATAATTAAATTTTATGTTATAATTAAATATATGTGTTTATCTGTGAATATAAGTAAATATGATTTTTTTTGTGATTATGTTGTATTAGTATATGTTGGGAAAGAGTTAATCTCAAGTGAGAAAGTAAAAATAGTTAAGAAATAATTTTATAAATTTTAATTAAGTATCATATATTTATAATCACAAATTTTAACCATATGTAATATTATAAGTGATAGTAAAATATTGTTATACCATTAATAAATGGGACGCAGAGAATTTGCGGATCAGGTCGTGGGGTTCAAGGAGGCAATGTCTCTTGTGAGGGGTATCAATTGGGGTAACACCCCCCGAAAAAAATCTAGAAAATCTAAGTTAAAAAACATTGTGACCCGGTCGAGCGACCCTGCCGACCAGGTCACCCCACCCCCAGCCAGGCTGTGCGACCCCACATTGGGCCGCCGCGGAGTCGCCCCTGTCAGGTCGGGGCCAGGCCGGTCAGCTCGGAAGCCAGCTGGGTCGGGCAACCCCTGGGCGACCCGGTCTTCCACGGCCACAAGTTTCATTGAATGAAATAAGAATGACATGAATAGTCATGCCATTTTTCAGTGTTGCCGATGTCAATTGAAACATGAGAAAATCAGGTCAAAAGATTAAGGGGTCGTGTCCCTTAAACATGATCCCTTAAATCTGAAGTGAGCAGTGCAATATGAACTCAAAATTTGAAATTAATAAAAAGCTCAAAACATATGCAAACTAAAGGTTGATGACTCAAGCAAATCTAAAATTGAAAGCCACAATCATAAAGCAACAAAAACAAAATAAAAGAAACTGAAACAGAAAGTCAGGATAGAAATTAAAAAAGAAAGGTGAAGGACCAAAAGTCTTGGGTAACAAACAACAACAAAACATTAAAAAAAAGAAGGGAAATGATGAACGCAAGTGAACAAACCTGAAATAAAAAGAATTCTCAGGCAAACAGTAAGGAATCCCACAAAAAATAAAAAAGATGGTCATGTACCCTAAAACAACACAAAGAATATAGGTAAAGCAGTAAACACGCAATAAAAAATATAAATCAGACAAACACATCAAAAAATAATAAATAAATTAAAAATCAAAAAATAGACTGAAAAACAGAAATAAAACTCTTTTATAAAAAATCCAAATCAACCCACAACTTGAAATTGGAATACTGTTGGCACCTAAAATTTGCATGAATTTTGAAGGGAGTGACAAATAAAAATACACGTCTCCTCAAATCCTATTCTATGTGAGATGCAGGTCCTAAACAACTTAGGATCTCTCTCTCTCTCTCTCTCTATATATATATATATATTCAGCTAATGTGATGTCCTACATGCCTAATTCAATGGCTGGACTGCCGGACTACAAATAGCTAAGATGCAATGCAATGGATGCCAATAACTAGCATCAAAATATAAACCTAACTGGATTCATCAAAGTCAGATGGAAGGTAAGAAGTCCCATGCAGCCATTCCTGGACTTGGTGCATATTAAGTCCCATGGTGGCAACATAACGAAGCAATAGAGGCATATGATGTTGCTGCGGACCACCCTTTTCAAGTATACATACAATCAGAGATCGCAAGATGCAGAGGGAGCAAGGTTCAGATCTTGCTAGCTTTGCCACCAAATAAGGTTGACCTCCCACAGCTCTAATGAAAAAGAGGGTGCATCGTCCTAACGCCAACCCCGGTGGAAGCTTAAGCATGCTTCTAAGGGCAGGTATGTGGCAATAAGCATGATCGACAAGGAATTGCATAAACCTTCGTCTGTGAGGCTGACAACAAAAACAAAATCTGCCTATGTATACAAATATGCATGGCCAGCTGGACTTTAGTACCCAAAATCTATTTAGAAATAGCCAAGATGGATTCAAGACACCTCAAAGGCTAAATTGATGAGTCAATAGATCATTTTCAAATCCTATATTGGCCAATAGACATAATGGATGACAACAAAAGATATGGTCTCAACTAGAACCTGAGGTGATTTTGTATGCCTAATTCGATGGCTAAACCATCAGTAAATGAAGGCTATATTGAATGCTTAGCACCAAAGGCATGAGTCAACAGGAAGATTGGCAAATGCTCAAAGGGTCAGAACTTTGATTGGCATGTTTGGATATGCAGTCAACTGTCATAAGGTTAGGAGTTCATAGACTCCAATGGATGAGCTTAAAAAACAAACGTCAAGTGGAAAACAGGTATCTACCTGCAGCCAAGGATAGGAGAAGATGAATAAGGTAAATATTCTCTCAACTCCACCATTATCAACAAGAGTAGGGCAATCTGAGAGTTATCTCTCACATTGGATGCCCCCGGAGACCCAAAAGGGCAAGGACTGGAAATTTACCAAGACCAAGATGCAGGAATTACATAAAATTCAGATGCATACATATGGGACTTGGGCGAGGGTATCTCAGTTTCAAAACATATATCTAGTCCTGCTTATGGAAGGTAAAAGACAAGAAAACTGTATTACCTAAAGTCTTATGTGCCAAATGGATAGACAGGTGAAAAATAAAGGGAATTCAGGAATTGACAGGGTCTGGAAATTGCCTAGACAGTAACGGGACTGATCCCCTGATAGCCACAACAGATGTTCAAAACTAAAGCAAGATACTTTCTATTCGGTATTAAGAATGATGGGTGCTCAATTATGCACCCAAGATGTCATAAAGAATTCACCCATGGCTGCCAAAGTTGATGGAAAAAAAAGATAGCCATTTTATCAAAATCCTGTCAAACTGATGGTCAAATTGGATACTAAAGAGAAGTTTCAAAGCCTGCCAGGCCTAGAATTGCCAAAAACAGAAGAGGATATGTCTTCTTAAATCTAACGGATGCTTGATTATGTATTCTAAACACCATGGCATGTATGGAGAATGCTCAAATGGTTTTATCATAACCAAGAGAAGCAAGACAGTCAGGGACTGCCTACCCAGTCCGAGAACTCTCAAAATTGTGAGATAATTCAAAGTTTAATAAGGCTTGGAAGCATCTCAATTATGGAAGAATATATAGCAAGATAACATATAGAGAACTCCCCTTCTCTTAATCCCAACGCACCGGTTGACCGGTCAGAATTGGTCCTGGCAGGCCCTACAATTATCATATATGTCAACCAAATACGATCCTCGTAGCCCTGATCAGATGACAATGTTTCTGCACAATTTGAGCATGGACATGGAGTAGAGGATGGAGAAAATAGAGAAAACAAAGACTGTTAAAGGCTGACAGATGCTGGAAGTTGATATAACCTCCTCAGTTCTGAATATATTGGATGCTCGGCTATCCATCCAAGATATCCTGGCAAGGAGAGAAGCAATAAGAATCATACCTGATTACTGCCGATGGTGGATCACACCCTGGAGCAGAAATTTGCAAGATTGGCAAGTTCGGATAGATGCTTAGAACAGTGGGGCATCCTCTCCTCTTCAATCTACGACCTGGGGATGCTTAATCAAACACCCCAGGCAGCAGAAACAAGACCCAATCTGCAGAACAGTGCTAGAAGAGAAAAGAGCAGAGAAAGATAGGCCGGCAGGTCTTCTTGCAGTGTGAATATGATTAGGAATCAAAGAGAGGTCTGAATTCTAGTCAAACCTAATGTGGGTTGTGCGGCCACTCCAAGGCTTAGGGCTTACTTTTCATAAAAATGAATAAGGGCATTAAGGGTAATTAATTGAATAATTAACCCTACTTGACATTTATTGGACCTGATTTGATTAAGTGTGAGGCCCATCAGCACAAGATTTAAATTTTATGCAAATTAGCTAAACATCAATGTGGAATTGGGCCCAATATCAACTTCCATCACATATCATGGTTATTGGGCTATAAATGATATAAGATGAGACCCAATATCAAAATTCAATGGCGCACATTTCAGATTCTATGTAAATGGGCTGAGCATCAATGAAGAATTAGGCCCAATTGGAAATCAAAAATGAACCAAGATCTGATTCATACAATATACCAGACATGGACCTGATTCTGAAGCTCTTAATGGGCTGTCGGACAAAAAAATCTCTCAAGAAAAGAGAGAGAAGAAGAAAGGGGGGAGAAGAAGAAACGGAACAGGAGGGAGAAGCCGAAGAAGGAGCAAAAGCTCCCTATTACTGTCGATAGAGGGGCCTAAGGCCACCAAGGTTGTCTTCGCCACCCTCCTACGCATCCATCGAACCCATCGGGAGTGGGAGAGGCCGCTATTGCCGCCATTACGGTCGCTGGGAAGAAGAAATAGGGGCGGAAGCACCGCCCTGTGCGCTGGAGAAGGGAGAAAGGGGAAGGAGCCGTCACCGCCGCATCCACCGGCCGCGGTTGCCGCCGCCATCGTCGCCGGAAGGAGCTCCTCCCGCAGCCGTCGTCGTCGCCGCCGTCGCCGGAGCCCGCCGTCGCCATCGCCGGAGCCGTCGCCAGAGCCCGCCGGAGCTCGCCGCAACAAAAACCCTCGCGGGCATCTCCTGTCGGGGAGAGAGAGAGCCGAGGGGGGAGGCAGCGGTTCGCGGTCAACCGCGGTCAAAGAGAAAAAAAAAAGAAAAAAAAGGGGGGCAAACGACAGGCGGTCGTGGGCCATGCGGGCGGCCGTGGGGGTGACCCGGTCAAAGACCGGGCCAGCACCGGGGGGTGAACTTACCCCCCGGTTTGACTTTGGTCAAACAGCACCGAAAAAATTCGAAAAAAAATGGAGAAAAAATGGGGTAACTTCACCCCACTCCGGTCACCCCCCCACTAACTCGAAAATGGGTTTAGTGAGGTCTTCCAAATGACCCTTTTGCCCCTCCAAAAACCTCTATAAATACTCGCCAAGTGCCATACGTACATGGGGTTGGAAAGTAGTGAGAAAAGAGAGAGTTGAGAAGAGAGAGAAGCTCCACATTCTCACTCCTTAGAAGGTAAGAAATACCTTGGTTTTGTGCTACCTTTCCATAAAAAGGGGCTGGTTTTGCGCTACCTTTCCATAAAAAGGGGCTGGTTTTGCGCTACCTTTCCATTAAAAGGGGCCCAAAATAGTTCGCTATTTTGGATAGAAAATAGCCAACCCAACTCCGGTCTAGCCGAAATACTGCCGAAATGAAGTGGTTTTGCGCTACCTTTCCATTAAAAGGGGCACAAAATAGTTCGCTATTTTGGATAAAAACAGAAAACCCAAGTCGGTCAAGCCGAAATGCCGGCCAAACCGAACGGGAATTCAAATAGAAAACCCAAATCGGTAAAGCCGAAATGCCGGCCAAACCGAACGGGAATTCAAATAGAAAACCCAAATCGGTAAAGCCGAAATGCCGGCCAAACCGAACGGGAATTCAAATAGAAAACCCAAATCGGTAAAGTCGGAATGCCGGCCAAACCGAACGGGAATTCAAATAGAAAACCCAAGTCGGTCAAACCGAAATGCCGGTCAAACCGAACGGGAATTCAAATAGAAAACCCAAATCGGTAAAGTCGGAATGCCGGCCAAACCGAACGGGAATTCAAATAGAAAACCCAAATCGGTAAAGCCGAAATGCCGGTCAAACCGAACGGGAATTCAAATCGAAAACCCAAGTCGGTCAAACCGAAATGCCGGTCAAACCGAACGGGAATTCCAAATGAAAACCCAAATCGGTAAAGCCGAAATGCCGGTCAAACCGAACAGAAATTCTAAACGAAAACCCAAATCGGTCAAACCGAAATGCCGGTCAAACCGAACGGGAATTCAAATCGAAAACCCAAGTCTGAATAGACACAAGTGATGGAGGCTTGTAGCACCATAATCAAAATGGTTGAAATGGTGCATATTGTTTAAAAATGCCATGGTCAGGAGGACTGAAATGGCAGGAATGTGTCGGGGGGTTGCAAATGGGATCTTGCCCATTCTCTTTTTTTTTCTTTTATCAACCTGACTGCCCCTTTTTGGAGTTTTCACCCAAGTTGACCCCTTTTAGATTTTGCCTATGCGTCCCGTGGTGGGATTTTCGCATAGCGGGGATATCGATTTTGCTCGGAGTGCCTTTTCGGGTTTTCACCTTGAGCGGATATTGTGACCTTTTTGCCCTTGGTAGTCTATTGTGTTCGGTCGGCCAAGTCCGTCGGCATCTGCATTTTAGCCCTTTCTTTTTCTTTTCTTTTTCTTATACGGCTAACGGCATGTAGAACCTTTGAGCGCGGCACACGGTACTTGTGTACTCACCTTGTAGGGTCGCATGAACGACCCGAAAATGTGATTGGCCGGCCTCGTGTTGCCGCGAGGGTGTGGTGGCCGATGGTGCATCATGTTGATGATCGGCGAACCGTGGTGAATTTGCCGTAGGCAACTAGATTTGAATGGTGTAGGGCTCGTTCAGGGCCACAACAGTGGCAAATTTTTGGACGGGCGGAGACTGTAATAGGCCGGCATTGGCGATGAGAGCCCTGAGCTGTCAGTTCTCCTGCTAGAGGTCCTTCTGTGTCAAAGTAAAAGGAGCAACCTCCTACTTGTTGTTATTTGTCCGCCCGACTTCATTCGCATCATCGTGAAGTATGGAGTTGGTGACGGCAGTAGGTTGGTGGTTGGGACAAACTCTGGAAGCCTCTGAGACGTCATTTGGATGACTGTTACGAGGTGGCATAATAGGTGGAGACACCGCATCACTGCCATTTGCCCTTTGTGTTACTTGTCCTCATCATCGGGAGAATTAACACATTGAAAACTAACCCCGTTTTGGCGGGGGCAACTCCCGCGGAGCTATGGCTTCATTATCCTTTATCGGGATGGTAAGATTGCAATCGGTGTGGCAGAACAAAATGAGCCTTAGGTGGATTTGGAGTGGCTTTAGGCAACGGTTCAAAGATGATCTCGGGCTTGAGCCAAGGTTGGAGTTTCAACCTAGAAAAGCCTATGTCAGAGTGTCGTGGATGACCCCGGCTTGGAAGGAAGAGGCTTCATTAGGGACCGTTTGTCTTCAGCAGCCACCTTTCTTTAATGACCGGGGCAGAGGGTTTGGATCCTTGCCCCCAATCGGCATGTGAGTCCGCTAGATGGTCCCCTCAGCAGGATGTAGCTTGTGCGAGAAGCTTGCCCCCGGTAACAATGTTGGGTGCCAAAGCGGTAAGTCGATGCAGAGTGGTTATCCGCAAATATCTTTTTCATGACAGGTAGCCCTTGCCAAGTCTTTGTGGGCTAGAACTCTAGCCGATTGGCTTGGTGGAGGGTGGTTTAGATAGGGAGGCTGCCCCCAGTCGCCTAAGCTTAGAACAGAAGGTGTTGGGATGAAGGTGGGCAGGCACCCTCCCAAGGGCAATGCATATCGCCAACTTTCAAGTTGCGGTGAAAACACATTCCATCCGGCTCTTTTGGAGACTCGGCTATTGTTGTGCGGGCATGGGCTACGATGTTGACGTGACTATGTTCACCGAGAGTGACTTCTCCTCGTTGGCGAACGGTGCCCCCAACTTTGTCCCGAACTGGTGGCGCGAGTAGGTGACCCCATTGTCAAGTCCCGTTGACACGAGAAACAAAACAAAGTTGACCCGATTAGAGGTGGAGAGATAGTGGACATGCACCCTCTCAGATTGCTATGGCAGAGAGATGAAGGGAAAGAGAGGTCCCACCGGGCGTGCCAATTTGTGAGAACCTCGTTTTCTTTTACGTTTTTTATTTTAGTTTTCAAAAATGACCATTGCATCTCCTTTGGACTACTTAGGAAAATAGGTATTAACCTATAAATGTATTAAATAGTCCGACGATACATTTAAAATTATTAGAACCGAGGTTCGGGTTCTTTGAAATTTTGATTTTGACCCCTCTCCGTCGGATGGTGCGAATACCCGACGTTAACTTACATCGAGCAAGTACTCGAACGCCATTCTTGCGCATAGCAATCCATTTGGTAGAGAGTGCACATCCATACAAAACAATAAACTAGAGGGCCGTAAGCCTTGCGGGCCCGATGAGATGCGAACAAGTTGCGTTACGTTTGGTTGACGTTGATTTTATTTGATTAAGATGTGATTTTTTTTACCAATTGATTTAGATTTGATTTTTCAAGTTTTTTATTTTTAATTTGATCCCTCCATTAATGTTTTGGTTTAATGGGTTGAGTTTGATTTATTTGTTTTGTTGAATCTCAATTTGATTAAGATTGTGTTTTGAGTTTAAAGTTTGATTAAATGAATTAGGTGTGCTATGATTTGAGATTTAGATCACCATTTGGGTTGAAATTATTTAATTTCATGTGCTACTTATGTCACAATGTCGGTTCAAGTACGTTCAATGTATTTTAATTGACTTAAGACTTTGATTAAGTTGTTTAAGAAAATTTTTTATTTAGTTCTTTGCAATTTATTTTGAGATATGATTTTTGGTGTTTACGTACTGTTTTGGTGGATTTCAAAAGCATTGGAGATTGCTTATTTAATTCCCTTTGTTGTTATTTAATTATCATTTAATTAAGAAATTTGATTTCAATGGTTAAGTATGTTTTAGATTGATCTTTTAATTGTTTAAAATCTGTTTTTTACACTTTCATATTTAATGAAACATTTTTTTGATTGATTTTATTTTATCTTATTTATTTAATTTGAGTTCGCATCTCATCTAGTTCGTCGGGCTAGCGTTCCGTGCCCGGCTTGAACATCGCGTATGTCGACACTTGAACAAACTTCATTTCATTTCAAGTCGGGGTTACATCGAGTCAGTGTCGATGTCAAAAGTTTGAAGTTCCTTCCCCCGGCTCGCATTCCCATAAGATCGGAGGAAAAATCGGCATTTCGGCAGCACGCCGGCCGATCCTCGATCGAGTGAGATCACCTCCAATGCAACTAAGTCTTTTTTGACTTATCACACCAGGGGAACGGAACCGTCTGCAACGGGGGTTAGCCCGCGCCTACGTCCAGGAGCGACTAACTGGGACGTACCCGAGTTCGCCGTCCTGGGGTGGTCGAAATTTTTGGCTCGCCCTTTATTTAATATAGCATTTCGCATTTCAATTTTTATTTGACTTTTTTATTTGTCGAAGCCTTTTCGGGCTTCTTTGCGAGTCGACTCGGCGAGTCGAGATGACTACGGTCCCGGCAACTCTGTTGGCTTGAAGAATCCGCTTGCGGCGGTGGAGAGCCGAGCCCCGATGGGCACTGGCGGCAGTTCCTCCCCGGTGTGCGGCCCGTGCGCTCTCGGTCTTTTGTGGGCCCCACCATCGGCGCAATGGTCCCCGAGCCATTGTCGGAGTGCGATCGGGCAGCGGCCCCCTTCGCGCGTTTGGGCTCGGATGGCCGCGGCGCGGGCGGCTACGAGCACCCCGCGACGGGCGGGGGCGACCCATTCCCGTGGTTGGCCTCCCTCCGACCACGGATGGCCGCGGCTCGAGGTGGTGGCGAGCGCGCCGCAACGAGTTCCCGGTCGCGGCTTACGGTCGTGCGTGCGGGTAGCGCGCTTCTCCTTCGGGCGGTTGCAGCCACTGCGGACGCAACCGGAAGGCCCATCCATGGCCACCCATGCGATGAGTCCTTCGGACTCCTCTCTTCTTCTTTTTCGCGCGGCCATCTCCTTTCGATCACCGATCTCGGCCAAACATGATGGTCTCTCCCTTTTTCTCTTGACAGGCTGCTCAGCGTGGGATGTTGGCCATGGAACAAGGAGTGCACTGAGGGCTGTTTAAGATATTTTCTCATATTTTTTTGAGGCGGCGCAGAGGGCCAGAAAGGGGATCGAACAGGACTGTCTTAGGGGTCTGTTCAGGATCTGTTCGGGGTCTGAACAGTGGTCGCATAGGGGATGTTATGGGTTGTTCAGACAGACCGAACGACGAGGGCCGAAGGGGAAGCCAGGGGGCAGATTTTGGTTGGGAGAGGGTGGAGGAGAAGGAGAAAGAAGAAAGCTTGAAGGGCTACATGGCTGTGGATGAACCTTACCTCTTCCCCCTTCGCTTCTTCTCCTTTTTTTTTTTTCTGTTCCTTGGCAGGTGCTACAGGTGGAGCAGGAGGTGAAGAAACGTGGCCTGCTTCTTCTTCTTCCTTCTTTCTTGCAGGTGGATAGAAAAGAAGATGTAGATGACTCTCTCCCCCTCTTCTCCTATCCCTCCTGTTGAGGGCTGCAGCAGTACGTGTTGAGGGTTGCAGCAGTGCGTGGAAGCCTTGGATCTCCTACGGCTGTTGCTGCTTGAAGAGACAGGAGGAAGTGCAGCGGATGGCTGCCGAGCCGTCACCCCTTCTGTTGGCTTCGGAAGATGAAGGCTGGCGCAGATGCCTCTGTTGGCGATAGAGGCTGGAGCAAGACTTCTCTTCTGCAGACGTTGGGCTGGAGTTGGAGATCGGCTGCTGCTGCTCTCCCTCTCTCTTTCTGCTGGCCCGCTCGCTGCCGATGGATGAAAGGGCTGCTGTTCTTGTTGGAGATCTACCCGGAGCTGTTGGCGATGAAGGCCCTGCTCCTATGCTGCCTCTCTCTCTCCCTCTAGGCGTCGGGCTGTTAAACCTCTCTCTTCTTCCTTTTTTTTTGACTCCCTTTTTTTTTATATCCCATACGCTGCCAGCAGGCCAACTGCGTACGCAAATCTTTTTTGAGAAAGAGAGATGGAGAATCCGGGAAGGCTGCGCTTGATTGCGGAGGGAAATGGGCTGCGCGCCGACTTGCTGAACTCCGGGGATTCCTCCCCTTTCTTTTTTTTTACCGCCGCCAGCTCCTAAAAGGTCTCCCATTATCTTTCATTTCCTTCATTCTTTAAATGACAATAATGGAAGATAATATCCTCGTTGATTATTTACTAAAAAAACAAGGAGGGAAATTTTGTACGTGGACATGAGACAGAGGATGTGGCGGCTGATCTTCTGATGTTAAGTTTGACCTAGCTTTTCATCGGAATGCTCCCAATCCAACGATGAAGATTAATTCCGGGCAGAATTTACTAAATCAACTCCAAAAAATGCCGGTAAAAAAAATGGAAGATGTCCTGATTGCCGTTGATCTTGTGTACCATCAGATATACGGTTAATGACTCTCCAAATGTCTGAAGATCACCTATTTGATAGAATTCCCGATCGGTACGATCTCGGCCCTCAAAAATTCTGAAAATTGCACTTAACATGTATTTAAATAAATATGCAACAGGACTTTAGCTTTCACCACAAATAATGTTATCTGCTAGCGGGTTGGACAAAATCACCCTTATCTCGAAGTATGTGCCGGCTCTACAAATTTTTTTTGAATTTCGTCCTTAACCTCCCGGATATAGATCGGATTGATGATCCGACTTCAACATTGATCTTCTGGGTGTCGGGCGGACATTCTGGTGGCGTCGGTTGTTAATGGGCCTGCTTGGATTTGTCCAGGCCCAATAGGGGCAAAATGGTTATTTTTTCATCCGAAGTCGGATTGTGACATTTTTAGGTGCCAACAACTTCCATGTACTCGGATCGACATGAAATGAAATTCAAGTTCGATTGATGTGTTATGTTACTCCAAAAGTGACATCAAATCCCCATGGACTCCAAGAGATGGAATAAACTAAATAAATTATTCAAATAATTTTCAAACTTAATCAAATAATTAAATTTGATTAAATCAAATCAAATAAGTAAATCTAAAAATCAAATAAGTAAATCTGATTAAATCAAATCAAATAATTACTTATTTATTAACAAAAATGCTATCATAATCAAATCAAATTCATGCCATAAAATCATACATAAAAAATGACTACAAATGGTTACAAAACATGTTAGGTTTAAATCCGACTTAACCATAAAAAATTAAATCAACCCAATAGATAATGCTACTTAATTAAATAAGTATGTATAACTAAATTCAAATCAAATAAATGATCAAAACATTAATAAAATGTTAAACATAATCCAACCAAAATTATGTCATTAAATAATACATAAAAAATGTCAACCAATGACTACAAAAACAAGTTATGTTGGATTAAAATCAACCATGAAAAATTAAAGTGATCAATATTATTAAGAATATTTCTTAATAATAATAGTAAATTCACTTAAATCAAGCAAAAAATGCTAACAAACACATAAAAAAATGGAAATTAATTCCTACAAACAAATAAAAAAAGATCAACTCAAAATTGTCTAAGTTAACAAATGACCAAAGACATAAACAAAACAAATCAAATCAAATCTTAAATCAAGAAGAAAATCAATGAACCCAAACTTAAAAGTTTGAATTAAGTTCAACCAAATTCCATCTCATAAGGCCATGGGGATATGTCTTCCAGCTTTTCTTTATGTGGATGAATGACTTCCGATCAATTTGTTGCTGCGTCGGTCAATCAAGGGTATTCGAGTGTTTGCTCGATGTAATTAACACCGGAATATCGCAAGTCCGGTGGAGAGAGGTCAAAATTTATTTTCAAAGAACTCAGATAACCTCACAAATTAAATTGTGGTTCAGATCATCTAAGTGGTGGGTGATACCCATATCGACACTTAGCAAATCTGTGGAACCATCGGTGTTCCTATAAAATAATACCACATCAAATTAGCTAATACTCCTATGAATACCACATATTTTCATAGTAGTCAATGCTAGTCCAAAAGAAGGAAAAGAATTTCAAAAAGGAATTCTAATCTCCAACAAAAAAAAATTTTCTTCTTTTCCTCTTCAAAAAGAGAGGATGAGGAAATTCGAGGTTCCAACATGGGCCCAATTAAGTTGAGATCTCAAGTGGGCCCATTAGTCATGTATGCTACAGGTATATCTTCCAAGGTTTCATATCTTGACCGTTGGTTAATGTTGACGGCTAAAATTTACATGAAATTCCTAAGGCAGAAATTTCCACAAGATACAGTGTATACATGGAATTCTCCAAGATCAAAGACACCAAAGCTTTGAGTGATATGCTTTTGATGACCAGTGAGGCCGACAGCATCATAGTGGGTATAGGTTACCGGACAATATCCCATTATCCAGAAAGAATGTTCAAGAAAAAAATAACTTGATGAATAAACTTCCAGAAAAGCTACAACTTAAGCTTAGAAGTTAGAAATGACATGGTTAGTGGATAACTTACATGCCATGACAAAGTATTCACTACTAAGGAAAAGCGGAAGTAGGCCAAATTTGAAGATGAGGAGTCATCAAGGTCCATCATCTCGGCCTTCACTGATTTTAAAACAGGTTTACTTGGACAGCTCTCAAGCTTCTCAGTTTGTTGCAAAACAGAAGCCTGCTTCATCCCTAATACACACAAAAAAACTTTCAAAAGTAAGTTTTTTCTTATCACATGATAAATGAAGTCCATATTATATGGAGCAAATGACATTTAGTTAAGAACAATAGTTTGAAAATATGCCACCCAGACTGGCCAGGCTTGGCCCCTAGATCAGCCAGGGCCAATCCAGATCCAAATCGGGACGGGATTGGCAGACTCAGTTGATCCAATGTAAGGAAAACCAATCCAGAATCAACCTCATTGGGTGGCTCCCCCATGGATAGGGTCAACACCCAACAATCCCAATCTGGATTGGCTGATCCTACAAACCATGCTTGAGATACACCTCCAACTACAGAGCATGATTCTCTTGAAATATAGCTGATAGACATACGACAGGCATACTAAAGAAAAACCTAAAAGATTAGTTCTCATTGTCACAAACTAAATTCATATTAACACAAAAAATCAAATTAAAAAGATAAATTCAGTGTAAGTTAGGCTCATGAGAGCCACCAAACATGCACAACGCACCATGCTTGATGGGTATTCTGCTCTTATCTTGAACGGCACTTCCAACTGAAAAAACAGTACTTTCTTCAGGTGTATCTGTTGGACATACAAGAGTTGCTCAGAAAAAATCTAAAAGATTGATGAAGTTCTTGCTAGTCACAAAAAAAAACATGTATACATAGAGGGTGATCAACAAAGAATTGCAGTTCAGTATATATTACACTGACATGGGCTACAAATTGTACCTGATTTACCCTGCTTGCCAAGTATTCTGCTAATATCTTGAATGTCATCTCCAACTGAAAGGGCATTATTTTCTTTAGGTATAGTTGCTAAACATAGAAGAGATCCTATAGAAAAAAATTTCAAAGATTGACATGTTCTTGCTAATCACAAATAAAAGCCATCTTTATACTGAGAAGAGAAACCTTAGCTAAGAATAAGAGTTCAGGCTCTATCATGCTCGGATAAGTGACAAATCATACCTGACATACCATGGTTGTTTGGTACTTTTTTCATATCTTGAGTGGCATTTCCCGTCTCTTCATGTACAGCTGTTGAAGATACAGGCAATATCCCTAGGATAAACCCCAAACATTGACACATTTCTTGACAATCACAAAATGGAACATATTTACAATGAAAAATGATTTTAATTAAGTATAATAGTTCAGTACATATCATGCTCACGAGCCACTATTCACACCTGATTTATCGTGTTTGCTGGGCATTTTGGTCATATCCTGAGTAGGACACTTAACCGAAGGCACATTGTTTTCTTCAGGCATAGCTGCTGAGCAGACGACAGACATTAGGAAAAAAACCACAAAAATTGACACAGCTTTCACTAGTCAGAAAGTATATTCAACTCTATACTGCAAAGGGGGTTTTAGTTAAGAATAAAGTTCAACATATATCACTCACACACAAGGATCGCGGGATCGGAATCGGAATCGGGATCGGTGGGTACCGATCCGATCCGGATCGGATCGGATCGGACCGATTCCGACCGATTCAATGGAAGAAAATCGATCCAGAATCGGTAAGAAAAAAAAGCAAAAAAAAAAACGATCCGATTCCGATTCCGATCCGATTCCGGACCGATTCCGGCCGATTCGGACCGATTCTGGCCGATTCTGGCCGATCCGACTGGAATAGCAAAAAAAGAAAAAAAAAACGATCCGATTCCGATTCCGATTCCGGACCGATTCCGACCAATTCCGACCGATTCCGCGGAATTCATGCCGGAATCGGTCCTTCCGCATGGATCCACCGATCCGATTCCGGAATCGGTCGGAATCGGTCCGATTCTCCACCGATTCCGTAAACAATGCTCACACATGAAGCACTAACTGTACCTGATGTAATATGCTTTCTGAAAAGTTTGCATATATCTTGAATTAATGATATCTCCAGATGAAGTAGCATTAGACTCTTTAGGTTTAGATGACGTTACTGATGCAAGATGCAATGAAGACGCCATTCATATGTGTAAATAGGCTGAGTTGACCGGTTGGAGAGGGGGGCACTGAACAGTTGGGTCCTCCCAACCAGTTGGACCGGCTGACTTAGCTGGATCAGATCTGGGCCACCTTGAGTTGATGAGGTTGAAGGCTTAAATAAACTGTACAAGCTGTGACAAGAATCAAACCCAGTGGACCTGAACCAGGTTTGTCTCAGCAATGGCATGAACAGTGCTGTCAAGCCCAGTTGTGCAGCCACAGAGGCACCGAAAGTGACTTGGACAACTGACGAACCAGCCAATTACAAAGGCTTGCTTCAGGTGAGCTCGAGCAACCTATGTTAACGGAGACACAAGGCGACCAAGGCAAAGAGGGCCTCACCTTGCCTCCAGCACCTCAGGCACTCGAGGTGTAGAATGCATGAAGGGGTATTGGGGAGAGACGAGAAGGGAGAAGACTGACGGGCAAGGCAAAGCGGAGAAGCTGCAAGAGTCATTCGGGTAGAGAAAAAAGGATTTGTGGGATCCAAAATCGGACCCGCAGACACAAATTTGCCCAATCCACAACTTAAGCGGACCGGACAGGTAACAACACTGAGCCACTGGTTGGACTGGGGTGGTTCAGAAATTCAGTGTCAGTTGACTCAGTTCACTTTCGGGGTCGGTTCACTTTATGTTACTAGATACCATCTAAATGGGTCTGACATATCCACCTTCTCGACCCGATAACAGGTGAAGAATAGCCTTCCGGTGACGTGCAGACAGAGGGTGGTGGCAGTGGTGAAAACTAGGCAATTTTGGCTAGAGTGAGGCATTTTACTCCCGCCTCATCACCTAGGCGAACACCTCTGATAATTCTAATTATTATTCCAACAAAATATCTATTTATAATCGAATTAACTATTAGAAGCAGTTATTTTTACTTCAAAATCACTCTTAAGTGATATTGACGCTTAATTAGCATCATTTATTCTTAAATTAGACAAAATAAGACAATGATGCGCTACTCACCTAGCACACCTCACCTTGATAGGTGAGAGGGCACTTTGTTGCCTAGGCAACCCTTAAAAATAAGGTGCGGGACAAAAATGAAGAGGCTATTTATATGTGCAAATAGGCTGAGTTGACTGGTTGTAGAGGGGCCCATTGAACTGTTGGAGCTTCCCAGCTGGTTGAACCTGCTGACTTAGCTGAATCTGATTTGGAACACCTTGATCTGAGGGATGAAATGAACCGCACAAGCCTACAACAACAATCAAACCCACTGGACCTGAACTGGGTTTGTCTCAGCAATGGTGTGACCGATATTGTCAAGCCCAGTTGTGTGCTCTCATCTAATGCTGGTGCTGAAAGTAACTGGGTCAATTGGCAGACCAGCCAGCTACAAAGGCTTGGTTCAGGTGAGCTGGAGGAGTTTGGGAGTCCAACCTAGGTGCAAATTTTATATCCAGAGATCCCTGGTCAGGTCACTAGAAGGTGTTATCTGGACCGATGATGATCTGTACTATGTGGACCATCTAGGCAACAGATGGTTGTTGGATTGGGGACATGAGCTGGTTTGGCTCGGTGACAAACGGCGCAGATCACCAGGCCAGCTGGAAACTGATACAGATGGTAGAAGGGCTGGAGCTTGGCAATGCAGTTGAGCCAGCTCTGGGGGGTGGCAGCCTGCTTGCGAAGGAGAAACTAGATGGGCCAATGATCAGGACTGCAGCTTGGTCCAGCTGACTTCAACTTGGCCCATAGAACAGGGGGAGCAGATTAAGGTCCCTGGTCGAGCTTCTCGAACCTGACAAGCACGTGAAAGGTGAGAGAACACGACAAACACAATCAGTTGAAGATGACGCTGTTCCTTCATCAACAGGGGGACTGTAGCTTCATCGAGATACAAAGGAGGCAGGGTGACACTCTGCCATGATGCTGCATCTTGGGAAAGTTTGGAGATGCTGGGTGGATCCGGAGGGGAAGACGAGGGTGGAAGGGACCTAGGAGAGATGGGGACGGAGGTTGACGGACGGAAGAGCCTCCACCTAAGCTCACTCATTGTTGTGCTGAGCGGTATGAGGGGACCTTGTGGCGATAGGAAAGGAGCTTGGACACATAAGAGAAAAAAGTGTCCAATGAGGAAAAGAGATCTCCAATTAGGACCAAGAGAAGATAGCATTGGGAGATGGAGAAGTCGAGGGACGCAGGCATTGTATGGCTGGAACAGGGGGGTGACAAGGAAGAAGGGAAGGACTGGCAGGAGATGGTAATCCAAGAATAGGAAGATTTCACAGGATAGTGGCAGCATGGTGGAGATTGGGTGAAGTAGGAGAACATCGGGTGATCCGGGAATCACCGGTGCTCTGTGGCTGGAGAGGAAGACTTTAATGCTCTTGTCTCCTGCATGTAGGGGGGGATGAAGAAGAAGAACCAAATGAAGAACTGGGGAGACAAGGTGACCGATTAGCAGAATGTTATGGGGGTGAGAGGGAAGGTCAGACACCGGAGACAAAGAAGAGTCGAGGTGATTAGCAAGCCTCATCAGCAGAGAAGGTGAGGAAGGAATGCCAGAGGTGGAGAAGGAGAATCGGAGCCGGACAATTTCGGAAATGAAGAAGAAACAGAAAGTGGAGATGAATAAGCAAGCCTCAAGGGAGGAGGTAAAAGTTACTTACAGGAGATGATGGCGGTGGCCAGGTCCATCAAGAACATCCATTAGGACAAGCTTCCATTGCACCAGGAAGGCAGAGGTAGAGGTGTGTGTGTGTGTGAGAGAGAGAGAGAGCACAACATGCGTGGGAAGGAACCGTAGGCCCAAACCGGATTTCATTTTACCATCATCATCATACCATATGCACTACGGTGTTTGGCTTATACAGAAGCATGGATTTTTGCATTTAAGATCCTACTAATGAGTTATCACCTATTGAAACCCTAAGTGTATTAAAATAATTGTAAAAAATAAAATCCTAAATCCCACTTATTATTTAAATACAAATGCCTTGTCTTCTCCAAACCCAAACAGGAATGTCTTCAAATCTTTTGCATGTCAGATCCGATTTCATTCTTGTCAATTACCTTCTGCAGTACTGCAATGTTTTTTTCGATGACCAACTTAGATTGCATTGTGTTTGAGTAAATATGAAATTAACATTCCTATACACTCAAAACCCAAATAAAATGCTAATGAAAACATTGTGGACTCTTACCAGCAGCGTTAAAATGATGATTTTGGGCATCATTCCCATCAGCCATCATGCAAGTTGATGGCAATAAAGTTCCGTTCAAATTCTCTTTTCTGACTCTGCTCATAGGTATTAAGCAGACAGCCTCGACTGTACCATGATGGAAGGAATTTTTCTTGGTTTTGGGTGCAAAAATGGATTCACCTTCAGCATTTCCTGTAGCACTTTTTGACAAGCAACTTTGAGAAAAGATTGGTTGGCGATCACTAGTTGAGTTCCGAACAATGTGGCAGGTCCCTTCTTTGTCAACCAGAAAAATACAACCACACATATCATAGGTAAACACCAAGTTTTCATTATTTGATTTAGAGATGGGCAGCATTTCATGGCCTGATGAATCACTACAAATTGGAGAAATATCCAAGCACTTTATTGGAGAAGTCTCCATCTCAGTGGGAGAAGGGGTACTGATAATTACATCTTCTGCAGTTGAAATGTTGTTCTCATTTCTTTCAAATGTTTGGTTGCATAAAGTGGGGGGCATTCTGGAATACGTACTGGATGGAGATTCCACACCAACAATCACTGATTTGTCTGTACCTCCCACATCAACCTTAGATGGGCCAACTTCAGATGCCAACGTATCAATAAACCCTCTCTCTCCCAAAAAATTACCCAAATCATGCAGTAATTCTTGAGGTTGCAACTGGTCCATATTCATATTAGCGCACATCTTGGAAGAAGCCATTTGACTTTCAGCCTCTCTTTTACCTTCTTCATCTCCTTGATCTACACCATGGATAGTAGTGATATTCGGTGTCTCAAAAGAATCATTTATAGTAGCAGTTTGTTGTTCCACGACAATATCCCTATTATCAGCAGAAGATTGCTGCTGGATGCTAGAATCTGCAAGTATGTCTTTAGAAACACATGCTGAAGAAAAGGGAATTTCAGGAATAGCAATAGAAGCATTTTTCGTTCCGTGAGGTGATTCTTTATCGTCAGAAAAGCAATTACTTGCAGCTTCATTGGGCTTCCTTCCATCCCTAGATGCACAATTTACAGTGGTAGAGCATTTCCTCTTTTGAGAATCACCGTCTTTTTTTCCATATGAACCAGGGGACGAAAATTGTATAGATGGAGTACTCCGCAATAACTTCCTTTTCTTAGATGGAATTTTGTCTTCAATGCAAGAATCACCTCCGGATGTATAATTCTTTTGCCCGTCATTCTTGCCACCTGCATTATTAACAGGGCATCCTTTAAGGATATTTTTTTCAAAGTGTGATCTTTCGCAGCCGCTTATACCAAAAATTTGGATGGCAAAGCTAGAGGTCTCAATGTACTTGAACACTAGCACCTCTCCATACTGTATCGAATGACTTGATACAAACTCATTCCAACCTTGCTGAAAGGTCAAACAGCCATCTGATTTCAGCAACTTTACCTCCCACTGATGCCCATACAAGTTCATGAGACAAATATTCTGACCAACTAACTTTCCAAGAAGACAAGAAAATTTTGGTGGTACAATCTGTAGAACAAAAGACTAATTTCTCAGTTCATGGAGACGAACATATAGAAAGACAAAGGAATGATAATAAGCAAAAGTTCAAGAAAGAAACACTCTTACAGCTTAGAAAAACAAAAATACTTGAGAAAATGTTAACAAGCAATGCTGTAATAACCCAAGAAAAGAAACCAAAAGCAAGAAGGTATTAAAACTCGTTCAGCTATTCTTACTCTTAGTTGAATTAGGCTCTCCCCTAAGCTTAGTATCGATGGCATTTGAGAGTTGCAATAACAATGAAAAATAAATTCAGCACCAAGTAAAGATGGTCACAAATCAAGTGGCATGACTTGACAAGAAATCACAGGACTAACAGCTAATTTATTACCTAGTGGACCACGGTGGTCTATTTCCAAGTCTGTCATCTCTAGCATGGTTGTTTACTACTTACAAATATTAAAAAAAGAGCTCAGTTTGGAAAAACAGGCGTAATCCATTCAGGCTTTTTTCCCCCTTTGATAGTAAGAGATGTGGTGACAGAAAACCTCATCTTATTAAACGAAAGAGAGCTTCATGTTATTAAATGGAATCAAAGAAGAGGTAGGAGTTTGGTTACTCCCACTTGAGAGTATTAATAAAGCTTTCTTAGTTAAATGGATTTAGAAACCTGAGAGGGATGGTATCTCCACTTGGAAAAGTATCTTATAACACGGATACTTGACTGATAGGAAATGGATGACTAATGGAAGCTAGACAGGAAGCCATGTAGTTATCAACATATTTGATAAAAGGTAACAGATCATAAACGCATGCTTCTTGTTCCTACTTTTAAAAGTATTCACAATCAAGGCGGTAGATATTTTATACATAACATCTAGAAGGTTGGTGAATATATAATTTACATTATTTTATGCATGCTTTTTTAAGGTAAACTTTGATAGAATTAGATTGACTGTAAAAAGTTCCTGATAGGGGTAGAGCCACAACTTTTAAATAGGTAAAATATAGGTGCATGGTGCATACAAGCAAATATTGTAAGCAAAAAACCCAAAATAATATGACATTCATTTTACTTTTAGCCTATCAAAAGCCAATGACACCATGGAGGCAATAAATACTCAAGATTTACCTGACATCATCTTCCTTTGAATGAAACAAAGTTATCACTATTCCACTCATGCAGTACAAGAGTCTTGCTGGTAACAGAAGCATGACTATGAACATGAAATTTTCAACAGGACTATCAAAGTTCAGAAACTAGAAAAAGTCTTTTTACATAAATACCCCGTAAAATGAATAAAATGGACTAATTGCACGATACACCAAAAAGGTACCAATTGGATTGTAAATCTTCAAAGACTTAAATGCATGTATACATCAGTGACTTTTCCTGTAATTATTTTACTTTTTCCAAGTTATACCTAGTAAAAAAACTAAGATCCCCTCCTCCTCTCATTTTCACCTGCAGGGACTCATACTCAAGATTTTACCTAACATCTTCCCGTGTATGAAACAAAGTTATCATTATTTTACTTGCCTTCCGCATGAGCCTTACTGGTGACAGAAGCATGACTATGAACATGAAATTTTCAATAAAGCCTATCCATAGTTAAGAAACTATAAAAAAGTATTTTTTACATAAATAACCAGCAAAAATGACTAATTGCATGTATACACCAAAAAGCATCAAAAATATTGTAAATGTTCAAAGCTTTAGATGCTAAATATATAAACCTATGTGATTCTCCTTTGATTATTTTTACTTTATTCTAGTTAAACCTAGTAAAAATAAAAGCTTTCTACCAAAACCAGAAAACCAAACCAAACCGAATCGAAACGACCGGTTCAGTTCAAGGCCACGAGCATTCGGTTTTTTGAACCAAACTGAAGCGATGCAAATAAATCGGTTTGGTTCGGTTTGGCGTCTCTCCAAACTGGACTGAACTGATAAATTGGTTGACCCAGTCCACTTCTCACTAGTCGCCACCCACCTCGGATGCGCATGCCCGAGAAGTTGTCATGTCACATCGCCGCCTTCCACCAGCGTCCAGACGCAATGCAGCTTATCACCCTCCTCCTCGCCAGTCGCTGCCACAAGCAGCAGAGCCAGAACAGAAGCCACCCTCCTCCTTGCCGGTCACCAGCACCAGGTGCTAGTAGTCAAGCCGAAGGTGCCATCCTCCTCCTTTCCTCCCTGCTGCCCGCCTCTCCTCTGCTCGCCGGCACCCTCCTCTTCCTTCTTGCCTCTCACCATTGCCATCATGAGCAGCCGAAGCCGCCCTCTTGAGCCCTTAACCTTTCCCTCCTTCTCCTCCTCTCTGCCGCGACAGCGAGGCCCACGATCGCAAGAAGCCTAGCCACCCTCGGGCCTCGGCCCTCTCCTCCACAACACCACCCATGTACCCTCCGCTCCATCGGCCATCGCCTCTTTGACCTCCTCTCCATGCCGCCACGACCGCAAGGCCCACCGGGTCCGGGCCACCACCATCACCCTAAGAAGCCAAGCCACCGTCCTCCAGGCCTCCTCCTTCCCTCTGCCCACCATCGGCCACGGCTCTGCCCATCACCCTCTGCGGCTCTACCAGTGCCCAGGCACCCATCGCCAAGCCAAGTGGGATAATCCCACATCAGTGAGAGGACAAGGCCCTACCACCTTGAATCCTTTAAAATGATGTCCATAGAATGGCACATGCCCATGTGAGCCTGTGAGAGTCCCATATTTCTCATGCCCAGTCAATCAAATGGGCTATTTGGCTCATTATTAATTAATTTTTTTAATTAAGTATATTAACAATATTTATAATATAAATATATATAATAAACCAATAGTTTGAACCAAACCGAACCAATTCAGTTCATTTTCTGTTTGGGATTAAAATGAAGAGGCTTAGTCTGCTTTTCAGTTCAGTTTCAATTATCAAGAAAAACAGTCTAAAACTGAACCGAACCGAACCTTGAACACCCCTAAGTAAAAAGACCTAACATCCTGTCTCTCTCTCCACTTGTCAGGCTCTCCCACTCTCACTCCCTGCAAATCTCTATCTCCGTCCCCCCTTCCCTCTACAATGATACAATCACTGGGTTTTCTGTTCTTTCTCTCACCAGATCTCTCTCCATCTCTATACTTCAGCCATCCGCCAAACACTTCCTAGTCCCTACTATTTGCTCTCTCTCATGCACACACAAAAAACGAAAAGAAAAAGCAAAGGCAGAAACCACGACAACAAAACCATAATAATAATATTAATAATATATGCTCAGGGTTAGTATAGGCGTTTTAAAAAAAGTAGTGTCATTAAAAGGCTGATACTTTTATCTCTCATGGGGTATAACTGCAAGTCTGAAACATTTTAAAGTTTTAGAGAGCATACAATACGGTAAATATTTTTGGTTTACATGTACTTTTAACCCTATTTATGGCACTTATACAGAAAAATTAAGGGGTTCCTGGCGTGGTCGAGAAACGTTGGCAAAGGGCGAAAAAAGAAAAATAGCAGTTGCTTGAACGGGAAAATGCACCATTCGCATATAAAATAATTAATAGCCCAAGATTGTAAGAACTATACTGAAAGGGCAGGAAGGAAACGAAATAGGATGACTAATGAGTAATGCATATCATACAGCAGGAGATGAGGCAGGTCTATGGAAAAAGAAAACAAAAATGGGAGATAACGCAAATGCACGTAGAATGAACGAAGGTTTAATGAAAAGGGTTGCAAGATGTCTTTGAAGGTTAAAAAAAATCAGAGACTTCTGTTAGGAGGAGTGTGCAAGGGTGAAGAAAGTCGAGGCAGAACAGCGGTGAGCAAAAACAACCATAACAGCATTCCCTAACCGAGAGATGACAACGCAAAAATAGTTTCGTTTTATCAACACTGCACAGAGTCACAAACAGGACATAAAACAGTAAGAAGGCATACCAGGCGGTTCTTGAAGTCGCCGATCATGATCTTAAAGAAGGTAAGGTGCCCAGGAGGAGATGTTTGCCTATGGACTTTAGCACATTTCCTGGCGCACTCCGCGCATGCCCAGAATCGTTCGTCGCTATCCATCTTCGCTCTCTCTCGCCCTCGCTTGCTCGCTCGCCCCCCTTCTCCCCTTAGTCCTCCCTCTCAAAAGTTAAAGCCGTTCGAATCCTCGGCATTCGGTCTTCCGAGTCCCCGACAACCCCGACTGCTGGTGACGTCTTCCGCGTCGCATTCAGCGCGCGACCTCCCCTCTCTTAAACGCGAAAAAAATACGAACTTTCAGCTTCTTCTCCGCTGCGCCGAAGCATGTTCTTTCCTATAAATGTCATTGTTTCATACAAAAGGTAACCGATAGCACCGGCCAAAACATAACAATCATGCATAATTATTTCGAACTTTTTATTTGAATACTATAATTTAATTATTACATTATTTATGTATGAAAATTATCATTAGCAATAAAATTTAAGTATATATACGTGAAAATAATTAATCTTCATAATACGTTTTTTATCAATGTTTGGAGTTTATAGTAAAAGTTCATTTTATTGTCCAATTATAAATGTTATTTATAAGTATAAGAAATATGCTTTTGAATGGGTATATCGACAGGAAATTGCTGTATAATATGTCCAAAAGATACACAATGGTATTACGGACATCTAAAACGTAAAAATACAACATCAACGGGAGCCCTCACTAATGTTCTTGAATTTCATTTTTCTTTTATGTCTAAATCTCTTGCCACTTTCACAATATTGTCCGATGACGGGCACTATTTGCATGCTTTATAGTTGGAGAACTATGATATAACCACATATAGGAACTTTAGGGACGGCTTAGTATAATATTAATTTGAAAATAAATTTGATTTTTTTTTCCAAATTTAAGAGATAAATAAGTTTATTTTCTAAATAATGCGATGCCAAACAGGCCCTTTGACGCAATTTAATACAAGATTGATTTGGGGGATAAACCCCAAAATACTCCGGTGCCAAACAGGCCCTTATATATACCTGTGTTGGCATGATCTCTTGGCGTTGATGATATGATATGGCATTTTTAAAACAGTGAAATACCAAGAGTATATATCACGTACCAAGATCACGACATACAAGAACACAGTTTCTCATTCGAATTCAGTTTTGTCTTTAAAGTTATGAAAATGCTAACATACATCATTACTGGCAAACACATTGCCAGAGACAAATTATTGACGATAACTTGGTAAAAGATTTTAACGATAACTTATGGGAAACTGTCGTGGATGCCAAATTATTATTGCTGGTTTCTATCGAGCCATTGCCAAGAGGAGTTAATAGTGATGGCCAAAGTTACCGTGAAACCAGAAAAAACCACGGGAAGTCAACTTCATAAAGTGGTTAGCAACAACTTCTAAAAGTCGCAGCTAATAATTTTTACTAATGACGATTTAAACTATCATTAATGACCAACAATTGATCATTGTCGATGATGATGGTTAAAATCGTCACCAATATATAGGGGTGTCAATGGGCCGGGCTTGGGCTGGCCCGGCCCAAGCCCACTTAAGCCCATATACATAGAGCCCAAGCCCAAGCCCACGTAGAAAGCCCAACGGGCTTAGATTGTGTAAATGGGCTTTAGCCCGCCAAAGCCCGTTAACCCAACGGGCTTCAGTTTTGTAAAACAGTCATAAATAAAAAAAATTACAAATATCAGAAAATTAATAAAAATGTGAAAATTAAATTCGCAGCTATCGAACTATACAATTGGTAACCTTAATTAAGAAGTGAAGTGGGAGTCCTTAAATTCGACTTTAAGAGTCAAAGTTGGATTTAAATATTCAGACGAAAATAAAATTGTTAAAATTTGACTTTATAAAAAAATTTATACTTTCTACTTACCTACCACAACACTTAAAAGTTAGATTTTTAAATATCTAACTTTACTTTTTAAAAGTCAAAATTTTGAACTCTCACTTCTCTAATGTGAGAAATCAGAATGCTCAACTTCCACTTTAAAACTGTAAAAAGTAGAATTTTAGAATTAAAATTTTGTTACAGCATATTTTATTGTACGATAAATCCTTATATATTTTCATGATAAAAATTATGTTAAAATAAAATATTCATTAGTTGAAGAAATATAATAACCAGAGTTTCATATATATATATATGACCAAACATGGGATCACAACTAATTTATTTTTAAAAAACATAAATTTATATTAGTTGTCAGATATCTTGTTTTTTAAAAATATATATAATTATAATAAAAATTAATTCTTTTTTTTAATTTTGAAAGCAAATAATATGTTGTTTTTATGATAAAATATTAAAATATGTTATTGAGGGGGGGGAAGACACGAGGAAGACGACGAAGGGTCAGTCCACCTGCGCGTGCCGTTCATTCCCCGCCACAGCGGCGGCCGCGTGCAAGCCCGCGCCGTTGGCGGGGCTTGTCCGCGGGGGGCGGGGCCGCGGCAGACGCTGGCCGGGGGGCGGCGCGCCGGCGGGAGCTTGTGCCGGGGGGGCGGGGGGACGATGTCCGGGGGCGGCGGACGCCGGCGCAGGAGCTGTCCGGGGAGCCGCGGCGGACGTCGGCAGGGGGGGCGGCGCGCCGGAGCTTGTCCGTGGGCGGGGAGGGGGACGATGTCTGGGGGGGGGGGCGGAGGTTACCTGAGATGGAGTCCGGGGGGCTTAGATTGTGGAAAAGGGGTTTAGCCCGCCAAAGGCCGTTAGCCCAACGGGGTTCGGTTTTGCAAAAACGATCATAAATAAAAAATTCTACAAATATCAAAAAATTAATAAAAATGTGAAAAATTTTAAAAATCACAAAGAGATTATAAAATCATCCGTAAATTTCATAACTCAACTAAATATAAAATCAAAAAAAATAGAACACCTATCAATTTGAGAATTGCCATAATTTAAGAAATAAAAATAGACAACATTAATCTCTTCTCCGAAGAACATACAAAAATCGAAACATAAAAAATGCGAAGTCAAAAATCCTGCAGCACGATCGCCGTCGCGCAGCCACCCCCGGTCCGCAGCCCCCGGCCGCCGTCCGCCGTCGCATGCCCCCCGGCCGCCGTCCCCGGCCTCGCAGCCCCCCCCGGTCCGCAGCCCCCCGGCCGCCGTCCGCCGTCGCGAGCCCCCCCGTCCGCCGCCCGCCGTCGCAGCCCCCCGGCCGCCGTCCCCCGCCTCGCAGGGCCCCCCCGGTCCGCAGCCCCCCGGCCGCCGTCCGCCGTCGCAGCCCCCGGTCCGCCGCGTCCGCCCGCCGCAGCCCCCCCGGTCCGCCGTCCGCCGTCGCAGCCCCCGGCCGCCGTCCCCCGCCTCGCAGCCCCCCCGGTCCGCAGCCCCCGGCCGCCGTTCGCGGCCCCCGGCCGCCGTCCCCGGCCTCGCGGGCCCCCCGGTCCGCAGCCCCCGGCCGCCGTCCGCCGTCGCGGGCCCCCCGGTCCGCCGTCGCAGCCCCCGGCCGCCGTCCACCGTCGCAGCTCCGCCGTCGGGTGCTACGAGGATGTCGCGGACTCGCGGCCTCGCGGGCGCCGCCCGGGCCGCTTCGGGCCTCGGCGTCGGGTGCTACAGGATGTCGCAGACTCGCCGGCTGTGCCGTGGTGGACGGACGGTGAGGTTGCTCGGGTGCCAGAGCGACGGCCCAACGGACTTTAGACGGGCCAGCGGGCCGTGCCCGCCGGGCCAGCCGATAAAACAGAAACGGGACTCGATTTATTCGTTAAGCCCGTTTCAATTTTTTTAGCACCCTGGGCTCGGCCCGTGATAAATTTTTTGACGGGCCAACGGGCCCAGCCCGCTCATTTGACACCCCTACCAATATATTTGAGTGCACGACAACTTATTTGTCGTCACTCATGTTTCTTTGGTATTAACCCCACCCAAGTTCCTTTTCCTTTTTTCGCATGTGCACTCTCTCTCTCTCTACTCCATCGTACCATCTCTCTCTCACCGTTAATTCTTTAAAGAGACCTTTTCCTTTTATAGTTCCACCATTAATTTTGTTATTTCATATACATATAAATATATAATATGAAAGAACACAGCAAAAATGCTTCCGCCCTTTTATCTAATCTTTCCACGCCAAAAATAAATCCGAGGGGGGGGGGGGGTGTTTCGGCACCGTAGACGTCAACTCGTAGTCGATTAATTTTGACGCCGATAAATCTTTGGAATTATTTCGGAAAATGAGAGCGGGTGAAAAAATATATATATTTATATAATCGAGTTTTACTTCGGTCGTACCCACAATTGCCCGGAGAGCCGGCCGACGTATCAATCAAGAATAAACCGCTCGAAGTGAACTTCCGAGTTAGCAAGAAAGATCGCGGAGCAGCGAGGCCCGGCCCCAAGTGGCATGTACATGGATGAGCCCTGAGTCCCGACGGAACCTCTTTGTTCGCCCTCTACTCCGTTCCCCTCGCTCGGTCACCGGCGTAGCTGCAGCCCACGCCTCGAGACGAAATAATTATCTCGTGATGTTGCCGTGTTATTATTTATCGGTTCTTCATCATCATCATCATATTATTATTATTATTATTATTAAATTTTGACTTATATTATATATTTAAGTGACAATATATAATTATAATATAATATTTAAAATAAAATATTGGATAGAATATTTAATCAAGTTACTTAAGAGTTTATCGGTCGAATATACATAAATCTGCTCAAACTCAATATGAACGAGCAAAGTTCTGTTTTTTTTTGTTCAAGTTTATTCCTTTGACATGGTAAACGAGCCAGAGTCAACTTTGATCTACTAGTCAAAGATATTGGTACCTTTGCTCCCCTAATCTTAATGTGTAACCACTGACGTGACCCATTCACAGGTTAAACATATATAATTAACGCAAAACAAACTGGTTTTGTGTTTTCGTATCTTCTCAAGTCAACCTCATTGATCGCAAGACCCGAAATCGTTGAGATATTTAAAAAAAAAAATCTCGTGCAAGGGATTTTAACCAAATTCATCCAACACAAATCCTTTCCGAACACCACCTTATTAGCAACCGTTATCATCAGAAACGGTGAATCTCAGTCGAACAAGTGGACATAAAGAGAGCAACTTCTCTTAAGAGAGCAAGAGAAGTTTCATAATCTTTCTCACAAAAGAACTAAGATGATAGAATAGTGATTTAAGAGATATTAAATCATATCATTTCAATCTCTTTGCAAGAGATTAAAATACTCTTCTCGAATACTTATCCGAGGGGAGTCGCTCTCGGAGATAAACGGGGGGCGAAGGAAGAGCATATATATATATATATATATATATATCATTCTTATTCTCCGGTGCAACAAGGGTACTGTCAGGCCGGGCCACCATGGCGCCTCCTGCTGTCGAGAAGACGGGAGAAGGGGGGGCGGCAGTAGCCCCGGTGGAAGAAGAGGTCGGCGACGACGCCGTACATGGCCTCCGTCAGGTGCACCCCGTCCCAGTTCACGAACCTCCCCGGCTGCTCGCACGCCTTGGACGCCGACGGCGACCCGCAGGTGGCGAACACGTCGAAGTTGAGCTCGCCCCCGCCGGCGCCGCAGCACGCCCGGAAGCGCTCGGCGAAGCCGTATGCCCGCGGGTTGCTCATCACAGCCCGGTGTGCGGCGGCGTAGTCGGCGTAGGCTATGACGGCCGCCGGGTGGCCCCGCCGGAGATCGCTCAGCCGGGCCTGGAGCAGTTGGTTGAAGGTGGCGCTGAGGTGGTTCCCGACGGCGGAGCAGCCGAGCTCGTCACGGTCGGCGGCGGCGACGAGGGTCATCGTGAGGGGGAGGCAACCAGTGAGGGGCTGCCCCTGGACCACCACGTACCTGGCGCCCTTCCGCAGGAGCGCCTGCGAGAATAAAGAAAGATGCCTTTACCATATACCGTGCGTAAGAAAAAAATTTAAATTAACACATTTTAAAAATATAAACTTTACACAGAATAAATATATTTTAAAAAAAAAATCAAATATCTATAATTAATAAAGTGAAATTGGACCGTACAAATCTGACTTCACACAACAATAGTAATGCCTAATTTGGTTACATTATTAAAAGGTTTTATCATCATCAATTTTTGAATCTATAATGAAACATAATATGTTATGTTTG
Organism: Cryptocoryne crispatula var. balansae; assembly: GCA_036172225.1. Lineage (NCBI taxonomy): Eukaryota > Viridiplantae > Streptophyta > Magnoliopsida > Alismatales > Araceae > Cryptocoryne > Cryptocoryne crispatula. The sequence continues at coordinate 5,377,068 of CM069935.1, forward strand.
ATGTAAGTATCAATTTACATCGATTTTGATATTGATATTTCAAATTCTAGAAATATGAATATTGATATAATATCATTTTATTAAAAGGTTTTATCACAATCAATTTTAGAATCTATAATGAAACATAATATGTTATGTTTGATGTAAGTATCAATTTACATCGATTTTGATATTGATATTTCAAATTCTAGAAATATGAATATTGATATAATATCATTTTATTAAAAGGTTTTATCACAATCAATTTTAGAATCTATAATGAAACATAATATGTTATGTTTGATGTAAGTATCAATTTACATCGATTTTGATATTGATATTTTCAAATTCTAGAAATATGAATATTGATATAATATCATTTTATTAAAAGGTTTTATCACAATCAATTTTAGAATCTATAATGAAACATAATATGTTATGTTTGATGTAAGTATCAATTTACATCGATTTTGATATTGATATTTCAAATTCTAGAAATATGAATATTGATATAATATCATTTTTAAGACTAATTAAACATGTATTCAAATTTTGTCGGATGATAATATTAGATGTCTCTATCTGTTAATATTGAAATCGATAAGTACAAATAAATCATATTATATAATACATTTGTAATAAAATTAGTAAAATATTATTTTTGATATTGTTTGAATACGTAGACATAAACTTTTGTGTGCAATGGAAAGAGTGGCATGTTCAAATTTCATTTTTACTGTGCCATTTTATTCTAAATGTCAAAATTTTTAAATCTGATTTCATTTTTCAATAAAAATACCATTTATCTTTTCTCCTTAAGTCATATTTGAGCAATATGATCTCCGAAAAAATATGTTAATTTTGGAAATAAATTTTGTATGTGATCATTTTAGAAAAAAAACATTTTAAAATGAGTTGGGTTAAATTTTTTCAAAAACAACCTTTCTCTGGTTGATTATGTTTTTTACTCAACAATTTAGATCAGTGGCGGTGAATTTTTAATTTTTGCCACTCTTCCTCCTTCGCACCGGAAAATTAATCACAAACTCACAAAAATGGCAAGGGCCGAAAAGGTCGGAAGCATCTATAGACATGTTCGCCGGAGGGCAGTGGATGATCGATTACCTCGAGGAAGCCGGCAACACTTTCGACGGCGAGGTCCCGGACGTCGCCGGGCGAGAGGCCGGAGGCCACGGTGTAGGCGAGATCGTTGACGCCGATCTCGCCCACCCAGAAAAGAGCGTCCGCCAGGTCGCCGCCGGCCCCGCCCCTCTCCTGCTCCCGCAGGTGCCGCTCGAACCAGCCGAGCTGCGTCGCCAGGGACTGCGGCGTCTGGTCCAGGGAGACCTTGTTCCTGACGAAGAAGGGGTAGTCGATTGCCGTGGATCCGGCCACGGCAAAGTTGGCGCCGGCGGAGAAGTCGGCGGCGGGGCCGGAAGTGAGGTACGGCGGGAGGAAGGGCAGGGACAAGGCGGCGGCGAGGAAGTCGACGACGAGGCGGCCGTCGGAGTAGCGGTTGGTCGGGCGGCGGAAGAAGCTGGCGCCATAGGGGGGCTCGGAGACGTGGCCGAAGGCGAAGGGCCCCGTCGAGTCGTTGGTGTTGCCGGTGTCGGTGAAGGAGTCGCCGAAGGCGTAGATCTTGGAGAAAACGCGGTCGGCGGCGGCAACCGTGGTAGGATCCGGCAGCAGTGAGAAAGCCGCCAATGCGTAGAAGAAGATGGGGGCGATCATGGTGCTGCGCGCACTGTTCTTGAACTACGCGGAAGGCAGTCCAGTCCGGAGAAGCTACGGAGATATGCCTGCGCTTGGGAGGGGGGACTCCTATACAAGAGTAGATCACTTTAGTTCTGGGTGACGAGAACTCTGAAGTCTCTAATGAGTAATTTTGACTTCTCAAAATCTTATTACTAACATGTAATAATTTGTTACCGAGTTTCTCGAAGATTTAGTATGAGCCCTGTTATCGAGATTCTGATAAACAGTTACCGAGTCCTCGTTAACTTACCATCAAGATTTCAATAATTCACCATCTATCTTTTATTGATTTGTTATTGGGATTACGAACTCATTAAAAATTTATTACGAATTTCTATTAGTTTAATATCTAACGATATCATGCTCATTTTATGTCCTCGTTAAAATATAATTTCGTCTGCACCATGTGTGTTGTCGTCTTGTTAGAGATGGTAATAGATTTGTCCATCCAAAATTTGAGGTGATCCGAACTGAGAATGATGTAAGAACGAGGATCCCCTCCTAAATTGAGTGGGACATTATTGGAACTTACAGCCCGGTTGGGAAAAAATATTAAATACTTCTGCCACTGCTATTTAAAGATTAAATATTATTTCTTCTGGAAGGGCAGAGCCCCATGCTTTCCCCTCCTCTCCAAATGCCGACCTGCCCTGCCGTTCTTCTTTAATATGTTTCCGGACATCGGTTGGTCTCAAGTTGTTAGACGATGAGAGGTTGCATTGAAGGCTGCCACACGGAATTCCTATTCTCCCCCCGCTGTTCAAGTCATTTCATATTCAATCTCTTCTTCGCACGGGAATATATGTGTATATTTCAGAGCAGATGCAGGTACGATTTTTTCTTGAAACAAAAACTAAAACTTTACTATATTACGGTGAAAGAAGACATTACGGGTACATCACATAACTTAGACCAACACAAACTGAAATATGAGAGTACCTCAAACAGAAACATCATAATACAGAGACCGATGATAGTAAACACAGATAAAGACCAAACTGAAGAGATGCTCCGAGAATTCATCTTCAACGCGGTCGATAATTGCCACGAAATAAAATAGACATGCAGCTTTGTAAGTTTCGACGATCCATAAGCAAGGACTCTCTTCTTGGAGTCTGACAATTTCCACGAGGCTGGATGATCACACCATACAAGTGTGGATGATGTCCAGACTTACAACCTCACAACTAAACTCATGACAATATAACCGACATCTGCAGATAACACAGAGCTAGAACAGTAATAGAGAGAAACAAGATAATACAACATCTACGTAACTTGAAACTGTCACACCTAGAGTAGATAATAAGATTCCAAACGGAAACTCAAGAGGTGAACTACTAAAATAGATACTTAGAAAAGTTAAAATAGTAGAAAATAAATTAAGAGGCCCCGGTAGAAGTACGATAGAAAACCTTCTGCCTTCCGGTTCCCAGAGGGAGCCCGTGATTGATCGGAGGAGTCTTGGCAAAAATTTAAAAAGGAAAGAGAAAAAAAAGAAGGGAAGATGATTCGACAAGACACGGCCACTGTCTTTTTTTTTTTTTTTAGTCATGTGGCGCAGTGGCCAGGACGCGTGCAGCGTCGCACGCCAGCGAGGATCGAGCCCCCGCTCGATCCCACAGGTCGCCCCCCCCCCCCATGGGAGCGCCCGGCGTCACTGTCGGTGCGTTGGTAGCAGCAAGGGCCAGTAATTGTGGTCGTCGTTTGCAGCGGCGGGGTAGGTGAGACAAGCGCCCCCATTTCATTGAAGGCCCCCCTTGGGACGGCGCCGCGTCGGCTTTTTCCGGCGTTTCAATTCGGACGAAACGCCGGCGGCGGACGGTGAGCCGGCGGAGGGTGAGCAATAAAGGAGTAGACCGGCGCGCAGAGCCGCCCGATCAGTATTACTCTGTTTTAACCTGAGAAATCAGACTCAGTTTTATGAGATTTAGTTTGGTTCGAGATATTGATTAAATCGGTTTGATTTTGAAATCTAATTAAATGAAATCAGGGCGCTGAATAACTTGTGTTGGATTAAATACTTTATTTTAAATGATACATTTATATATCTTTTCTAACAAAAATATATTTTTTAAAAATCTGTAAGATAAAATTAATGAGATTCAAACTTAGACACTAAATATTACTATAATATAATTTAAAAAAATAAAATAAAATCACGTGTTGATACTCCCCTCATCATCCAACCGGCGTGCCGCGAGTTTGGTTAGTTTTCGTTGTTACTAAGCGTTGCAATATGCTAATATATGGAGTAATATGTTACTAATCTTCCTATGTTTTTATTACTAACATTTGTAACATGTTACTAACCCTCTCAATAACTATTGCAACATTTAGGTGGCGTTTGATTAGACTTAATCTGAAAATCTTAACTCTTAATTTTAAGTCTAACTTCTTAATAAGTGGTAAAAAAAGTACTTAATTTGATTAAGACATAAGTAATTTTTCTTGTTCGATAAAAAATCTGAATCATCTACCTAATCTTCTTAATTAACATAAAACGACTAAATATTCATGAGTTTCCTCTTAAACATGGAAGATGAGAAAGAAAAAATTATTCATTGTTCTTTCAAATAATAAACAGTGGATAAAATAGACAAAAAATCTATATACAGGGAATTTATACTCTTCATAATTTTTATTAAATGTTAATTTGTATAAAAATATTTTAAATAGATTGTCAAATTAAATATTTTTAAAATATTTTAAATAAATAATATAAAATTTAGAACAAAATATTCTATTTAATAAATTTATAATGGAAGAGAGAGAGAGAGATCGCTAATACGTGGAATGATCCACTATCAGGACATCGTTGATGGGTCTGCACGTTGATGCAGTCCATCTTCGGGGCATTCAACCACTGAAATAGAAAAAGTGACATTTTTTATCTGAACAGGTAAGAGCTTTTTAAGACATAAGTGGCTCGGTCGGACCTTACTTCAGAGAAATTCTCAAACACACGAGAATGTCTAAACTCTGACCGAATCAGAGTTTAGACCGTATTTCAGTCTAATCAAACAAGGTCTTAGTCAACAAGAGAGAGAGAAAGAGAGCCCGAGATCCCGTTTGACGTAGCATCATCGGCTTTGCAACAGCGGCGTCTCCCTCCTTCACTCATCTAAGGCAATTCAGACTCCATTGCATGTGTTTTGATCTTGTTCAGGTGTTCTTATTAGTTTAGTTAGATTATGTATTTAAAGTCATTTGCTATATATATATATGTGGCAACAGTTATTTGTCTTGATCCCTATGCTTCTGTTGGTCATTAAGATTACAAAATATATATATATAATATGCATGCAACCCAAACATACTTTTCTATTTGACTTCATAAACATGAAAATTTTGTATAAAATTATCACGATATACATAATTGCATGTGTTACAAATTTAACGATGACAAAATTATATTTTAGACATCCATGCAAGTTGATAGTAAAATAAAATATTTTGTAAAAGTGTTATATCTAGGTGTCTAGTATAAAGGTGAGAATTGAACTTAATGTGATCGACATCATGCCAAACAATATATATATTTAATGACATACACTTAGGGTCCATTTGGTTCCATGTAAAATTAAAATTTTTGAATATGTTTTCTGTGGAGTGACTTTTCCACAGAATCCAAAATCATGTTTATTATTTGGTTAGATGTATGCACGTTTCCAGATTTTGATTTTAATTGGTTAGTTGGTTCCTAGAAAAAATGTTTTTCTAATTTTTTTCAAGTTTATCATTTGTAATCTGGTATGACATTATTTGTTACTGTATCATCAATAAGTAAATAATATTATATTCATCAAAATAGGCCTGCTTAAATTTTAAATAAAATATAATAAATAAATAAACTTTTTTTAACATATTAAATGGTTTAAATAATTTTTTTATAGAATTAGCACTTTAACTTTGATAAATTATTTAAAATAAAAATTTATTTAATAAAATCCATTTCTTTACTACTAAGATTAACATTTTATTGTAATTATTCTTTTTTTAACTTAGACTCATCCTACTCGTACTTTAAACATTATTTTTAATTAAAAATTAAAAATATACATTTATATATATAATTTTTATTAAGACTACGATGAAAAATATTTAAAAACAACCTCTCGGAAAATGGCCTCCGCTTTTTTTTACGGATGCCAAAATCCTTGATTTTGGCCACGTCCAGGAAAAGTATAGTATGTCACGTCATCACTGCATGCAACCAAATGATTAAAAAAAAATTCATTTTCCTGAAAACCTCCGCGTGAATCAAGTTTTACGGGGAAACAAATGGACCCTTAATATCGCGTGATACGTGTTGTGAACTTCACCAAACCATACCTAACTAGTGAAGTTCGTGAGTGGCAGTGATTAGAATAATCCGTAGTATACATCAATCTCGAATACTTTAAATGCATCACAATCTAGGTGAACTAGGTCTAGTCTTTCTATATATTATTACTATACATATTAGATTTGGTGTAAAAAAAGTATACATGTGACGTATAAAGGCAATCATGCGAATTGATTGAGAAAGAAATAAAATCAACTGTTTGATGACATTGAACAAGAAATATATCTTGATACATGAATTATGATGTAACATTACGTTTTTAGTTTAATAAAAAGAAAAAAAATTTAGTTAATAAATATTTATTATTATTTTAATCATTTCCTTCCCTATTTATATCCTCTTCCCCCCCCCTTGGTACCTCCCCCGTGCGAGCCCGCGGCGCCCACTTTTTCCCCCGAAAACCCTATTTTTTTCCCTTTTTCGGACTGCGCCGCCCATCTGCCGTTTTTTTCTTCTTCTTCCTCCGCGCGTGTACGCGCTGTTGCGGTCGCCGCCTCGGTCCTCCCGCGCCCGCCCAAGCGCAGCCCCGGTTGACCGCCGTCGCGGCCCGCCGCGTGTCCCAGCAGCCGCCTCGCCGCCGTCTCCCGCCCGTGCGGACGTGGCCGCTGCGTCATCGCCCGCGTGCCGCGACAGCCGCTTCGGCCCTCGCGCGTCTCCGCCGCCTCGCCGTGCGCACCTGCCCGCGCTCGCGACCACGCAGCCGTCGCCGCCCGTTGACGCCCACGCGTCGCCGCGTCACCGTCGGCGCCGCCCCGCGCCGTCTCCCCGTTGACCAGCACCTGCAGGCGCCGCCCCGCGCGCGCCAGCCCCGCCGCACGCCCGCGCGTGCCGCGCGGCCGCTGCCGCCGCGTCACCCCGCCGCCCCCATCAGCCCGCGCAGCCGTGCGCCCGCCTGCACCCGGCCGCGCCGCCGTGCGCCGCCCTCTCCTCCGCGCGGTATACACACTCTCTCTCCTATCGCCCTCTGTTAACCTCTCTAGTTTACGATTTCTTTTCTACTAACAGATTTTAAGAACACCTACCCGGCTCGATTTTTCGTCGCCGACGCAACCGCGGCAGTTTCGTCGCCTGATTCATTTTCCTTGGAATTCCGTGCACCGTTCGCCGTCGCCGTTAAGGTAGGCGTCTCGACTATCCTTAGCACTCTATATATTTAATTAAATCGTAAAAAATATGTTTAGATCATCATGACTAATAGGTTGGAAATAATGGGTTGTTTTTGATTTATTTGCATGTTTAGATAGAATTAGATTAATCTGTTTAAATCGTGCATGCTTAGATTAATTCGGTTATTCATGTATGCTAGTCATCATGATAAGTTGTGTATGTTTAAATCTAGCTAGTTTAGTATGTTTGCATCACGATAAACCTTAAACATGTATATCCCGATTTGATAAAAAGCCGATGTAAGGTTTAGGCATAATGTTGTTAGAATTTAGTTTATTTTCTTTTATGTGATAGGTAGTTCTGTTTAAGCATGTAATGATTATGTTAGGTTGTAAATTGCATGATCCTATTTATATGCATTAGTTTGTGATAGACTGTGGTATGGTATGCAAATATGTGGTGCATAGAACCATGGGTGTTCATCTATGTATTTCATGTTTGATTTGCCAATTAAATGTTCATGTTTACTGTCTGAGTTAATTATATGCTTGCATGGTGTGGAATGTGGTTAGTGCAGTGAGCTGCATTGTGTTGGGAATGTACTTCACCAGACTATATTAATGGCCCGTGGGCAGCGGAGATTAGTTGAATCTGGAGCATCCTTCGACCCCAGATACCGCTGTTTATCCTAAGTACTCCCCTGCCTATGGGGTACTATGGGATTTAGTTACTATATGTTACTTCCTACTATATGGTAAATCTGGTGCTAGTTTTGTGATGTGACTACATTTTTTCAGATGGAGCATGATATTTACTCAGACAGGTGTCTAGTTGTGTATTTTGGCATAGATGTTAGTGTTTTAGATGTGTCATTGGTTTTATGTCAGGTTGTGTGTGTTATGAGCATACCTAGAGTAGCCTAATGTGTAGGTTAGGTTGGTTTTAATGCATTTGGAGTCATGTTATCATATGGGGTAGTTGAATGACTTTGTAATCAATTAATTAAAGATATATGATTAGTTTAAATCCTATGTATTAAATCTGATTTTTAGGCTTAATATGTATTGTATACCATTAGAAATCACTAATATTGTAGGGTAGTTCGGGTGTAAGACCTACTGAGTCTGTGGTGACTCACCCCTTCCCATTATTAACTTTTTCAGCTGATTTCGAGGAACCTCTTCTTGAGGAAGGACTTTGGAGAAGATTTCGAGGAGGACCTTGGAGTTGATCCAGAGCCGTTCGAGGACCCAGAAGAGGAGGAGTTTGGTGACGAGTGATCACCTCATATCACTTAGGTTGCTTGAATTTCCCTTCTATTGTTAGTTTAGTATTTGTTTGGTGTGATTTTTAGAGGTTGAATGGACTATGTGTTGAGTCCTTCTTAGTTGTTTGGTGTTGGTTATTTATGGTATTTACTTGGAGTTTGAATTTGATCGGATCATTACAAGTTATTTTAATTATTCAGACTTGATAGTGTGAATTGGATTTTATTGTTCTCCTAAACTGTCCTGATATTCCGGATTTATTTTCCGCTGTGCATTTGTTTATTTCGAGTCGTGACATATGAAGTCTCATATAGTGAAAGGACAATTAATTAGGTGAAAACTAATGGGTATATAGGTAGGATTTTACTTGATTATGATAAATAACAACATGATATGTATGTTTGATCTATAATAAAATTATCTTTGAACTCTTCTGACTTTTGATTATTCTTTTTATGATATCATGCATGCATGTGAACATATGATATGAGTATAGCATGCTTGATATTTTTTGGATTGCTAGTAATTAGGAGTTGTTGTGTAGAGCATATTAAGTCTGTATGACTCACTCCAATCTTTAACTTTTATGATAAGAAGGATTAATGCAGAAAAGGTATAGTGAAATGGAATTAGAGAAGTTAGATGAATGATCATTAGGAATTGGAATTAGTTGGACCATAAAATCTTGTTTATAGTTCAAATATATTCAAGTGAATTATTAAATCATATTTATTGTTTTCTTTTCTATTTCCAAATAGATGTATGTGACGGTTATGTTCCCCAATTACATTGATAGATGTATCAGCTATATATCTTTTAGTATAGAACGAGACAAAAACAAATTCACCACTACCACTTTGTCTGGTTATAGCCTGTTTGGTTAGAGTATCAAAAATGATACTATATTGATATTGATATTTCTTAAAATTGGAGTATCAAAGTCAAAATTTATTATAATTTATTTTTTTACACTACAAATTTCAAAATTCATACTATTAGTCAAATATTTTTAAGTGATTACTATCAATAACAATTTTAAAGTTGAAAGTGATAGAGATATTTAATAGTGTTAACAAACAGGACCTAAGGCTAAGGAAAAGGAAAAACATTAAAAACAATTTTCATGGCATTAAGTTCTTATAGAATAAAGAGATACAAATCACTTATTTTGATCTATAGATTTGGACATGCGTAAAATTATTTACGGTGGATGTAGATTTCAAAGAATTCAGTAATCATATTTAGGCATTTGTAGAATTTATTTTTCAAAACATATTTCATGAGAATTGATATTGAATTGGCTTGGTCAAGCCCGATCTAGTTTGATGGGATGAGCCAAGTCGATAAATCTAGATCATCCGAGATCAGATTCACAAAAAAAAAACCTTAATGTTCAATTTTGTAAAACATGTATAAATAATAAAAATATAAGTATGTATAAATAAAATTTTATTTAAATATTATAATCAAAGTTTTTGTTTATAATTTTAATATTACAATTTAATTATTTAATTATTAATAAATAAAGTATTTAAATATATTTTAATTACTTATGGTCATTTTATTTTTAATATTTTTAAATATCTAATGCTTATATGATATGAAGGAGTAGTTAAAATATTAAAATCTTTTACTTTGTATATACCTAGTAACCGATGATAGTCACTGCATGGTCAGTGTACCATGGAAAACGTTTTACGTTTAATAGTGTATTATTTATGATTTGTATTATTGTCAAATTTCAAATTGATAATGGTAGAGGTGCGTAATATAGTTATCATACATCGTATAAACTCGATCTTGAATTCAATTTGATAAGAATAATTAATGTTTTATAATTATTAAAAAATTTTAAAATAAAAACTTAAATTAACTGAACATGAACTTTAATAGAGTTAGAGCAAAGATATGCTCAAGCTTGACTAATTAAAAATTCAAAATTTTAATCAAATTTATTTATTTAGCCTAATAAATTAGTAATATTAGTCTTTTATTGAATCTACTGATCAGTCATTTATTAAATTTTAGAAAAAGAAAGAAACAAAGAAACAACTAACTGACATGAAGTTCTACAGGTGGTGTCACTCTTTATTCTATATGCCATTTCCTATCCACTTTTTATTCTATATACCATTTCCTATCCACTTTTTACCCAAAGTTGAAGATACCAAAAATGTAATTACGATCCATTTGAATTAGGGGTGCAGACGAATAAATACACTGTAACAAATAACTTGAAACTCAACTGAATAAAAATGTATTTAGCTCATTTATTATGTTAAACGAATAAGTTTGCACACAAATAAAACTTGCTTAATTAATGAGTTGAGTTTGAATTGATATCTTTTTAACTTAATAAACTCAACTAAATATTGTATTTCACTCATTTATTTTGCTAAAGGAATAAGCTTGAACAAAAATAAAACTTAATTGACTAATGAGTAGAATTTGAATTGATCTTTTTTTAATGAGTAACTCAGATTAACTGTTCAATTGAATACTTATTAAAAAAATTATATTATATATAGTTCAATGATTATCTAACTATTCGATTGAAATAAATTTATTTTAAATTTATAAGTAATTTGTTGATAAATGAGCTCAAGCTAAAATTTAACAAATGAATTTAAATCAAACTCCAATGTTATAAATGAGTTCATGTTGGATTTGAATTTGACTTTGGATGAATGTAACAAATGAATTTTTTTATTTTACATATTATGTTGTTAAAAATAAATTTTTTTAATGCTTGGTATTAAAGTAAGTCATTATTTATCAATGAGCTAAAGTATTCTAAAAATATGTAATTATAAAATATAATAATTGATTTTATAAAATGGTTAGTATACATACATATATGATAAAGCATATAGTTATCAAGTGGTTACTAAACTTACAGTTTTTGGGTTATTAATCTCCCAAAAACATAACTAAAATGTGTATATCGTTATCAAAGAGATTAGTAACATTTTAGAGGGGTTATTAACCCTAAAAAAGGATACTTTTGGTAACTATATATATTTATTCATCACATAGTAATTATATGTACTTTTCAATAACAAGAAAAAAAATACTGAATGGTCAGGTATGCAACTCTCTCTCTCTCTCTCATTGGTGATTAAAGAATTTTACTTCTATGAATGTCTAAGGTGATCCGTGCTCCAAATGTCATATCCAGTAAAGATCCATAATCAGATCGGACGGTAAACCCTAAAAAAAAGGTGCGTTTGGTAACTATATATATATTTAGAGGAAATCAACATCCGCCCCTGTTACGGGGGGACATTTATTTTTTTGTCCTAGACATTTCAAACTTATTTTTTAATCCCATATTTAAAAAAATTGTAACTCCCGCCCCTCTACCACACTAACGGCGTTTACCCCCTCCTTAGTTGTACATATGTTCCCCATTTTACCCCCTTGGAAATCTCTACCGGTTGGAAACTTATACTGAACATTCCTTGTCTTAAAAACTGACGTTCGATTTTCTCTTCGTAATGCTAATTATTCGTGATCATACATACTTTCAGGACATAGCGCCTTTCGGAGCCAATCCCGCCACCAGATCCAGACCTCAGTCTGGATGGGATACAGCACCTTCGGTCGAAATCCAGTCACCGGATCCAATCCCAGCAGGTGATAAGGCCGGGCGACACCTTCGAGAGAAGCACAATGGCAGCGACGACACCTTCGAGAGAAGCACGGGCCAGGAATGGGCACGGGCGTGGTGCTACGCGGGGGTGCAATGGCGAGCAAAGGGGAGACCGAATAGGAGCTATCAAGGTGTTACGATTTCGGACCTTTAGGGGTCGGCTGATGACATGACGAGAGGGGCTTTTAGGATCCGATTAGAGGGTAGCACATGGTCCTTTTAAGGACCCGAGTGGGGCTGAGCAGGGCACGAACGATAGGATAAAAGGATTTTTCTCACCTTTTTTCTTCTGCGCAGGTGACCGGCACGCTCTCGCGCAGAAATAGGGTGGGAGGTTGGAAAGGGGGGTACGTGGATACCTCTCTTCTCTTCCTCTTCTTTTATGGGCGCGGTGGCCGGATCGGACCGGCCGATCCTCCTCCCTTGGAAGAAGACCTCGGGCGTTGACGTTGGCGGCCCTGGAGGAGGATGGCCCCGGCTGCCTCTTTCTCTCTTGTTGATCTCGCTCCCGGACGGGGAAGATGCTAGACGTGGATACCTCTCTTCTCTCATCTCTCCTTCCTCTCCTCCGGTGGTATGCATTTGCGAGACACGGGCCTCTCTGGCTGGTCGATCCCCACCGCAAGCGCTGGCTGCTGCTGGTCGAGCAACAGGGGAAAAGGCCGGCCGCTGCAGAGGTTTCGCAAGTAGGGTTGCCGTCGGGGGTATTTTGGGGAGTGGGAAATGTGAGTCGAATGGGATAACGGAGGGGATGTTCAAGACATTTTTGTGTGTAACGTTGGGACTTTTAAAAAATTTCAGTAACGATGGGACTTTAAAATAATTTTAGAACTAAAATAGGACCCAGAATTAAAATCCCCATATATTTATTCATCACATAGTAAATCAATAACAAGAAAAAAAATACTGAATGGTCAGGTATGCGTCTCTCTCTCTCTCATTGGTGATGAAAGAATTTTACTTCTATGAATGTCTAGGGTGTTCCGTGCTCCAAATGTCATATCCAATAAAGATCCGTACTCAGATCGGATGGTAAAATTGTAATTTAGATCTTCTTTGTTAACCAACTAAAAGAGTCTCATACTTATAAACATAAATATTTCTTCTACTTAGTTAAATTGACACTATTCTAATTTGTCCTCTCACTTGTAAATTTTTTTGACTTTGTCACGTGTATATTATTTATAAGTGATGATCGATCGACCCAGAGAGATTCACATTTTTTTGACTCTGATACCATGTTAACCAACTCAATATTATTATGACCCTAATATAGAATGACACAGACTTATAAATATTGATACTTTTTCTACCCAGTCAACGTGACCCTATTCTAAGTTCTAACTATCTTCTTCCTCCCCGTTGAAGGATGGAGGGAACTGCGGGCGCGGCAGGGCACCGACTCAACAGATGCGACCAACCCGGCATCTGTTGCAACGGACCGTCGATCCTCCCGGCCACATCAACCTTTCCGTCCAGCCGCAGAACAGCAGGAGAGAAGCTCTCAGCTCCCTTCGTCGCCGCTGATTCTGTCTCCACGATGCAGATGTTGCGGAAGATATTCCAGATGCTACGGAGGCGGAGCTTAGTCCCTCCCCCCCGCCGGCCGGAGAAGTGGCCGCCGAATCACCAACCCTGAACCCGACGCCGTGAAGAGGACGGGAGCTTCCGCCGCAGCTGGGCCGTGCGCGGCGGCGGCAGCCTTGCAGAAGTTCTCAACACACAGGATGAAACACAGCCGGATCATGCCGGCGCAAGCAGCTAAATGGACTGTCTCGACGAGGCTGGGCGCGGCCGGATCGACGGTTGCGAGGCAGCTCTCTACTCGCTGCTTCAGTGCGGGCTTTACAGCTCAAGTTCAAAGACTACGTACATTTTTGCTTGTATCATTAATCATTACCAAACGTTATATTTCCGAAGATGCGACTCATGTTAATCATCTTAAAATCGTGAAGTTGAGTCACAGAGGTTCAGACTTGTCAATACGGAATGCATTGTTGAGTTGGAGAGGCCCGTATTTAAAAACAAGAGATACTTTCTCTCACTATCTCATCATATTAAGATTATTATCCAACTATTCAATTTATCGTAAAATAAAAGGGAGCAAAGAACTTCTCATTTTACATATATTTTTCGTTCAGATGCTTGGATATACCTAGAATTTGTGATTTTGTGCCTTGTTTTAGTCTCTCTAAAGTTCTCTCTTGCAGCTTAATTAATTAATGCACCTGATCTTAAAATTATATATGCTAGATATTTCAACTTTCAATGCATGTGTGGGACACATCATCTTTTACAAACATATATAGATTTATTAGTATATATGCCAACACCTTTCTCAAATTAAAATGTATATATATACACATTAGACATAAACATGTATTCAGATTTTCACTTAAGCCCAAACAAACGTTATACATATCTACCTCGGCCCTCCACCCTTAACAGCATCCGCGCTCCGGGAGCTACTCCGGCAGTTGAGTACCCGGCCAACAGAGCTCACCCGATTCTACGGGTTTGTTTGGCCACGTCCCAGAAGCTCTCTCTCTCTCTCTCTCTCTCGCGGTCGAACACGGCGAGTCAGTAGGGTGGCTGAAGGAGCCGTCGGCACAGAGCAGATCCGGGAGAGGGCTTCTCCACCCGTTTAAAAGGGGAGAGCGCATGCAGAAGAAGGGGAAGATAAGGGCCCCCTCCTCCGGCGTCCTCCTGACTGGGCGAGAAGAGGGAGAGGATTGCTGCCCCTCCTGTGTGGAAAGAAGGGAAGGGGAACGGCGAGAGAAAGAGGGCGAGTATGATGGTCTCCTAGCGGCGGCACTCGGCGATCCATCGTCAAAGGGCTCTCTTTCCCTACACCTTCCTTCTTTCCTAGTTGGAGGCCGTCCCTCTTCCCGGCCTTCCACCGGAGGCAGCATGGCCACCGCCGCCAGCATTAGCAACAGCAGCCTGGAGGACATTAGGAACGAGAACGTCGACCTGGTCTCTCTCTCTCTCTCTCTTCGTGTAACTCTCTAATATTCGAAAGCGTCTCTTCTCGAGTAGACACTTGAGAAGAACTTCTAGGTCTCTCTCACGAAAAAATTGAGATGATATAATTGAATGTCTCTCGAATCATTATCATGTTTATGTCACATCAGTTCTCTTGTAAGAGAAGTTTAGAGACTTTTCTCGAGTGTCCACTTGAACAGAGTTGCTCTCTTAATATTATGTTTGACGTGATGGCGATAGGAACGGATCCCGGTGGACGAGGTGTTCAAGCAGCTGAAATGTTCGGAAGAAGGCCTGACAAGCGAGGAAGGGGGGCAGCGTCTCCAGATCTTCGGGCCCAACAGACTAGAGGAGAAGAAGGTTCGCCTTGTTGCGCCTAATTTTCGAGAATACATTACAATTAACCTATTCTAAATTTTTTTTAAACATAAAACGCTATTTTTCTTACAAAATTAACATAAAAGTTTTTAAAATTGACTTTAAAATATGATTTACAAGACGAAAGGTGAAGTAAAAATCCTACTTTTTGACGAAAAGCAAAGTCAACTTCTTGTGAAGTAAACTTGGAAATCGTAACAAAGCATGCAATAAAATGATTTTTATTTTTTGTTTGGCACAAAAAGATCCTAGGTTAACGGTCAGACTAATTCACTTTTCGTCAAAATTCATGTTTTTCAAGCCATACTTCATCCGGATTAGGATTTATTAAATCGGATTTCTTAAATTCTACTCACAAAGCGTGTTAGTCTTGTAACAAAAGATTTTCTTAGAAGTAGAATTTGAAAATTTGACTTCTGGGGCGCAAGGTGAAGTCATGTTTGAAAAACAAAAGTTTTGACCAAAGGTAAAGTTGTTGGGACCTTTATATATAACAAAGCATGTAATAAAATGATTTTATTTTTGTTTGGCACGAAAAGAGATCTGGATGTTCACGATCCGATCTCAGTTTTCGTCAAAACATGAGTTTTTCGAACCAGACTTCGTTAAAATTAGGATTTCATTAATTCAGTAGAAATCGGACTTCTAAAATCCTACTTACAAAGAGTGACTGCTAGTTTTGCAAAAAATAAAATAAAAATAGTGTGCTCATTTTATAAATAAAAAATTATACTGTTTTAATTTTAGACGTTTTCCCCTATAATTTCCTCGTTTGTGTGTGTGTATATATATATACACACACACACACACTAAAGGCAAGGATCGGAATCTCCCTGCGTTGCCGTGCAGGAGTCCAAGCTCCTCAAGTTCCTGGGCTTCATGTGGAACCCTCTGTCGTGGGTCATGGAGAGCGCCGCCCTCATGGCCATCGTCCTCGCCAACGGCGGGGTAAGCGGCAATGCCCCCAAACTTCTCTTATAATCATGAACGACCGGCGCCGCGCGAGAGTCGGCGGAGCGGTTGACCCCGGGTTGAATAAGATCTTATTCATGTGTACAGGGCAAGCCGCCGGACTGGCCGGACTTCGCGGGCATCGTGACGCTTCTGCTCATCAACTCCACCATCAGCTTCCTCGAGGAGAACAACGCCGGCAACGCGGCGGCCGCCCTCATGGCCGGCCTCGCCCCGAAGACCAAGGTGCTCCGGGACGGCAAGTGGACGGAGCAGGAGGCGGCGGTCCTCGTCCCCGGCGACATCATCAGCGTGAAGCTCGGGGACATCGTGCCGGCGGACGCCCGGCTGCTGCAGGGCGACCCCCTGAAGATCGACCAGTCGGCTCTGACCGGCGAGTCCCTCCCGGTCACCAAGAACCCCGGGGACGAGATCTTCTCCGGCTCCACCTGCAAGCAGGGCGAGATCGAGGCCGTCGTCATCGCCACCGGCGTGTACACCTTCTTCGGCAAGGCCGCCCACCTCGTCGACAGCACCCACAACGTCGGCCACTTCCAGAAGGTGCTCGCCGCCATCGGCAACTTCTGCATCTGCTCCATCGCCGCCGGGATGCTGGTGGAGATCGTCATCATGTACCCGGTGCAGCGCCGCGCCTACCGAGACGGCATCGACAACCTCCTGGTGCTCCTCATCGGCGGCATCCCCATCGCCATGCCCACCGTGCTCTCCGTCACGATGGCCATCGGATCCCACCGCCTGTCCGAGCAGGGGGCCATCACCAAGCGTATGACGGCCATCGAGGAGATGGCCGGCATGGACGTGCTCTGCAGTGACAAGACCGGCACCCTCACGCTCAACAAGCTCACCGTCGACAAGAACATGGTCGAGGTGTTCGGCGCGGGGGGAGTCGACCGAGACTTGGTCGTGCTGCTCGCCGCCCGGGCCTCCCGGACGGAGAACCAGGACGCCATCGATGCCTCCATCGTCAACATGCTGGCTGACCCCAGAGAGGTGTATACATACATATATATATATATATATCAGGCTAAACGCTCCCTGACTTATGCCAAGGATATCGATAATCTTGTCAATAATCTTATTGGTTAAGATCTTCTTCAGGCGCGTGCGGGGATTCAAGAGATGCACTTCTTGCCATTCAACCCCGTCGACAAGCGGACAGCCATCACCTACATGGACAACAGCGACGGCACCTGGCATCGCGCCAGCAAGGGTGCTCCCGAGCAGGTCAGCCATGGTCGCTACTTACCGACGACACCTTAAAAGTAATATCGTCGTACTTCATTTCAACTTGCTTTTCGTTGAAATCAATCTCCGGTCCCAATCCTCCGCAGGTGATCTGGGTTATATAAGAAGAGATCCGGATAAATAAGGAGACGAAGATATTCAATGAATGTATGTGAAAATATTAAATTATCTTTTATGTGAGGGGAGGGAATTGAGAAAATCTTCTCAGGTATAAAAGGTGGTACCAATTGAATCCAGAAATTAATGAGAAGAACCTCAAATTTCGTAACATAATTTTAATTAAATTTTTTACGTATTAAAATGTACTTTACGTTAAGTTGTCATAAGCTTTATGATATTATACTTAATAATTTGGTTTATTAAATTTGATGATAATATATTTTAAAAATAAAAATCTTAGGCCAGCTCAGGCTAGAGCAAGTAAAATTGATATTTTTACTGATTAAGATGAGACATTCTAATCTATTTCTAGACCGAGTCTTATTAATTGTACTTGGGTAGTATTTGTTTTGACTTAATCTGAAAATCTCATCTCTTAATTTAACATCTAACCTCTTAACACAAGGAAGAAACAGGTTAAACATGATTAAGCAATAAGTGATCGATATTAATTGTTTGGTAAAAGATATAAATCAAAATTTTATCAAGATATACACATTTTAGATTTGAATGCCAATCATCCTAAATAAAATTAAAATGCGATATTGAGATAAATTTGTAGCCAAAATCAATCGATTCTATTTCTCAAATATTTATTACAATAAAAATAGCATATATTTATTTCCAACATTATAAGTGACTAAAATAAAAAAGATAAAATTATGATAAAAAAATGAAAAAGAGTGGTAACAATGTCCGGCAATATAAATATCATTAATTTAAATAAAGTGGTATAAAAATTCTAAAATGATAACATTCAATTCATATAAATTAATAAGAAATGTGGACAATAGATACAACAAGTATTTTGGTGTAAGAGGAATGCACAATTCTGTAGACCTATGAGCGCTATGGATGGGGACGGGTTTTAACGAGTTGAAAAAGAAAAAAACTACTTCATTTCATTTAACCATTAAGAACTTATTTTAGATCAAGACATATGTTTATATGGTGATTTTGACAAATTTTCCAAACAAGTTAAATTCTCTAAAATTTGACCAAATTAGACAATAGAGATATGTTTAGGTCAATCAAACAATGCCTGACTTAAGATTGAGCTAACTTTGGTTGATTGACGAGCAAACCTGGTCGAGTGGTCTCCCTTGCCATTCTAGGGAGTGGCCTCCCTCGTTGGTCTTGGTGGTTGCTTGGCATCCTTGCCGGTCTTCCTTGCCAACCTCAGCATCCCATGGTGTCCTCGCCAACTTGCTTCGCCACCACGACGTCCCTCACCACCTCAATCTCTTCCTCATCACTGTCGACATTCCCTTCAATCTTCCTCCAACGTCCCCCTTCAGCCCCTCTAGTCATCCTCCTCGCCCACCCCCCCGGCACCCCCAACCCCTCCGACTTTCCCCCACCCCAATTGATCCCCTCTAACAGACCACCTCACTCCCCCTGTCCCCCCCCTCACCCCTTCGGTGTCTCCCGACAGATCCCCTCACCCCACACCCACTCTGGCAACATTTAGCAACTAGCATACCTCTCAAAGGATCCCTCCTTACCCCACACCCTCGATTCCCTCTTGGTCCCCCTCCCTGCTGGCTCACCCCTCCCCCCACCCCGCTAGATACCTAGACCCCTCCGGCATACCGCCCGGCTCCCCTCCGGTAACACACTCCTCAGCTATTCGCTCGATCCCTCCAACAAAACCCCAATTAGATCCCCTCCCCTCTGGCAACTCACCCCCCGATGATTCCCCTTACCCCTCACCCCATCTCGTGGCCTCCTTCTACCACCAGTCACCCCCTTTCCCTCCTAGTCCCCCTCCTCGCCCATTTGGCAACCCCCGCCGGATCCCCTCACCCACATCCCTCTAGCAACCTCCTCTATTCGTTGGCTGAATGGCTCCACCCCTTGCCTCGATGTGTGGATTGACAATCTATGCTCCGGTCGCTACCTCTCACTTGTCGTTTTGAGTTATTTTTTGGTCAAGAGATCTGCCTAAATGTGTATTTAGATTTTTTATGACTTCTACGTGCACTAGAGTTGTGGAACTCAGCATATCTATGTTAGTCTCTTCTACATTTTCTCTTTTTATTTTTTGTTATATTATGGTCGGGTTCTCCAATTGTCATTTCATACTTCTTTCGTAGTCATGATCTCTCTTTCAAGACTGTCGGTCTGGATGATATTCACACTTTTTGACGTGTTCTTTCGGTCTCGTGATGATTATCAAACTCTATAAAGAGAGTCTCTATCTCTACTATTCGACTCTTAGTTGATATGTGACTATATCTATATTTGTTGGGCAAGATAATCTTATTGTAATGTTGTATTCGTACTCTAGCTTTATGTTATAAATATAAAGGAGTCCGTTGCTCAAAAAAATTGACAACTAGACCCGGTAATCATTAGGAAGTCCGACCTAAAAATGACATATACGTATTTTTATTCATTATCTTTGATAATTTCATATTTTAGTTAAAAAATTATTTAAAAATATTAATATTTTGAATGAAATATCAAATATATTTTGAAACGATTGTACATATATTTAAAATAAATACAAATGCAAATTATAAAAATTATTATAACTAAAAATTAAATCATTAGATGTATTTTAAAATAAAATTGAATAGAATACAAAACTTCTTGAAAAAATATAAGCATAAATTTTAAATCAATAATAAATCAAAAATTTTATTTATCTGATAAAACAATATTAATTTTAATTTAATTTAAAAAAATTTAGTTATATATCTCACTGTTAAAAAATTTTTTAAATAAAAACTAAACATTATATAAAAATAATTAAAATGTATCTGTAAATTATTTGTTAATCTAACATCATTATCGAAAAGATCGATTTTGGTAATAATAAAAGAAGAAACGAAGAACCTATAGCAGAATCAATCTGGAGCTAAAAATTAATTCAAACGACCGGAGAAACAATTAACGTTGGTGAACATATTAAAAATTATGCTTTCTTTCTTGGGATAGGAAATCTATTTTGCAAATTTTTTTTCCTTTTGTTGTTTTTGATACATTTCTGGAACATTCACTTACCAGATCATCGAGCTGTGCCACCTTACCGGTGAGACGAAGACCAAGGTGCACGCCCTAATCGACAAGTTCGCCGACCGCGGGCTCCGGTCGCTGGGGGTGGCCAGGCAGGCGGTGCCGGAGGCGACGAAGGAGAGCGCCGGCGGACCCTGGGAATTCGTGGGTCTCCTCCCCCTCTTCGACCCGCCGCGGCACGACAGTGCGGAGACCATCAGACGGGCCCTGCACCTGGGCGTGAACGTCAAGATGATCACCGGCGACCAGCTCGCCATTGCCAAGGAGACCGGCCGCCGGCTGGGCATGGGCACCAACATGTACCCCTCTTCGTCCCTGCTCGGCGAGAGCAGGGACGCATCCTGGGCATCCGTCCCCGTCGACGTCGACGAACTGATCGAGAAGGCCGACGGGTTCGCCGGCGTTTTTCCAGGTACACAAGGAATTCATATCTGCATAGGTACATTGTGGTTATATATCTAGCTATAGCGCTAGCACATTGTGACGAGAGATCCCCCATGGCCGCCGCGTAGAGCACAAGTACAACATCGTGAAGAGGCTGCAGGAGAGGAAACACATCTGCGGGATGACCGGCGACGGGGTGAACGACGCGCCGGCGCTGAAGGCGGCGGACATCGGAATCGCGGTGGCCGATGCGACCGACGCCGCGCGGGGGGCGTCGGACATCGTTCTGACGGAGCCGGGGCTGAGCGTGATCGTCAGCGCGGTGCTGACGAGCAGGGCCATCTTCCAGCGCATGAAGAACTACACCATCTACGCGGTGTCCATCACCATCCGCATCGTGCTGGGCTTCATGCTCATCGCCCTCGTCTGGAAGTTCGATTTCTCCCCCTTCATGGTGCTGGTCATCGCCGTCCTCAACGACGGCACCATCATGACCATCTCCAAGGACCGCGTCAAGCCCTCGCCCATGCCGGACTCCTGGAAGCTGCGCGAGATCTTCGGCACCGGCATCATCCTCGGGGCATACCTCGCCCTGATGACCGTCGTCTTCTTCTACCTCGTTCACGACACCGACTTCTTCACTGTACGTGCTCCGGCGCCGCCCTTGATTATACGAGAGCGGATCACCTCAGTTTCCGGGTGGAGGGAGCTCCCGCAATCCTCGATGGCGTGAGGACAGCTGGTGTCACGGAAAACGAAACGTCGGTGCGCTTTAAATAGGGCGTAAAGTAGATATGACGTCGCTCGGTAGTGGGTAAATAGAGGGTCGGTAGTGGGACTTTGAAGCCTCGGTAGCTCGGTAGTGGGTAAATAGAGGGTCGGTAGTGGGTCTTTGAAACCTCGGTAACTCGGTAGTGGGTAAATAGAGACTCGGTAGTGGGTCTTTGGAGCCTCGGTAGCTCGGTAGTACCCTCTATTAATACACTACCGAGCCTAGTTTACCTTGCTACCGAGTCTTTAAAGACTCGCTACCGAGACCTGTTACACTTGCTACCGAGCTTTGAGGATCCACTACCGACCGTCTATCAACTCGCTACCGAGTTACTGAGACTCTAAAGACCCACTACTGAGCTACCGAGGCTTCAAAGACCCACTACCGAGTCTCTATTAACCCACTACCGAGCCTTGAGAATCCACTACCGACCGCTTATCAACTCACTACCGAGCTACCGAGGTTTCAAAGACTCACTACCGACCCTCTATTTACCCACTACCGAGCCTTGAGAATCCACTACCGACCGCTTATCAACTCGCTACCGAGCTACTGAGACTTCAAAAACCCACTACCGAGTCTCTATTAACCCACTACCGAGCCCTGAGAATCCAACTACCGACGCTTATCAACTCGCTACCGAGCTACCGAGGCTTCAAAGACTCACTACCGACCCTCTATTTACCCACTACCGAGCGACGTCATATCTACTTTATGCCCTATTTAAAGCGCACTGACGCTTCATTTTTCGCGACACCAGGTGTCCTCACGCCATTGAGGACTGCGGGATCTCCCTCCACCCGGGAACTGAGGTGATCCGCTCTCTGATTATACGTGTGCCTTCCTCTTTCTCCGCCTACATATTAATTATTTTTTTAATCAATTATTTTTTAAAACTAACATAGATAAAATATTTCCAAAACTAACATACCTTTTATAAGTTGAATTTCAAAAATGCAGAGTTCAAATCCCTGAGCGGATACATGAGGAAACCCTCTCACGTAAAAAATTCGCGAAGCTCACTCTGTTATGTGAGCTTCACGAGCTACACCACGACAAATTATAAATTTTATCAAAATTCTTTATGTCTGAATAGAAAGATTTTCTTGGATTCTCGTTCAAAAGAACTTGAACTTAAAATTTTGGAGAATGAATCAGTCTGGCCCTTATTGAAAAGTAAAGTTCAACCGTAAGAATGGGACTAGAGTACAGATTGGACTCACAGCTTTCAAAATCTAAATTTAAAAAAATTATAAAAATACGTTAATTTTTAAAATAAAATTTGTTGTATGTTAAGTTTAGAAAATAAATTTTAAAATACGTTAATTAAAATTTGTTTTCCTACGTTAACCGGATCCTCGGGCGCCATATCGTGTTGCAGAAGGCCTTCAACGTCCGATCCATCCAGGCCAACGAGCACGAGCTGAACTCGGCCCTTTACCTCCAGGTGAGCATCGTGAGCCAGGCTCTGATCTTCGTCACTCGCTCGCGGAGCTGGTCGTACGTCGAGCGCCCCGGCGCCATGCTCGGTGTCGCCTTCCTCATCGCCCAGATGGTAAGGCCAGCAATCTTCTCTCTCTCTCTTGCTCTCGCGCGAGTGGGTTCCCGTTCTCACGTTCACGCGGCCGGCGGCGCAGCTGGCGACACTGGCGGCGGTGTACCCGAAGATCGATTTCGCGAGGATCCACGGGCTGGGGTGGAGGTGGGCGGGCGTCATCTGGCTGTACAGCATCGTCACCTACATCCCCCTCGACATCCTCAAGTTCGTAATCCGCTACTCGCTGAGCGGCAAAGCCTGGGACAACCTCCTCCAGAACAAGGTGCGCGGCCGACCTCCTCCGCTGTAGCTTGCCGGCCGCCGGCATCCCTGACTCCACGCTTCTCAGATCGCCTTCACGACCAAGAAGGACTACGGTAAGGGCCAGAGGGAAGCCGAGTGGGCGGTCGCTCAGAGGACGCTGCACGGCCTCCACGTCCACGAACACTCGGACCTCGTCGCCGACAAGAACGGCTACAGGGAGCTGTCGGAGCTGGCGGAGCAGGCCAAGAGGCGGGCGGAGGTTGCTAGGTAAGAAGATGAGAGTAGGTCCGTCGACTGTCGATCGCGTCTGCATGCATGCAGGGCGCTGGCTGATCTAGGGTTTTTCTCTGCGCAGGCTGAGGGAGCTCAACGCGCTCAAAGGGCATGTCGAGTCCGTGGTGAAGCTCAAGGGGCTGGACGCCGACACCATGCAGCACCATCACACGGTTTAAAGCTGGAACTAGGACGAAGATGCGCACAGACAAGTGTTTTGGTGCATCAGCGGAAACTTAAATTTCTTTTGTTTTTTTATATTCAATCTCTTTTTTCTTCTTATTTTCTTCCGTTCTTAGGATTTAGGGAGAACGGATTTTCTGATTTCTTCTATTCTTAGGAATTAATTAGGATAACGGGTACGTTGTGGTGCAAGCTGATGATCAGGATTGACCGGTGAATTTTATCGTTAGGATAATATCAATTTAGCAAGTGTTGATCGTCTTCTGTTCCTCCTCGATCTCACATTAGGAGGTGAGATCCAACACTAAATACATCGTATCAATCTCTTTCTCATCTTTAAACTGGCGACTCTCCCCATCAGTGGTGCAAACCAATGCCGAAAGAAGCAGAGGATATGGAACAAAGGAGAGTGTAGAAGGGAGATGAGGAAGAAGATGGTGCTAATGGCTAGAAGACCCTGCAGTGAGCGGTGATCTCTATTCAATATATGTAATTGCAATACTATCCTCAATTTGTTATAGGAGCCGGTGCGTATGTTAGAACAGCCATATGTAATATAAAGACATATTGGGGACGTTATAGGCGACCAAAAAAAAGAAGGGACGTTATAGAGAAAGCTTCTCAATGTTTCTAAGAGAAAGTTAGCATAATTAATTCCCCCCCCTAAAGTTAGAGAGTGCAAATATTGTAGACAGATAAATTTAAGTGTAAATGCACACTAGGTCCGTTTTAAGGAAACCACTTTACCACTAGGTCCGTTTTCAAAAACACATTACCATTAGGTCCGTTTTTCCAAAATATCGTCACACCCACTCCAATTTGGATTTGAAATGTCGTTTTTACCCCCCTTGCACTTCGCGGCGGAGGACTTCGGGGGAGGGCTTCGGGGAGGCGGCAGCTAGACTTCGCGGCGGCAGCTGGGCTTCGCGGAGGCGGCAGCTGGGCTTCACGGCGGCAGCGGGCTTCGGGGGAGGGCTTCGCGGAGGCTTTGCGGAGGCTGCGGGGGAGGGCTTCGGGGGAGGAGGCTTTGCGGAGGCTGCGGGGGAGGGCTTCGCGGAGGCAGCTTCGGGGGAGGCGGCAGCTGGGCTTCACGGAGGCAGCTGGGCTTCGCGGAGGGGGCACCTGTGAGGACTTCGCGGAGGCGGGAGGTGGACGTCGCGGGGGCAGCTGGGCTTCGTGGAGGCGGCAGCTGGGCCTCACGGGGGCAGCGGGCTGCGGGGGAGGGCTTGGGGGGAGGAGGCGTTGCGGAGGCTGCGGGGGAGGGCTTCGGGGGAGGGCTTCGCGGAGGCTTTGCGGAGGCTTTGCGGAGGCTGCGGGGGAGGGCTTCGGGGGAGGGCTTCGCGGAGACTTTGCGGAGGCTGCGGATGGAGTCTTCGCGGAGGCTGCGAAGGCCGCGGCGGAAGGAAGACGAGAGGGACAGAGCGATCGAAATCGGGGGAGGAGGGTAAAAGTGGAATTTAAAAATGACAGGATGAAGAAATGGACTGGGTGATAATAAAATTCGGTGTCAACGAATTAAACAGTAACGAAATGTGGTCAACAGAGTTTTTGCTAAAGTCACTTTCTTAAATGGACCTAAGAGTAATTTTCCCTAAATTTAACTTAATTGTAAAGTTCAATGCTCTCGTTCTTATGGAGGATATCAAAAAATTTTTGCTTAAAAATTGATTTTATTCAGAAAACAAATTAATTTTAGTGGGAAAACCTAATTCTCAATGAAGTGACATCTGACGTCGCGTTGCCAAAGCATCCGGATTTCTTGTTGAATCCTGTCACCTTACTGTTTAATGAGCACAGTACTTTTGACATTCCATAAATGGGACGTCAGTCAATTGACCTAACAAAGTCAATGGACAACACTGGTCAAAGGCTTGCGTTTCACATTTAATGTCGAACATGATGTATGTCGTCCCATTATCATGACATCATGTCTTGAAAGTGTTTTTTTTAGCACCCGACCCTTGGAATCATGCAAACATTTAATCAAGTACGTCTCATTTAATGCATCGAGAGGCATCCCATCTACATCGAGGACACTTCGACATATCTGATAGGCCCTCTTTTGGGTATAAAAGGAGACATTATCCCAATGTTTTAGAGGTTTCAAAAAAACTTGCACAAGAGGTTTCAAGAGCATCCCAAGAGAGATCCCGTGAAGATTTCACCCCAAGCAACCTCCAAGGCCTCCTACACACTCTCAATCCTATCAAAGAGCACCCTCAAATCTTCTCCATACCCTTCTAAAGTGTCACCCTTCCCTCCACCCATCTCCTCCAACACAAACTTTTTGATAATAAAAAAGAGTGGATACGATGACTGAACAAGATAGGAGATCACAAGATAAAAAAAAAGATCTTGTCTTTTTCTGTCTAAAAATAAAATTTCTTTAAAAATATAAATTTGTCATAGTTGACAAATACTCTTTTAACAAGTTTTGTTAAAAAAATACATAATTGTAACAAAAGGTCAATTTATCATGCAAGCAAACACCCCCTTAGAGTTTTTCTCTAAATAAAATCCTTCATAATGCACTTAATATTGCCCTATGTTGTGTTTTGAGTTTTTCCCTTTGTAAAAGCCAAGCAAGAGAGAAACAATGGTTCAAGTGGAGAGATCAAATGTGTTATATATTATTTGGTACGTAATACATGCTATTTTAAATAATAAAATAATGTACTAAAAATATTTCTATGATTGTAAAAAAGAAATTATTCTTATGTTTAGCCAAATCTTAGTTGGAATAGGAAGACATTAAATATGATTTAGTAATAATATTAATTAGTATAATAGTAATGGTTATTTGAATCCAAATTTGAGTTTGTTGTAAAAATAATATATCACCAAAAATCCAACTAGAATGAAAATCTTATTTTTGCTCTCTCTCTCTCTCTCTCTCTCTCTCTCTCTCTCTCTCTCTCTCTCTCTCTCTCTCTCTCTCTCTCTCTCTCTCTCTCGTGGAGAGAGCTATACTTATATTGTTGTCGTAGAATTAGTTAACATGTGATGCATGTGAGGATCTTGGATTTCACTATTCGTGTCTTAGAACCATTCGATATGTTACTTCATGTATATATTAAATGGTGAAGTAAAAATTCATTAATGAGATTAGTAGTATAGTAGTATAAATATATTGTTAGTGTATAGTGAAAAAGAAAAGAAATTAATTATAAGTTTGGTAAGAATAAAATGACTTTAACATGAGATCGGTTGACTGAATATATTTAATATCTAATCACTTATCAAAATTTTCTTAATAATTGGTTTGTTCTATCGGGTAGGGATGTCAACCGGTGGAATATATATTGAATAATAGTAATATCCTTATTCGTATCCTATAAAATAAAAGTATCTATTTACAGTTTATTAACTATCGATAATGGGTCTATCGGTAAATTGTATTGTAATATCCGCTTAAAAATGATTTACAGTCGAATAATAGTCAGTTAATGGATATATAAGTATTACTAATTGTTATTCATTTTTTTGAGAATAATAGTTGTATAAGATGATATGATTTTCAAATACACAATTTTAATGATAGAGATACAACATAAAAGAGAATGAATATTAAAATAAAAAACATCCACAATTAACATAAAGTACAGATGCAATACTAATTTTTTTCAATTACATATCCATCTTAAACATAGCTTCACTTGATGTACTTCTTAACCGTTAAATCATATTTTAATTAACATATTTTAAAACAATTTTTTGGGTTCGATTTATAATATATCCGTGACGGAATCTACTAAAAAAATAAATAATTGATAAATAACTACAGGTATCCTATTCAAAAAATTTTGATAATCTTTTAACTATTCATTAAATTAACGAACATGTCGGATAATCATCAAGAAATAATCATCAAGAAATAATCAAGAAATAATTTAACGAACATGTCTGAGATCTTAAAATCACACTGCGTTAAAGTCGATCATTTGAAACGGACCTGTGTTGATTTCCTCGGAAAAAAAGTTCAAATATGGGGGTAAATGCAAGTCAAGTTAAGACGTGATCTCTATTAATATTTATGATTGAAATTAGTGTACTTAGTTGAAAAGTAAAAAAAGTTGTTTATGGGTGGTTGATATAAAAATAAATGTATGATCGAAGTATGAGATCAAATAAATTTAAGTAATGGAGCACTCATTTATTATTCTATCAAATAATATATTATCACGCAAAGAGCTAGATGACTTGCATTATGAGGTGTTTGGTTGTGTGATATTTGTTTAGATAATTTAACCATAAAATGTTACATTAAGATAAAATTAAGATAGTTAAAGATATAAAATTATCATCCTTAGTTAGCTAGGATGACAAAAAGAGTGTTAATCACATACAACTATAAAAGGTGAGAAATCACAAGACCAAAAAAAAGACAAAAAAGAATCTTACGTTTTTTGGGCGGAAAGAAATCTTCTTTAAAAGTTTATGGGGTGTTTGGTTGCATGATAATTTTTTGTACACTTTCATGATAAAAAATTACATTAAAATAAAAAGTGAACCAACTCATGACATAAAATTATCATGTTTGGAGGGATGTGATAACAAAAAAGAGTAACTACCATATATGATCAAACAAAGTGGGGGACCACAAGAAAAAAGAAATAGGCGAGACTCTCTTTTTGTTTATGAAGAAAATCACTTTCAAAACATAAAATTGTCATGGTTACCGAACACCTCTTTTAACAAATTTTATTATCATTTTAAAAAATTAAAAAAAAATCTCCATTATCATGCAACTAAACACCCTATAAAAGTTCCAGTGATGTCAAGTGGTCGATGGAATTAGAATTAATCATGTCATATTGAGTTGTTTGTGATCCACTCTCGATTTTTGTAAAATATTACAAACAATAAAATTTTAAGGTCGCGAGAGCCTTTATTCAATCTAAGTCGTGTTTTTTGTATTGAATAATTAATAAAGAGGATCTACGTGTAGCCAAAGATGATTTAGATTATATAAATTAATTTTCTTAAATTAGTTACACTCTAGTACTTGTTATGATGTCACTTTTGAGGAAGCAATTTGTAATATGATAAAACATTAACTAATGAGTTTAATGTCACTATCACGTTATCGGAATGTTTTTCATGACATTTTCGGGTTATGACTAATATAAAATTTTACGAAGCCCTAGTTGCACAATAAACTTTTTATACTCTTCCATGATAGAAAATCATATTAAAATAAAATATTGAGTTAACTCATGATATAATTTATATTTGGGAGATACGTAATAAAAAAAAGAGAGTATGTGTTATATATGATCAAACAAAGGAGAAAGATCACAAGATAAAAAAATGTTGTTCAAGAAAGAATTTTTTTCTAAAACATAAAATTGTGTTGGGTGGTCAAATATTTTTTTAAAATGTATTTTACAAAAACATAAAATTATAATAAAAATTATATCGGAATTTTTTTCTTGACATTTTCAAGTCGTGAGTAATATAAAATTTTACGAAGCTTTAGTTGTATAATAAACTTTTTTACTCTTGATTAAAAATTATATTAAAATAAAATGTGAGTTAACTCATGATATAAGATTGTTATGTTTGAAAGATAGGTAATAAAAAAAGAGTGTATGTTATATATGATCAAACAAAGTGGAAGCATCACAAGATAAAAAAATTTGTTTGATCAAGATTTTTTTTTTGTAAAACATAAATTGTATTGGTGTTCAAACATTTTTTTAACAATTTTTTTACATAAACATAAAATTATAATAAAAATTTAATTTACCATGCAAGCAGACACCAAACAAGCTTATGTATTCACATTAATTGTTAGCGGATCATGCCAAAAATAGATAATCAACTAAGGAGGAAAAAAAATATGAAATATCTTATCGGCCGGGCTCGTCTTTAAGCACTCTCTGGAAGCTTCTGACCACGAGGTGGACCGGCCGGCCCGCCAACTGTATCGCGTAGAAAGAGGCGCAGAGAGAAGGAGAAAAGCGAGGCCGGTGAAAACCGAAATCTAATCTTGGAAAAGGCGGAAATTCAAGAAAAATTACCGTGCCATGGCGGCCGCTTCCGCTGCGGCTGCCCTCTGCTCCCTCTGCCCGCCGGAAGCCGGGACGGCTATGGCTCCACCGCGGCAGCTCAGTTTGCGTTCCGCTCCTTTGACGAGGTCGCTCTCTTGGAGCGAAGGGCGGAGACTCGGTCTGCGGAGTTGGTGGGGTGGCGCCGCTCCTGCGGAGTGGTCGCGACACCCGTCTGTATTGTCGGCGTCCGGCGGCAACTACAACGTGCAGGTGGTGGTGAGGGAGGACGAGCCGGAGGAGGAGATGGTTCGGCGGTTCCGTGGGGTGGTGCTGCGAGCGGGGATTATCCAGGAGTGCAAGCGCCGCCGCTTCTTCGAGGACCGGCAGGCCGAACGCAAGCGACGCGCCCGCGATTCCGCCAAGCGTAACCGCAGGAGGTGGGTAATCACTTGCCTAGCGGCTAGCGCCACGGAGGTGGTGGCGGACCATTCCCGTTTATTTAAATGCCGCACGTATTCTGTTCGATATTTTGCTCAGTCGAAGGCTCCTGTCTGTTTTCCAGTAGTTCATACCATGTTACTGTTAAATTCTGCATTTTGTTGGTGTTATACAATCTAGTTTGGCAAATTTTTATCTTCACGTTCGTAGTTTTGTTTCTTCTTCGATACTTAAAAGATCTCCCAGTAAACCGTTATTTTATCGCTTTATTCGTCAATTTCTTGCCTCCTTGACACTATGCACTGACACCACTTTACCCTTTCTCTTGCCATGAGTCAGACGTCCTTTCTCAAGATCATCTTCTTCAGTGGATAAACGGCAGGATAGATCT
Organism: Cryptocoryne crispatula var. balansae; assembly: GCA_036172225.1. Classification (NCBI taxonomy): domain Eukaryota; kingdom Viridiplantae; phylum Streptophyta; class Magnoliopsida; order Alismatales; family Araceae; genus Cryptocoryne; species Cryptocoryne crispatula. Next base: position 5,408,172 of record CM069935.1, read on the forward strand.
AAGGATGAGGAGGAAGAAGAAGAAGATAATTGGGAGCTTCCTGATGGCATCGTTCCTTATTGACTCAGAAGTAATCAAATCACAGTCTTCTTCCAACAACATTGTGCTCGAAGTTGCTTTATCTCTACGGCAGTTTTCTGATTCCGAGGTATTCGAAATTGCACATGAGGGTGCCTGCTCTGAGGCAAAAGTAAGCGAAGGGTATTGGCATATGAGAATGTAGGTGGATGGAGTGTTGGAGACGTGTATGGTGGTCAAAATTTTCAGACCTTTTGGACTCTTGTAATGTCTAACACAATCTTTTATTGTCAAGTATATCATACTTTGCGGCACTTTTATGCGCCTATTTCAATCATATCAGGAAACATGAGGGGTCACATGATCTGTGGTTGTTGTTTCACAGGACTCCACTTCGAGGATGAACAAAAACTTTCAGTGCTAGTTTTGTTCTAAATTTATTTTATTTTTCATTTTGTTAGGATTTGGACTTGACTTATTGCTGAAAGGCTCTTAGTTGCTTGCAATCCTTGTATGGGTCCCAAAATGTATAATTGTTCGCAGGCTTCACGAGGAATCTTAGTTATTCTTCGTTGCAAAAAGGGTAGGTGAAGCCTGCTAATCTGCCAATAATTTTGTTTCTTGTACTCTAGCCAATTGTATAACGTGTCATAATGGTGAAGGGCCTGTTTAGTTAGAATGTGAACTAATTCAATGTTCATATGGAGCATGCCATCTTGCATGTATTTTTCTTTCTTTCATTCTAGCATATTTGCATCAACAGTGATTTAAGGTATGCTAAATTACAATATCCAGATTAACATAATATTAAGAATTAAAATGATGCTTATCAGATAATAGATCTTATAGACATTCATCTGGACTATTGCTTCCTAACCTCTCAAATTGTGAGCCAACAGCAGGGCTTGAAAGTTCATACCGCAGGTACATGGTAATATTCTCTGGACTGTTGTTTGCGTCTGATCTCACATTCCAGGTAATTGCAATCAATCTATTGCATTTTGTTCCTTTTAGTTTTTTTGGCGAAATTATGTGATAACTTTTCTTCTACATGCCTTTGTTTACCTTTTGTTTTCTAAACTGTGGTTTATTCTGAACAATGTAAGGCAGGTGTTTTGTTGGCTGTCTCTCTATGATTCACATGCAATATTACCTGGGGGAGATGTTCTTTGTGTTTTTAACCGCAAGTAGGTACTGTCTGACCTCCATTGTAGTGCGTTTTTGAAGTTATAGGCTGATCAATTTTTTTTATGATAGAGTTCCACATTTAGAATGGTTGCCTTTGATTCAGAAGTACTAATGTAGGAAGCATAGCATTGGCTATTCAAAAAATTAGATGGTCAGCTGAATTCTGTTCCTGCAAAAGTGAAAAAAGGTGCAGTAATGTCTGGCATGCATAACTATGCAGAACACTTATCATGTCCAATTATGGCATTTGAATGATTGAGGACCATAGTTGTCAAGGAGACAAGGCGTCCAAGGCGTTGAAGGGTACCGATTCTGCTTAGGCGACAAGGCGGCCGCTTAGGCGTCGCCTAGGCGGTCAAGGCGGTATTCAAGGAAGGCTGAGTCGGTAGGTTGTTATATATAAAAATAAGCATAAATATACTTATATTTTTTATGTTATAATTGAATATGAGTGTTTTATCAATGCACATAAGTAAATATGATGTGTGTGTGAAAGAGAAGAAAGTTAAATAAATTTTTATAAAATTTAAGTATATAACTCATTTATGATTATAAAATTTATATATGTGCAATAGTATAAGTGATGGTAAAATATTGTTATAATATTATTAAATGGGGGAAGCGCAGAGTAGTCGCGGATCAACCTGTGCGGTCAAGTCGCAGGGGTCAAGGGGGCAGCGCCCCTTGTGGGGGGTTGTCAGGGGGCGAAGCCCCCCGAACCCAAAAAAGTATGCAATAGTATAAGTGAGACAGAGAGAGAGTGAAGAAAGAGATGAAAAGAAACTTAATTAAGTATATAATATATGTTTATAATCATAAATCTTAAATATGTATGATAGTATAAGTGATAATGTAATATATTAATATATTCAAACTATCATTAAATAAATGTCCCTTGTGAGGGGGTATCAAGGGGGAAAAATTCCTCAAAATTATTTTTTTAATGATGTAAAAATACCCAAGGCGCCTTGTCTGGGCGCTTTGGGCGCCTTTTTGGCCCCATACAAGGCGCCCTGGCAAGGCGCCCTTGGAAAAGTGCCTTGCCGCCTAGGCGGGCACCTTAACAACTATGTTGAGGACCAGTAATCCATTATTGGGGATGATTTAATCCACCTCTGGTAATATCTAGGGGTGAGTTTGGTAGGATTATGCGGGTTATAAATTATGAAATAATCTTTATCTTTTCATTTCTCATAGATTTTTTTAATAATTGGTAACCTCTATAATCTAATTCTTGATAGCTTTTAAAAGTTAGAGAGGAAGTAAAAGATAATTTATCTAGCTTTCTAAAAAAATTACCTCAATCATTACAATCTAAAAGTCAAAAAGGGATTAGTTACATTTTGATGAGGTTTCGTGTTGTTAAATACTTTAATGATTAAAAATTCTTTTATAATCTCAACTATGACCGGAAATGACTCTCTAAATTGAAAATCATTTATTTAAAACTAGGACTGTTCACTATTCGGTTCAACCAGAAAAATCAAATTGAACCAGTAGTTTGGTTTAGTCGGTTTGGTTTAGTTTTTAGGACCTTTGAAATCAAATCAAATTGATAAGTTGAATAACTTGAATTAGATTAAATATCTATTTGAAGTATATTCGATATAATACATATGTATCTTTTCTTATAACAATAAATTTGTTTCAAGAGTTTTTAAGGTAAAATTATTGAATTGTATAAACATATATACTAAATTTTAATAGAATATGATTTAAAATAACCAAAATGGAATTATATATACACGTCTATTGTATCTTAGTAAAAAATGGTTTGAACTGAATCAAATCAAATTGAATTAATTTATTTCGGTTTGGTTTGAGAGATTGTTTGGTTTGGTTTGATTTGAGAAAAAATATTCAAAAATTAAACCAAACCAAATCATGAACACCCCTATTTAAAACATAACGTTGTTGATTTGTTGTAAAAGGCATGACAGAAAAGGAGACTTCATTATTATAGTTGTTGCGAGATTCTTAGAGTCCTTCACACTCCGGTATATTTCTACGTGAAATATGTCTTTGTTTGGTGATATTTGATATTGTTCGTTTTCGCTTGCCTGGTGTTTTATTTCTTCTGGCTTTTCGTTGTTGGGGACTTTTTGGCTCTGATTTCCTAATTTCTCTTTTGTTCTTGCTCCTTCGTACATTTTCTCTTTCTAGAATAAATAACACCCTTTTATGGGGACGCTTCAAAATAGGAACCATAACATGACCGGTGACCTTATAGTTATGCATCAATTCAAATAATAGAAATATTGTAAAATAAAACAAGCGTCCTGTCTTGTAGACGCTGAAAATGAAACAGATCCTGTATTCCTATTGTGTAGTTTCTGTAGGCTAACATCTAGATCGAGTTGCTATAATTCATGGGGAAAGCTTATGTACTTCAAAGTTCAAACCATGAAGGGAAAGCAACCATCTTGTACGTTGCCAATATATCAAGAGCATTTTATTCTCTTGGGTGTGTTCATGATTTGGTTTAGTTTAGAACCTGTTTAGTTAGATGATATAATAAGATATTTTTTGTTCAATACTCTATTGAAACAAGCGCTTGGTTTGTTATGGTCATTTTGAAACCACACCAAATCAAACTCAGCCGAACTGTTTGGATTTGATCGATTTGCTTTGGTTCACATCTTTTTTTAGTAAGATATAAGATACTTCTATTTATGATTTCATTTGGTTTTATTCAAATCCTATTTTATTAAGTATATAGTATACATATGTAGATACTGGTTGATTTTACTTCATTAACTACTAAATATTTGTTACACAAATGTCATCGGATACTTAAAGTCAATATTATCCAGTCTAATACGGGTTTAGTTTTATTGGTTAGATTTGGTTTTAAGGACCAGATTAATGGTGAATCGGGCACAAACTTATTGAATCAAGTTATTGGTTCCATTTGTTTGTTCAGGAAACACTTCCATGCTTGTGTTTTCCCTTTCATTCTTCATTTTTCAGTACCCCCATTTTCCAAAGGCAGGTTCCTATTTTTTGTGCATCTAAGTTGTTACGTCTGGGTATGTATGCCTTGCAAGTTGCACCCTCGGTAGTTTCCTGTGGGTCAAATGAAGGGGTGTGATGTGATTAGGGGTGCAAACGAACCAATACACTCGACAAGTAACTCGAAGCTTGGCTCGATAAAAACTTGACTCGGCTCGTTTATTATGTTAAATGAACAAGCTTGAACAAAAAATAAAGCTCGACTCATTAAACGAGCCGAGCTTGCACAGACTCCTGCTCGACTCGATAAGTTCGCGAACAGCTCGATTAAATATTATATTATATATTTATTTTTAAAAATTAAAGTTTAAGTATTAATATTTATATATTGTCACTTAAATATATTAAATAATTCAAAATTTGAGTTTAAACTTAGATTGAGTTTCATAAATGAATTAAATCTAAAGTTTCACAGGTGACTTTTCATTGATTTTGGGTTTATAAAAAAGTTTGTATATAGTTTAAGTTTGAATATGAATTGAATTTTAATCTAACTACTACTCGAGTTCGAGCTCGACTCGGCTCGATTAATAAACGAACCAAGCTTGAACAAGGGTTCCACGTACTCGCTAAAACTCGAGCTCGAACTCGAACTCGTGTAAAATAAACGAGCCAAGCTTGAACACCATACTACTCGGCTTGACTCGACTCGTTTGCACCCCTAGATGTGATCTTCGCTTGGAATAGCCTGCTCCGCGTCCCAAATATTTTATATTTGCCATTCTAACTTCTCAATCACCTTTCTGTTCTTGCAGTTTCAAATGCATCAGACTTGCTCGCCTCCCTAATCAGTGTAATCACCTTTCTGTTCTTGCAGTTTCAAATGCCTTGACTGCTACAGCTTTATTTTGTTAACATTTGGTTAGATGTCATAAGTTTGTATATATTATATATGTCTGTATGTTTCAAACGGCGGTGTGCACAGTTTGGTTTTATCTGACTTAAAATCTTTTTTTTTTCAAATTTAGCCGAACTGAGGTTTGGAGCTGAACTCAATTGAATTGGCTCAATTTGGTGTGAACTGGTTTGTGACCAAAAATTAACTTAATAATTAAAATAATTGATTATAAAAGTATTAAAATAAATATTATTTTATAAATTTTATCTTGAATCGGTTTAGTTTATTTAATTTGGTTTGGTTCGGTTTGGCTGACTTCTAAGCCGGTCGACTCGAACTTGGTATTTCATGCCAAATTAAACAAAAAGTATCTTGTTTGCCAGTTTTATTTGCGTATGTATTCATACGCATGAGGCTTGTCTCGCAAATTAGACTGTTTTGCTGATTTCCTGCATCACGGCCGTCTGATGAATAGACCCCGGGGGACCATTCCGGTTGGAGTGATGTCGGCTTCTTGCTAGATGCGAGAATGCTCGCGCCGATGAAAGAGACTTCCAATGAAAGAGATTTCTTCTTCTTCTTCTCCTTCTGAATACGGCCGATCAAAGAGGCCGGCATCGGTTTTGACCGCCGTAGCTGCGCGCGCGCGCGCGCGATGGCGGCAGGCTCCGCCGTCTTCTGCTTTCGCCCTTTCCTTCCACTTCTCCCCCTTCCTCGCACCGTGCCGCCGCCAATGCTCCCGCCGCCAGACACGTCGTTACTGCCGCTCGGCCCGTCCTCTTCGCCGAGCCCGGCTCCCCTATCTTTCAGGCAGAGCCCCACCACCTCCGCGACTGCTGTCAGATCCGTCCCCGCTTCCGTCCTTCTACCCGTCCATGATGCGGGACCTCCGGAGAAAGAGAGAGACGGCGCCTTCGGTGGGGAAGGATCTTCTCCTCCGGCGGACGTGTGGTGGGCCTGCCACCCGGCAGCTGCCCTGGCCAAGGTGCTCTTCGCCAAGCCGGGGTACTACAACGCGAAGGTGGTGGTGGCCGAGGACGAACCCGAGGACCGCCTGATCGATCGATTCCGCCGGGCGTCCGCCAGGGCGGGGGTCTTCCGGGAGTGCCACCGCCGCCGATTCTTCGAGGACAAGCAGGCGGAGCTCAAGCGTCGCGCACGCTATGCCGCCGTGCGCCGCGCCCGCGAGGCCGCCAGGCTGCGCCGTCTGGCCGGGTATGCACCGCGTAGACGCGGGGAGCTCTCGCCTTCTGCGCTCTGGCCGCTCTTAATTTTCTGCCTCTCGTTGCCTCCGGCAACATTCCCAACCCCCTCCATGGGGTTTACCTTGATCGAGCGTTTCCGTTCTGTGATTCTATCTCTCCTATTTCCCGGCCTCCGTCCCGGAGTGCTCTTGTCTTGACGAGAATCGGATCGGAATCGATGCCGCACTTTGCTTAACTTGTATTTGATCTCCGATTCTCCGTGGGAGCAGGGTGGAACGCATCTCTGTCGGCTCTAATCCCCCCTTCTCTCCGAGAGGGAAGAAGAAGAGGAAGAAGGAGAAGAAGCAGCGCCAGCCGAGGGAAGCTTCTACCGACGAGGAGGAAGAGGACGACAACTGGGAACTCCCCGAAGGAGAAATCCCCTATTGCAGATGACATGGCAACTTCTCCTTCCTGCTGCATTTTCTGAGTCAGAGGCTTGCATCTTCTCTCTGCTGTTTCCTCTCTTTGAATTTTTCTCACTAGTTTCGGAGAGTATTCACCCTCCAATTAGATACAAAACGAATGAATCTAGGTAAACGTAGTCCTGATAGCGTCGTAAACCGCGATATCCGTCGTTGAACGTAGTAGTCTTGCGAAGTACAAAACACAATGCAACTCACAACATTGATTCATATTTACATTCAAAAGAGTTAGAATCACCTCCGGTGGATGGAGCTCCCGTGGTCTTCAATGACTCGAGGACACGTGGTGTTACGGAAGATAAAACGACGGTACACTTTAAAGATGACACCGACATCTTTTTGACTTTTCAAGATTTTACTATCGAGTTTAGTTTAACTTGTTACCAAATTTTTGAGAATTTATCACTGAGATTCATTATCGAAACTCTATTAAATTACTATCGAGTCTTTTAGAACTCCTTATTAACTCGTTATCGAACTACCAAAATTTTAAAGATTTGTTATCGACTCTCTACTAACTCATTATTGATTGACATCATATTTAGTTTACACTCATTAAAATGCACTCTAGTCTGGTCTTCTGTGACATGTGTCCTCATGTCATTCGAACTTGTAAGAACTCTCTCCATCCGGAGATTGAAGTGATCCAAACTCTTCAAAAATAGCACATGGCGACTTTTTCAAATAGGCATCAATCACCGGTCATCAAATATATTAAAACGATTTTCGTGTCATTAATCATCAAAAATATTTTAAATACTCTGATCAAAGTTATTTTCTTAGCGTACCACACATTTAATCATAGTGCTACCATGATCTAATTCTATTATTATATACACTATAATGTTTAATACGGATTAACACCTAATCATTGGTCATATATAATATTTTAATCATAAAATAGGCACGTGACACTTACCTATGTATTTTTTATTTTCTTTTTGAATTTTCTTTCTTCTTTTCTTCTCCAAACTACCTCCTTGCGGTTACTGCAACACTGGGTTGGGCGGCGGACTCGGCCGGATGGATCTGTTGCGGGCCTATTGGACCCCTGGGCTCGATGGGCTGCACGCGGGTCCGCATTATTTGAGATCGCTCTAAAATACAATTTTATTATTGTAATCAACCAGGTTTTAAGTAATTTTCAAACCATCTTCGTAAATTCTTTGTGATCGCTCAGTTTTAAACATTTTATTTTCGTTTCTCAACTTAATAAGTTTACTGTTAAATGCTATTTCAGACCTATAGTTCTTACAAATCTGTTCATTCTCCATCCTTTTAATTATGACAATTTTTTAGCATTTGTGTTTGGAAACATTTTTTTTCTCTTGATATAATACTTAATGCCCTGTTTGGTTAGAGTTTCATTTTTGGTACTATATCAATATTGATATTAATATTTTCAAATATTAGAATATCAATATCAAAAGTAATACAAGTTGACACTTGTATTACATAATATGTTTTGTTTGTACTATAAATTTTAAAATTGATACACTTAGCCAAACACCTTTTAAGACAACTAACTTGTGGAAACTTTTTGAGATCCCTATTGCGCATGTTCTTTGCAAAGAACACTTATCTACTTTGCAAGATAAAGTTCTATTATTTTTCTCTTATTTAGATTTTAACTTTCGTTTCCTAAGCAGCAAGCATTTGCTTGTATAATGTTAGAGGCCACAGAAAAATGGAGAATATTTGTCCACTTCTTATTTTTCAGTACTATAACTTCAGTATTTTTTTATTCATCTCGTAGGCAAATATTTACGAGGTACTTGCTTCCCCACTTTTCTCACCTCACTATTTTGTGCCAATACCGTTCCAATTTTGATTTTAATATTTAAAAAAACTAAGGGGGTGTTTGGTTGCATGATAATTTTTTGTACACTTTCATGATAAAAATATATATTAAAATAAAAAAGTGAACCAACTCATGACATAAAATTATCATGTTTGGAGGGATGTGATGACAAAAAAAGTAACAACTATACATGATCAAACAAAGTGGGAGACCACAAGAAAAAATAAAGAGGTGAGACCCTCTTTTTTTGTTTAAGAAGAAAATTACTTTCAGAACATAAATTTGTCATGATTGTCAAACACCTCTTTTAAAAAAAAATCTTACAAATTTTAAAAATTAAAATAAAAACCTCTATTATCATGCAACTAAACACCCCCATAAAGCAACGTCCTTTGTAGTTCGAGAATAACAAAATTTTCGTATTTACCTAAACTGGTTAAAACCCATGTTTTTTACCAGGAGGCAGGAATTATCATGAAAGAAAGAATTAGAATGAAAAACAAGGCTCGAAAAAGGCATTTATTTTCTTTTATTTAAACATGACGTACTTAAATGGGTGCCTTCCCGAGCATAGTTTCACGTTTCATCTTTGCCAATGTGCACTGGCCGGAGGATATACAGCCGTACAGGGTATCCGGAAGGACATCTGCCCCCTCAGCTGCTTCCGGTGTTGAGGTGGAGAAGAAGACGGTAATCACAGAGAAGGTCTAGCGGGAGTTCCTGATTCCGGAGGGTAACCGAAGCAAGTAAATCGAAGAAGATCGCGAATGAATAGCTTCTCACGGTTGACCTTGTTCCTATGCTTCGCATGGGCGGGCAGCCTGCTCTACGGCGAGATGGTGGCTTACTGGGTCCCCATCTGGACTTGTTCTTGGCCGCATCCTAGCTCTTCCTCGTCGGTAAGGCCATTACAAGGTCATGCTGTTTGGGTATTCCTTCGTCCTTCTTTGTTTGATCCCCAGATGCTCGTGCTCCGATCCAAAACGTATGTTTTATGCACTGATGCAAAAAGATTTCGAATGCAGAGTCGTAATGTTGGTAAAAGGATGGATGATGCAACAGTTGCATCTTTTATGTTTCAGCTTGCTGCTTGCCTGTGCGTAATGCGGTCGCAGACTTGCAGGAAACAGCAACCGGCATCTATTGAATTCTATTTAGTTATTGGTTATATTGTTGCAGTTGAACTGATTTGACCATCTGACTTTGGTGGTTAATTGTGTCTGTTTGATGCATGTTTTTTTAAGTCACGTATCTGTTCATTTTCAGCTAAAGTTTGCAAGTTTGCTGTAACTTCATTTGAGCTGTGAACCTTGTAAACATCCTAATGTTGTTTGGATTGCAGTTACTACATGTCTTTTTGTTTTTAACTTTTAAGATCAAGGTCGACTTAGCAACCCACTAAATTGACCCCACAACAGACGCTATTGTGTGCTTCACTAGTTCTGGGTATATTTTTGCAGTTGAACTGATTTATCTATCTGACTTTGGTTCCTAATTGTGTTTGTGTGAGATGCATGGTTTTTTATGCCACTTATCTGTTCATTTCCAGCTAAAGTATGTGATTTTGTTGTAACTTCATTTGATCTGTCAACCTCATAAACATCCTAATTTTGTTTGGAGTATACTTACTACACCTTTGTCTTTTTTTTAATTTCTAGGATCACTTGGTGAGCTCATTGGTCTGACTTTCTTGGGGAGGGAACACAATGTGAACTATTTTCTGGATAGCCTCCAGGAGGTTCTGTGTAGTGGAGGTTGTCCAGCTAGTAAGAAGCAACCACTACAGAGAGTGGGGGTCTAGAGAAATGAGCTTCATTTTGAATAATGGTGTCTTGCAAGAGGGAAGGAGAAAGAAAAGGAACGGTTAGGATATTGTTATTTTTACATGATTGGTGTCATAAGCTGGAATTGTAGGCGTAGTCTGGCCAAGAGAAGGTACAAGAGACGCAGCATGTTGTGGCTTCATGCAAACCTGATGTTCTTTTGCTGCAAGAGACAAAGGTTAGTTCTGATAGTGATATAGACATGGAATTTCTGAAATGTGGCAAACTGACAGAGCTTTCTTGTGTGTCTTCGACTGGGAGAAGCGGTGGGTTGGTAGCTTTGTAGGATGGCAGGATTATGGCGGGTGCAAATAAATGCAGGGGCATGCACTTTCAAGTTTTGGATTTTGCTATTTCTGGCACAAGGAAACGATGGTCAATGTGTAATCTGTATGGCCCTGTTTGTGAAGTTGATAAGCCCAAGTTTCTTACCGGTTTCAAGGGGGTTTTCTGTTCGTCTTTTAATGTGGTCTGGTGTGTTTGTGGTGATTTCAATGCTATTTTGAGGCCCGAGGAGAGATCAGGTCAGGGGGATTGGAGTAACGAGATGTCTCTTTTCAATGAATGGGTTAATGATTGTGAGCTGATTGGGGTCTTTAATTTCAGTATTGACTTTACGTGGTTAAACTCTAGGTCTAAATCTAAATTGGACAGATTTTTCATCTCTATTGCTTGGGTTGAGGACTTTGGTGTCTCTGAGGGTTTTCATATTACGAGGGTGGTTTTGTATCACTTTGCTACGGTATCAATCATGGAAAACATGACCATGTTCAATCTAGGACATTTCATTTTGAGTTAGCTTGGTGCAAGGAGCCAGGGTTTAATGATATAGTTAACGGGTGATGGAATGATAGGGTAAGTTGCCTCTCCGTCAGCTACGTGGAGATTTGTTTGCAAGCTTAAATATATCAAACTTTGTCTTAAAAATGGGTGAAATAGTCTTTCAATGTATGTGCTAGAACTAGCGAGGAATGGCTATCCAGGATTGGTGTTTTTGAGCAGCTAAATGACAGTGGAATGTTAACTGTTTGTCAAAAAGCAGAGTGGAATGGTGTTATGAAGGCATACAAAGCATGGAGCCTAAGAGAGAAGATCAGTGGAAACAAAGATCTAAGGAGTTGTGGCTGAAGGAGGGTGGTAAGAACACTAAGTATTTTCATCCTAATGCTTCAATCAGAAATAGGAGGAGCACATCAATAGATTGAGAATTAATGGTATAGACTGTACCAACACTAAGCGAATTGGTCTTCAGGCTGCTGAGTTTTATAGAAACCTTTTTCTTATGATAATTGTTGGAGCCCTATGCTTATTTTCAATGCACAAAATCTTAGATGATGATGAGTCACAGTCATTGGAATGTTCTTTTTCAGAGGAGGAGGTTCCTAGTGTTATCAAGGACATAGACCCCTATAAGGCCCCTGGACCTGATAGCTTTTCTGTAGGTTTTTATATCAAGTGCTAGGATGTAATAAAAGTGACTTTATGGCCTTATAATTTGAGGACAAGCCAGGGTGCATCAAGCTTTGGAACTCAACTCTTTTGGTCTTTATTCTAAAAGAGGAATATGTGGAGGATATCGAAGACCTGAGACTGATCAGCCTTCTGAACTGTAGTTACAAAATTATCACTAAGGTGCTGACTGTGAGACTTAAGCAGGCACATTGGCAAATTGACTAACTCTTTAGTCCTGCCTTTATTCCATGTAGATATATCCTTGATAATTTTATTACTGCACATGAGTGTACTCACGACCAGAAGATTGGGCATAAATAGGGGTTCCTTATGAAGCTGGATTTTGAGAAAGCTTATGGTGGGGTAGTCGAGTTTACTTAGTATCATGCAGCTCATGGGTTTTAGTAATTAGTGGAATAAATGGTTAAATTGTTGTGTAAGTTTTGCAAGGTTTTCTATTTGCTTTTCAACATCTTTTAGAGGTCTCAGGCAAGGAGATCCTTTATCTCTTCTGCTATTTGTATTGGTCGGCCAAATCCTTAGTATTGTGTGGGAGATAGCTGAGGCTACTGTTTTGATAGAAGACTTTGAAGTGGGGACTAGTAGATTATGAGTTTCTCATCTTCAATTTACGGATGATACTGTACTTTTCTTCATTGTTACATTGGATTAATGTATCAACTTAAGAATTATGCTTTTGCTTTTACAGGCAGTTACAAGCTTGAATATTAATGAAGATGAATGTGAACTTATTGGTTTCAATCCGAATGATTTTAAGCTGGATTGGGTGCAGAGCATTTTTAATATCCCTCGGGGTTCTTTTCCCATCAAGTACTTAAGGCTTCCACTTTTTAATAAAGGAACTAAATCAAAGGACTGGTAGTGTGTTGTACAAAAAGGTTGAAGGCAAGCTCCAGGGTTGGAAGAGTTGCACGCTTTCTGCTGGTGGCAGGTGGATATTGTCCAAAACTGTGCTGCAAAGTATACCATTATACTTCTTCTCCATCCTGCGTGTTCCCAAGGGGTTTGCAATAAGTTGGAGAGTATCAGGGCAATGTTTTTTTTGGAAAGTCACAAATGACAGGAATGGCCTTCATCTTATCAAATGGAGCTATGTGTGCAGATCTACTGAGGAAGGGGGGTTGGCTTGGTGCATTTGGAGGCAATTAATAATGCTAGTTAGTCTAAAGGGCTATGGAAATTTAATACCGATAAAGATGCTCTTTGGGATAGAATAGTATATTCAAAGTACATAATAGGGAAGGATAGGATTTGGACCAAAGACTTCAGGGACAATGTCAGAGTTTTCAGGTTATGGAAGGGTATATTGCATAATTGGTGTAGTTGGGAGATGGCATATGAGAATCTTGTTCTGGAAGATCATTGGATTAGTGATCTCCTTTGGCAAAAATGTTCTCTGCATTGTTCACAAATCTATCTTGCAATCCTCATGCCAAGGTTAGAGGCATTTGGAATGAAAGAGTGAAGTAGTGCCCTACTTTCAAAAGAAATCTTAAGGGGGATGAAAATGGTGAGTTATCTAGTTTGATGCGTATGTTAGATAAGCATAGGTGTGTTGGGGACAAAGTTGATAAGCTTCTTTGGCTGTCATCTAACAACCTCATCTTTTCCTTTTGTTTCTTTCTTTATATGATCAAGCAAACAAGTATGGTTGTATAGATAACATGTCAACTTCTTAGCCTTTGAAATAGTACCTGCATATAATTTATTTTTTTAATGTCTTTTAGCATGAGATCAAGCCAATGTGCTGCACATGGTGTCCAAAATGAATTTTTTCTTTTCTCCATCAATCTGCAGCAACATTATAAGATGCATTGTTTGTAACAATTTGAACATTTTGGACAACACATTCTCAATGATTTTGTCCATGAGTTTATACAAGGGGATATCATCTTCCTTTTGATTGGATACATCAAGGGACTATAAAATATGTTCCCTCAATACAATTTACCAAAAAGTTAATCAACTTTTTTTGTATTTTGTTGGTCCAATCATCATAGATGGTCTTTACGTTCGTACACTTTCAATATGTAAATATTTATCATACATTCGTTTTGTTTCTTCAACCATCTTTTTTGAGAAGTGACATTCTCAACATATGGTAACTAGGGTTGCTTGTTCAAACAGGACCTCAAAACTTTTTTAATTTTGAGGCATTAAAGGGTATTATTCCTTCATAAAACCATCTAGTCACACACAACTCAAATTTCATTTGTTCTTCCTTCTCTAATTTGCTCCCGAGTGTACTTTAAAATATCTTGCTACTTCTTGTATCAACAAATTGTTCAACACTCATTCTTGCAAATAAATCCATTGAACCCTTAGTGGACTTGTTTGTATTTACCATACCTACAATTTTCTTACTCAAACATGAATCTTAATATGATAATGCTAACTCTTCTTCTTCTTGTTCATTATCTTTATTCATTGTAGAAGATTCTTTTTTCATTTTCTTGTTTGCGTTCATCCATTGCAATATTTCATCTGTTATCTCTCTTATTGTCTTTGGACATTTCTTGACATCGGGGTAGCCTCTGATCAAATGTTCCTTATGTCTTTTAATACCACCATTTGGGACCAATCCACATAAATCACATTTTATCCTAGTTTTATTGATCTCATTTGGCCAATATCAATACTTCCATCTAGGATTTTTAGATTTTGCTCTCTTCTTCTCTTCTATCTAATCCAATCCAACTGCCAGCATATTAACTGAACCTAAACTCGATGTATCCATTTGTTTCACTGTTCCACATAGCTTGGAGCCTGTACAAGCAGTACAAATAAATATATTTTAGAGTTCAGACAAAACGAAACTAGAAATAATAGTAAATTGGTTTTCAAAAAGTTCTTCAAAATCAGTCAAAATGGCGAAAAAATAAGCTGTAAATAGCAAATGAGGGATTTACATGCGATTCTGGTCCTATTCCACCCTTTTTGGGTTAAATGGGGCCTGAGTTGTGGCATCAGTTGGTAGTCTGACGTTATTAGTGTTGAACTATCTTTCCCGCCTTATTGGGCAGGGAAGACAGTTGTGTGACATCCAAATCGACCCGATACGACATGGTAGTCATTGGACCCAAAGGAGATTATCCGATGACTTTAAGTCATTGAATGTAATTGTATCGGGTCCATTTGGACCCGATATGACAATCTTACTTGCCTGGTAAGGTAGGGAATACTTGGTCTGCCCATGCATTCTGGCGGAATCAACTGGGTGTCGATTGATTCCGCCGGAATAACCTCTAGAAAATGCAATTTCGGCATTTTCCAATTGATTCAAGCCAAAAATCAATTTGTTTGACTATGAATGAGGGACACTAAGGGAGTAGCAGAAGGCAGAGAAGGAGAGGAAGGGATAAGTGAACAGTAGTCCATACCTCAGCTGGAAAAGCACCACGACCTTCCCGGTGACAAACAGTGAAACAGGAGAGGTGAACGGTAGTGCATACCTTCAAACAGCGGCAGACAGTGGTGAACAAACCCAACAGCTTGCACACAGAATGGGGTGGGGTGGGGGTGAATAAATTTTACAACAGGGGAGGGATTAGGGTTTAGGGTAACTGTAAACATTATATACACATATATTGGCTGGATCCAATTACCAGGCCTTTTGGTCCTTGGATCCAGACCGGACCTAGCTTAAGCAGACAAAGCAACCGCTTTGGGCGCTGTGGCGCTTGAAGCATCCAAAGCAGTCACTTTTTTAGTGGCCATTAAGCAGACCGTCGCTTGGGCTTCCAAAAACCGCTTGGACAACACTATTCTAATCTATCATGGACTGAACTTTAATATTCTGGTTAAGAGCATTACATTACTACGGAATGCATAACATTATCTTGCAAAAAATATTTATTATATATTGCAATCCTTGGAACTGTAACCTGTTCTCAATCATCGAAAGAAGGAATAAGTCATGATTTTGTTCAATTCAATATTGTGATTTTGTTCAATTCAATAAGGGGATCATGTTCAGGTTTCTTATTCATTTGAAGATGGATTCAAACTTTGATGCCCCTTGGGAAACCTTTTTAGTTCCTGTATCTTGCTATACTACCAAATTATGTATGGGAGTAGGATTTCTTTGTTCTGGTCTATTCATTACTCAGTGGAAACAGTTACCCAACTGTCATTCTTTTCTTTGTCATGCTTGGAAATTTCATTGAAAAAAACATGGTGTGAGTTTGAGCTATAATTTTAAGTTTTAACTATCTTGGTTGTATTTTAGATCATGGATTCACCATAGAGCATGAGCAAAGCATTTGTAGTCGAGAGGCCTGCTTACAACCATAGAAAGGATGGTTGCAGTTACTATGAAAATATAATACATTTATTTGGTTGTATTCTTGAAGTACATAGAAGTAAGAAATACAATTTATTTGAGGATTTATGCATTTGTTTTTGCCATCGTGGAGTCAAACTAAAACCAAAATTTAGGAAATAAAAATGAAGATAGATACAAAATTATATTTTTATGCTATGATAAAAGATGGGTGTATTAAACCTAAGGAAGCACTAATTGGAAAAGTGAAAATATCAAAATAATAAATAAAAGACATGGTAGACCTAAGTTAATTTGGAGAAGGGTAATTTAATATGATTTGGATGATTTGAATGTCTCTGAAGAAATAACTCAAAATTGACATGAGTGAAGAAAAATAATTCATATGGCCGATCCCAAATAATCGGGGAATAACTGATCTTAGAGAACTTGGGATTAATTGATTAAATTCAAGGCTAGAGTTGAGTTGCATTGTATGTTATAAAAAGAGATGAGAGGTAAGATAAAACTTAATGGTGTCCTTAATTGATGTCTTCCTATTCTTCTTTGTGAAAATCGTATCCTCTAAAGCAACAACCATATTTATTTGCTCTCAGGCTTTCTCCCACTTGGGTTCCCTCACTTTTTTGTTACTACTTTCCATTCAACTCATTTCATATCATCCGAGATGTTTTGTCATTGACTAGTTAACTTTTAGCTTTCGTTCTTTTGCATACACAGAGAATGGTTGATAAATCAAATCCAGATTGGCGAATGAATGTTGCTGTCCTGGCTGATTCACAGGTTTGATGCATTGCCCAGGCTGCTGCAGACTAGTTATACTTTTATTTACTCTGACATTTAGATGGGGAACTTATGTTTTGTGCCTCACGTTTCTGTATTAAGCATTTGTTTGTTCTTTTAGAAAGTTCTCATATCACCATGGATTGCAGAATCGGCCGATCCGGATCGGGATCGGCCGATTCTTGGATCGGATCGGACCCCTCCGATCCGATTCCCGGCGGAACTACCGATCCGGACCAAAGATCGGTCCGGATCGATGTTTGTAGGTGGAATCGGTGCTGGAATCGACCGATTCGGTCGATTCCGGATCGATTCCGGCGATTTCCTCGCCGGAATCGACCCACAGGCTGCCGCGGCGGCCATCCCGCCGCGGCAGCCCTCTTCCCCGCCCTATCGGGCGGGGAAGACGACCTTACCGGGTCCATCGGACCCGGTAAGGCAAGGATCCTAAGTCACCGGATCCAGCATTTTAGCGTATCGGGTCCCATGGACCCGATACGCAAACCGGTAGGGTTATACCCCTACCGGTTGAGGATCCGGTGACTTAAAGTCACCGGATCCTGGCCTTACCGGGTTCGATGGACCCGGTAAGGTCGTCTTCCCCGCCCGATAGGGCGGGGAAGATGTCACGGCGGCAAGCTGCCGCCGTGGCGCCGATTTCGGGCCATTTTTGGGCCTGAAATTGCCCCAAAATGGGGTAGATCGGATCGGAATCCGATCTACCTCCGTATTTAGTTAATTTTTTGGTGTTTTGGGGTTTTTTTAAGGGTCGATCCGGATCGATTTTCCTTCCGATGAATCGGCCTGGATCGGACCGATCCGATCCGATCCGGATCGAATCGGTCCCCACCGATCCAGGGACCGATACCGATCCCGCGATCCTTGCATATCACTGCTGAATGCATTGCATTTTTCTCAGGTTTCTAAAATTACAAGATTATTACATTCTAAAATTAATGTTTGGGTGCATTGGGCTTGAACCTTAACTAATATTTTACCGAGGGACAGTTTTTTTTCTTTGGAAGTGATGATTTCTTTGATCAGAATATTAAATACTTATTCAATTATTCTGATACTTTGTTACCTAATCATGTTAAATTCAATTTGTTTTAGCAGCTTATGGACCGGACATCTCTAGGCCTTGCTCCCGATTCATTAGCACTTGAGGCAGCACAATTTTATACAGATATCTACATGAGAAGATCTTTTCTTTCATCCATAATGCCTCTAAAACCAGATTTGATTCTATTTCTCGGGGATCAGTTTGATGGGGGACCTTTTTTGTCAGACCAAGAGTAAGGATAAGCAGCTGTCTTCTTTCTTAATTTTCCTTCTCGTGCAAAGTTTTTCCCATTGAATAATCAATAATCAATTATTTTTACACCATAACTTAGCATTCATGTGTCTGGTGCATTTGGTCTCTTATTTTTTTTATTTCTAGTGGTAATATGTTCATATTCTTACGTCTGCATTCACAAGTGTGCAACCTTACCTAGTTTCATTTCATAGTGGTGTATCTAGCTAGACTTCTTGCTAAATTTCAAGATTGCCTAGGAATCTCGAGAGCTCTCTATGATGTATATGGTGGTTGTGGAACAAGATTTTGATATTTATCTTGGTCCCTTTGATATATTATTTATTCGTCTTATGCTGTTGTCTCTATGACTCAAGTCTGTAATTGCGAATTGCCCATAACATAGGTAGCTTTTTCTCCACGTTTCTATTACTTATTTTTTGCTCATATTTCGAGCAGATAGCATTGTCAAGTTGGCCTCTTGTTATAACAGCTTTTTTTATATTGTTGTTGAAATAGCAAGATTTCACATTTATAACAGTATTTATTTTTATTTGTTTAGTTGTTTTACTTTATATTATAGAAACTAAAACATATTAATTAAATAAAAATAAATAAAAATATATTTTTAAAATAAATGTTGTTGAAATGAGAATGTTAAGATAGATGTGTATTCTAGATTAGATAGAATGAAAATGTGAGTGTAACAACAATCGTAGATAAATTGAAAGAAGAAAGGTTGAGATATTTTGGACATATTAAATATAGACTAAGAAAGTTTTACTTAGAAAAGTTAAAAGTATCAAAATAATATAAACAAAAAAAAGAATTCAGCTGGGTGACATGTACCGAAGATGGACTTGTGAAGACCCGGTGCTATTAATCAAACCTGATTGACACTGGCATTAAATAAATATTATTTTAATAATATTAGGGGTCTTAACCTTTTATTTATCAAGAGTTAAATAAATATATATATATATATATATATTAGAGTTGAAGATAGGATATGTACTTCAAAATTTTAACTGTCAAGTTGAGGCTGTAGATGTACCTGTTTGGAGTTTGAGGGGTTTTCATAAAATTTTGCACCATGGGCTCTATAAAAGAACCCCACCTCCTGTACGCCGATGGTATGAGTGAATGAAGAAAAAAGGGTTTATCTTCTTCTCCCTTTCTCTCCATCCTTCTCTCCTTCCTCCCTCGTCATCTTCTTCTCCTTCCGGTCTTCTTCTTCCTCGTCAGTTCTTCCTCTTGTCTTCTCTTTGCCCCTTCGGCCCGGCATGCCTTCATCCTTTTTCTTCTTCTATTGCCTTCTTCTTCACCCCCTGGTGGGCTGCGCCTTTCACTCTCTTTTCTTCTTCCTCTCTCCCTCTGTACACGGCCGAAGACACCCCCATGCCCTCCTAGGCCCTTTGGCTCCTGTGTGGACCGCTCCTTCCTGTTCGGACACCCGCAGCACCTATGTGTCTTCCTCCTCCTATCCCAATGCACACCCCCTCCCCTATCCAATCCCGAATGCCCCACCCCACCATGGAGAATTTTTACGAGGTTTCATATTTTATGATTTTTATGATATATTTTTTTGTTATGATTTTATTATTTTTATTTAATTTATCATTTATTAATACTTGTTATATTTTTTGATTTATGATCTTTTTATTATCATTTTCAAAGATTTGTTATTTGTTTTTGTGTGCATTTTTATTATTTTATTTTAATTAATTATAAGGGGTTATGATTTCCTTTTTTATTTAAGTTTGTTAAGTTTTACCTAGCATGTGTTTTATTTTTTGTTGAATTTATTTAAGATTTAACCTTCTTATTTATTTGACTTTCTATTATTATTTATAATTTATATTTATAAATAATTGTTTGTTTATTATCGTTCTTTATTTTTGAATGCCGTTTATTTAATATATTCTTACAATCTTACTTGACTTTATTTGGGTATTCTTGTTTGTATTTATCATCTTTTTTTTACTGACAGAATCATGGACAATGTTAATTATACAAGTGACATGAAGTTGTACATCATGCGAATATATTAATAAGAAATTTATTCAATGTCTAAAGTCATGTTACATGATGTACACAACATTTTGTATGTGATTATGCTAAAATAAAAATATATAGAATCAAGGACGCATGAAAGAGCTGTCTCCCCATTTTATTAAGGTCAAGGTCGTTGGTCAGCATTGACTAGTGGACATCAGCTGGGCCATGTCGAAAAGTTAGGGTCATTCTCCCCCTTAACGTTTTTCAACTTGGTTCCCACCTGTCCTTCACGTTTGAATACTTTTGGAACATACTGAAGTCATGCCAAAGGAGTTAAAGGTCATATGCCTCCTTAACGCTGGTGACTTATCTAGTTAGCTTCAGTTAGTCCTTTGTGATTGCGACTTTTTGATAACGGCCCTGTTTTCCAATATTGGCTTTAGATTTGAATGTCTAGTCAGATCTCAAGTTCGTGCTTGGCTCCCAACTTGGTGCTCAGTTGGCATTTGGCTTGTTTCCAATTCACTCTCGTCTTGATGCTTGGTCAACTTTTGACTCAATCCTTGTCGGTTCCCGACTTGGTGTCGGTCAACTCTTGACTTTGTGCCTAGTCTATTTTTGACTTTGGCTTGGTACCTGAACTGCTCCCACTTGATAACCAATCAACTTTTGATTGCTTCCTGACTCAATCCTTGTTGGTTCCAATTTGGTATCTGGTCTACTTGTTTCAGTCCCGGTCAACTCTTGTTGACTCCCAAGTCACAAGACCCAACTGAGTCCCTACAGCTACGCTGCCTAAGCAACTCCATGTTTGGTTCTTGATCTGCTTTTTACTTTGGCTTGGTGTTCAGTCTGCTCCTGACATGATGCTTGGGTTGTGTGCTTGGTTGGTCCTTGGGCTCCGTGCCCGATGGATCCTCGAGTTTCGTGTCCCACCAGTCATTGGTATTTTGTGCCCAAGTGCGCCATTGAGTTATGTACCAGACCAATCCTTGGGTTCTGTGCTCTGGTGATTCCCAGGTTTCATTCCCTACTTTTTGTATCTAGGTGATTTTTGGGTTATTTGCCCTGCCGGCTCTTGGTTTCTGTCCTGCTGATCCTTGAGTTCTATATCCGATTGATCCTTGGGTTCCGTGACCCACTTATCCTTGTTTTTCATGCCGGTTATCTATCAATTTCTGACTTGTGGCAGGTTGGTTTTTGACTTGGCAACCGGTTGATTCCCTGCTAGGTTGCTAATTGGTTCTTGAGTTGGCAGGCGGTAGGTCCTTGACTTGATGATTGATTGATTCCGGACTTAGTGACTGGTCTGTTCTTGAATTGGCACCCAGTTGGTCCTTGACTTGATGGTCCTTGATTCTCGACTTGGTAATTGTTAGATTCTTGACTTGGCAGTTAGTCGATCCATGACTTGAGACTTACCTTCTTGACTTAAGGGTTGGTCAGTTGATTTGATGGTTGATGTGGACTGGACTGTTGTCTGGTTGACTTGATTACCTATGTCACTTCAACTTGTTTCTAGACGCCCTTGAGCATCATAGACCACTTACCATTGGCATCTTGAAGATTCATCTCGGCTCTGTTCAGACATTAAGGCCTTGTTTGGTATGGGGATAACCTAGGATAGACCTGGTTTATCCCCAATCTTCTGTTTGGTACACACTTAATATTGAGTTTAACCTGGATTAAGTTAATCCAGGTTATCCCAAAATTAGGGATAAGTGTGGGGATAAATCATCCCACCTAATACTTGGGTTAAACTGATCCTGTAGTCACATTTGGGGGATACGACGTCTTGGGGGGGAGAGGCGCGCGGGGAGGGGGGGTCCGGGGGCGAGCCGCCGGAGGGGGCCGAACGCCGGGGGGGACGCCGGGGGGGGGGGGAGAGGCGCGCGGGGAGGGGGGTCCGGGGGGTGAGCCGCCGGAGGGGCCGAACGCCGAGGGGGGGGGGGGAGGCGCGCGGGGGAGGGGTCGGGGGCCGAACGCCGCCGGAGGGGCGAACGCCGGGGGGGGGGGAGGGCGCGCGGGGAGGAGGGGGTCCCGGGGGCGAGCCGCCGGAGGGGAGGAGGGGCCGAATGCTCCGGGGGGGGACGCCGCCAAGGGGGGGGAGCCGCGGGCGGGGCGGCGGCCGGGGGGGGGGGGCGCGCGGGGAGGGGGGTCCGGGGGCGAACGCCGGCCGGAGGGAGGAGGGGCCGAACGCCCGGGGGGGGGGGGCGGGGAGGGGGGTCCGGGGGGGAGAACGCCGCCGGAGGGAGGAGGGGGGCCGAACGCCCGGGGGGGGCGCGGGGAGGGGGGTCCGGGGGCGAACGCCGCCGGAGGGAGGAGGGGGGCCGAGAATGCCGGGGGGGGGTCCGGGGGGCGAACGCCGCCGGAGGGGCCGAACGGGGGGAGGAGGGGGGTGTACGCGAGCGCGGGGGAGCCGGCGGGGGGGACTACGGCCGGTCCGGCCGGCGTCGCGCGAGGGGGGGGAGGCGACTCCGGCCGGCGGGGGGCCCGTCGTCCGCGAGGGCGGGGGGGGGAGGGGCCGTCCGGCGGGGAGCCGCCGCGGGGGGGGGGAGGGGGAGCGCTTCCGCGGGAGGGAGGGCGGGAGCTCGGGGGGAGGGGCGGCGCCGCCGTCCCGGCGGGGAGCGCGCGGGAGGGGGGGTGCTTCGCGGGAGGGGGGCCCGGCGACTCTCGGGGGAGGGGCGGCGCCGCCGTCCCGGCCCGAGGAGCCGCCGCGGGGGGAGGGAGGCCGGGAGCTCGGGGAGGGGCGGCGCCGCCGTCCCGGCGGGAGCCGCCGGGGGGGGGTTCGTGGCGGCGATGCCGCCCGGCCGGGGAAGGGGGGCGGGGTGTTTCGCCCCGCCGCGGGGAGTGCCGCCACGGGCCGCCGGGTGAGCGCCGCCGCGATCCGCCGGGAAGGGGGGCTGCAGGTGCATCTTTTATAAATTTTTTTATTAAGTCGATTTAAACGATTTGGTTTGATTTAAATCGATTTAGAGGTTTCGAACCGAACCAAATTGAACGGGTCCCAAAACCGGGAACCGAATTGAATCGAACGCGGTCCGCTGGGGGCGGGGCGTCGGTCTGCGGGGAGGGCGGGGAGCGTCGGTCCCGCCGGGGGGGCTCTGTCCGCCCGATGGGGGGCCGGAGGGCGGGGAGCGGCTCCGCGGGGAGCACCGTCGATCCGTCGGGGAGGGGGGCGGGGAGCGGCTCCACGGGAGAGCAACGCCGGTCGCGCGGGGGGTCCGTCCGGTGGGGGGGCGGGGAGGGGAGCACGTCGGTCCGCCGAAGAGGGGCGGGGGAGCGGCTCCCGCGAGAGGCACCATCGGTCCGCCGGGGGGAGGGCTCCGTCCGTCGGGGAGGAGGGGTGGGAGCCGTCGGTCCGCCGGGGGTTCGTCCGGCGGGTGGAGGAGGGGCGCGAGGAACACACTTGTTTCCCGTTAAAATATTCCGCCTAATAAATTACATTATTTATATTTTCAAATTTATATTTTTAAGTTTATTTTTATTTATATATTTAAATAGAATTTTAAAATTATTATATAAATATGTAAGTGGGTTAAGATGTTTACGAATACGTTATGAGTAATAGAATAAGATAATATAAATAAAGTAAAAATATAAAAATATAGGGTTATCCTCGAATTTATTGTTAACCTACCAAACAAGGATAGGGTTATCCCTAAACTTATCTTAAGTTAAACCAAACATGATGAGGATAGGGTTAACCACAAAGATTGGTTTATCCCTATCCCCATTAAATTTATCCCGATACCAAACGACGGCTAAGTGGTTGTATGCCCTTATATCCAACGTCTTGATTAATTTTGAAAAACATGCACCTGGGGCCATGCGTCCTTAAATTCAAGGATTATGTACCTTTTCAACTTGGATCCCATCCATGGTGTTCATAATATCTACACCTAAGACTATACATTTCCTAAGTTAAATCTTATTTGATGTATGCCATTTCTTAGATATTTACTTAAGATCATGTATTTTCTAAGTTAAATTTCATTGATGTGTGATATCTGTGAGATATCCACTGAGTACTATACATTTTCTAAGTTAAATATCATTACTTATATGATATTTACTTGGGATTACATGTTTCCTAAGTTAAATATCATTTTTTGTATGAAAGTTAAATGATATTTACTCAGGACCGACCATGAGTTTTCTAAGTTAAATATCATGTTTCATATATATTTTATATGATATTTTTTTAAGATCATACGCCTCCTAAGTTAAATATCATTACTCATGCGAAATTTAATGATTTACTTAGGATTATATATTTCCTATGTCAAATGTCGTTATTTGCATGAAAATTGTATGATATTTACTTAAGACCATTGTTTCCCAAGTTAAATATCATGATTGATATGAATTTTGTATATTATTATTTAGGACCATATGTTTCTTTAGTTATATATCATTACTTGTATGACATTTGTACGATATTTTCTAGGATCATAGGTTTTCTAAGTTAAATATATTTATTTGATGTATGATATACATGATGACATATTTTAGGGTTATATACCCATATTTTGTGTCACACATCTTATATGTATTGCTCCATGTATGAACACATTGTTTGATGATGGATGACTTGTATTTTTTTTGCTCTTTTGAGCAACAATTTTCAAGGTAGTTGTCCTCTTTGAAACTTAACAAAAATCATTTATGATTTTCATTAAATGGAATTAAAGCTAATGAATGATTGAAGTTTAGAGGCCTGTTGGAACCTCAAATTTTGGATAAAATTTCGGAAATTTCATTTTTCCGTTTTGATTTGACTTTTGACTTAGACTTGACTATTAGGAAAATATGTGGTATTTCATAACAGTATTAGCTAGGTCAGTGGTATGCATAAAAATATATGTTGAGGTTATTAGGTTCTTTGAAAATTTGTTTTGACCTCTCCCCATCGGATGGTGCGAAGATCCGATGTTAATTACATCGAGAATACTCGAATACCCTTGATTAGCCACCATAGCAATTTTGTGAATAGAAGACATACATCCATACGATAAACACATGGGAGTAATAACCCCATACACTTGATGGAATGCAAAACTTAATGTTTTGAACGTTCGATTTGATTTGAATTTATTTGAATTGTTTGAATTAGGTTTGTTGTTTAAGATTTGTGTTTTTGTTTAATTGATTTTTTTGTTGAGGATTTTCAATTGGGTTTGAAATTTAATGTATGTTCATTTTTTCAGATTTTTGATGGGTTTTGAATTTGAATTTTTTTTTTAGATTTTGGGATTTTCAAGATTTAAATTGATTATGACTTAGTGTCTTTTGGTTGAATGATTTGGTTTCAACTTGATTAGGGTTTGTTTTAAAAAGTTTGATTTTTTTTGTTTTAATTAGGACTTGATATCTTTTGGTTGAATTCAAATTGTGATTTTTGTTTAGGATGCATTTCATTTTAATGTCATTTCAAGTTAGGATTTAACACATTTTCTTAATTGAGGATCTGTTCTACAATTATTTTTTTGTTTTTGGTTTGATTTTGAATTGACTTCGATTTTTTATTTTGAGATTCTTTGCCATTCTTTTATGTCGTGGAATCACTTAATGAATTTGGTGTTTTGATTCTGTTTGGGGTATTTTGGTTTTATTTGGATATTTTTTATTATTTTTATTGGGTTTATTTGATTTATTTTCTTTTAATTGGCATTTTGATTCATAAAATTTATTTTTTTATGTTTTGATTATCTAAAAATTATTTTTGAGATAAAAAAATGTTGACTGGTTTGACCAGATTATCGTTATTTTCAAATTTATTTTATTATATATATATATTTTTTTACATTCCTCCAAGTCTACGGGGTTTTTCTTAAATTCCGATGACAATAATGACATGCAAAATTCGAAATTTCATTTATTGACAAATTCGAATGCAAATTACATGTGGGGGACATAAAATGTCATATTTCCCATTGATGAATTTTCCTTAGTCCTTGATGGACATAGGATGATCCTTCCTTGGCATATGTCTCTCATTTTTAATTTAAGGGGAAATTTTGACATGACCTCCCCTTAAATTGATGAGATATACCTCCTTTAGTAGGTGGAGTTTGATACTCCCTACTTCGGGGGAATGATCGGTAGAAGATGGGAGCTTGCCCATTTCCCCGTCCGGAACTAAGCACGCCGGGAGCATGCCCGAGTGCCCGTCCCATGAGGTGCCTATGGAGGTAGGCTAGCCTCTTAATTTTTTTGTTTCAGATTTGATTAAAATTTTTTTTAAGGCCTTGATGACCAATTTAAGTTCTTAAGGCCCTGTAGACCAGATTGTCTTCATTGGGCCTTAAAGGCCTGTTTGAGCTTCATTGGGGCCCTGGCAGCCTTGAAATTTTTTGTAGAATCTGGCCCTGGCGGCCTTGAAATTTCTTGTAGAATCTGGCCCTGGCGGCATTGGTGATTCTGATAAACATGGACCCTGTCGGCCAAATGACAATTTTGATTTAAGATGGGCCCTGGCGGCCTATGGCAGGGGGCTGGGAGAGCCCCCTCCTCTTCTTTCTTCTTCTCCCGTGGGTACTTCTCACAATGAAAGCAACAACGACTTCTCTTATTTGTACTGCTGTGGCATCCAAAGACAATCAACATGTAGACCATCCAGGGAAGCCACCAACTCCCTTTTCTCCTCCCTTCATGCGCTGCATAGAGCAACAACAGATGGGTGGGCACCGGGCAGAGGACATCAGCTTCTTCTCCTTCACCTCAGATAGGTGAAGGCAGCATCCGGTAGAAGTAGCAACAGAAAGTGCCATAGGTGCTCTTTTCTTCTTCTCTCCCTCTTGGCGTAGCAGCAACAGATGCGAGCTCTTTTCTTCTCCTCCTCTTGACGTAACGTCAACAGGGAAGAAGGCTTCTGTTGGCAGCACGTTGATGCCACCATGGGGAGACACGAGATGCAGGTGGCAGCAGGGAGCATCGAAGACTTCAATCATCTCTTCTCCTCCTCCTATGGACGTTTGTAGTAGAGGCCGCATGGAGGCTCTCAACCTTCGAGAGGGAGAGAGATGGCAGTCGCCCGAGAGCCAGAACTGCTGTTCTCCCCCTTCTTGGTCTGGCCCCCCCCCCCCCCGAGAGGAAGAAGAAGAACCGCCAGCCCTCTCGTTATGTGCCACAAGTCCGTGGGAGAGAGAGAGGGACGTGGGAGAGTGGGAAGGGATGTGCGACAACATCATTTTTGACCCGGTCCTGTGCGGTTGCAGGAGGAGAGCGGCTGCAACATTAAATTTAATCTCCATCTCAAGGATTTAAATCCAACGGTGGATATTTAATCTTTTAGATCCAATCACGATAACAGATCATTTGATCATCCAATTCTAACCATTGATCATAGGTATGATCCATTATTTAAATTGAGAATACATCACGTTCATCGGATGCGTGCACCCTTCTGCATCGTATTGATGACTCCATCCGATAATCGGTATTAATTCCGGATGGAATTAATTTAATTAACTTTTGAAATTGACCGGAATAATCTAGAAGATGTTGATAACCATAGAACTTGTGCTCGTCGTATATCAACGGTTGATAATTCTCGATTTATCCAGGGATGTTGACTCGGTGAATTTTCCCGATCGGTGCAATCTCACTCGAAAAATTTGAAAATTGTATTTAAAATACTATTAAATATCTATGCACCGAGCTTTGGTTTCCATGTATTGATCTAGCTATTCGGAATTATTTGCCCTCTGTCTGAAGTGCATGCGACTTAGTAATTTTTAATTTCGTCCGTAACTTTCCGGATATGGATTGGCTTGATGATCCAACTTCGATGTTGTTAAATGCAAGTCAGGCGGACTTTTTGACGCCGGATATTAATGGGCACCACGAATTTGTCCGGGCCCAATAGGGGCAAAACGGTCATTTTTTCATCCGGAGTCGGATTCTGATATTCAAGGCACCGTTGCGAAGCTTTCTGTCGAGGCAATACTGTTGACACATTGGTTTGGTCATTTGGGCCCACCAAGCCTAGTAAAGACCGCCTGGAAGTCCACTTTCATTGTTTTGCCCATATCTTGCCGAATACAAGTCGGTTACGATCGACTTTAATGTTGCTTGATATGGAGCTTGGCGGACTTAATGATGCACCCGAATATCGGGCCTATCCCGGAATTGTCCCGAACCTATCAAGGGCGAAAGAGGTCATTTTACGTTCGGGTACCATCCGAAATCGGATTCGACATTAATCTTGTTGAACCTCATTGGTACCCCCATGGGCCCACTTGTTTTGCTTTTCGGACTTGATGTGCCCTCATTAACGCCATTCGAAAATTGACTTTCAGTGTTTTCCTCGCTAACTTTCCAAATATGGGTGGATTGCCGTCGGCTCTGTCGTGTTTATACGAAAGTCAAGTAGACCTTTTGGTGGTGCCACTTTTCTTTGGACCTTCCCAGATTGCTGAATCCACAAGGGCAAAACGGTCATTTCTTGTCGAAGCGGATTTTGACATGTGAAGTGCCGTTGGAAATGTCTTGTACGATCTTTGTGAGCCCACTTGTTTTGTTATTTGGGCCCATTAAGCCTACCAAAGGCCATTCGGGAGTGTTTTCACCGTTTGACCCATAACTTGTTGAATTCAAGTCGGATTTTCGATCCGACTTCGTCGTTGCTCAAGTTTGAGCTAGACGGACAAGATGGTGATGTCTGACCGTTATCAAGTCATCATCTAGCTGGTCGGGCCCAATAAGGCTTATTGGGCCCATTCGGCCCGTTGGCCCTAAATGTGATGAAAAGTGGATCACACTTGCGTGTTCGATTTTCTTTCATGTATTTTGCCCAAAACTTGCCAGTTCTGGATGTCATGACATTTTTTTGGGTGCCAACAAGGCCCTATTTGCAAGATGGTAAAATGCAATATACTTTTTGTATTTTTGTTACATTTTTTATTTTGATAAAATAATGCTGTTTTAAGGTGATTTAAGACTAATTTCTTGCTAGGGGCTGATAAATTTTGGTGCTATAAAATGATTTATTATGGCCTTGTTGGCTTTAGTCAAAATCAACTGGCTACCTGAGTAACATTTAGTGCTGATGTATAACAAATGTCCTGGTCATTAGTTGAATAATTATCATATTAATAGCAACATGTTTGTGATGAGGACTAGATCAGACCCGATGGACGAGAAGGTTGAAGATGCCATTTGAGTTTGAGGATGTCGAGATATTTTATATTAAATAATTAATAGATATAGGTTTATTTTCTACAAACCTCTATATTTTTTTTGAGACTTAGGGGTTAATTGAAATTTAGAACTTTACAAGGTCTTTTTGTAATTTCCCCAAAAGCTTTATAATGATGATGATGATGATGAATATGATGATGACATGAATCTCTCTATCTCTGTCTATCTCTTTGCTTCTTCACCCTTGGGATTGCCCGATTTTCTTCACCCCCAGGACCATCCTGGTTTGCTTCTCCACTTCCAGAAGGCCCCATCCTATCTAATAACTCTCCTTCACCATTGGAAATTGTCTGACAACTCTTCCCCCTCTTCGGCCCTCAGTTCTTTCTTTGACCTTCATCTCCTTTTGCACCCACATAGAGCATCCGAAGACACCTCCCCTTTGGCCCCTTGCCATATATGTTGGAGCCTTTGTGCCTTCCATCATCTCCACAACCCCCTGTTTCACTGACACTGATGAGAAGGAACCCCTTTTGGAGTCTCCACTTCACACCGCCAATTCTCCATCCTTTTCTGTAGCCTCCGGAGCACCACGAAGTTGCTGTGCACTGCTGACCTTCTGTCCATCTCCATTATCTTTAGAGGTAGATCCAATTGTCTCGTGCATCTCCTTCACCACCAGCGGTCACTCCTCAGTGGATCATTACGTAGTCAGAATGATGCTGGCATGCCTTTCTTCTTCTTCTTCTTCTTCTTCTTCTTCTTCTTCTTCTTCTTCTTCTTCTTCTTCTTCTTCTTCTTCTTCTTCGTTTGTCATTCTGAGCAACATCGATAATCCTCTACTTCTTTGTGTGCTATAGTACCGCAGGTAGAAGGTTTGGTCATGCATGCGACGAAGGAACAATGCCTCTTGAGGAGGCTCACGTGCGCTGAGTTTTCACCTTTACTCACCCATAGATCAGGCTGCCACCTAAAGAGGCCATGACCCCTGCTAGTCTAATGCCGGCCGGACCAGCCAGCTCCACTCTTGGTCTAGTCGGATGCGAGCATTTTTCATGTGCCTTCGAGCACTGTCATGGCACGCCACAACACCCCTTAAGGGCAACAACGTACGTCTCCTCATTGTTGTCTTGTGTCCATAACCATCAGCCACCTGATTGGGTGGATCACCTCTAGTGTATTGATGGCCCAGGTGTCGAGCCCCTCTCATGGCACATTTTACGCGCCATCGGGTGTGCCCATGAGCTGCCACGAACGTAGTCCGGTGCTCACAACTTGCTATGTCACGTGGCCAGCATCTCACACCCACATGAGCCACCATCATTCTACCACGACCCCTCCCAGTGGGCTTTCGGGTTTGCCGACTAAGTCAGCTTTCCAGTAGGTCATTAGACCAATCACTAAAAATCATTCATGAATTGGGGCTTGATTAGGTTCATCTTCTCCCATATTCGACTTTGTGAGGGCAGCCTTGGTCTGTTGAGCTATTTTATCACCATTGAGTATCATTACATGACCAACTGATTACATTAGTGGCTCGGGTTGATTAAATATAAGTTACCTCATATTTGTTTAGTTTGATTAACCCGCTAGATTCAATTGCTCTAGGCAACTACAACTGTGATGTCATCATTCTCCAACCAATCAGTTTAGTTAGTTTGCAAGTATATATGGCATCTTCATCTTTATCCCGCACTATGTTATCAAAGGCAACCGAGGCGAGGCGAGGCCTTAGTGCCTCACTTCAGCCTTTGACACCACCTTCGCCTCCGTAGGCCCTATCGGGCAGGGAAAAACACTACAGAAGATTGCTTCCCTCATCGGAGGCGACAAGGCGAGATGGTTGGGGCGAGACAAGGGGTCCCTTGTGTAGACACGCAATTTTGGCCTGGTTGGGGAGTTTAAAATTCTTGTTTTCATGAAGAATATTTAAAGCAAATCATGTTTTCCGGATGGATCAGGTTTTTGGCACATTCCGAAGGGGATCGATAGAACGATCGACTGGGCCAAACACCCTGTATATAGGGCACCTGGCGCCCTATTTACAGGGCACCAGGCGCCCTATATACAGGGCGTCTGGTACCAAATCAAATCGACTCGACCGGTTGATCTGACCCCCCCGCAGTGACTCGTCTTGTCGATCTGACAGACCTCATGATGCTGGCGCCCTATATATAGGGCGCTAAGCTGCGTGGCACTGTTTTTCGAAAATGGCCAAAGTACCATCTTTTGAGCTATAAATAGACCCCCATTTGGAACTGAGAAAGGGTTCCAAGTCCGTACCATCCTAAAGCCCATCCAAGACTACGTTCCTAAGCCACTTACACCTCCCACAACCCCTCAAACCGATCCAAAATCATCCACCAAAAGTCCCAAAAATCTGCTGTTTCTGCCATCCAGAAACAGAATTTTTCTTCCACTTTGAGAGCTTCTATCCGTCTCTCCTCTTGCATCCAGCGTCCAAACCACCCTCCATTAGCTTCATTTGCTTATTGTCTACAAGGAGGAACCCTTACTTCATCCCGGAAGCCGCCCAGCAATCCGGAGCGGCGTCGCGAAGAGGGGAAGAAAATCTGTTCGAGCTAGACTTAGTGCCCCATATATAGGGCGCTTTGACCTTGGTCAACGCACCCTATAAGGGGGGCACCTGCAGCTAGCGCCCTATATATAGGGCACCAGCAGGGGCAGAAGCTCGTTTTGCAATTTTCGGAGTCTGATCGCCCGTTTAATCGAGTTTTTGTCTTCCGTTTTCATCTTAGAACTAGGGGTGTCAATGGGCCGGGTCCGGCCCGGCCCGAGGTCGGCCCGCTTAGGGCCCGGTCCAAAATATATTGGCCCGGCCCAACCCGGCCCGCACTACATTGTTGGCCCGGCCCGCAAAAATTATTGACTTGGCCCGACCCGGCCCGGCCCGGCCCAACTATATGTTTTATAAATAAATATTTATTAAATATAATAAATTTAATTATTTAAGATAACATTATACAATTAATAATAATTTAATTAAAATATATTTTTAATAAGTAAAAATGATGTTTTTGACATAAAAAATTAAAAGTTATTTGGCCCGTTTTAGCCCGCGTTGGCCCGCTTCGGCCCGTATGTCGGCCCAACTAAAGCCCGTGGGCCAAATTCTTTGGCCCGTCAAATGACCCGCAGTCGGCCCGGCCTGCGAACCCGTGGGCCGGCCCGGCCTATTGCCACCCCTACTTAAAACTTTTCATCATGTTATTTGGCATGCATTAGATCACTTTGCACCTCATATATGTTTAAAAACCTACCAAAAATAGGGGTTGAGATCTATGTAGTCAAAGGCGAGAGGCGACTGAGGCGAGGGTGAGCTCGTCTCGCCTCAGGCGCTTGAGGCGGGCACCTCAGGCGCCCGAGGCGACATTTTTTATATTGAAGAACTTCTCAAAAAATATACATATAACATTGAAACTTTTGAAGAAGAACATAAAAAATACAAAAAAATCACTTCTAGGACCTATAATGCATCAAGATATTGGAGTCTCAAGGTAGAAGATTGGGCATTGGGGGTTTCGGGGTGGGGAAGAAGAATTTAGGTTACCAAATTTGACTTTCACAAGGTCCTCACCCGGGCGAGGCGAGATCTGCCGAGGCGAGGCATTTTTGCCTCGCCTCGCCTCGCCTCAGCGCCTAGGCGCCTGAGGCGAGCGCCTCAGATAACATAGGTTGAGATTTTGTCCCGATCCAGTTAGTTCATCCCCTTTTGCACGATTCAGAGTCTTTACCAAGCATGATGTTATACTCATGCCAGAGCTAATGATCCTCATTTGTTTTCTTCATGTTTTATGCAGGACATTCTTAGGTGAACCGATCGGGGTGAAGCTTCAATCCGATCGTAGGTGAAAGAACTCACTAAAACTCTCCCTTTTCGGCCGGCCGAGAGAGGAGAAGTTAGAACCTAACAATCTCCCCCCCTTTTCCATCCCCAAAGGTACGATGGTCAAACTCTTTCTTCTTCTAGTTCATTTGCTTCATACTTAATCACACTTTGGAGTCTTCGGCTCCTGGCGACCACACACACCACTCACGACCACACGCACATCATCACACCTTCCACTCAACTACAAACCGACACATTCTCTCCACGAACCAAACCAGTTTATCCGGGTGCCTACACCTTGCTTCAGTTGTCTCACGCCTTGTACAACATACGTCCCGTATCAGTTTGACACCAGAGCTGATGACAGCTTGTTTTGATAGGTTGTAATCCATATGTTGTGCTAGACACTAACACTTTAGTTTTGATGTCATATTGTCTCTAGTGGTATATGCCACAATAATTTTATTCAAATATTCATGCAATTGTATTCCATTGTTGCTCCTAGAGTTTGTTGCACTATAGTATCAGATGGTGAAGCATTGTTAGGTTTACTTGTAGTTGGCACGTATTGTTAGGGTTCGAGCAAGGTCTTTAATTGTTTAATATCCTGATGCAAGATAGTTCTGTACGAGCACTCTTATTTTGGGATGCGAGTGGTTGGCCCATCGGTATGCCAATTTGGATGTTTGTTCAGGAGCTCACCTTGTGGCCTATGGAGTACAGATCACTGAGAGAGCTGATTGGCATCGACAACGCTTGTCCCTAGTGGCTTACTGTCAATGAGCTGACTAAAACATTTATCAATGTCACTTATGAGGCTAATCCTACGTTTATCGCGATGTATATAGTGTGCCATAGAGGATGAGACTGATGAGGCTGCCAAAGCCGAGTTAGTTGCGTAGCTTATTGAGCTACTAATTGAGTTGATGACAAAGTAACGACACCTTGTAGAGGTTGAGACTGATAGGGTTATTGAGGCAAATAGACTGCACAGATCACTGAGGTACTGATGGAGGCCACTGAGACTGTACCTGAGGCACCTGTTCCGGAGGATCTACATATAGACACTTTTGCAGAGTTTTCAAATATGATATTTGCCCGCTATTATGACACTGTCTGGGTTTCCTTCTGCGGGCATTTAGGACTTGCGGGCAGTGTGACGTCATTTTTTCATGTTGTTCGATCTGTTTTAGTAGTGGTTGTAATGATCATGCGATATTACAACATTCAAGGACAAGTTTTTCTTAATTGGGGAAGAGCGATGAGGACCAAATCAAATCCAACAAACTAGAAGGTCATGAACATTGCCATGTGAGCGTGGAGACATCAAGATATTTTATATTAAATAAATATTAGATATAAGTTTATTTTTTTACAAAATTTTATATTTACTTTGAGACTTTGGGGTTAATTGAAATTTAAAACTTTGTGGTTCTTTTTGTAATTTTCTTAATGACTTTATATAAGTTATTACTGTAGCCAACTGATGATGATCAATACAATGATGAAATGAATCCCGGTCCCCCCGCGTGTGCTCTTTCTCTCTCTCTCTCTCTATCTTTCTTACACACGCATACAGCTTCTTCTTTCTGGATGCAAGTCCAGAGACCTCCAGAGAGGCTGTGATGGCTGGTGCCCCCACCCTTCTCCATAGGTAAGACACCACCCTTGGCATTGCCCGGTATTCTTCTCCACCTCCGGGACCATCCTGGTTTGCTTCTTCACTTTGGAAGGTCCCATCCTATCTGGTAACTCTCCTTCACCATTGGAAATTGTTTGACAACTCTTCCCTTTCTCCAGCTTTCAGTTCTTCTTCTTCTGATCTCCACCTGTTTGTGCACACCCCAGGATCATCCAAAGATCCCTTCTCTTCAGCCTCTTGCCAAATCTACCGGAACATCCGTGCCTTCCGCCATCTCCACAACCCCTTGTTTCACCAACGCCAACGAGAAGGAACCCCTTCTAGAACCTCCACTGCACGCTGCCAATTCTCCATTCCTTTCTGAAGCCTTTAGAACATCACAAAGTCACCCATGCACCGCCACTCTGCATGCCGCCTTTATTATCTCCAAAGGTGGATCCGATTGTCTCCTGTATATCTTTCACCACCAAGGGCTGTGGCTACTACTCCTCTCCTCAGTGGATTATTACTTGGTTTAAGTTCGATGACATCGGTAGGCCCTTATTCTTCTCCTTTGTTCGCTTTTTGAGAAGCACCGATCGTCCCCTACTTCTCTGCAGTGCTACAGTACCACATGTAGAAGGTTTGTCCGTGCAGACAACAAAGGAAAGTGCCCCTTGGGGATGCACACGCATGCCAGGTTCTCACCACGACGACTCCTCCGTCGACCCAGCTGCCACCTTAAGAGGCTGCAACCTTTGCTGGTCTAATGCCGGCCGGACCAGCCGACTCCACCCTGGTCCCGTCAGACGCAGGCATTTTCACGTGCTTTTGAGCACTGTCAGGGTGCCCCACGATACCCTCCTGGGTGATGATGTCTCCTTATTGTTGTCTTGTGTCCCCGACCATTAGCCACCTGATTGCGTGGATCACCTCCAGCATGTCGATGGCCCGGGGTCAAGCCCCTCTTGTGGCACATTTCACGTGCCATCAGGTGCACCCATGAGCTGCCACAAACCCAGCCGGGTGGTCGTAACTAGCTGTGTCACATGGCTGGCATCTCAAGCCCACATGAGCCACCATCGTTGTGCCATGAACCCTCTTGGTTTTCAGTTTCTTCGACTGAGTCAGCCTGCCAGCAGGTAATCAAAACAATCACTAGAAATCAAACCTGAATCGGGGCTTGATCAGGTTCATCTTTTCCCGGATTAAATTTGTGAGGTCCAATCCCGGTGTATCGGGCTATTTTATCAGTATTGAGTATTATTACATGACCGACTGATTGCATTAGTGGCTCAGGTTGATTGAATTTAAGAGATTTCAGATCTGTTTAGTCTGATTAACCCAACGGGATCAATGGATCCAGGCAAATACAACTGTGCTGTCATCACTCTCCAGCCGATCATTTTAGATAGTTTGCAGGTATAGATGGCATCTTCATCTCTGTCTCCCATCCGTTTTCCACCTTTACATTCATTTATTGCTGATAGAACTTCGAGTTGAGAATGTCAATATGTTCTAATAGATCATTGTACATGCAAAGGTCCCACTTAAAGGAGCACTGAATGCTCGATTTATGTATTTTTTCCAATGATGAATATCCAAGTATAAATACAAGAGTAATAAACCTTTACTTTTATACAAATTTTCTGTTCGAACAACCTTAAAAACTGTTTGTTGCGTGTACATATTTATCGTACTTGATATCTTACATTTTTGCAGGTGGCAGCAATCTGTTAATCGTTTTAGACACATATTTAATGGAAGGAAGCAAGGAAGGAGTTCAGATATCCCAGTTTTCTACCTTAGCGGAAACCATGACATCGGCTATTCTGCTTTTCACTCACAACATCCTGAGGTCATTTACTGCATTTCTCTTTCTTCAATAATGGATCATATTAA
The DNA here is from genome assembly GCA_036172225.1 of Cryptocoryne crispatula var. balansae. Taxonomy (NCBI): domain Eukaryota; kingdom Viridiplantae; phylum Streptophyta; class Magnoliopsida; order Alismatales; family Araceae; genus Cryptocoryne; species Cryptocoryne crispatula. The sequence goes on from CM069935.1 coordinate 5,444,868, forward strand.
TTGAGTCCTTTTCACTCTTTTGATTATAGAGCTGAATTTCTGTTATGTTAAAGAAACATAAACTACCAATTCAAGTCTTCCAAAGTGTTGCTTGAGTGGATCCAAAGCTCTAATGAGTTCTAGGCTCTTCTCAAAGCAAATACAGCAGCTTGATCCTCCTGTATGCAGCATGAATCAAGAACAACAGGTAATCATTATCAAGAGCCAGAAAGTACCAATTCTGCACCAAGCCAAGCAAGATCTACGATAGTGACACATAGGGACGTCTGGGCCAAAAACTACAGTAGTGGCACATTTTGTTTAATCATTATGATTAGCAATGAATTAAAAGGGATGAAATAACAAACGTTTAAGAAGGAACCTCTATAAATGATTGAAAGTCATATATAGATGTTAATGTTATGTTGATGAACATGACTAGAAGGATTAAGGAGATAGCTAAAAATGTACTTGGAGAGTTGAAAGGACATGATCCACCTAAAAATGAGACTTGATGGTGGAATAAAGAAATGCAAAATAAAAACGATAAAGAATAAGAGAAATTTGTATAATAGATTGCCCAAGTGTGATAACAATGAAGTTTAGGAACAACACAATATAGAAAAAAAGGATGCAAAATACACTATTAGACAAGAAGAGATGAGACTTTTAAACATATACATAAGAAACTTGGAACTAAAGAAGACGTAGAAGATATTTATATATTTATAAGGATGAGAGAGAGATCTCAAGATCTTAACCAAGTTAAATGCATCACTGATAAAGAATAAAAGTTTTCATCAAATATGATGATATTAATGAAAGATGAAAAATTTAATTTGATACTCTTTTTAATGACAATTTTGCTAAAATCATTGGATACACAAAGAATGTGACAAAGTTAATTTGAACTATATTAGGATAATTAAATTTTTAGAAGTTAAAGAAGAATTAAAGATGATGAAAACAAGTAAAGCATGTGGTCCATATAACATTTCTATCGAACTGTGAAAATGTTTGAAAGATTTAAGGGTGGGATGGTTAACTCGATTTTTTAACAAAATTCTAATATTTTAAAAAATGCCAAATGAATAGAGAAAGTTCATCATTTTATATATTTTTAAGAAAAAATGAGATATACAAGATTGTGTAAATTTTAGAGGGATCAACTCATGTGTCATATCATGAAGTTATGAGAAAGAGTTATTGACTGACAATTACGGAATTGGACAAATATTCATGCTAATCAATTTGAATTTATGCCTGGTCGATGTACAATCGAAGTTTTTTTTCTTATTAGAAGTTTGATAGAGAAATATCAAGATATGAAGAAAGATTTACATTTGGTGTTTATTAACTTAAAAAGGGCTTATGACAAAGATCCAAAAGAGGTTTTGTGGTAGATGTTGGAAGGAAAGATAATGTTTGTCAAGTATATACAAATGATAAAAGATATTTATGATAAATCAACTGTCATTGTACGCACAATTGGAGGAGAAACAAGATATTTTCTTATTTCAATGGGCTTACATTAAAGGTTTGCACTAGGTTTTTACTTTTTTGCACTAGTTATGGATAAATTAACGTAGGCTATACAAGATGATATATTTCGATGTATGATATTTGCAAACAATATCATACTAATAGATGAGACGCAATGAGTGAATAAGAAGTTAGAATTATTAAAAAATATTTTAGAGATTGAACGTTTCAAGATAAATAGAACTAAAGCAAAATATATGTATTGCAAATTTATTGAAAACCAAAAAAAAGTAGGTGATGATGTTAGTTCAAATGTGATAATATTATCTCAAAGAACTAAATTAAAAGTATCTTGGAGCAATTATTCAAAAAGATAGAGAATGTGATGTAGATGCTAATCATAGGATTAAAGTAGATTGCATGTTGGATGAAGTGGATATTGGCTACATGAGTTCTTTGTGATCATAAGATTCTACTAAAGTTGAATAGAAAATTTTATCTTACAAATATTAGACTTACAATATTGTATAGTAGTGAATGTTAGATAATAAAAGAAATATATACTTATAAATTAAGTGTTGTTAAAATAAGAATATTAAGATGGATGAGTGGTCATACTAGTTTAGATTTAATAAGAAAATAATATATTAGAGAAAATGTTGGAGTAGCGACACTTGTAGGCAAATTGAAAGAAGAAAGATTAAGATGATTTGGACATATTAAACGTAGAACCAATGAGGCTTCAGTTAGAAAAGTAGAAAATATTAAGATAATAGAAAAAAATGGACGTGGCATGTTAACTTGGAGGATGATAATTCAATATGATTTGGATGACTTAAATATCTCTGAAGAAATAATATAAAATCGATATGAGTGGAGAAAGAGAATCTATATGGCCATCCTCAAATAATTTGGGATCAAGGCTCAAGTGGAGTTTTAAGCTTATCTTAGATGATGGACCAAACTTAACAAAGCTCTTTTAGGCCCTTGTCCCTTATCAGGCCAAGCTTTTGTTTGGTTGGGCCCAAGCCCAATAGCATGTTAGGCCAGCTATAAACAAGGCTCAAATTGACTTTGTGAGACTAGTGACCTAATTGCTTAGCTACCAAAATTGAAAAAGAAAAAATAGCCTGCAACACCCCTTAACTCTTGTTTGATGTTACCGTGGAATGTTGGGTCGAGACCCGAGTCACGACCCGGGCCTGACCCGGTCATTTTTTGAGCTGACCGGCCCAATAAGGACCCTCACTAGATAGTTTAATATATATAGATAAAATTATAGTTTAATATCTATAGATAAAAATTGTTGATGTCTTGATGCCTTTCAAAGTGCACATACAAATTACAATTTTAATTGTCTGACTTTTGGTGTCTTAGAGGCCTCATAGTTGTCAAAGTGACAGCATGTCTAAGGTATTCAAAGGTGTCATTTAAGCTTAGATGCCAAAGCAGGAACTTACTCATATAATTGGATGTTATATATAGATAGAATAGGAGGGGAGGAAGGGAGAGACGAGCTAGGGATGGTTAGAATAGAGAGACAATTTAGGGTTATACAATTATATATATTTGTTTGTGTATTTGATAATGTATATGTATACATGCATGTGAATGTGTTTTTATATGTAACCATATGTATGTATGTGTGTATACATTTTTGGAAAAGAGATAAATGTGATAGACTAATGGAAAAACCGAAAAAGTTTTGGGAGGGAATTTTAAGAATTTTCAAGCATGCGTGTATAATTAAAACCTTAAAGATATATAATAGTATACATGATGATAAATTATTTTAACATAATTTTACTATCTTTAAATAGGCGTCCATGAATTACAATTGAGCTATGTGGTCTACCCCTGACAGCCAAGGTGCCTACCAAGCCCACCTTTTGCACCCTCGGAAAATTGCCCTTGCGCTTTGGTCTTGCAAAGGCGCCTTCACAACTATGGAGTCATTTTAATAACTATTGCGCCATAGATTATGAGTATTACATATGTTTACGGTAATTTTGGCAATACATTTTACTTAATCAACCACTTCAATTTTCGTTCTCAAAAGCATGCTATAGAGCTTCCTTTAAGGGACTTCACGAAGATAAGTTGGTTGCGTTGTCCATTGTAATTGACGTCTTCCACACTTGTTTAATGCTACAGGTAATCAGCCGTTTTGAGAAGGAATTTGGAAAACGCAATTATGTTTTCACTGTTCAGGAAGCGGATTTTATTGTAGTTGATGCCCAGACTCTTGATGGTAATCAGCTAGACGTTTCCTCTGTATCTGATATCTGCTGTCATTTTGATGAGAATGAAACCAAAGCATGCTGTTAGGTGGATTGCTCACCTTTTCTTGTTATATTCCCCTTATATAAATGTATGATATATTTTATGGATGTCGATTCCCTTTAATATGCCAAACTCCATAATGAATTTCCAATTAGACAACAAAATTTATTGTCTAATCGGGGCTGAAAAATGAGGTCCCATCTTCCAGATATGGTGTCGAACCTTATTGTATTGGGAATAGTTAGAAATTATTATTTAAACGTCTATCAAGGAGGCAAATAACTAGCTTCTTGTTAGGATTTCCCCCTAGATAAAAATAGAGTCCTCATCAACTAAGTCACTATCTGCCATTAACTTATAAATTACCCGCTGACAAGTTGCAGATAAAATTAAAAGATTTAAAAACCTATATGATTCATACTTGATCTTGTCTCTCCCTCTAAACGCCATGGTTGGCTGAATTGGCCGATCTTGATTAGAATTGGTCGTGTTGGGATGGTGGTCAGCATATGCTGACTTGATCTAGGGGTGTCTGATCCAAGATTGAATTTACCCTTGAATAGGGATGAATCGACCAATCAGCAGCCAATTTGGCCAGAGTTGTGTTGAACAAAAAAAAAAAGAAAAAAGAAACGGCCGGCCGCGTGTACGGCCGGCCACGCAAGCGCGCGCGACGGCGGCCGCCATCGCGACGCAGCCGCGCGCGTAGTCAAACCCCCGGTCAAACCGGGGGATTTCTCAAAAAAAAAAGAGAGAAAATGCGCCGCGCGGCGGTTGCGCGTTGCGCGCGCCACCTGGTCAAACCAGGTGTCCCCCGGTCAAACCGGGGGAAGAATGTTTAAAAAAAAAGAGGAAAATGGGGAGACCAGAACCGGCCTTCCCACGATGGCAGCAAGTGGGGGGGTGCGCCCACTCGCCCCACTCCTTGGATATGGTCACCCCCAGGTGACTTCACCCATAGGTTTGACTTCCGGTCAAACAGAAACATAAAAGAGGGAGAAAATGAGGTTAAACTCACCCCCGAATCGGGTCACCCCCCACTATTGCGAAAATGGGCTTAGTGGGATGGTTTTTTGTGACCAAAATACCCCTCCAAAATCTTCTATAAATACTCCCACATGGCCATACGTGGGAAGGGGTTGGAGAGTGTTGGAAAGAGATTATATTGGTGAGAAAAAGAGATTTTAGAGAGAGAAGCTCTGATCTTCAAAGTGAGTCTCGATTTCTCCAAAAGGAAGGAAGGGTTTTGCCCAACTTCCAAAGAAAATTCCAACCGCCTCGAATCGGTTTTTAGCCATTCGAGAAGGGAGTAAGGGTTTCGCCCAACCTTCAAAGTCCAATCGATCCCGATCTCATCTCGTTTCGCGAGAGGGATCGAGTAGCCCACATTTAAAAAATGCGAACTTAAGCTACTCGGGATCAAGATGGAAACCCAAATCGGTCAAACCGAAATGCCGGTCAAACCGAACGGGAATTCAAAAAGAAAACCCAAATCGGTCAAACCGAAATGCCGGTCAAACCGAACGGGAATTCTAAATGAAAACCCAAGTCGGTAAAACCGAAATGCCGGTCAAACCGAACGGGAATTAAAAAAGAAAACCCAAATCGGTCAAACCGAAATGCTGGTCAAACCTAACGGGAATTCTAAATGAAAACCCAAGTCGGTAAAACCGAAATGCCGGTCAAACCGAATGGGAATTCAAAAATAAAACCCAAATCGGTCAAACCGAAATGCCAGTCAAACTGAACGGGAATTCTAAATGAAAACCCAAGTCGGTAAAGCCGAAATGCTGGTCAAACCGAACGGGAAATCTAAATGAAAACTCAAATCGGTAAAACCGAAATGCCGGTCAAACCGAACGGGAATTCTAAATGAAAACCCAAATCGGTAAAGCCGAAATGCCGGTCAAACCGAACGGGAAATCAAGGAAAAAACCCAAATCGGTCAAACCGAAATGCCGGTCAAACCGAACGGGAATTCTAAATGAAAATCCAAATCGGTAAAGCCGAAATGCCGGTCAAACCGAACGGGAAATCAAGGTGAAAACCCAAGTCGGTAACGCCGAAATGCCGGTCAAACCGAACGGGAAATCAAGATGGAAACCCAAATCGGTAAAGCCGAAATGCCGATCAAACCGAACGGGAATTCTAAAAGAAAACCCAAATCGGTAAAACCGAAATGTCGGCAAAACCGAACAAGCTCCAGAAATGCCGCATATCAAATGCAATCAAGCTATTCTTGGATACATGAAGACAATCTGGTTCGGTAAAGCCGAAATGTCGGAAAAGCCGAAACCCAGATCGGTAAAGCCGAAATGTCGGCAAACCCGAACAAGCTCCAAGAAATGCCGCATATCAAATGCAATCAAGTCATTCCTGGATATATGAAGACAATCTGGTTCGGTAAAGCCAAAATGCCGAAAAGGCCGAAACCCAGATCGGTAAAGCCGAAATGTCGGCAAACCCGAACAAGCTCCAGAAATGCCGCATATCAAATGCAATCAAGCCATTCTTGGATATACGAAGACAATCTGGTTCGGTAAGACCAAAATGTCGGAAAAGCCGAAACCCAGATCGGTAAACCCGAAATGTCGGCAAAACCGAAGAAGCTCCAGAAATGTTGCATATTAAATGCAATCAAGTCTTTTTTGGATATGTGAAGAAAATTTGGTTCAGTAAAATTGAAATACCGGCAAAGCCGAAACCCAAATCGGTAAAGCTGAAGTGCTGGCCAAATCGAACAAACTTTGACATGTGTTGAGGAACAAAGGCTCGAATGCCCCCTCATTTATTGTACTTCCATGTACTCAAATCGACATGAAATAAATTCAAGTTCGATTGACCCGATGTGTCATCCAAAGATGACATCTAATCCCCATGGACTTTGAGAGGTGGATAAAAATTAAATAAGTCATTGAAATAATAATTTCTAAACTTGATCAAATAATCAAATTTGATTAAATAAAAATCAAATAATGACTTATTTATTAACAAAAAAGCCATCATAATCAAATCAAATTCATGCCATAAAATCATGCATAAAAAATGACCACAAATGGTTACAAAACATGTTAAGTTTGAATCCGACTTAACCATAAAAAATTAAGTCAACCTAAATGGATAATGCTACTTAATTAAATAAGTATGCATAACAAAATTCAAATCAAATAAATGATCAAAACGTTAATAAAATGTTAACATAATCCAACCAAAATTATGTCATTAAATAATACATAAAAAATGTCAACCAATGACTATGAAAACAAGTTATGTTGGATTAAAATCAATCATGAAAAATTAAAGTGATCAATATTATTAAGAACAAATCTTAATAATAATAAGAAATTCACTTAAATCAAGCAAACAAAAATGCTAACAAACACACATAAAAAAAGAGATCAACTCAAAATTGTCTAAGTCAACAAATGACCAAAGACATAAACAAAACAAAACAAAACAAATCTTAAATCAAAAAGAAAATCAATGGACCCAAACTTAAAGTTTGAATTAAGTTCAACGAAATTCCATCTCATAAGGCCATGGGGATGTCTTCCAGCTTTGTGTTTATGTGGATGTATGACTTCCGTTCAATATGTTGTTGTGACGGTCAATCAAGGGTTTTCGAGTGTTTGCTCGATGTAATTAACACCGGAATATCGCAAGTCCGGTGGAGAGGTCAAATTTTATTTTCAAAAAACTCATAAAACCTCATAAATTAAGTTGTGGCTCAGATCATCTAAGTGGTGGGTGATACCCATGTCGACACTTAGCAAATCTGTGGAACCATCGGTGTTCCTATAAAATAATACCACATCAAATTAGCTAATACTTCTATGAATACCATATATTTTCATAGTAGTCAATGCTAGTCCAAAAGAAGGAAAAGAATTTCAAAAAAGGAATTATAATCCCAACATAATTTCTTTTTCTCTTTAAAAAAGAGAGGATGAGAAAATTCGAGGTTCCAACGAGTTGGCATCAGGAGGTGCAGTGCATCTGCTCCACCCATTAGGGCTGATATGACAAGGAAATCCCGTGGATATTGCAATATCAGGTTTGATGGACCTGTTATTGTGGAGTTGTGTGTCAGATCCATTGGATCCAATACGGCAGTCTTCGGGGAAGACATTCTGGCTGCACACTGCCACCACGTAAAGCTGTTTTCAATGTTGATTCGAATGGGACTGGAATCATCCCAGATTCCATTATTTTTAATCTTTATGTTTTTATGCTTTTTATTTTTGGAAGAGTGGATTCCAGGTAAGTTTTTCTTCATTGAGTTGGGTTGGCTACACGGAATGTCATCTCGTCGAGATCTCGTGAGATTCTTGGTCTCGCCAAGGAGCCAAGAAACGAGATCTCGCCCCACTTGGGCTAGTCCATAAAAAGAATTTTCTTAGCCCCCCTGAACCCCCCCCCCCCACACACAATCTAACTATGCATGTCTATCCGCGACTACTCAACGCCCTATTTAATAATAATATAACAATATTTTACTATCACTTATACTATCATATATGTATATAAGATTTATAATCATAAATATGTGTTATATGTTTAAATTTTATAAAGATCTATTTTAACTATCTTTTCTTTCACACATACGTCAAGTTTGTCAAGATTAATTATTCCTCAAAATAAATATATACTTATCCATACATAATTACATAAATGAAATCACATTTAAATGTACGAACGCATAAACATACACGTTCAATTATAACCTAAGTCAAATAATATTTTTAATCTATTCAAATTTAATAATTTAAATATTAATCATCAATTTATCGTACAAAGATTATATCTTATGTAATAAACAAATTATATCAATTCAATTTCAAAAATATCTAATCATTAATTTGTAATAAACAATCAAGAACAAGAACATAAAAAATATTCTTAATATCGCATTAGTATTTAAATAAGATTATATAAAAGTTTAAATCTTTTAGAAGCACAAAGACTATCTTTTTGGTATTGAGAGTGTTTTGTAATTATTTATTCACACAGTTGATTTGCAAGTATGCTATATATTTTTATGTAAATTTAGTATGTACTCCCATCTTTATAAGATATTATGTTATGTTTTATTCATGTATATATTTTGATCCGAGAATCCAAGATCCTATCTCTCGAGAATTTCTCAAGATTTCTCCGAGAATCCGAGTTTCGATCTCTCGAGAATTTCTTAAGATTTACTGCTGTTGAACTGGCTGAGGAAACATTGGGCTAATCTGATCATGCTTTTTTTAGTGTTATTTTATTTTACAAGTGCATAGCATTATTAGCAGTTGAGTCGATTACATTTGTATCCATATTAAGATCTACAAGGATCCGGAATAATTTGGAGTTAGTGTTTCATTTAGCTGGGTATTAGGGCCTGTAGGGATATGGACAGATATTGCATTGTATCCCATATCTTCTATTTTTGTTTTTCACCTAGGGTTGCGAAAAGCGCCTTTGTGCCTAGGTGGTGCTTGTATGTCTTAGCAACAAGGATCGCAAGATCAGGGTCGGTGACCACCGATCTGTTCCGGATCGGTCGATTCTTTGGAAGAAAGGGCGATTTTGGATCGGCCAATTTTTTTTTAAAATTATAGAAATTCTTGCAAAATTATAAAAAATGAGGAAAAATTATAAGAATAAATAAAAATTCAAAAAATGAAAAACAATGTGAATGACATGTTATCAAACAATGCCATACAAAGTAAGTTCTTTTCAAGAAACTATTATATAAGTACATAATATTATATAAGTGAGAGAAGAGAGTTAAAATAGATCTTTATATAAATTTAAATATATAATATATATTTATGATTATGAATTTTCTATATATGTGATAGTATAAGTGATAGTGAAACATATTAATATGTTTACACTATCATAAGCGGGACACAAACTAGTTGTGGATCGACTTGAGCAGTCAGGTCGCAGGGGTCAAGGGGGCAGTGCCCCTTGTGGGGGATATCAAGGAGGCAACGCCCCCTGAAGAATTTGTTTTTTTAATAGTGGTAAAGGGGAGGGGGGAGAAGGGATTGCCGCTGCTCAAGGTGGATCGTCGGGGGGAGGGGTTCACCGTTCACGGGGAGCTCTAGACAATGAAGGAGAGGGGGGAATGAGAATGAGGGGTGAGAAGGAGGAATTGGTCCGATCTCCCCCTTATTAGGGGGGATCGGACCGGAAAATGGTCTGGAATCGGGTCCTGAATCGATTTGATTCCAGACCTTTCCGGGTTCTAGGGGATCGACTGATACCAAGATCGATATAGCTGGATAGGATCGACCGATTCTGACCGATCCGGCTGGAAGTTTGGGCCGGATCAGTAGTTTCGACCAAAATTGGATCTGTAGGTATCAATTCAATCTAGAATCGGTTGATTCTGCAATCCATGTCATTGAGTTAGGTGATTATTTTTTATAAACTTGTCCTTTTACATCCATTCATCTTTTGGATTTTTACTGATCAATGTGTACTATAAATTTTTATTTTTATTTAAAGAGTAAAAGGAGTTGAATAGAATTTTTATTTTAATATTTGCAATTCACTACTGGTGGAGCTGTCTTGACCATGGTATACGGGGTCGGCGACCCGGTCGGCCGACCCAATTGGTTTTTGGGTCGACTGACCCCGACCCGGCCCCACGACCCCGACCCGGTTAATATTTTTAAATAATTTTTTTATTATTATTTTCCACGACCCCGACTTGACCCCGGCCCGACCCAGGTCGCGACCCCAACCAACCTGGGTCGGTTTTAGGTCCGACCGACCCGGTCCTGACCCCCGACCCTGCCTTCCTTGGTCTTGACGCATAACTGACATCATCCATTGTCTGGTCCACAGTCATGGAATGCTAACTTAAAATCACAGAAATTTTAAAAAAAAATAAAAATGAGCCTCAAACCTTGAAACTGAATGGTTAATTTAAGTAGAAATAAGCAACATGAGAAGCCAAGTTAGAAACAAAGCAAGAAGCAGAGGTGGGAAGATTCCCTGCAACTATGCTTTGGTTGTGTATGTACTCTTGAAAAAGAAGTCCTTCAACCAAACTATTAGACTATAGCAAGGGATAACTATATTGTGCTTGCAGGGCCAAGAGAAGGGAATTTCACCTCTTTGACCTGGGATTTTGTCAGAAGCATTTCAAAAGGTCCATAATGCCAATTCTTTATAAAGCATATCTTAATTTATTTGGCTTTGTTGATGGAAAATTCTTATTGACTTTCTTTATCTAGGTACTGCCCACAATGTTAGGGTCCTTTTGTCACATATCCCTCTTTATCGCCGTGATGGAACAGCTTGTGGTTCATACCGTTCTTCTCAAATCATTAATCAGGTACGTGGTTCCTCTAATGTTTTAAGAGTTGTGTCCATTCTTCCCATATTATTGTTTTACTCTAAGAAGAGTGTTTACAGCTGATCTGTAATTTCAGACCATGTATTAAGCATTTTTTTATCATTTTCAGAGAGTTACACGGTCTGCTTTTGATAGAGGCATAACGTAAGTCTCCAGTTCTCATGTTTTTTATGCTTCAATTGTTACTGCTTGTTTCCTTATGTCTTTTTGCATACGAACTGCCTGATGATGGACAATGAGACTGAGGCTCAGCCTTAGCTTCCTGGGCTCTTAGGTGCTGTTTTGGGCCTTTTGGCAAGATGTAAAGAAATTTCACGTTATTGTTATCTTAAAGGAGCAGCATGCATTTCCAAATGAAAAGGATAGGCACTGAATTTCTAATTACCTAAACGTGCCTTCAAAGTTTGCCAAGAGTAGCTTTTAAAATGGTAAACCAGATTCTAAAGAATGACAAGTATCTATAGACTATGACGTAGGTAATAAAATAAACTAAATAAAAAAGACTTGCCTTCACATCTAAACGAGAATTTATATGTGATTTTAACATCTCAGATGTGCTTTCCAATTGAAGCTTGGTCTAACTACAAGCCTTTTTGTGTTTGATATAATAATGGTCCAAGGTGATAGTAAAAAGGGTTGATGCCAGATAAAATGGAGCTTATTGACATTTTGCTTGTTGTTTAATTCTTCCTAGAATAAATCTTTGAATTTTTGCGTATAACCTATGGAATCACATAAAGAGCAGCTTCTTTAATTCTGAAATTTCTACACACTATCATGTTAGATAACTTGCAGACCTTCGAATATTAATCATTTATGCAGATACCAGAATTACCTTACGGAAGAAACATCAAAACATTTGCTGGATTTGATCAGACCTGTAAGCATTCCTTTCATCTTTTTTAAAACAAACAGAACGAGAGCAGATTATTGTGTCTATGCTACTTATTTGCCCGCAGTGGTGGTGAACCAAAAAAATGCAGGCTTCATTATCTTACATAACTCTTATATTGCTTTAGGTGATTGTCTTATCCGGCCATGATCATGATCACTGTACTGTGACTCACTTAACATCCTTTGGGCCTGTTATTGAGGTAAATCTGAATTCTTGTACTACTTTAACGGAACTGTCTGCATCTGATGGTGCAACTTGTTCAGCACACTCTAGGCACTATAAGCTGGCAACAGGGCAACTTGTATCCTTCATTCATGCTGCTGTCTGTCTCTTCTCCAAATACATCTGCCCGGGAAAACCTAGTGTCAACAGATCTATGTTTCCTTCCGATGCAAACACATATTTACTTATGGTACCATGTCTACATCTGCTGCTTCATGACTGGGATTTCGCCACAGTATTGTCTCTTCTTAACGTGGATTGTCATGGCTTAAATCCTCAGGTATCTATCTTTATTCGTCATCACTCTTCTCACGTCCTTGTTCTGGCCCACAAATGGCATCAAGTGCTGGGATAGCTGTGTTCAGTTGGTAAAAAGTTTTCTTGCTACTTCCAAGGAGAAGGATGAAGATGAGAACTATGATTATGAAATGGTCTGGGATGCAGAGGGAACAATGCATCTTGTGAAAAAAGCCGCAGCCAAGGTCCCAAACACATCCAAAAACGACAGTGGACTGATGTCAAGGTGCCCTCTCATTTTCGTACATATCTCTGACCTGTGTGTTGTCCTCGTCTCTTGCCCACATCAATATCTCTTCTTGCTCTTGGGTCGGCATGTAATGGTGTTGGATCTCTAATGTTGCAAGATTAAGATGATTTTTTTCACCGATCTTTTTTCTCAGGGGTACTGTGGTGGCTCGGCCTGCTGCAAAGAAGCAAGCGAGCCCAGAAGCAGACGCGTCCATCTCGGTGGATATGAACGCAGCAGATGCCAAGATAGATAACAGGGCTGGTAGATCAATGACTAGGAAAGTAATTCAGCGGTTACTGAGAGCTTCGAGAGTGGTGATGATTGTAGCTATCATCAATCTACCTCTTTATATGATGTTGTTGTTCAAGGATTGGATTGAGCGATGAGGATCATTCATCCAAACCGTATCTCTGGCTTCGCCTCGGGGGAGAGAAGGTGATATACTATTTTGTTATTTCTATATATACTGGAATGCAACAGTTTTGCTAGGTGACGGAGACAACTGGGTTGACTACAACATCGTTTGGCACGCGGTAGTTTTCATGTTCTATTCTAGTGTGTTTTGCCATATCGGTGTCTATAACTTATCGACTCGTTCTGATAGAGAATCTAGAAGCTTTTAAGGATCTAAGAGCAAACTTGAGCTTACCTACCTACCTTCTGTTTTTTGGGTCACGTCTGGCTCAGTGGCCAACTGTGCGCCCAGCACAAGACGCCGTCGGATAATTGAGCACCCGCTCGGTCATCACCTGTGGCCTCCCCCCCTCCCCGGGGCAGGCGGCTACCTACGTTGAGCTTACCTACCTTCGCCACAAGTTTTCAATAAGCTTAATGTGATATTTATTAGGGGTGTAAAGAGGATTGGATATTTTTCCGATAAAAATTAATGGGTTTTGAAATGGATATTTTGCTAAACTGCTTCTTTTTATATCGTTTTGCTGATAAATATTAATAAAATAATTACAATTAAATTAATTTTAAAATATATTATATAAAGTGATAAAATAAAAAATAAAATACTTTACATCAAATTATAGTACTTTTTTAAATTATTAATTTATTTTTTAAAAAATTATACGTTTTTTAAAAATTATCGAACTTGGTTTTAATTTTGATAACAAAGACAAAATTGATTTGAAATGGAAACATTCTCAAATCAGATTTAAACTAAATCAGAATCGAATATGTATAATTTCATGCTCAAATTCTAACAATATGCAGCTCTAATATTTATCTAGAGTCATGTTAAAGCAATAAATATTTATGATTTAAATATATATATAAATTTAAATATTTAATAAAAATAGATTTTAAATTTAAGCATTAAATTGGACTGATCCAGTTCGATTCGAGACCCTTATTTGGTTTGACTTCTTCTCTCTTTTTTTTTTTAACAAAATCAAATCGAACACAAACTGTATGCACATCCTTAGGAGTGATGACTGACGAGGGATCTCCTTTTTGCTCCTTGCTTCACCACGTCAACCTTCTCGGCGGTCAATTAAACTAAATGGTCTCATTGATTAGTTGCTCTTTTGCCCATCTCTAATGTTTACAACATAACCATGAAACAGACACGGATATTTATGCATGTCCCAAGCACTTCACCAGTTGCCTGCAGCCCGAAGAAAGGAAGATGCTAATAGCCTTCTGTTTGGTTGCATACATATATATATGCATGACAAAGGATCAGTACCTGATCGTGAAGTAAGTTGAATATGGTTTTATTGGGCATATACATAAGGTTATGCTTGATTGGTAGAGATATGCCTTTGACCTATGATTCAGTCAAAAGATTTGGGTACTCGGTGACCTACGTACGATTCAGTCAAGGATTCGGGCATTCAAACTGTTTTATTGCGTGCCTTAATTAACACCTAATTAAATACACCTCTTGTATTCGACATTCGACAAAACTCTTAAAATTAAGGCTTATACGTTTTATCTACATAAATATACGGAGGTTATCTCGTCTTGATTATTTGATACCACTCTTACGGACAAAATTAGCATTCATTCCTAATTCATCTCCTTCTTACAAAATGAAAATTCCACGTCAGAGCGGAAAATGGGCCCAGCATGTATCCATGGATAAAATTCGACGACACTCCCTATTTATCGAAAACGGCAGGTGGGACCCACCGACCACTTGCTTTTTTTTTTAATCTGTTATTATGTGTAGGGGTGAGTTTGGTCCGGTTTGGGACATTTTTTCTCAAACCGAACCAAACCGATTCAACCCCTCAAACCGAACCGAACCAAACCATTTCAATTCGGTTTGGTTCGGTTTAAACCGGAAATATATAAAAATAATTTAATTAATTATTTTTTACATATATATAATAGTTTTAAGTTAAAAACAATCAAAATAAATATTATTTTATTATAAAAATTATAAAAACCTTATTTTTAATAATATTGTAACAGTTTTTAAATAATTTTTTAATTAAATCGGTTTAAATGATTTGGTTTGATTTAAACCGGTTTGGAGAACTTCCAAACGGAACCAAATCGAACATGGTTCAAACCAAATCGAACCGAACCAAATAGGCTGATTCGGTTTGGTTTTTCGGTTTGAATCGTTTAATGCTCACCATAATTATGTGTGGGAGCAAAATTGGCTAATAAGAGTTCTCTGCGTGCACGTGACGTAAAAAAAAAGGCGTGCCTTGGCGGGACAACCGGTGACTCATAGGCCGGGCCCGGCACCACCGCCGGCGACGCAACGGTTGCACCCGGCGGCACTTCGGTGTGGCCCTGCGAGCGGTGAGCGCACCGGCCGGCGTGGATGGCGCTATTTAACGGATGTACCGGCCGCGGGAAATTCGTCTCCGCTTCATCTCTCTCTCTCTCGCTCTCGCTCTCGCTCGAGCGGCGGCGGCGGCGGCGGCGGCTGCGTTTCTGAACGAGGAAACTGAGATCGCCGCCGCCTCGTGGAATCCCGCGGGTCGTCGGGGCGACGGAGATATTTGAAGGAGTGATCTAGCTACACCTCACGTTAGAGTGAGGAAGGGTGACCGCTGGTATCGAGGAGGGGCCGCGCGCGGGTGGCGCCGCCGTTCGAGTTGTCCCGATCGAGAGGAAGAGGGTGAGGACGAAGCGGGGATGTGGACGGGTGTGGTGGCCGCGGCGGCGGCGGCGGCGGCGGCGATGGTGGCAATGAGCATGGCGGTGGCATCGGGGGGAGACGTGACCTACGACGGTAGGTCGCTCATCGTCGGCGGGCAGCGGAAGATCCTCTTCTCCGGCTCCATCCACTATCCCCGCAGCACGCCGCAGGTATTCCTCCCCCTCTTTCATCCGCTTCTCGGTCTCTTAACACACACACAGAGAGAGAGAGGCGCTAAACAACTAACTAGATGAACTTTTTTCACCTTCCTATCTCCCTTTTGTCTCTTTGATAACCGTCTCTCCCTGTCGTCTTCTCGTCTCCTGTTCTTGGCGGCGGCGGCGCAGAGAGTACGTCGCCGCGGCCCCCCGTCCCTTCCAACACATGGAAAGGGCGCCTCTTGGTCTTGGTACCGCCGAGAAGAAAATTAAGGGATGTAAACCGATTTTTATATTCCGATATTTTAATTTTATTTGGATAAAAATCAACCGGTGAAAACTTATTTTAGTATCGGATATCGTATTAGGAAACGAAATGGAGCACTTCAGCCATTTATCGAACATGTTAGATTTTTTTATTACTATATTTCGAAAAAAATAAAAGAATATAAGTAATTTAATTAAAATAAAGTTAAATAAATTCTAAAATACGATTTATGAAGTGATAATAAAAGTTTAAAGTGATTATATCGTGATTTACTAATTATGTGTGAATTGTCAACTTATTTTTAAATAAAAATTAATATATGATGTATTTTTAGAAATTATCAAATTGCTTGGGAAGAACGTAGTGATCCGGAAATTTCCAAGATTGGAATCCCGGACACCCGTAACCTCGTGGGAGTCAAAATTAGATATAACTGATTTTGTTATAGATTCTGACAGATTTGCAACCCAAAGAGAATAGATTAAGATAAATGACTTAATAATTATTATTTTATATTACTTTTACTTCATTTCTACTCCTCCCTTCCTCTGCTCTAGGCGCCGGTACGTGCGTACCGCATGTGGATCCGTGACGTGGACTTTTACGGGAGGATCCGGACTTTAACGGGCACATGAGATCGCGGACGGGACCTCTCGGCTTCGTTATGTGTGTGCTACTTTACTTCGGGGCCGACCCCACAGCGTAATAGGGGTGCAAATGAGCCGAGTCGAGTCGAGTCGAGTAGTATGATGTTTAAGCTTGGCTCGTTTATTTTACACGAGTTCGAGTTCGAGCTCGAGTTTTAACGAGTACGTGGAACTCTTGTTCGAACTTGATTCGTTTATTAATCGAGCCGAGTCAAGCTTGAACTCGAGTAGTAGTTAGACTAAAATTCAATTCGTATTCAAACTTAAGCTATATACAAACTCCTTTATAAAGTCCAAATCAATGAAAAGTCATTTGTGAAACTTTAGATTTAACTCATTTATGAAATTCAATCTAAGTTTAAACTCAAATTTTGAATTATTTAATATATTTAAGTGACAATATATAAATATTAATACTTAAAATTTAATTTTTAAAAATAAATATATAATATAATATTTAATCAAGCTGCTCGCGAACTTATCGAGCCGAGCAGGAGTCTGTTCAAGCTCGGCTCGTTTAATGAGTCGAGCTTTATTTTTTGTTCAAGCTTGTTCATTTAACATAATAAACGAGCCGAGCTTCGAGCTACTTGTCTAAGTGTATTGGTTCGTTTGCACCCCTAAGCGTAATCCGAGTCCGACCCGGTGCCACCGTACGAACGGATCCACCGAGGGCATGCGTCTAGATCATGAGAGTGCAAGTGAATCTCATAGTTTAAATTTTTAATTTGATTATAAATATATTATAGAGTGTTTTTACGTTTCATTTTTAAAAGATATGTGCTAGCTGGCATAAATTTTAAATTCAATAGAAAGGTATTTAATCGGTTTGGTAAAAGTGAAACGATTGTTTAAATTTACATTATTATCATGCTTGGCAATATGTTAATTTATACGTCAACACGACCACAGGGGGGGAATTTCTCACGATTGTGTGAAAATAACATAAAAAGCAAGTCCGTCCCTGTTTTTTAAAATTTAGAGAGATTTATATTTCCTTTCTCAAATTGGAATAGTCGCACGGCCAAACAAGTCGTGGTGCAGTTATTGCTCTTATATTTTGTCTTAAGATAATAAAGAAACAAAAAGTGTATCTAGCCAATTTTATTAATATATATCATAACTTATTTATAATAGATATCAGTCATTTTTATAAATTTTTAAATTAAAAATGAGATTCACACTCAGTTGACTTTATCTTTGTTTTTTAATCATATAAAAAATAATTATATATATATTTTGACATTAATTGAAATATAAATAAGTAATTTATAAAATATACTATATAAAGTGATATAAAACTAAAGCTATAGTTTCAAAACATGTCAAATTTTAACATTTATATTTGATTTTATTGAATTATTCATAAATAAAATTAATGTATCACATATATTTAAAATCATTCAATTGCATCTAATGATTCCGAAATAATTAAAAATCGAAATCAAAATACCTAACCATTGTCGAAACTAGAATGATGATTCCATTGCAGAATTTAACCAGTCTGGCGGGAGGTGGCATTTTTCCCAAGATGTGATGATATTGTGTAGTATTTATCTTGTGTTAGTATAAATTGTTCTTCAAAGGAAATCGATTTCTTTTTTTTTTTCTTTGAAGTGATGCTGCTTACCAATCAGAAAAAAATATAACGAAAATGCCGGTGTGGTATATAGATGTGGCCATCTCTGATAGCAAAAGCTAAGGAGGGAGGCCTCGACGTGATTCAAACCTACGTCTTTTGGAACGTCCACGAGCCTGTGCAAGGCCAGGTATCTGCGGGCGCACACTCTCTCCCTTCTCGTCTCGTCCTGCCATGATCTCCTCCCATTGATCTATCGATTCATGTTGTTCCTTCTCCATTGTCGACGGCTCGGTGGCCGCAGTTCAACTTCCAAGGCAGGTACGACCTTGTGGGGTTCATCAAGGAAATCCAGGCACAAGGCCTATACGTGAGCCTCAGAATCGGTCCCTTCATCGAGTCCGAATGGAAGTACGGGTATGTGTTTCGAGCAAGTTGTGCTCAGTTCTTGTCACTTGACATGGGTAGTTGAGTTCCTTAGGGTATCTTTAGGATTGATCCTCGATGTGGCTGCAGGGGGTTCCCTTTTTGGCTGCACGATGTGCCAGGCATCATCTTTCGCTCCGACAACGAGCCCTTCAAGGTGATTGTATAGATTTGATATTAGATTGAGTTCCCCATTATTCGCACGAATATCTCTTTATATTGACTGCTTCTGTCAATTTTTGATCATTATGAGAATTCCGATATTTGCAGTATCATATGCAAAGATTCACATCGATGATAGTGAACCTGATGAAATCCGAGGGGCTCTATGCTTCTCAAGGAGGTCCCATTATACTATCGCAGGTGAACTTTTACTGTGTGTCCTAATTTGATCATTTAATTACCCTAATGCCATTTTTTTTCCGCCGGTAGCTACTTTAGTACTTACTGCTAAATTCTGAAGTGAAATTGGCAAATGCAGATCGAGAATGAATACAAGAATGTGGAGCCGGCATTCCATGAGAGAGGGCCGCCTTATGTTCGTTGGGCTGCGGCCATGGCCGTGGGCCTTAAGACTGGGGTGCCATGGGTGATGTGTAAACAGGATGATGCTCCAGATCCAGTGGTAGGACACTATTTTTCATCTCTGTTTGGACCATCATGTCAACGGTCCAGAAATTTCTCATGTCCAGGAACATAGTTTATAATTTTCGAATCTCCCAAGTGGATGTAGATTTTTCAATGTCACGTCCTGATGTTGTTGTTTTTTGTTTGGTTCCCAGATTAATGCATGCAATGGGATGAACTGTGGGGAGACATTTGCAGGACCTAACTCGCCTAACAAGCCAGCCTTATGGACAGAGAATTGGACCTCTTTGTATGTTTGTAGCTGAAAATCCCAATACACTTTTATCGATTCCAACTTGTTATCACTCATTTAAAGTTGGGTTTTCATATTTTTACCCGAAGGTTACTTATTTACATATACAGTCATATGAAATGCATATCAGATTATATACTTTCATGTTTCAACATCTCTGAAATGTTACTTATGCTTTTTCATGATATTTTAAAGATGTCGGAGATATATAAAGTAATAGGTATATACTTGTACTATGAAGTGTATATATATATGAAAAAAAAGCCTTAAATAGAAGTGTAAAGAATCCTCTTTAAGAGAACAAGTTGATTATGGACTGCCTGAAGCGCGCGGAAATTGTTCCACTAGAATAAACGAGGAGTGTCGTTGATGTCAAAAAGGAAAATATCAGGTGCCAAGAAACTGACATGTTTTGAAATGAGTTGCTTTAGGCTTGTATTTCCAATTGCATTATTTTATTTGTTAAATTCTTATCCTCTGCCACTCTTATTGGTAGAATAATAAAATGTAGTCTTAATAATCAAGTAATACTTATATGGTTTAGGTACCAAAAGTTCGGGGCGGAACCATATATGAGGTCAGCAGAAGATATTGCATTTGCAACTTCCCTTTTTGTTGCAAAGGGTGGGAGCTTTGTGAACTATTACATGGTACAAATTTTTACAGATTGTTTTATGCATGAGAATTACTTAAGTAAAATATTGTTTTTCTAGGTTAAAATTATTTACAGATTGTTGTCTTGGATTCTACTGTATTGTTTTTTGTATGCACTGTTTGAAGTTCTAGGTGTAGACAGTGAAATTCTTGTGCTTCAGATCTCTTCTACTGCATCAAAGTTGATAAACGTAACATCTCATTAAATTATATATGATACAATGGTAAGTGGACATCGTACAACCTTTTGAAGTTGGTGTGAAATGTTAAGAATGATAGATACATTTTCCATTAATTAATCATGGCACTGAAGGATAATGTAAATATGTAGTCTGGAGTGTGTAAAGATGTGTCAAATCATAGTTTTCTTCAAGCAAAATCTCTAGAAGTATCTTTGCAGCTAATGTGACCAGTGACCTACAGTTTAAATCTAATACAGTATCATGGAGGAACTAACTTTGGAGGGTTTGCCTCTTCATATGTAACAACAAGTTATTATGATCAAGCTCCCCTCGATGAATATGGTACACCAAAATGGTTTTGCTTTTAGTTTGATGCCATGATTAATTTTGTTAATGCTCTTTTAACTTTTTCATAATCTACAGGCCTAATTAGGCAGCCAAAATGGGGCCACTTAAAGGAGTTGCATGCAGCAGTAAAATCATGTTCTGATACACTACTTTATGGAACACACACAAATTTCTCACTTGGACCATCACAAGAGGTAAACAAAATGAAAAAATTTCAAATACATTCCAGTTAAAAAGTATCATGTACTATAACTATTAATTTCGTGCAGGCAAATGTGTTCCAAGGGGCCTCTGGAAAATGTGCTGCATTTCTTTCAAATAGTGATCGGCGAAACAATTTAACTGTTAGATTTTTTAATCTCACGTATGTGTTGCCAGCAAGGTCAATCAGCATCCTACCTGATTGTCACAATGTAGTTTTCAATACAGCAAAGGCAAGTTCCCTTTGGCTTTCACTTTATCAACTTTTTTATGTAGTCCTATTAAGGAGTCCCTATCAGTCCTATCTCATTCAGATGAGAATTGTGACTATGATGGATATATGTGGGAACTTTTTCTTATCAGTTCAGATTTCCCAACAATAAATATAAAGAGCTTTAAGGTGTCTATTTCTTTTTCTTCCCCACTTGTCTTCCACCCAGGTGAGCATGCAGCAGAGTGTTCGATTATTTAATGTGGCACAGACCTTCAACCTTCCAGAAAGATGGGTCACATTTAATGATGATGTTACAGCCGTTCAGGCAGCATCCTTCACTGCAACTGGGTTACTAGAGCAAATGAGTACCACAAAAGGTGATACAGACTATCTTTGGTATAGTACAAGGTATTATGAACTCGTGAAAACTTTATTTTTCCTAACTCTTTTACTCCATGGTTAATTTTTCTGTTGATATAAAGACAACAAATATGTGGTATGAGTATTTGCATCCTAACATGCTAGCGTTTTGTTTTATTTGATGCACAGTTATGAGTATAACTCAAGTAACAATCAACCTGTTCTTCATGTTGAGTCACAAGCTCCAGTAGTGCATGCTTTCATAAATGGTGTGTTCATTGGTAAGTTACCTAATAATTTTTGTTTTATGTAATTTCAACAAATTATCCTTTTTTTAAATACGTATATTTCATTTAAATACTTTAATACACTGATTTAGACACTGCCTTCATCAAGTACCTCTACTTCACATGTAGTTAGCAGTCACTTACAAGGGTTGTTAATTCAAGTTTGGACTTAGGATCATTAAGGAGCTATCTCAATTCAGATTGATCGGCCAACTTGAACCTGATTTGTAAAAAAACAGATGATTAAAAAGATCATATAAGTAAGAAAAAAATATGTTCTGAAGAGAGACAGACAATTCACATTAATAATAGATCAGATTAATGGCCACTAAAATTACTGATTTAGTCCAAGGATTGTCGTCTCGGATCTCGGCTTCATCTCGGAAGCGTGAAAGAGAAGAGATCTCGTGAGATTCTCGGAAAAATCTCGGGAGATCGGATCTCGGATTTCATTTATACTTTACCCAATGATTGTCATCTCACATCTATATTTTATCTCACGGAGATCTCGAAAAAAATCTCAAAAGATTAGATCTTAGAAATATCAATCAATGTGCATGTTTAAATGTAGAATGTCATATAATCTCCTTGAAAAGGACAAGAGAACTCATATTAAAAATTAAAATAAGCTGTGAGAGAATTAAAAGTATAATACAGAGATGGTGAACTATTGTTAGCACGAGACATACAAAGGATCTTATGTCAGACCAAAGTTTCATCTTGAACAATATGGATAGGAGATTGATAACATTTTGGGCCAATTGTACATATATAGTCATTAAAATATTAAGCTATGAAATTTTATCAAATAATAATGTTTAGATGAATATTTGGATGGATTCCATAATAAAATTGGCAATATAAGAAAGAAACTTAACAAGATCATCTAACAAGTTGGGGATAATAATAGGCGGAGAAGATCAAGGTATCACAGGTACTACATAGATTTTCTCGTTTCGACGATCTCGTTTCTCGGACGCACAGAAGAAAAGAGATTCTCGGGAGATCTCGAGAGATTCTCGGGAGATCGCATTCCATGATTTAGTCCAATTGCCTCTATATTTTTAGCATTTTTTGAATGCTCCACATAACTCACCCTGATTTGTGGGTCGGTCCCAATCCAAGATCCAAATCAGCTGATTACAAATGATTCATCCAAGATGATTCATTCTGATGAACAGCTTGTTTTCCTATTTTTTGGGGATTTTGAGGTATTTTACTTTTGGGGTCAGATTGGCATTATCTAAAACAACCAATTTTAGTTTGGATCAACAAATTCTATGAATCATTCTCTGTTTTAGTGAGAGTCCCACACCGGTTATTGTGAAAAGGTTAAAATGCTTAAATATTATAGACCTCTCAATTTTAAGGTCTGTAAGATGTATTGAAAGCAGAACACTAATCCTATCATAATTTTTGATTATCTTATCTCCCATTTAATTTTCACTCATCTTGGCAGCAAGAGGGAATGAGATAGTCTCACATTGGTTATTGTGAAAAAGGCTAGAGTTACTTAAATATCCTGAACCTCTCAACCTTAAAGCCATGATTTTAAGGTTTGTAAAATGGTTGGTTATACTATCTTTGATCGTCAAATCATTGCTCTACACCTTGGTTCTGGGATATAATATTTTTTTAGAAGTATAATTGGTGGTGCAAGCCACATTATTCATGAGAAGCATGAGAAGGAGGACAAGAAGTAACAAATTCTGTAACTTTAATTTTTGCTATCTTGTCTGTCTGTATAGTGCTGACATATGCTATTCTATGTGCAGGTTATGCTTATCAAGGTCCTACTACCACAGGCGCTGTTCTTGAAAAGAATGTTACCCTACTGCTTGGAAAAAATAACATTTCACTGTTGAGTGTAATGGTTGGATTGCCTGTAAGCTTCCTTTTTTTTAATGTTTATGAATCAAGTGAAAAAATGGAGCAATAAATGAATGCTAAGAGCATAAGCATAAAATTAAAGAGGTCGCCGATTATACAACTATTTCAATATTTAAGCAACAAAAGGCTTTTGGTGCATGTGAATTTCTTTCCTTGCTTGAAAGTTGTGGCCTTAAAAGCAAGATTTCAACTTTCTATTATCTTCATAGTTTTCATTTATTTCATATTAAAAACCCCTCTTGCTGACTTAGATAAGTTAGTTAATTTGTGCTATCTTTGAGGTCACAGTGCGAAGATGTTACATGTTTAGTTGCTTGTGGATGCTTGATTCTTGCAATATGATTGGGACCGGTTGGCTTACATCACTGCTCTGCCAATTAGTCTCAATCACTTGACGACCAAAGGAAAGGCAAAAGGTCCTCTGACAAGATGGATGAATTTTTGGAAAAAATATTAAATATTAATCATTTTGTTTTGCATATTTACCTTGGAAATATTTTTGTAAAATATTGCTTAAATGTCTATACTGAAGGGACTCCGTCAGTGTAGTGATGTATGTAAAGTGTTGCCAATATGATTTGGTTGTAAACTTTCTGGAGTTGTCAACAAGGAAATCAAGCCAACCATGCCATCTCATAAAGATGAGACTTTATTGTTCACAGAAATGCTACCTGATATTGGATATTTAAACATATATCTTGCCACACATTTGTTAAATTCACCTAACCGTGATAACATTTCTCATCAAGGTTTAGCCTTCTGTACAAGTTCAAAAAGGACATAAAATTTTGTTTTCCCAGAGTAAACTCCAGAAATTAAATGTGATTGATACCATGATGGTAATTGGTAGAAGATATCAAACCTTGTTCTTTAGGCTGTCTGCAAGCCAGTTTACCAGTTTATCGATTTAAGCAAAGTCAGAAATGAGACTTTTTTTATACTTTACATTTTTGTTGTGTATTATGGAAATAGTGATTTGTGCTATTATCATCCAATGCATCAATTCATAGGACTCGGGAGCATACCTAGAACACAAGAGATCCGGGATACAAAGCGTGGCAATTCTGGGCACCAGTGGAAAAGAGGATATCAGTCAGAATATATGGGGATACCAGGTTAGACCATGAGGGTTTTGTCAAATATCTATCCATTGCTTCAGCTGTATTTTTTTCTCCTTTACATATTGTTATACACCTTTGCAAGTACTTTGATCGAAAGCAAAATCACTTTTGCTAGTAATGTTGGTTGCCAAATGCATTGTTGTATATTCCTTTGATTTCTTGTCATTCTTATGCATCATCATTACACGTGGTCCATTTAAGCATTATTTTTACCTCTGTCAAGTCCATCTCTCTTTAGTGCAATAATGAATGACTATAATTCCTTGTTTTAGTTTCCCCTTTGAGTTGTCTCTTGAATGAGAAGAAAATAATAATGCTGGTGGCCTTTTTGCATTTGCTAGAGCATTTTATTTTGATGCTTATGTTTTCTCTCCTTGTACATTTTAGCGTGGTCTACAAGGAGAAAAGTTGAAGTTCTACACACAAGATGGATCTATGAAAATAAATTGGAGAAATTTTGACCTGCCTATGCAACAGCGACTCATGTGGTTTAAGGTGATACTGGCAGTAACTTCCTCAAGTTACCGTAGCGCATAAATACATATAGAGATTGATGATATTGTGCTATATACCAGACAACTTTTGATGCTCCACCTGGATCTGATCCAGTGGCCGTTGACCTTAGAAGTATGGGAAAAGGTGTTGCTTGGGTCAATGGAGAAAGTATTGGTCGCTATTGGGTCTCACTCAAAACACCAAGAGGACAACCTTCTCAATCACTGTAAGAATAGACTTTCCTCTATCTATACACCATGCCTTTTCATAATGTTCTTAGGCATATTCTTAATCAAATCAAAAGTTGGTATCTTGTATCATCATTAGCTAACAAATGAAGAATCAGCATCCATTATCAACATTATTTAACCTCATGGCATTGGTTGTCTAGAAAGTATGTATGATGGCAATCCCATATATCATCTAATAGTAGAGTGAAAATGTGTGAAACTGGAGGTTTTAATTTCTTCATCTAAAGGTAATAAAAATTTAAAACCTTAATCTGGAAGCATGTGGAGGCTTGATGGCAATGATATATTGATAATACATTCTACTGATTCAATCAGCCTGTTCTGTGCTTTGGTTTGATAGATATAAATAGCTTGAGCAACCTTCTGTATACGAATTTTCCATGGTTCAAGGCTTCAAGCTTTTGTAATCTAGAGTTTTAGTATCTTCTCAGAAAAAAAAACTGTGCATGACTGCAAACTAAGTTCTTTTCCTGTTTTATTGTGCCTAATTGTTGTCATCAGGTACCACATTCCTCGCTCGTTTCTCAAGCCATACGGAAATTTCTTAGTTCTTTTTGAGGAAGAGAACGGAGATCCTCTCCACATTTCTATAAACACAATCCCTATTAGCGGAATTTGTAATGTTGTGTCAGATTCACATTCACATTCTGCTTTTTCAATAGAGGCACATCCCAGAGTAGTGCTCCAGTGTCCTGGTGGTAGAACAATATCAGGAATCAAATTTGCAAGCTACGGTACACCTGTAGGTGACTGTAAAGACTACACTATTGGTAGCTGCCCCTCGATGACATCAAGAGCCATTGTTAAGAAGGTAAGCACTCAGTGATTAGTGTAATTTCTTCACATAACAAGATTTTTGTCATATATACACCTATTATTTATGATTAAATACTATCTGCACGTCAAATTAAAATAAATTCTAGCTGTTGTACAAATAATAGTACATAATCTAGTTCTAAAAGGGTACAAGTTTCAGAGCTGGCATATTTTATATTAACCATCGAAATCATACTTTTTCCTGTGCATTATCCTGTTCAAAATTATTTTCCTTATAAGTGTTTATTTGCATCTGAAATGTATGCTCAGATAGCCTCAACTATTATAATTTTATTTGCAAAAAACAACCTCTTAATTATGAATTCACGCATTTGTAAAACTCAACAGGCATGCTTAGGCAAGAAAAGTTGCTCAGTCTCTGTTTCAGCATCGCAGTTTGTTGGTGATCCTTGTCCGGGAACCTCAAAGTCACTTATTGTTGATGCCATTTGCGATTGATGATTACGCCGGTAATTACATCATCCTGACTAAAGCTTGGGAACTTCATATTGGAATAATAGGATCTCTACAGCCATGTAGATGTGGTAGGAATTATTTAACTACTGCTTTCTGGGATACAGAGAAGATAAATTGGAGATATCCCTTGAAAGTAGAAACAAGGGGTTATCTTACAGGATAGATTGCTTCAATAATGGTGAAAATAAAAAGGTCCCCTCACATGGGCTGTCTATACAACATCAAACCATAGAACTTTAAATAAGAAAGTTGTAGTTTTTACTTCTCATGGTTATAGTGAACTTATTGTTAGTTTCTGTGCAGAAATGTTTACTAGCTCTAACATGTCTCTACTCTTTAGTATGTTTGCTCCACAAATCGGAGTACGTTATGTACAAGTTCATTTATACATCCTAATGGGGTGTTTGGTTGCATGAGAATTTTGTGTACACTTTCATGATAAAAAATTATATTAAAATAAAAAGTGAACCAACTCATGACATAAAATTATCATTGTTTGGAGGGATGTGATTACAAAAAAAGAGTAACTACCACACATGGTCAAACAACGTGGGGGACCACAAGAAAAAAAGAAAGAGGTGAGATCCTCTTTTTTTGTTTAAGAAGAAAATCACTTTTAAAACGTAAAATTGTCATGGCTACCAAACACCTCTTTTAACAAGTTTTCTTACAATTTTTAAAAATTAAAATAAAAATCTTCATTATCATGCAACCAAACACACGAACGCCTTGTTGTGATATATTATTTCTTGATTTCCTGACAATTATCTGCATCAGTACAGATGATCGCCGGCTGGGATCAGATTCTGCCTTCTTCTCTTAAATTGAAGGGTTCAGTTGGTCTCACAGCCGGCGATATCAAACAAAATTATTGGTCTCTCCGGAGCTACCGTGAATTGTTTTTTTTCTCCGGTGGCATGGGAGACCGACGACACGACATCGATGCTATTAATCGTGTCGTACACGTAAATATAAATACGGTATATTCACATACACGGTAACGACAATGGTGCCGCCGTAAGCTTTAATATTTGCCATTTAAGATTTTTTTTTTTACTTTTTTTAACCGTTCGTAATCTTTTCTTGGTGGATAGTATTTAAACGATTTATGGATATCGGTTCTCGATAATGACAGAGTACTGATATTATCCCTATCCAATCCATGGTAGATCCTACCTGTTGACGTCCCTATACCACGTTGCGTTGGAACAGAGAGCATGACGATATTTCCTTCACTCGGGAAAGCTGTATAAATGGGTTTCCCCGATATGACCCAAATCCAACCAGGCCGAAGTTGTCGGGTTGGTCCCCACAATATCGAGTTTGGGTGAATTGGGTTTAAAAATATAACTCAACTAACCCAAAATTCAACGCATTCCCAAATGCCAACTTCAGATTTGCCGTTTTATTTTTGGCCCTTCTGCACCTTGAGGGGAAAAAAAAGCAATGCCACCCTTGATGGTTGGGTTGTAAACAATTCTGGATTAATTATCGATTTGTAGCCGTTTATACGGA
Organism: Cryptocoryne crispatula var. balansae; assembly: GCA_036172225.1. Taxonomy (NCBI): domain Eukaryota; kingdom Viridiplantae; phylum Streptophyta; class Magnoliopsida; order Alismatales; family Araceae; genus Cryptocoryne; species Cryptocoryne crispatula. The sequence continues at coordinate 5,473,490 of CM069935.1, forward strand.
TATTTTTTAATTAAGAGATATGTCGGAACAAAAATACGGATAAGCTTGGCTATGAATCATTCCTCTTGTGACTTGTGCATAATATATATAATTATGTATCCAACATTATTCTATTTAACAATATGATTAAATATTTTTATTATACACAGTATATGATGAATTTTATATTTTAAAATTTCTTTCTATTGGTTTAATAATATATGAATATTAATCAAATAAATTTTAATTAACAATTTGAATGGGATATCATGGGTATCCACTCTGAATCCGAAGAATATCCTATTTATAATATCTGATTAGGGCCGAACATGAATTATTCGTTTAGCTAAAGAAAATGTTATATCTGCTACCCTTATAGCCGTACTCAATGGTCACGAAAGTAGTGTTTGATTAAGCTTAATCTGAAAATCTTAACTCTTAATTTCATGTCTAACTTCCCAATATGTGGTTAAAAAATACTTATTTTGATTAAGACATAAATGACTTATGTTGTTTGATAAAAAATTTGAATCATCCATTTAATCTTTCTTAAATAATAAAATAATCAAATATTAACTTTAAATATAATCTATCATGTACAAATCATATATAACCATTTTGAAAAATAAGTAACTTCTTTTGTTTGACATAAATGTTATTAAAAAATTTGTTTGTAACGATCATAAAAGAATTTTTTAACAAATTTTATTTTAAAAATATTTATAATAAAAACATAATTTATTGTATGATTATTTATTTTATTAAGGATAAATTAAAGTTATTTACAAATCAAATATCTTTATTTAAATAATTTTTTAACGTCAAGTCTTGCTTCTTCTCCTGTAACCCAGCGTGGAGATGTGATAGACATAAAAGGGTAAGGACGTGCCGACATTGTAACTAGAGCTGTCAACGGGTCTATTTTGGGTTAAATTTTCCAAGGTCCAAACCCAAATCCAATAAGAGAAATCCAAATTCAATAATAGATCTGATAAATTATTGGATTTCGGATATGAATCCATACCTGAATCCGAAAATATTATCGGATCTGGATCAATCCGTAAACCCATTATACTACCGTACAGGGCATCGCTACAGGGCCTCCAAGAATATGTTGCGCGATCTCACCGTAAATGCCATCAAGAATGTCTTCGGAGCCGACCGCAACGGGGAGGAGGATGAGTCGACGGCCGTTGATGTTGAAGCAACCATCGTCGAGGACGGGGGAGGAGGAAAGAACAAGGGCTAGAGCCTCGCCCTCGCCGCCATCTCCAAGGAGATCAACCGGTTCCTCGACTCAATCCCCTGCCCGCACGAAGAAGGGAAAAATGAGGGCAAAGATGCGCCAGCACCGACAGTCCTAGAGGCTACGGTTGACGCACTGCTCTTGATAGTGGATAAGGAGATATCCATCGCGACGCCGAGCAGCTGGATTGCTCTCAATAGTGGGTGGGTTTCCGGCCGCCGGCGTCACTGGTTCTGGCCGTCGACGGAGATGGCGGAGAAGGAGATCGCGCAGCGGAGATGGGCGGCCAGGTCCCGGCGGGGCTCGCCCCCCGTCCCGCCAGCGACCGTCGAGCCCCCCGCCGCGTCGAGGCTGGAGAACCGGGGAAGCCCGGGACCGGGAGGATCGGGTCCCCCCTACCGCTCCTCCACCGGCATCTCGGCGCGGCTGCTGCTGCTGCGTCCGAAGGGAGTGGAGCGGGGCCAGGCTCTCTCTCCCGGAGCCGAGGAAGACGGACGGCAGACCCGCCGGAAGAGCGCACGTCGTCTTCCCGGAGGACCTTTTTGCGGTCGCAGCCGGAGGAAGGGGCCGCCTCCGATATGATTTTAGTATACAACCCGAGAAATCTGTTTCGGGCTTCCACCAAAACAGGATGTCCTGAATCCGAAACTAGGCGTATTTCGAAATATCCATGAACCATTGAGAACCCAATTTAGGTATCGAACTCAGGCTGCATATCGGGATCGGGTTGCCTATATCCGTTTACAGGTCTAATTGTAACCAAAAAACATCTGCGAGAGAAAGAAAAAAACTATGTTTCAAGTCTGAATGGCTCAGAGCCTTTTAAGAGATCAGATGTTTAATCAGATACATTATCAAACGGGATCAAATATTTGAAATCTGACCGAATCAGATTTCAGATGTATGTTCAGTGTTATCAAACAGCCCCGTAGTTTCTTCGGCTTCTAACTAAACAAATGCTTTAATTTTGATTTTTTGGTTCAACCCCAACCAACTTGATTTGGTCTGGTTTTATTTGAGTGGTTTGATTGGGTTAATTTGGATTAATGAATTTTTTTTATAAATCGAACCAAAGTGACCTGCGATGTTATTTGTATGGTGACAACCAGGAATGTCAACATCCCTATCCACTTGTATTCTCTAGAGACATCATTATTAACATTGATATAATATCATTTCAAATTCTACCTATCTATCAATCTTGTAATATAGCAAGCTCAACTGAAGGACGTACTTCCAAATATCCTGTGTAGAAGAAAAGGTTCTGTTACTTCTATTTTATATTTATCAGCATCAACGTTAATGGTAGGTTATCTATGGCTCGTGTGTCAGATTTCATCGTACTTCTGTTCAAACTTCAAACCGCTAAGTTGAATGTTGAACATCCCAATTCCCATCAGAGTTCAAAAGCAGATAAATCAAATAGAAAGGGCGTTTGGATCGCTAAGCAATATTGAGCACTGTAAAGGTTAACAGCATTGAAGAGGCATGATTTACCTCCAATATATTGCTTTTATGAAAAAACTAATAGGGTGTTTGGTAGCTCTTTTAATTTTGAGTCAATCTCGTTTTTAAAATCAAGATTATTTGACTTCTTATTTTTAATTTTAAAATCAAAAGTGTCTAACCATTTTATGTTTGGTAAAACTGTCACAATTTTTAAAATTTATAGAGTACTGTTTGGCTCCATCGGCACCTTCGGCCGGAGTCCGCCACCCCCTCCGCGACTGCCGACGTCGTCCACCCCCCGCCGTCGTCCGCTGGAGTCCGCCGCCTCCTCCCCACCCCCGCCGCACAGCCCCGCCTCCCCCTGCTGGAGTCCGCCACCGCCTCCCCCACAGCCTCGCCACCGCCGCACAGCCCCGCCACCCCCCATCCAAAGGTCCGTCCTTTATCCCGTCGCCGCCTCCGCCTCCGCCGATACTTTTTACCGCCCCTTCCTCCAGCTCAGTTGCTCCTCCTTCCGACAATAAAGAGACCCGGCTGCCTTCGCCTAGTTCTCTCACACCTCTTTGTCGACGAGAGCTTCAATCCCTTCAACACCGCGCAATAGTCACACGAGGCCGACCCTTCCCCCCCCCTTTCCGAGCGCCGGCGGCATCGAGCCCATCTTTTGCTGTTCTGCAGCAAGGTTTGATTGATTCCGTCTGAGATCGGTCGACATGTGCGGCGGGGCAATCATCTCCGACTTCATCCCTGCGACCTGGTCGACACGGGTCCCCGCCGACTACCTCCGGCCCGACCTCAAGGAGGGGCCGCCGTTGCGGGCCGCCAAGCAGCAGCAGCAGAAGAAGAAGACTCCTCGTCCGCGGTGCTCCCCTCCGGCGCGGTGCTCCCCCCGGCGATGCTCCCCCCGCCCGCGAAGTCCCCACCCCTGGCGGCGCTCGCCCCGCCCGCAAAGCCCCCCCCCCCCCGGCGGCGCGATGCTCCCCCCAGCCCACGAAGGCCCTCCCCCCTCCCCGCACAGCCCCGCCCGCGAAGTCCCCACCCCCGGCGGCGCTCGCCCCGCCTGCAAAGCCCGCCCCCACCCCCCGGCGGCGCGGTGCTCCCCCCAGCCCACGAAGGCCCCACCCCCCCGCACAGCCCCGCCCTCGAAGGGCCTCCTTCTCCGGTGCGATGCTCCCCCCGCCCGCAAAGCCCCCACCCCCCGGAGGCGCGGTGCTCCCCCCCAGCCCACGAAGGCCCTCCCCCCCGAGTCGACCGCACGCTCCGCCCGCGTCTGTCTCAAAAACAAAATATGTTCTTTGCTGTTTTGTTTTCAAAAGAGAGTTACAAAGGGGAGTGCACCGATTTTGAAAAAAAAGAAAGAAGAAAAAGAGAGTAACCAAACATGACTCCTCTTCTATTTTTAAAATTGATGTCAAAAGTGGGAAAAAAAACGTATCCAAACAGGCTATAAATAAACTCTTGATAGGTAATATATAAGAAAAATGTCTAATCAACATATCAAAATGTTTCTTTTAAAAATATGCTCACAGGTAGGATATTTTGCAACTTTGCATGGCCAGTCGCTTTATATCGATAGCCTCCCCTAGGGGTGTGTAATGTCATATTTGATCCCATTTCAGATTTTTTTTCCAATCAAAGCAAATTGAATGAGGAACTCAAACCTATCCAAACCAAACCACTTCAATCTGGTATGACCCGGTTTGAGGCAAAATTAATTAGCTGTATATTTTGGTTATAAATAATCACGATTAATGTTACTTTTATTAATGATACATTACTATTTTCTTATATTTCAGTTTAATTAGTTTATGCAGTTTGGGGGAGGGGAGTGTTTGTGGTTGGTTGTGAAGGGAGAGAGACAGAGGATCGCATCCACCTATGCCATATAAGTCCTAAGCTAAGACCCTGATTGGTTTGCCTAATAATGTCATTTTAAAACTCGTACTACAAACAAAACATGTTATGCAATTTAAGTGTCCCCTTGTAACAATTTTGATATTGATACTTATCTCCAAACCTATCAATATCAAAACTGATATTATAAGTTTGATACTCTAATCAAACAGGGCATGAGCTGATACTCTACTCCTTTCAGAAGCAAAATAATTTGAAAGAAATTAGACATTAAAGACAGGAAAACAGGTATCATGACAAAGAAAACTCAGAAATGAAATTTCTCAGGATCCGTTTAGCCATCATCCATTAAGATACTATCAGTAGTATCACAAGCTAAATCCCACCTAGCCAAAAGGGCACTAGAGCAAAACCGAAACATCAAACATGTGAAACTGAACTCTACCCATGATGCATACCTCGCAGTATCCCATGGAAATAGCCACCAACCATTACAAAGGACGTGAGAGAGACAACACCGGCTGGGAATATCTTCCCAGACCTCCTGAAGCGAGAACCCATCACCACCAGCAGTGCAGCAGACACACCTGCTCAAGAATGAAGAAAAAGCTGTAGTGCTGCATGCATGGCAAAATGCTACTCCAACAAGCATGCTAACAGACATTCTTACCGAGGCCCAAAGATGAGGCGAAAGCTGGCCTTAGTGGAAGTTGTGTGTAGACATAGCACAATAACAGGGCTGACAAACCTCCAGCAGCTAATGACTTCCGGCTACCCCCTTTTAAGTACCCCATTAGTCCACCAACTACAAAGGAAGCACTTCGTGTAAGCCCACATAACCATTATCACATCCGACAGTAAAATGAACAGCAGAGTCAAAGATAGTTTTTTGCATGTATGCCACACTAAATACCCCTAAATACCTGGTAATTGTATAGTTAACATCTCTAGGACGTTACAAGTCTCTGCCGTGACTTACCCTACAGCTATTGTAACCAACTAATCAGGGTAAAAAGATAAAACACCGCTAAACTATGGTCCAGTAACGAAACTGAAAATATTCTATGCCGAGAGAGATGAGCAGGAGGATCCAGCAGCCGAGAATGCGTCCTGTCCCTCTGTTTGCCATCCTCTGAACCAATAGAGGTCATCACCATGGCCAAAAGGACACACCAGTTTCCATCACTTGTTAGGGAGGTTTGCAAACAGAGAAGGCACAGACAAGAAGCTCATTGGTGTTCTCTATGATGGATCTTAGGCATGTCTTCTGACACAGCAAGAGGAGATGGAAGCAGGATGAAATCTGACACAAAGGGAAGCATGCCCAGCCATTCATTGATGTTGAAGGAGCAGCAGAGGCTGGATTTAGTCTCAAATTTGCAATGCAGGGATGGAAGGAGAAGTCCGGTGATGGGGCAAAAACTGAAAGAAGAGGAGAAAGAAAGATAAGGGAGCAGGGATGCAAACTGAAAGAAGAGAGGTGGCTGGAGTGTGTGTGGTTGTGGGGGGGAGGGGGGCAAAGAGAGAGGCATGGGGAAGGAGGAGATGGGATAGGGGTTGTTTCCAGGTGGCAGAGGAGTCAAGGGGAAAGGGGGGAGAGAGAGAGAGAGGGGGGGCGACCGGCAAGGAAAGGAATACAAGATCGGATTGGCCTCTCATCCGCAGTGCCTCTGCCAACCTGGATCGACCTGGAATCAGCACTGGAATTGGCTTGGGAACAATGTTTCAAGGCTCGCTCAGGGGTACCAATTTCGAATCAGATTGATTGGTTCCAATCTTGATCGACCGATCCTACAAATGATGCAAAAGGGAAGTGTAATACTGGATTAAAAAAAATAACACCCTTATTTCTACATGTCAGAGGAGTACAACCTAAAAGATCCGTTGTGGGAATATACGTGCAATTAGGTTTATTTAGAAAGGCACATATGAAAAGTCCCTAAAATTGCTGTTTGTTTTGTTTTAAATGTTGATCAGATTCATTTTGCAACAATATAATCAATAAATTCATAGACATCAGTAGCATCGGAGAGATAACAAACTAAAAAAACTGAATAATTGATCACAGTGCTGATTCAAGTCACAACCTACAAAAGCAATGTAAGTGTCATCCATAGTTGTCAAGGCGACAAGGCATCCAAAGCGTTGAAGGGTATCGATTCCGCTTAGGCGACAAGGCGGCCGCTTAAACGTCGCCTAGGCAGTCAAGGCAGTATTCAAGGAAGGCTAGGTCGAGGGTCGTTATACATAAAAATATGCATAAATATAATTATATTTTAACGTTATAAGTTTTTTTTTGGTCACGTAGTGGCCCAGTGGCCGCAAGACCCGCTGCACCGCGGGCAGCGAAGGTTCGAGCCCCGCCCGAACCTCACAGTTCACCCCCCTGGGGTGCCCGGCTTTGACGCCACCAGGAAGCGAAGCCCCGACCCTACGCCCCCAGGTGCAGGGCTGGTGCCAACAGAGCTAATTACAACCGAGACGTTATAATTGAATATGAGTGTTTTATCTATGTATATAAGTAAATATGATGTGTGTGAAAGAGAAAAGAGTTAAATAAATTTTTATAAAATTTAAGTATATAACATATTTATGATTATAAAATAATTTATACATGTGTCATAGTATAAGTGATAGTGAAATATTGTTATAATATTATTAAATGGGGGGCGCAGAGTAGTCGCGAAAGAAAAAAAATATGTAATAGTATAAGTGATTTTATATATGTAATTATGAAAGTGTGGATATTTATTTTTAGATAAGGAGTTAATCTTGATAAATTAAGAGAGACAGAGAGAGGAAGAAGAAAGAGCCGAAAGATAACTTAATTAAGTATATAATATATGTTTATAATCATAAATCTTAAATATGTATGATAGTATAAGTGATAGTGAAATATATTAATATGTTCAAACTATCATTAAATAGGTATCCTTTGTGAGGGATATCAAGGAGGCAAAACTCCTCAAAATTATTTTTTTAATCGTGTAAAAATACCCAGTGCGCCTCGCCTGGGCGCCTAGGCAGGCGCCTTAAGCATCTTTTTAGCCCCAGACAAGACACCATGGCAAGGCGCTGTTGGAAAAGCGCCTTGCCGCCTAGGCGGACACCTTGACAACTATGGTGTCATCATAACTATTACATCAAACATGAACACAATGCTGATGGTTTTACTGAAATAATGGCTATAGACCTCTGTGCAAGCAAGGATTGCGATCTTGGCTTTGTCCCAGAGGGTGAAAGAGAAAATCTTGTAAAAATTTAAGAAAAATCTAAAAAGATTGGATCTTGAAATATTGGATTAGATCTACATTAGATATATTCTACGTAAAAATATAAATTAAAAAACATGAAAAAAATCCAAAATAGGCCCACAGATTTTACGTCGGGGGTTGAATCGGTGTTAGAATCCAGCGCCAGGGCAGCATCATCACCGCAGTGTGCACTGCAATTTCCCTGCCCTACAGCACACTGCACTGCGGCTGCTCCGGCAGGGCATGACCGGCACATGTGACCGGACTGCCCGGAACAGTTGATTTCAGCTATTCCAGTTCTCATTACAAGGCAAACCATGTGCGCAAGCACAGATAATTCTAGAGTATATCCAAGGATTTCTAGGATTTAATATGAGGCGTACATGAATTGGTTTGCTGTATTGGCTGATCCAGATAGGGACTGATAGGTGCCAACACAACCCCGGGGGAAAGCCCAATGTTGCAGTTGATTTCTGCCTGGATCAAGCAAGACACAGTTGGATCTGCATCTGCCTAGATCAGCTGATCACGGTAGGATTGCCACTTGGGAGGGGGGATTACCCATGAGTCATAACACCCAACAACTTTCCTGCTCAATTGGGTCCTATAGACTTGATATAAGCAGGATCTGGCTCATATCAAGTCTATGGATTTGATAGTCACCTTCCTCACCTGATTAGGGCAGAGAAGGTGCAGGGATGGTGGCCACCACCTCTCTGACACAGAGATGGTGATCCTGCTTGATCCAGGCTGCCGCTTAACAGGGGAATAGGGGATAGAACCAGACTTTTCTTTTTTGAAGAAGAATGGTCAAAAGACCACAATTTCATTAATAAGAAAAGGGATACAATGTAAAGGGGAGCAAAACAAGAGACCATACTCAAAGGATAACCCACAACTCAACTATCAAGATGTAGAGTTGTGGGTGAGGGGGATTGGGGATCTATACAAACAAGTCATCAAGTTGAATGAATTTCTCCCTGAAGAAAGAGACATCCATCAGGTTGCCCAAGTGAGCAAGCAGCCAGCCCTTAACAAATACTGGTACCATGTGAAGGATCTTCCTCAGATGCTCGAACTGCTCTGAGAAAATTCTCCTATTTCTCGCACGCTAGACGACCCACAACATACCAAGAAGAATCATAGCTGGGCACCCGCCAAGGTGCCAAGGTGTATGCCTTGGCCACTCAAGCGACCAAGGCATACGCCTTTTTGATCCTCATCTAGGCGATGAACCTAGGCAGTCCAAGAAAGCCGCCTTGTCACCTAAACGATGCCTAAAGCGCCGCTTAGGCGATTGCCTTGACAACTATGTCCACCACCCCATCTCCAAAACCCCAAGCATAATCTATGACATGCTGACTGCACCGAAAACGAATAGTCCCTCTTGAGCTTCCTTAAGAGCCAGTCTTCCTTATCAACACAAGTAAACCTTTCAAAGAGAGCCAACAAATCTGTGAACGCTGACATCTCAGCCTCCTTCAAGTTTCTCCTGAAGTAAAAGCACCAATTATTCGACGTGACCAAACTATCCCAATGAGAGCTAACACAAGCATTCTTGTTCACAGCTAGCTTGAAAATGTTAGGAAACCACCACTCTAATGGCCCTTCATCGCCCAACCATCATGTCAGAACAAAATCGTCTTTCCATTGAGCATCGCATTCGACATAGAAGAGGAAAAAGAAATGCCAATTCTGGATGGTGCCCTTACATATAAGAGTTGATCGATGGGAAGCACTGATTTCTCTGATCTCCAGAAGACTGCCACGGAGCATGTATTTATCACAGACAATATTGCGCCAAAGGGAATCAGTGCCACCCTGCAATTTCATAGTCACTTACCAACGCATTGTTCAAGATTTCAAGAGGGATAAGACCAACACCCCCTCCTTAAAACATTTGCAAACAAGATTTCACTGAACTAGATGAAGGCCCTTGCCCCATTCTTTACCATGCCAGAAGAAGGAAGCACACAACCTGTCAAGTTTTAGACGATATGTTTCTATTTTCAGGCCTTATTGCTTCTAATCCTTATCATCAATAAAACACTAGGTAATTAGGGATGCCATAATCTACCGGCAGGTGGCTAAGTGATGAATTGGCAAAACTTGCAGAAGATCAATTTATGTTCTTTTTTTCATGATTGTGAAATTCCAAAAATGCACGTGCGCTTTTGGAATTTCACATAGTATCAGAACTGATCAGGTTGTAAGCTCTGTCCTCTAGTGGATTTACTCCTATTTTCGCTTGGCCCTATCCTGTGTATTCCTATCGTGGCTCTGACGGTGGTGGCTGGCCGAGAGGGAGAGTGTTGAAGGGTTTTATCCCATATCGGCCACCGTAAGAGTATTCCATGTCTTTATCATAGTCTGGACCTGGGTCTCCTCAGTGCACGTGTGTTTTTGGAATTTCACAATGATAATGAAATCGAGCATTTATTGATCAAAGATTCATATCTTGGACATCTTCAACCCACAAGATCTGGTTCATGGACATTTATCATCATGACCTCTGCAACATGCGGATAATTCTTCCTCACAACACCATACTAAAACCAATGGAATGTTTAAAATCCAAATGGCAAACAATGCCTTCTTGGTAAGATGTTTAGTCCTAATATGTTACGCATTCAACTTAATAACCATACTAATTGATAGCCATCCCAAAAAATACCCACCTTGATGCTACTTTCAACCAAACATGTTTATTCTTAAAATTCTTCTCAACTCAACATCTGAAAAATAGTTGGCTGCGATTTTCATTAATCCTTAATTTTTTGATATATTCGTATATCAAATACAACAAGACAACTGCAGAAAGACTAGAAGACGGCAACGCTTTCAGAGGAATGAAATCAATAAGTAAGCTCCAAAAGGATCAGGGGATTAGGCATTCAAAACTCACCGCCAACGAGTGTCGCATACGCCAACGTGATCTTCTGGGACATGGACATCCCTCCTCCAGACTTCTTTCCCTCTCCACCACCCGAGGCACCATCGTCTGCCTCCTCGTGTCCCCCCTCACCACCACCCCCTCCTCCTCCTCCTCCTCCTCCGCCGCCGCCGCCGCCGCCGCCACTGTATCCTTCTCCTCCGCCGCCGACATCCTCATCTAAGTCGCCCTCCCCGGCTTCGGCTCGTAGCCGATCGCAGCCCCTGACGGGGGCTCCGGCTCCGAATGAGGCGCGGAAGACCAGGCGGTTGGTGAGGGAGACAGAGCAGAGAGAAAACGTGTGACAACAAAGCCGTGGGAGAGAGGGAGCGCACAGCCGGCGGCTGCAGCGCGAGGGTTGGGAGAGGAGAGACGCCTGCGAGGAGGAAAAGGCCACAGCATTCATCGCCACCATTGCGGCGGTCGCGGAGATCGCTCTCTTGTCAGACGTCGAAATTATCTACTGCGCGCCGTCAGAAAGGGAGAAAATAGGAGAGTAGACCTGCTCCTTGACAGCCTGCCACGTAACCAGGGACGGGGGATTGTTACTGTACTTCATGTACAGCACATGTAGTTAGATTTCTGCAACATTGGTAAAATATATATGTATCTTATATTTAGAAGAAAATTCAAAATATGTATGCACCTGTGAGATTCATTATTAATTACAATCTTACAGCAGTAAAAAAAATAAACAGAGGAATTAGTGATTATTCGAATAGAGATGCGAAAATAAAGATGTTGAGAAAGTACGCAATATACCAGGTGGAATTATTAACAACTTTCTTGATAATGCTGTTTTTGGGAAATATGGCTGTTGTTCAGTGACACAATAAATTTTATTATACTTTCGTGATAAGAAGTTTTACTGAAATGAAATCTAAAATATATAGGACATAAAATTATTATGTTTGGTCGGGTATAATAAATAAAGAGTGAGGATCATGTATAGCAATCAAAAGATGGAGAGTCGCAAGAAAAAGAAAATCCATCTCTTTTTTGTCTAAAACAAAGGATCATCTATAAAAGAAAGTACTTTTGTTATGATTACCAACTTTTCTTAACAAGTAAAAAAGTTAAATTTATTCCGAAACCAAACACCTTAATAAGTAATTGCCCAATCTTGGTTAAAAACTTCTAGACACAAATGAGCTATGGCTGCTTGGGCGTGTTCCTCCTTGTTTGCTTTTATATCAGCTGTTGCATACAGGGCATCTAGACTTTTGAGTCTGTTCGGTTATAATATTGGAACTAATAAAATAGCAAAGGCAATATGATTTTGATGAGTATTAATATTATTATATCGCAACAAGCTCTCGACCTTTTGGCACAATTTTCTTTTAAGATAAACTTGGTTTATTTCAAAATTTAAGGGATGAAACAGGTTTATCCTTGGTAGAGTGTTTAGTAGCATGATAAATTGACTTTATGTTACAATTTTATATTTTTTATAATAAAACTTGCTAAAAGAGCTGTTTGACAACCATGATAATTTTATGGTTTTAAAGTGATTTTTTTCTTAGACAAAAAAGAGGATCTAACCTCTTTTTTTATATTTTGTGGTCTCCCTTTTTTTTGATCATATATGGTAGTTATGTTTTTATCGTATCTCTCTAAACATGACAATTTTATGTCATTAGTTAGTTCACATTTTATTTTAATATAATTTTTTTCATGAAAATATACACAAAATTATTGTGCAACCGAACACCCCCATAAGTTAATCTTGCACCAAACAGTCCCTTAGATTTTATAATAGTGGGGAATGCTACCATACACTTGATCTGTGAACTTACTTAATATAGGTGGTGTTTGATTTGACTCGACAAAATATATAAAGTTTTATGGGGTGTTTGGTTGCATTATAATTTTTTTGTACACTTTTCATGATAAAAATTTGTATTAAAATAAAAAGTGAATCAACTCATGACATAAAATTATCATGTTTGGAGGGATATGATTACAAAAAAGAGTAACTATCACACATGACCAAACAAAGTGGGGGACCACAAGTAAAAAGAAAGAGGTGAGACCCTCTTTTTTGTTTAAGAAGAAAATCACTTTTAAAACATAAAAATTGTCATGATTACCAAACACCTCTTTTAACAAGTTTTCTTACAATTTTTAAAAATAAAAATAAAAATTTTCATTATCATGCAACTAAACACCCCATTACTCTCATCTCTAATCTCTTTCATCTTATAAAAAAATTATATCAGTGATTCATCAAAGAGTTTGAAGACATTTTATCAAAAGATTTTAATGTGACTGATTCGGAGGTTAGATATATATACTAAGCCAGTTATTTGTCAACGATCATCTACGACCTAAAGAATGAACAAGAATTAAAGAACTGATTTAACTTCATGATGTCAATCAAACTAAAACTTTGGCTTCTTCTTCTTTTCTTTTTCTTTTTACAGATCTATCTGTGTTACTGCGCGATGTTCCTCATAATTTAAAGAGTTCCAAAAATTAGGAGCAAGTTCCGCGTCGCCCAAACTTGTTTGAAAATTTAAAAAGTTGATGAAAAAAAAAGAAAAGATCAAAGAGTTTAAAAGCAACATTTTCCCCACCCTTTATATATATATATAGTAACATTAATACTCTTTTCCCTCCCCTGCTTTTGAGTAAAACGAAGGAAAAAAAAAGAAAAAGAAAAAGAAAGCACTCCTGATATAACTTCGGTAGTTCACCGTTGATCTCTCTCCGTCGCCGCCGGCACGGAAGCCGACCGCCTGCAGAAACCCTCGGTGTCAGCTCTCCTTGCTGCTCAGCACACCACGGCTGCCCTGCCGCCTGCCTGAGCGTGCCTCATAACCCGTCGCCGGCGGCCGCCGCGCCGTCGCCGTCGCCGTCGCCTTCGCCGCCGTCCCATTCCTTTAGAAGCACCGAGAAGGCCACGACCTGGGCCCAGTGCCTCAGCCTCGTCTTCACCTGCTTCGGGCTGTCGCCTGCCATTAAGAACGGGAAGGTCGGTTTGTGTAGATATCAAACGGTGCTTAACACTAGAAGAAAATAGTGGTGCTGAGGAGGTGTGTGGTTGGAGAATAAAGGTTTTGTATATTCACGACGAAAAATTGTCTCAGAATAAAATAGGAACAAGATAATGATATAAATTTATCATGTTTGAAAGGATGGGATAACAAAAAAAAAAAAAAACGTAACAACCGCATATGAGCAAATAAAGTAAGAGGTCACATGATTATCTAAGAAGAATATCACTTTAAAAACATAAAATTGCCATAGTTGTCAAACATTTTTTAAATAAATTTTATTACAAAAATAAAAAAATTATAACAAAAATTCAATTGATCATGCAACCAAACACCTCATAAAGAAATGGTAGTTATTCAACTGTGATCACTGACATAGAAGATAAGGTTCACAGAAATGATAAAAGATAACTATTAATGGGGTGTTTGGTTACATGGTGTAAATGGAGGTTTGGTTACAATTTTATATTTTTGTAACAAAACTTGTTAAAAAAGTGATGGGCAATATTACAATTTTATGTTTCTAAAGAGTTTTCCTTTTTATCATAAAAAAGAAAGTGTCACCTCTCTTTTTTATCTTGTTTAGTGATATATTGTATCCACTCTTTTTTGTCATCATATTTTCCCAAACACGATAATTTTAGGTTATTGATTACTGTATATTTTATTTTAATACAACTTTTTGTCATAAAAATGTTTATAAATTTATTGTGCAACCAAACACCCTATAAAAATCAACTGAAAATGGTATGGCTTAAAATAATATCTAATTAATTGAAGAACTCATTAATCAAATGACCATCAACTAATACGTATATAGGGTTTAATGAATATATTCAAGTCTAGCCAACGGTCTTTACTATGGCTAATCAGTCACCACCCTAATAAAGATATGGCAGGCAGAGAATTAAACGCAACTTTCTTCAGGATTTTCTTTATTTTGAGTTTACTGCAATAAAAATTTTTCTAGATTCTCGGTGAGGTCAATGACCGCTCACCGATATAATTAAGCATAGCTATCTTCAAAGATATTTCGCTGGTCCAAATAAATGCTCAGCATATCTTTGCCTTAATTAAGGGCTATATATATATAACAATCCCCAGACTAATATCATGGTAACATCTTAATTAACATAAATTGCTGTAAAAAAATTACTAGAATCTCGTTTGAAGAAGGAGGGCGGGGGGGGGGGTCCTTGGGCTCTTAGTTCCTCTCATAAAAATATATTAAATATATAATGTAATGATTCATCAAATTATATATTTAATACATTTTCGTGAGAACGTTAAAAATGTAATCTCAGGCGAGAACACCTGAGACCTTTTGAAGAAGTTGTTAGAGAGAATTCATCCTCTTCTATACATATGTTAGACGTCAACTTGATAATCTCTCCAATTCTAAATAGAGTGAAAAAAGTAGTTTTTTTTTTTTGGCGGGGGGATTCCAGCTGATCGCCCTTCCTCCTTTTATCGCCTCATGCTAAAATATATATGATCAAGAATGTTCTCCAAATTCCCATCACATCTTCGATTTTATCAGAAATTTCCGTGAATTGCAAAGTTCTCGACAGAATTTAAGAAGTATCAGCATTTTGCTCGGCCTCCAAACTACTACCGCAAGAAGAAAAACAACAGGAGCAAAGACGCAGCAGCATCAGCCATGGCCACGGGCGGCCGCCGGCCGGGGTCGGTCACTTACCTGGGCTGAAGATCTTCCACGGCGGCGACTCAGCTGCGGAAGCACCGCCGGCGGCACAGAGGTGTGCTGGGCTCCGCGGGCTTGGGGTGTCGACAAAAGACGAGGAGGAGCCGCCGCCGTTGACGGTAGGCGTCGAAGCCGGGCTGGGAGAAGACCGGAGCTTGGGATCCGAGAGCTGCCGGTTGACGGCGAAGTAGAGGTCAAGCGCCGGCAGGGTGTCGCAGAGGTCGTGCCCGCCGTCCTCCTCGGAGAATCGGAAGCCCAGCTCTATGGAACCGCGCAGCTCCTCCAGGTCCTCGTCCGTGAGACTCCGTGCCGTCGACAGCAACTTCCCCGGAGCGGGGCAGCTGATCCCCACGTCATCTTCCACCACCTCCTCCTCCTCCTCCGCGCAACCGTCGAACGTCGTCGGCGACGGGAGGGGTTGCGAGATCCTTCCCTGCCGCCGGAGGATCTGCCGCCTTCTCCTCTCCCAGGCGGCATCTCTTGCTGTCTCCCTCATGGACAGCTGCTTCGACAGCCTCCTCTTCGCATTGCCGACGGCTCTGGGCCACATTGCCGGGGGATCCTCCGGCGACAGGCGGCGCCCATCCCCCCCGGTCTCCCACAACGACGACGACGGCGCCGACGACAGCTCCCTCGCCCCTTTCATCTTCTCTTCCATGTATATATGCCGCCGCCTCTCCTCCATTGATGCTTCCGGTCGTGCTAATCCTTGATTTCTCACACCGGAAACGGATGCTATGATCTTCGCCTTCGCTCACTGCATCTGCAGGGACGGACGGAGGAAGGATCCTCCGTCCCCCCCCTGTATACCGAAGGCAGAGGGGGGCGGAGAGGCGCGGCCGGAGAGCAGGGAGGAGGAGGCCTGACGCTATCTTCCCTTCATCTTAAGACGCTCTCGACCCAGTTCGTGCAGGCCAACGCGAGGCGATCGACGGCGGAAACGCCGGGATTTCACCGCCGGTCTGTTGGAGATGCTCCGTCTCCCGGAGTCCCCGGAGGCCGTCTATTGATAGTTAGCTTCGGCAACTGCTGCAACCTCTACCCTGTTTCCCCACCTCTTCGTCGCCAACAAACTCTCGGTCCGTGGCGGTGATCATGGCGGCCTCGGCCTGCCGCCGCCGTTCTTCCCGACATCGCAGTAAGATGATTCCCCGAGAGGGCGGCGGCCGGAGACGAACCAACCGGCGGATCTCCTGTTGAAAGTCATTTCCTCGGAGGATCTATAATTAATTTTTTTTCGTTTTTTCTTTCACAGAATGAGAGAAATATATCACAAATTATAATTACTTTCAACTAACATTAATAGGGTGTTTGGTTGCATGAAAATGAAGGTTTTTGTTTTAATTTTTAAAAATTATAAGAAAACTTGATAAAAGAGGTGTTTGACAACCACGACAATTTTATGTTTTAAAAGTGATTTTCTTCTTAAACAAAAAAAGAGGGTCTCACCTCTTTCTTTTTTCTTGTGGTCCCCCACTTTGTTTGGTCATGTGTGGTAGTTACTTTTTTTTGTAATCACATCCCTCCAAACATGATAATTTTATGTCATGAGTTGGTTCACTTTTTATTTTAATACAATTTTTTATCATGAAAGTGTACAAAAATTATCATTCAACCAAACACCCCATAAGAATATTCACGAAAGTGGGACAGAATTGCTGGCATGAAAAGAGAAGGTATAGGGGAAGGAAGAGGTTGCATATCCAGCATGACTTGTTGAATGACTCGGACCAAACTCTTTAAGATGATATCTCACTCCTCTATATGGTGCAAGAAAGTTAGGCGTGTTTGCATATCCAGCATCCACAAGATAATATTTACCTGATCAAACAGAATTCAAATTATGACATATTAATTACAAACTTAATACACATATATTACCTTCAAGTACATAGAATCCCGAGTTCAACGTATTTTCCAGAACTATCGCATCAACAGTTGATCCTTCATAGCCAACATGAACATAAAGAAAAGTCATATCAAATGAACATGCAACCATCACATTTTGCGAAACATGTCCCTTTCGATTACGATACCGTATTCTGTCATCTGCTGGAACTTCAGCTATTATATGTGTTCCATCAATAGCTCCTATACAATCCTGCAAAAGTTGAGAAAATAAGGCGGGCATGTATAATTAATTACATAAAAGGACATTTTTTACCTTAAAAAATCTGAAGTGTTGCCTATCAGCAATGTACTGTGGAGTTCTTAGTGAAGGTAAGGAAATCAAATCTGGTGCTAACAAATGAAGAACCTCAACAACTTGATTGAATCGCCTACTTATAGTTTCCCCTGAACGCTGAAATCTTTCTTGAGCACAACGATTACTTACACCATTTGCTAATATGTATAATGCTGTTAACACCATCTCTTCTATATCTACTCGTACACTTTCTTTTATTGCACCTGAAGCCTTTATTTGATTACATAAACTTGTAAAAGCAGATTTGTTCATTCTACAAACCTCACGAAATCTTGTTGGAGCTCCTGAACATAGTTCTAACGTATACTCCTTCCCGCTAAGTAAAGAATCTCGCACACGTTTCTTTTGTGATGTAGAAGACTTGTATGCTTCGTATACAATTGCAATCATGGTACGAAAAAATATACGACGACGATTCATAAATATTTCTTCTTAGTTTTCCATTTGAACCTCCAAGTTTTCATCATTTCCTAAAGTTTCCATAACACTGCAAGAAATGTAACAATCACAATTGACATATAACAAACTTAATGAAGAACATATTCACTCATTACATATTAACTGATATTAACACCTATAACCTAATTGAATAAGAAAATTTCGTTAACAAAAGAAAATTCAAATAAACAATAGAATAACATATACTGCAAACGACCATCATCACTTCCTAACTATTTTGCAAGTGCATCTTCAACCATTCTAAACGAGTCTCCTCATCAAACTTCAGGAAAACAAGATATGCATTCCCACTCCTAACTATGTCTGCCGCTTTTGCTTTATCTAGTGGACTCAATTCCATCTTCATTATGATCTCCACACACTCTTGAATCATCTCAAATGATGTTGGCATCGTTGACTTCTTATATTCATCGGTTGCTTTCAACATTGCTTCAACCAAATTTGTTTCTTTTTGTCTTTTCCCCTTTGACTTATCCTCAGAAGTGATTGAAGCTCTTTTGTTATCTTTTCTTGACCTTGTCGCTAACTTGAACTCCGGACTTGAGGCAGAACTACCATCTTTGGTCAGGTCCACAGCAGGCTCATTATCAGGTGTTATATGAATAATCAACTATTGGACTTCGTTGTGGAGGAAGAGTATTTTGAGCTCGACTTCTAGAAGCCTTGGCACCTGCAACATTTATTACTTGTCAACATAAACTAACACAAAAGCTTGACTATGAACGAAAAATATTGAAGTCAATTACCTTCAAAAATTTCGTACCACTCATTGTACAGTGGAATCGTAACTCCCCTCCATGTTTTGGCTTCTGGATGTTTCTACAACATGCATAGTTACATAAGATTGCGTATTATAGTTAACAACACCTCTAAAGTCAAATAGGTTATTGACTCACCTGAATATATGCATCCCAGACTTCATCAGTTGCCGTAAATGTATTCAAATTTGGATTGAATCCAAATCCACTTTGATTAAATAAGGTCCTTATAGTGACAAAATCATTCTTCATTACTTGAACACGTGCTTTAAGTTGTTTACTTGTAACGTTAAGTCCAAATCGTTTACTGAACTCCAATTTCATGGCTTCCCACGCTTCTGGCTTCCAACTTGATGATGCTCTTTTTCCATTTCTATGATGTTCTACCAACATTTTAGTCAGGAATGCCGAGCGTGTTTGATCCCACTTGATCCTATCACTATTTCCACTCGCCGAAGTTGTTTGTGTTTCGTCCATCTGTGACTCTAATGTACCCACAAATGTACATAAACATATACGTTATCCTCAAGTTTCACGTACGCACACATGTATCACAAAATATTTAAAATGTAATATGCAACCAAACTACACAACTGATTATGCATCCAAGGTATGAAATAATTATATGTAATATGCACGTATGTTGAATGTAATATACACATAATTTATTATGCAATCTAACTACGTATTGCCTGTAACTGAATTTCCAGGTTGAATTTCCCCTTTTGTTATCCTCAGAAGTGTTGTACTCGTATCAGAGCAATTATTAACTCTCTTCTTGACCGTTTATGTATGTTTTGTTGGTCATGATGTGTACGAAGATGCTGCTGTCTGATTTAACTCCCCATGACGGAAGAAGCATGCCTTGGCAGGACCAAGATGCCTCCCAAGATTATGATGCCTTGTTACCCATCTATCATGTTTCCCACTACTTCTCATTCCCATCCTATTCATCTCTGTTCCATGACTTGGAACAATAAAACGAGAGGATTTTGGCTTGCCTGCAAAATACTTCGGCAGTGAAATAAAATTATGAAGAATTAGCACATCAAATTTTTTTTTATCAGAAATCTAGGTTGTGTGTGCGAAGGTGTTTTTTTTTTTTTGAATTAGTTGCATCTTTTATCTGATGTTTGAATTAGTTGCATCATCGTCAAAAAAACAAAACAAGAAAAGCTGAAAGGGGGACTGCAAACAAATACAGGGACAGGCTGCAAGAGAAACCCACGAAACAAATCAGATCAACCCACAAAACACAAGCAGAACTCAGAGACTTTTCCAGTACAAATATTAGGGAGACTTCAGACATGCAGCATACAGAGATAGTCGAGAATCTACTCAAGAACACCGAGCCTTCCCAGATCCATCTTGTCTCTCACTCTTGCTCTCTCAACACCTTAGCTAAATACCTCAACATGATTAAAATGGATTATTGAACAAGACAACCTCAAGATTTTTATGTTTATCTCTCTCTCTCTCTCTGCTGCTTCCATCTGCATCTTGGGTTACTTACTACTCTCTCTTTCTTCGTTTCCTTACTTCCTGCTTGTTCCAATTTGCCTACTCCTCTGCCGGGGCAGCCGGAGCAGGCTCCTCCGCCGGCGGGGCATCAGATGCGTCATCAACGGCCGCAGCCGCCTCCTCCACCTCCGGGGCAGCTTCCTCCGGCTTGGCGGGTCCTTCGGCGACCGGGGCACCGTCCTCGGAGGGCGGCAACTCCGGAGGCCGGGGCACCCGCCGTCCGCCGTAGACTCCTGCCGGCTTCCCCCCCCCCCATCCGCCCCGTCCACCGTCGCCGGCTCCTGCCGGCTCCCGCCGCCCGCCCCCTCCCTCCACCCCGCGGAACATAACGGTCGCCGCCCCCCAACGTCCGCCGTCGCCGGCTCCCGCCGGCCGCCCTCCCTCCCTCCCCCGCCGTAGGCTCCCCCCCCACCGTCCGCCCCGTCCGCCGTCGCCGGCTCCCACCCGCCCTCGATCACACGTTGCTCCACTCGATCGAGGCCGCCCGCATGTCCCCGCCGGAAGAACGCCACCTCCGAGGAGCCGCCGGCGGAGCCCCCCCCCCGCGGACCGGCGTCGCCCGTAGACTCCTGCCGGCTCCCCCTCCCACCGTCCGCCGTCGCAGGCTCCTGCCGCCGTCGGTCCCCCCCTGTCCGTCGTCGCAAGCTTCGTCCCCGTCCGCCGTCGTCTCCCCCCCCCCCGCGGAACAGGCTCCAGCCGGCGTCCGTCGTCGTTCCCCCGGCCCCGCGCACAGGACGATGAACCACGTACCTGATGGTGTCCGCCGTTCGTCCCCGCACGTTGTCGTCGTTCGGGTGGGTGTCCTCCTCGCACGTTGTTGGCGCGATGGCGGGTGAGAAGCGCGATGGCGGATCGCTGGGAGACGCCTGGACAGGGTGACGGAGATGCCGCGGGAGACGGACGTGGGAGACGGGTGAGAGAAAACGTGCGCCCGCGTCTCTCTTAAAATTAAAACAACTTCTTTCCTGTTTTATTTCCGAGAGAGCTATTAGTAATAGAACTCTTTGTTTCAAAAAAAAGAGGAGCGGGAAGAAAACGTAACCAAACACATTTCTTTCCCTATTTTCAAATTTTAGGTAAAAAAAAGAGAAGAAAAAGTAACCAAACACCCTGTAAGCCACAGTCCTGGTAACTAGAACTGTAAATGGGTTGGATTCGGGTCGGATTCTTTAGGATCCGAATCCGAATCCAACAAGTAAAACCCAGATCCGGACCTGATCCAATGAAAAAATGTTTTTCGGATTCGGATCAATACCTAAATTCGAAAACACATATCGGGTTTAGGTGAACCTATTGTCCTGACGAGCGGTGATGCTCGCCATCGGAGGCTCGCGGTGGGGTGCTCGCCTTCGGAGGCTCGCCGGCGCAAGGGGAAAGCGAGGGGAAGGGGGCTTGCGCAGGCGAAGGGGGAGGGGGCACTCGCCGGTCGCCGGCTGGGGGCTCCGAGGTGGCTCGGCGGGGGAGTCGCTGCCGGGCTGGATGGGGGGAGGGGGTCACCATCGAGGCTCGCCGACGGCGGGGGAAAGCGGAGGGTGAAGGGGGCTTGCGCAGGCGAAGGGGGAGAGGCACTCGCCACCGGGGGGGCTCCGAGGTGGCTCGGCGGGGGAGTCGCTGCCGGGCTGGATGGGGGGGAGGGGGTCGCCATCGGAGGCTCGCCGACAGCGGGGGGAAAGCGGAGGGTGAAGGGGGGCTTGCGCAGGCGAAGGGGGAGAGGCACTCGCCACCGGGGGGCTCCGCAGGTGGCGCGGTGGGGGGAGTCGCTGCCGGGCTGGATGGGGGGGAGGGGGGTCGCCATCGGAGGCTCGCCGCCGACAGCGGGGGGAAAGCGGAGGGTGAAGGGGGGCTTGCGCGCAGGCGAAGTGGGGAGAGGCACTCGTCGACCGGGGGGCTCGGAGGTGGCTCGGTGGGGGAGTCGCTGCCGGGCTGCACGGGACTCGCGGCGGGTGCTTGCCATAGGAGGGGGCTCGTGGAGGGCGGAAGTGGGGAGGGGTGCTTGTCGTGCGTGGGGGCTCCGAAGGGGACTCGGCGGGGGGAGGTGGCTCGCCGGGGGAAGTTGCTGTCGGGCGGGGAGGGGGGTCGCCAGCGGAGGGAGCTCGCAGGCGCAGGGGCTCGTAGAGGGGGGAAGGGGGGCTCGTCGGCGGCAGGGGGTTCGCAGGGTGAAGCCGCTAGCGCGTCTCCGGGACGACGGCGAGGACACCTGTGCGGCAGCCCAGCGCCTCCGCCTCGACGGGGGTCAGTCGCGCAGCGAATCCCCATCGGGTTGTCAGGCGTAACCCGGTACGTAAATTTCAAATTTTTTTCAAATCGGGTATATTAAAACCCGAAATTGTGACCTGTTAGGGGTATCGATCTAATGCTCAAACCCATTTTTTAAAATCGGGTTCAGGCCGGATGATGGATTTACTGTATCCATTTACAGGTCTACTGGTAACTCCTCGGGCTTAAATAGTGATTATACCGCTAACGACGTGGCGTATCAATTTCGGCGTAGGTGTTTTCATCGGAGGTTCGAGGGCCAGAAAAAAAAAACAAAAAAACAAAGCGTGTGACGCATATCTGCAGGGCTCTCTCTTCCGCCATTATTCTCATCAAATATACACTTAGGAAGGCCACTCGGTTGTGACGCCACCGTCCAGCTCTTGTTTCCACCACCAGGGGATCGTTTTACCTTTACAACTTCGCACAGCCATCAACCAAATCGACGTGCAAATGGGTAGTAGCGCCACATCAACGTTGAAGAAGTTGCAGACGTACGGACAATATCTCCAACAACCAAGAGAATGTGGCACCTTTTTGTTGGTCACACTAGAAAAAATCTTCTTGAGCTCTTATTGTCGGGCAAAAAGAGGTACCGAAACCTTGAATCGAATGGGACGACGCAAAAACTCCGAGCTCCTAAAAGCCTCTGTTTTCTTTGCGATGCAGAGTTCCGGACCTCAGCTGCTTGTTCAGGGGAGAGAAATCGACAGATCCAGTCGACCAGCAAGGAGTCCTCCACCGCACTCTTTGCAAAGCAGTGCAGGAGTTTTGGCACGAGAAGTTTTCCTTTCTCATTTATTCCAACAGATGCACGGACATATTCCCTGAAGGAGCTCTGCAGCTCCTCCTTGATTTTGTTGGCGGTGAATATCCTTACCTGCATGTTAATAGGGTGAGGTAATCTATAGCTAACAAGAAAAAGTAAGATGTAAACGGTAAGTACAAGAAGACCATTTGAATTCATTTAGAATAAGAACAACACACTATATGTACAACCAAACAAAGGGCTACATATATCCAAAGAGATCTGTTGCTAATTGCTATCTTACAACACCATGGCTGGACGGTCTATAAGAATCTTCAGGGATACGAACTAACATTTTTAAGCTTGCAGTATTTTGTCTATTCAGAGAAACAAGACTATCCTTCCAGATAATGTGGCTGACTAATGAAAAACATTCATTGACTGGAGAGGAATTTAGTATTAATCAAATAAATGTCTTAAATATAACCACTTCCCACTAAAGAAATTAACAACATATCAAAGAAAAGGGATACCGTTAATATTGCCAAAATTGGCACAATGGCAGTGAAAGGTTTTAACCTTCAAATTTCTGATTAATGTATGGTCCTGATACGTGATACCCAGTTTAATGAATTATGCATGACAGGCAAAAAAAAAGAGTCCCCAGAGACAAACAGTAACAAGCATTTTGTTGCCTTTTCCCAAATATTAAACCCCACATGAATATATGATGCTACTAAAGGATTATTGAATTGTAGATCAACATTCCAATCAACCTAAGGTAAGGACAACCGATAAATAGCTCCATGAATAGCTGTTATTAATTGTGAGTTCCTCCATGAGAGCTTCTACAGGGTCAAAGTCCTATAGCATGCGGCACTGCTCAATTCACAAAGAATGAATAAACATTGTTCAAGAAAAAAATCTAAAATAATA
Organism: Cryptocoryne crispatula var. balansae; assembly: GCA_036172225.1. Lineage (NCBI taxonomy): Eukaryota > Viridiplantae > Streptophyta > Magnoliopsida > Alismatales > Araceae > Cryptocoryne > Cryptocoryne crispatula. The sequence goes on from CM069935.1 coordinate 5,497,789, forward strand.
GTAGACATGCTAGAGAAGTCAACTAGTCCTCTTAAATCATGAATGTAAATGTTGGCACAACTGCAATTTGAAACACCCCAGTTCAAGAATATATTAAGAGATTAAATCAATGAACTACCAACAATGACAGTTAACCATTTTTCGGAAGTTGAGCTCCAAGGTTAAGTGTGCTTTGCTCGGAGTAGTCCGAGAATAGATGACATGCTAGGAAGACTACCGATTAATAAAGTTGTTGGGCCAATCAGCTGATTTAATTATTACAAATCATATCAAAACATGACCTAGCTGGAAGGTTGATTGTGACCTGGCTGGATACGTGATATGTGATGTGTATGAACTTGACGAGGGCACCAAGTTTTCAAAGGGGGGTAGATTGTAACATCCAGTTTGTGAATATGTTAAGAGATTGAATTAGTAAACTATCAACAGTTTCGATTAACCATTTTCAAAAGTTGAGTTGAAATAACTACGGAATTAAGTGTGTTTTGTTGAGAGTTATCTCACGATAAGTGACCTCTTGGGAATACTACTAATTAGTGTGATTGTTAGAACAATCAACTGATTTAATTGTTACATAATTTACTACAAATTAGTGTGGTTGTTGGAGCAACTTTTTTCAGAGATTTCGTTGAAAGGACTCTGAATTTAAATGTGCTTTATTGAAAGTACTATCAGGATAAGTGGCCTCTTGGGAAACCTACTAATTAGTGCGATTGTTAGGACAATCAACTGATTTAATCATTACCTAATTTGCTACTAATTAGTGCAGTTATTAAGACAATCATCTAATTTAATCGTTACATAATTTTTCACTAGAATCAAGTCATCAAAATACCTGATCTCATCTACATGAAAAAGAACATCTATGAGATAAGAGTGGAGAACCAGAAGAATCACAGTTCTTACTGCAGGTGACGAATACATCCCACAACTAATGGCAAACACTGAAAGGGGCTCTGGATCATCAACTGAAAATTTCTTATGCTCCTCAGATATCTTGAACTTATGCAGTGCAAGGATCAATGACTGCAAAGGGCAATCATACAAAATACAGCGTTAGAAAATGATCAAACATGTCGTTAGTATTCTACGGTAGCAAGATGGCATACTATTTGTGGTCGATATGTGGGAGGCTTCATCTTTAGTAGAACGTATTCAATGTCTGCTGCGCTGATTGATTGGCCACCAATAGTATAACAAACCTGTAGAAACAGTAGTGCGTCGAACATCAATTATAGTGTTTCACAAGCTCTAAGGGGCTAAGGTTGTCATCACAATTGATACTACTACTCGAACCTTCTGCATCAAGGAGAACAGTTTGATATCACTTCGGGGTACACCATATGCAAGATAAGCCTGCAGGTTTCAATGTGAAAGATGACTTTGATATAGCTATAGGAATGAAAAGCAACAAGCTAATGGCATAAAAAATGATCGGTCTACAACATAACCAGAATAATAAAATATCTAATAACCTCATTCCTCACTTTACTGAAGAATTAAAAAAATGAAAAACTAAATAAGAGATCATAAGCTTTAAAAATAGGACGTAACAGATTCATACAGCCTCGTTCTTCCCATTAGCTCCCCCAACTAAAGTAACAAGGAGAACGATGGTCTGCGAAACACAGTGAGGTGGACATGTTGGCCTCTGGAAGATCCAACTAGATGATTCTCGTGTTCTTTTATCTCCTCTCCTGTAGTACTTACTAGTTACTAGCTTCATTTGTGTCCATAAGCACCTGTCCTAATGCAATGTGCACCCTCTCGTTACCTTCTCTTACAAGTTGCAAGGGGCCAGTTGTTTCCCACACCCCACAGTTCCTGATTCCCACTCTGTGCAAGTTGCAGCACTGTTGCTGTTTCATCCACAAACAAGCTCCCTTTCCTGTGTGACCGCAGTCATGCATAGACCCACCCCATCAGAACTGCTTTGAACAGGTGCCCGGGATGTTAGCTGAACCAAACTGGCTCACTTCATGGTTAGGGCCTTAGGGGTGCAAGCGAACCAATACGCTCGACGAGTAGTTTGATACTCGGCTTGTTAAAAGCTCGACTCGGATCGTTTATTAAGTTAAATAAACGAGTTTGAACAGAAAAAAAAGCTCGACTTACAAATGAGCCGAGTCTGAACAGAGACCTGCTCAGTTCGATAAGTTCACGAGCTACTCATTTAAGTGTTCAATAAAATATTCGATAAAGTATTCGATTAATTACTCGATTAACTATTTATTTAAATAATCAAATTAAAATATATTATATTTATTATATATTTATATTTTTGATATTATGTAAAATTATATCTTTATGTTTAAAAATTAATTTAAAATATTTTTTTAATATTTGAACTCTAGCTTTAAGTAAACGAGCTCAATCTCGAGCTCGAAAACAAGTTCGAATATGAGTTCGAGCTAAGTTGGCTTCTTTACATAAACGAGCGGCTCGACAAGCCGAGCTCGAACTCGTCGAGCTTAAATCGAGCCGAGTTCGAATAAGACTTTTGAAAGCTCGTCATGTATCGAGCCAAGTTCAAATGGTTAAATAATCGATCGAGCCAAACTCGAACAAAGCCCTACCCAACTCGGCTCGGCTCGATTGCACCCCTATTCATGGTATGCAGGATCATGACATGTCACATGATTAACAGGTGTCAACCCGATCCAGAGGGGGAAGCCTGATCTCACAGTTGATTTATGCCGTGATTGGGCTAGATGCAGTCAGTTTGGCTTGGATCGGCCAATTCCAAGCTGATCCCCTACCAATCAGGGCAGATCCTGGTGAGATCGCAGGAAGCGGTGGAAGGTGGAATCAGGATCGCCCTTGATGCTCTGGGAAGAAACTTGTATCCTCATATGGACCTGACACAAGATGGATCTGAGTTGACAGATCCAATTAAACCGGGTCTCGGCACCTAATAATGAGCAGATCCACCAACTTTTGGATTGCCATCTCACCACCATATTTCAGCTCCAGATCCAGGCTGCCTCACCACCTGCGATTGGCCAAGAGTGATTTATTTTGTTTTTTTCTATTTTTATCATTTTTTAGAAGGACTGACTTGGGCCGATCCTGGATCAGTTTCCTTCGAGTTTCGTCCTATTGGCAGAGCCGGTTGATCCTGAATCGGCTCTCTAATTCTTGAGTTGCTGATTATAACTTACAAATATCAATGACTAAATTAATCACTTTTAATAAACTACCCCCTTAGTTAGGGGTGCAATCGAGCCAAGCCGAGCCCAGCAGGGTTTTGTTCGAGTTCGGCTCGATCGATTATTCAACTGTTCAAACTCAGCTCGATACTCGCCGAGTTTTCAAAAAATTTGTTCGAACTCGATCGATTTAAACTCGACGAGTTCGAGCTCAACTCGTCGAGCCGCTCGTTTATGTAAACAAGCCAATTTAACTCGAACTCATATTCGAACTCGTTTTCAAACTCGAGATTGAGCTTGTTTACTTAAAACTCGAGTTCAAATATTAAAAAATATTTAAAATTACTATTTAGACATAAAAATATAATTTTACATAATATTAAAAAATAAATATAATATATTTTTAATTTAATTATTTAAATAAATAGTTAATCGAATACTTAATCGAGTATTTAATCAAACATTTAAACGAGTTACTCGTGAACTTATTGAGTCGAGTAGGTCTCTATTCAGACTCAGCTTGTTTATAAGTCAAGCTTTTTTCTGTTTAAACTCGTTTATTTAACTTAATAAATGATCCGAGTCAAGCTTTTAACGAGCCGAGTATCGAACTACTCGTCGAGCGTATTGGTTCGCTTGCACCCCTACCCTTAGTGAACATTCAAAGGTGTAATACTTTCTATTTAATCATACATTTTATCTCCATCTTGACTCTTTAACACATACCAGAATGTTTGTATGATTACAGAAAAAAGTGGTTCCTATTTCATAGTAAATGCACTATTTGTCCTATACGATAGGGTATATTTAGGAAAGCACATGAAAGAAAAGCTTAAGTGTATGTACGCTTACATGCATGATCAATGCATTATACAGGTTGATCCAGAATGCAAGCTTTTGGTTGCAATTCAGCCTAGCAGGATTGACTTTTGCCAACTGTTCAACAAGGAATCTGCAAGCACAAAACAGATACAAACAGATATGTAAGTTGCATACGCCACCGAAAAATATCCACACTTCAATAGAAAATTACTACAAAATTTATCCAATGTGGATTTAAGTGCTTTATAACTACCAGCCATAATCCTTTAGACCGGACATCCCTAAGGGGTTGCTTCACTTCATGTTGCCCTTCTTCTCTTTTTGGGTAACAAGATGGACTTCATTAAATAGAGCCATATGACTTTTTTACCCTCTTAACAAAAATCATTTGCAACTATACCCTTTATCACAAAAAGAGACTATACAAGCCAAAATAACTCCGTAATGTTACATCTAAATATTGATCAACCATTTCCCATGGATGTCACACTGTAAAATACAAAGGAAGAGTACTAACCTGAATATTCTTAGAGCGTCAGCAGCATACTCAAGCTGTTTCTTTCCAACAACCATCCAAGAGATTTCAATTGCTGAGCTGTAGCTTCCAATAGTTGGCCAATTTGACTTCCCATGCACACTGTAAGGATCAGAAGTATTTCCATTGTCAATAAAGTTACAACAGGACCGCTTATCTGTCAAAGGGCTACGGACCAGCCGTGGTACAACTGATGACTCTGAGAAAGATGTCAAGGAAGAGTTGGAGAGCAGTCCAACTGGAGAACATGGAGAAGGTAAACACTCCAAAGAAGATCCAGTAGATGATGCATTTAATGACTCCGAGAGACAGAGAAAAATATTTCTCATACACCGGACCATTTCTTCTGAAAGTTGATTAGGGTTATGCCAGAGATTTCTGATAACAAAGTTCTCATTCAAAGAACCAATTCCATCCTCATCCTCAATATGTGTATCGACTTCCACATCTCTATGTCCCACACTGCATGATTCTGATTCCTGACATAGGAAAATAAGAGACTAGTTTTAGTTTTCATTTACGATTACTGCAGATAGGGAGCCTCAGAATTGCTAAGAAAACACTACAGACGTAACTTGCATGTCTTGCCCAGTATGTCTTCCTTTCACAGAACAAAAGTTTTATCGACTCCCTACCTTCTCTTCTAAAGGATTATTCATTGACGTTAACACTGGATGTCCACAGCCAGTGGCATCACCAGAATCCAATTGAGAAACTTGAATGTTCTTTGATGATCTCAGGGAAGAAATGTTCTGCACATTAATGATAACAGCCTTGATTAAGTATACTTTGGGATTTCAATGACTCACAGACATCCCAGGAGAAGTAAAAATTCACCTCTTCCCATGAATTATCCGAATAGCAGCATGTCGGAGTCAGCAATAAGGATGGAGAATGCCCCAAATTGTATTCAGCAAGGTGGCGTTCATTCCTTTCCTGTACAAGACAGTCATGCAAAGAAACCAATTCTTCCTCTAGCTTGGATATCGTAATCTCAAGAGTGGTTATGTTTGTTAGAAGCTGCTGAGCCTGCAAGGTATGTGGCGATATGGAAGGACATAAGTTTAATTACATATGGATAACACTGACAAATTTGCTTCAGAATGAAAACAAGGACAGAGCTACAACATCAAAAAGGTATCAGGACAAACACCTTTTCTGGAAGATTGCTTGGGGAACTCGACAATGTAGAAGTATTTTGAGCTACAACATGGGCCAGAGCAGCATGTAAATCGACTTCTTCCTGTAGCTGTTGTCGCAATATCTGCACCTGTATTCTGCAGTTAGTCATATGTTGCACCTCCATGATCCTAGATAAGTACGTGAAGCCATTGACTGTACGGGAGAAACAAGTTTCGAAGAGGAAGCTCATGGTAGACGGAAAAGAATGAAACAGGTTTTGCATATTTCAGGAAATTGCAATAAGTACACTATTTCGTTATACTTGACTCAATTCATCGAAGTCCGAGACCTAAGTATTTTTTGGAGTCTGCTACACGGACTGTTCATTCCAAACGATCTTGTCCAAGCTAAGTAAATGGCCCAAGACACCAAAACAGAGATGACTTACAACCCAGTATATAGAAAATGGACCATTTCCAGAATATGCAGGGAAGTACACACAGCTGACATAACCAGGGAATTAGAAAGCCACTTGTAGGTCCATACAAAGAATTTACTAAAGAAATCTCGTAAAAAGAACTTACATAGAACGAGAATAGGACAATAAGAGTACGAGCAAAACTCTGTTCCATATGAAATCAATACCCTCAGCACGGAAGTAATGCGAGAATGACGGTGCCTAGGTAAGAGAAAATAGCACCATACCTGAACGAACCAAAATAGAACAAGCAGTCCAAAATAGAACAAGCAGACCGAGGACTCCCTGTTTAATGCTCCCTCATAATATATAAATAAACCTTGAAACAACGAGAATAGACAAATACAAGCACTGGTATGCTCACCTCTTGCTCAAGCTGCGATCTGTAGAGACATTTCATGTCCTTTATCCCTTTGCCCACTCCATCACTATGGTCAACGCCCTAAGGCAGACAGGAAGGAAAGCAAGAAAAACAGAACGTTGAAGCAACTATAGTCACACATTGTTAAAACAGCAACTTAGGCAGCGAGCAAGACGGCCAACAAGATCCAAGACCCTCAACAAGCTCAATCAGGAAGATCAGGATATCCTATGTAATTATTCGACAATGAAGCAAACGGCCACCTTCCAGACCCCGCAAATAGGAATTCACGTGACATGCTTACCCGTGAAGCGGACGGCGGAGAAGATGACCCTGCCGTGGCCGGACGATCTCCAGGCTGCGGCAAGGAAGGGGAGGTTGAATTGGAAGCAGAACAAGACGGCGAGGAGCAGGAACTAGAAGAAGCCGAACGCGAGGAAACTCTCGCCCCCTTCCCGTCGTCCTCCATCGACTCGGCGATGGTCACTGCAGCACCCCTCTCTGTCCCCTTCTCCTCATCCACCCCCCCCCGGCGGTGCAGCTGTACCCGCTGCGCTTGTGCTGTGGCCACTAGCTGACGGTAGCTCCCCCGACGGCGCGGCGCGGTCTGCCCGTCCTGGTCTACGTCCACCACCACCGATCGCGCAGATCTCCAAACGGAGAGATGAGGATTAAATTATGCGATTTCCTGCAGCTGCATCCACTCCTCCGGGCCTCTCCTCGCTGTTAATGCACCCCGGTGGCAGCGGATGCACACGCGCACAGGCTGGGAGAGGAATTCCTGGGGATGATTACTACAGTAGCCAGAATAATATCATTCATCGAATTCTTGAAGCCTACGGCTACGGCGAGAGACGGGGGGCCGGAAGGTGCCGTTCCCTTTAGATTCCTCGATCCGTCCGCCGGCGCTTGCTTCTCTTCTTCGCCGTCGCCGGTCTTCCCGGCGTCGGGTGCCCCGATATATGCCCAGTTGCGGTGCCGATCTGAGAAGCCCGAGGCCGGCGGAGGTGCGGCTCGGCTCAGGAGACCACGGTGTGATTAAACAACGGTGTGGCAGCATATCCCCGTTGCTCTCGGAGAGAGTCTTGCTCTCGCTTTCCAACAATAATAGCCGCAGCGGGCGGCGGGGGCGAAGAGAAAGAGAGCCGGCGGCGGGGGCCGAAGCAACGGATTTTTATTCCGATACCCACGGTTTTTCTGTGTCTTGGTCTCCCGGACACGGTTGGATAGGAATTAAATAGGCGAGTATAGCTCGGAACTCAGAGGACGCGCAGGACTGCTGCTCAACTACCGCCCTCCCATCTGAGTTGCCGCCCACTAACGAGGAGGAGGAGGAGGAAGACGACAAGGAGAAGACGTCAAAGGCGCGTACAGTTGGCCGAGGCCGACCCCTTTTTGAACGGCGCGCGCCATGGCATCCACGCACCGAGGCACCCGCTGGCGAGTATTTTGTCCTGCGCTTTGGGCCCAATTTCTATACAGGCTTGGAGAATTACGTGGGGGCATGATACGTATTATATTTATATATAATTTTTAAAGAATGACATGAGATTAGTTGATAGGAATTTGGGGGGCAAATAAGGCATGATACGTATTATATTTATATATAATTTTTAAAGAATGACATGAGATTAGTTGATAGGAATTTGGGGGGCAAATAAGGCATGATACGTATTATATTTATATATAATTTTTAAAGAATGACATGAGATCGGTTGATAGGAATTTGGGGGGGGGGTTCAAATAATTGTGTGTATGCGATAGATAGAGAGAGAGAGAGAGATGAGGGGTTAGAGGTTCAACCCGACAATGTTCTGTTTGAATCTTCATAGAAATTAAATTAGTTTAACTTAAATAATAAAAAATATTATAAAAAAATTTTATTGTCTTTATGATAAATAATATTTTTAAAATTCTATTAAAAAGTGTATATTAATTAATCATATTAAATATTTTATTAATTTTTAATTAAATCAAATCCAATCGGTTTGTTTCGGTTCAATTTAAGCACTTGGTTCAGTTTTGTTTAATTTTGAAGATAAAATGACCTTAAATTACATGGATTAATTGAACGGTGCACACTCCCGGAGAGGTGGTAAAACTAGGGTATTTAGTAGACTCAATCAATATAAACTTTTTTCACTGAAAGGAAAATAATAATTTTTTGAAAATAGCTTTCTCCGAATAAGATCAAAATTGATAATTGAAGCAGAGAGAAAAATTATTAATAATGATTTAAAGTATAAACGGCATACTTTAAATTTATGTTTACAGGGTATGATATTAAAAATTGATTATACAAATATTTTTAAAAAAGAACAAATACAATTGAAAAAATGTTAACCAATATAAATCTCTAATTAAAATTTTAAAAAAGGTTTCTTAATTCCGATTCAAAATAATATATATTTATCTTAACCATTCTCAACAAATTTAAATGCCTTTTTTACAATAAAAATATACACGCACATTAAAAAAACTTAACAAGTCCATCGCAACATAAATATTTAAATTAATTCAAATCCTTTGGGTTTTCAGCTTAGTTTGCTTCGAACGGCTTTTGAAATCAGACCAAATCCATCATTCATTCAAATTAAATCGAGGTCAAATCATCTATTCGGTTTGATTTTTAAATTAAATATTTTTTAAAAAACTTTTAAATTAAATATCAGCAATTAAATATATTTTGAAATTAAAGTACTTGAAAAGAAAAGATACAGACAATGAGATCCACGTGACATCCCCGCCACGTACACATCCGTTCGACGTAATGCCAGAGAGAGAGAGAGAGAGAGAGAGCTGTGGGAACGGCCAGCACATGCGGTGAATCCGGTGATGGGCACGCGCGTGAAGGGGCCGCCACAGACCGTATTTAGTCTGTTCTAACTTCTCTTCCGTCTGTTGTGTCATGCTCAGCCGCTACGTCCAGAGGGAGAGAGGGGATATGACGTTTCCGTCGACGTTATCAGCGAGTCGGATACAAATTGCATAATATTATTATTCGTATTCTAATCTTATAAAAAACATATATTTATTTATTGTTCAATAACTATCGATATCAGATATATTCATGAATCATATTGTTATATTCGTTTAAAAATAATTTACAATCATATAACGAACGATTATCGAATATATAAAGAGATAATATATGTATGATACAACCTAACAAAATAAATAATTAGAGATAATTTTACCAATAAAAATACACGTAAAAAATATATATTACAATTAAAGGTATCCATTTATAACAATGAACAATAAGAAAAATTTTAATTATATTTCTAACACATGAGATACAAAAAAATAATTTACAAGTCTACAGTAAAAATGAAGTTTAAGTCTCAGTAAATAATTATATGTGCAACATAAAATATGAGATAAAAAATCTTAGTTACATATCTAAAATAATACATGTCCAACATAAAATATGAGATAGTCGATTTGCATCAAAAGTGTGTACGCGGATTGAACCATCAAGAAGTGAAAGAGGAAGAAGACATTGATGTTGAACGTCAGGGCAAAACTTGTCCAATATTAAAGTCTCAAGAAAGAGGATGAATTGGTGAGTTAAGGACAATAAGATTTTCTAGATAGAACATATATATACTTAGATTTCATAATTTGTGAGTTATTGTATTATGTATTAATTAACGAATACAGATAACAATTTTCGGATTCGGTTTATGGTGCATTCATGATCGTATCCGCTAAGATAACGATTAATTAGTAAATGAACACGAATAACTTATTCGAAAAATTTAAGCTATCCGTTAACTATTCGTTAACTAACGAACGGGTCAGATAATCAGTAACTATTGACATCCCTAATTTCCGTGATGGATAATTTGTATCTGGTCCATTATACGGATGCCATTCAGATATTATAATTGGCATATCCTCGTCATTCGGATCAAATACGGGTACGATTTGGTGAAATATTTTAACTAAAATTTATTTGATTAATATATTTAATAATATAAAATAAAAATTTAAAATATAAAATGTATATTGATGCCAGCTAATTTTAATACAAATAATTTTAAATGTATAATCATATGTTATGCACGTATTTTTATTTGGAGCGGATTTAATAAGACGAAAAGAGTTCGATTCATCTCAATCGAGAGGCGGAGAGGACAGTCAAAGTCTCTGTGATCTTGACTCTTTTTTTAAAAAAAAAATATGAGGTGAATTCTACCGAACGGACGAGTCGCAACAGTCTCCGATTGAAAATTGCGGGTCCTCCTTTCACCTCTCGACTGAGACGAACCGAATTCATCTAATGATTTCCGAATCATTAGATCCATCGCCGTTCTCGGCGGAACTTCGCCGTCGCCAACATCTCCTTGGTCGCCCGACGCCTGCGGAAACCTCGATGTGCCTCCTTGTCGGCTTGGCGGACACTTCACCCTCTGCAGCCCACCTCCGGTGGTTCTTCCCCCTCTCTTCTCAATCGCTATCTTGAGTCCCCCTATTTACCTGTAGCTCTCGTTTCCAGCCGCCCCAAACCTCCTCCGGTTTTTCCTCTTGTGCCCTGCAGCCCCACCTCCATCTGCCCCTAAACCCCCTCCGGAGCATCCATCCCGAGCCCTGCAGCCCCACCTCTGCCTGTCCCAAATCTTCTCTGCAACCCCCACTCGCCCTGCAACCCCCTTCCAGTTTTCCCCTACTTGACCCACGTCCCCTCCACCCCCTTCCGTTAATCCCCGCAGCAACCTATCCACAACAACTCCTCTTGCCCTTGGTGCGGCGCCTCTCGCGAGCGCACCCCACCCCCTGACCCCTATTCCCCAATTGATCTCTCCTATCATGGGTCCCCTCCGACCTCCTTTGGTTGCTTATTCCCCGGTTGTCTGTTTCTCTCCCCCTCTATTTCATCAGCACATACTCGCTTCCTCAACTCCATCAGGCAGTGTTCTTGCGCGTGGATCAACGATTTCTGGTTCAACCCTACACCTCAATTATCGATTTTTTTGCCTGCTATTTTGAGCAAGTTTTGGTCTGGGAGGGGGGGTTCCCCCCCTCCTCCCAAATGATTAAGGCTATTAGTGTCACTCTTGCTCTAGCATTTTGCCTAAATGTTATTTTAGGTTTTTGTATCTTTTTGTTGTGCTGGAGCTATGGAGTTCGGTATATCTATGTTAGTGTCTTGTAATTTTATCTTTGTTTATGTCTGAGGGCTTGTGGTCAAGATCCGTCTTGATGTCTGTCTTTGTTATATGCATAGTCATCCACTTTAGTCCGAGATCGTTAGTTTGGGCAATATCCACATCTTTTTGGTGTGATCATCCGATCTTGTGGCAATTATCAAACTCTGTTGATGGAGTTTCTATCCTTGTCGTTCGACCTTTCAAGCACTTTAATGTGTTGATCTATTTGTGGTTATGTAGTTGTTCTTTGAAAAAGATTTCCAATGAAATGTTATCCATCTTTGAGTCAAACGCATATTTTGTCTTTCTAAGTATGTTGTTATGTTTCAGTGTCTGTACTCTTTTATGTTACTATGAATAGATGTGTTATCCTTTTTTTTTTCAAAAAAAAATGATTTCCGAATCCGGATATTAACTTCCAGTAAGAATTCGAATTTTGTCCCCGATGGAGATACAGCTAGCGGTTTCATTGAATGTATTTGTTGGACCGGGGGAACAACGCCGCAGCTACTACACCGCCACGAACACCACGTGTCCGTTGCGTGGACAATTTCAATCTAACCCCCCGAATTTCCAGCATGCAGCGCGGGGTACGTGGCAAGGGTACGTGTAAGAGTATGTCGAGAGTCTTGCCACGTTAAGGTGGCGCTTGTGTTGTCTGAATATGAAATTTTCATTACATATATATAGCGTACTTGGTTTGTGATAAAATTAATTACTTGATTTGATTAAAGTATTTAAACATTAATCGACTTAATGTCCCCGACGCAGAGCAGAGAGACGCCCAGTGGGGGACACCTTTGTCGGGTAGTGACCTGTCCGACTCGAGGTTCTTCCGCTTCCGGTGAACAGGCTGTACTGTACCACGTTCAAAACAGGGACAGGCGACGCTCGATTTGGCTCGATGCAATATATTCCTCGCGAAATCTTACTTGTTCAATTTTAAGGAGCTCTTTGGTACGAAAATAATTTAAAGATAAATTCGAGATTATTTCTTAAATTTTGAGATAACTAACGGGGTGTTTGGTTGCATGATAATTTTTTGTACACTTTGATGACAAAATATTATATTAAAATAAAAAGTGAACCAACTCATGACATAAAATTATCATGTTTGGAGGTATGCGATTACAAAAAAGAGTAACTATCATACATGACCAAACAAAGTTGGGGACCACAAGAAAAAAGAAAGAGGTGAGACCCTCTTTTTTGTTTAAGAAAAAAATCACTTTTAAAACATAAAATTGTCATGGTTACCAAACACCTTTTTTAACAAGTTTTCTTACAATTTTTAAAAATTTTAAAAAAAATCTTCATTATCATGCAACCAAACACCCCCATAAGATTTATTCTAAAATTTTATGGTACCGAACAAGTCTTAAAAGTAATAAGAAAAAGGATGAACCTACTAAAATTGAGTGATTTTTAAAGAGGTTACTCTTGTATTCAAATTTTATTTATAATTTGTTATGTAACATAAAATCTTAGTTATTCATATTTAAAAATAAAAATTATAAAAAATATTTAAATTTTAGTGATTTATTAAAAACTTTACTTTGCATTCAGATTTTTTATCAAGGCTTCAATATCTATCTCCGACCAATGAAAAGAGTAGACATTAATATTTAACCTTTGACTGGTTCAGGTATTAGAAATCACTTATGGGGTCTTTGGTTGCATGATAATTTTTTGTACACTTTCATGATAAAAAATTGTATTAAAATAAAAAATGAACCAACTCATGACATAAAATTATCATGTTTGGAGGGATGTGATTACAAAAAATAGTAACTACCACAAATGACCAAACAAAGTGGGAGACCACAAGAAAAAAGAAAGAGGTGGGACCCACTTTTTTTGTTTAAGAAGAAAATTATTTTTAAAACATAAAATTATCATGGTTACCAAACACCTCTCTTAACAAGTTTTCTTACAATTTTTAAAAATTAAAACAAAAACCTTCATTATCACGCAACCAAACACCCCATAAATGTTGCTACCGTTGTGACACTAAATAAATTTTTTTAATAAATTTATTATTTAATTGGATATATACTATATAGTATTTCTATTCTCCATAAAATATTATACATGCAAAATAAAATTTTAAACTAATAATTTATTTGTAAGATATTTATTAATATATAAGTGCATAATCTAGAGGTTAATTAAAATATATTACCAGGCATTCTAAATACAACAACCGGTGACTTACTGTTAATTTGGAGGTTAGACTAATCAAACACTACTTAGGTGTTTGGTTGCACAATAATATTTATACATTTTCATGATAAAATTTATATTGAAAGAAAATGCTAACTAGTCAATATCATAAAATTGTTATATTTGAAAAGATACGATAAAAAAAAGAGTGACCATATATGATCAAACAAGGTGAGAGACCACACAAGATAAAAAAGGAGTGAGATCATATTTTTTGTTTAAGAAGAAATTATTTTAAAAACTTAAATTTATAATAGTTGCCAAAAATTTATTTTAACAATTTTTATTGTAAAAACATAAAATTACGATGAAAACTCGATTCATCGTACAACCAAACACTCTATTATTAACGGTTTAAGGGTGGTAGATTGTAGCATCTATTATTACAAGATATTAAGAAATTAAATTGAAAAGATTATTAACAATAACAAATTTTTAGTCAAAGATTGGATCGAAATTTTCTATAGTTAGTCAAGTTGGAGTGTAATTTCAAGGTGAGTCATATTTTTGAAAAAGAATATCTATTAGCGCAATTATTTATTTTTTATATCTTTGATTAGCTTAGATTTATTTTAATGTATAAATTTACAACAAAAGTGTTGGAATTTTATTTTGAACCAAACATCTTACAAAGTTAAGTAGTTGATTTTGAAATGTACGAGGAATCTAGTATTGAGTCATAGGACTGCATGAATGTTTTCACCATGGACTCCTTGTTGGGTCGTCTACCTGAAAATCGACAAAAACGCAACTATACGAACATATTAAAATTAAATAAATGAAGTTTGAAACATAGTTTGTCGGGTCGAAGCGCGTAGTCGCTAGAACTAAGAGTTCTATTGCCAACCGACGTGCGGTTCTCGTGGCAACGTCCTCCTAGAGATACGATGACCCTCGGGTAGGCGAAACACTTCTTTCCCGTCATCACGTCTTTAAGGAGATCTATGCGAACCGATCTTGCTTTGAGTGCTTCTAGTGAAGAAGAAGAAGAAGAAGAAGAAGAAGAAGCCATCGTTGTTTGTCCGAGAACTGGAATCAGAAATCCGTAGAAGACCGAGAGAGCCAGAGCGTGCGGGCGGCGGCGAGAGCGTACACCACAGAGGGATCGTATGCCAGAGAGAGAGAGAGAGCACATATAGGATGCTCTCCAACGGCAAGGGGAAAACATGGAAGCGGGCGTTTCTATTTTATTTATTTTTTCTTTTTAAGAAAATATCTTAACAATCTCCTACATATTTTCTTAAAACTCGCAGAAATATATCAAATCAAAAGAAAATAATATCAACAAACAAATACCAGTGAACACTCTTATACTATGTAATAGGTGAAGGTACCTTTCGGTTTGAACCCCACTTAGTAATATTTGGGATTGCCTGTAGAACACTCGATGGATGTTTCACCTTGAATCGGGTTCCATGATTCAAGTTCTCCCAAATCCACACATAGTATAGCAAGATCAAATTCATGCGGGTTACGCTATTAATGGCCTTGCGCAGTATCTCATGTGTGTTTTAGAAAATAGCCCACATCTCATAGTCGCGGCCTCACGACTCCACACATGCTCGGTGAATCCTCCAAGGGTGAGAGCAAGGAACCACCCCGCCACTTGGGTCTTGGATTCATTAAGAGTTTAAAACTCATCCTACCACTTGCTTCTACATGAGCACTATCGCCATAGGGATGAGAGCATTATATATAAGTGCTCCACACATAGTTACCCATCAGCTTGTTTCTACCCATTGAACCTCTGTCAGGTTGGGTTGCCACCGTGGTAACTTTTCATTTATAGGCTCAATCTCATCCCCCTCGACGCTTCTAGAACCACTGTTCTAGGCAGGCCTTTCATGAATCCTTCTTTTGATTTCACAAAATTTAAGGCTTTCAAACACAATCACAATTTTGTCTTTTGTAGACTTTGTCTCTCTTACAAATACTTGTTTAATTTGACATCTACATGATTTGCACTCACATAAAATATATGAGAGACAAAAAATTTGTGATCATTAGAACAACTCAAAATATATCTCAATTTATTCAAGTTTAATGCAATAAATATCAAGTACAATCATTTCATGGCCATGTTTTGAAATGATTATCTCAAACTCAAATAAAATGCATACTAGATCTAAAGATCAAGATTTTATCAACATATAAAGACAATATAATGATTTGTCTATCAAATATTTTATGCCACATACATGTACCAATTTGGCCAACTTTCAAGTAATAAGAAAGATTGCATTCAACAAATAATTTTCACGTCATTATTTAAATACTTGCATGGTTCAAGCATACAATATTCTAATTGACTTACACACTTTATTATTATTTAACTTTGAATAATAGAACCTCAAATCTATCCACATAACATTCTTAGTCTAGTATGATCAAATAATTTTTATTTCATTTCAAAATTTTAATTTTACAAGACACCCCCACACTTCAAGAAAATTTAAATTATGCATCATACATATAGTGGGGTAACCATTTTTCAGCATAGCATATTTAGCTTATAACATGTAGAATCTCCCCCCACAAGTTCTTGAACACTTATAAATCATGGAATTAATAGTATCTATTAACTTTCTTTTTCCTCTCAACTTCATCAATAATTTGTTAGTGATAAAAGCAACCATGTCATGTATATAACTATTGTAAGGAATCGTCCATTAAAATTTGGTGCAGCGGAAGCGACGATTCCTATGGGTTCCTTTAGAATCCGTCTCAATCAGAACCGAACGACGAAAACCGAAAACCGATCAAATCGGGTTCGAATATACCTGATAGGGATTCATATAATCCCATGGAGAGGAAGGAGATGAGCTTCTCAAGCTCTACAAACCGTTCAAGTGTCCGGTCTCCAGCAGTATCCACACGAACTTCATCCACAGCAGGTTCTCCCTTCGCGCCGGCCTCGAGAACTCTTCCCGAACGGAGCTCCATCGACCATGGACACCTTCTAGAGAGAGGAGGAGGTAGGGAGGAGGCTTGGGACGTGGTTTTCACCCTTGGCTTGATGGGGTTTGGCTAAAACCATTAGTATTTATAGAGAATTATGGAATTTTTCATAAAAACCCAAAATCTCTATAAATTACGTCATTGCCCCTGTACTTGTGGATAAGTCCTTTTGTGTGTGACCCACTAGGCCCAATAACCTATTTGGTTGAGGCCTAAATAAAATAGAACAATTCTATTTAATTTTAATTAAATCCGTTATCCGATAACAGATTAATCGGCCTACCGATCATGAAGGGTACAAGCCACATCCCATGATCCCAAATGGCTATGGGGATAATTTCATCTCCATTGAGCCTTTCCATCATCAGTTACCACATGGATATAAACCCTCATCCATCCAATGTCCCGGTCGGAAAGGAGTACGGCATCGACTGTCAACTCCTTAGTGTACCAACTCTATAGGATCCTGTACTCGGAATTGGATCAATTGGAAAACTCCTTTTCCAATTATCCTATCTACCCTGGCCAGGGATTTAGAGTACTATCCCATAGGACATTCACTCTCACTTACCGAGAGTGGACGATCCCTTGTTGTCCACTCAATTGCCTCCATCGGATTTTCCTTGTACCCGATCCATCGCTATATAGGACCATCTAAATTGTGATCCATAAGTCAATGGTCAAAGCACAAGTTCCACCCAACAAGGCATCTTTGGTGACTCAGGTCAAAGGTCCAACCATGCAACCGTGATGATAGAAAACCCTGATAGACAGTTCGGTAAGATACCATTCAGGGTTTCTAATTCGGTCGATTCGTGAACTCATTCAACTAATGAGCACTGCGTATGTGTATCTCGGTGTCTCCACACTAATGACCAATGAGATCGGTCGTCCTCATCACGAGAAGACATCACATACACTAGTCTATCCGGATCCTTGATGTCCCGTCTCAAGTATCCTATGACTAGGAACATTTAGATCAAATACCTCTAGATGATCAATCTCATTATCATGATCTCATCATGATTTAATCATCATTGTATTTGATCAAGGACTTCATTATTATATTCGCATCTAATAAGAGCTTATAATGAAGATTTGCCTAATTAATTGAATAAGATATTTCTAGAAATGTCGAATCATATCATATATGATTGGCTTGTAGGGCATACATTTCTATCAACTATATTAAAAATAAGATCTACCTTTTTTATTTTCCTTTTGAACTACATAAGCTTGTTAAAGGAATGATTAACACGCATCACACAACGGGACATTAACGTAAAGCATATATAAAAATCACCATGAGATATTCAATTCTTTTGTGACAACTTTTAAAGAATATCACAATGTGATTAAAATACACAAATGAGTAAAATAACTTGATACTATTACGAAGACATAAGATCTATATATATAGTTTTAATCTCATGAACTCAAAACTTAAGTGAAGGCTCAAGGACAATTGTATCATCAATTTCACAAATACACTAATCAATTGACGATTGAAAATACAATAAACAATGTTAAACCACTATGAAAATTAATTGACGGGTAATTAAAAATAAACTTATAAACATATAGACAACATAGTGATATAAATCCAATAATATTTTTCCTCCATGTATAATCATGTCAAATGTCAATTAATGATGTTTAATGTCAATATTTTCATAAAGACCATGATTAAATTGTTAATGGGCCTAATAATAACCATTTTAGTTATTAACAATTGATTCTATCAAAATATGGCACATACACAATAAAAGATCATGAAATTAGAGTATATGCATGGATCAACAAGATATATATGGTCACATATGTAATTACAAATTCTGGATCTAAAGATAAATGAGTAAAAGGTATGGAATATAAAACTCTAGATTTACAAATTTTTAAGGGGACTAGATATTAAAATTAGAACTCTTAGATTGTTGGGTCGTCTACCTGAAAATCGACAAAAATGCAATTATACGAACAGATTTAAATTAAATAAATGAAGTTAGAAACATAGCCTGTCGGGTCGAAGCGCGTAGTCGCTAGAACTAAGAGTTCTATTGCCAACCGACGTGCGGTTCTCGTGGCAACGTCCTCCTAGAGATACGACGACACACGGGTAGGCGAAACCCTTCTCTCCCGTCAGCACGTCCTTCAGGAGAGCTATGCGAACCGATCTTGCTTTGAGTGCTTCTAGTGAAGAAGAAGAAGAAGAAGAAGAAGAAGAAGAAGAAGAAGAAGCCCTCGTTGTTTGTCCGAGCGCTGGAATCAGAAATCCGTCGAAGACCGAGAGAGCCAGAGCGTGCGGGCGGCGGCGAGAGCGTACACCACAGAGGGATTGTATGCGAGAGAGAGAGAGAGAGAGAGCACATATAGGATGCTCTCCAACAGCAAGGGGAAAACATGGAAGCGGGCGTTTCTATTTTATTTATTTTTTATTTTTAAGAAAATATCTTAACACTCCTCTCTGTCAAAAATAAGAAAATACATTTCTTTTACGGTGTTTGGTTGCACATTACTTTTCATATATGTTTATGTTAGATTTATATATTAAAAATATGTCTAGGATAGTTAGAAATATATAATTTTTATGCTCTGTGATATATAACAACAAAAGGGGGGGCATGCGCAAGTAAACAATGGTGAGAGATCACACAAAATATCTCACATTTTATCCAAGAATTTTTTTTATATAAAGGTATATTTTTATAGTAATTGCCGAGTGCTCTTTTTGAACAATTTTTTGTTACAGAAATCTATTTTTATGATAAAAATTCATTTTATCGTACAACCAAGACACCCTATTAGTTCTTGTTAAGGAACCAGTTACTTCAAGTCATAGTTCTACATAGAAACGGGCAAACATCTTCGTCGAAGCTGCGACGGATTCTTTACATTATCAAATATGGTTCATACATATATATAGATATATCAACCTTTTATTGGAGTCGTCAATATTATGTGCTTCACTAGATAGAATAGAGCGCATAAAAATGCAGTTTGTTTAAAATATATGGGGGTGTTTGATTGCATGATAATTTTTTGTACATTTTCGTGATAAAAAATTATATTAAAATAAAAAAGTGAACCAACTCATGACATAAAATCATCATGTTTGGAGGGATGTGATTACAAAAAAGAGTAACTACCATATATGACCAAACAAAGTGAGGGACCACAAGAAAAAAGAAAGAGGTGGGATCCTCTTTTTCTGTTTAAAAAGCAAATCACTTTTAAAACATAAAATTATCATGGCTACCAAACATCTCTTTTAACAAAGTTTCTTATAATTTTAAAAAATTAAAATAAAACTTACATTATCGTACAACCAAACATCCCCGTAATAACATATTATAGATGCCTGGTGCATTTTTTTAAATAAATATAGATGTTAGGTTTGGGAATCTGCAGAGTTTCCGGACGAGAGTGGTTATCCCACGAACATCGTCTCATCACGTCGTCGGTGGTGCAAAATAACTAATACACAGTTGTTAACGAGTAGCTCCAAGATCAACTCGATAAAAATTCGACGCTACTTATTTATTATGTTAAATGAACAAAGTTGAATAAAAAAATAAACTTTGACTCATCAAATGAGTCGAGTTTGAAAAGACTCTAACTCGACTCGATAACCTCGAAGGAACTCGATTAAGTATTCTATTCTAGATTTATTTTTAAAAATAAAATTATGAAGATTAATAATTATATATTGTCACTTAAATATATTAAATAATTTAAAATTTAAATTTCAACAGTTTTATAAATGAGTTAAATCTTGAGTTTCACAACTAATTTTTCATTAATTTTGAGTTTTATAAACTAGTTTGTACTTAGGTTAAGTTTGAATACGGATTGAATTTTAGTCTAACTACTACTTGAGTTTGAACTCGACTCAGCTCAACTAATAAACAATCAAACTTGAACAAGGGTTCAACATATTCGTTAAAACTCGATCTCGATCTCGAACTCGAACTCATGTAAAATAAACGAATCAAGTTCGAACGTCATATTATTCGGCTCGGCCCACCACGTTTTCACCCCTACACGTCGTTTCATAAACTTTGAGACTTGGACTCAGCCCATATTACGCTCTTTGAGGTGCTGTTTGGTACGAGGATAACTTGGGGATAAACTTGGGTTATCCCCAAAATTTAGGGGATAACCCAAGTTTATCCCCAAAATTTTGTGGTACCAAATAGACCCTAATGGACCCATACCGGTGTTAACTATCTCAGCTTAATCTAACCCAACCCAGTCTGATATTTTTTTATTTATAATAAAATATATATTAAATTTATAGAATGACATACATCAAGAGAATACACGTGTTTGATAATCCAAGTAACGTTGATCATCTTATTTTATTTTTTATACTTAACACAAACATAAAAATTACGAAGATCGATGGTTTACATCATGTTTGGTAACACTATTAATTTTAAAATTGATATTGATAGAAATCATTAAGAGGTGTTTGACTAATTGTATCAATTTTACAATTTTTAGTACAAACAAAGCATATTATGTAATACAAGTGTCAACTTGTATTAATTTTGATATTGATATTCTAACTTTTGAAAATATTAATATCAATATTGATATAGTACCAAAAATGAAACTCTAACCAAACAGGGCATTAGAAAACAATAAAGTGATTCCTTCGGCGAAGGATCTAAGAAAGTTTCCGGAGCACCGGCGTCCACTGTTACGTACCATGCTCGGAACAACTACGGGAAAGACTCCAAATGACGACAACGCTATCAACAACGCCAAATGTGAACATTCTTATTAAAATTCTTAGAAACTCGTGTTTAATTTTCTTCGATAGTGATTATAAGATTTGAGATAATCAAAGATAATAAGGTGTCTGACTGAAATCGGGATCATATCCAATTTCATATGCCATTTTGCAAATTCTAAAACAAGTTATATAAACCAAGTGAAGTTTACCATATTTATCGATGTAAGAGTTAATGTTTTATAGGTTAGAGTTTTATGTTTGGTACTATATTGATATTGATATTAATATTTTCAAATGTTAATGCCCTGTTTGATAATACTATTAGGCACTTCTATCACTATCAATTTTAAAATTGATATTGATAGAAACTATTAAGAGGTGTTTGGTTAATTGTATCAATTTTAAAATTTATAGTGCAAACAAAACATATTATGTAATACAAGTGTCAACTTCTATTATTTTTGATATTGATACTCCAACATTTGAAAATATTAATATCAATATTGATATAGTACCAAAAATAAAACTCTAACCAAACAGGGCATAAGATATCGATATCAAAATTAATACAAGTTGACATTTGTATTACATGATATGTTTTGTTTGCAGGATAAATTTTAAATTGATATAAGTAACTAAACACCACTTAATTTTTTTATCAGTATCAATTTTAAAATTGATAATGATAAAAATACCTAATAGTGTTATCAAACGGGACGTAATGCCCTGTTTGGTAAGAGTTTCATTTCTAGTATTATATCAATATTGATATTAATATTTTCAAATGTTAGAGTATCAATATCAAAATTAATACAAGTTGACATTTGTATTACACGATATGTTTTGTTTACCGTATAAATTTTAAAATTGATATAATTAATCAAACACTTCTTAATAATTCATATTAATATCAGTTTCAAAATTGATAGTGATAGAACTACCTAATAGTGTTACCAAATAGGGTGTAAGATAATAAAAAATCGTAACCAAGTCATCATGTCTTGCTCTGATGTTATGTTAAATAAATAAATTATTTAATTAAAATATTAAGACAATCTAATATGCTTACAATTCCTTTCAATATTTCGATAAGAGATTATTGTAACAAGGGTAAAAAAAATAAAATTCAAGAAATTAGTAAAAACTTTTACTCTTGTTATGACAATATGAACAATATATTCTCTGATAAATATTACATTTATGATCTTTTTAGCTGGGGTCTATTCAAACAGAATACATCTAATTATACAACAGAATCTGCACGAAGAGCTACGCCCATGCCGTTGTTTTTTTTAATAACACATTTTAATTATAGAATTATATAATTAACGCAGGAAAAAGTTTACGGAAATAAAACGCTTCGGTCGATCTTAACGCCAAAAATCGAAGACGCACTCAGCAAGTACGTCTTTGACCTTTTCTTTTTTTTTTGGACACTGGCCACGTTGGCCAAATACCTACGCACGTGCAGGTGACGAGAAATCGAGCGTACATTTGATCCTCACATGTCACCCCACGCCCGGTGGCGCCCAGCTGCAGCTGCCGGGAGACTCGTACCCTCGCCCTACTCCCCCGGGAGCCGGGGCGACGCCAGCTGGCCGAGCGTAGCTTGGTTGGCAACCCCTCCCGCCGGGTTTGCGGGAGGGCGAGGTTCGAGGGCGGCCAATGGCGCCATGTGTAACGTTTAGAGTATTTTATTTAATTAAAAAATAATTATTATATTTAATATGAGATTACTTATATTTGTGAGTGAAACTCTCTTTCATGTCGCCTTCCGCCCATGCCGCGGCCACCCGCCTGCGCTGCCATCCGCACAGTGCCGTGCAACCCGCGCAGCCGCGTGCCACCGTGTGCTGGCCGCCCCCCCCTCCGTGCACCTCCCTTGCCATGCGCCGTCGCCTCTTCTTCCATGTACCACCTCCACCCAGCGCAGCCTTGCGCCCCGACTCCTTGATGGCGTAAACAGACTCTCTCCTATTATCTTATTCTTCTTCTTGTTATTCTTTTTTTTTCCTAATCCAGTGCCATATTTCCATGTTCAAATACCTTTTTCCAGCAGCCCTAGTGATGTGAGATAACCTGTTGGTGGCTCCGAGTTGTGCATCACATCGTCGACGTTCGTATTTGGTCGCCGATTTCCAACTCTTCCAACGTCAATTCCGGTAGGCATCCTTGACGTGTCTATTAATTATCATTAAATTCTTATTTAATCCTCCATGCCTTGTAGTGATTATTATTGAGTTAATTAGCCGATTTAGCATGTTATTAGGCTAATCTTTGTTGCCTTTTTGAGTTAATCCCTTTGCATATGTGTGGTGATCGATAGGTTAACAAGATTAATTAATGTTTTAGCTAGCATTATTAAATCTTTTTTGGCTATGTTATTGTCATTAATTTAGGTGATAGGGTCTGATTGGGTCTGTTCCTATCATGTTAGTCCTTACTTATTCTTGTCATTTTATGGTTCTAGATCATGCATAGGTGGTTCAGGTGTGGTTGATCATGCTATTTGCATTGGTGGTATGTTTATTCATTGCATGGTATAGTTTATATCATTTAATCTTGCATAAGTATGATCATGGCATGGTATGATTGAGGTGGATGCATGATGCATTGAAATTCTAATGGAAACAGCTACACCAGACTAGTTAGTCGTGACCCGAGGGCAACGGAGGTTAGAACGATCGTGCATCCTTCGATCCCGGATACCGCGGTTTGTCCCGTGCCACCACCGCCTAGGTGCACCGTGGGATTTCGTTTATATGGCATCGCTATATATGATAGATCTGGTGGTAACTGGTTGAGGTGGCAAGACGACACATTCCTTGCTAATAAGAAAAAGGTGTGGTTCTCATTAGAGGATAGGTGCATTTTTTTGTATGGTATGGTATAGGTGGTCTAGAGATGTATTTCATTTTGTCAATTGTATGGTTGCTTGGTGTATGCATGGTTTGTCCCATTTATAGCATATCATCTTATGGAATATATAGTAGGTGTTTATGCATGTGTTTACCTCATCTTTTCAGGTCGTTTTAGGGTGTTTATAGGTGTTGGTTGGTGTGTCTATAGGTTTTGGTTGGTAGTTTAAATGCATGTATCAAGTCATATATCTAATATATTGACTAGTATATATTTGTATATAATTGGTGCAGGTCTGGGTACCTATTTTAATTAACATCTAGGGCCTTCTGAGTCGTCGTACTCATCCCAATCCTCTTATCAATTTTCAGGTAATCAGGTTTAGCGCATCAGGAGCGTGATGGATCTATTCTCGAGAAGACAATCAGATGATATTTATGACTAGATGGTATTTAGTTTTGTTTAGATTATAGTGATTAGTGATGTATTTGAGTTTGAATTTGTGAATTTATGAACTTGGATCTAGTTGTTTTCATTCGTTCCAAACCGATATATTTTTTAGGGGTTATTTCCCCCGGTTACGTCGTCGGATTATGTTCCGCTGTGCAGGATTAAATCCGGGGCATGACACCCGGCCCTCCCAACCCTCCCCCTGGGGAAGGATTTATCTGGTGGGGACTGAGCCAGCGGGAGCTCGATCCCCTGTCGCCCGCGCTGACGGTGGATTTCCCGCCAATGCGACCATGACCAAAAAAAAGTTTGTCTCTCCTAATCTCGATCTAAGTTCATAAGAAAACAAAATTCGAGTAATTAACAACTATTTCTAAGGTTGGACAAGACCACACGGAGTGGTTGACAAAGGAATGCTATAATAACTGGAACTTTTTATCCTGAAGTCTAGGTTTGGAATTGAATTCTCCGTTTCAATTTGTAAAAAAATAATTAGTTGTATACTTTTATAAATAAAATATGTTACTTCAAAAAAAAATAGCTCAGGCTAATAAACTTTGCTCAAAGAATATGACAGCAGACCCCTCCTTTCTTTGCAAACACCCGTGAGAACGGAGGTTTTCGTCCATCTAAATTAACTTTTATTATTGAACAATAACAACAACGGTAATAAAACTTCAGTGACGATAGAGATATATTATACTAATGGGGTGTTTGGTTGCATGATAATTTTTTGTACACTTTCAGGATAAAAAATTGTATTAAAATAAAAAGTAAACCAACTCATGACATAAAATTATCATGTTTGGAGGGATGTGATTACAAAAAAGAGTAACCACCGCACATGACCAAATAAAGTGGGGGACCACGAGAAAAAAGAAAGAGGTGAGACCCTCTTTTTTGTTTAAGAAGAAAATCACTTTCAAAACATAAAATTGTCATGATTGTCAAACACCTCTTTTAACAAGTTTTCTTACAATTTTTAAAAATTAAAATAAAAACCTCAATTATCATGCAACCAAACACCCCATAACTATATTTTTTACTAGATTATCATAAATAAATATGAATAATTATTTTTCTATGACATTTGAAATTGGTACTTGTACTATTATCTTTATTAATGTTGCAAGAGAGTTGTCGTAAATATACTGAAAGGGGACGGCTTCCTTCGGCCGTCCCTAATAAGTTGTCCCGAATGCTAATAACAAATAAGTAACTGTTGAAGAAAAATAATTAATCAAATATTATTTTTTCAACAAATATATCGGTACTCCAAGAATTTTTTTAGCACGATGATTGAAAAATATGATTCACAAATTGCATATGTTGTCGGTAACACTCAATCTCAAACAACATCTATAGAAAAAGATGTAAAATATAATTGATAAGTTGATGTATCATAAAAATTTAAGGATTCTCGTAGATGTTCAAAGACATAAACACAATGAATATATATTATATTGGCATTTGTAAATTTGGTAATAATATGATAAATAACATTTTAGTTGATTGACTGATAATTCCGGATCATTTAAAAAATAAGTGAACGTTTTTTCTTCGTTCACAAGTTTTGCACATTATGAAAAACTACTTATCGTGAATTTTTATTTGTTATAATATTATGTATCCAAGCGTTAACATCATACAATATAACCTATAAAATATTATTGAGAAAATCTTAGTAATAATATTGTACCCAAACATTATCGTCACGTACTCTATGCCTTTAGTACATAAAACATCAATGATAAAAAAATAAATGTTGTGTTTATTATTCAAGATAAGTGATGTAGTACCATGATCACTATTGCATCTAAAAATAAAATAAAGAAAATACTTCAAAAGAGTTCTTGTGTTATCAATCAATTATTTTAAAGAGATCTCTTCATATTTTATTGTTATAATGTCTTTTAAAGTCTTGTCAATGAGCCGTCGTGATAATTCATAGTTGTTATTATTTATCTTGAAAAATCATAAACATACGTAGCTTCAAAAGAAAAAGATGACATTAGGTGGATATTTACAAAATAAATGAAATCACAATACTAAGTTTATAACAATGCAGTCTTCTTCTTAATTATTGGGATGAATAATAATCTTTTGTGTCAAAAATATATTTTAACTCAATTTTTTTAATATTATAAAAAACAAGTCATTTCATTAGTGTATTTTGTAATTAAGAAATATGTGTAGTAACCTACATATGAATGAATGCAATATTAATGATGTTGCAAATATAATTGATTTCTCATGAATAAGGTGTTGATTTTTTTCATCATCATTCTTGACAAAATTTTTTCATAAATCAAGTATTGTGAGAATTGAACTCATAATAAACCAAAAAACTATTATTATGAAAGAATAGAAGTAGTTGTATAAATAAAACAATATGATAGTATGTGTCATTTATCAATGTTAATGTTTGTCATTTATTTTTTTCATCCGACTAGTGAGAGATACAATAGTTGTTTCATTTATGTTAATAACTATGCATAAAAAATATATAAGTAAGAATAACTTATATATTATAATATAATAATAAAAGTAATAAATTTAAAATATTTATCAATAACTACATCATCAATTATAGATTCAAATAATTGAAGTTCGATCAAATTTTACTTGATTCTCCTTCTTCTATTATAGTAGACATGATAACTACTGTTTTAGAGATGATGATAGGCTTTTGTGAAAATTATTGTTTTTGGAATAATCTCAATATTAAATCAAACATTTCTTAGTTTAAGTTGGCTATTAGAAAATTTGTAACTTTTTTCTTCTACGATAAAATGATCAAATTTAACAATTACTTTAAAAAATATTTGAAACTTATATAAGAATTCACCGAAACATATTGAAATTTAAAGAGTAGAATTGTAAATTATTTAAAATTATAATATTAAAACATAAAGTTAATATGTTCATTTTTGAAATACATGTTTATAGCTTTTCTTGACTTACTATTTTTTGAGAATATGTATAGTGTTTTTCTCAATTAAGTGATAACAAACGGTCCATTATGTCATGTGAGGTCGTAAGTTATTCAACATTGTGATCTTTGAACTCATATTTCGATAAAAGAATAATGACAATGTTAGAAAAAATAATGAACAATAATTTTAAAGTAAATACTCATATATATATGTCTGCGAATGTCATAAATTGTGTTGTAAACAATATTTCTTGTGTACTCATATAAAGTTTTGTTATTTAATTTGAAAGACTTGATACCCAACTTAGTTACTCTTCTTGATACTCCTTGTGACAAAGCAAAATATAATTGTTCGTGAGTAAAAACTGGTTCTTATAAATAAATTTCAACATTTGCTATTATCTGACATTATGTTTTATTTATAATCACACCAAAATTTAAATGCAATAAAAATAATTTTATTTTAAATTAAAATGGATACATATCTTGTTCTGTTAAATATAAAGATATATTAAGAGTCGAAATATCTTTTTCTTCGTATTGTCCAACTTGCAATTTGGATCTTAATGGTAGTTTTTTGAAAATCTATACAAACTAATCTTGTACCATTACACAACCGATTTGGTGAATTCAAATTTCTTGATAACATAATCGAATAATGTCTCCTCAAAGTTAATTTTGATAACATCATACTATTTAAAATGTTCAAAAGCCCTACTTATTTTTGTCTAATCAAATGTAGTGTCAAAAATATATAATGGACAATTTCATGTCGTAATTTTCTCTCCTAAAAATTAATGAGAATATTAATTTTATCAATAATTTTATTTTTATTAATAATATAATTCTACTTATGATACATATGTTAGAAATAAACAACCAAACCAGATATAGAGAAGAATAGCAAGCACGGTAGAAAAGTTGAAGCGGAGTTACAGGGTTAGAAGAGAAAAACTCTACGTTGGAGGGCTTCGTTCCAAATGCCCCAACGCATAGTAAAACGACAGCGGTACATTTATTGTGTAATATTTTTATAATATTAAAAAATAAAACTGTGTTTAATTTTAAAAAAAACCCTACTCTGTTGCCCTTGTAATACAGTCTAGCATTTAACTCAACTAAGAGCAAGTGTACTATTCTTGACAAAAAAAATTTAATGTGTTAATCTTATGATATCAAAAAACGTGTTAATTAAAAAAGCCCCACGTGCACGTCGGGCACGGCTGTCCGGCCGGCAAACAGCGTTGGAAGCTTCCGATCGAGCCGCCGCTCGCGTGGGCATCCCCATCTCCACGGACGAAGCTTCCCGAGCCCCGACACGGCGGAGCAACGCCGGCGCACGTGCACGCTCGTTCCCCCGCATCGACCGAGGGCATCGGTGCCGCCGGAGGCCCAGCTGCATGCATGCAGTTTCGCCGCTCCGCAGCGTATATCGTGTCGCATGCAGCACGGCTCCATGATTGACGATGCATGACTGCATAGATGCATGGCGGTCTGTACACACACACACCCAGCAAGTAAAGCCTCCGGAGGTTCATGCAGATGCAGGTTCCGGCTTGATATTGCTTCCCCCCACTGCACGCTGCGCCCTATCACGCAGTAACCTGAGGAAGGCGACCGCCGCCGCCGCCGACCCGAACCCAGCCGGCTGTTCTTCGTCGCCGTCAGGCCGCCGCCGCCGCCCCGCCGTGGATGGCTGACCTTCCGCCGCCGGCGCAAAGGTAGTGTCCTCGTTCACGGGATGTCTTCCCCGTTTGCTCTCCGTCGGCATCCCCGTAGATCTTGCTCTCTCTCTCTCTCCTCCGAAGCGTATAAGGGGCGCTCTTCAATCAAAATTCTATGCTCATTTATCAAGAGGCATGGCATGCCGTAGATCTCTTGGCCAAACTTGTTTCTTTTATGTTGAGTTTGTAATAAATTGTTTTTTTTTGCTGCGACTTTAATTAATTTAGTCGTAAAAGCTGCAAATTTTAGTTTTTACGGCAAAATTAAAAGGTCGCTATCTATCATAAGTTTGCTGTGAGGTTCTGCTGTAAAATTAAGATTTTTGTGGCGATAATATATTTACACCAAACGACGTTTGCGTTTCCTGTAGTGATCAACCAGCTAGTGCGGCACACAAATCTTCGTGTTGAAGTAGAAAGGGCATAAATATAATGGTGCCAAAAATATTCTTAAGAATATGAGTCTTGCCTTGCACGTCAATACTTCGTATATAAGATATTTTCTACTCTTTTGTACCCTTGAGAGGCAATTATTTATATATTCTTGTTTTCAACTTTCATATTAATTACTCGATCCTGCGCTCTAATTATCTTCTCTCTCTCTCTCTCTCTCTCTCTTTAATCAAGCGAAGCCGTAGTCTACACGGAAAGACCCTTTCTCAGTCTGAACTTGTTAGGTTAGAAAAGCAAGCAATTTAGAAGTTGGCACGTACTAATCATTCTCCATATAATATATATTCTCTTCCGATCTAGATATATTTCAATTCAAATAATTGATGCGTCGCTCCCCACCCCGCAGAAACTTAAAATTATATGTTCAGTTTTTTTTTTGTGCTTCTTCAGCTGTTCCCAGATGAGCAAACGAGAAGCAACCGGGACATCGGATGAGGACGACGACGACTTCAAGGAGGCAAACACATTCCTGGACGTGGAAGCCGGCGGCGAGGACGGCGGCGGAAATGCGACGACGGAGGCGGCGGCGGCGGCGAGACTCCGCCCTCCTCAGGTAGGTACTTCTTCATTGATTACCCATCTATATGGATAGGCACCAACCATATATATATATATATCCCGAGCTCCACTGCGAGGATTCGCGTTCATTGCCTCCATAAACTTCCTTGGTTGTCCGTGCAGGCGTTGATGGTATTGTTTGAATTTTAAGGATTTGTTCTTATATCGTTTCAGATTAAATCGAATTAATTCGGTTTAATTTAACTTGATTACGTTCGAATCATATCTTATCATAATATATATGTCCATGCGAGTTTTTATTTAACTTTGTTTGAATCTTATTTTATTAAAAATTAGTGGATATGTTCGTAAATCTCATTAGTTTCATCTTATGTTTTTTTAGATAAATTTAATTTTATCAAGAGAATTAGGTAAATATCATCAACATATCTAAATTATAATAGATATTTAACATAAGATAAGTTATTTGATTTGAGAGTCTTGTGAACAAAATCAAATGGGTGAATTGGTTCGAACCAAATCAAATAATTAATCGAACAACTTTTGAGGATACTTCCCGGCGCAATAGCGGAGTGGTCAACATCCTACCTCCGCTGAACACGTTGTCTCTCCGCCGGGAGACTCGGGTTCGAACGCAGACCCCTTTATGACCGCTGACATATATATTAAGATAGTGTAAACTAAACAAGCATGTAAAAATATTGTGTAGGTCTGGGGAGATCAGACGGACAAAAAAGTGTGGAACCCCATCACCGCAAGAAAAAGAGAGTTAATGGCTGAGGCACAGGGGGTGTTCGGTGGTGTAATCGATTTTTGTACATTTTTTCTATAAAAAAATTGTATTAAAATAGAGTGCAATTAAGTTAGTCAATGACGTAAGAAATGCATGTTTGGGGGGTAGAGGAGACAACAAAAAAGTGTGAAAGTGAAACCCATCACCATAGAAAGGAGTCAACGATCAAGGTTGAAAACCATCTCTAAAATGTCAAAACTAGTTGCAAGAGGAAGTTGGCAATAGTTTATGCCCTGTTTGGTAACAGTATTAAGCACCTGTATTGATATCAGTTTTAAAACTGATATTGATACTTTGCATCAATAGGTGTTTGGGTATCACTATTTATTTTAAGATTGATAGTTAAAAAAAATATCAAAAATAATACAGCTCAAGACTTGTATTGAAATCATTGGCCGACCCTCCCGAGTCTCTCCCCGCCGTCGCCCCCCTCGCGGCAGACGCTCCCCCCGCAGACCGCAGATGCCTATGCCTTCCCCCCGAGTCCCCCCCGTCGCACCCCCTCCCCGCGGCGGACGCCGTCGCACTCCCCCCGAGTCACCCCCGTCGCCCCCTCTCCCCCGCGGCGGACGGCGGTCGCCCCGCCCCCTCCGCGCCCCCCCCGCTCCCCCCGCGGCGGACGGCGGCCGTCTTCCCCGAGTCCCCCCCGTCGCCCCCCTCCCCCGCGGCGGACGGCGGCCGTCGCCCCCCCCGCTCCCCCCGCGGCGGTCTGCTGCGGCCGTCTACCCGAGCGCCCCCCCGTGCGCCCCCCCGACATCGCCTCCCGCCGCGCCTCCGCCGGCTGCGGCCAACCGCCATCGCCGCCACCCTCGGCCGCCCACCCGCGGCGGCGCCCGTCGGCCGCTCTTACCGCCTCCCGTGGTCGTGCCTCCCCGCCCGGCCCGCGGCGGCCGCCGCCCCTCGCCCCCTTGGTCGCCGCTCGCCCTGTCGCCGCGGACGTCTCCCCGCACCCCCCACCGTTGACCTCGTGACCCCGCCGCCGTGCCTGCCACCCCGCCGCCTTGATCCTCCCCAGCCGTTTCCCTATGCGAGAGTGCCGCGCCCGCAGCGCCGCGACGTTAGCCCCGCCGGCCGCGCGACCACGCGCCTCGTCGTGTGCGCAACCGCGGCCTCACTGGCCGCCCATCGTCGTGTCCCCGCACCAGCCAGCCATCACCCCCCCTGGCCACTTGCCACCCTCGGCCCCCGCCATCAGCCGCAGCGGCGTTGGCAGCCCGCGCGATGCCGACCGCCGTTGCCGGCCACCTTCTGCCGCCGCGAAGCCGCCTTCGTCCCGCCCGCGCGCCGTGCGCGTCGCCGCCGCCGGCCCCTCGGCGGCGACCGCGCGGACCACGGACCCCCCCCCCCCCCCCGCGGACAGCGGCGTCTCCCCTCCGCGGCCGTGCCCCCCTCCCCCCGAGTCCCCCCCGTCGCCCCTCTCCCCCGCGGCAGACGGCGGTCCGCCCCCGCCCCCGCCCCCCCCCGCGAGCAACTGGAGCCCGCGGACATCGTATTCGGGAAAGTCTCGTGTAATACCAAACACTTCAAAATTCGATACTGTCAATTTTAATATTGATATTTCAACTTCGAAAAATATCAATATCAATATTAATACAATATCATTTATAATACTCTAAACAAACAGGGTGTTAAGCCTTCAACGTCCTCGTGAAAACGTCTGACAGACAACATCATTAATTGGTGATGGTTTAAAGAGAAATTGTTACCATTAAACTTATAAGTGATACTTATACGAGTCGTCGTAACTAAATCTACAAGTAAATGTTAAAAATTAATTGGTAATAAGTTATAAAATTTTATTTTAGCCATCACTGATAAATTAGTTGCAAAAAGTCGACGGTGTTATCACCGCCTGACCTTGCTAGAAGGTTCACTGTGAATACAATTGATGATGGTTTAAATAGAAGTTGTAGTCAGTAAACATGTGATAGTTATAGGAGCCATTGCAACTAAATCTATAAAGTATAAACGATGGTTAAAGATTCGTCGGTAATAAATTATAAAAACTTATTTTAGTCGCCACCGATAATAATAAGTGGTGACAGTTTCGGTTGTCATCAAACTTGTGAAGTTGGTGTTGAACCATAACAAAAATATTTTTATATTTTTTCAAGCATTTGTTTCAAACGAGTTTTATTGTATGAACATATTTTTATAACAAAGGAAAAAAAATCACACGAAATCGATCCAAACGGAACCAGTGAACGGCCCCGGGGGGGATCCGAAGGCAGATCGATCCGGCGTCACGAATACGGAGTAGTCCTGCCCCGCGTAACCGTAGGACGTAGATATGTACTATATTTCTTTAATGTTCCAGATCATTGTACGGCTGGGGGGTGTTGACGCCTGACGGACACTCGAGGCGAGCGAGCGAGCGATCCCACGCCCCCGCGCAGTCAGTCATGGGGCTTTTCTTTCCGCGAAGCTTCGTCGCCCGCCGTGCACCCCGCGCATCCGGTTCGACGCACCGCCTACCGTCCGCGCATGTTCAACCAGGACCTGCGCCCCACGACTTCCCCGCCCGACCTCCGCGCTCGCCCCCTCGCCATCACCCGCGGCTGACCCCTACATTGCTCTGTATCCGTGCCCGCAAATCCCCTTCGATCTCTCTCTCTCTCTTTCTCGCGCTTGCGCTCGTCTTCTGCGTCTGGATCCATCTCCCTCGTCTTGCCGGCCGACGAGCATGGTGGACTGGCGGATCCAGGTTTTGCCGTTCCGGCGGATCGGTGTCTGCCCGCCTCGTCTACTGCCGTCCTCGTCCCTCCGTTTACATGCGGCTGAGTAAGGGGCCGTTCCCTTCTTCCTGTGGGTTGCCGACGTGGAACGACACGCGACGAACGAGCCGCTAGGAGGCAGCGGGGTATCCCGGGCGCCATGGGGAGGGGCGGGGGTGGAGGTCCCGGTAAGGCTCGTTGTCTTCTCCAGTCCCTATTCCGTTCTTTCTTTTTCCCGGTTGGAATGTATCTACATTCGTCATTTGCAAATGCCTGCACTTCTGTTCAGATCCTAGTTCATTAGGACGTTCTCGGTAGTCGTCACGAGTCAATTTTGTTCGTTGAACCGAAAATGCATATCAGGAACGACACCAGAGTTAGGATTCTTCAACCTTGATTCTTCTTTCGCCTCGCCTCCTGATCGGCTCCGCCCTCCTCCTCGTTTTCAACTGGGTGTGCCTTGTCTCCGTGGTGAGATTTTCTCTTCATCTGGCATTGCAGACTGCTGCTTGCTCTAGATCTAGTTCTAAGATTGGAGGGAAATACCATTTCTTCCATACCGAGGATCTCTTCCCGCTTCAATTCTATCTTACGTACGTTGGAAACTGATGGAGGTGGGGAAAAACGGCGAGCCACAGAATAATAAAAAGACAAAGCAGATGAGGACCATCAGATTGCATTATGTTGCACTCCTTGATGCATTGTTGCTAGTACTGATTGCAGATGTCCGTTTTTGTCGTCTCATCTTGGCATAGCACAAACATACATTGTTTTATGCAAACCTTTCAAATATTGGGTCTCAACTTGCTCCTCCTCGGTTGTGTGGAGACGCCCACACAGTGACCAGGGAATTCCTTGCTAGCTCCGTTGTCAAGGCAGAAACTCGCATGAAATAGAAAAATGCACGAGGTTGCATAAAGATTCTCAGCCCTCCCGTAAAAGGTTCCCTTATGAAATTTATGATCCAAACCCATTTTTGGACCAAGTGTCATTTGGTTCTTGTCTAGAGTTAAGTAATCTCATTTTTTTTTCTTTTAAAAAGTCTATGGTGATGTTTGGGTACTCCATTTCCTTTAAACTGCCTAGATGATTGTTGTGGCGATCAGCAATTTCTGGATGTGCCAACCCATTTTCTATTGGATTTCAAGAGTGAGAAACTATCGCTAGATTTTACAGAACTGCTGTTTTTGAATTAGGTATTTAAGTGACCATCTCATATAGAAATACGTATCTGATCCCAACTTAGGTATCCAATACTTCGGCTTCTAATACTGACTGCTAGGAAGCTCAGAGTATATCGTTCATCAATTTTCCGTGGTAAATGAGAGTAGTATCTTTTAGTTTCTGGTCATATGCTGCAAGAAAGAACTTTGCCTTTTTGGTCTAGGTATTTGACTGGAAACATGGTATTAGGTATATTAAAGTGTAAACCTAAATGTTTGAGAAATGTGAAATCGGGCAGTGACGATGAGCATACTGCTCAAAGATCATCCATAATGTTGCATTTTTTTTTTCTGTCATGTGACCAGGGACCTACTATTCTACTGTATGAAATAGATCTACATTACCAGAGTAGCTACTAAATTTTTTGGCTTTCTTCAAAATTGGACTTAAAGTATGGTTTAGATTGGAGAAATTGGGCTATGCACTGGACGTGCGCTGATCTTGGATAAGATAAAGCAAGAAGAAATATATACTGCACATGAAACTGCTGGTTCCCATTTCCAACGTGCCAAGTCAGGTTGGCACTCTGCTAACTGCAGTGACGTCATAGGTAAACTACTGGAAACATGGAGATTCCAACATGGGTTTACGGTTGAAGAATCTTGTATTTCATTCAAAATCTTAAGCCACAGATAGTTCATAGGAGAGCTAAAACACTTTTGCATTTCATGTTTGCAAATTTCTAATTTCAGATGCTCGATCATACAGGTAAACGCCCCACTTGAATAGTCATGGTTCTAAAAAAATTTCTTCATGCAGCATTTTGAAAAAATTAGAACAAGTTTTAGTGATACAAATCATTCTCTTCCTTGTCCACTTCTTAGTTTCCTTTATTAGTCAGCACTAAGATAAAGGGTGAGAGATAGCTCAGACTGCTCGATGCATGCTTATGAACAATCCAGTACCGCAGTCAGGTAATGCTCATCTGTCAATTAATATGGGAATGGGATCTATGTTTTGATTTGATACCATGTTCAGTGTTAGCTTATATTTCTTTAAAATTACATTTTTAGCGTTCTTATTTTAAAGTGTTTGAACATCTTTTACTTTTCAACATATGTGATTGTATTTTACACTTGGTCTATTAAACTGGTGCTTGCATGAACTGCCTCAGACAGGTGCTGAAATTCAGTAAAAAATAACAGCGAAAGTCTCCTTTTCTTTTATTTTGGTAATTAGTTGTACCACAAGCTCTTAATTAGTTTGTATTTTCCTCATTCATTTTCTGTTGTTTATGAATCCATGCTCTAAAGATGCACAGATTTTTATGATTAATGAAGTCTGAAATGACACTCTTCTCTACTTTTTTCTGCCATGTTATCAAAATTTTTAAGTTTGATATCTTAACCACCTTTTTGTTGTTTCATGTAGATGGGACTGCCAGACATCTGGATGAGAATATAGATGAGGATAAGCTCGTTAATCTAACTCTGGTTCCAAAGAATATTCATTCTTTTGGTGTTTCCCAGCCATCGATACCTAAACAGAGACACAATGGTGTACTGAGTAGCATCTCTACTGTCCTGTTCAAGGCAAAGATCAATCTTCTGTTGCCTTTTGGACCTATGGCAATATTTCTCCATTATCTTACAGAGAAGCATGTAAGATATTGTCATTATGTGGCTATCCCTTTTTAATATTAAAGCCTGATTTTCTTTTGTTTCTTTTTATACTTTATAAAAAATATTCAACAAGTTCCTTTTGAAATTTCTAGCACCCAGTGATCACAAGATTTCACTAAAGAAAAATTTATTACAAGACCTAAACTATTCTAGGGCAATGGCTGTTGAGCAACAAATGGATAAAATGAAGTGCTGTTGAGATGAAAATGCTAGATAGTTGGTAATTATGCTGAAATACTAGATTTTAAATCATATTTTACAATCATGTTAGATGAAAGGTTGGAGTACCCTCAACTAATGACACTTCGTAAAAAGAAACACTAAGATGCTTTGAACATAGTGTTGTTGAGTTAGAGCAGCTCCTGTTAGAAGAGTGGATAGTATTAGGTTCATCAGAAGGAAAAGAAGGTGGAGTAGACCTGTATTAACTTGGTGGGGGATTATTTAATATGATCTAAGAGAATTTGAACTTTTCTGAAAAAGTAGGTCAAATTAGCTTGGGATCAAGGCTTTGTTGAGTTGAGCATCTACATGACTACTTTCTAAAAGCTTTGTAAATAAAATGTTTTGACCTTTCAATATCTTCTTTCATGACAAAGCCATCTTAAGCACACTAAAAGGAGAGAATATATGTCCCTATGATGTCAGTTTAAGACCTTGATTCCTTTGAATGTACAATATGGATCATTCATTGCCTTTTCCATTTTTTTTGTATGCTAGCTTCTGATTGCTCAATAACTTGATGAATATTATGTCTTCCCATGCCCCTGGTTTCATTCAGCCTCATGACAATACATGCAAACCCTCTCGTTTTTTGAGTATCGAGTATTTTTTTCAAGAAGCAACACCTTCTACATTAAAAATATTTATTTTTTAGCTAGTATTGAAATCTAAGGAAAGGACAACCTTGGTATCTAATTTTTCTAATTTGCAGGGGTGGGTATTTATATTCAGCTTGATAGGAATAGCTCCTTTAGCTGAGCGTTTAGGCTATGCAACTGAGTAAGTGTTGAAGGATGTGGCAGTTTCACCTTTTCCTTTTCCTTTCGTTTGTCTACACTATTGTGCTCAACATAATTTCACTTTTATTATTTTTCTTTTTTGAATTTGGATGCAGACAGCTCGCTTACTATACTGGCCCTACAGGTTCCTCTCGCTTTCTTGATCTTTTCACAACATCGACTTTTTCTAATTTAGAAAATTTAATTTGGAATTAATGCACTGTCCATGGCCACTTGCAGTTGGTGGACTTCTGAACGCTACATTTGGAAATGCTACTGAAATGATAATTTCAATTTATGCATTGAAAAATGGAATGATCCGTGTTGTTCAGCAATCATTGCTGGGTTCAATATTGTCCAACATGCTCTTGGTTCTTGGATGTGCCTTTCTTGCTGGTGGGATTGTCCACTATAGGAAAGTCCAGGTTTTCAACAAGGTAAATTATTCCAGTGTAGAAGATATTCTTATTTGCATCTATGTGCATGGCGAATAGAATAACAAGACTTTGTGACAGGCAGCTGCTGTGGTAAACTCAGGATTACTTTTGATGGCAGTCATGGGTTTAACATTTCCAGCTGTCCTCCATTTCACACGCTCAGAGGTGCAATATGGGAAATCAGAGATAGCCCTTTCAAGGTTTAGCAGCTGCATTATGTTAATCGCTTATGCCTTCTACCTTGTCTTTCAACTAAAGAGCCACAGCAACCTCTACAATCCTATTGATGAAGTGAGTTGCTAATCTCGTGATGACATAAGTGATGCATATTAGTTACTGAACAATGCTTTTTTATTAGGTTCATTCAACTTTTCAGCACTGGTAATTCTAGGTTGACCAGCTTTCTTGCAGTATTTTAAATTTGAATTGGCGTAGGGCCAGTATTTAATTCATTGAATGATGAAGTTTCTCTCATTTTGTAGAATAATTATGGGCGATTTAAAAGATTATTTTATGTGGTATAGTTATCCTGTACTAAAGGTGTGGTAATCAAGTTCTAGTAATAATTGAAATGTGGTCTGTTCAAATGCAAAATAAACTTGGTTGTGTCCTAAATTTACCAGATGATTAATTATTTGAGGTAGTTCACATTCTTTTCCTATTTGGATGTATCCACGGACTTTCAAAAGATGGTCCGACCTGGCCCAACCCGATCGAGACCTGGTGAACCGTGCCTAATATTTTTCAGCTTATGACAAATGCCCTTTGTCACCTTGAGGATGGAGAAATAATAAAGAGGTAAGCTTTGAAGAGCAGT
Source organism: Cryptocoryne crispatula var. balansae (assembly GCA_036172225.1). Lineage (NCBI taxonomy): Eukaryota > Viridiplantae > Streptophyta > Magnoliopsida > Alismatales > Araceae > Cryptocoryne > Cryptocoryne crispatula. The sequence continues at coordinate 5,536,876 of CM069935.1, forward strand.
CGTATAAAGTACCCATCTCTCTCCGGAGGATAGCATTCCTCTTTTCCACCCTAATTTGCTTTCAAATTTCTGAATTACACAATGCCAATCCTTGTTTTTGGTTCCCTTATTTGAAAGAGGCAGGCTAGGGTACTTGATAAGGTACGAAGACCAAGGCATTTTTAAGATACTTTGTACACTATTACGCTGCTCCTCACCAAGATTGGTGCTGATGAGCTTACATTTATTTTTATCAACTTTCAACCCAGTTACTGCATGAAGCAAAGAAATAATGATTCTTAAAGTTTACACACTTATCAACCTTTCAAGAAGTAAAAAGTAGAGTGTCTTCAGCGAACTAAAGATGGGTTACTCTTTTCTCATTCACCCCGACCACAATACTCTCAATTAGGTTGTAATGTTAAAGTTATTCCACATAATGCTTAAAACTGTGGTCACTAAGACAAACAATCGGTGAGAAATTGGATTGCCCTGCCTTAAGCCTCTTGAAGCACCAAAAAAAACCAAACTTTACTCATTAATATCTATTAAAAATTTAGCAGTACCCACACACCATCTGATCCATGTAATCCACTTATCATTGAAGTCCATCAATTGCATAATTCTGAAAAGGCAATGCCACTTGACCTATCATACGTTTTTTCAAAGTCCAGCTTCAGAAGAGTGCACTATTTTCTCCTAAGTCTCTGAACATGTAAACATTAGTGAGCTGCCATCGGGAATGTATCTTCCAGGAACAAAATTAGATTGTGAGGGACTTGTTAACATGTCTATGAATTTCTCATTCTCATGCCCAACACTTCGGTAGTAATTTTGTAGTTGCAATTAAGTAAGTTGATTGACCTAAGGCATAGTTGTCAAGGCGACAAGACGCCCAATACGTTAAAGGGTGTCAAATCTACTTAGGCGATAAGGCGACCGTTTAGGTGCCGCCTAAGCGGTCAAGATGGTGGCATTAGATATTTATATATACATACGTATATGTATATACATATATAAACATATATAATTAGATGTTAATACTATATATATTTATGTATACAATACAAACATATATAGATGTATATATATTTATGTAAATATGATTTTATTTTTTGTAATTACGAATGTATTGATATATATTTTATGAGAAATAGCTAATATCAAAGTGAGAGAGAAAAGGGAATTAGGAGAGAACTTAAGTTTTAAGTATACAATATATACTTATAATTACAAATCTTAACCATATATAATAGTATAAGTGATAATGAAATATGTTTAAAATATTATTAAATGGGCATCTACAAATTGTTGATCGACTTGCACTGTCGGATTGTTGAGGGGGTCAACAAGGTAACATCCCTTGTGGGGAGGGGTGGGGGGGTTTCAGGGGGGCTAAAGCCCCCTGAAAGAAAAAAAAGAGAAAAGAGTCATGAGTGGGATCTCTTTTATATCCTCCACATGTTCCTTTTTAAGGATCAGAACTAGACTTGTAGAATTCGTTTGATGCAACTTGGTTTTAGCTGAAAATATTCTAGGAGAGACATGAAGTCTTTTTTAATTTAATCCCAGTAATGTGTAGAGATGCTGATGCAACCTCAAATTTAACAAAAGATTTATTCTTTCGTTTTGGAAATTCATTTTCCTTTTGAATTTGAATTTGACCTTAGCATTGACTTTGTAAGAAAATAGATGATATTCCATAAAAGTACTAGCTAGGGTCAAAATTATGTTGAGGTTGTTAGGTTCTTTGAAAATTTATTTTGACCTCTCCCCGTCGGATGGTGCGAAGATCCGACGTTAATTACATCGAGATAACTCGAATACCCTTGATTAAACGTCATAGCAATCCATTGTTTGAATTTGATTGAGTTAAATTTAGTTTGGGTGAATTTTGTTGGAATTGAGTTATTAAATTTTAGTTTGATTTTCGGTTGAAATTGATTTGAGTTGAATTTGTTTTGGGTGAATTAAATTGGTTGATTTGAATTGGTTGATTGATTTTAAACTTGATTTGAGCTTGATTTAATTTGGATTTGGTTTATTGAATTTGACTTGAGTTTGATTGGGTGAATTTAATTGTTTCTGGTTTGAGTTGAAATTTGATTTGAAATTGAGTTTGTTTTGAGTTGGTTAGCCAACTATGAAACCATTGGGGTTGGGTGTCTTGTAGGGATCCGTATGTTTCATGGCCTCTAGAACCTCCTGTTCCGTTCAGAGAAGGTAGTTGTCAAAGGTTCAGCTTTCTCTTCACTGAGGAGCTTGTGCATGTTGAAATTGATAAAAGGAGACCAGACATTTTCTTCAGAAAAAAAGCTCTTTGTAGTAATCAACAACATGATTTCCAGTTTGGTCCGTGCCAATACTCTCAAATCCCTTCACATTCAACCTGCTAATAGTGTTCTTCTTCCGAATAGAAGCTTGTGTGTGAAAAAACTTGATATTCTTGTTTCCTTCCTTTAGCCATAATTCTTTAGATCTCTGTTTTCGTTTGATTTCTTCTCTAAGACACCATTCTGGGTAGTTTTCCTTGGCTTTGTACCATGCTTTCCTCTGATTGTTGTCAAGCATCCCATTATCATTTCATTGTTCAAAGTAATCAAAATTCAACATCTAGTTGTCCCTAACTGCAGCTGGGGTGTGGAAATGCTCCCTGGCCCATTCTACAAACACTTTTTGATCCATTTTAGCCTCACCTCCAGATGGCAGAAAACGAATCCACTTCATAATCATTCCATAATATTTTGATAAGATCTTTGAGTTCAAGTACTCTGCACCAGGCTAATTCAAATATGAATTTCTTGATCTTCATATGTTTAGAACTACCAAACGAATTGTTTACTGCAACATGATCTGATATCACCCTTGGTATGAAGAAATCCTCAGTAACTTGTAACTCCATAACCTAGGATGAAGATAAGAAGAATCTGTCTAGCTTGGATTTGCAAATAGAGTTTGACCTGGTGTAGTAGAGATGAGAGTTGTGCACCTCAATTAAACCACAGTTATTAACCCAATCATTGAAAGAATACATCTCCTGGACCCAAGCACTCTGGCCTCATCTCTCCCTGGGCCTCAGAACAGCATTAAAGTCACCTCCGACACTCCAAGGATGCTCATTGTACTTGCTCATTTCTTGTGTCAGAGACTCAGATTACAGAAGAAGGTAGGCTTCTCACTATCTTTCACAGGAGAATAAATGTTACATAGAACCCACTGTTTTCCAGAGCCTGTAGTGTTTAATTTAAGAATATGAAAGCGTCTATCTTTACATATTTCATTCACTGTGAACCGGTTCTCATCCCATAGGACAACCATACCACCACTCCTCCTGTCAGTAGGCATAAAGGAAAAAATCGTTAGTTTTCCATGTTTTAGCAAGTCCAAGGCTTCACCATTGCCAAAGTCCATTTTGGTTTCCTGCAACATAAATATATATGATTTACATGTCGTGACCATGTTATGAAACTCCTGAACCTTGCCTTGAATCCCTCTACAATTCCAAGAGATAAAAATGGTCATGAATAAATAACTATGTTTTTTTTTTTATTCTTGTTTCTTCTACCATCCACCATCACTTTGTTACTGAGATTACTGAGAATGAAGCTCATTACCCTTGATCCAATTATCGGTTGGATGTGTTTTTTGGCTACGGTGCAACTCTTTGGTTCCAGAATCTCATCTTGAATACTCACGAGAAAGCTCTAACTTCTTGTTCCCGTCCTATTAAACACAGCCCAATTTGTTCGCCAATAGAGGTTATATTATCATCAGAAACATCCCATGCCAATTCTTTCTCGTTTTCCCAGCAAAGGTCCCCTGGTGTTCCATCACTGACCGGGATCAAAGCAAGGTCCCGTGGTCTGTCCTTGCCTTCATCAAGCAATAACTTAGCATTAACCCTACTGTTGACCAATTTTACAGCCTTAGGAGGCCCCGTTTGATCCAGGATAAATAGACTAGACTGCTATCATGATCTCCCTTCCACTCTGACGCCGTCTGTGGCGGATGTAGCAGCAAACCTGATTCACAAGTAGATAGAGGAAGACGACAATGCCTCTGGTTCAGCTTCTCACAGCTTGACCCGGTGCAAAAGATCAGTTTAACCGGTACAACAGAAGATTTGACTAGTAGGGTCGATAGCCACTTGGCTGCTGAACTGGGCTGAAAAGCCGACTGAGCCAATTTCCTTGTTGGTCCGTCAAAGCCGGACCAGGGTACCACCTGAACTAGAACCGAATGAGTTGATGTTAAGTTAGATGGATCCTCTTCGAAAAGGTGGCTTATTGGGGCCTGGGGATCCGAAACTGAGCGGACAATCCCGTCTTCCCCTCCCGAATGTGCCCACAGCTGGCTGTCAGCTGTAACCGGCTTCCATTGCCAAAAGATACCTTTGAACTTGCCACGATCGAACTTGTTGCCATACCAGAAGAATATAGCTGGCTGAACATTGCCAGAAAAGCAGGTTTTGTAATTTGAATTGGAAGCGGAGATCCTCAACACTTAGGCTCTTATATTCTCAATGGACGGTAGGTGGCTTCGAGAACCTCCCCTAACAGCATTACCAAAAGAAACCCACCAAAGGTTCTAAGCAAAATCCGAAGTCTCCACTGTGATGTTCATTCCCAGTGAAGAATGACCCTTCTTTGCCTGAATCTCAATCGCAGCCACTCCATGGTGTCCAGCTTTCTCCTAGTTGGAAGTTCCGTGCGAAGCCCCCCCAGCCAGATGGAGCTCCAGAATTGCCGAAGTCATTCAATGCCATTCCAGCAGTTTTGAGTGTTTTTAGCTCCGAGGCGAGTGCCTCTGATAACATAGAGCTCTACTCTTATCTTAAAGCTCTTCTATGAGAAGTTATCTGCATTATGCAAATACTCATCTAGAGATCTTATTGTGATTCTATTGGCACTACTTCTCAAGAAACACTGACATCAAAGAGTCTGAACTGTTGAGACCGCAGGTGTTTGAGTTATGAGAGTAACAGTTCTCATGTTCAGAGCTATAATAAGCTCCACTTTTGATCCTACTGCTATAAGGTGGCATTTGTTTTGGTTTATTCTGAAGTCTTAAATTTATGTCTAACCTCTTAGTTTGTGGTACAAATAAGTACTTAATTTATTTAGATGCTATCAGTGAAGAGAAGACAATTCCACCTTGAAAAGCATGGACTGAAGCTAAGAGACATGTTAGGACTCTCAACTTCTAAATAAAAACTTATTTTCTTTCACTTATTTTTAAGAGGTGTTTTCAGATTTAAGAGGTGTATTTAGACAACACTTAAGAGATCCATTTAAACAGTCTCAAAGGTCTGATGTCTGACCAAATCAGACATCAGAGCTTCATTAAGCGTCATCAAACAGCCCCTAAGCTTAGTAGGAACCACATCCTCTGTTGACTTGTTGAGTCCGCAGTTGCTCTTTGTAAGCATCAGATGTTCAGATAATTGCTGGTCCCTGATGACTGATCTGGACTGATAACCTTATCTTTGCTACATGATGCTTCTATCAGAAATTACATGAAAATTGTTATGATCTGAATCCATAACAGGTCAGTGCCCTTCATTGTAGATATTATTTTTGTGACAACTGATTTTACACTTGGACAGGCTGTCGCATCCCACAAGATGGAACTTTCAACTTTGCTTAGTATCCTGCATGCTTTATTTCTCTTCTTCCTTTGTAAATTATATTTTAAATGTTATGTCAAATGTGCACGTTGCAAGTTAATTGATTCTCTGTATAACTATAGGAAGATTCGAATACAGAAAATGAGTCTGCAGAAGATGAGGAACCAGAGATATCTCAGTTGGAAGCAATAATCTGGCTTGCCATTTTGACTGTATGGGTTTCAATACTATCAGGGTACCTTGTAGATGCCATAGAGGTAATCTTTCTTTCTTTTATGCTTTTTATCCAACAGGGGTGAAATAAGTATCATTTTATGAATTTGTACTTGCTTAGACAATCAGTTAATCGCAAACTGGATGCCAAAAGTTATCATGTAAACTTAAAAATGGGTATGTTTCCACTGATAAATTATTATTTATGTACATATCAAAGTTATTTTGGTGATTAGTCTTGGCTGCTGGTGAAGGTCAATGCAATTCATTAATGCACATCAATAGAAGATGTAATCAAGGAAGGTGGGGTCGGGAGTCGGGACTGGGTCGGTTGGGCCCAAAACTGACCCGGGTCGCCAAAAATAATAATAAAATATTAATTTTGGGGTCGGGGTCTTGAGGTCGGGACCGGGTCGGTCAGCCCCAAAAGCGACCGGGTCGGGCCCGGGTCACGACCCGGCGAACCATGGATGTAATTCCTTAACGTAAAGAAAATGACTTGCAAGTATCTTGTGACTTGTGGTATTAAATTATGGTAACATCACATATGTCTATTTGAGCACGAGACAACTTTATTCTAAGATACATACAAAAAAATATTTGAAATGTTAAATTACATAATCTCAGAAAAGTGAAGGCTGTAAGATGTACCGATGTAGGCATCCTTGTCAAAAGGAAGAGAATTGGCGATTGATAAGTAACCACAGTAAGAAGTGCCTTATCCCGAAGGTGGGAGAGAAAAGCATTAAAGGTAGCACGCAAGCAACATCAAGAATGTAGTGCCATGTTGAAAAAATGTTGGGATTTTGGGAATGATACCACTGGTGTGAATATTATTTTGAAACTGATTCAACAAATATTTTCTCTTGAATCAGATTGGAGAATTTTTATTTGATGCTGGAAAATTAATGAAGTACTTGTGATGCTATGCCCCAAGCAACAAATTCTTAATTTTGACCTCTGGTGTCTACCCTCTTGCTTTATCTGCATTTGGGAATGGCAAAGCACAAGTAAACTTTGTGCTCTGGTGGAGTTTCATCAACACAAGAACTGGTGAAAATTAAAAGGAAAGACTTAACTCTTTTTTTTTGCAACAGTCGAAATAAATTAAACAATCGAAGACTTTGGAACATGTCTTATCGAGAAGACTAGACTTAACATGAGGGGCAACTTTTTAAAGTGAGGATGACCTAAATGGCTATGCCACAACATCTACCCATTAGCAAGGCAATTTGGATGCAAGGTCTATTGTGAAGAGATGCCCTTGCCCCTTGCTTAATTCCTTCCGGTCACCTTCTGGTGAAGACACCTGAGCGCAGATCTGTTTCGATCCAGATCGCATGTGGCAAGTCATCGCTGGACTGTGGATTCCTTGTGGATAGGGATGGCTAGACGTAGGATGCTATTTAGTGGGGTATATGTACTTAGATATATTTAGTTTGGGATATGCTTGTACTTGTTGGGGATTTGTTGTTTTTTTTTCAAAATTTGCATGTAAGGGTCTACTTAAAGGACCCTACCTTTCATGTATCGACAGTGGTTCAGAAAAAAGGAAAATCCCAATTTGTTCCCCCCTCTCCTGTCATCCTCTTCTCGGTCCCTTCTCCTCTAGTCTTCTTCTTCCTCCAGTCTTCTTCTTCCTGTCTTCTTCCCCACCCTGTTTTTTCTTCGTCTCCTCCCCCTCTCGTATTCTCTTCCTGTCGTCTTCCCCATCCTGTTTCTTCATTGTTTCCTCACCCTCTTGTCTTCTCTTCCTATCTTCTTCCCCACCCCATTTCTTCTTCTTCACGGTCTCCTCCCTCTCTGTTTCTCTTCTTCCTGCTTCCCGTCTCCTCCACCCCGACGTCCCATGGCCAACCTGATGCTCCCTTTCCCTGCTCCCGTCCAGACCCCTGTGCCCTCCACTGACTCTCCCCAGTTATCAGGTAAGGAAACATGCAGGCATCTTCTCCGCTTGCTTTCTTATATGCCTTAGTTGAGCAGTTGAAGAAGATCCAGGCAGTGGAATGTCCTCTGGCATTGTCTCACCTTGTTTTAGCCTGCACCACTGGATCTGATGCTGGATAGCATTGCTAGAACTAGCATTGGATGCTGTTGCTGAAGTCAGAGCAGAAAGGCATCTATCCAAATGAGATGGTGGATTGTGTATATCTTCAACTTTATGACGGTAATTGGATCTGATAGTCCTTCTGATAGCCAAGCTTTATTTTATATTCATCAGGCTAACAACTATGCAAAAACTGGGACGTTCCGTTCTGTACTAGGATTACACAAATAGATACTTCATGTACAGGAACTGCCTGGCAACAATAGCATTTTATCAAGGTATTCTAGAGCGGGATTGGCCCTTGTATTGGGCCAGAGCCAATTTGGATCAGGATTGGATTGGCCAGGGCTGATTTAGATCTGTCTGGAATCAGCAATCTCGTTGTATGTTGTCTGATGATGGTGGAAGTTGGCCTCGAGATCATCCCTTTGGATTGGGTTGGCACCTACCTATCCCGATCTGGATCAGCTGACCTTACAAACCTAGCATCACATTGACTGATGGTGGACATCACATATGAGACTAGATGATGATCAGGATCGGATTGGCCAGGGCTGATCCAGATCTGTCTGTTTGACAATCTTGTTGTATCTTGTCTGATGCTGGTGGACATTGGCCTCGAGATCGTCCCTTTGGATTGGGTCGGCACCTACCTATCCCGATCAGGATCAGCCGACCCTGCATACCTTGCATTACATTGAATGATAGTGGGCACCACATATGAGACTAGATGATGTTTCCTACTTGCATTAAATACATCCGTTATAAACTTGAGTCCACAGTAACTCAGACCATGATAACCCTCACCCGAAATAGCTATATCAGAGTTATCAATAAGATGATGTTTCCTATTTCCATATGCAATACCTCTGTAATAAACTTGAGTTTGCAATAATCCTAAATTATTTGGAGTTTTCTATATCAATTTCCTATATCCTTGAATGATTTTGGGTTATCTCTTCAAACTTCAAAGATTTAAATCCTCCAGGTCATAATGAATTACCTTTCTCCAAGTTAATCTAGGTCTACACCCTCCTCCTTTTTTTCCATTATCTTAATATGCTGCATTTTTCTGAATAAAGATTTCTAAGGTCAATGTCTATTATGTTCTAGGGCACTGTGTGAACCTCTTTTTTCTGCGTCTGTTCTTTAGAAAGAAAGACATCTCCGGACTTTTTTAGGAAAATATGTGATATCCTAAAAATATTAGGTAGTCCGGTGATAGTTTTAAAAATATTAGAACCGAGGTTCGGGTTCTTTGAAAATTTCATTTTTTGACCCTTCTCCGCCGGATGGTGCGAGTACCCGGCGTTAACTTACATCGAGCAACGGCTCGAACGCCTTTGATTAACCGTCGCGGCAACCTGTTTTCGGAGATATGCACATCCACAACATAAAATAAAGAACTCAAAAGGGCAGCGGCCTTTTGGGTCCGATCAGATGCAAACCGTTTGCTCGGGTTTGTTTTATTTGTCATTTTTTAGATGACTTTGATTTTTTTCTGATTTTTGAGTTTCATCTGTTTTGAATTTGATCAAAATCTGATTTTTATTTAAGGACTGATTTGGGATTTCATCGAGCCACAAAGGGACTGGAGTGAATGGATTATGATGGGCCAGAATGGGCCTGCACAGAGGGCTGATTTGGAACCGGTCCTAGGACCTGAACGTGGGCTGAGCAAGGGCAGCTTCGGACCTGCTTAAGGGGTCTGTTCAGATGACTTTGAATAGACCGGTCGGGGATCTGTTTGAGATGTCCTTGATGGGCTGAAACTGGGTCACAAAGGGACTGGTTTTAGGCTCTGGATATAAGCTTGCAGGTGGGCCGGAATATGGGCCTGTTTGGGGTGTCTGCTGGATGGGCTACAAATGACCTATGCAGAAGGCCGAACAAGGCTGAAAATGGACCTGCAAATGACCTAATAGAGATGCTCCAAATGGGCTGAAATCAGGTCGCAAGAGGACTGATTGCAGGTTAAATTGGACTGGACTTGGGCCAGCTCTTGGGCCTGACCATATGGGTTCGAATTGGGCCTGAAAAGGGGGCAGCAGGTGGGCCGAACAGGAGGCTGTTCATGGGCCTGGATTGGGGTCCGCGCAGGTGGTTTTAGGTGGGCTGGAACCAGGTCACAAGGGGACCGACTAAGGGCCTGAACAGGGTTCTGTTCTTGGGCCGAACTGGGCTCTGGTTGGTGGTTTCAAGACCTGCAGGCGGTTGGGAAAATGTGGCTGTAAAATCCCATTTCAGAACCTGCATTGTTTTATTTTTTCGATTGTTTGAAACAGTTTGTTTTTTGCATCTGATCGGGCACATTGGGCTGCCAATCGGTGCCCATTTCCATGCATCGAATTGACTTTGAATTTCATTTCATTGAAAGATGAGTGGGGCACATCGGTGTACAATAAGTGGTGACCCTTCCCCCAATTTAGGTTCTTCACCACCTTAGAAAAATTTCGGCATTACAACGGCATACCGACAAGTTTCTAATTTGGTGAAGTTTACCCATCCAATAAGGCTAGTCAATGACTTAGCCAAAATTGGGGAAGGATCATCGGCTACGGGAGCGTGCCCGCGCCGACGTCCGGGTCGTAAGCTACGGGATGCATGCCCGCGCCTCCGCCCAAGGTGGAGTTCCCCCGCTAGGGGTGAAGTCCTTAATTTAATGTAGCTTTCGCATTTCTGATTTTTTATTTGTTGATTTTATGAAGGCCACTTCGGGCCGGTCCACTCCTTCGGCGTTCGAAGCCGGGCTTCAATTCTTGCTTGAATTTGGGAGGGCAGCTTCTAGGAGGGAAAGCCGGACCCGTGAAAGGGCCGTTGAGGCTCTCTTCTCCTTTGATGTGTTGAGGGGAGAACCGGACCCGTGAAAGGGCCGTTGAGGTTCATCCCTCACTTTGCCGGTACATGCCACAAGGGGGGCTGCTGCAACTTCTTCTTTTATTTTCTGCTGCAAAGGGGGGGCTGCTGTAGAGCTTCTTGGGAAGTGGATTGGACCCGTGAAAGGGTCACTGGGTTGGCCCTTGAAGAGGCTGGCGCCTGTCCACAGGGGTGCTGGAAACAGGCTGTTGTGAAGGCCTGGATTGAGTGCCAAACGTGGGCTGGAAGTGGACCTGGATAAAGACCGGAAGGTGGGCCAAAATGGGTACGGTTCAAGGCCTGGGTAAGAACCAGAAAATGGGCCGCCATGGGCCAGCCTGGGGTCTGCTGGATGGGCTGCGGAGGGGTTTAGAACAGCAGGCCGAAAGAGGGCTTGGTGCAGGTCCTGCAGGTGGGCCTGATTGGGCCGAAGTTGGCATGAAGTGAGGCTCAGCCAGGGTCTGTTTTTCTGGGTCGAAATTGACCTGCATGTAGGGTATTTCGAGGGGATTCTTCTTAGACCGGAGTGGGGTCAGGTTGGGTTTGATTGAGTGACCGAACAAGACCTGTTCTTGGGCCTGCAGTGGAGACCGAACTGGGTCCTGCTAAGGGGCATTCAAACAGTCCCAAGAGAAAGGTCCACTTTGGACTGAAATGGGCTGGACCGGGCCTGCAAAGGGGGCATCTGGCTGGCACTGGAATCTGATTTTTTGATGCATCGCAGGGGGGCTGCATATGGGCTGTGTATGGGCTGTTTAGAGGACCTGGGCATGAGGCCGAAATGGGCCAGCTCAAGGGCACTTGGCTGAACTGGAAATGGGCTTGCAGGGGGTCTGCTAAATGGGCCGCAGGGAGGCCTTGGTAGCGGGCTGTGTTGGGGCCGGATTTGGGTTGCTTTGCTAGGCTGAAACAGGCCTGCGCAAGGGGTTTTTCAAGGGGTCTGGACTAGGTCCGAACATGGGCCAAGCATGGTGACTTTTGCAGAATGCTAGAGGCTAGAGACGGGCCTGGAGTAAGCAGAAAAGAAAGGCCCCCTTGAGGGGGCTACAGGGGCGCACCAAGCAGGCTTCCTTACCTTCTCTTCTCTTCTTCTTGTCCTTCCTTCTTCTGGCGGCAGGAGGTTGCAGGTGCAGAGGGCAGCAGCTTTGAGGTGGCAGTCCGGCAGCCTATCGGCGCTTCCAACTCTCTCCCCCCTGGCTGGTGCGTCCCCCTCCCTTTTATAGATAGTGAGGAGGGCAGGTGAAAGGCCAGGAGTTGTGGGCGCAGGTGACTCTTGGCCTCCCCATGGGAGTTACTTCATTTAACCACATTGAATGTCTGGCTGTCCCTTGGCTTTCCCCCTCCTTCAACTGACCCTTGGGAGGCTGTGCTGGCTGCTGAGTGCGCACCAAGGAGCTGAGGTGGCAAGTGGGTGCGGCTGGGCTTTGATTGGCCTGGCTGCTGAAGTGGGCCCGGCCCAATTGGGCCTGGATCTTGGGCCAGCGGGCTGAGGGGAAGCCCAGGCCCTCCTGAGGGCTGCGCACAAGGCTTGAACATGGCCTGATTTATGCCCATTGTGGGCTGGATGGATCCGACCTCTGCTAGGGTGTTTAATTGGGCCCAAATGTGGCTAATGTCATGGGCAATTGGGCCAGCCCCTAGGCCACGCCACCTGCCTTACTTCTTTCTCTTCTTTTCTTCCCCTTTTTGTTTGAAAAAAATGTACGCCAACAGGCACATTCTTTCAAATTATTTGTACTAGCTTGGACCCAACTTTCTGATCTCCTGACATATGTTATGCATTCATTCTCTTCTTCGACACTTATTGTTCATTGTTTATGTTATGCAATTGAAATAATGCTTTCAGCATTTTTAAGACTCACCAATTATTCATTAGGTTGGCATTATAATGTTGTGATATCTCACTGTTATAGATGGAAAAGGAAATAGCAAGATATTAAAGAATAATTTGAACTTATAGTCTCTGATGTGGTTACAGTTATCTGGCTCCCTGCTAACCACAAGATTCAAATAAGGAGACTTTAAAAACCAGCAAGGCATCAAAACTAGGCCATTTAGAATCTTCTAACCACTGGCAGAAGCTTTTTTTTCTCATGGCTCCCAAACAATTAGAGAGATAAAAACTGCACTCTTGGAAGCACTGTTATCAAATAAGGAACCTGGGCAGGCGGATGCCTCACCTCAGACACCCACCACATTTGCTCTGACAATTAAGGCGATCCCTCCAATGCCGGAGGAGGGGTGGACGGCAGAGGAGGTGGTAGACAGGAGAGAAAATCTGGTCGCAGAAGGGAACAGATAACCAATGGGACCACAGGAAGAGAATAGCTGAAGGAGGCACTAGAGGGGAGATGATGGCGAAAGAGAATGGTGGTGACATAGTGTTTTGACTATGTAGTTAGAGGCGTAAGGTGCTTGAGGCAAGGGAGAGATCTTCTCCCCTCAAGCGCCTTAGGCAACCGCTGTAGGCCGGTAGAGGCAAATGCAGAGGTGTGGAGGGATCTCTGGAGGCCGGAGAAGCCACTGGATGTTAGAGAAGCCGTTCTCTCTTACTGGGTTAGAAAGACGCAAAAACCAGACCCTTAACGGGTCCCGTGAGGATCCTTCGAACTGGATCAGTTCATTTAACCAGATCTGCTTAACCTTCCTAAGCGGTATTGAACCGGTTAGGCAAGCAGATCCAGGACTTGCTACAGGTCCCATCTTTTCCACCTGATAGGGGATTGTGGCAGAGGGGTCCTCTGATGTTTCCACACTACCACCAGCAGCCACTGGCTTCCACTGAATGATGTATTGGACCCCGGCGAGTCCCCAAGTCTCTTTATTAGGCATTTAAGGCACTGGAGATGCCTGAAACAACCCCCTTTTCTTCTGTGGCAAAGGGGGTTGATTGCCTAGGCAATCTAGGCCAAAGCAAGGCATTTTATGCCCACTTCTTTTCACGTAGGTGAGTGAGGTAATCACCTCTGATAACATAGGTTCTGCAGCACCTAGACAGTGGGGGTGGAGTGCTAAAGGAGGATTTGAAACTTAGGGTCCGTTTGTTTGCATGTAAAACCGGATTTATGCGCAAGTTTTCCCGTTTTTTTTTCCACCGCATTATTTGTTTACCTGTAAAATATGGGGTCAACGTAGAACGTTTTCCCGTGACCATCTTATTGTGGGATTTCGGCGTCCGGAAATTTTGAGCGGACGCCGTTTTCCACGGAGAGCCTTTTCGAGCCAGGAGGCTGACCACAGCTGGGCTGGGGTTCGGCCAGAACGCGGTCGCCGAGGGGGGTGCCGCGGGGGGGAGCTCCGGGAGCTCCGGGGAGGGGGGGTGAAGGGGGTGCCGCGGGGGGAGCTCCGTGGGGGGGAAGGGGGCGCCGCGGGGGGAGCTCCGGGGAGGGGGGGGGGTGAAGGGGGCGCCGCGGGGGACATCCGCGCGGGGGGGGAGCTCGTGGGGGCTCCGCGGGGGGAGCTCCGGGGAGGGGGGGGGTGAAGGGGGTGCCGCGGGGGGGAGCTCCGTGGGGGAAGGGGGCGCCGCGGGGGAGCTCCGGGGAGGGGGGGGGTGAAGGGGGCGCCGCGGGGGACATCCGCGCGGGGGGGGGGGGGGAGCTCCGGGGGCGGGGGCGGTGCCGCGGAGGCGGGGAGCTCGGGGGAGGGGGTGGTGAAGGGGGGCGCCGCGGGGGGAAATCCGCGCGGGGAGCTCCGGGGGCGGGGCGGTGCCGCGGAGGCGGGGCGCCGCCGCGGGGAGGGGCGGGGGTGCGCGGGGTGAAGGGGGGGGTGTGCCACAAGTTAGCACCCGGCCGGCAGCGAGGGCCGGAGGGAGGGATCTCCGTTCACAACGGGGCGGGCGCGAGGAGAAGGAGATCGGCGGCGGGCGCCGGTCGTTCACCTCGGCGGCACGTCTCGGTGACCACGAGATGGCCGGAGACCTCCTGGGGCGACAGATCGCCGTACTCCAAGCCCAAGGCGTGGAGGACGGGGTCGATCGCCGCCGTCACCGTAGACGCTTCGGAGGCCGCAGCGGCGATGGCGGCTTCATCTCCTACTCCTCTTCTTCTTCCTCCGCCGCCTCCTCTTCTTCGCCTAAGCCTTTTCCGCGTTCGGCCTTTTCCCGTGACCATCTTATTAATTTTTATTATTTTATAATTTTTTTATATCAAATTTAAATATATGAAATTATTTAAATAGATTTACGTACAACCAAACGAATGAAAATATTTTCGGAAAAATAATTTACGAACAACCAAATGACCGAAAATATTTTCAAGGAAAATAAATTACAAGGAACCAAATGATAAATGATGTTTTTGATTTCCTTGGAAAAGGTGTTCCATGAAAAACATTTTCCATGATTTTACTTTTACATGGAACCAAATGGACCCTTAAGGTTGTCACTGGGCCCTGATGTGACTGACAGTTCTAGCATGGTCTATTTTAAGTTTCAGACGACTCCTTAGTGGCTCCATGGAATCAAAATAGTTGGATCCTGAAGATCCTCATCTTTCACGTGATGGGGTGGATCAACACAGAAGCACCTGCCCAAGTCTATGGTGGTTGTCCAGGCAGCTTTGCCCAAATTGGGGCTGCAAGGGGCTGCCCTGTCTTTTTGACTTAGCAAATTAGGTGATTAGCTCTGATAACATATTTTCAAAGTTTGCAGCTTTGGTTAACACAAGTTTTAGAGGGTTTTTTTCCCTTTTGTCCTTGCACTTTCTGTTGCTCAATGATCGAATAACTGAATGATGCCCATTTTCCCTTCAAGTTTGCATGTTTGTTTTTTCATCTTACTACTTATCTGATATTTTTTCTCTGCAGGGTGCTTCAGAATCTATGAACATGCCAGTAGCGTTTATCAGTGTTATTTTGCTTCCTATTGTTGGAAATGCCGCCGAGCATGCAAGTGCGGTTATGTTTGCCATGAAAGATAAACTTGTAGGTCTTTGGCATGCTTGTTTTCTTCTCTTTTGTATTAACATCTACATTTTTAAGTCTGCCCTCACCCCTCTCCCTTTTTTAACTCCTTCAGGACATCACGTTGGGGGTTGCAATTGGATCATCAACTCAAATATCAATGTTTGTGGTAAATTTCTTTCTTTATGACTGTAGATGACCAATATTATGCACGGCAGATTTGCAGTTGTCCAGATTGGATGGTCCTGATTCATTTATCTAACTTTATGTAATGAATTGATTTCCAATAAATCATAATTCATGGAATCTTAGATTGCCTGATTGGAATCAGTACCCAAATCGGTGGGTACTGATCCAGATTGGATCAGTCGATCTCAATTTATTTTTTTTGGGAAGAAGATCAATTCAGAATCAGTTTGGATTGATAATTTTTTATTATTTTTTTGTAAAAATAGAAAACTCTCTAAAATTGTTTAAAAATGTAACATCTAACATAATGTCATGTCATTCTAAGAGTTTACAAATAAGTAGATATATTTTGATAGTAATGATACTTCGATTAAATAAAGATTACATGATATAGGTGTAGCTTTGATATACAATATAGCATTATATGTTTCTTTCACCAATTTTTATGGAATTGGCTTCCATCCTTGTTATATAGATTCTTTGAATGCTTCATTGAGAGCTATTTGTCATGATTGGCCTGCATCCATATGAATCGATCATTTGAGTAAAATCATACATAATGTCGTGCGTTGGAGATATGGCTGGAAGTCCTCAAGGGTTTTGGATAATTGATTGTTACGTACTGATAAAAAAAGTCCTGATTTCAACATTGACTTCTGCCACTCGAATGTTGCATCAAGCTCAAATCATTTGCAGTTGCCCCACTAATACGTGTGTTGCTAGAATAACCTACTCATCTTCCATCTCCACCTCCACTCGACCTGAACCTCCTATATTTTGTTGTTGGGTAGGTGGAATAAATTTTTCCCCATCACTATCTAACGCCCTGTTTGGTAACACTATTAAGTATCTCTATCACTGTCAATTTAAAATTGATATTGATAGGAACCATTAAGAGGTGTTTGGTTAATTATATCAATTTTAAAATTTGTAATACAAACAAAACATATTATGTAATACAAGTGTCAACTTGTATTACTTTTGATATTGATACTCCAACATTTGAAAATATTAATATCAATATTGATATAGTATCAAAATTGAAACTCTAACCAAACAGGGCATAAGGAATGTGTCTGTGTACACTATTGGACTGATAGGTCCTCACATGTTTAGATTTATTTTCTCTTATACTTCTTCTTCTTGGGATAAAGAACTGCCAAATCTCTGTCACACTTATAAAGTTTTCAATCGCATAAAGCTACCTAATCTACTTGCCATGATCTTTGTCTTTATTTTGGTGGGAGTTGGTTGTGAGGTTGGGGGTCTAGGGCTAGGGTTGGAGTTGGAGCTAGGGCTGATGCTAGATTGGAGGAGTAGCAAGACTTCCTCTTGCATCTCTTGATCTTCAAGCTCAACATCATCAAGTTCTTCTTTAGCCCATGTACGATTCTTATGATCGAAGTTTGGTGGTGCTCTGCTTATTTTTTCTTCCACTTACACAACAAGTGAGTATTCCTCTTGAAAAGGTAATTCACATCAGTTTCTTCGGTAGGTGATTCATGTGCTTGTGTTTCATCTCTCTGTTCGTATGGTCCACCTACAATTTTGTGAATCTCTATTTTGCTATTTTTTGGCGTCGCTTGATATTCTGTATCCTGAGTTACATGTCGTAATGACAAAAGGAAAATTTCTCTAACCTATCAGATATTAGTTTAGTCATTCTTTTGATATGGATTAGGCTGAATATACTTTAATTCCTTTCGCATTGGGAGAAACTTGTGTTCTAACTCAAATTTGAATTGCAATTGTAGTAAATGAATTTCATCCACTTTGTGTATTCATTTGTACCTACTACTCAGCTTCAAAAAAGAGCAATAGAAAATGACTTTACTCTCATAATAATATCAACTTATCATTATAGAACATGTTCTTTCAACATACTAAGAGTAACTTTGTCAAATGAGTACTTCAAATTTGGATCTAAGTAAAATTTTAACTCTTATTCTATAAGATTGCATACGTGGAGTAACACAGATACTTAGGGTCCGTTTGGTTTGGTGTAATAGTGAAAACGTTGAAAATGTTTTACACCGTATAGACTTTTCAAGGAAAAGGAAATACAAATATCTTGTTTGGTACACCTAGAATTAATTTTTCTTGACAAAACTTTTAACTATTTGGTTTTATGTAAAATATTTTCGGATCATTTTAATATACAAGTTATATGAAGACTTTTTTTAGTTATATGATTTATTAAAATTATTTACTGACTTTTTCAAGTTAAGAATAACACAATGAAAAAATAAACTATTTTCTTGACAACTAACCATATAATTTATTAGTTTTCATTATAAAATAATTATATAATAAAATATAATTACCAAGAACACCGTGTCCAACTCATTGCAAGTAAATATATCAAATATTAAGGTTGCAATTGGTTTGGAGTAAAAAAAGAAGAAGAAACATATAATTAAATTTTAAAAAAATAAAATTTAAATCATCTATTTTATACTGATTAAGATAATATTTAAAAAAATAATTATTTGGCTGTTGGTAAAAGTTATTTGTATAATAATAATTATTATGTGTATTAGTATAGTTTACTAGTGTTTTTATTCTATCTTTAACATTATTTGGTATATGTTGTAGATGTTTGTATCTAAATAAATAATTTTTTAGCATCACTAGGAATTAGAAATAATCCTTTGTATTTACTAGTTTTATTTGTCAATTTAAAAAATTAAATTTGATATGAGTGACTAATAAAAAATTTAATTTATTTGAATTATATCTAACTTAACTACCATGTATATAGTTCCATGTGGCTTGGTTCTGTAGCAAGTACCTGCTGGCCGAAAACGGCATCCGGGTAATTTTGTGGGATGCCAAAATCCTGATTTTGGAGGAGTCAATGCATCAACTTTTCAGTTGACTCATAATTTACGTGCAAACAAATGGCAAGTTGGAAATAGTTTCCGGGAAAAGTTCATGCAATTAACCTCTTTTACGTAGATCCAAATGAATCCTTAGTGTAAGCACGTAAAAACAAAAAATGATTGATAAATAACAATTCCTTACTTTCAATTCAACTTCTGTTCGATCTAGCTGACTTTTTGACATTTGTTGTATTACTAATAAAGTACCCCTCAATACCCCTTGGTCATTGTTCACTTCTCCTCCGGGGGTTTAAAAATTATTATGTATTCATGACATATTACATAAGAACATGTCTATAACATCAAATGGATGAGTGATTATATTAAATAGAAGTAATAAGAAGAATTACTTACTTGCACATCATCATGCAGTGTTCTATCTTTTTTGACATCTATAATCTTCCATCACTTCATATAACTTTTACTATGCTTCTCATTTATTTTCAACTTTACTTTGTTCATTGCGTCATTTAAGTATCTCATTCGGTTCCTCTCATCTAAGTCCACTAATTTTAACATTTGTACAACTGCTCAATGATGGACAAGCAATACATAATTCTCTCTAAAAAAATGTTGGTCTTCTATTAGACACCATCTATGTAAAGATTTTCAATTGATCCATCATGTTGTGTAGGTAAGCCGTATACATGGTGTACTCTTGCGATTGTGTGAAATGACTAGTGCGTGTCTATGTCGGTGCAAACTCTCCAAGACAATGAAGTGTGACAAATCTAGTTGGACTATGTTTGATAATATCGTGCCTCTCAGTATCGTCTCTTTTTATGTGAAACAACTGTGGATGTGAATAGATAAATGATGTGATCAATCATCAATTGTACATGGTTCACAAGTGTAGAAACTGAAGTTTCATTGTTTATATTCTCCAACATGAGGTCAATGAAGTGTGTTGCACATGGAACCCAAAATAGATGTGGTCTCCTTTCCATCAACTTCTTTCCTGTTTCTCGTATTAGAACTTGTTATTTGTGATAATTTGTACAATGTTGTTCTCCATAATCTCTTGTACCACAACATTCATAAGTTAAAAGATATAATTCACAATTTTTATTTTACTCAAAGCATCAATAAAGTTCAAAAATGTTGTTTTCTTTAAACAATAAAATAAGAAATTTATTATTGTCTCCTTGTGATACCTGTTCACATTTCACACATTATTGTGCATCCTTTGAGGCCAACTTAAATCTTTTGATCCAGGTCTTGAATTTATCCACCTCTTCATTTATGCCGGCAATATAAATATATCGGTTGGTTGCAAGGATTCCGGAATCGGAACGATTTCGATTCCAGGAATCGGCCTCCTGGGAAGGGAATCGATTCCGGATCGGCCCATAATCGGTTTTTTTTTGAATTTTTTTTCCGTCAAAAAATTCAAAAAATTCAGAAAAAATTTTAAAAAAATAGAAATGAGTTATAAATTTTTTTAAAAATAACCAATGCATTCATCCACAGGACCACATCGAATAAATACTAATGAACTCCAATTGAAGTTAAGTACATATTCCACTGATTCAAAAAATCAAAGAGTTGATACATCATGAAAAAAAAAATTACATCATATCAATCTACTACCAAAATCTAGGATATAAATATGGGTCTTCCTCCTCTCCCTGCTGCGCTTGACACTCCTCCCTCGTGCTCAATCTTGTATACTGTCCGGGACTATATCCATATGAAAATAATGCCGATGCCATGCTATCAAGTGTCGTACGGATCGGACTGCGGGACGACCAGGACGTAAGCAGAGGATGGTGGAGCTAGTGGTGTAATCCACTGCTGGTCAGCCTGGCCAAATGCTGGATACTATGGCTCCTATATATAAGAATCAGGTGTATCCGAATCCAGCGTGTAATACGACTTTGGATGCCGTGAATCAGGAGACTCGGCTGCTGCTGATGGCTACGTCGCTGGTATGCACTCCTCGTCATCATCACCTGAGGAGTGAGAAGGAGCATGTGTGCTGTCATCTGGGCTGACAGGACGCCTGACCTCTAGCTTCCTTCTCTTCACCTCTTTAGCCATCTCTGAAGTACCGGTATGTCCGTAACCCAAAGTTTTTTTCAACTTTCGCAAATCCTTCCATTTTCCGTGCAACACTTTTTCGTTTTCGTTTTCCCCGGATCACGAATGGCCGGGTAGCGGCCACCGGGTAGCGGCTACTCGGGATCGGAGCTTCGAGCCGGAGCTAAAGCCGCAGTGGTCGCTCCATACCGTTGGCGAAGAAGGCCATGTTTCGAGCTCGAGAAGTAGGTAGCTCTAGCTGAGCATCCTCCCCGCTCAACACCATCCAACTCTCCTTCAGCCCTACGCACGGTCATCGGGATCAAACTCGGGCCGTACGATCCCCGGCTTCCCTCTCCTCTATCCAGGAGGCAAGTGTATGCTCCTCCTAGAATATCGATCCACGTCCACCTCCTCGGGTGGTGGTGTGGCGAGGAATGCCCTCGCTCGTACGGGACCACCTGCGAATCGTGCAAATCGCTCCTCGCTGATCTTCTGTCGATCCTTGATGTTCTTTATGCGCAGCCTCATGTTGTAATGACAGAAGACCAGCTTCTCTAGCCGGTCTGAGGTCAACCTATTCCTCTTTTTCGTATGTATCAGGTTGAATGTACTCCAATTCCTCTTACAATGGGAGGAACTGGTGCTCTGGCTGAGTATCCTGATACCGATGGCAACAAGTGGATTCCATCCACTCCTGGTGTTCACCTGAACCCACCACTCACCTGGAAGAAAAACAAGAAGAGAAAAGGTAAACAATTAGCCCATCATCTTCCATAACTTATATGAAAAGAAAATAAAATCTTCATCAAGCTATTACTATACCAGGTGACACTTTGTCAACTGAATATTTCAGATCGGCATCTGAGTATACGCCGACCCTCATCTTATACTTCTGCATCTGAAAATTTATAAAAAAAAATATTAGTTGCCTGGTAAGGCTACTCCAAGGTATTGAATGAACTTTAACTTACTTCTATCTCGCAATCTATCCTCGTCTTTAACAGATCGCACAGACGCTGAATAACAGCAAGTGTACCCCGCATCACCTCGTTGTCGTTCACCACCTGTCCTCCATATTGACGCGGGGGTTCAAAAAATATCCGCAAGATTTTATTAGCTTAACACTCTGCCAATAAGACAATTATTCAAGAAAATATTTTTTTAACCAAGTTACCTCGCAATACATGGACATCGTGGTGGCACAAGTGTCTTGTCCCATCGATCATCTATGATCTTCCACCACTTTTCGTAACCTCTCGAGATTTTTTCTTTTATTTTCGCCTTTTGTTCCGTCCCATGGCATCATACAACGTGCCCATCCGGGTCCCCCGTCTATCCGAGTCTACCAACCTCGCACAACTACCGTTGGCTCAATGATTGCCAAGTAGTAGGCAATCCTCTCCCCAAAACCTCTCGTCGCTGATCTCGCTTCTCGACCCGACAAGAATCTCCAACCGATCTTTCTTATCATGCAGCTTGTCCACCATATAGTTATAATACTCCTCGCATGCGAACCAACTAACGTATGCATGGTAAACTCTCCAACGCAATGAAATTCGTAGCAAATCGAGTCGACTGGTCTAACAAGATCGTGCCCTCCCCGTGTGTGATCTCACGATACGTAGCAAAGTGGATGCGAATAAATAAATGATGCGATCGTCCGCCCCCGCTCGACAAGTGTGGATACACCCTCCTCCTTCGCCTATATCCTCTAATACGAGATCAATGGAATGCGCCGCACAGGCACCCGTAATACGTGCTTCCTCTTCTCCATCAACTTCCTCCTGTACTCGCCTTATACGATGGTTCGTTGTCGGTGACAACCCGAACTACATTGTCCTCCCCGATCTCCTCCACCACCGCATCCATCGTAGAAAAGGAAGCTCGGCATTTTTTATCTTCCGTGACATCTACCGACTTCAAGAATGTTGTCCCCTCGCAATGCACACCAAGAAGTTTATCATACTCCTCTTGGTGATATCTGCCCACCCATCGCACATAATCGCGCAACCCCTCTCCTTCCACACCAACTTAAAACCATCCATCCACTCTTTCAACTCCCTTGACCTCCTCATCCACCCCACAGAGATATGTCGGCTGCCCGGGGCTTGCAAACCCGGCCCGTACCCTCACCCACCGGCATCCACCATCGTCCTGAAGTAAGGCCTGGTGGCTGCATGTGCTGGGATGCCTACATCAAGTTAAAAAAATTGGGATCAGGGTAAAATTAAGTTTAAGTAAATAAAACATACATAATGTCAATTTTAATTTAAAAAGTGATACATGCATGTAAAAACCATTTCACAATGTGGCGAACGGCTCTCTTTGGCAGCCGTTCTTGTTGCCTTCACCCCTTTCATTGCCTGTTTAATCCTTATCTGCCTAACACTCTGTTTCCTAAATAAATACTCGTCACTCGGTGTAAATCGAGTGCTGGTAGAAGTAGAACGGCGGTGTGGCTCCTGTCTCCGGGTCGCCTCTCTCGGTCCCGGTAGGGCGAGCCGATGCCGATCGGCCCAAAGCCGGGTCAACTCGAACCCAAACCCTCCTCGCTCCCCTCCTCCTCGTCCCTCCTCCCCGCAAATGCACGCTTGCTAGCGTGCCTAGCACGTCCAAGCTCGGAGTCTGTTGACTCCTCCTCGCTCTCTGGCTCCGGCTCAGCTGATGCCTTCCTCTTGCCTTTCCCTTTCGAGGTAGACAAATCGCGGTCCCTTCTCCTATGGAGTAGCTCGTCGTGCAACTCCTCCCTCTGCTCGATCCTACCACTGCGTCGAGAGGCTCTACCTCGTCATGTAGCCTCTCATCTCCTCACTCTTCTCTCCCTCGGGCACTTTGTCACATTTCGACATTCCCACCTCGTTCCGCAATATGTTGTTTAAGCCGGAACACCTCCCCGTTCATCTCCTTCCCACACCATTTCGTACCGTACCCTCTCCGACCGGGGTCACTACATGTGCCCGTGTTCCCAACCCACGTCGGAAGCACGTGCTGGTGCTGCATCACCTTGATCGGCCATTGCTTATATCTGCAAAAATTGTAAACAATGCACTAAAAATGATTAGATAACATAAAAATTGCTTTAGACGATGTTCGAGAAGCAGACAACTCAAGTAACACACCATTCGGTATGTTTAAAGGGTTACGTATTTGCCGGAAATGGTCGTAAATTAATGTACGGGGTATCCGAAATTTTTCCCGTACAAAGAACATCCAATCGATGTTCAAACAACTTGAGCGGAATTGTTCGATCAAAAATCACCGAGTTTAACTCTCGTGAGTCGTCTAAACGTGTAAAAATAGACGTACGTGATATCCTGGAATTTTTCCCGTGCAAAATGGACTCAAACGGATAGTCCAGACCTTTGTCGGACTTCCTCGGTCGGAAACCACAACGTTTAACGCCGCTCGGACGCGTCGGAAACGCGTAAGAATGGACGTACGAAGTTTTCGGCGAAGAAATCTTACCAAAAACCTTATAAAGATCGAAGAAGAGGTTGATTCGAGGCCGATCCGAGCTTGGATCGGCGGAATCCCATGAAGACGTTGCTTGGAATCGCCGGAATCGTCGGAATCACCGCCGACCGGTCGGCAATCCTTGTCAGTAATCGCCGAATCGGCCCGAATCGATGCCGAGAGCCGGATCGACGCCGGGACCGCCGACCGCCCGGGAATCGCCGGATCTCCCTTCGCCGCCGCGGGATCAACGGAATCGACCGTCGCGGGTCGATTCCGGCCCAGTAGGGCCGGAATCGGTTCGATTCCCGTCCAGACCGAACCGGAATCGAACCGGTCCACCGACCCGTCTTCCGACGGACCGGTCGACCGATTCCTTGTGAATCGGTGGAATCGGATCGATTCCGACCGATTCCAAAGTGCATTCATACCGATTTCGTAGAATTCTTCCCGAATCGGTCCTTCCGCCTGAATCGGATCGGAATCCACCGATCCGATTCCGGAATCGGTCGGAATCGGACCAATTCCACCGATTCTGCAATCAATGGTTGGTTGGGACTTGTAATTAAGTTCGGTCTCCTCGGTGTATTAATCGTGGTTTGAAAGTGCGGGTTAGTTGCAACATATGTTGGAACATATATATTAAGTTAAGTTGAAAATATTACTGCCAAACTCAAGAAGTTGATATGATAAATATGTTTTAGGTGAAAATTTTAAGAATGTTATCGGCATGTAAAAACCACTTTCAGATATGTCTAACTGCGTGATTTGCCACTATAGTAGTTGTCTTCACCTCGTTAAATGCTTGTTTGATAGTTCTTTGGAAGCTGCTCTATTTTCTGAACAAATGATCATCTAGTATGTGGGTTGTGTCGAAGTAGATTAACAAAATGTCACATCTCCTATTCTAACACCTTAGTGGGGGTGGGTCGGGTTGACTGGGATCAGCGAAATGTTGGATCCTTGGCTCTAGAGCCTCCTGCTCCCATCTTTCTCTCTTCATCTTTTCTCAATGCTTGCTTGTTAGCATGTCAAACTTTCTTTATCTGTTCATCTAGTTCCTTATTAGTATATGTGGATGATTGATGTTCAACTCTTCCTTTTCTTTTACTTTTTTTGGGTCGGCCTCTCACCTCTTCTTAAAAGTTTCTCATGCTAACTCTTATCTTTGTTTAATGCAAATCCCCCTCCGGAGGCTTTTCTTGTGAGAGAGGCCTCATAGCTTCACTGTTCTCATTGGGCACATTGTCACATTTTCTTACATTTTCACCAACCCCCCTAGGGGTGGGCATGGTTCGGTTTGGTCCGGTTTAGACCAATTTTTTTCCAAACCGAATCAAATCGAATCACCCTCTCAAACCGAACCAAACCAAACCGAATCAATTAAGTTTGGTTCGGTTTAAACCAAAAATAAATAAAAATATTTAAATTAATTATTTTTACATATATATACTAATTTTTAAGGTACAAATAATAAAAATAAATATTATTTTATTATAAAATTTATAAAAATCTTATTTTTATTAATACTATAATAGTTTTTTATATTTTTTTTGATTAAATCGGTTTAAACGGTTTGATTTGGTTTAAATCAGTTTGGAGATTTTCCAAACCAAACCAAACCGAAAAGGGGGTCCAAACCGAACCAAACCGAACCGAATGGGCTGATTCGGTTTGGTTTCTCGGTTTGAACCGTTTTGTGCCCACCCCTAACCCCCCACCTATATGTTGTTTCAATTGAAATACTCACTCCTTCATTTGTTTGTCACATCAATTACATTGTACCTCTTCTTATCGGGGTTCACCATGAAACCTTCTTTCCACCTGATATCACGGGAAGCAGATGCATCTTTTTCATTGGACATTGCTAAAGTATGCAATTATAACAAATTAAAAGAAATTAGATTATTAGAACATTAACCTCTTGGGGGGGAGGAAGGAGTAGGGGTGTTCACTCTTCAGTTCAACCTGATGAACCAAACTAAACCTAAGCAGGCTGTTTGGATCAGTTTGGTTCAAATTGAATGGACTACTGGTTTGGTTTGGTTTCACAACTAGTGAAACCGAACCAAAATGCCAACCCGAATCAACACGAAATATATTAAAAACATGTTTTCTATTAATAAATAGTATTATGTATTTATTATCTAAAAATACATTTTTTATATTTTAATTTATAAATTGATATATATATATAAATATTTCAAACAATAATTGTTTATTTATTGGTTCAGTTTGGGTTGGCTTGCCCTTTCGGTTCGGTTTGGGTTAGGAAAAAATACTTTCAACCCGAACCAAACCAAACCATGAACACCTCAAGAAGAAGACAACAACGCCTTAAGGGGGTTGTTGTTGTAGCAGCTAAAGTAGTTACTCTTATGTGACTGTTTAAGGGTTAAGGTGGGGCCAGCAAGGCTTGCGGTGGGTGGGGGGAGGGGAGGAAAGAGAACAACCCCTTAAGGGAATGTTCTAACTTTAAGCAGTCACTTGAGGCGATTGTTTAAGGTGTTAAGGGGGGCCCGGGAGACAAGAACAATGTCAAGTGACTGTTTGCGGGTGGGAGGGTGGGCGGGGGGCGAGAAGAGGTAGGGGAGTAATTACCTCTTCACGGGGGGTTCCAGAGGGGAAGAAGCCATCTGAGGGGGGATATCGACACCGAGAGAAGGGGAATTACCCCTCCACAATATGCTATATTGCCGAAAGAATGGAAGGATTAAGGCTAGATCGGTCGGAATTGCCCTACACATCTCGAGATCACATCTAAATTGCCAGATTGACGCTAGATCGAAGGTATCACCGCGTAATCACTGGAATTGTCAAGCTCTAGGGGTATTGGGACGCTGGGTGGGGATCAACGATTCTGAGCCGATATCACCCCACCCCATATAGGGGTGATATCAGATTGGACCCGATATCGATTCCAGACTGGGACTTAAGTTATCGTGACAGAATCGATAGGATCATCCGATTTTGATCCAATTTTAAGGAATTGGCCGATTCCATACATCCAGACCAATTCTGTAGGGAGTCGAGATTGGATGGCCCTCAATGCGATAATTGGATCGAGATCGGATCAGCTGATCCAATCCCTATCCGATCTGGTCAATTCTGCAAACCATGTATGGAATGCTACTAATAGCCAAGGAAATGAGGAATTATAATTCATAGAACATAGGATTGATTAAAGAACTGAACTACAAGTGTATATCATCTTTTCTTATTATGATGTTCTCTTGGGAACATGGATTATCTAGCTTACCGCATTTTGCTTATCTAGCATTGATGTCATTTGTTATAATGTACTAATCATTTTATATTGACGATTATGGAGTGTTAAGTCTATTTTTTTCCTCTCCTCTTGTTGCAGATACCGTTCTGTGTCGTTATTGGTTGGATCATGGGAAGACAAATGGACTTGAACTTTCAACTTTTTGAGACAGCTACTCTATTTGTAACTGTGTTGGTTGTGGCGTTTATGCTACAGGTTTGTTGTCAAACATTAGATATGCAGTGACCGAAATTGAATGGTGTTCTATATTTATTGTTGGTCTGTGGTCACCCAAATGCCATATCACCGAAATTTACAGATCACCTTACTCTTTTTCTATAATGTTTCCCCTTTTCCCAAGTGTTTTACTTAATTGTAGTATCTAAGATACTCCTACACTTCCACTACTCTCTGAGTTATTCTTTTTATATATTTCTGTGTATTCACATGAAGGTCAAACATATTACATGTTTCAGCCTGTGATAATAGCTTGCTGTATTGTTGTACATCTTTTCAGTTTATTGATAGGCAGTGAACGAATGTAAGTCCTTGTTGATGTTTTTCTTTGCTCAGTGTGTCCTAAGCAAGTAAGCATGACCACTGTCATGTATGTTCTTGTTGCTTGCAAACACTGTTGGAGTTCTTGTTTGGTTTGGTTTTCATAAATGGGTTAAATCGAACCAAACCACCAACTTGAATTAAACCAAATATTTTTAAGAATAAATTATTGTATTAGCTAACAAATCAATCAATTTGTAATTAAATAAATATTATTTTAAATATTACTTATTTAATTGTGTCTTGAACTGAACCAAATCAATCCAAACTGAATTAGAACAGTTTGGTTTGGGTTGACTGGACAATTCGGTTCGGTTTGTGTTCGGAAAAAAAAAACCCCCCACCCAAACTGAGCCGACCTTTGTTCACCCCTGATGCCAATAAGAAACCAGAAGTCATGATCAACCATGTAGTCTATCTATTCTTCCAAGAAACTCTGAATTTGCATAATCATGCACCTAGGTGTTCAAATTTTTTTTTGAATGTGGTATTCTATAAGTATTACCGTCGGATCTGATGACCTGCAGTTGGAGCTTTTATTTATTTTTTAATGGTGGAAAGCACAACTCCAGTTCTTTATTCCTGAATCTGCGGCTAAAAGTCATAATATCTTCTCATTCTAGATGGATTTATCTTCAAATTCTCCACACCTCGGGATGGTCTTGGCATAGAAAAGGAATATGGCCGAGGCGAAGAGGAACAAGGTATAGAAAGAATAAAGGAGCATACCATGCTGTGGGCAATAAAAGGTGCTAATGTAATTGTGGAACTTGGAGACAGCTGCTAACATCTGTTACAACAAGCTACTATTGACTAGCTACGTTGATTATCTGTTACCGTTGGAGACAATGGAGCTTCAACCCAATGGCAATGGCCATCTGATCTCCATCATAAACCCCTGATTAGACCTGTCAACGGGTTGCTATTGGGTTGGATCTCTTAGGATCCAAACCTGAATCCAATAAAATATATCCAAATCCAATAGTAACTCCGATAAATCATTAAATTTCGGATCTGATCCATACCCGAACCCGAAAATAATTTCGGATCCGGGTAAACCCGTTACATCAGCCGGGAACCTCAGGGCGAAGAGGTGCGACGCCGGCTGCCGCCGGTATCAAGTGCTAGGGGGCGGCGGTGAAGGCAGGTGGTGGGTGGCCGCTGGCCGGGAACCTCTGGGTGAAGGCCGGTTCTCTTCCCCGACTCCTCCAGCGACGAGGAGCTACCGCGCCCTTGGCCACCTTCCGCTGCCTCAGCCGTCCACCACCCTCGTTGCCGCCTTGGTCCCCGGCCCCCGTCGTCGCGCCTGCCTGCAGCCTTGCCCGCGCGTCCGCGCGACCGCCCCGCTCAGTCGCCAGCCCCTACCTGGCCGCCGCCGTCGCATTTGACCCTCACCCGCCGCCGTGTCATCGCCGTCGCCTCGCCTTCTGCGGCCGCTCGCCTCCCGCCGCTCTGGCGCCGTCGCCAGCCGCCTCCCACGGCAGCGTCCCCCCCTCCGTTGGTCGCCCTCGTGTGACGCCGCCATTCACTAGCCACCGCGCCCGCTTCAGTCGCCGCCTCCCTCCGCGAGCCCGCCAGCCCTGCCGAGCCCCGTCGACACCCCCCTCGGCCGCGCCTGCAGCGCACAACCGCCTGACGCATGGCCGCCCACGGCCGCACCCCGCCTGCTGAACCGGCCCCCTGGCTGTCGCCGGCGCCGCCCGCCACCCAGCAGCCTCCCGCATAGAGTGAGGGAGCAACCGAGCTCGGGTTGTCGATAATGCAATCGGGTTATCGAGTAGAACCCGAGACGTGATAATCGGGTTTGCTTGAAATCGGGTGCAATGAAACCTGATGCCAACGTTTACGGGAAGCACCAATCGAATGTCCATGCCTGCTTTGGCAATCGGATTCAGGATAATTGACGGGTCCACCCGTATCCAGTTACACCTCTACCCCTGATGTTCTCAAAAATGCCATGAAGTTTGCAACTCTAGTTGTAGTACTTAATATAAAATCAGTTATTATCTTCATAATTTTGTCTGGTTACAGCTAAAATTATGTTCTTATTATAATAATGGCTCAGGTATTTGCTCTGTTCATACCTTGTTAACGTGAAACTTTGTTGAATATAATGTTCAGTTGTAGAAATGTATAAACTGTTACTGATTTATGCATCGGGTGATTAGTTACTAGTTAGCAAAACAGAGATGTCTTGTTTCTGCTGATAATAACTGAGGATAAGCACCAACTTTTACCTCATTCTCCATGCCAGCCAATCATTAGTGCCTCCTTCGAGTTGAGGTAGGTAACAAGGTCATACATATGTTGTGCGGATCAATTGGTTGGCTTTATCCAGGCATCAAAATTTTAAAATAAGGTATAAAATTTAGAAAAATATTTGTCATATGGGTTATGATTATAGCACATATATCTATTAGAGCCTAGTGTGATGGTTAGCACCTCATACTGCAACGTTTGTGCAGCAGGAGGTTGATTGGGAGGCCATGCATTATCCTTGGTTGTTCTGTTGTCAAAAAATCACGACTGCCTCTGTATCCGTTGATCATAGTAACCAACACAGGAAGATGAAAGCTGGAATTGCAGTGAGAAAGGAGGCTTGAACCTTAAAATCTCAACAATTTAACCTAAAGAGAAATGAGAAATGAAGGTTGACTGGTTGAGGAACATTTCCCTGCAACTTTGCTGTGGATGTTTGTCAGAGCTCCTTTCTAATGAAGCATAAAATGCTGGAGAGTTCCCTGAATAAATCTAGTTTGATGGCTCTAGTTCTTGGTTAGACACGAATCAGTTATATTGTTGAAAGAAGTGCAATCCAAGGTCAGAAGGAACAGAGATACTTTTCATTGGAAAACATGAAATGTGTTAATGTTTTATATGAGTTAAATAAGTTATCTTTTGTCACTTATTTTGCTTCATATGTAATCACATTTTTTCTCATATTCACATTATATAGGGCATAATGTTTTTTTCTGTTCAGATTACTCTTTTATTACTCTCTTAGGTCTTGTTTAGTTGTGATATTAGGCCTTTATACTGCTTTTACTTTCAATAGTTGGAAGCATCAATTTTGTTGCTGATTTGTTTACTAGGAATGTCAAATTTGGCACTGAATTATTTCTAATACTCTTCCAGACCCTCATTACAGTTTGTCCTATCTGTGGAAATGTTTTTCATTATTACTTTTTCAGTTGTCAATTTATAGTTCTTGCCCACTTTAACTATGAACACATTATTGCTTACACCATACAGTTTCCGGTTCGACTCCTCATTTTACTACATTGCTGAAATCTTGAACTTATTTTTCAATAAGACATTCGGAAGTAGCATTTTAATTGTGGACATTTTAAATGTATCATTATCATTCTTATTTATTGCTTTCATCATGTTTTGTTTGTGCAGGAAGGAACTGCAAATTATTTCAAAGGATTGATGCTTATTCTGTGCTATCTAATAGTTGCAGCAAGTTTCTTCGTTCATATCGATCCTAGCAGTAAGTGTCAATACTTACCTTGCAGATTATGACTTTTCACCTAAAAAATATTCAGACCGTGTCCTTGATGCATTCATGGTCACAACTGCCTTGTCTCGTAGGGGTTTATGTTGTGACCAATTCTGGATATTAAGGTGGTGTTTCATTTGAGGATAGGACTAAGGATATATAATTCTTTCCATTAATGATTTAAACCTATCCCTGTTCTCATGCATGATTTTATCTGAGATAAGCCTGTGCACCCGCGAGGGGGGTGTGGTATATTAAGAGTTGCGAAGGCCTCATGCACCCATCTAAGAAGTTGCTTATGGAGGGTTGAAAGGAGGGAGGCAATAGGACTAGAATCAAGCAAACTCCCATGGCGACCCAGCCTTAGCCAAAGTTGGCTGATCCCAAGGTTCAAGGTCAGGGTCAAGTGATCTTAGACTTAGGGGCTGTTTGATAACACTGAACATAGATCTGAAATCTGATTCGGTCAGATTTCAGATATTTGATCCCGTTTGATAATACATCTAACCTAACCTCTAATTAAACATCTGATCTCGGAAAAGGCTCTGAGCCATTCAGATCAAAAACATAGCTTTTTCTCTCTCAGATGTTTTACCGCTACAATGTCTGTCCTTACCGTTTCATGTCTATCACATCTCCACATTGGGTTACAGGAGAAGATGCAAAACTTGACGTTACAAATTTATTTGAAGAAAAAAATTTTATTTGTAAATGAATTTAATATCTTTAATAAAATAGATAATCATATGATAAATTATATTTTTATTATAAACATATTCTTAAAATAAAATTTGTTAAAAAAAATTGTGTGATCATTACAAACAAATATTTTAATAATATTTTCATCAAACAAAAGAAGTTACTTATATTTCAAAATGGTTATGTATGATTTATACATGATATATTATATTCAAAGTTATTTGATTGTTTTATTATTTAAAAAATTAAGTAGATGATTCAGATTTTTTATCAAACAACATAAATCACTTATCTCTTAAGCAAAGCAAGCACTTTTTTACCACAAATTAAGATGTTAGAGGTGAAATTAAGAGTTAAGATTTTCAGATTAAGTCTAATCAAACATCACCTTACTGATCTGGTTTATTAAGACTGTTAGGATCTTGATCTAGATCTGCTGATACCAGCTGATCCTGGCTGATCTGACAACATAAACTGATCTCAGCAAAGGGTCCATTTGGATCCTTGTAAATATAAAATCAAGTAAAAAAATTTTCTGAGTAACTTTTATAAGGAAATTGAAAATATAATCCACCCATTGGTTAGATGTAATTTATTTTCCTTATCAGTCATAATTCATTATTTGATTATCGGTTAATTATTTTTAATATATTTTTAATATTTGTATAATTTAAATTATTCTATAAAATTTTAGCTTTTAGAACTTAATTTAATTAGAGTTGTTAAATAATATGAATTTTATATAAATTATTTTTCTATAGTTACTAGGTACTGAGTTTATTATTTTAAAATGTTTTTAATATTTTATTTTCTTATAATCGAACATTGTATGAAAATGTCATTTAAAATTTTAATTTTATTTATTCATAATTAAAATTGAAAATATACACAAGTCCTGGGCTGACGCCCATTGCGGCTCACTGTGAAAAACGGCAGCTGAATGGAAATGCTGGATGATAAATATGTTGACTCCTATTTTCCATGCATCCAAATAAAGGTGGGGGTGAGATTTTCAGGAAAATATGCTGCAAGTGGCCCCCATTTTACAGGCAACCAAACAGACCCTAAACTCAATCTAGATTGGTCTATGGTTTGAAAGTTGGATCATCCTTACTGAAGTCTTGTCGGGAGCAGCCAATTTGAACGAAACAGGTTCCAGCTTAGTTTTGCCAAGTGCCAACAATTGAGAATTAAGATGCCCGCCAATCCTACATGAAAGCTGTATAGTCGATAAGACGAGCTAGCATTTGAGAGAAGATGACAAGGGGGAAGGAGGAAAAGAGAAAAAGTAGGGATACAAATTCCACGATTACCATGGAATAAGTTTATCGCTTAACATATTGCCATAATAAGACTAAACCTTCGCTTTGTGTAACCCATTCATCTCCATGTTGTAGCGAACCAAATTGAACTTGAGGGTATCTCATGTTTATCCCTCCCTTTATCCTTGAACCGGCCAGGCCCTGAAGTTTACACTCAAGTATGGGTGAGAAGAGAACCGACCAAGAATACATGTTTTACCAAACCTGAACAAGAACATCATATGGATGAAAGCCAATAGCAACAGGACGAGATTGTTTTAATATAGCTCGATCAAGTGAAAATTTTCTGTTAATTCGCAGATTCTGATGACTGACGGCTGGAAACTCCTGATGTAACTTTGACGAGCTTCATCTCACCTCGACCGGTGCATAGGAAATATATCCTGGGAACCGGCCTGTACTCACAACTCAAGCACTGATTGGCCGAGGATCTGGTGACGTATATGGGACTTCAGTTCCACATGCACCATAACGGTAGAAGCCAGGAAGTCTCCATGTATTTATACTGTTAATTTTTCTACATTTTTTTCCTTTTCATTCTTCGGGTGCCGCTCTCTGTGCCCCGAGTAACACGGCATGCCAGCATTGTGGCATTTTTTTTTATTCTACATATCCTGTCCTTGTGCCTTTTACTTAACAGGAGGATCATGATGATGTTGATCACAACAGCGATACTTACGTTGTAAGAAGCTAATATTTGTAAAGGTTATATGAATTTCTGTCCTGCAATTATGTATCAACTGCCAGATCTGTCTTCAAGTGCGCGACTTTTCGACACATCCGAACGTGAAGTCTCCGTCCTTTTTATTCGGTTTTCATTTTTATGTAGAAGGCGGTTATGATAAAAAGCTTCATCTGGTACGAAGATTTTGCGTTGGGATCGGACAGAAATGCACTCTGGTTGAGGCATATGACGAAGACAGAGAACCGCCGCTTCGTCTGATAAGCATGGAGTGCCGGGTCGGATAGGAACACAGTCAACCCGATTGAGATCCAAATCGGCCAATTCTAAGATGGGCTGGAGTCACCGTGTCAACCTAGTCGATAATAACAAGCCCAACAATTCCAGCTCGCCACGACTAATCGAATCGGTTTGATTGATTCAGGACGCCGACCCCGGACAACCCAAGTCGATTAGAACCTGACCGACTTGTTCCCAACCCCCTACTCGGCCTATGCCCAAACTACTGCGCTTTCTTTGCCTTTAGGTGCATCACCAGAGCTCCAAAGGATCAGCAGCGTCTTAGAAATTAAATGCTCGCCCAAATTTATCGAATCGCTTTTTTTTGGGGGGGGGGGTATTTTTCTCAACATTTGAAAATTAATGTTGCATTAAGGACCCTCTAAAGGCAGCTGCCTTGCTTTTCTTTAATGGGTAATGATCTCGTATACCAGACGTTATGTTGAATGCTCGCAAATTGCGGCTATTTTCAATGTTATCTACGAGGCAGTTTTAAAAGGAAAGAAACAACGATGATATCCAGCATGACAAGTGAGCTTCGTACTCTTTGGCTAAGCAGGGGTCACCTCAGCTTGAGAGACTCTTAGCGTTCGATCTCCTAGTAGTTCAGAATCCTGCAAAGGATACAGCAGCTGTTACGGAGCATCGGGGCAGGGTAACAGATTATACATACAATTTCGAAGAGATGGTAGAATGAATGGTCACATAAATAAAGAAACAAAAAATAAGGCATTTCTTCATCGACTTGACCAAACTGGATAAAAATGGAGATCACGTCCAGGTGTACTAAATGAACTTCCTTTTTCTCTTCTTGGAAGG
This sequence comes from Cryptocoryne crispatula var. balansae, assembly GCA_036172225.1. NCBI lineage: Eukaryota > Viridiplantae > Streptophyta > Magnoliopsida > Alismatales > Araceae > Cryptocoryne > Cryptocoryne crispatula. Next base: position 5,572,171 of record CM069935.1, read on the forward strand.
TCATTGTAGCTTCTAGAAAATGTTCAGAAAGTGTGATCCTTTAAACGGCCATGTTACCTAATCACTTATGGGTGGAAAAAGGTCAGCTAGGAAGACATATCCATGGCATCTGTCTAGATGTACTCACTTCTCAAACTTACAGAAGTAGCAATTGCATACCATACAACAAGACGGGGGCTGCCTTAATGATGTTGAATAGAGAAACTTTTTTTTCCTGTCGAATACACAAATGCAAGGAACACATAATGATTTTTTTCCAGCATCAGAAAAGGATTATGTTCATGGACTGACTTCATTATTGCCATCAACACATGTGACGAGAGGGAATTGTAGTTCTCATCCCCTGTTAATTACCATGTACTTATCTCCCCAACTTCATACTGTATGGTAAATAATGATCCTAGATAGCTGCCCATGATGGATAATGGCACACCTGAGGATGATCCGAAGTCCATTGCACTGCGGAAGACGAATGTCGAGGAAGACTGACTGGATAGGAATAGCCAAAATCTCACAAACCATTGAACATCTATGGTTTAACTGTACGGGGAGTCACAACCCTACATATGCTTATATAGAGAGGGGCAGGTCCGAATTTGACTAGGATTAGAATCCTACCCATAATAGGATCATGGGCCCAGTAAGGCCATGATCCATATTCTAAACATGATAGTGTATATGTCAAGCCCAATAACAAATAGATCACATAAAATGTTAAGTTTAAACCAACAACCTACTCGCGTAATCTCTTTCAAATATATTTATAGGTATTTCGGTAAGTGTGCAGAGTGAAGAATAAGACCACTTTATCTACAAATTGCACTTTGCCTTTGGATATGATTTTCTAACTTCAAATGCATCCACAAAGTTGACCTGACAGAAATAAAATTCACTCACAATGACATTAAGTGAGAAGTGAATGTTCGGTACCTGCAGTATTGCCTGAGCGCATAATTTTCCAGACAATACAGCACCTTCCATGGAGGCCAAATATCTCTGTTTTGTGTAATCTCCAGCCAAATAGAAACCTTCAATCGGAGATCTTTGCAAGGGGCGACATGTTTCACAGTTTGGTACAGTCTTGTAAACAGATCTAAGTCAAAAAGAAAATGAAGTAAACTTTCTAGAGTGCTGATAATTATAATGCAAGAGTTCATACACGACAAAACAAACACTAGAAATCAAAACAGAAATTACAATTGTAGCCCTGTAAATTTAACACCCAATCATGATGCTTCAGAAAATCAGAAAGAAGCCTTCTAGTTTCTATTCACCTAGGTGTCTTGACAACATGATATTTAACAATCTTTGCCTTGCTCTGATCAGCAGCAATTTCATCAGGAAAGAGTTTTGCCAACTCTCTCATGGTTGCATCCACTATTTCACTATCACTTCGTGATATCCATTCCTCTGCAGGTGCAAAGACTAATTCCAGCATGGAGCGGTCGGGATCATAGTATTCCTGCAAGGCAATAGTCATAATCTTGACGTCCATAAAAGGGTATAAACAGGATCTGAGAATGTTGTTATCGGGATAAATATGCTATTGAATACTCAGCTCCTACAATCGTAACAGTAACACCAAAACATAGTCTGTCAAAGTCAAACATACCTACCATACATCAGTCACAGGCATCGTAGATACTTCAATTTGAGTGAAAGTATGACAATTATATAGTAAAACAAAAGAAATATACAAGCACCAAACCATGTTAATTCACATACAACCCTCTGAAAGGAAATTCACAAAAAGTGTTTTCGGTCGACCCTTTGAAGAAGTATAAGATGTGAGCAAACACACAAGCCAGACCATGGAAGTACTGCTTTGGGAGAAGCTTACATATATTTGTCCTTCAAAAGGAACCTTATCTGAATCTATACCTGACACTCGAGTCTACGTCTGAATCAACTCCATGGACATATTCATCACATAAGGATGGGGGTTATTTCTCTACCAGAGTGCTGACATGGTTTGACATGGTACTGGCCTCCATTTCCCAGGTAGCATAAGCTCTGGAGGGTTGGATACCCATTTAAGGTGAAAGTTCTACTTTAGGTGAAAGTTCTTTGAACGGCTGCAATTGGTAGCTTGCAGTGAATCACTTGAGAAAGTTTGTATGCCACTGACTTGCTTTGTCCAATGTGCACTGAACATGAGTCTATAATCCTCTGTTCTGCCTCTATGCTTTTACTAAGAAGTTTTTTGATAATATAGATCTGTTAATTCCTAAGCTGCACTTTCACTCCAGTGACCTAATCTGGATGATCTGGACTGAAATGAACAAAATAGGATATTCCACTTCCATTAAGTCCTCAAGTTACTTGAGCAGAATCTGGTCAACTACGAAAGATTGTGCATGATTCTTTTGTTGGATGAAACTCCTATTCAACATCTCTTGTATTAAAGGGCTCTTGTGACTGGAAGGACTCAAGGTTCTTATGGTTCTAAACCCCCCCCCCTCCCAAACCCAACAAGGATTACCAACAAAGATAGATAAGAACTCAAGAGTCAAGACTAGAGCCTAGAGGCTACGAAGTTCAAATCTTTAATAATTAGTTAAATAGTAATAGGCTACAGGACAAAGAAGGAAGCAAGACAATTACTTTCATAGTTTCATGTAGTGTTATCTACTACTTAAAAGAGAAAAAAAGAACCCCCCCCACTACCTGCCATGTCGCTGGGCCATATAGACCCAAACCCACCAGCTTCCTCTTGACTTTTTTGTACTATGACACAATCCAACGTGTGGTATTGTCTTTTGGACCTAGCCTGCACTCATTTCTCATGGGCAACTCACAGGTTCACCATCCTAAATATGACCCTTAAAGGCCATAAATTTCCAATCCTGAAATCAGACTAATCTTATTGAATAGAATGCCATTTAAGCATGTCATTATTTTGTTCTCTTGGCTCAGTAATGAGTTATTAAAATGAAAATATGGTCTTGCTCTCCACTGTGATGCGGTCAGTATCGACGACAAGTACATATGACTGACTCATTTGGATGTGTTGCTATCAAGAGATTCGATCACAATAGCATTGACTTTATAATCTATCAGTAGTTTATGATTTTCATTTATGTACCTTCTTATTTCATTTTCATTCTTAAGGGCATCAAAACAAAATCAGCAAGCAAAAATTTAAAAATTTACATTTTGTAAGTAGCATTTATGTGCATATATTTAGAAGAACTGAAGTGTAAAGTGGGGCTTCTATAAAAGCTCCACGTCTTGTACCCTGATGAACATCGAAGAATGAATGAAGATGAAATGAAGATTTTGGGGTCTGACCCTCATATCTCCTTTCTCCCCATTCCAGCTAAAATAACCTCCACCCTTGCTCTAAGGAGGCTCTCCCACTTCTCTCTCTCTCCCTCATTCAGCCATCTGACCTTTCATCTCCTCGTCTTCCTCTCAGATGCCGCATCAGCCTTGATTCTACACCCACGACATCACCATACACTGCACCACCTCAGACATGCCCTCCAGTACCCTGTCCTCTCCCTTTGGACATGTCTCAGCCATCTGGATGCCGTGGAGTCCCCTCCCACCCATTAGTTGAACAGAAACACCCACCCGTTTAGTCATCACATTGACACTACCCATCGCCTTCCTCCACTTGCCCATTGGGCAGTATGCAGTACCATTGGCCCCTTCAGGCAGAGCAACTGCACCTTCTGACTGTGTCACAATGTCACATGATGAGGAAATGATGTGGGTGAAGTGCAACCCCACCCACATGTCAGCATCCAGCCCGGCCACATCAGAGGGAGGAATCATGCCCATTAGCGACACATATGACCCATCAACCTGCAGCTGCCAGTTTCTGGCTGGAACCTGGCAGCAACTGCCCCAACGATCGCAGACAACTTCGTGCGTCGCCCACCAGTTCCTGCTGTCCTTCATCTGAAGCCATCCGTACTGCTGCATCCCCACCCCCCAGTCCATGCTGCTCCCATCTATAATCTATGTTTGGAAGCCTCCACTAACTCTCAAGTTTGATTCTTGCGAAGAAACTTGATCTCTTCCTCCAAAGCAATTAGCCATTTATCTACATCCACAAGAGATATAGCATCTAAAAATTTGGAAGGCTTATTGTCATTAAATGTGTCCTCTGCAACAGATAAGCCAAAACTACCATATCTATGTAGCTATATCTCAAAGGTGGCTTAATCTCTCTGCTTTGCATGTCTCGAGCAAAAGAATTGGAATTTGTGAAGTTTTCTTCACTTGTTGGACATCAGGCACCTGAGCTTGAGAAGATCAATGAAGTGAACTTGCAATATCTAATTTCACCTTCTTTGTAGTATTGCTTGTAGAACCTTTACTCTGTGGAACAACATAAATTTTTTTGGATAAAGTAATGTAAATTCATCGAAACTGATATTCCTTTCATCCCTAAAGTTAGGAGTTTTGATTCAAAACACCACAATCTATATCCTTTAACTCTTGAAACAATACTAAGGAATATACACTTCTTTGTCCTAGGCTCTACTTTATCATTATCAATATGAATATAGGCAAGGCAATAACTCTCAAGTCATAATAGTATAGAGGATTATCTGACCACATTTTTTCTAGAGTTTTAAAATTGATAGCAGACACTGGAGGTAAGTTCACCAAGTGACAAGTTGTGAGCACTACTTCAACCTAAAAGCATTTCCTAAGACCTACATTTGATAGCATACATCAAGCTCTTTCAAGAAATGTTATGTTTATTCTTTTTTCAACGTCATTATGTTGATGTGTATATCTGACTATACAATGCCTGTCAATACATTTATCTTTGCAAAACTCATTAAACTAAATTCATGCCCGTTATTTGTCCACATCATTTTGATTTTCTTCTATGTCTAATTCTCAATCAAAGCCTTCCTCTGTTTGAAACATAAACACCAAACTTTCCAGAAATAATCATCAATAAAAATTAGAAAATAACGAGCATCATCTTTTAATGAAACTTGAGGACCCCAAAAATCAAAATGAACATAATCAATAGTGCTTTTGGTTCTGCGAATTGTAGTCTTGAATCACACTTTTTTTCTTCCTGAAATTACAATGCTCACGAAAATGTACCTTACCAAAGATATCGCCCACAAAGTATACCTTTTTGATTTAATAAGGTCATTTCCTTCTTGCTCATATGTTGCGACCTCGTATGCCACAGTTGGTCATATTGTCTTCTGACATAAAGGTCGATGCAGTGATAGCTGCACTAGAAATGGTAGTGTCTAATAGAGTGTACAAGCCACTAAATCTTTTACCTTTTATTAGAATAAGTAGGGATAATCACTATTTAGTTCAACCTGAAAAACCAATCCAAATCAACAGGTTAGTTTGGTTTGGTTTGATTTTCAAGATCCTTCAAATCAAACCAAACCAATAACCAAATAACCCGAATTGAAGTCAAAGCCTTCTCATATAATTCTTGTTTTTTGTTGTCAGACATAGTGGCCAACATCGTCTCCCTCCCGAGCAGAGCTTTCTGTAACCCTTGATGGGTTAGAAGCGCTTTCATCTTGATTTGTCATAAATTGAAGTTGATGCTCCAATCAAACTTCTTGATATCAATTTTTATAGACATCGTGTTCTTCCAAAAATATTAGTGAATCTCAACATAGCTCTGATACTAATTTGTTGAGGATCAAGATGGATATCACCGATGTAGTGCGAAACTGAATGCCAACTTTGCAACAATAAATACAAAAAATATACGAGAATTAAGAGATAGAAAGAAGCATACTAGAATTTATGTTGTTTGGAGGCGATGCGCCTTCCTATATCTAGGGCGAAGACGAGCAACTTCCACTTAAAAGAAATAAAGAGAAATCAATAAAAGAAAAAAAAAGCGGCACATGGCGTTGCTACTTTATGAATAAACTCTCAACGGTAGCCTGACGTTCTATGTAGTTTCTGGTGATTTTCTAGCTCCTTTTATAGAAGTGATCAGCCAGGATTGCGGATGTCGGGCTCAGAGCATGTCTTTGGATGAGAGAGAGAGAGAGAGAGAGAGAGAGAGAGAGAGAGGGTCACTCTCATTGACTAAGTCGACCCTAACAAACTGACCAACAATTTTCATAATTCTAAAGGCAAGATCCATGGATAATTCACATCTTAGTCGGTAGGCTTCCTGGCTTCCCAAAAGCATGCATTTAATGAAGTACATCCATCACGAAGCTAACTTGACATAATTACTCCCACATCCCACTCCCATTGATTAGGCATCTAGCATAATCCAACCGATACACATATATATTGATATTTCAATTATGAACATACCATGATGAATAATGGAGGTAATATTAAGCTCAATTGTAAAAAAATAAGACAATTTGGCATCACCATGCCAGTCACACATTCTGAGAATCGAAAACTACAATAACCAAAGAGGAGAAAGCTGTTACACTGTAGGTTTAGGAGCCCACAAAAACATTACATTAGAAAGAACCGTTCAATTGTGGCTGAGAAAAGTGGTGACCCATAGACACGGAGCACTGAAAATGGGTACGAATACCTGAATATCATATAATTTTTTATCTTGAAGTTATAGAAAATGATCCATTTATGAAAAAAAATAAAATGAGAATCGAGAGGTTCGCTTTCTTCCAATTCGTCAATTGTAAGCAGCCAATCTATGTATTCATAGAACCTAATAGATATAAGACATTAGCAAAAGCTCAAAACTGAAGTCCACAGATTTACTCAACCTCTAAACATTGTTTTTAGAAAGTCTAATGCAATGTTTGATACCTTAAAAATCTTAATGAGATTTGTCATGGCCTATTGAGCACATATCAACTAGATTTTCTCTAAATAAATCAGTGGGTTAAGCTGCCGGTGATAAACAATCTCTCAATTTGTCTGGACTACAACACATGCATTGATAAGATGATAGTGCTAGGGAGCAAGATAATTCATTTTCATGTAAAAAGTGTGATAGCAGCAGGATATCAACTACCTTGCATGTCACTGACATATCTGCGTACACACTCAAGAGAGAACTCCTGCAGAAAGAACAACTTGTAATGTAAAATGAACTGATTCTTGTTTTATGTAAGTACCACAAATGCGTCCTTGTAATTTATGTTGGCTATCCTTTCATGTGTAGCCGTATAATCTCTTAAAATACTTACTGAAATCCCTTCAAATTATAAAATAAATCACTCCGAACAACTAGCATTCCATTGAAGCTATCAAAAGAAGAAAATTACAATATTAAGATAAAGTCAAGGTTATCTCTCCTCTCCCTCCCTCTCTCGGCTAAGGGACCCCAAGCTCGAGCCAGTTTGAGCAGGCACTAGGCTACTGACGCAAATGACATGCAATAAACCCTAAACCTTGCACGTATGAGGAATGTGGAACAAGATAGCTTGAACTAGCCCTTAGCCTTTGCATGTGATTCCAACTATTTGGCCATTATTAGCTATTTCATTTGTTCATTCAATACGGGCATGCTTAGTTGACCAAGTCATTAGGAGGTTACATTCCCGCTCCCAAGCACACATTCATACTACCAAATACCTTCTACTTCTATAGTTCTATTTCTATCCTGTCAATACCATCCCTGCCTTGCAAAAGATAAAGCATTGCTAGTCCACCAAATCAAGCCCACCCATTGTTATATTGCTGGACAATTTATCCTCACGACTGACATCAAAATAGAGGCCAATGAGGAGAAACCAACTGCAATCACATCATGGAATTGAAATGATGAGATATGGCATCTGCCAAGCAGGGAAGAAAGACATTGTACATACCACACATGAGGGCTAGAGTGCTAGGCAGTCGTTCTTGTCAATTTACTGCTCATTCTGATCCATTGTTTACGGAATCGGTGGAATCGGACCGATTCCGACCGATTCCGGAATCGGATCGGTGGATTCCGATCCGATTCCATGCGGAAGGACCGATTCCGGCATGAATTCCGCGGAATCGGTCGGAATCGGTAGGAATCGGCCGGAATCGGCCGGAATCGGTCCGGAATCGGAATCGGAATCGGATCGTTTTTTTTCTTTTTTTGCTATTCCAGTCGGATCGACCAGAATCGGCCAGAATCGGCCGGAATCGGTCCGGAATCGGATCGGAATCGGAATCGGATCGTTTTTTTTTTTTTTTGCTTTTTTTTCTTACCGATTCTGGATCGATTTTCTTCCATTGAATCGGTCCGATCCGATCCGATCCGGATCGGATCGGTACCCACCGATCCCGATTCCGATTCCGATCCCGCGATCCTTGTTCTGATCTGAATGCAAGTGCTCAAGTAGCACTATGGCACGATGTTATTTGTGGCACCATATGGGAAGCTTGTGGAAGACAGAACGAGTGGATGAAATTGGAATTGGAATTTGGAAAGGACCCGAGGCAACAGCAGAGAAGTCCCCCTTATCATTACCTGCCTTTCCCCACCCCACGTATTTGCAAATTGTTAACAAATGCTGTTTTACGTAGTTAAAATCAACTTGTAGAGTTACTAAGTACCATGTTTCCATTATAAAACTAAAGCGAAAATTCATTTTACAAAATATAAAGGTTATAGGGTGTAATGGGAATGATGAATACCATAGATATGCATTTGCAAGAATAACATTCAGAGGATTTATGATAAAAATCATAATTTTGTATCACTAATTAAGTCTATAAAATGGATATCTTTAAAAAGAGATGCATATATATTTCAATTGATAACTAAAATGAGACTAAGTTGAGCATAAAACATACCTGCTAAAAAGCAGATGGTCGTATGTATTTTTCAATTTTCGATCAAACCTGATGGGACGAAAATAAAAAGGTTATATAAATAAATACAACTTTCTGCAAGCACAACATGAAATGCCTAGTTAAAATAAAAATTATATTGAAATAACAGTAATGCTATTTTATCATGTACAAAATCATTCAGGTTTGAGAGCCAGAAGAGTGGTAACAGATCAATCTATCAATAATTCATCCTGATAGGCTGATACTGAATCCTTTTCCTTCAGGTATGAGTCATATCCATTAACCATTTCTCCATAAACTTAAAGACCCCCCCCCCATCATTATCATTTATTCATTCTGAGGTAGGCCAGGAAAAAGGCCAGAAATGAGGTCATTTCAGGGTATAAGAAAAAAACCTTGAGAACAGGAAGAGCTTTGAACTTACCAAATATGCACATTTATAACTGGAACTCCCACTAACTTCTCCAATCGCTTGAAATATGAAATTTCTTTCCACCCGGGTGGTAATAGTATCTTTAGAATGTCAACTGACATAAATAGTCTAGTTAGAAAAATCATAGGGAGAAAATTAATGTTACTGACAACTGGTTCATCCATAAAAATCAACTTGAAAAAGAAAACTTTACCTGGTGTAGCAAATACATATACATCTCCTCTAACTATATTCCCATTGCTAAGGACAAAATGTCTCACAGTTTTATCTGAGTTCAGTTCAATTCTTTGAATTCTTGAATTGAGTTTGACTTCACCACCATGTGCTTGAATATGATCAACTATTGGCATGCACAACCTCTCGGGTGGATTACCATCCAAAAAAGCCATCTTAGAGCCATGTTTTTCCTGTTCATAAAGAGCACAACCATCATACAATTGGCAACAGATGGCACTTTTGATCCCAAGGAATGGGATCAATGCACCCACATAAAAAGGTAGAGCTATTGTTTTTGGGCCAAAGCAGGAAAAGTTTTTATTGAACAAACCAAGACTAGAGTTTTTTGCTAGCCATTCAAGACTATAAAAAAGCACGTACATGATAATTTCACATGGTTATGTAGAGGTAAAAGTAGCCTTAGAAATAAAAAGTTAGAAATTCAAACCTGAAGAAAACGGTTCAAAGCAATCAGGATACATTGCATGGAAAGTTCATCTGGATTTATGAAGTTAAGAGCTTTAGACATTGCAATGAAGACCTCATCATTCACACGATCAGGTACACCCTGGACCAATATACATAGATGTAGGGATGACAAACAGAAAACATAAGTAAACAAGCAAAAAGCAGTAATTAGAACCACAAAGTGAAATTCAAGATGAGTAAAGGCATAGGTAGGGGTGAAAACGAATCAATACACTTGACAAGTAACTCGAAACCCGGCTCAATAAAAACTCGACTTGACTCATTTTTTATTAAATGAGCAAAAATAAAGCTCACTGTAGCACAATTAAATACTCGAGTGACAATTTATTTTAAAAAATAAATTATAAATAATAATAGTTATACATTGTCACTTAAATATATGAAATAAGTGAAAATAAAATTTGATTCAAGTTTAAACTTATATCAAGTTTCATAAATAAGTTTACATTAGAGTCTCACAAAAATGTTTATATTGATTTTGAGTTTTATAAACAAGTTCATATTGAGTTTGAACTTGAATGTGGACTGAACTTTGAGTTGAGCTAGCTCGACTTGTTTGCACCCGTGGCAGAGGCAATGATGGTAGGATTGGAATCGGAGACTGCATCAGAAGAACTGGATGGTTCTAGGGGAGAAAACTAATCCATAATCACCTAGATCAGTTCTTCAAAAAACTAAAAAAAAACTTAGATGCATTCCTAAGGGGATTTCAGTTTGATCTGACCCCTGAATCCGGTGTCGAAGCGGTGCCCCCGCTGCCACTGCTGTGGCATCTTCCCCACCTATCATAGTGGGTCTGATGGACACAATACAGCAGATCTGCTTACTTTAGTCATCAGATATGGGCTATCAGCTCTGATGTCTCCAGAAGTCATCAGCACCCTATCAGATCAGATGGACGCAATAGAAGCTTCTTCCCCACCCGACAGGGTGTGGCAGACGCAGTGGCACCGTTGCCTCAGCTGGTGACCAACTCGGGCCAAATCGGTCCAATCCATGATTGATTCGGTCAATTTCAACCAACTCAGGCAGAAATCTAGTGGGGGATTGGAGTTTCCCCCTAAATTGGGTCAGCCTATGCCGGTCCAGATCTTGAATCAGCTGATGTTGCTTAAGCAAACCATGAGGTCATTAAAATTTAAAATACACAATTAAGTTGTTGAGGATGATACTAGAGTGCAGGGACCCACTCTATTCCTCAACAAAACTTAAATAAAAATCTATGAATTAATTCAACAATCGAGACTAGTTGGGGGTTGGTCTTGTGCCTGCCCCTACATCTTGGTTCAACATAAAATAAATACAACATATGGACTAGTTGGGGGGTCAATTTGTGCCCGCCCCTACGTCTTTAAGGTAGACATACAAATTCAACAAATCCAAATTGAATCAAACTTAAATCAATAAGCAACTCAAATAAATTAAATTAATTCAATGAACATATCTAACTTCAACCCAAACCAAAAGAAATCAACAGACAGATCCAAATTAACCAAACAGATCAAAATTTAATTCAAACCAAACTTAAAACCAAATTAATTGCTTGCCTTTCATCAAGCTCATGGAGTTGTTTTCTCCTATATTTGTGTGAATGCTTACCGTGGATGCATGTCTTCTACTTTCATGAGTTGCTATGACGATTAATCAAGCGTTTTCGAGTTATCTCGATGTAATTAACGTCGGATCTTCGCACCATCCGACGGGGAGAGATCAAAACAAAATTTCAAAGAACCTAACAACCTCAACATATAATTTCGACCCTAGTTAGTACTTTTATGGAATACCATCTATTTTCCTAAGAAGTCAATGCTAAGGTCTAATCAAATCTAATCCAAATTCAAATGGAAAATGAATTTCCAAAACAAGAATATGAGATTTTTGAGGTTACATCAATACTCAAATAGAATACCATCTATTTTCCTAGTTGTTCAAAGCTAATCCAAAACCAAAATTCTTTTTCCAAAAAGGATGAAAATTTTAAATTTTGAGGTTACACCAGGCCCTTCTCTCAAGAAATGCAATATACAGTCTCCTTGGGCTAATTTATTGGATACATAATGGTGATAGAGATGTGTTTCCAAGATGGTAGGATTTGTCTTGATCATAATCTTCAGTTACACATGAAAATGGTTTGAGATCAGAGTGCTTAAATAAAATATCCATAAGCATTAATATAGGGATTATCAGTGGCATTCCAAATAAGAGAGACTAATATCACCTTTCTCATCCATTAGCCAACTGAACTATCTGCAAACTTGGTATATGTAAAAACTAAAATCAACATCCATAAATATCAAAATTTACCTGCCTTGTCATCCATTCTGAAACTGTTAAACCATCCTGAGCCTCTACATAAGCTTGGCCGCCAAGCATGGCAGGCAAAAGTCCAATAGCAAACTTCACCTTTTCCGACCAAGTGAGCATCTCATTGTTTCTTAGAATCGCCCAGATCACTGAATGTAGATTAATACGTGGATGAAGTAATGAAATAGTCTAATAAAAATAGATAACTTTTATGAGTGATTCACTCATAAATTAGACAATAAGCAATGTCGCAGAAAAGGACATAATGTAAAAAACATGTTCAAGCCCCATTATAGAGAGCCATTCCCAGCATGGAAAAGTAGATAGAGAATGAAGAATTCTAGGTCTAGTTAGGACTTAGGAAACAAAGCTAATACTTAATTCCTTAAGAATGGTGGGCTGGTGGGTTTTTGTTGACAGATAAATCTTCTTGAGATATTCCCTAGCCACTGACAAATGGACCATAGTGGCTCATTTCTATTAATTCAGTACAAGGAATAAATTATTCTCCAGACCCAAAGGACACGGAACTCTAAGAACATATTACTATGCAAAAACAAGTAAAAAGTTTGATGCTCCACCACAAGCAGAATATCATCTAAAAGAGAAGTGGGAAAATAGAGTAATTTTCCTGGTAAATCTCTGCTTAACTTAATTTGAGGGAACAGTTCTCAGATTCCAAATGACAGCATGACTTAAAATGTAACAGCTTTACAAAATGAAGACTAGTGGTTTGTGTTCCATTAACAGCAAGTTATCAAGATGTATCATGCCATACGGTGTCTTCTGTGGTGTTTCCAACATTGTATGATCGGAGAAAACAACAGTCATTGATTTATAAGGTGTAACATGAGCAAATGGATATTGAGAACATTCGGTCTGTAGCTAGGCCAGAGGGGTTCAGCTTAAATTACCTAAAGAATAGCAGAGTATTTCATATCAAGGACAGCAAAAGTGGAGTTAGGCATGCCTTACACTTGTCTATTTGAACAAACACTGAACTGTTTTCCAGGAAGTATGCCTTTACACAAAGTATTTATTTAATAGAAACCTTTTCGGTATAACAGAACTAGACATTACAGATTCCTTCCCATTATCGGAGAGAAACTTCCCACATGTTAAGTGTACTCTCTCTTCATCATCGTACAGATATCATCAACATCTTATTTTGACGAAAAGAAACAAGATATTTTATACAAGAAATCTGGATGCAAAAATATAAACGGAAAATTCAAAGTTATAGCAAGTAAGGTATGAATAGAGAGCAAAAACTCAATATGCAGGAATGACAAAATGTGAGATGGCTTTCCAGATAAAATAGTGATCACATGCATGATTCACCATCTTGCGAGTACGGTCTCATGGGGCCAGCGCATAGATTGCGGAATTGGCCAATCCAAATTGGATCAGCCGACTCCTAAATCAGATCAGCCATTGCCGATCCGATTCTCAGCCGGGGGACCAATGTCGGATCAACAGGGATTGGTTGGGATTAGAAATTTTTTTTAATTTACCGATTCTTGATCAGTTTTGTTTTAGTGGATCAGTCGGGATTGGACTGACCCGATCCGATCCGGATCAGATTGGTACCCACCGATCCCAACTCCGATTTCTATCCCGTGATGCCCGCCTGCAAGAACCGGAAGGTGGTCTGGTCACCGGCATTGACTGCGGCCAGTGGGAACTGCCCGTACAGGCCAGTTCCATTCTTCCCCACCCTATTAGGCAGGGAAAGAGCTTGTACCAGGTCCAAGTGGACCCACTGGGTCCGCTTAAACCTGGTACGAGCTCCTTTGGGAAGGGAAGATGCAGCATTCTCGCTGCACAGTGGTGACCCTGCCTCGGCGCCAACCGAAAACTGGAGAGAATCCTATTTGTGGACTTATTTTTAGGTTTTTTTTCCTGGTTTATATCTTTAGGAAAAGTATACCCTACGTAAATCAAATCCAAGATCCAATCTTTTGAGAATCTTGCAAGATCTCCTCTTTCACCCTTCCGAGACGAAGCTGAGATCCAATACGGCAATCCTTGATTACATGCCAATTACTTTAGTGGGACTTCTTCATATCTCAAACTCAAAAGTATCCGTATGAGCATCATTGGGATGTACTCTCCACCTTAAGAAATCATGAAGATATCTTAGATCTCAGTTTTCAAGCTAAAATGAACACATGATATAACTAATTACTTAAAGCTTGGAAGAAGAAAAGATGGTCTACCATTTAATGGTGCTGGAAGTGTTTCGGGAAAATCAAACCGGCTAAACTCTCCTGGCTTATTTGGCATTGCAAAAATCATAGAGTGCTTTTTCCATTGTAGCCGATCATTGATACCAAGTTCGCCAAACAAGTTTTGGATGTTGGGGTATGCTCCAACTTGATTAAGAGAAAAGGACAATTAGGTACTCAAAACAATGAAGTATATTATGCAAATAAAAAGCTACATCAATAAAAAGATAAGAGTCATAAGATCATCAGTAATATTAAAGTTTATGCTTCACCATGACATCAAATACACTATACTTCCATGATGTTAAATACAGTAATACATTTTTCCTGAAACCATGGACTGAACATCCATTATCTTATATTGAATATATCCTACAAATCATTGACACGAGAAGCTCATGAAGAACTTGGATACAAATCATTGACAAAAGAAGCTCATGAAGAACTTGGATCCACTATCTACTTGAAATGCAATTGAAATGTGCTTGTCACTTCATATTAAGCAGGAGAGCTATAAAAAACAACTATCTTGAGCCTAGGACATAAAATGAAGTTCCAGCAACCAAATTCGAACATCTGCATCTTGTAATTCAAGGTATGACAAATTCCCTCATCACGTGGTTAAGAAACAGCTAACTGAATCTCTATTCACCACTTCGAAGTTTGGACTTGGATGGTCATTAACTTTAACACAATATCAGTACACATGGTTGGTGAGCCCTGCATTTGCGCTCAACCAGTTTAAATCCATGTGATAAATTCAAATAAGCCTATATGTGGGAGAACGTGACATCACATATTGCATTGCAAAATAATTTAAGTTGTAATGTGGAAGCCCTCTCCACTCACCTCATCGTATCAAGGTTTTGAGTTGGGTAAGAATAATGATTCCAACACAAATCATATGTATACGTATGAGTAATCAGAATATTAATTAGATGGATTGTACAATACTAAGGTGCCATCAAGTTGCATGCATCCTCAAAATCCAGCCTTAGATATGTACTCATCCATTCAACCCTTTTCTACAGCAAATTTCCATTACACCATATGGCTTTAAAGGATATTCCTCCATGAGCCAAAAAAGGCCCTTCCTAGTGCCTATAATTAAGACAATAAAGAATCATATTTACCTTGTGAACTAAGAATATAGAAAATAAATGAAGATAAAATGAAATAAATGGAGAACAAGGACAAGGAAGTAAACATCATATACAACAATAAATAGAGACGGCAGGGATAGCCGAATCAAGCACAAATGTCCTGGCATACTGCACACAGTTCCATTTATGGTTAAACAACATATAAAAGATAAAGAAACATAAAATTAGATGGTACTAACTTCAGTGGGAATGATAGGAAATCATATAAATTGTTAAAGCAGACCCTAATAACTATGTATCTTAGAAAAAAAACTTTTCCATTAAATGGACAAATAAATAAAATGACAAAACTCACAAAATATGTGTAGACCTGTCTCATACCAGTCTCCATCACTATCTTTCCATGCAGCAACCTGCCATTACAAGGAACAACGTAAGACTGGAACGAGATTGATGTGACCTTTACTGCTATTTCCTAGATTTCTAAATCCCAATCAAAAGAATGATTTGTATATTTAAATTACAACAGCTGAACTGCATCTATGTTAAATATTGCTAATCAAAATGAAAGATAAGACTAGGGGCTGATATGTCTAGGGTGCGGGGTGCTGATTGTCTTCTTGGATATTAAGGTTCAAACTTCACCCGAGGGAAAAAGGAGATGATGACCTTCTCCCGAAAGCTGCCAACTGGCACAATTATTGACTTAGTTGACTGGACCATTGCAGTAATAATTTAGAAGAGAGATGGATGTTTTAGCATGGGATAAAGATTACTCTGTAGTTAAGATTGTATGTTCTTCTCTTATGAATCACTGTGGCAGAAATTGCAGTATACAAATTAATGAAACCAAAGAACCCATTGAGCGTCTACATGTTTATTTGGAGAATTGCTCATGTAAGACTCCTTAGATGCATATGTCTGGCTGGTTTGTGTGTAACTTCTCACTCCTCTGTTGGGATAAGCGTGAGGGCATGAGTCATTTACCTTGTATTATTACAAGTCATATTCTTATTGTTGATATTCTTTGTTTCTTCTCAAGTATGCAACTTCAAATTCTTCTGACAGATTTATTATTTTGCTGTTAAACAATAACAAGTTTAATAATCTTAAGAGTAGTCCCTCAGCTCCAGTTTGTGCTTTATTTAATATTATACTTGTAAAACTTCCCTTGCAGGATTGCAACCAACATAGAAACTTTAGAGTCTTAATGGCCCTCATCATTAATTTCACAAAGCCACCACCCAAAACAAAACAGTATACTGAAGGATCATAGTAACTCAAGGGTACCTACCGTAGGGGTGTAAATGGAATCCGATAATCTGAATTTTCGATTTGATTCTGCTAAAAATTAACAAATTCGGAACTTGTTATTGTATCCAATAAGCTATTGGAATCAAAAACAAAATTAATTGATTATGTTTCCATTTATCCAATTTTGATGAAAAATAAGTATATATAAGTAAAATTAAACTAAATAATTATAAAATATGATACATAAAGTGATAAAGATTATAAAAATAAAGTTTGAAAAGATTATACAAAATTTTAGGGATTATATGTAAATTATAAACTTATTTTTAAATAAAAACTAATATATAGTATGTATTTAGAAAACTATCAAATCCAGTTCTGATTCCAATAGTATGTATTTCAGAAATTATCAAATTCAGTTCCGATTCCAATAATGAAATCAAAATTGAATCGAAATCAAAACAAAGTGATTACGAAATTATCGGAATCAAAATCAGAACACCTTAACCCTTATCGGAATCAAATTAGATAAAGATGATTATGCTACTGAATCCGACCAGTTTGCAGCCCTAACATACAGTAAAGGTTTCAAACCATTTAGGCCAGTCTACTAAAGGCTTTAAGATGGTTGATAAAGAGGGCACCACATATATACTTGTATAATTTTCAAGGCAACATTAGAATGTTCCCATTCCATGCAGACTGATTTCTGCTTTGTTACATGGATCACAAATATGAGATAAGTGCATCAGATCTTCAAAGGTATTCGGTAATTTGAATCTAAATGTTTAAGATGATGGATAGAGATAGCAGCAATTTATGTTTTCATGTACATTTTATATTTCTTAATGCAGGATGTGAACTCAAATGCATGGCGTTAAGGGCAAAGGACTAGAGTGATAGACACCATACGACTAGAGTGATAGACATTATACAGTCTATATAAACTGATGCCTAGCTATGCTGATCCAAAAATAATGATTGGAAAATGCCTGCTCTAATACCATCTCGTAAACTTCAAAACAACAGTATGAAGGCTGAATGGCCAGGAATCACAAATACCACATACTGACCTATATTAACCAATGTGAATATCCTACTCCAAGAAAAGCTACTGTGTGGTGATCTTAATACTCGGTATTCTTTAGAGGACTTAACAAGAGGATTTAGTGGCTGTAGCACAAAACATGGAATGAACATAAATAAAAGAAAGTATCACATTTTTTAGTTTATGATTTAAATAGAAATGAAAATAATTTACCAATGCCAAATGGATCATATATCGTACAACTAATGAAGGGATAAAGCATTCATAAAGTAGCCAAATGAATGTGAAGTCTTGTGAAACCAACCTTACCACCCAGAACATCTCTGGCTTCCAATAATATTGGCTTATGTCCTGCATCTGCAAGATATTTAGCTGTAGATAGACCAGCTAGACCTACCAGCAAGAACAGATAACAAGAGGACCGCTGAAACATTAGTCGCATCACCACAGAGAATCTTACCTTTCCTGCAGCCACATTCAGGAAGAGAAACGAGTAGACATCAACGCTTAAATGACTCAGTAGGTGTTCCCTACCTGCACCTGCAATAACAACTTCCAGCGGCCTAGCTGGACGTGGTGAAGCACGAAAACTGGCAGACAGGGCTGCAGCCTCTAAAAAGTTAACAGTGTTCTCCAGTTCTGGCCTCGGGTAGTCCCTGCAAACCACCTGTTGACATCATAAAATGGATGAGTGACATTATTTTCACCATCTGTCAACAAGATTTCAGCTAGCAGAAATCCAGCAGGTCAAAGAAGAAATACAGCAAACGCTGCACCTGCAAGGGGCCCGACTGCTTGTATTCCCCTCCAAATGACCAGGGACTCCTGTGCTTCAGCCGGTTGCCAAAACCGTCACTGACCCTGAAAGCCAGCATAGAGGCGGGCGTGTGAGCACCCGGAAGGCAGCTTCTTGGCATTACGACACCCGGATTCGTAGCTGACACGCAAACAATGAAGGCCATATCGCCACTATCAGCCTGTCAGCGTGGCAAGAATTCCGTCAGACCCAACTGCGAATGGACAATCCGAGTAACACAGACGACCGACGAACAAAAGACCCAATAGACGCAGCAAGACTGCGTCTTTCAGAGACGTTAGCAGGACAGGATCCTACCGAGTACAGTCCCAATCAAAATTCTTCAGCCCAAGCAGGGTGTCACCTTGGGAGAGTAGAACACAGGGGATGATAGCATGGACTACCATCCAGAGAAGGTACACGGAGAGGACAAAACAAGAAGAAGACATTCATTCCATGGGCCCATAGACAGGCAGAGAGACAGAGAAAGAGCTTTACCAGCCGAGGAGCCCCGGCGGCGGGTGGGAAGATGAAGCGAGCAGCAGTGACACAAATGAGGTGCTCCAATCCAGCTCTGCTATTGTGGAGGAAGAGGCTCCCGACCGATGAATCGGGAGGATCATTCAGATAGAAGGCGTTAGTGGTGGTGGTGGTGGTGGAGAAGGAAAGTGATCATCTTTCCAGAGTAGGAACTTGGAAGACGGAGAGGAAAATGCGTATTTTGTTTTCGGGCTGAATTAAAATGAGAAAACCCGAATCCTTTAATTTTTTTTTTGTTTCGTCATATCCGTATGCTGTTCAGAACACATCTTTTTTTTTGTTCATGTTCAGAACACATCATTCCCTCTTCACGCAACGGTACACGTGTCCTCCTCACATCAGACAACGCAGGCAACGGTGCACAATCTGATGCATTTATCTTGATCCACCTTTTTATTATTTTTTTATTTTCGGGAATGACTCATTTTAAGAAAAGCAATTAAGAATGACAGCTACCGACGCCAATAAAAGGAAAAAAAATTAACGTCCTCTTATCATACATGTAATAGTAGTTCCTATCCTAAAATATACTAATGGGGTGTTTGGTTGCATGATAATAAGGGTTTTAATTTTAATTTTTAAAAATTGTAAGAAAACTTGTTAAAAGAGGTGTTTGGTAACCATGACAATTTTATGTTTTGAAAGTGATTTTCTTCTTAAACAAAAAAAGAGGGTCTCACCTCTTTCTTTTTTCTTGTGGTCCCCCACTTTGTTTGGTCATGTGTGGTGGTTACTCTTTTTTGTAATCACATCCCTCCAAACATGATAATTTTATGTCATGAGTTGGTTCACTTTTTATTTTAATACAATTTTTTATCATGAAAGTGTACAAAAAATTATCATACAACCAAACACCCCATAAGAGATAAAGGACATTTTCTTCTTAAATTTAAGACGCATTTTTATGTTGGATACATTAAATAATAATATGAGGTCGAGAATCGTCCACGTCAGGGTTAAACGAACGAATTGTTCTTTCTTATAAGAGTTCAATGAATTAATGAACATTTTGGGTATATCATTCATAGCCATCAAATCAATGAACTAAGTTTACCTAATTATTATTTTTGGTGTATTTTGCTCCATTGCATTTTTCCACTTTTACAAGATGAAGATGATATCATAATATAATCCCCCTTTAATTTTTGTTACATACGAAGGTGCATCAAAAGGAATATCAGTTTTCTGTTTATGCTCTACTCTGCATGATGTGAAACTGGGTTTCCCAAAAAGTTCATGAATAAAATATTTCTGCAAGCACATATATGCTTGGCCTTCTATATTTGTTTGTTTTTTTTTCCTAAACTGCTACAGGAGTTGGATATTGTCAAATAAACTACGGTAATTAAATGATATTTAAAATGTTTTGATGACTTGATTATTTTTATTCTATTTGATATACTAAGAAATGCAAGGGAGATTCATTGTTAGTTCATGAGCAGATTTTTTTTAAAAAAAGAAGGAATGGAGCAGATTTTTTTAAAAAAAAGAAGGAATGGAAGTGTAAACAAACAAATTTTCGCAGAATAAAACTAAATTTTATAAAACTTTGCTTGGGTGCTTTTTTTAGAAAAAAGTTGGGTGGTAAATATAAATAAAAAGATTTTTATAGATAAAAACAGCTCAATTCTAGCACATTATCCAGCTTGTAAAGCCTTTTGAGCTTTTAAGAAAGCTCCTGAAATAGACGTGGCATAATTATAAGTATACTGGCAATCTTAGCATAGCAAAAATAAGCGTTTCTATTCTACTTTAAAATTTTTTTCAGAAACCTAAAACCCTGTTTGGTAACACTATTAGCTATCTCTATCACTATCAATTTTAAAATTGATATTGATAGGAATCATTAAGAGATGTTTGATTAATTGTAGTAATTTTAAAATTTGTAGTGCAAACAAAACATATTATGTAATACAAGTGTCAACTTGTATTACTTTTGATATTGATACTCCAACATTTAAAAATATTAATATCAATATTGATATAGTACCAAAAATAAAACTCTAACCAAACAGGGCATAAATCTGGCGTGTTGACGCAAACGAACCAACACACTCCCAGGTAACTCAAAGTTTGAATAGATTCCTACTCAACTCAACAAGTTCAAGAGTAATTTGATTAAATACATATTTAAAAATAAACATGAATGTTAATAATTATATATTGTCACTTAAATGTGTCAAGTAAGTCAAAATAAAATTTGATTTGAGTACAAATTTAAATCAAGATATCTAAATGAGTTAAAATTAAAGTCTCATAAATAAATTTAGGTTGATCTGAGCTTTATAAACAAGTTCATATCGAGTTTGAACTTACACCCACGACTGAACTTTGAGTAGAGTTACCATTTGGAATCAGAGCTCGAGTTGGACAGGATTAGATAATGAGTCAAGTTTGAACAAGAGACGTTAAACATATTTGTAAAAAAATTTAACTCGAATTCGAACTTGTTTAAAATAAATTGGTCAAACTAAAACGTCATATTACTCGACTCGACTTGGCACTGTTGCACCTTTTGAGTCCCTCTTGATTCTTCGTACAGATTTCACTCGGAATATTTTTATTTGGAAACTTTTACTCTGACTGGTTTGAGTGATTGCTAGGTCCTTAAGCGGCCTCATTGAGAGTTAGAAGGGGTTGATACAAAGTTCAGCAGGCAATCAACCGAGAGTCTTGATTATATGAACAGAGATAATATTGACAGGCACGGTCACAATTTATCTGCATAGAGAAGTAAGTGGGCTAGAAATTAAATCTTGGAGGGTGAATCATTGTCACCATGGATAATTATTCCCCTTGACAAGGAAGGGAGATAACACCTTAACAGTTTGGTGGGTGGGGGCTTGTTCCCTCTGTGAATAGACAGATTCCCTCCCTCATCCCCACTTGGTGGGTGTTCATTAATGCTCGGTTCAACCAAAGTTAGTAGCTTGATCTGGTATGATTTGGACTGAACTATTGATCAGTTTGGTACTTCCCGTTGCGATTTGAAAAGATTAAATAATTACTTTAACAAAAGTATAGTAATAATACTTGCACATATTTTCACATAAAAATAAATATTCTAATGGGGTGTTTGGTTGCGTGATAATGGAGATTTTTATTTCAATTTTTAAAAATTATAAGAAAACTGGTTAAAAGTGGTGTTTGACAACTTTGACAATTTTATGTTTTGAAAGCAATTTTCTTCTTAAACAAAAAGGAAGGTCTCACCTCTTTCTTTTTTTCTTGTGATCCCCCCACTTTGTTTGATCATGAATGGTAGTTACTCTTTTTGGTTATCACATCCCTCCAAACATGATAATTTTATGTCGTGAGTTAGTTCACTTTTTATTTTAATATAATTTTTTATCACGAAAGTGTACAAAAAATTATCATGCAACCAAACAATATAAGAGTTCTTGAGATAAAATTAATCATATATACAAACATGTATACTGTATCTTAATACAACATATGATTTAAATGGAACCAAATGAAGAATATATACAAGCATAGATACCATAACCTAGTGAACTATGGTTTGGAACTAACTTAGCTGGGATTGGTTTGGTTCTAGAAGTACCTTTGGTTTGATTTGAAAAAAAAAACCTCAAAAACTAAAATCAAACGAAAATCACCCATAGGTTGATCCCCTCGAAATAAAAAATCTCATCCCTCAAGTTAAATTCTAGGTTATAATACATTAATGATTAGCTTGTGAAGCTTAACAGGTTGCCTGTTTGGTTGCATAACTAATTTTATATTAAAATTTATATTAAAATAAAATGTAAGATGGATAAACACATTAAATTATTATACATGTTAGGTGTGATACGACAACAAAAGGAGTCGGGACCATAATGTGCCTAATGCCCCGTTTGGTTAGAGTTTCATTTTTGGTACTATATAAATATTGATATTAATATTTTCAAATGTTAGAATATCAATATCAAAATTAATACAAGATAACACTTGTATCATGGAATATGTTTTGTTTGCACTACAAATTTTAAAATTGATACAATTAATCAAACTTCTCTTAATAATTTCTATCAATATCAATTTTAAAATTGATAGTGATAGAGGTACATATTAGTGTTATCAAACATGGCGTAAAAAAGTGGAGAACCACAATGTGAAAATGTCTCTTTCTTGTCCAAGATTTTTCTTATACAAAAACAGATTATGTAATGATTGCAAAAGACCCAATTTTAACAAGGTTTAATCACACAAACATATTTTTGTAACAAACACACTATTTGTCATGCAACCAAGCACCCCATAAATGTTTTGTAGGGTGTTTGTTGCATCTTTTATACATTTTGTTAGATACAATTTATAATAAATTAAAAATTAAGCTAGATAAAAATATAAAATTATTATATTTAATGAGATGTAGTAGTAAAAAGAGTGGGAACCATGTATAACCAAAAGGGTAGTGGACCACAAAAAAACAAAAAAAAATCGCAAGATTTTTTTGTCCAAGATTTTTTTTTTCAAAATATATATTGCAAAGATTACCAAACATTCTTTTTAACAAGTTTTGTTACAAAAGTATATTTTGTAATATAAACTAAATATATCATCAACAGGTGTTTGATTGCATGATAAAACTGCAATCATTTTTTTTTACAAAAATATGTTTTTTTAACAAAATTGGTTATAAAAGGTGTTTGACAATCATTGTAAAAATGTATTTTTATGTAATACTTATTATTAGACAAAAATGGGGAAACCTTTTTTCACTGGTGCTTCCCACCTTTTATAGTTGTGCATAGTCTATATTATTTTTGTCATCATATATCATCAAACATGATAATTCTATGTCTTTAATTATCTCACATTTTATTTTAACACAACTTGTTTCCTATAAATATAAAAAACTTATTATGCAATCAAACACACAATATACTTTAAAGGTCTGTCTGATACAAGCTTAATTTGGACATCATCTTGATTTATCTTCAAATTCTTAGGAACAAACTAAATATACTTCTAAATGAAACCCATACCAAACAGGCCCAAGTATCTATATGCTTAACTATGACGTACATAATTAGAAAATTACCAAGGTTGCAAGCTCGTTTGGATCCCCATTAAATAGGGTGTTCGCTTCAAGTGTATATATTATTGCCATTTTGTTTGGTTGTAGGGATAATGACCGGTAATTAAGAAGTATTCCTTGAAATCATGGAATACCGGGTCAGCGACTCAGTCGGTTTTCGGGCCGACCGACCCGGAAACGGCCCAGTTGGGCCGACTCCAAGCCGGCCCAGCCGGGGGTCGTGCGACCCGGTCGGCCGGGTCGCCCAACTCCGGGGTGACCCGGCCTAGGTCATTCTTTTATGTTATTATTACATATTTAAAAAAAATTTCTTTCCCCTCCCCCTTATCACCATAAAAAAAAGATTCTTCGGGGAGCGTTGCCCCCTGATACCCCCAAAAGGGTGTGCCCCATTGACCCCCGCGACCTGACCACGCAGGTTGATCTGCGACTACTATGCATCGCATTTAATAATAGTATAATAATACTTCATTATCACTTATATTATCATATATATATATTAGATTTATAATCATAAATATGTGTTATATACTTAAAATTTATAAAGATCTATTTTAACATTCTTCTCTTTCACACACATATCAAGTTTGCAGAGAATAATTATTTTTTGAGTTTTTCATTTATTGATTGTGCAATAATATTTTGCTATCATTTATATTATTACGTATGGTTAACATTTATAATTATAAATATATGATACATATTAAAATCTAAAAAATTATTTGTTAAGTATCTTTACCTTCTCAATTAAGATTAACTCTTTCTCAACGTATACTAATACAACAATCACAAAAAAGTCATATTTACTTGTATACATAGATAAACACTCATATTCAATTATAATATAAAAATATAATTATATGTATGTATAAATTTATCTATACATAAATATATAATATAAAAATATTATTTTTATTTTTATTATTTTTATATAATTTTTTATATTTTTATAATAAAATCCAACCCCGTCCGACCCGGAGTCGCGATCCCGTCCGACTAGGTCGGTTTTGGGGCCGACCAACCCAGGGCCGACCCCCGACCTCGCCTTCCTTGTTTGAAACATTATTTTTCTGGCATCCGTTGGATGCCATTTTTCAGATGTTTAAAAATATAATTTTTATAGAAACCGATATGAAAAATACTTATAATATAACATAAAATATTTTAAAAAATAAATATTTATAGGTAGTACAACTTTGTAGTCTAAAGTTTCCACGTATCATTTTAAAATATATTATTAAATAATTTGAGATTATTTTAAAGTTAATTAAATAGTTAATGATATTTTAAGAAAAATTATTTTAAATTCTACTAAACAAGAGATTTGTATTTTATTTTCTCTAAAACGTCAATTTCATATTTTTAATGCTTTTACTTTTACACGCAACTAAATGGACCCAAAATGAACCCAAAATTGTTATTGAAACTCGACTGGTCGGTAAACCAGACATGGAAGGTGAAACAGACGCGAAGGGTGAAAACCGCACTTTGGGTTTGCCTAATAAGGTGTTTGGTTGCATAATAATTTGTCATACACTTTCGTCATAAAAAAATTATATTAAAATAAAATGTGATTTAGACAATGACTTAAAATCCAGAGGTTCGGAGAGATGCTATGACCAACAAGAGTTGGTATCATGTATGATCAAATAAGTGAAAAGATCACAAGATAAAAAAGATCGAGATTTATTTTTGTCAAAGAAGAAAAATCTCAGTAACAACTTAAATGAAGGGACTTGAAAAAAAAGTGAAAAATTTGGTGTACGTCTCCACGTAGCCAGAGTAACTTATAAATCAGTATATCTAAACTGCTTCATGGTGCGCTGCGCTATAAATATAGCTTCCAATGGCTTTAAGTAAAAGGTTAAATTGCTCTTATTTTTGATGTGCAGAAAATGCATTTAAGATAAACTCGGATAAATTCATTTCACAAGATTCTAATTCACTCTGTCACCACCAAAAGCCAACGTTAATCAAGTACAGGATTTAGTTTTACATCACTTTACAACGAAACAAACAACTCACTTACGTGAAATTTCTGAAATCTGAACATTCTAAAATCTGAGATTAGGAGACCAATGAATATCTATCTGCAGGTAAATAGCCTATTGCCGATTTAGAATTTGCTCCAGATCGGAGATTTAAAGTCCTTAAAGTTAGAGGATAACTTGGGTTTAGTCATGTAACGCCGATTTTTGGGTCAACCGACTCAATCCTGACCTAAGATCTAGAATCATATTTTTAAGTTATTTTTTATTCCGATTCTGGTCAACCCAAGTTCTGACCCGGATCTGCCTACCTTGGCTGAGGTCAGAAATACATACTCGATCATCGTCTCAAAGCCCAAAAATAGTGGAGAGCATCTTTTACATTAATTAGAGTTCAAAACTTGGATAATTAGATCATCGTCTCAAACGGATAGTTCAAAACTTGGACGGACTTGTTCGGTCAGAAATCACAACGTTTAACGACGCTCGGACTCGTCGGAAACGCGTAAGAATGGACGTACGAAGTTTTCGGCGAAGAAATCTTACCAAAAACCTTATAAAGATCGAAGAAGAGGTTGATTCGAGGCCGATCCGAGCTTGGATCGGCGGAATCCCATGAAGACGTTGCTTGGAATCGCCGGAATCGTCGGAATCACCGCCGGAATCGGTGGAATCCTTGCTGTAATCGCTGGAATCGGCCCGGAATCGATGCTGAGAGCTGGGATCGACGCCGGAATCGCCGGAATCGCCTGGGAATCGCCGGATCTCCCTTCTGCCGCCGCGGGATCAACGGAATCGACCGCCGCGGGTCGATTCCGGCCCTAGTAGGGCCGGAATCGGTTCGATTCCCGGTCCAGAATCGAACCGGGAATCGAACCGGTCCAATTGACCCGTCTTCCGACGGAATCGGTCGACCGATTCCTTGTGGAATCGGTGGAATCGGATCGATTCCGACCGATTCCAGGCGATTCATACCGATTTCGTAGAATTCTTCCCGGAATCGGTCCTTCCGCCTGGAATCGGATCGGAATCCACCGATCTGATTCCGGAATCGGTCGGAATCGGACCAATTCCACCGATTCTGCAATCAATGGTTGGTTGGGACTTGTAATTCTGGTTCAGTCTCCTCAATTGTATCAATCGTGGTTTGAAAGTGCGGGTTAGTAGCAACATATGTTGGAACATATATATTAAGTTAAGTTGAAAATATTACTGCCAAACTCAAGAAGTTGATATGATAAATGTCTTAGGTGAAAATTTTAAGAATGTTATCGGCACGTAATAACCACTTTCAGATATGTCTAACCGCGTGATTTGCCACTATAGTAGTTGTCTTCACCTCGTTAAATGCTTGTTTGATAGTTCTTTGGAAGCTGCTCTATTTTCTGAACAAATGATCATCTAGTATGTGGGTTGTGTCGAAGTAGATTAACAAAATGTCACATCTCCTATTCTAACACCTTAGTGGGGGTGGGTCGGGTTGACTGTGATCAGCGAAATGTTGGATCCTTGGCTCTAGAGCCTCCTGCTCCCTTCTTTCTCTCTTCATCTTCTCTCAATGCTTGCTTGTTAGCATGTCAAACTTTCTTTATCTGTTCATCTAGTTCCTTATTAGTATATGTGGATGATTGATGTTCAACTCTTCCTTTTCTTTTACTTTTTTTGGGTCGGCCTCTCACCTCTTCTTAAAGGTTTCTCATGCTAACTCTTATCTTTGTTTGATGCAAATCCCCCTCCGGAGGCTTTTCTTGTGAGAGAGGCCTCATAGCTTCACTGTTCTCATTGGGCACATTGTCACATTTTCTTACATTTTCACCAACCCCCCTAGAGGTGGGCATGGTTCGGTTTGGTCTGGTTTAGACCAATTTTTTTTCCAAACCGAATCAAATCGAATCACCCTCTCAAACCGAACCGAACCAAACCGAATCAATTAAGTTTGGTTCGGTTTAAACCGAAAATAAATAAAAATATTTAAATTAATTATTTTTTACATATATATACTACTTTTTAAGGTACAAATAATAAAAATAAATATTATTTTATTATAAAATTTATAAAAATCTTATTTTTATTAATACTATAATAGTTTTTTATATTTTTTTTGATTAAATCGGTTTAAACGGTTTGATTTGGTTTAAATCAGTTTGGAGATTTTCCAAACCAAACCAAACCGAAAAGGGGGTCCAAACCGAACCAAACCGAACCGAATGGGCTGATTCGGTTTGGTTTCTCGGTTTGAACCGTTTTGTGCCCACCCCTAACCCCCCACCTATATGTTGTTTCAATTGAAATACTCACTCCTTCATTTGTTTGTCACATCAATTACATTGTACCTCTTCTTATCGGGGTTCACCATGAAACCTTCTTTCCACCTGATATCACGGGAAGCAGATGCATCTTTTTCATTGGACATTGCTAAAGTATGCAATTATAACAAATTAAAATAAATTAGATTATTAGAACATTAACCTCTTGGGGGGGGGGAGGAAGGAGTAGGGGTGTTCACTCTTCAGTTCAACCCGATGAACCAAACTAAACCTAAGCAGGCTGTTTGGATCAGTTTGGTTCAAATTGAATGGACTACTGGTTTGGTTTAACCAAAATGCCAACCCGAATCAACACGAAATATATTAAAAACATGTTTTCTATTAATAAATAGTATTATGTATTTATTATCTAAAAATACATTTTTTATATTTTAATTTATAAATTGATATATATATATAAATATTTCAAACAATAATTGTTTATTTATTGGTTCAGTTTGGGTTGGCTTGCCCTTTCGGTTCGGTTTGGGTTAGGAAAAAATACTTTCAACCCGAACCAAACCAAACCATGAACACCTCGAAAGAAGACAACAACGCCTTAGGGGGGTTGTTGGTGTAGCAGCTAAAGTAGTTTCTTTTGTGTGACTGTTTAGGGGTGAGGGGGGGGCGAGGAGGGGGGGGGGGGGGGGGGGGGAGGGGAGGAAAGAGAACAACCCCTTAAGGGAATGTTCTAACTTTAAGCAGTCACTTGAGGCGATTGTTTAAGGTGTTAAGGGGGGCCCGGGAGACAAGAACAATGTCAAGTGACTGTTTGCGGGTGGGAGGGTGGGCGGGGGGCGAGAAGAGGTAGGGGAGTAATTACCTCTTCACGGGGGGTTCCAGAGGGGAAGAAGCCATCTGAGGGGGGATATCGACACCGAGAGAAGGGGAATTACCCCTCCACAATATGCTATATTGCCGAAAGAATGGAAGGATTAAGGCTAGATCGGTCGGAATTGCCCTACACATCTCGAGATCACATCTAAATTGCCAGATTGACGCTAGATCGAAGGTATCACCGCGTAATCACTGGAATTGTCAAGCTCTAGGGGTATTGGGACGCTGGGTGGGGATCAACGATTCTGAGCCGATATCACCCCACCCCATATAGGGGTGATATCAGATTGGACCCGATATCGATTCCAGACTGGGACTTAAGTTATCGTGACAGAATCGATAGGATCATCCGATTTTGATCCAATTTTAAGGAATTGGCCGATTCCATACATCCAGACCAATTCTGTAGGGAGTCGAGATTGGATGGCCCTCAATGCGATAATTGGATCGAGATCGGATCAGCTGATCCAATCCCTATCCGATCTGGTCAATTCTGCAAACCATGTATGGAATGCTACTAATAGCCAAGGAAATGAGGAATTATAATTCATAGAACATAGGATTGATTAAAGAACTGAACTACAAGTGTATATCATCTTTTCTTATTATGATGTTCTCTTGGGAACATGGATTATCTAGCTTACCGCATTTTGCTTATCTAGCATTGATGTCATTTGTTATAATGTACTAATCATTTTATATTGACGATTATGGAGTGTTAAGTCTATTTTTTTCCTCTCCTCTTGTTGCAGATACCGTTCTGTGTCGTTATTGGTTGGATCATGGGAAGACAAATGGACTTGAACTTTCAACTTTTTGAGACAGCTACTCTATTTGTAACTGTGTTGGTTGTGGCGTTTATGCTACAGGTTTGTTGTCAAACATTAGATATGCAGTGACCGAAATTGAATGGTGTTCTATATTTATTGTTGGTCTGTGGTCACCCAAATGCCATATCACCGAAATTTACAGATCACCTTACTCTTTTTCTATAATGTTTCCCCTTTTCCCAAGTGTTTTACTTAATTGTAGTATCTAAGATACTCCTACACTTCCACTACTCTCTGAGTTATTCTTTTTATATATTTCTGTGTATTCACATGAAGGTCAAACATATTACATGTTTCAGCCTGTGATAATAGCTTGCTGTATTGTTGTACATCTTTTCAGTTTATTGATAGGCAGTGAACGAATGTAAGTCCTTGTTGATGTTTTTCTTTGCTCAGTGTGTCCTAAGCAAGTAAGCATGACCACTGTCATGTATGTTCTTGTTGCTTGCAAACACTGTTGGAGTTCTTGTTTGGTTTGGTTTTCATAAATGGGTTAAATCGAACCAAACCACCAACTTGAATTAAACCAAATATTTTTAAGAATAAATTATTGTATTAGCTAACAAATCAATCAATTTGTAATTAAATAAATATTATTTTAAATATTACTTATTTAATTGTGTCTTGAACTGAACCAATTCAATCCAAACTGAATTAGAACAGTTTGGTTTGGGTTGACTGGACAATTCGGTTCGGTTTGTGTTCGGAAAAAAAAAAACCCCCCACCCAAACTGAGCCGACCTTTGTTCACCCCTGATGCCAATAAGAAACCAGAAGTCATGATCAACCATGTAGTCTATCTATTCTTCCAAGAAACTCTGAATTTGCATAATCATGCACCTAGGTGTTCAAATTTTTTTTTGAATGTGGTATTCTATAAGTATTACCGTCGGATCTGATGACCTGCAGTTGGAGCTTTTATTTTTTTTAATGGTGGAAAGCACAACTCCAGTTCTTTATTCCTGAATCTGCTGCTAAAAGTCATAATATCTTCTCATTCTAGATGGATTTATCTTCAAATTCTCCACACCTCTGGATGGTCTTGGCATAGAAAAGGAATATGGCCGAGGCGAAGAGGAACAAGGTATAGAAAGAATAAAGGAGCATACCATGCCGTGGGCAATAAAAGGTGCTAATGTAATTGTGGAACTTGGAGACAGCTGCTAACAGCTGTTACAACAAGCTACTATTGACTAGCTACGTTGATTATCTGTTACCGTTGGAGACAATGGAGCTTCAACCCAATGGCAATGGCCATCTGATCTCCATCATAAACCCCTGATGTTCTCAAAAATGCCATGAAGTTTGCAACTCTAGTTGTAGTACTTAATATAAAATCAGTTATTATCTTCATAATTTTGTCTGGTTACAGCTAAAATTATGTTCTTATTATAATAATGGCTCAGGTATTCGCTCTGTTCATACCTTGTTAACGTGAAACTTTGTTGAAGATAATGTTCAGTTGTAGAAATGTATAAACTGTTACTGATTTATGCATCGGGTGATTAGTTACTAGTTAGCAAAACAGAGATGTCTTGTTTCTGCTGATAATAACTGAGGATAAGCACCAACTTTTACCTCATTCTCCATGCCAGCCAATCATTAGTGCCTCCTTCGAGTTGAGGTAGGTAACAAGGTCATACATATGTTGTGCGGATCAATTGGTTGGCTTTATCCAGGCATCAAAATTTTAAAATAAGGTATAAAATTTAGAAAAATATTTGTCATATGGGTTATGATTATAGCACATATATCTATTAGAGCCTAGTGTGATGGTTAGCACCTCATACTGCAACGTTTGTGCAGCAGGAGGTTGATTGGGAGGCCATGCATTATCCTTGGTTGTTCTGTTGTCAAAAAATCACGACTGCCTCTGTATCCGTTGATCATAGTAACCAACACAGGAAGATGAAAGCTGGAATTGCAGTGAGAAAGGAGGCTTGAACCTTAAAATCTCAACAATTTAACCTAAAGAGAAATGAGAAATGAAGGTTGACTGGTTGAGGAACATTTCCCTGCAACTTTGCCATGGATGTTTGTCAGAGCTCCTTTCTAATGAAGCATAAAATGCTGGAGAGTTCCCTGAATAAATCTAGTTTGATGGCTCTAGTTCTTGGTTAGACACGAATCTGTTATATTGTTGAAAGAAGTGCAATCCAAGTTCAGAAGGAACAGAGATACTTTTCATTGGAAAACATGAAATGTGTTAATGTTTTATATGAGTTAAATAAGTTATCTTTTGTCACTTATTTTGCTTCATATGTAATCACATTTTTTCTCATATTCACATTATATAGGGCATAATGTTTTTTTTCTGTTCAGATTACTCTTTTATTACTCTCTTAGGTCTTGTTTAGTTGTGATATTAGGCCTTTATACTGCTTTTACTTTCAATAGTTGGAAGCATCAATTTTGTTGCTGATTTGTTTACTAGGAATGTCAAATTTGGCACTGAATTATTTCTAATACTCTTCCAGACCCTCATTACAGTTTGTCCTATCTGTGGAAATGTTTTTCATTATTACTTTTTCAGTTGTCAATTTATAGTTCTTGCCCACTTTAACTATGAACATATTATTGCTTACACCATACAGTTTCCGGTTCGACTCCTCATTTTACTACATTGCTGAAATCTCGGAACTTATTTTTCAATAAGACATTCGGAAGTAGCATTTTAATTGTGGACATTTTAAATGTATCATTATCATTATTATTTATTGCTTTCATCATGTTTTGTTTGTGCAGGAAGGAACTGCAAATTATTTCAAAGGATTGATGCTTATTCTGTGCTATCTAATAGTTGCAGCAAGTTTCTTCGTTCATATCGATCCTAGCAGTAAGTGTCAATACTTACCTTGCAGATTATGACTTTTCACCTAAAAAATATTCAGACCGTGTCCTTGATGCATTCATGGTCACAACTGCCTTGTCTCGTAGGGGTTTATGTTGTGACCAATTCTGGATATTAAGGTGGTGTTTCATTTGAGGATAGGACTAAGGATATATAATTCTTTCCATTAATGATTTAAACCTATCCCTGTTCTCATGCATGATTTTATCTGAGATAAGCCTGTGCACCTGCGAGGGGGGTGTGGTATATTAAGAGTTGCGAAGGCCTCATGCACCCATCTAAGAAGTTGCTTATGGAGGGTTGAAAGGAGGAAGGAGGCAATAGGACTAGAATCAAGCAAACTCCCATGGCGACCCAGCCTTAGCCAAAGTTGGCTGATACCAAGGTTCAAGGTCAGGGTCAAGTGATCTTAGACTTACTGATCTGGTTTATTAAGATTGTTAGGATCTTGATCTAGATCTGCTGATACCAGCTGATCCTGGCTGATCTGACAACATAAACTGATCTCAGCAAAGGGTCCATTTGGATCCTTGTAAATATAAAATCAAGTAAAAAAAAATTATGAGTAACTTTTATAAGGAAATTGAAAATATAATCCACCCATTGGTTAGATGTAATTCATTTTCCTTATCAGTCATAATTCATGATTTGATTATCGGTTAATTATTTCTTAATATATTTTAAATATTTGTATAATTTAAATTATTCTATAAAATTTTAGCTTTTAGAACTTAATTTAATTAGAGTTGTTAAATAATATGAATTTTATATAAATTATTTTTCTATAGTTACTAGGTACTGAGTTTATTATTTTAAAATGTTTTTAATATTTTATTTTCTTATAATCGAACATTGTATGAAAATGTCATTTAAAATTTTAATTTTATTTATTCATAATTAAAATTGAAAATATACACAAGTCCTGGGCTGACGCCCATTGCGGCTAACTGTGAAAAACGGCAGCTGAATGGAAATGCTGGATGATAAATATGTTGACTCCTATTTTCCATGCATCCAAATAAAGGTGGGGGTGAGATTTTCAGGAAAATATGCTGCAAGTGGCCCCCATTTTACAGGCAACCAAACAGACCCTAAACTCAATCTAGATTGGTCTATGGTTTGAAAGTTGGATCATCCTTACTGAAGTCTTGTCGGGAGCAGCCAATTTGAACGAAACAGGTTCCAGCTTAGTTTTGCCAAGTGCCAACAATTGAGAATTAAGATGCCCGCCAATCCTACATGAAAGCTGTATAGTCGATAAGACGAGCTAGCATTTGAGAGAAGATGATAAGGGGGAAGGAGGAAAAGAGAAAAAGTAGGGATACAAATTCCACGATTACCATGGAATAAGTTTATCGCTTAACATATTGCCATAATAAGACTAAACCTTCGCTTTGTGTAACCCATTCATCTCCATGTTGTAGCGAACCAAATTGAACTTGAGGGTATCTCATGTTTATCCCTCCCTTTATCCTTGAACCGGCCAGGCCCTGAAGTTTACAGCTCAAGTATGGGTGAGAAGAGAACCGACCAAGAATACATGTTTTACCAAACCTGAACAAGAACATCATATGGATGAAAGCCAATAGCAACAGGACGAGATTGTTTTTAATATAGCTCGATCAAGTGAAAATTTTCTGTTAATTCGCAGATTCTGATGACTGACGGCTGGAAACTCCTGATGTAACTTTGACGAGCTTCATCTCACCTCGACCTGTGCATAGGAAATATATCCTGGGAACCGGCCTGTACTCACAACTCAAGCACTGATTGGCCGAGGATCTGGTGACGTATATGGGACTTCAGTTCCACATGCACCATAACGGTAGAAGCCAGGAAGTCTCCATGTATTTATACTGTTAATTTTTCTACATTTTTTTCCTTTTCATTCTTCGGGTGCCGCTCTCTGTGCCCCGAGTAACACGGCATGCCAGCATTGTGGCATTTTTTTTTATTCTACATATCCTGTCCTTGTGCCTTTTACTTAACAGGAGGATCATGATGATGTTGATCACAACAGCGATACTTACGTTGTAAGAAGCTAATATTTGTAAAGGTTATATGAATTTCTGTCCTGCAATTATGTATCAACTGCCAGATCTGTCTTCAAGTGCGCGACTTTTTGACACATCCGAACGTGAAGTCTCCGTCCTTTTTATTCGGCTTTCATTTTTATGTAGAAGGCGGTTATGATAAAAAGCTTCATCTGGTACGAAGATTTTGCGTTGGGATCGGACAGAAATGCACTTTGGTTGAGGCATATGACGAAGACAGAGATCCGCCGCTTCGTCCGATAAGCATGGAGTGCCGGGTCGGATAGGAACACAGTCAACCCGATTGAGATCCAAATCGGCCAATCCTAAGATTGGCTGGAGTCACCGTGTCAACCTAGTCGATAATAACAAGCCCAACAATTCCAGCTCGCCACGACTAATCGGTTTGATTGATTCGGGACGCCGACCCCGGACAACCCAAGTCGATTAGAACCTGACCGACTTGTTCCCAACCCCCAACTCGGCCTATGCCCAAACTACTGCGCTTTCTTTGCCTTTAGGTGCATCACCAGAGCTCCAAAGGATCAGCAGCGTCTTAGAAATTAAATGCTCGCCCAAATTTATAGAATCGTTTTTTTTGGGGGGGGGGGTATTTTTCTCAACATTTGAAACTTAATGTTGCATTAAGGACCCTCTAAAGGCAGCTGCCTTGCTTTTCTTTAATGGGTAATGATCTCGTATACCAGACGTTATGTTGAATGCTCGCAAAGTGCGGCTATTTTCAATGTTATCTACGAGGCAGTTTTCATAGGAAAGAAACAACGATGATATCCAGCATGACAAGTGAGCTTCGTACTCTTTGGCTAAGCAGGGGTCACCTCAGCTTGAGAGACTCTTAGCGTTCGATCTCCTAGTAGTTCAGAATCCTGCAAAGGATACAGCAGCTGTTACGAAGCATCGGGGCAGGGTAACAGATTATACATACAATTTCGAAGAGATGGTAGAATGAATGGTCACATAAATAAAGAAACAAAAAATAAGGCATTTCTTCATCGACTTGACCAAACTGGATAAAAATGGAGATCACGTCCAGGTGTACTAAATGAACTTCCTTTTTCTCTTCTTGGAAGGTCATTGTAGCTTCTAGAAAATGTTCAGAAAGTGTGATCCTTTAAACGGCCATGTTACCTAATCACTTATGGGTGGAAAAAGGTCAGCTAGGAAGACATATCCATGGCATCTGTCTAGATGTTCTCACTTCTCAAACTTACAGAAGTAGCAATTGCATACCATACAACAAGACGGGGGCTGCCTTAATGATGTTGAATAGAGAAACTTTTTTTTCCTGTCGAATACACAAATGCAAGGAACACATAATGATTTTTTTTCCAGCATCAGAAAAGGATTATGTTCATGGACTGACTTCATTATTGCCATCAACACATGTGACGAGAGGGAATTGTAGTTCTCATCCCCTGTTAATTACCATGTACTTATCTCCCCAACTTCATACTGTATGGTAAATAATGATCCTAGATAGCTGCCCATGATGGATAATGGCACACCTGAGGATGATCCGAAGTCCATTGCACTGCGGAAGACGAATGTCGAGGAAGACTGACTGGATAGGAATAGCCAAAATCTCACAAACCATTGAACATCTATGGTTTAACTGTACGGGGAGTCACAACCCTACATATGCTTATATAGAGAGGGGCAGGTCCGAATTTGACTAGGATTAGAATCCTACCCATAATAGGATCATGGGCCCAGTAAGGCCATGATCCATATTCTAAACATGATAGTGTATATGTCAAGCCCAATAACAAATAGATCACATAAAATGTTAAGTTTAAACCAACAACCTACTCGCGTAATCTCTTTCAAATATATTTATAGGTATTTTGGTAAGTGTGCAGAGTGAAGAATAAGACCACTTTATCTACAAATTGCACTTTGCCTTTGGATATGATTTTCTAACTTCAAATGCATCCACAAAGTTTACCTGACAGAAATAAAATTCACTCACAATGACATTAAGTGAGAAGTGAATGTTGGGTACCTGCAGTATTGCCTGAGCGCATAATTTTCCAGACAATACAGCACCTTCCATGGAGGCCAAATATCTCTGTTTTGTGTAATCTCCAGCCAAATAGAAACCTTCAATCGGAGATCTTTGCAAGGGGCGACATGTTTCACAGTTTGGTACAGTCTTGTAAACAGATCTAAGTCAAAAAGAAAATGAAGTTAACTTTCTAGAGTGCTGATAATTATAATGCAAGAGTTCATACACGACAAAACAAACACTAGAAATCAAAACAGAAATTACAATTGTAGCCCTGTAAATTTAACACCCAATCATGATGCTTCAGAAAATCAGAAAGAAGCCTTCTAGTTTCTATTCACCTAGGTGTCTTGACAACATGATATTTAACAATCTTTGCCTTGCTCTGATCAGCAGCAATTTCATCAGGAAAGAGTTTTGCCAACTCTCTCATGGTTGCATCCACTATTTCACTATCACTTCGTGATATCCATTCCTCTGCAGGTGCAAAGACTAATTCCAGCATGGAGCGGTCGGGATCATAGTATTCCTGCAAGGCAATAGTCATAATCTTGACATCCATAAAAGGGTATAAACAGGATCTGAGAATGTTGTTATCGTGATAAATATGCTATTGAATACTCAGCTCCTACAATCGTAACAGTAACACCAAAACATAGTCTGTCAAAGTCAAACATACCTACCATACATCAGTCACAGGCATCGTAGATACTTCAATTTGAGTGAAAGTATGACAATTATATAGTAAAACAAAAGAAATATACAAGCACCAAACCATGTTAATTCACATACAACCCTCTGAAAGGAAATTCACAAAGTGTTTTCGGTCGACCCTTTGATGAAGTATAAGATGTGAGCAAACACACAAGCCAGACCATGGAAGTACTGCTTTGGGAGAAGCTTACATATATTTGTCCTTCAAAAGGAACCTTATCTGAATCTATACCTGACACTCGAGTCTACGTCTGAATCAACTCCATGGACATATTCATCACATAAGGATGGGGGTTATTTCTCTACCAGAGTGCTGACATGGTTTGACATGGTGCTGGCCTCCATTTCCCAGGTAGCATAAGCTCTGGAGGGTTGGATACCCATTTAAGGTGAAAGTTCTACTTTAGGTGAAAGTTCTTTGAACGGCTGCAATTGGTAGCTTGCAGTGAATCACTTGAGAAAGTTTGTATGCCACTGACTTGCTTTGTCCAATGTGCACTGAACATGAGTCTATAATCCTCTGTTCTGCCTCTATGCTTTTACTAAGAAGTTTTTTGATAATATAGATCTGTTAATTCCTAAGCTGCACTTTCACTCCAGTGACCTAATCTGGATGATCTGGACTGAAATGAACAAAATAGGATATTCCACTTCCATTAAGTCCTCAAGTTACTTGAGCAGAATCTGGTCAACTACGAAAGATTGTGCATGATTCTTTTGTTGGATGAAACTCCTATTCAACATCTCTTGTATTAAAGGGCTCTTGTGACTGGAAGGACTCAAGGTTCTTATGGTTCTAAACCCCCCCCCCCCAAACCCAACAAGGATTACCAACAAAGATAGATAAGAACTCAAGAGTCAAGACTAGAGCCTAGAGGCTACGAAGTTCAAATATTTAATAATTAGTTAAATAGTAATAGGCTACAGGACAAAGAAGGAAGCAAGACAATTACTTTCATAGTTTCATGTAGTGTTATCTACTACTTAAAAGAGAAAAAAAGAACCCCCCCCACTACCTGCCATGTCGCTGGGCCATATAGACCCAAACCCACCAGCTTCCTCTTGACTTTTTTTGTACTATGACACAATCCAACGTGTGGTATTGTCTTTTGGACCTAGCCTGCACTCATTTCTCATGGGCAACTCACAGGTTCACCATCCTAAATATGACCCTTAAAGGCCATAAATTTCCAATCCTGAAATCAGACTAATCTTATTGAATAGAATGCCATTTAAGCATGTCATTATTTTGTTCTCTTGGCTCAGTAATGAGTTATTAAAATGAAAATATGGTCTTGCTCTCCACTGTGATGCGGTCAGTATCGACGACAAGTACATATGACTGACTCATTTGGATGTGTTGCTATCAAGAGATTCGATCACAATTCACAATAGCATTGACTTTATAATCTATCAGTAGTTTATGATTTTCATTTATGTACCTTCTTATTTCATTTTCATTCTTAAGGGCATCAAAACAAAATCAGCAAGCAAAAATTTAAAAATTTACATTTTGTAAGTAGCATTTATGTGCATATATTTAGAAGAACTGAAGTGTAAAGTGGGGCTTCTATAAAAGCTCCACGTCTTGTACCCTGATGAACATCGAAGAATGAATGAAGATGAAATGAAGATTTTGGGGTCTGACCCTCATATCTCCTTTCTCCCCATTCCAGCTAAAATAACCTCCACCCTTGCTCTAAGGAGGCTCTCCCACTTCTCTCTCCCTCCCTCATTCAGCCATCTGACCTTTCATCTCCTCGTCTTCCTCTCAGATGCCGCATCAGCCTTGATTCTACACCCACGACATCACCATACACTGCACCACCTCAGACATGCCCTCCAGTACCCTGTCCTCTCCCTTTGGACATGTCTCAGCCATCTGGATGCCGTGGAGTCCCCTCCCACCCATTAGTTGAACAGCAACACCCACCCGTTTAGTCATCACATTGACACTACCCATCGCCTTCCTCCACTTGCCCATTGGGCAGTATGCAGTACCATTGGCCCCTTCAGGCAGAGCAACTGCACCTTCTGACTGTGTCACAATGTCACATGATGAGGAAATGATGTGGGTGAAGTGCAACCCCACCCACATGTCAGCATCCAGCCCGGCCACATCAGAGGGAGGAATCATGCCCATTAGCGACACATATGACCCATCAACCTGCAGCTGCCAGTTTCTGGCTGGAACCTGGCAGCAACTGCCCCAACGATCGCAGACAACTTCGTGTGTCGCCCACCAGTTCCTGCTGTCCTTCATCTGAAGCCATCCATACTGCTGCATCCCCACCCCCCAGTCCATGCTGCTCCCATCTATAATCTATGTTTGGAAGCCTCCACTAACTCTCAAGTTTGATTCTTGCGAAGAAACTTGATCTCTTCCTCCAAAGCAATTAGCCATTTATCTACATCCACAAGAGATATAGCATCTAAAAATTTGGAAGGCTTATTGTCATTAAATGTGTCCTCTGCAACAGATAAGCCAAAACTACCATATCTATGTAGCTATATCTCAAAGGTGGCTTAATCGCTCTGCTTTGCATGTCTCGAGCAAAAAATTGGAATTTGTGAAGTTTTCTTCACTTGTTGGACATCAGGCACCTGAGCTTGAGAAGATCAATGAAGTGAACTTGCAATATCTAATTTCACCTTCTTTGTAGTATTGCTTGTAGAACCTTTACTCTGTGGAACAACATAAATTTTTTTGGATAAAGTAATGTAAATTCATCGAAACTGATATTCCTTTCATCCATAAAGTTAGGAGTTTTGATTCAAAACACCACAATCTATATCCTTTAACTCTTGAAACAATACTAAGGAAT
The DNA here is from genome assembly GCA_036172225.1 of Cryptocoryne crispatula var. balansae. Lineage (NCBI taxonomy): Eukaryota > Viridiplantae > Streptophyta > Magnoliopsida > Alismatales > Araceae > Cryptocoryne > Cryptocoryne crispatula. Next base: position 5,612,757 of record CM069935.1, read on the forward strand.
ATACACTTCTTTGTCCTAGGCTCTACTTTATCATTATCAATATGAATATAGGCAAGGCAATAACTCTCAAGTCATAATAGTATAGAGGATTATCTGACCACATTTTTTCTAGAGTTTTAAAATTGATAGCAGACACTGGAGGTAAGTTCACCAAGTGACAAGTTGTGAGCACTACTTCAACCTAAAAGCATTTCCTAAGACCTACATTTGATAGCATACATCAAGCTCTTTCAAGAAATGTTATGTTTATTCTTTTTTCAACGTCATTATGTTGATGTGTATATCTGACTATACAATGCCTGTCAATACATTTATCTTTGCAAAACTCATTAAACTTTGTAAAGCAAAATTCATGCCCGTTATTTGTCCACATCATTTTGATTTTCTTCTATGTCTAATTCTCAATCAAAGCCTTCCTCTGTTTGAAACATAAACACCAAACTTTCCAGAAATAATCATCAATAAAAATTAGAAAATAATGAGCATCATCTTTTAATGAAACTTGAGGACCCCAAAAATCAAAATGAACATAATCAATAGTGCTTTTGGTTCTGCGAATTGTAGTCTTGAATCACACTTTTTTTCTTCCTGAAATTACAATGCTCACGAAAATGTACCTTACCAGTATACTGCCCACAAAGTATACCTTTTTGATTTAATAAGGTCATTTCCTTCTTGCTCATATGTTGCAGCCTCGAATGCCACAGTTGGTCATATTGTCTTCTGACATAAAGGTCGATGCAGTGATAGCTGCACTAGAAATGGTAGTGTCTAATAGAGTGTACAAGCCACTAAATCTTTTACCTTTTATTAGAATAAGTAGGGATAATCACTATTTAGTTCAACCTGAAAAACCAATCCAAATCAACAGGGTAGTTTGGTTTGGTTTGATTTTCAAGATCCTTCAAATCAAACCAAACCAATAACCAAATAACCCGAATTGAAGTCAAAGCCTTCTCATATAATTCTTGTTTTTTGTTGTCAGACATAGTGGCCAACATCGTCTCCCTCCCGAGCAGAGCTTTCTGTAACCCTTGATGGGTTAGAAGCGCTTTCATCTTGATTTGTCATAAATTGAAGTTGATGCTCCAATCAAACTTCTTGATATCAATTTTTATAGACATCGTGTTCTTCCAAAAATATTAGTGAATATCAACATAGCTCTGATACTAATTTGTTGAGGATCAAGATGGATATCACCGATATAGTGCGAAACTGAATGCCAACTTTGCAACAATAAATACAAAAAATATACGAGAATTAAGAGATAGAAAGAAGCATACTAGAATTTATGTTGTTTGGAGGCGATGCGCCTTCCTATATCTAGGGCGAAGACAAGCAACTTCCACTTAAAAGAAATAAAGAGAAATCAATAAAAGAAAAAAAAAAGCGGCACATGGCGTTGCTACTTTATGAATAAACTCTCAACGGTAGCCTGACGTTCTATGTAGTTTCTGGTGATTTTCTAGCTCCTTTTATAGAAGTGATCAGCCAGGATTGCGGATGTCGGGCTCAGAGCATGTCTTTGGATGAGAGAGAGAGAGAGAGAGAGAGAGAGAGAGAGAGAGAGGGTCACTCTCATTGACTAAGTCGACCCTAACAAACTGACCAACAATTTTCATAATTCTAAAGGCAAGATCCATGGATAATTCACATCTTAGTCGGTAGGCTTCCTGGCTTCCCAAAAGCATGCATTTAATGAAGTACATCCATCACGAAGCTAACTTGACATAATTACTCCCACATCCCACTCCCATTGATTAGGCATCTAGCATAATCCAACCGATATACATATATATTGATATTTCAATTATGAACATACCATGATGAATAATGGAGGTAATATTAAGCTCAATTGTAAAAAAATAAGACAATTTGGCATCACCATGCCAGTCACACATTCTGAGAATCGAAAACTACAATAACCAAAGAGGAGAAAGCTGTTACACTGTAGGTTTAGGAGCCCACAAAAACATTACATTAGAAAGAACCGTTCAATTGTGGCTGAGAAAAGTGGTGACCCATAGACACGGAGCACTGAAAATGGGTACGAATACCTGAATATCATATAATTTTTTATCTTGAAGTTATAGAAAATGATCCATTTATGAAAAAAAATAAAATGAGAATCGAGAGGTTCGCTTTCTTCCAATTCGTCAATTGTAAGCAGCCAATCTATGTATTCATAGAACCTAATAGATATAAGACATTAGCAAAAGCTCAAAACTGAAGTCCACAGATTTACTCAACCTCTAAACATTGTTTTTAGAAAGTCTAATGCAATGTTTGATACCTTAAAAATCTTAATGAGATTTGTCATGGCCTATTGAGCACATATCAACTAGATTTTCTCTAAATAAATCAGTGGGTTAAGCTGCCGGTGATAAACAATCTCTCAATTTGTCTGGACTACAACACATGCATTGATAAGATGATAGTGCTAGGGAGCAAGATAATTCATTTTCATGTAAAAAGTGTGATAGCAGCAGGATATCAACTACCTTGCATGTCACTGACATATCTGCGTACACACTCAAGAGAGAACTCCTGCAGAAAGAACAACTTGTAATGTAAAATGAACTGATTCTTGTTTTATGTAAGTACCACAAATGCGTCCTTGTAATTTATGTTGGCTATACTTTCATGTGTAGCCGTATAATCTCTTAAAATACTTACTGAAATCCCTTCAAATTATAAAATAAATCACTCCGAACAACTAGCATTCCATTGAAGCTATCAAAAGAAGAAAATTACAATATTAAGATAAAGTCAAGGTTATCTCTCCTCTCCCTCCTTCTCTCGGCTAAGGGACCCCAAGCTCGAGCCAGTTTGAGCAGGCACTAGGCTACTGACGCAAATGACATGCAATAAACCCTAAACCTTGCACGTATGAGGAATGTGGAACAAGATAGCTTGAACTAGCCCTTAGCCTTTGCATGTGATTCCAACTATTTGGCCATTATTAGCTATTTCATTTGTTCATTCAATACGGACATGCTTAGTTGACCAAGTCATTAGGAGGTTACATTCCCGCTCCCAAGCACACATTCATACTACCAAATACCTTCTACTTCTATAGTTCTATTTCTATCCTGTCAATACCATCCCTGCCTTGCAAAAGATAAAGCATTGCTAGTCCACCAAATCAAGCCCACCCATTGTTATATTGCTGGACAATTTATCCTCACGACTGACATCAAAATAGAGGCCAATGAGGAGAAACCAACTGCAATCACATCATGGAATTGAAATGATGAGATATGGCATCTGCCAAGCAGGGAAGAAAGACATTGTACATACCACACATGAGGGCTAGAGTGCTAGGCAGTCGTTCTTGTCAATTTACTGCTCATTCTGATCCATTGTTTACGGAATCGGTGGAATCGGACCGATTCCGACCGATTCCGGAATCGGATCGGTGGATTCCGATCCGATTCCATGCGGAAGGACCGATTCCGGCATGAATTCCGCGGAATCGGTCGGAATCGGTAGGAATCGGCCGGAATCGGCCGGAATCGGTCCGGAATCGGAATCGGAATCGGCCGGAATCGGTCCGGAATCGGATCGGAATCGGAATCGGATCGTTTTTTTTTTCTTACCGATTCTGGATCGATTTTCTTCCATTGAATCGGTCCGATCCGATCCGATCCGGATCGGATCGGTACCCACCGATCCCGATTCCGATTCCGATCCCGCGATCCTTGTTCTGATCTGAATGCAAGTGCTCAAGTAGCACTATGGCACGATGTTATTTGTGGTACCATATGGGAAGCTTGTGGAAGACAGAACGAGTGGATGAAATTGGAATTGGAATTTGGAAAGGACCCGAGGCAACAGCAGAGAAGTCCCCCTTATCATTACCTGCCTTTCCCCACCCCACGTATTTGCAAATTGTTAACAAATGCTGTTTTACGTAGTTAAAATCAACTTGTAGAGTTACTAAGTACCATGTTTCCATTATAAAACTAAAGCGAAAATTCATTTTACAAAATATAAAGGTTATAGGGTGTAATGGGAATGATGAATACCATAGATATGCATTTGCAAGAATAACATTCAGAGGATTTATGATAAAAATCATAATTTTGTATCACTAATTAAGTCTATAAAATGGATATCTTTAAAAAGAGATGCATATATATTTCAATTGATAACTAAAATGAGACTAAGTTGAGCATAAAACATACCTGCTAAAAAGCAGATGGTCGTATGTATTTTTCAATTTTCGATCAAACCTGATGGGACGAAAATAAAAAGGTTATATAAATAAATACAACTTTCTGCAAGCACAACATGAAATGCCTAGTTAAAATAAAAATTATATTGAAATAACAGTAATGCTATTTTATCATGTACAAAATCATTCAGGTTTGAGAGCCAGAAGAGTGGTAACAGATCAATCTATCAATAATTCATCCTGATAGGCTGATACTGAATCCTTTTCCTTCAGGTATGAGTCATATCCATTAACCATTTCTCCATAAACTTAAAGACCCCCCCCATCATTATCATTTATTCATTCTGAGGTAGGCCAGGAAAAAGGCCAGAAATGAGGTCATTTCAGGGTATAAGAAAAAAACCTTGAGAACAGGAAGAGCTTTGAACTTACCAAATATGCACATTTATAACTGGAACTCCCACTAACTTCTCCAATCGCTTGAAATATGAAATTTCTTTCCACCCGGGTGGTAATAGTATCTTTAGAATGTCAACTGACATAAATAGTCTAGTTAGAAAAATCATAGGGAGAAAATTAATGTTACTGACAACTGGTTCATCCATAAAAATCAACTTGAAAAAGAAAACTTTACCTGGTGTAGCAAATACATATACATCTCCTCTAACTATATTCCCATTGCTAAGGACAAAATGTCTCACAGTTTTATCTGAGTTCAGTTCAATTCTTTGAATTCTTGAATTGAGTTTGACTTCACCACCATGTGCTTGAATATGATCAACTATTGGCATGCACAACCTCTCGGGTGGATTACCATCCAAAAAAGCCATCTTAGAGCCATGTTTTTCCTGTTCATAAAGAGCACAACCATCATACAATTGGCAACAGATGGCACTTTTGATCCCAAGGAATGGGATCAATGCACCCACATAAAAAGGTAGAGCTATTGTTTTTGGGCCAAAGCAGGAAAAGTTTTTATTGAACAAACCAAGACTAGAGTTTTTTGCTAGCCATTCAAGACTATAAAAAAGCACGTACATGATAATTTCACATGGTTATGTAGAGGTAAAAGTAGCCTTAGAAATAAAAAGTTAGAAATTCAAACCTGAAGAAAACGGTTCAAAGCAATCAGGATACATTGCATGGAAAGTTCATCTGGATTTATGAAGTTAAGAGCTTTAGACATTGCAATGAAGACCTCATCATTCACACGATCAGGTACACCCTGGACCAATATACATAGATGTAGGGATGACAAACAGAAAACATAAGTAAACAAGCAAAAAGCAGTAATTAGAACCACAAAGTGAAATTCAAGATGAGTAAAGGCATAGGTAGGGGTGAAAACGAATCAATACACTTGACAAGTAACTCGAAACCCGGCTCAATAAAAACTCGACTTGACTCATTTTTTATTAAATGAGCAAAAATAAAGCTCACTGTAGCACAATTAAATACTCGAGTGACAATTTATTTTAAAAAATAAATTATAAATAATAATAGTTATACATTGTCACTTAAATATATGAAATAAGTGAAAATAAAATTTGATTCAAGTTTAAACTTATATCAAGTTTCATAAATAAGTTTACATTAGAGTCTCACAAAAATGTTTATATTGATTTTGAGTTTTATAAACAAGTTCATATTGAGTTTGAACTTGAATGTGGACTGAACTTTGAGTTGAGCTAGCTCGACTTGTTTGCACCCGTGGCAGAGGCAATGATGGTAGGATTGGAATCGGAGACTGCATCAGAAGAACTGGATGGTTCTAGGGGAGAAAACTAATCCATAATCACCTAGATCAGTTCTTCAAAAAACTAAAAAACATAAAAAAAACTTAGATGCATTCCTAAGGGGATTTCAGTTTGATCTGACCCCTGAATCCGGTGTCGAAGCGGTGCCCCCGCTGCCACTGCTGTGGCATCTTCCCCACCTATCATAGTGGGTCTGATGGACACAATACAGCAGATCTGCTTACTTTAGTCATCAGATATGGGCTATCAGCTCTGATGTCTCCAGAAGTCATCAGCACCCTATCAGATCAGATGGACGCAATAGAAGCTTCTTCCCCACCCGACAGGGTGTGGCAGACGCAGTGGCACCGTTGCCTCAGCTGGTGACCAACTCGGGCCAAATCGGTCCAATCCATGATTGATTCGGTCAATTTCAACCAACTCAGGCAGAAATCTAGTGGGGGATTGGAGTTTCCCCCTAAATTGGGTCAGCCTATGCCGGTCCAGATCTTGAATCAGCTGATGTTGCTTAAGCAAACCATGAGGTCATTAAAATTTAAAATACACAATTAAGTTGTTGAGGATGATACTAGAGTGCAGGGACCCACTCTATTCCTCAACAAAACTTAAATAAAAATCTATGAATTAATTCAACAATCGAGACTAGTTGGGGGTTGGTCTTGTGCCTGCCCCTACATCTTGGTTCAACATAAAATAAATACAACATATGGACTAGAAGGGGGATCAGTTTTGTGCCCGCCCCTACGTCTTTAAGGTAGACATACAAATTCAACAAATCCAAATTGAATCAAACTTAAATCAATAAGCAACTCAAATAAATTAAATTAATTCAATGAACATATCTAACTTCAACCCAAACCAAAAGAAATCAACAGACAGATCCAAATTAACCAAACAGATCAAAATTTAATTCAAACCAAACTTAAAACCAAATTAATTGCTTGCCTTTCATCAAGCTCATGGAGTTGTTTTCTCCTATATTTGTGTGAATGCTTACTGTGGATGCATGTCTTCTACTTTCATGAGTTGCTATGACGATTAATCAAGCGTTTTCGAGTTATCTCGATGTAATTAACGTCGGATCTTCGCACCATCCGACGGGGAGAGATCAAAACAAAATTTCAAAGAACCTAACAACCTCAACATATAATTTCGACCCTAGTTAGTACTTTTATGGAATACCATCTATTTTCCTAAGAAGTCAATGCTAAGGTCTAATCAAATCTAATCCAAATTCAAATGGAAAATGAATTTCCAAAACAAGAATCTGAGATTTTTGAGGTTACATCAATACTCAAATAGAATACCATCTATTTTCCTAGTTGTTCAAAGCTAATCCAAAACCAAAATTCTTTTTCCAAAAAGGATGAAAATTTTAAATTTTGAGGTTACACCAGGCCCTTCTCTCAAGAAATGCAATATACAGTCTCCTTGGGCTAATTTATTGGATACATAATGGTGATAGAGATGTGTTTCCAAGATGGTAGGATTTGTCTTGATCATAATCTTCAGTTACACATGAAAATGGTTTGAGATCAGAGTGCTTAAATAAAATATCCATAAGCATTAATATAGGGATTATCAGTGGCATTCCAAATAAGAGAGACTAATATCACCTTTCTCATCCATTAGCCAACTGAACTATCTGCAAACTTGGTATATGTAAAAACTAAAATCAACATCCATAAATATCAAAATTTACCTGCCTTGTCATCCATTCTGAAACTGTTAAACCATCCTGAGCCTCTACATAAGCTTGGCCGCCAAGCATGGCAGGCAAAAGTCCAATAGCAAACTTCACCTTTTCCGACCAAGTGAGCATCTCATTGTTTCTTAGAATCGCCCAGATCCCTGAATGTAGATTAATACGTGGATGAAGTAATGAAATAGTCTAATAAAAATAGATAACTTTTATGAGTGATTCACTCATAAATTAGACAATAAGCAATGTCGCAGAAAAGGACATAATGTAAAAAACATGTTCAAGCCCCATTATAGAGAGCCATTCCCAGCATGGAAAAGTAGATAGAGAATGAAGAATTCTAGGTCTAGTTAGGACTTAGGAAACAAAGCTAATACTTAATTCCTTAAGAATGGTGGGCTGGTGGGTTTTTGTTGACAGATAAATCTTCTTGAGATATTCCCTAGCCACTGACAAATGGACCATAGTGGCTCATTTCTATTAATTCAGTACAAGGAATAAATTATTCTCCAGACCCAAAGGACACGGAACTCTAAGAACATATTACTATGCAAAAACAAGTAAAAAGTTTGATGCTCCACCACAAGCAGAATATCATCTAAAAGAGAAGTGGGAAAATAGAGTAATTTTCCTGGTAAATCTCTGCTTAACTTAATTTGAGGGAACAGTTCTCAGATTCCAAATGACAGCATGACTTAAAATGTAACAGCTTTACAAAATGAAGACTAGTGGTTTGTGTTCCATTAACAGCAAGTTATCAAGATGTATCATGCCATACGGTGTCTTCTGTGGTGTTTCCAACATTGTATGATCGGAGAAAACAACAGTCATTGATTTATAAGGTGTAACATGAGCAAATGGATATTGAGAACATTCGGTCTGTAGCTAGGCCAGAGGGGTTCAGCTTAAATTACCTAAAGAATAGCAGAGTATTTCATATCAAGGACAGCAAAAGTGGAGTTAGGCATGCCTTACACTTGTCTATTTGAACAAACACTGAACTGTTTTCCAGGAAGTATGCCTTTACACAAAGTATTTATTTAATAGAAACCTTTTCGGTATAACAGAACTAGACATTACAGATTCCTTCCCATTATCGGAGAGAAACTTCCCACATGTTAAGTGTACTCTCTCTTCATCATCGTACAGATATCATCAACATCTTATTTTGACGAAAAGAAACAAGATATTTTATACAAGAAATCTGGATGCAAAAATATAAACGGAAAATTCAAAGTTATAGCAAGTAAGGTATGAATAGAGAGCAAAAACTCAATATGCAGGAATGACAAAATGTGAGATGGCTTTCCAGATAAAATAGAGATCACATGCATGATTCACCATCTTGCGAGTACGGTCTCATGGGGCCAGCGCATAGATTGCGGAATTGGCCAATCCAAATTGGGATTAGCCGATTCCTAAATCAGATCAGCCATTGCCGATCCGATTCTCAGCCGGGGGACCAATGTCGGATCAACAGGGATTGGTTGGGATTAGAATTTTTTTTTTTAATTTACCGATTCTTGATCAGTTTTGTTTTAGTGGATCAGTCGGGATCGGACTGACCCAATCCGATCCGGATCAGATTGGTACCCACCGATCCCAACTCCGATTTCTATCCCGTGATGCCCGCCTGCAAGAACCGGAAGGTGGTCTGGTCACCGGCATTGACTGCGGCCAGTGGGAACTGCCCGTACAGGCCAGTTCCATTCTTCCCCACCCTATTAGGCAGGGAAAGAGCTTGTACCAGGTCCAAGTGGACCCACTGGGTCCGCTTAAACCTGGTACGAGCTCCTTTGGGAAGGGAAGATGCAGCATTCTCGCTGCACAGTGGTGACCCTGCCTCGGCGCCAACCGAAAACTGGAGAGAATCCTATTTGTGGACTTATTTTTAGGTTTTTTTTCCTGGTTTATATCTTTAGGAAAAGTATACCCTACGTAAATCAAATCCAAGATCCAATCTTTTGAGAATCTTGCAAGATCTCCTCTTTCACCCTTCCGAGACGAAGCTGAGATCCAATACGGCAATCCTTGATTACATGCCAATTACTTTAGTGGGACTTCTTCATATCTCAAACTCAAAAGTATCCGTATGAGCATCATTGGGATGTACTCTCCACCTTAAGAAATCATGAAGATATCTTAGATCTCAGTTTTCAAGCTAAAATGAACACATGATATAACTAATTACTTAAAGCTTGGAAGAAGAAAAGATGGTCTACCATTTAATGGTGCTGGAAGTGTTTCGGGAAAATCAAACCGGCTAAACTCTCCTGGCTTATTTGGCATTGCAAAAATCATAGAGTGCTTTTTCCATTGTAGCCGATCATTGATACCAAGTTCGCCAAACAAGTTTTGGATGTTGGGGTATGCTCCAACTTGATTAAGAGAAAAGGACAATTAGGTACTCAAAACAATGAAGTATATTATGCAAATAAAAAGCTACATCAATAAAAAGATAAGAGTCATAAGATCATCAGTAATATTAAAGTTTATGCTTCACCATGACATCAAATACACTATACTTCCATGATGTTAAATACAGTAATACATTTTTCCTGAAACCATGGACTGAACATCCATTATCTTATATTGAATATATCCTACAAATCATTGACACGAGAAGCTCATGAAGAACTTGGATACAAATCATTGACAAAAGAAGCTCATGAAGAACTTGGATCCACTATCTACTTGAAATGCAATTGAAATGTGCTTGTCACTTCATATTAAGCAGGAGAGCTATAAAAAACAACTATCTTGAGCCTAGGACATAAAATGAAGTTCCAGCAACCAAATTCGAACATCTGCATCTTGTAATTCAAGGTATGACAAATTCCCTCATCACGTGGTTAAGAAACAGCTAACTGAATCTCTATTCACCACTTCGAAGTTTGGACTTGGATGGTCATTAACTTTAACACAATATCAGTACACATGGTTGGTGAGCCCTGCATTTGCGCTCAACCAGTTTAAATCCATGTGATAAATTCAAATAAGCCTATATGTGGGAGAACGTGACATCACATATTGCATTGCAAAATAATTTAAGTTGTAATGTGGAAGCCCTCTCCACTCACCTCATCGTATCAAGGTTTTGAGTTGGGTAAGAATAATGATTCCAACACAAATCATATGTATACGTATGAGTAATCAGAATATTAATTAGATGGATTGTACAATACTAAGGTGCCATCAAGTTGCATGCATCCTCAAAATCCAGCCTTAGATATGTACTCATCCATTCAACCCTTTTCTACAGCAAATTTCCATTACACCATATGGCTTTAAAGGATATTCCTCCATGAGCCAAAAAAGGCCCTTCCTAGTGCCTATAATTAAGACAATAAAGAATCATATTTACCTTGTGAACTAAGAATATAGAAAATAAATGAAGATAAAATGAAATAAATGGAGAACAAGGACAAGGAAGTAAACATCATATACAACAATAAATAGAGACGGCAGGGATAGCCGAATCAAGCACAAATGTCCTGGCATACTGCACACAGTTCCATTTATGGTTAAACAACATATAAAAGATAAAGAAACATAAAATTAGATGGTACTAACTTCAGTGGGAATGATAGGAAATCATATAAATTGTTAAAGCAGACCCTAATAACTATGTATCTTAGAAAAAAAACTTTTCCATTAAATGGACAAATAAATAAAATGACAAAACTCACAAAATATGTGTAGACCTGTCTCATACCAGTCTCCATCACTATCTTTCCATGCAGCAACCTGCCATTACAAGGAACAACGTAAGACTGGAACGAGATTGATGTGACCTTTACTGCTATTTCCTAGATTTCTAAATCCCAATCAAAAGAATGATTTGTATATTTAAATTACAACAGCTGAACTGCATCTATGTTAAATATTGCTAATCAAAATGAAAGATAAGACTAGGGGCTGATATGTCTAGGGTGCGGGGTGCTGATTGTCTTCCTGGATATTAAGGTTCAAACTTCACCCGAGGGAAAAAGGAGATGATGACCTTCTCCCGAAAGCTGCCAACTGGCACAATTATTGACTTAGTTGACTGGACCATTGCAGTAATAATTTAGAAGAGAGATGGATGTTTTAGCATGGGATAAAGATTACTCTGTAGTTAAGATTGTATGTTCTTCTCTTATGAATCACTGTGGCAGAAATTGCAGTATACAAATTAATGAAACCAAAGAACCCATTGAGCGTCTACATGTTTATTTGGAGAATTGCTCATGTAAGACTCCTTAGATGCATATGTCTGGCTGGTTTGTGTGTAACTTCTCACTCCTCTGTTGGGATAAGCGTGAGGGCATGAGTCATTTACCTTGTATTATTACAAGTCATATTCTTATTGTTGATATTCTTTGTTTCTTCTCAAGTATGCAACTTCAAATTCTTCTGACAGATTTATTATTTTGCTGTTAAACAATAACAAGTTTAATAATCTTAAGAGTAGTCCCTCAGCTCCAGTTTGTGCTTTATTTAATATTATACTTGTAAAACTTCCCTTGCAGGATTGCAACCAACATAGAAACTTTAGAGTCTTAATGGCCCTCATCATTAATTTCACAAAGCCACCACCCAAAACAAAACAGTATACTGAAGGATCATAGTAACTCAAGGGTACCTACCGTAGGGGTGTAAATGGAATCCGATAATCTGAATTTTCGATTTGATTCTGCTAAAAATTAACAAATTCGGAACTTGTTATTGTATCCAATAAGCTATTGGAATCAAAAACAAAATTAATTGATTATGTTTCCATTTATCCAATTTTGATGAAAAATAAGTATATATAAGTAAAATTAAACTAAATAATTATAAAATATGATACATAAAGTGATAAAGATTATAAAAATAAAGTTTGAAAAGATTATACAAAATTTTAGGGATTATATGTAAATTATAAACTTATTTTTAAATAAAAACTAATATATAGTATGTATTTAGAAAACTATCAAATCCAGTTCTGATTCCAATAGTATGTATTTCAGAAATTATCAAATTCAGTTCCGATTCCAATAATGAAATCAAAATTGAATCGAAATCAAAACAAAGTGATTACGAAATTATCGGAATCAAAATCAGAACACCTTAACCCTTATCGGAATCAAATTAGATAAAGATGATTATGCTACTGAATCCGACCAGTTTGCAGCCCTAACATACAGTAAAGGTTTCAAACCATTTAGGCCAGTCTACTAAAGGCTTTAAGATGGTTGATAAAGAGGGCACCACATATATACTTGTATAATTTTCAAGGCAACATTAGAATGTTCCCATTCCATGCAGACTGATTTCTGCTTTGTTACATGGATCACAAATATGAGATAAGTGCATCAGATCTTCAAAGGTATTCGGTAATTTGAATCTAAATGTTTAAGATGATGGATAGAGATAGCAGCAATTTATGTTTTCATGTACATTTTATATTTCTTAATGCAGGATGTGAACTCAAATGCATGGCGTTAAGGGCAAAGGACTAGAGTGATAGACACCATACGACTAGAGTGATAGACATTATACAGTCTATATAAACTGATGCCTAGCTATGCTGATCCAAAAATAATGATTGGAAAATGCCTGCTCTAATACCATCTCGTAAACTTCAAAACAACAGTATGAAGGCTGAATGGCCAGGAATCACAAATACCACATACTGACCTATATTAACCAATGTGAATATCCTACTCCAAGAAAAGCTACTGTGTGGTGATCTTAATACTCGGTATTCTTTAGAGGACTTAACAAGAGGATTTAGTGGCTGTAGCACAAAACATGGAATGAACATAAATAAAAGAAAGTATCACATTTTTTAGTTTATGATTTAAATAGAAATGAAAATAATTTACCAATGCCAAATGGATCATATATCGTACAACTAATGAAGGGATAAAGCATTCATAAAGTAGCCAAATGAATGTGAAGTCTTGTGAAACCAACCTTACCACCCAGAACATCTCTGGCTTCCAATAATATTGGCTTATGTCCTGCATCTGCAAGATATTTAGCTGTAGATAGACCAGCTAGACCTACCAGCAAGAACAGATAACAAGAGGACCGCTGAAACATTAGTCGCATCACCACAGAGAATCTTACCTTTCCTGCAGCCACATTCAGGAAGAGAAACGAGTAGACATCAACGCTTAAATGACTCAGTAGGTGTTCCCTACCTGCACCTGCAATAACAACTTCCAGCGGCCTAGCTGGACGTGGTGAAGCACGAAAACTGGCAGACAGGGCTGCAGCCTCTAAAAAGTTAACAGTGTTCTCCAGTTCTGGCCTCGGGTAGTCCCTGCAAACCACCTGTTGACATCATAAAATGGATGAGTGACATTATTTTCACCATCTGTCAACAAGATTTCAGCTAGCAGAAATCCAGCAGGTCAAAGAAGAAATACAGCAAACGCTGCACCTGCAAGGGGCCCGACTGCTTGTATTCCCCTCCAAATGACCAGGGACTCCTGTGCTTCAGCCGGTTGCCAAAACCGTCACTGACCCTGAAAGCCAGCATAGAGGCGGGCGTGTGAGCACCCGGAAGGCAGCTTCTTGGCATTACGACACCCGGATTCGTAGCTGACACGCAAACAATGAAGGCCATATCGCCACTATCAGCCTGTCAGCGTGGCAAGAATTCCGTCAGACCCAACTGCGAATGGACAATCCGAGTAACACAGACGACCGACGAACAAAAGACCCAATAGACGCAGCAAGACTGCGTCTTTCAGAGACGTTAGCAGGACAGGATCCTACCGAGTACAGTCCCAATCAAAATTCTTCAGCCCAAGCAGGGTGTCACCTTGGGAGAGTAGAACACAGGGGATGATAGCATGGACTACCATCCAGAGAAGGTACACGGAGAGGACAAAACAAGAAGAAGACATTCATTCCATGGGCCCATAGACAGGCAGAGAGACAGAGAAAGAGCTTTACCAGCCGAGGAGCCCCGGCGGCGGGTGGGAAGATGAAGCGAGCAGCAGTGACACAAATGAGGTGCTCCAATCCAGCTCTGCTATTGTGGAGGAAGAGGCTCCCGACCGATGAATCGGGAGGATCATTCAGATAGAAGGCGTTAGTGGTGGTGGTGGTGGTGGAGAAGGAAAGTGATCATCTTTCCAGAGTAGGAACTTGGAAGACGGAGAGGAAAATGCGTATTTTGTTTTCGGGCTGAATTAAAATGAGAAAACCCGAATCCTTTATTTTTTTGTTTTGTTTCGTCATATCCGTATGCTGTTCAGAACACATCATTCCCTCTTCACGTAACGGTACACGTGTCCTCCTCACATCAGACAACGCAGGCGACGGTGCACAATCTGATGCATTTATCTTGATCCACCTTTTTATTATTTTTTTATTTTCGGGAATGACTCATTTTAAGAAAAGCAATTAAGAATGACAGCTACCGACGCCAATAAAAGGAAAAAAAATTAACGTCCTCTTATCATACATGTAATAGTAGTTCCTATCCTAAAATATACTAATGGGGTGTTTGGTTGCATGATAATAATGGGGTGTTTGGTTGCATTTTAATTTTTAAAAAGGTTTCATGATAAAAAATTAAAATATGATACCAAACAAGATAATTTTTAAAAATGAAAACATGACAACAAATGTGTTTGGCAAAAATATTTTAATTTTTAAAAATGATAATGAAGTGTTTGGTAGTATTTTAAATTTAATTTTCATCAACTTATAAACATCGAAAAACAAGTATTTCATACCATACAAATTTAGAAATACACAAGATCAAAAAAATAACACAAAATATTTATGTCATACAAGAATTCAATCACCTAAAAATATATAATTACAATCTATTTTACCCACTAATAATGGTGAATGTACAGATTATTTTGGAAAGTAGGATGAACCACTCTCTTCTTAATTTAATCTATCATTGGCTGTTTGAAACAAAATTAATTTTGATAAAAAAAACTGATTTATCTCCCAAAATTAATTTAGGGGACAAATCGGATCTATCCTCAAATCGGATCCCCTCCCCCCCCGCGGAGCTCCCAACCCACCACCCCCCCCCCAAAGGCCCCGGAGCTCCCAGCCCTCCCCCGCGGACGCCGGCAGGGGGGGGGGGCCTGGAGCTCCCAGCCCTCACCCCGCGGACGCCGGCGGGGCGGCGGCGGCTCCTGAGGCGGTCGCGGAGAGCTCGAAGACGAGCGGACATCAGTCAGCAGGCGGGAGAAGGAAGGAAGAAGCCGCGCGAGCAGCCATCGGCCGTTGCCTGGCGGTTTGCAACCTCCGGCATCCGCATGCCCGCAAGATGTTCGACACAAGAGCGGGGCAGCACCCCGGAGTCCAACCCCTCCCCCCGGCGGCCCCGGAGCTCCCGGCCCTCACTGCGGGTACGCGTCGAGATCCCCGTCCTCTTCGCGACACAAGAGCGGGGCAACCGCGGCGAGATCCCCGTCCTCTTCCGCAGCTACGCGTACGGTGTGCGATCTTCGCATATCCCTCCCCCGTGTCGGATCTTTCGTGTTTCCGTCTGATTGTCTTCCATCTTCTTCGCCTGGATTGGAAGGCGACGCCGTGGTTTCCTCTGCCATCCCCTTTAATGTATCTCGTCTAAACATTTCGGATGAGAATGTGCCACTGCGAGCTTTTGAAGAAGGGGGCTCGTTGCCGGGGAAGCCGTCGCGGAGAGATCTCACGAAGAAGGGGCATAGAAGGGGGACCTGGAGGAGGCCATCGCCGACGATGTGCTGCCGCGAGCTCTCAAAGAAGGGGGCGAGGAGGCCGCTGCCGTGGAGAAACACCGTGAAGAGGGAGCTGCCGTGACGAAGAGCGTCGCGAAGTCAGACCCGAACCAGGGTTTGTCGGGGGACCAAGAGAGACCGTTTTTGAAAATAAAAGAGGTGAATACCTCTTTTATTTTTTTGTCATCGGTGAAACCGTAAAAAAATTTTAAAACAAAAAATTGTCGTACTACCAAACACCACCTACGAAAGTTTTTTATTACAGTTTTTAAAAATTAAAATAAAAACGTGTATTATCATGCAACCAAACACCCCATTAGTGTCCAATCTGCTTTTTCTTTTTTTTTTGACACCGTGACCTAATGGTCAGAAAACACACTGCGTTGCATGCGGTTGGGTGCTCGAGTCCCCGCTCGAATGCCACACGAAACTGCCCCTCTGGGGCAGCCAACTGTCGAACAACTAGAGAAGTTCGAGCAGCTCGATCAGCTGCTTGCTCAGCCGCTCGAACCTACAACCTCTGCTCCCCATGAGAAGGGGTTGTCATGTTCCTCCCAATACGGGAAAAAAAAAGGAAGAAGAAGAAGAAGAAAACTTAAAAATCATGCTCTTAACGTGCAAGTTAAATTTCTCGATGAAAACGTCACGGTGGGTCAATGTATGCTGAACAGTCAAAATGCAATATAGACATATTTCTTACGTCGGGTGTTAAAACTGTGGAGATAATCTCATGTTAACTATTTGAGATTTGATATTATATTTATATATTCTGGACATTTTTATCTCAACACCATGAATTTGAGATTTGTAAGATCAGACAGAGTAATTCGAACATTGCACTGCAGACCCACGCAAAAAAGATATTGCATACGTAATTTAAAGGAAAAGGTCCCACGACGATCGTATTTCCTGTAGGTTTGCCCTGGTTGACGGTCGGTAGCGACTCGGTGCAGTTGAAAAAGAAAAATAAAAAAGAAACGGAAACAATCATCAGGTCAAGGTCATAAGATCGAGACAGGTCGGTCAGCTTAAGAACCGACCTAGTCGGTCAATTCAATCCGACGAACAACCAGGCTCTAGATCACGATTCCTGAAACCAAGAAAAAGACAACGTTGTTACTTTGGGTCGAAGTTTAGAAGCTTGGAAAGGGTCAGAGATTTTTCCTTTCCTTCGTCCTCTTTGCGTGCGCGGGGGGCTTGCCGCATCCTCCATTCCACACCACTGTATCCGCACCAGCCAGTCGTACCATGAGTTACCCTTGTTCGGTAGTAATATTAAGCATATTTGTCATTATTAATTTTAAGATTAATATCAATATAAGTCATCACCAGATGTTTAGTTATTAATATAAACTCTAAAACTTATGAAACAAACAGGACAACAATTGCCATCAATTTTAACATTTGCTGCTACTCTGTATCATTTAGAAGTGTCAATATCAAAATCGATATAATATGATATAGCATCAGTGTTAATACTCTGAACCAAACATGGCATGGGTGATACGTCAACTGATCCACATTTACAATCGCATCATGGGCTTCCAAATCCAAGAATATGAATAGGACATGTTCTTACATATTGATACAAGCTACCCGCGTAAGGATGCTCGAGGCACAGCGGGCAAACCCAATTCGTCCTCGGCCTGTAAGCAAGGACCAAAACAAGATTACCGATAGCAAAGAAATAGGGCTCCGAGTTTCTCATCCCTGTAGGATGTGATGTGAAGATCTAAATTAGAGGTTCATGAGAATAAATAGCGTGGCGCGGTTGGCACGACGCCACCCCCGCGGGAGGGGGGGTGGCGAGGGTTCGAGACCGGCTGTGATCAGCCGGGACCACCTCCCCATGGGGGGGGGAGGTGGTATCCAGTGGGGATCGAGCGCTGCACCGGCAGCGCTCGATCCCTCGCCGGCGCTGTGCTGCGCCCCTGGGTTGGCCATCCGGCCATGGTGTCCAAAAAAAAAAATAAATTAGCAAGGCGACATTTGATTTGACTTAATGAAATGTCTGAAAAAGTCTGAAGTTACTATTGTATTGAGACGTTTTACCAAAAGGTCCGATTATCAAGAACCCTTGGGACACCTAAAAGCAGAAGCCTGTTGTTCAACAGCCCCAAAGGGAAAGAAAAATGCATGAATGAAGAGGAGAAATAACTCTAATCAAGAACTCAGGTTTGGAGTACTCGCTTATTCTTTGAGACACGCATTCTGTTTACTGCATTAAAACAAGTTGCAGTGTACATCATATATTGTTATTATAACACCATTCACTGGTTAAACGCATTGTGCGGGGAGCAAAGATCAGGATCTAAAACCGTGAGAAGTGTGCATGTGACTAAACGATGACTACCTTCTAATATGCGATGTACATCTTAACAAAGGTAGAACAGTTCATGATGCACTATTTTCTCATAAAAGCAGAACGTGATAGAGGAACATGAAAAGGATCCAAGTCAAACAACTACATAATTTGGGAAGTATTAGAAGCATTATTGATCGAGCAGGTGATGGTTCTGTTTCTCAAATAGCATTGTCTATCATTGTACATTAAAAATGACAATGATAAGACAGATGGAGAAATCAGACTCATAAGAACTACCAAGTATCCTCCTCCTGATATGAGCTATATTTCACATGTTAAATAGATCACAGCACAAAGAAATGATACAACCTACTATGATCTGAACATTAAATGGAACATGCCGAGCAACCATACCTGAGGATTTTGTCTAACAGGTGGGGTAGCTGCATGTCCACTTGGTGCCACGGGTAAGCCGAGTTCAGCCTCTAAATCAGTCTCCTTATCAGGCTGCAGGTATGATGGCACAGAGTCACTTTCAGTCTCCATCCCCATATCAGCCTCCAAGGCATCCAACTCTGCATGTGGGGTAGAACCAAAGTCAAAAGGTTAAGACACAATGGCATATTCTTAAAGAAAAGCTCAGCTTGCAGCGAATAGAAACTCTAGAAATAAAAAAGGCAACTCCATGAAATGCAAAATAGAGACTTTAGCTTGAAGAGTATATGTATAGGAAACTTACCGCCCATGAGCTCTTCTTCATCAATGTCATCGGGAACATTGTAACTTCTACCAAGAGATTCTTGAATTTCTGAACTCATGTCCATCATATCCAACATCTCATCTTGCATGCTCTGCAAAAAAAAAAAAATGTTGTCAAAGAAAGGCTAAGACACTAGCTTCCTATAGATAAAAGAGTCTTGAAGGTTAAACTGGTTATATACATCTATGTCTGAGATGTTCATTGTTTTCATCATTCCTTTCAACTCCTTATTGGCAGACTTCAAAGCAGACATCTGAGATAGCAGACTTGATTCAGTAATATAAACAAGGAAAAACATCATTAAGCCAATCAAGTATGGTTCCCGATGCATACAGTTTGTTGAGCATCTTTAAGTCCTTCAGATGCAAAAGCAACCTGATCAAGGTTGAAAGTCTGGTTGTACAGCATATCACGTTGTCCCTCATACCTGAATACAGAACAACAGCAAAAATAAATGGAGAGAAAAATGTGAATTACTAAATGAAAAGGCTTAAGTCAAGAATCCAGTTATACTGTAAGCAGAATGTATAGCATAGGATAAGGACAGTACGTATAATTCACATATAAGAGAGAGAGAGAGAGAGAGAGAGAGAAAGAACTTTGGAAAACAAATGATACTTGTTACATGTAATGACATCATTTGGCATGGCACAAAAGAAACAAGAACCTGTAGAAACCACTTTGGTTCAATTCCAACCATGGAGAGAGGGAAAATGATGCGGGACAAACCGGCTAATCCGGCTAAACCGAACGAAAACGACTTAAAACGGCGCTAATCGCCCTAAACAGAATTTAAGTAACCCAAAATGGCCTAAAACGACCCAAACCGGTCCAAACAGGTCCAAACCGGGCCCAAGATGGACTGAATCGGCCTGAACCGACCCAAAACACCTTGAACCGGCCTGAACCGGGCGGTTCAGGTGCTGAACCGGCCTGAACCGGGGGTGAACCGGGTCAGAACCGGTCGAACCGGTCTGGGAGCCGGTCTGGGCCTCGGACCGGCCGGTCTGAACCGCGTGGCCGACCGCGCGCGTCGCCCGCGCTCGCGGGCGCGAGCGTATTTCCCAGGGGGGGTCGTGGCGCCTTCCAGGCACCCGCGGGGGTGGTCGCGTGGCGGCATCGAAGCCGTCGCTGCATCCGACGTCGTGGCGTCATCTCGGCGGTCGCAGGCCGCGACAAAGAGGCCGATCGCGGCGAGCGCCGTCTTCGTCGCCTGAACGCAGCGTCCGTGTCATCGTCGTCTCGAACGGAACCGCGCGCAGGCGGAACAGGGGGAAACGGGCGATGGCGATGGCGGTCGAAGCTCCGGCAGCTCCTTATTCCTCTTTTCTCCTTCGTCTGTTCATGGTTGCCTTGGGGAAGAAGGAGACCGCGAGAGGGGAGGGAAACGACACTCGGCTGCACGATTCCGGGAGGGCCGGACCACCTCCATCCTTCGCCTCCGTCTTCTTGGCTTCTTCTTCTTCTCTGCGACGACTCCTACTGCCGTGGGAGGAGACCACAGGGGAGGGGGAAGGGGAAGGGGACTCAGATCCGGGGATCGCCGGATCTGGTCCCTACGCAGCTCCTTCGTCTTCTCCTCCTTCCATTGTCGTCCTCCAATGGCAGCGCGTAGAGTTGGAGTGGGAAGCAGAGATCAGTGCTGAAGCGTCGTCGTCGAACCAGGAAGGGGAAGAGAGGAGGAATGGCACGGAGGCCAGAGGGTGAGGGGGAGGAACGTGATCGGCTACCTGCCGGATTTGGAGGGTGGAAGGGGGAAGACCCTAACCCTACTGGTCGATCGGGAAGACAGAGGAAGAAGATGGGGGCCGCAGCCCCCTGCGCGGGAGGAACCAGTGCCCGAAGACTTCCAAAAATTCAATCTCTATTCACTACTTGATATGTACATCCGGTGCCCCTTTTTAAAGAGGGAGAAGACCTAATTAAAAAAAAACACCCACTAAGACTTCTATTTACAGACCTGTCCTCGTAGGGACACAAATAAAAGAAAACTCTAAAATTTATCAAAATATGTCCCCATCAGAAAGCCATGATTTAACAACCAGTCCACAGAGAATTAGATGCAATATAACACTCAAGAAATAAATGAGAACTGAAAGCTTGACGTAACAAAATGAATCAGACACCTCAGACAAGATTCATCCACACCTGCAACTACCTCTAAAGATCTGGAAACTGCAAAAAAAAGAATAATTATAATACTCTCCCTTGCACATCCTTCTCATTTAATTATATATTGCCATATTTACCAAAAAAGAATGACTTGAACCATTCAATAAAAAGCAACCAATTACATTCTTTTCAGGGTGTCAATAAAATCAAAAGATCTTAAGATGTCTGTACTAATCACAATTATGCATATCTAGAAAATAGCTTCCCCAACGTTCAACACAACAAAAACAAGATACATAGAGGTGCTCAACATCTATATTTACTCCTTCAAGAAAAATCTAGTTGTACCTACAGAACCAACTGCACGTATTTTCCATCATTCCTGGATAACAGCAACTTTCTTTGATCAAAGCCAATGATTCCTTGAGTGACTAATATTGTAGGCACGTATAACAATTATTCTTTCTATTTCATCTAGTAGCTACTTGCTGGCAGATCAACGAGAAAATGTTAAGGTAAAATACTTGATGTTCAAGTGCAACGTCAAAAAAACCCAAAAACTAAAATTGATAATTTTGTATAAATTATAGACATGAACAGCAGGCATGTCCTTGAAATGGAAATACCGTGTAAGCCACTAAAATCAAATGATCCACAACCAACTAAGAAAATCCAGGTCAGCTATTGATGCCTTCACTAAAATTACAAATGTTTAAAACAGAACATTTTAGTAAAAATAAAAGAATGCCACTCATATCCTTCATACAGGTTTTGTTTAGTTAGGGTACCCAGACATCGTCTACTTACATACATCACAGCTTCTGAGAACTGGCATATACAAGATATAGAATGCATAAAATAAAAGGAATACATGGAACTCATTTTAGAAAAATATAAGATGCATAGAATGGAGGTATTCACGTAAAAGTATCAAGTATAATCAGAATGAAAGGCATGATTAAGAGAAAGGTCACGAACATGCGCTTTTGCTTAAGAACCCTCATGGCTCGAGCTTTGACAGCTTCTTGTGCAGGTCCAGGCCGAGTTTTCTTGATCTGTTCCTTATACCTAGCAAGTTCAGAGTCAAGCCTCTTGATTTTCTCATCAACATTCTCACCTCTTTTATTTATCTGAAAAAGCCATACTCACAATCAACAAAAAGAAAAAATAAAGCAGATTATGCAAGTATAGAATATAGAGATGCCTTGGTCTTGATCAAGATTAACTAAATAATGGCCACCTTCTGCAAGTGGGGATAAAGTCTCTCATTTTCAAATCAGCCGTTATTGTATTGGCTGAACCCAGCAGCGGATGGCACCGTGACCATCCGCACCCACCCCATGCTAGGGTGACTTGTGTTGGATCAAATTTAAGTTGGCAGATCTGGGCTCATATCAGGTCTATACCTGATACACTCGGATCCACAGACTTCAAATTGGGTAAGTGGACCCTGATAAGGGCCACCTTCGCCGCCCAATTAAAGAGGGGAAGGTTCAGGTGGTGTCCATTGCCCTTCCTCCATCACCAGATACAATGGCCCACAGATCCACCAAGGATCAATTCAGACCATTTTTCTGTCTTGATTTTTGTTTTATCCAATTTTTTGAAGCATTGATCCATCCAGATCCCGGCTCAAAATTGCTTGATAGGACTTGATTTCCAAGAATCAAACTTCCCAAAATAGATGATGTAAGAGCTCTGGTGGAAGTGTAAATCAGAAACAGAAACACAAACTGAGAAGAAAAAGTAATGATCACCCAGTCAGTTAACATATTATTCTATCAGGCCATAGGGCATTTAACACTGATGTTTTCACTGCATGCCCCAAAGTGTGTGCAACTTGTATCACCAGCTTGTCCAAAATACTAACCTTAATGCCAGATTTCACAAGCAAAACATAGACTTGTGAATATATTTCAAATCCATACTAATCGTTAACATAAACCTTAGAGACTTAGATATGTCAACAGAATAGATATGACGAAAACACTTCAATGACTATATCTGGTATATTTATATATTCATCTATCCAAATCAATTCCATTATCTGATGAATCATTGTACTGTATTTCCAATGCAAATGCAAAGTCAGGTGGAAGGTCCAGCAACATTACAGATCCTTGGTGCGCCAAGTAAAGAACTTCAGAAGGCACATTCACCTATCTTAACAAGGCAGTGCACTCTTGAACAAGCAGTAGATTTATGGTGCAGTCAGCTCATATGAATGTTTCTTGCTATGGGGTAGCACACTAGAGGCTGTAAGTATACATATATACATGCATGGAATGCGATCTCCTGAGAATCTCTCGAGATCTCCCGAGAATCTCTTTCTCTCCACGTGTCCGAGAAACGAGATCGCTGAAACGAGAATATCCATATAATACCTTTGGTACCTTGATCTCCTCCGCCTATTACTACCGCTAACTTGTTAGATGGCTTTGTCAAGTTTGCTTCATATATTTTCAATTTTATTATGAAATTCATACAAATATTCATCTAGATATTATTGTTTGCTAAAATTTTATAAATTAATATTTTTATGACTATATATGCATAATCGACCCAAGATGTCATCAATCTCCTATCCATATTGTTCAAGATGAAGTTTTAGTCTAACGTAAGATCTTTTATATGTCTCATGTTTACAATAGTTTCCCCTCTCTATATTACACTTTTAATTCTTTTATAACTTATTTTGATGTTTAATATGAGTTCCATTATCTTTTTTTAAAATATTACATGGCCTTTTACACATAAACATGTACATTGATTGATTTTTTTCGAGATTCAATCTCGAGATTTTTTCGAAATATCTTTTGTTCAGTCTCCATGAGTTAAAATTTAGATGCAAAATGACAATCTTTGAGTAAGGCATACCCTACATAAATGAAATCCAAGATCTGATCTCTTGAGATTTTTCCGAGAATCTCACAAGATCTCTTCTCTTTCACCTTTCCGAGATGAAATCGAGATCCGAGACGGCAATCCTTGTATACATGTATGTGTGTATATATATCATATACACACCACATGTCCACATGTCAGTATTTCATATTATTGGGCAAAAAATGTTCCCTTCATACTATGGAAATACATGTCTTCTTCAGAAGTTTGCTTACCCATTAGCCATGTGGCCCATGTCTGAATAGTAGAAATCAGATATAGTTGACAATATGAACATTGCTGCAGATCAGCATAATATCCATAGCACCATGTGTGTTATAAGGCGATGAGAATTGGTGATTATCAACTGTGAATCTAGATGTGTGCTTAAAACTTCCTTTAGTCTTGGAACTGTCGTGGGTTAGGAGTAAAGCAACCCTTGGAAAACAGCAAGCACTTTTTGCCTTGAACTCATTAAACCCAGAGGGAAAAAAAGTCTTGGACAAAAATATCACTATTTAGTAATATATGTAAAAAGTGAGTTTAAACTTAACAAAAAAATCCTGATACAAAGGTGATTTAGATATAACCACAACATTGCGCCAGATGCCATGAACAAAGCTATCTCAAATGCATCCTCACTTTAATGCCTCCATAAATCTAAGATCGATGTGTCATCTGTACATCAACTGCTAAAGCTCCACATCTTGTTCTCTTAAGCATAAGAGCACATTTAATTCTTTTAGAGTAACCTTAAAGAGAAACATCCGCATCCTCAGAATAGAGAACATAACACTTTGAATTCCGTAATTAAGGAATCTAATACATGCAAGCCAGTGGAGATGAAACAAATACATACGCGATCAGTCGCATCCTGGATCGTCGGAGGTGGCTCTTTATTCTTCTTTGCACCAAACACCCGCTTCATCTTCTCTTTCCCCTCTTACTTAGTCAAAATCAAGATGAACCTTCGCAGAAAAAGAACTATATGAATAAATCGCCTCAACAAACCGCAAAGCAGTCTAGGAGAAGAAACTCTTCGGGGTTTCCATGTGAAGCAATTGGGACGACTAAAACGCGGAAGCGAAAACCCCTCAATCTCCCTCCATCTCTCAACTCGCGGTAGGAAATCCTTTCTCATATCCCCATCACCCTACATGGAACGCGAACGTTTTGACCGGTAGAAGGCACCAATCAGCACGCAACGTTCTAACATTCTAACCTACCTTCCAACGCGAACAGGAAAGATGGAAAACCGCGAAACAAGATCTAACTCTTGTAAGAATACCTAAGAAAAAAAAGACAGAAAAGGGCGAAGAACTAAACAGTCGCCAGTCAAACAAAGACCCCAAACTTAGTTGGAAAAAAAATCAAAAATTTCGAACGGGGGCAGAAACAAGGAGAGACGACAATTTTAGTGATCTTCGACGGATCGTAAGAGCAATAAAGCAAGGAAGAATCTGAAGTCAAGGGCGAAAACAATACAATTAGAAGCCGTCGGAGTCGAGAGCCGTCGATTGCTGCCTCTCCCGCCGTCCCGCGGATGCCGGTCGCAAGAAGAAATGGGGTATGATTTACGAATAGGATTGAGACGAGCTGAGGTGCTCTTCAAAAAACAAACAAAAAAAAAAAACAAAGAGAAGAGGCGAGGTGGTCTGAGTCAACGTGGGCCGCTAGTATTGGGCTCTCTCTCTTTTAAACCCACATGTCGAACACGATTTAAGCAAGCAAACGAAAATGGAGCATGGTTTCGTTTGAACCGGTTTCAGATTGATCTTGTCAAAACTGAAGTTGGACCGATCGTTGAATCCAGCTAAATCGAAGATACAACACTCTTTAAGCATACGTCAAGATATCAAACCAAGCACGTATCGGTATTGTTTTCGACATTTGGTAGTATCAGTTTTTGTGTTGATGTATATAATGGTAATCTATCTAACCTAGTATATAGAAGTGGCGATCCCATTTTTTCGTCCTCCCGATTGTCACCGTCCGATCACCCGAATTTATTTTACATCCGTCCGATGGAGTGTCACAGCGGCTTCGATGATAGCGCGGCTTCTCTGCCCCCTTCTCCGCCGTTTCTCCCGTCTGCCGTTGCCTACACCGGCATCGCTTCGTCTCCTTCTCCGTCGCCTTCTCCAGCAGAGCACGTGGCGTTGGCGCGGCCTACACCCTCTTTGGCCCCGGCACCATCCCTGCCCCCGCCACGCAGGCGATGGCGGCCCCCACGCCGGCACAGGGTATCCGCCACCGCATTCCACCTCCGTTGCCGGTTCCCTCTCCTTCCCTTGCCCCCACCACGTCATACAACACGCTTCGCCTCCATCCCGTCGCCACACCCGCACCACATCCTCCCATCTCCTTCCCCTGTCCCACCTCCACCCTTGCCGTCGCCTCGGCCATACTTGCCCTCTCAAGCACCGGCTGTAACGTCCGCCAAATTAAAAAAAAAATGAAAAAAATGAAAAATTCTTACCATCTGCCACGTACCCCCTCCACCGCCTCTCCGTTGCCGCCTTCCCATCCCGATTTCTTCCGCCGGACGCCGCCTCACCGCCCTCGGTTTGCCATCGACGTTGCCGCCATCCACCGCCGCGGACGTCGCCGCCGCTCTCCCTCTCTCCTCCCGCCGTCGCCGTCGCCGTCGCCGTCGCCAACGCCGATGCCGACACCTCCGGCGCTGCCGTTGCGGCCAGCGCCGCGCTTCCCCCTCCGCCGCGCTCCCTCTCTCGCGTTCTCCCGCTCTCTCTCCCTCCTCCCTCCTCCGCCGCGTGCTCTCCCTCGAGCTCCCTATCTCTCCCCTCTTCCCCCCCCTCCGGGCGAATTAGCCGCGCCTCGGGGCGAATTAGCCGTGCACGTGCGTCCGCGTGGCGCATGCGGCTGTGCCACCGGGTGGGGCGGCGCAGTGCCGCCCTGCGGCCTCTCTCTCCCCCCCACGCGTTCTCTCTCTCTCCCCGCCAGCGCTCTCTCTCTCTCTCACGCTCTCTCTCTCTCCTCCCTGTCGCACTCTGTCACGACCCGGATTTTTAACATGCACAGCGGAAGATAATCCGTCGACGTAACGGGAAAGGATATCGGTCTAGAGCCAAATAATACCAAAATTCACAATCCAATTAAATAATTCCACACTTTACAACATATTAACACCACAAACAAACACCTATCTAGACAAATTAAATACCAACATTGAATGAGAAATCCACTAGCTCATCGAATTCCACAACACCACTACGCTTCTGCTGCGCTAAACCTGCACTCCTAAAAATATTAACAACGGAAGGGGTGAGTCACAACAGACCCAGTAGGACTTACACCCGAACTACCCCACTATAATAATGATTCTAGTGGTATACAATATATAATAAACCTAAAAATCAGATTTAATACATAGCTCTTAACTAATTATATATCTTTAATTAATTGATTACAAGATCATTCTACTACCCCATATGATGACAAGACTCTATATTCATTAAAAATTATCACAACCTGCTCATTAGACTACTCTAGGTATGCACATAACCTGACATAACACCAATGACACATCTATAACACTACCATATATGCCAACATACACAACTACACACCTGTCTGAGTAAATATCATGCTCCATCTGATAAAATGTAGTCACATCACAAAACTAGCACCAGATTTACCATATAGTAGGAAGTAACATATAGTAACTAAATCCCATAGTACTTACACAAGCAGGGGAGTACTTAGGATAAACCGCGGTATCTGGGATCGAAGGATGCTCCAGATTGAACTAACCTCCGATGCCCACGGGCCACTAATTTAGTCTTGTGAAGTACATTTCCATCACAATGCAGCTCACTGCACTAACCACATTCCACACCATGCAAGCATATAATTAACTCGACGATGAAAACACGTGAACATTAGATTGGCATTTCAAACATGAAATACATAGATGAACACCCATGGTTCTATGCACCACATATTTGCATACCACACCACAATCTATCACAAACTAATGCATATAAATGGGATCATGCAATTTACAACCTAAACACATTAATCACATGCTTAAAACGAACTATCTATCACATAAAAGAAAAATAAACTAAACTCTACCAACATTATGCCTAAACCTTACATCGGCTTTTTATCGGAAATCGGGATATACATTAAAGATTATCGCAATGCAACCATGCTAGACTAACTAGGTTTAAACCTATCAGAATCTATCATGACAACTAATATACATGAATACTAAATTAATCTAAATATGCATGATTCAAGCAGACTAATCTAACTCAATCTAATCATGCTAATAAAACCAAAACAACCCATTAACTACAATCTTTTAATCCTGGTGATCTAAGCATGATTCTTACGGTTTAATCAAATTATTAGAGTGCTAAGGATAGCCGAGATGTCTACCTTGACGGCAACGGCGAACGGCGCACGGAATTCCAAGGAAATTGAATTTGGCGACGAGACTGCCGCGGTTGCGTCGGCGACGAAAAATCGAGCCGGGTAGGTGTTCTTAAAATCTGCCGGTAGAAGAAGAATAATGAACTAGGGATTTTAATAGAGGATAATAGGAGAGAGGGCGATAGGAGAGAGGAGACAGTACCGCGCGGGAGAGAGAGAGGAGCGGCGCACGGCGGGTGCACGGGGGCAGCGCTCGCGCGGGCGCGGGTGGCGCAGCGGCGCACGGCGGCCGGGCGCGAAGGCCGAGGCGGGCGGCGGTCGTCGCGCGGCGGGCGGCGACGGCGGGCGGCGCGCGGCGGGCGGCGACGGGCGGCGCGCGCGCGCGGTCAACGCGGTGGGCGGTGCTGCGCGGCGGGCGACGGTGGCGGTGCTGCGCGTGGGCGGCGTCCCCGGCCCGAGGCGCATGCGAGGGAGGCACGGCGGGGCGGAGAGGACGGCCGCGGCGCACGGGCGGGTGAGGTGGCCGAGGCGGCGGTCGGCGGCGCGGGTTCGCGCGCGGCGGCGGGCGGCGACCGAGGGTGCGTGGCGCGCGCGGGAAAAGGAGGAAGACGGGGGTTGCAGGCGGCGGCGACCGAGGGGAAAAAGGAGAGGAAAAGGTAGGGTTTTTCAGGCGGCGCAGGGGGGAAGAAACGTACGGGAGGTTTCGATGGGGGAGAAAGAGGGAATAAATAGGGGAGGGAGGGAATTAAAATAATAATAACTATTTAATAACTATTTTTTTTCTTAATAATCGGGGTATTACACACTCTCTTTCTCCTCTCTCTCTTCTCTCTCTCTCTCTCTCTCTCGCACACTCTCGTTCTCTCTCCTGATTAACTCCCTCTCTCTCCTCCTAATTATTTCATTAATTAAATTAGGTGAGTTAATTAATCAATTTACCGTTTTTTAATGCCAATAGGATTGGAGGATACGTCGGTGCCGCAATCGACTCGATCACCTCGTAATTGAACCGGTTTGGATTTCCAAAACTTGGGAATTTATCGATCGCCTTGAGGTAGACATCCCAACTTATCCTTAGCATACCGATATACTAATTAACATGTTAAAATGTGTTTATTAGATAAATAGTTAGAAATTAATGATAAATGGTAGTTTAATTATTTAATTATCTGTATGTGATTATTTAAATGTCAATCATGTCATTCATACGTGGTTGCATTCATTTTTATGAATTGGTTTAGTTAGTCATAAACGTGATTAATTATTGTTTAGTAATCATAGAATTTAGTTAAATATTGTGGTGATCAAATATATTGGTTATATTAATTTATAGAAATAGAATTATAATTTTTTTATGAACATAGTTATATCCGATCTATGTTATGAATGATCTTGATTTATTTAAGTTAATTGAGATAACTTTGAAATTACTTGATAACGAAAGAATATGATTGATTAATATTAATAACTGCATGATCATGTAATATGCATCATTTTATGAATTGATATCGAATTGTAATTAATTGAGTTTAATCTGTTTAATTATGTTGCATATTTCTGATTGGGTCAATTGCATTAATTGTAGTATAATTGAATTATTGTTCCTGATTGGGTCTTTTGCTTGAATATATGCATGAATTGGATGGTCTGCATGACTTGGTACTGTGTAAATCTGGTTTGGTAAATTTGCATATTGAATTCAATAATTGTGTGTATTGGCATATTGAATTGAAATGGAATTGTCTGAGTAATTGTATGGCTTGCTTGTGAAATGTTATTGATGCTGTGATGCATGTGATGTGATGTTTGCTCCTCCAGCCTATGATAGAATCGCCCGTGGGCAACGGTGGAAATAGATTGATCCGGTGCATCCTTTGATCCCGGATACCGCGATTTATCCTAAGTACGCCCCTGCCTAGACGTACTTTGGGATTTAGCTTACTATATGGTACTTCTTATATATATTTAGAGCTGGAGTGACGATCGCCAAGTATAGCATATGATTTACTCAGACATATGGAACTGAAATAGTATTGAGGCATGCATAGTAGGCTCATGTAAGTCCGGATGGCATGGCATATAGAATAGATCGGTTGGTTAAGAGATAAGTAGTTTGGTTCGTGTAGAGTCAGGCTCATTCGGTTAATCGATTATGGAAAGGACCTAGAATAAATAATTGAATCTTGATAATTAGTTTAGTGATTATGATATAATCGATTTGTGTTGATTTTATCATTTATTGCTACCATTTAGGTTGATTAATATAATAAGAAAGTTGGGTATAAGTCCTATTGAGTCCGTGTGACTCATTCCTATTCCATTAACATTTTTCAGGTAATCAGGTAGCGCAGCAGAAGCGTAGTGGATCAGGTTTAGTGCAGAAGAGGCTTAGAGAATTTGGTTTATGAATGGTTTATATTGAAATCAAGGTATGATTTATTTTTGGATTGAATTATTTATTTTAATGAAATGGGACCTGTGATTCATTACTTTTCCCAAACCGACGTAGTTTAGGGGTTAATTCCCCAGTCCCGTACCCGGATTTATTCCTCTGCGCAGGTTAGGAAATCCGGGGCGTGACACCGGCGCCAACATCTCCGGCGCCCTCCCCGTCTAAGCCGTTGCCATCGCCTACACCGGCATCGGTGTCACCCTACATCACTTCGTCTCCTTCCTCCACTCCAGCCTCGCCGTCTGAGCCATTGCCATCCCCTGCGCTGGCACCGCATCTAACACACATCAGTTCATCAATGTCCTACCCCGAACCGGCACCACGGCTGGCGCCTCGCCTCCTTCATTCGCAGGCCGCTGCTCCGTCCACCGCAACAACCACTCTTTCTCCCGCATACAATCCACCACCCCGCAGCTTCGACGTGACGCCCGCCTTGCCCCGTGAAATGCCCGGTACATCTCTTTCCCCATTGTCGCTTGCCTTCGACGATCCTCTGGAGACAACCTCATCGGATGTGCCCGCCCTCTCCCCAAGCGCCGTCGGCGCCTCCCGTTGTCTGGCGGTTACTTCGGCCGTCTTGGCTGATCTGGTGTTGTTCTCGACGACGGAGGCTCTGGTCTAACGTGCGATTTTAATATCTCCTTTGTTCGAGTGTTCATGATCATCTCATATCAATATCATCAATGTCTTCAGCTTATATCGATTTTTTAGCCAATCTATTATGCATTTCTTCGGTGGTCGATCAATGCTCTTCTTCTTCAACGCAAACTGGAGCCGTGCATTTGAATGAATATGTTGACAAATATGTATCAATCTATGTACATATATACGTATGTTTGTTCGCACGTATGATGAAGCTACAGTCAGTCTGAAAATATGTCGTCTTGTGATACTAGCAAATGCACTTTAGAGCGTCGTTGGGTCATAGCTTGCCATCCTAACAGAGCTTACTTGTTCCAAGAACTTACAAATGAATTTACAAGTATCAATTTTAGAAAGTGTTTCAATTTCTTTGAATCTTACAACTTTTAGATTATAGATTTGTCTGGGTTCTTCCTGATTTGTATTTGATTGATTTGGGGAATTTGATTCAAGTTAATTTCATTTGATTTGAGTTAAAAGTTGTTTTGTGAATTTGAATTTGAATTTGTTTTAGAGTTGGAATTCAAACTCGATTTGAGAATTGATTTTAATTTTGGTTATGAATTAACAATCTTAAAATCTGGTTTTAGATGCATGCTTCTGTGAATTTGGCTTTTCCAGTTTGAAACCAAACAGGTTTATGATAAAACTTTATTTTTTTACTTGAGGCTATCCTACTTCTTTTGAAAGTTCTATATGAAAGGGTGCAGAATCAGAACTATATTTTGTTTTCCAATTGTGTAAGGGGAAGAAATTTGTGTTGCTCTTCGGACACACATAAATGATGTAATGCTCCGTAGATACTCAAAAGCATGATTTGGTGCTAATGGATCAGTTAATGGAGACTATGCCCAATCTGTCAAGTCCCGAAATCTTGATGTATACGAGAAACATGCACATGAGTTATCTAAGGCATATGAGGAGTCTAAAAAGAATGATGATCAGGTAAGTACATTAGAGTTTAGACCACTATTTCTCACTTTGTTTCTCGCTTCAATTCTTACATTTATTCTTTAGTTATTAGGCTTTAGTATGTAACGAATTCAATACTTGTCTACATCATTTGAAATCTTGACCTGTTCCATCTTGTGCTTCAACATCTTGTGCTTCATTGCCATTTCTGAACTTATTTGTATTCATATTTTTATTTGCTTCTAACCTTATGCAATGTTAATGCAGTATTTAGTGCAGTAAGCAGTAGATGGGTATAATGTGTGTATTTTTACATATGGGCAACTGGCTCTGGAAAAATAATATATGGTTCGAAGGGTAATCTTGGACTCACCCCAACCATGACGTGCACACAGTCAAGAGATAGACTGGCTAATTTTACACTCAAATGACTCTCACAATTGAAATTCTGATTATGTTTACAGGTACGACAAGGTACTTTGTCTATACAGAGGATTGTCTTGAGAGGAAAGAATGAGTACTATTGGAGGCATAAATGTTTCAATTTTCAAGTGATGCACTCTACATGAAATTTTGTTGCATGATTTTGTCTTGTGTGTTCAACTCTTTATATTTCTATATTTTTCCATTTTTGTGCATTTAATTTTTAAACAATAAATATATGCAGTTGGGTATCATAAAGTGTGTAGTTGACACTTTACACCAATTTACAAGGTGAGCAAATAGACCATGAAGTAGAAGAGTTCGAGCTCCTTTAGAGGTTGGTAGTTATTCACACTACTTAACAATAACGTATGATAACATACAGGTCTGCCGAAGAGGGGTCAAGACGACATTTTGCCAGAGCATACATGTGACTGGTAGTCATTCTGTGTTTGTAATCTTAGGAGCGTTGGGACTAATTTTCCAAAATCATAAACATAGAATATCTACATTTCTTATGCATGATCAATGCAAGCATCTTACTTTACCTACAGTGATCGGAAGAATTACGAAGCTGAAGTTAATTCGTAAATTTAAGATGCCAAATTCACTTTTGCTTGAAGTTAGAAATGA
Source organism: Cryptocoryne crispatula var. balansae (assembly GCA_036172225.1). NCBI lineage: Eukaryota > Viridiplantae > Streptophyta > Magnoliopsida > Alismatales > Araceae > Cryptocoryne > Cryptocoryne crispatula. The sequence goes on from CM069935.1 coordinate 5,646,621, forward strand.
TCAATTTAAAGGTTAATGAATGACTAAATTTACCTTATTATTATTTTTAATATTGATTCACTTGTGATAATTGTTATACGTATCTTAATGTTGCATGGTTTTCAGACGGGTAGTTTTTGCATAACTATACATCGAGCTGATGGTGCAAATGAGCCTCATAGGTGGTGGTTGAACGATTGCCCAAGATATCTTGTAAACTTTTGCCAAATAGATGTATGGTGTCATGTGTATCAGTCTGATACGAGATTTTGTTTGACATACCAGTCTTCTATTCAAAGGATCAGGGAATTCTCTGCTTAACATGGTATTTGCTTAACTTGGGAATAATGGAGAATTCTATTTTTGTCTTTGTTTTTGTACCAGCATCAGCCTTGGTTGAATGTCGATTTGCTATGCAGTGTTTGAAGGAATGAATGGGTTCTGCTCACCAATTGCGAAGAGTATACGCTTAGCGAAGTGGACTGGGTTGTGAGCTCTCTCCCACATGTGGTCTTAGTGATCTGATTCCCTTTCCGGTGATACTTTCATTCCATCTTTGTACCCACGATGTGTAATTTATCTTGTAGTTTACACTTAGACTTTTAAGATGCTAGATAGTCTGGTTTTTGTCCATGTATAATTCTGCAAGTTTGGTTCTAGAGATTTTCGGAAAGAAATGTTTAAATTTAAATCATCATGTGCACCTTGTTAATTTAATACAAATTTTCTTTGTGCGTGACCTGAAGAAAATGTTTCTCAAGACCAAACAAAGCTGAATTTTCAGAAATGCATATTAGTAAAATACACCTTCTCAGGACAACTGTTGTCTGGACCTTATCCATGATTTAAATTGTGATGTTCATTTTCTAAACAAACTTATGCATCGACGATTCTATTCATTGCTTATTTTTCTTCACTATGACAGCGTTTAAAGAGTAATTTTCTTTTTAAGAATTCTTCGTACCCTCTCAGTTGAAGTTTATTTGATTTTTTTATTTATATTCAACCTTTATTCATATTATAATCTTTGTTCTTTTCTTTCTTTATCAGACCCTCAAGTTTATGAACTTCCAACGTTCGTAGTTTCAATTTTTTAAGGTTTTATGGTTTAAATGTCTCTGGTTGACTGATTTTGACAGATTTTTTGTTTTACATGTTTTCAGATTCTTGGATTCTCATATCGCGTACTAACTTTCTGATTTTTAAAGGATTTCCAGATTCTCGTACTTCCCAAATGCCTCGTCTTTTGGAGTCTTGGATTTTGTCGATCTTCAATACTTCAGGTTTAGACAATCTTTAAGGATTTCCATATCTCATGAAAAGGCATTTACATACTAACGAACCTGACTCTTCTCTTCCATATACCCCTTAGCATTCCTGACTGTATTCTTTTTACACCCGTTTCTTCTATTTTCAAGTGATGGTCTTTCATAGATCTGTTCTTGGTCTTCTCGTGTCAACGAACACTGCCCTTCTATGTAACCCGTTTGCTTCCAATTGAATGGGACCATTGTCTACCTACCTACCAACTCCCTTCCGTTCTGCTGCATTCACTTGTCACACCTTCACCATTTTGTTTGTTTGTTTTTTCGGTTTCTCTTCTCTGCTAGCATTAACTGTTGTATGTTTTTCATGAAATTACTTAGCTGAATACTAGAATTTTGAGCCATAATCGATCTCATTTTGACACTTTCGATATGTCATATGTGGCAGGCACTTGGAGCACTTGGCGCTTTGGTGATTGTGGAGTACATGCCCCCTTAATGCAAACATATGATAGGGCCATCTATGAAGGTTGATCGCTGCACACGGCAGCCATCGCCGAGGGTGAGGTATTTTATCATGATGTCAGATATAAAATGTTTTCACTTTCTCTTTTGATGAAATCAATGTCTACATATATCATCTCACCCTTTCTGATGGTGGAATTAATCATGCACTTTGTAACCCTATATGTTATCCCCAGCCCCTTGGTTTTAGTTTTTGGATTTGATGGTGTTTGGCTTTTTTTTTTTCATTTGGAACTTTGAGATCTGAGATCTTGAATCGGCCCACACGCAACATGTGTATCTTAGTGTATGGATCACCTGTTGCAACCCACACATAAATGTATAGAAACTCTATCTCGTAAAAGGAAAAAATGAATTATTAGAGAGTTGTCGTTAAAACAAGTAAGTAAATGAACTTAATCACGATCTTTTAATTTTACATTAAAAATAAAATAATTTTTATATCAACACGTATATTTATATTTTTCTAAAAATATTGATGTTATGGTCTATCGAAGTAAATTTTTTAAATTTATTTTCCAAGTGAATATATTAAAATGATAAGATGAATTTTAATTTAATGTTAAATCACATAAATTTTTTCATGTACATTTTTTAACAATAAAAAGTAACTTAAAATTTATCAACTATTAGTTCATACTTAAATTAACTATAAATATTGTTTTTTACAAAAAATATTATTTTATAAATATCAAAATTTTGTGCGCACACGTGCGAAGCACGTAATTTTAACTAGTATCAAAACTGGTACTGCGGAGCGTACTTTGGAAGCTTTGCCGCGGGTTCTCGCGGCGGAAACCTCGCGGCACATCCCCTCGCTGTGGTCGACACCCCGGCTGGCCACTCGTTGCGGTTCTTTTCCGGCAGCATCCTTGTGGTAGAGCTTCTCCCTCCGGCGGCATCCCCTCGTGCAGGTTCCCCTCCTCACGGCAGAGCTTCTCCCTACAGCGGTAATCCCTTGCGGCAGCATCCGCTTGCGCAAGCTCGGCTAGCCCGCTAGTGGCGGCAACGTTGCGGCAGCAACCTCACGGCACTCTCAACGGCTCCTCTGTAGCCAACGTACTCTTAGCTGGTGATAGATCCTCCATTCTTGTTCTTAGCATCATCGTTTTGAGGTCGATTTAGTTCAACCCTCTCTCCCAATCTCACTTTTCCAGCACTTTGCCTAAAAATGTTTTTAGGCATTTTGTATCTTTTTCTTGTGTTGGAACTGTGGAGCTTTGGTTACTTATGGGGTGTTTGGTTGCATGATAATTTTTTGTACACTTTCATGATAAAAAATTGTATTAAAATAAAAAGTGAACCAACTCATGACATAAAATTATCATGTTTGGAGGGATGTGATTACAAAAAAGAGTAACTACCACACATGACCAAACAAAGTGGGGGACCACAAGAAAAAAGAAAGAGGTGAGATCCTCTTTTTTTGTTTAAGAAGAAAATCACTTTTAAAACATAAAATTGTCATGGTTACCAAACACCTTTTTTAACAAGTTTTCTTACAATTTTTAAAAATTAAAACAAAAACCTTTATTATCATGCAACCAAACACCCCATTAAGTTTGTCTCATTTTTTTTTCTATTTCGTTGATGTCTGTAGTCCAGAGGCCGAGTTATGACTCCAACTCTGTTTTTATTAACGTTTTAGATGCTGATACTCTCTCGAGACCATTAGTATGGACTTTATCCATTCATGTTTGGAGTGATATTCCGATCTTGACACAGTTGTCAAATTCTTACGAAGGAGTTCCTACTTCTGCCATCCGACCACATTTGCACATGTGTGCTGGGTCAACTTGTGGTGGTATGGTCATCTCTTGGAAATTTATCTTTCCAAGATAACTCTCTTGTTAACTCGGTTTAGTGTGCTAGCTAACTCGTGTGTGCTGGTCAACTCGTGATGGTATGGTCATCTTTTGAAAATTTATCTTTCAAAGATAACTCTCTTGTTAACTCGGTCTAGTATTTTTACTATTTTATCTTTATCGATGTACAAACTATGTATCCTCTTTAGTTTTGTATGAATGAATATGGTCATGTCGTTCTTCAAAAAAAAAACTGGTACTGCTGTAGTCTTTATATTATAAGCAAATAGGTCGTGGAACAGAATAAATCAGGCTTAACTGCACCTCAGATTAATATAAGAGTACAAACCTTAAAGTTCATGTCTAATCTCTTATTTTGTGGTAAAAAAAGTACTTAATAAGATTAAGATATAAATAATCAGCTTATTTGTTAAAACATCTAAATAAAGATTTTGATAGAATATATACATCTCTAGAAATACAAAGAGGAGAATACATATCAACGTGCATGTTTTGAATAGTAACAGAACCCCACGCTATGCTAGCCAAGAACATTTTATGGAGTAATATATTAAATAAAAAAGTTATACCCTTTCTCCTGAAAAATTAAGAACCCTTGACATTTTAGATGATTTATCAAACAAATTTAAACATTTGGAGTCTGTTTGGTATCATAAAATTTTGGGGATAAACTTGGATTATCCCCTAAATTTCGGGGATAACCAAAGTTTATCTCTAGATTATCCCGGTACCAAACAGCACCTTGAAGTCTGACCAAATTAAACAAGTTTAGCGCAATCTAAGGGCGCCAAAGTTTTCTTTTGTGTTTATCTGATGGTTGAAATCAAATTTAAACTTGGTCAAACATCTGCGCACACAACAGCTCTCATTGCAAAGCTCTCATGTCCTCGTCAAAGAACTCTCCCCGTGGAACACCATTTAATATTTTGAGATAGTTTCAATTCAATGAGGGAGGAAGATCATATAGTTTCGCTCTTATTCCAGTATTTTACTTAAATACGTATTTCGGTATGTTTTCCCTTTTTATGTACTGGAGTGATAGTGTTGGACTTATCTAAATTGGTATCTATTTTATTTTTGTTGGTTGTCCTCTTATGCCTTGTGATCTAGTTCTATCTCTAAGGGTGCAAACGAACTAATACGCTCGACGAGTAGTTCGATACTCGGCTCGTTAAAAACTCGACTTGGATTGTTTATTAAGTAAAATAAACGAGTTTGAACAGAAAAAAACTCGACTTGTAAACGAGCCGAGTCTGAATAGAGACCTGCTCAGCTCGATAAGTTCACGAGCAACTTGTTTAAATGTTCGATAAAATATTCGATTAAGTATTCGGTTAATTACTCGATTAACTATTTATTTAAATAATTAAATAAAAATATATTATATTTATATTTTTAATATTATGTAAAATTATAATTTTTATGTTTAAATAGTAATTTAAAATATTTTTTTAATATTTAAACTTTAATTTTAAGTAAACGAACTCAATCTGGAGCTCAAAAACGAGTTCGAATCGAGTTCGAGCTAAGTTGGCTCGTTTACATAAACGAGCGGCTCGATGAGCCGAGCTCGAACTCGTCGAGTTTAAATCGAGCCGAGTTCGAACAAGACTTTTGAAAGCTCGTCGAGTGTCAAGCCGGGTTCGAACGGCTAAATAATCGAACAAGCCGAGCTCGAACAGTGCCCTTCTCGGCTCGGCTCGACTCGATTGCACTCCTATCTATCTTGTCATATTCCCAATTCTTATTCATAACCATGTTCTTACTAGTGAGATTGTTAATCTAGATGATATTTACATCTTTTTGGTGTTATCATTAGATCTTATGGCAGTTGTCAAACTTTTTCAAGAGTGTCTTTATCTTTGTTATTCAACCATCAAAGCATCTCAAGACTTGTTTGGTATCAAAATATTTTGGGGATAAACCGTTTATCCCCAACTTATCCCAATACCAAACAGGCCCTCAAAACATAGGTCACTACGTGATTATGTTCAAGAGTGTAGGTTATTAGGTGAAACATGGTTTATACTTCGAGGAATTTATTAAAAGATATTTATGTTGCATAAACTGGTATATGATTTGTTAGACTGTATTATTTGCATGATATTTTAGTTATAATGTGTGAAATTATGAATTAGGACCTAATTTTGTCTTCATTTTTTCTTAACTAATGTATTTGAGGGGTTAATTTACCTGATCGTGTTGTCAGACTATTTTGCCATGTATGTCAAAAATCTAGAGTGTGACATGAGAGAATCAAACATTCTCCAAATCAACATCAATACACCTTTTGCATGTCTTCCACTGGAATCATTTGCATCTCCATATTATAAAAACACTAGATAGCATTACAAGATTTGGAGAAATAACATTACTATCATTATCTCATCAACATAATGTCTTGAAATACGAAACATTGTTTCATCTATTAAACATATAGATCATTAAGATACCAAATTAGTATCACAACCATGATGTCACTCAATCCTTGAATCAACCTACACAACACTCTAAAAACTTATTAGAATAATTTGGTTCAATTAAAAGTCATTGAGAAGAAATAGAAAAGTGAGTTTTTCCTTAAAACAAGTATAATGATGAATGACACATCATAGTAGAACAATCTTCTTGACCTCTTCTCTGGTCTAAACAAGCAAAAAAGAAGTTATGAGAAATTGAAAAGAAGATAACATCAAACAAACATCTATGATATACTCAAATGTTTATCTTTATTTTTTTATTCCATAAAAATTACAAAACTAATCTTCTCTGGATATTAAAACTTGAATTGTGTCTACTCCTAAGGTAGAATGATGTGTTGATCACTCTGCCATCAACACTAAATGTGACTACAGATGCAACTATCACTATGAGAATCGACAAAATCACATTGCCATCTTTGACAAAATTCTAAACTTTAGATTGTTAGTCTTCCACCATTCTAATGAATCAAAATGCCCACTTAATCATCCATTACAAATAAAAACATCTTCTTGCAAATGAATGTCAAGTTTAAACTTCATGTTTTCAATTATATCTATACGTCTAATAAAATGATCAAATTGTTTTCTCCACTCAAACTCTTTTTTTATTAAAAATAGAAGTGTTACTCCCAACATTATGAGTAGAGTCACCTTCTGCGATCTTCTCGGCATTATCCCTTTTGTATAAGCTTCAATATATTCTTTACACATAAGTGTTAAGTTATCAAGCATACAATAAATATGTCTAGAGGTTACATCCTCTTGATATATATAATGTATGATTTTTTATAGGTTAATGGTGTTTTTAAATTATTATTTAATATATTATTTTATTTATTTAACTCTTTTTATTTATACTTTTTTCTACTGTTCTCTACCCTTTTCGATACCCTTACTACATCATCCGCCGCTCTTCCCTTCTCTTCTATTTTTTCCCATGTGCAACCCTGCCAATTTTCTTTCTTTCTTTCTCCCCGTGAGCGCCATCGACCTCTATCTTTTCTCTTTCTTCGTCACCCGCAACCACTCATCAACACTTGGCCACCTTCCCGCCTTGCCGATGTCATCGCCAACGTGAACGATGGGGGTCAATGCACACCCCACCGCAGCCATCCGATCTTCACTTGCCGCCGAGCGAGTCAGCTACATCAACGCGTCAGTCAATGCTGCTCGTGTGTGACGTCACATGTTTTTTTTTTTTTTTGGACACGCTGGCCCGGTGGCCAGGAAGAAGGCGCAGCTCAGCGCCGGCGAGGGATCGAGCGCTGCCGGGTGCAGCGCTCGATCCCCACTAGGTACCACCTCCTCCCTGGGGAGGTGGTCCCGGCTGTTCACAGCCGGGTTTGAACCCCCGCCCCCCCCCCCCCCCCGCGGGGTGGCGTCGTGCCAACCGAGCCACAGCTCGCCGGCATGTGACGTCGCATGTTGTCACCTCGGTCAGTCGCCATGCCACGTAGCCACCGCCAGCTAGTCATCGTCCCACCTATGCGTCGACGCCCGCCTGCGCCATGCGGCCGCTAGCCGCCGTGCACCGTCACCTCTCCCCCCGTGCGTCGTTCCCCCTTGCGCCGCCAATGTGCCCCGCCCCCTTATCCATAGTAACTCTCTTTCCCCTATTCCATCTTCTTCTCTCTCTTATTATCTAGGATATAATTCCTCTTATCTTCTCTTTTATTTCTTCCTGATCCGGTGTCATATTCCTCGTATTCATACAACTTTTCTAATAGCTTTGGTGGTGTGCGATAACTATTTGATTGGTTTGATTTGTACACCATGTCACACTACAGGAAACTGGGTCATTGGCGACGGGTTATTGGCGACGGCTTTTTTAAGCCGTCGCCAATAATGATAAAAGCGACGGCTAAACTAACGCCGTCGCTAATATTTGGTAAATAGCGACGGCTAAATTGAGCCGTCGCAAATAATGTTTTTGGCGACGGCCGGTTGGTCGCAATACCAGGAAAACGACCGTGCGGGTTTTTTTCTCGGAAAACCGGGCGACGGCTTGATACGCCGTCGCTACTAATATTAGTGGCGACGGCTTGCCGTCGCAATACCCGTAAAACGCCCCCGTGCGGGTTTTTTTCCTCGGAGAAAGTGGCGACGGCTTTATACGCCGTCGCTAATAATATTAGTGGCGACGCGCCAGTTGCCGTCGCCACTAATCCATGGTGACCGTTGAACGGTCGACTTTGGCCGTCGCCAATGTAACTTATCTCGTTATTGGCGACGGCCGCCGTCGCCAATAAGTTTGGGTTAAAAAACCCTCGACGCCCTCCTTTCTTCCCCCGCCGCGCTCTCTCTCTCTCTCACCGTTCGGTCCCCGCCGCCGCCGCCGGCCGGCCGCCGCCGCCAGCCGCCGCCGCCGCCGGTCGCCGCCGCCGCCCGTCGCCGCCGCCGTGGCCGGCGCCGCCGCCGCCGCCGTCGTCGCCGGCTTGCCCCTCCCCGCGTAGGGCACCCCGAGGGGAGAGCTACCTCCGTCACCGCCGTGACAGTCGCCGGCTCCGCCGCCGCCGCCACCTCCTTTGTGCCAGATTTAAACCCTACTTAGAGTTAATCGAACCTCCTTTGAGGTATACATCTTCAACAAACGAAATTTTTTTAATTTTTTTTTATATACATCACAAAGCATATATGTGCCAAATAGCCCTAACAAATTAATAGGTTAGGACCTCCTCAAACCAATTATGTAGCACCTTAATCACTTAAATTATTTAGGAGATAGAACAAAGGTAGATAGGTGCATAATTTATTTAATCATGGAATGAGCCTTAGAATAATATTTCATAATGCATTCGAGAGAAATACACAAGGGTAATGCCCCTTTCGCATATAAATTCCCTTTAATTTTACCGACATTTTTAGAGCTTGGTAGCATTAAATCATATTTAACCCATAAAATTTCGTAATAATAATTATTTTACATAACTAATATGTTTAGAATATTATTAGAAGACTATAATGTATTATTTGAATTTATCAAGCATGATTGAACATGGATAACTCATCATAAATAGTAGTTTGAGTTGGTCAAAGATAGGGTGCGGCCAAGGCTAGACCCTTCTAACTATCGCTTTTGTATAATTTTGTTTCGTTTTAACTTAATATAACAAATCAATTCTTAGTTTTCATGTCTAACTATTCGTTTCGTGATAAAAATATTTAATTGGTATGTATAAACATTTATTGTTCAACAACAAGTCTAATTTTGATCATTTTATCTCTTTTCGGGAAACTTCAATCGAGATATACACTCGAGAGTTTCTTCTTTTCAAGTGGAGGTTCGGTTATATATTGATTTATTTATTAAATTAACATTTCTTCATTGTATTTCAATCTTTTCGACAAATTAAGATGAGTAACTTAGACAAATCATGGATGCATATTCCTAATAGATTAGATTCTAGATATATTGAAGGGATCGAAGAATTTTTAAACTATTCTTTTCATGATTCTAGAATACAATTTAGACATGGACAACATAACGATCTAATACAGGGTCCTTGCAAAAAACGTTGTCATACATTTATTTTTAAAAGAAATGTTGTCAAAGAACACCTAATATGCAATGGTATATGGTTAAATTATCAAAAATGGATATGCCATGGTGAAATTGAAGTCAATATGATAAATGAGGACATTTCAATTTTAAATGAACCACAAGATAATTATGTAGATGATGAGGTAATGGAAATATTACAAGATATTCAAAATAACGAATCTTCTATTCGACATAATGAGGAAGAACACAATGAAGATAATTTTCAATATTCTAAATTATTAAAAGATTCTGAAACACTTCTATATGAAGGTGTTAAAAATGTATCTAAATTAAAATTTATATTAAAGTTGATTCAACTTAAGTCCATTAATGGTCTCACTAGAAAATGTATGGATATGATATTATCTTTATTTAAGGAAGTCTTACCTAATGGGGCATGTGTTCCCGATAATTGGTATGAGCTTAAGAAATTAGTTAAGGAATCGGGACTTACTTTATGAAAATTCATGCATGTAAAAATGATTGTATTCTATTTTAAAGAGAATAAAGATAAAAATGTTTGTCCATATTGTAACACCTCCAGATATAAAAATGATCCTAAAATCAAAATAAAAATAGCACAAATTTTTTTACATTATTTTCCATTTAGGAGTTAGGTTGCAGCGTTTATTCATATCATCCAATACGGCTAAGTGGATGACATGGCACAACCAATCACGATCATATCAATCGAGAGGTGAAATGCGTCATCCTCGCCGATTCTCCCGCTCGAAAAGGGTGGATGAACTTTATCCGTAATTGCTAGAGAAACGCAACATTCGGATTGGATTGGCTTCGTATGGCTTTAATCCATTTGGTCAAATGTCTTCAAAATATAGTGTGTGGCCTATTGCTACAATGGTGTACAACTTACCACCGTGGATGTGTATGAAAGCCACATACACAATGATATCATTATTAATACCCGTCCGAGAGCTCCTCGGAAATGATATTGATGTATTCTTACAACCATTGGTAAAAGAGCTAAAAGATTTGTGGGAGAATGGATTGAAGACTTACGACGCCGAAAAGAAAGAGATTTTCATAATGAAAGTCCTACTTTTTAGTACGATAAATGATTTTCCGGGATATGCAAATTTATCTCGGGATGGAGTACTAAAGGAAAATTGGCGTGTCCTATATGTAACGAAGAAACACATACCATTCGACTTACCCATAGTCGAAAACAATGCTACCTTGGTCATCGTCGGTTCTTACCAGTAGCACATCGGTGGAGAAAGAACCAATATAAGCATCTTTTTGATGGTCGACGATGTGTGAAGGTAGCACCAAAGATACTTACGGGATATGACCTATGGAGGCAACAAAAGGAGATGGACACTATTAGGTTCGGAAAAACGTTTAAGAAAGATTTAGAGAACTTAAGGAAAAATTTGTCAAAGAATAAAAATTGGAAGAAGAAGAGTATTTTTTGAGAAACTCCCATATTGGTCATCTCTTATCATTCGACACCATTTGGATGTCATGCATATTGAGAAGAATGTGTGCGACAATATATTAGAGATGTTTAACCTATCGTAATCGACAAGGACAATTTGAACTCACGGAAAGATTTAGTAGATTTAAATATTCGTCCCGAGTTACATCCGTACGAGGGTTCATCAAAGTTTCCAGATGCAATTTATAAACTTAGCAACGATCAAAAGTCTAGAATACTTGAATTCATTAAGAATGTTCGAGTGCCGGATGGTTATTCGTCGAATTTTAGTAGATGTGTAGATTTAAGTGTCCGAACAATTAGTGGTTTAAAAAGTCATGATTGTCATGTGATGATGCAAATAATTATTCCTTTGGCATTTCAAGGAAACGTGCCAAGGATGTACCGAGTCCTATTGTAGAGTTATGCCGTATTTTAAGATCATCTCATGCTAAGGTTTTCGAATAACATTTTGAGAGATTGGGAGACAAAGATTGCGGTAACATTGTGCAAGTTGGAACAAATTTTTCCACCATCATTCTTTGATGTAATGATTCACCTAGTTGTGCATTTGGCTTGGCGAGGCAAGAATGTCTCGGACCGTTCAATACCGATGGATGTATCCAATTGAAAGATATTTAAAGAGGCTCAAAGATTATGTGGGCAACAAGGCGAGAGTTGAAGGTTCTATTGCCCAGGGCTACTTGGTTGAGGAGTGTACGTAGCTTATTTCAACATATATGCGTGATACGAGTGAATATAGTAGAGATCTAACTATGACGGTGGTTCAAGAAGTTGATACGATGATAGTTCAATATTCAAACCAATTGGTCGCCCTTTCGAGATGCAAAGGGCAGTGTGCCTAAAATTTTGACTTAAAGAGAACAACAGCTAATACATGCATACGTGTTAAATCAAGTTGATGACATCGATTATTTTCGTCAATCTCATAGTGATGCTCTTAAAAATAGACCAACTACGGAAGAAAACTTCTTCGTGTGGTTCAACACACATTCAAGAGTTAAGAAATATAGGTTCTTCTAGATATACCAAGGAGCCGGAGATTTTATCACTCAAATTCGTCGAGATTTGCCTCGTCATTAAACGGTTATATATGTAATGGATTTAGATTTCGAACATTGGAATCCGATTCAACCAAATCAACTCAACTAAGTGGTGTTATCAGTAAATGACCATCTTCAACTGCTGTGGACGGTAATTATGGACGAATATTAGATATAAATGAGATATCGTTCGATCGGAATAGCCGTTTAACACTTTTTGAATGTGAATGATGGGATGGACATGATAAGGATCGAGAATTTAATGTTAACGAAAATGGTTTTATATCATTAACCACTCAGAGAAGATTAGAACGGATGAACCGTTCAGACTAGCAAGCCAAGTGGTACACGTTTTATATGTAGATGATAACTCTGATTAGGGATGGGTGTTTCCAGTACGATCACTACCTCGTATCTATTATATCTTTTCTGTAAATGTGAGTGAAGATGAAAACGAACCGTATCTAGAACAACTTATTAACGTACCTATAACATTCGTGAGTAATCGACGAAGATGTACAACTTCAAGAAACTCAAATTTATACAAATAGAAAGTTAATGTAAAGCTCCAAGTTCTCAACTGGCCGGATGCGATCGGACCCGGAACGGGTCTCGGATTGGGCAATCCGGCCTCGGATTGGCCAAAAAATCTAAGTCCCACAATCCGAAGCCGGATTGCCCGATCGGAACTCCAACGGACTTGATTAGCAATCCGGCCTCGGATTGGCCAAAAATCCAAGTTCTCAATCCGCCGGATTGCCCGACGGAACCTGAACGGACTGATTGGGCAAGTAATCCGCATCGGATTGGCCAAAAAATCTAAGTCCCACAATCCGGCCGATTGCCCGACCGGAACCCGAACGGACTGATTGGCAATCCGCCTCGATTGGCCAAAATCCAAGATTCTCAATCCGGCCGGATTGCCCGATCGGAACTGAACGGGACTCGGATTGGGCAATCCGCCTCGGATTGGCCAAAAAATCCAAGTTTCTCAATCCGGCTGCATTGCCCTGACGGAACCCTAACGGACTGGATTGGGCAATCCGCATCGGATTGGCCAAAAAATCTAAGTCCTACAATCCTGGGCTGATTGCCACGGAACGGGACTCGATTGGGCAATCCGCCTGATTACAAAATCCAAGTTTCTAACTGGCCGGATTGCCCTGACGGAATCCGAACGGGACTCGGATTGGGCAATCCGCCTGATTGGCCAAAACTAAGTTTCAACTCCGCCGATTGCCCGACGAACTGGACGGACTGATTGGGCAATCCGCAGACGATTACAAAATCTAAGTCCCACAATCCGGCCGGATTGCTCCGACGAATCTGAATGTGACTGGATTGGGCAATCCGGCCCTGGATTGGCCAAAAAATCCAAGTTTCTCAATTCGGCCGGATTGCCCTGACGGAACCTGAACGGACTCGGATTGGGCAATCCGGCATCGGATTGGCCAAAAATCTAAGTCCTACAATCCGGCCGGATTGCCCTGACCAACCTGAACGGACTGATTGGGCAATCCGCCTCGGATTGGCCAAAAATCCAAGTTTCTCAACTGCCGGATTGCCCTGACGGAACTTGAACGGGACTGATTGGGGCAATCCGCATCGGATTGGCCAAAATCTAAGTCCACAATAAGCCGGATTGCCTGACAAACCCGGAACGGGCCCGATTGGGCAATCCGCCCTGATGGCCAAAAATCCAAGTTTTCAACTCCGGTTGATTGCCCGACGGAACTTAACGGACTCGGATTGGGCAATCCGGCCTCGATTGCCAAAAAATCCAAATTATCTCAATCCGGATTGCCCTGACGGAACCCGAACGGGTCTGATTAGGCAATCCGGCCCGATTGCCAAAATCTAAGTCCCACAACTGGCCGATTGCCCGACCGGAATCCGAACGGACTGATTGGGCAATCCGCCTCGGATTGCCAAAAATCCAAGTTTCAATCCTGGCCGGATTGCCCGACCGGAATCCGAACGGACTGATTGGGCAATCCGCCGGATTGGCCAAAAATCCAAGTTTTCAATCCGGGCCGGATTGCCCGACGAACTAACGACTCGGATTGGGCAATCGGCGACGGATTGGCCAAAAATCTAAGTCCTACAATCCTGCCGGATTGCCCGACGAAACCTAACGGACTCGGATTGGGCAATCCGCCCTGATTGGCCAAAAAATCCAAGTTTCAATCCGGCCGGATTGCCCGACGGAACCCGAACGGACTCGGATTGGGCAATCCGGCATCGGATTGGCCAAAATCTAAGTCCCACAACTGGCCGGATTGCCCGACGAACCCGAACGGACTCGGATTGGGCAATCCGGCCTCGATTGGCCAAAAATCCAAGTTTCTCAATCCGGCCGGATTGCCCGATCGGAATCCGGAACGGGACTCGGATTGGGGCAATCCGGCCCTCGGATTGGCCAAAAAATCTAAGTCCCACAACGCCGGATTGCCCGATCGAACCCGAACGGCGGGCCCGGATTGGGCAACTGCCTGATTGGGCAATCCGGTCTCGGATTCGCTAAATTTCTTTTATTGCACAATTAGAAGCCTGGATTGCCGCCTAATATTTTTATGTGACAGATGAAGAGAATTTTCAAAGAAAGTCGTAGGACATCTCGTACTTCTACACTATTCCGAGGGCGTGGACCTCGGGGTCAATCTCGTGCATCTAGGGATCGACCTTCCACCTCCAGGGGTGTTGCTTCCGAGCCAGGAGGCACCCCATGAGCCTAGTCCATCTCGGACTCCTTCTCACCGGGTTCCGACGACGCCTCCTGCTGCATGGTAGTAGTCCATCTTCCCATGCTTCGTAAATATTTGAATAAATGCTAGTAAAAAGTTTTTTTAAAAAATCTTCGTTGTCTAATTGTAATTTTTAATTTATACTTAACTAGCTACATCGCTAGACGTGGGAGAGGTCCAAAGAAAGGCCATCGCCGTGCGAACACTTGGCCCCGATGAGTCCTACAACGTCGTTCTAGTAGGAGGATCCTGCTGGATCACATGGACAGGAGTTTACCTCCTACTTCAGTAGTTATGAAATGTAGTTCATTGCGATTTGTGGGAGCATAATTACATGGCTCTACCGAGAGAAAAAGGATGCCATATTCCGTGATTTAGAGGTAACATTCAAGTAGCTTCATCTTATCTAAATTTTGGTGAACTTTTAATCATTTTTATATTAATGCAAAGAACATTTTACCTTTCGAGCGGAATCCTCAATCGGATGCACAGATATTAAGGCATATGGGAGAGATGCAAAGAAAACAAAGAAATCATTTGAAAAGAAAGGTAAAATATAATTTAGAATGTAAATTCGAGATAACTAATTTTTTGTTAACAATATTTCGTGTACAACATTTTACAGACGATCAAATGAGGAAGCTCGTGCCAACATTCCTCCACAGTGCAACGAGGAACAATGGCATCATATGTGCCATTTATGGAGTCAAGATGATGCTAGAGTAACTCCAAATTTTATTTCCTCTTATAATTAGATCCTATTCTTTTCATTTGCAATTTTTTAATGTTGTTTCATTTGTATATATATATGTAGGCATTGAGTGAAAAGAATGCCGTAATAGGCGGCAATTAACAATGCCGTACGTAAGAGGAAGAACAAATATACATCGCTTAGAAAGAGACTTTGTAAGTAGTCAAAACTTAAAATTTCATATTAGTTGATTCTTATTCTCGTAATCATCTCTTATCTTTTTTTAATTTTTTTGGTAAGGTACGAAAAGAAGGTCGACCTCCAACTCGTCCGAGGTATTCCAGATGAGTCAAACGCATGAAGAACTCGATGGAGCAAATATTCGGGATAATGACCAAAGTCGTCTTATGATGATAATTATTGATTATCATAACCTATTTTTCTTTATAATCCACAATTCATCACGGTGGGATTTAAATTTTTATTCATATTATTTATAGGAAAATATGCAAGGATTGATGAATCCCCCAGCATCTGAATCCTCTGATGCCGGGTATCGTGCAGCCCTCCACTCACCTCGGAGGAAGCTTTCGTATCCGTGTTTGGTAGAGATCGACCAAGACGGATCCAATGTGGTGGGCGAGGTGAAACTCGCCACACTTGCTATGGTGTGTCAAGCGGAGGTGCTTCTAGCTCGACTCAAGAAGTTCGAGAGCTTAGAGATCAGTGGCGAGGCAAGGAGAAATCAATGAACGTTATGAAGAACAAATAACTTCATTGAAACAACAATTGGACAACCAACAGAATCATTCCAAGATAATTTCGATCGCCTCAAACTGTTCATTGAAGGCTTGACTCAACGGTCCCCGGCCCCTGATGTGCCATCCACATCGGGCCATCCTCCGCCTCACCAAACAGAGAAGAGAAATGGCGATGACGACGAGGACTACGAGGATGCCGAGGAGAGTGAAGATGATGATGAAGATGAAGATGAAGAAGATGAATAGATTAAGATGTATTTTTTACTCTCTATGAATGTTATTCATACGTATCAAAACATTTTGTGTATGAATGTGATTTTGAATATGGTATGTGAATATGAATTTAAATTTGGTGAATTTCAATTTTGGTATGTTAATGTGTGTTGTTTCATCCTAATTCGGTGTCCGTTCCGAGTTTGAAACGAGCAATCCGGCGCCGAAATTATTAATATAAATCAATTTTTGGATTGGTAGATCCGATTTTAGATCTTTATGAAAGTTTCAAGAATGATTGATTTTCCGGATTGGATCGTATAATTGATCCAATCCGGCCAATCAAATTATTTTTTTTTTCAAAAATTTATTATTGGCGTACGCTATATATAGTCAATACATATTCGTGGGACGCAGCCGTCCCTAATATTAAAAACCGCCGTCGCAATACCGAGAAAAATTCCTGAACCCGATTTTTTCTCCGGTATTGCGACGGCCGCTTTTAATATTAGGGACTACGTAGCCGTCGCCAATAAAGTTATCACACGGCTATACAATGCGCAATACCGTAGTAAAATTCCGGCGACGTGGTTGGTTTCGCTGCCATTTGCGACGGCTTACGTCATTGTCAATCGTCGCAACTACATTTATTGGCGACGATCGATTAGCCGTCGCCAATAAGATTATTCGAGACGCGCTTAACCCGTCCAAATAACTTCGTCCGCCGTTCGAATCTCCTTATCGTTTGCGACGGCTTAAGCCGTCGCTAGTAATGTTATTGGCGACGGCTGTTTAAGCCGTCTCCAATAAATGGTCGTTTTGCTAATAACTTATGCGATGGCTCATAAGCCGTCGCCAATAAACGTACTAGAGACGGCTTAACAATAGCCGTCGCTAATATTATTGGCGACGGCGTTATTTGCGACGCGTTTGCGACGGCTTTGAAGCCGTCGCTAATATTTATTAGGGACGGCTTTTTGGTTTTTTGGGACGGCTTACAGCCGTCCCTAGTAACCTATTTTCTTGTAGTGTCATTGACGTATGGTATCATTTTCGACCATTGATTCTTGATTTTTTCAGCATCCATCGGGTAGGCACCATTGACACGTTTACTATCATTAAATTGATGTGTTTTAAATCCTCCATGAATATAGTGATTGGTATGATTTAATTAGATGGGTTGAGGTTGCGTGTTATAGATAATTAATACTATTAGCCCTGTTATTTGTCTTTTGTAAGTAATAGATATCTTATTGGATGAAATTAGGTGGCCTACAACTTGATAATATATAAGTAGATTTCTGGTTGGTTATATTCCATATGGTTTAGCTAATCCTTGCTATCATTTTGGGTTAATCTTATTATATATGCACGGTGATAGGTTAACAATATTAGATTATGTTTAGCTTAGTTGATTAAATCTAACTTTTGGCTATGTTATGACATTAAACCAGTTGGTAGGGTCTGGTTGGGTGTGTTCTTATCATATTTTATTGAGTATATGTTGTGGTATTATGTTAGCTCTTGTATATTTTTATCATTTTAGAGTTCTAACGTTATGAATATATTGTTTAGATATTGTTAATTGTGGTAATTACATTAGTGGTCTATTTGTCATGGCTTGGTATGATTTATGTTCATTAATCTTGCATATTTGTGGTCATGGCATGACATGATTTATGTGGATACATGATGCATTGACAATTGTAATGAAAAAATAAGTTACACCAGACTAATTAGTTGTGACATAAGAGTAGCGGGAGGTTAGAACCATCTGGTGCATCATTCGATCTCAAATCCTGCGAGCATCCTAAGTGCTATCACTGTCTATGTGTATTATGAAATTTCATTTAGTTATATGGTACTACTATATATGATAGATGTAATGTTAGCTAGTTGAGGTGGAAGATTTCATGTATCAACATATTCGCAAAGGTGTCCCTCACGGTGTACCTATGTTGCTTCTATCCAAGATTGTGAAAGCAAGTATCTTAAGGCCTGTATAATTACAATGCTGAAATTAATTTTATACCACTTTATAGATACATTAGCACTATTATAATTAATATCGACATGTTTAGACAACCCCAAACTAGCTAGTTACCTCAAAGAATCTTGGTCGTGCCAAGATCCTACGCCATGGATAGATAAATTACAACGGAATTTTCCAACGCGTAGAAAGTTGTGTTTTTTTTAAACTAGCATCCTTATTTTTTTATTTTTAAGAAAAGCACTCTATTTTTTAAATTTGTAAAAATAACATTCTTCGGTCAAAATTCAAGTCAAATATTTTAAATCTGACTTTAATAATTTTTATTAAAAAATAAAATATTTTTAATAAAAAATTAATTAAATTATAAGATAATAAAATTAATGTATTAAAAATTAATTTTTAAAATAAAAGATAAAGTCAGAGTATTTTACTCCGACTTTTGTATTAAAATCGGACTTAAAATATCTGACTTTTATATTTTTATTTTAAAGTTGAACTCAGAGACTCTGACTTTAAATCACAACGTTAAAGTCGGTGTTAAAATTTTCGACTTTTAAAAAAGTGACATGTAAAAATTAGTGTCTAATACAAGTCGGATATCAAAAAATTGACTTGCTCATTAAAGTTAGACTTTAAAAGTTCGATTTTAACATTTTGATGTAAAATTTAAAATTTTTTGTCCACGATTTTTGTGAAACAGTACTAATTTTTTTATAAATTTAAAAGTTAGAGTGTTAATTAAAAAAACGACGCTGGTTTAAAAAAAAACCCCAAAGCTATGATACGCTCTCAGCTGGAATGTTGACAATGTGATGTCTGTTTTTTTTTTTAAAAAAAAGGCCGCTCCAACGTCTTGATTTCAGAATGCTTCCGATTCTTCGGTCTCCCCGCATACTATATTTTTGAATTTCCGCGAATCTGTCGGGTTAGCAGCTCCGACGCCGTCGCACCTCGCACGCGCGGCGGACCGGACTGCCGCGGCGGCGTCGACGTGACGGGGTGGTTGCCGCCGTCGCCGGCGACGACGTGGTCACTAGCTCCCGGTGCCAGCCAGGGGACGGCCATCCGCTGACGTCGAACGCGGCACTGCAACGCGTTGCCCGACGGCGGCGGCGGCGACGGCGACGTGCAGACGCCTCCTCCCCTTCCGACGGAAACCATCGACGCGGATCTTGGGATGTAGTCATTTGAGCACGCAGATTTGATTTGAGTTCGGATCGCCTCAGCCCTCGGTGGAGGGAGTACTCTCAGTTATCATTGAAAATCGATCACGATCTCAGATCATTCAAATGACAGTTCAAATAACAAGTTTTGATGAACCGTTGTTGAAAAGAATCGAACCATTATCAACGTCTTATTAACTCACTATCTATCGATAACGAATTGTATTAAGGTCGGTAGTAAATTTGTAAGACGTGAGTAACGGTTTAGTAACGATATACTGACTCGTTAACTTGTTACCGACGGAATTAAATCGTTATCGATGACTTATCAACTCACTACTCTATCACTTAAGTAACTGATATCACGACATTTTTTCATTAGAGATTAAAAGTATTCTCTCCGTCTAAAAATTGAGATGATCCGCTCTCATTTGATCTTGGGGGGCAGCAGACAGATGTTCACGGGTGAAAATGTCGGCCGGAAAGGATGAGGGTGATTACGTAATTGTCTACCTCCGCTTTTTGCCATATTTAGCCATGATCCGCGTGACTCAAGCCTGTACCCATATTTTGATGGAGTTAATTAATAATATTATTGTTGATGTCATTAACATTATTACGTCATCCTCGCTTCATTAGGTCCCACTTCGATTTTAAAATTAACGCTGATAATAATATCAATTCTGAACCAATAAGAGTGTCGACATATATCAATTTTGATATCAAGACTCTGTATCAAAATTTTTATGGAGTTGAATAATATTATTTTGACGGTGGCCGATTGGAGGGCCGGATGTCTGCCGACTGCCGCCCGTTGGGATTCAGGTCCGCCACCGGTGAGGATAAGATAACAGTTTTCCTTTCCATCTACCTCTTTTCCTTTTCCGCACAGTAGAGAAACGTGGCTTGGAGAGAGAGCAAGGGGTCACTGTCACTGCTCTCCTTCTACTCTACCCTTTTCGTTCGTCTCGTGCGCACTGCGCAGACCGCTGCCTGCTTCTCGCCAGCTTTGCCCCTGTGCTCTCTTTTATAATTGATCTTTCTCCACCAAGGATTATCGACAAAGGCTCTGGTTTTCTATTGTCTGCGTTAAGAAATCAGGCAGCTGTGTAGAATAATCACGATGGGGGACGTGAAGAATGTACGGGGGAATAATTAGAGCCGGGGGGGGGGGTGGAGGAGGAGGGAGAGAGAGAGCGAGTATAGTATAGATACACGGGAAGAAAAGACAAAACCAGGCGATTCAGGCGAGGAGGGGAGTGGAGGGTTTGGGAGGGTGAGGTGGTGGTGGGGAAGCGAGGGAGGAGCGAGAGGGGAGAAGATGATGCGGCGGCAGCTTTTGCTGCTTTTCGCCTACATTGGGGCCTGGAATGCGGTGTTGGTCGACGGCACTACGGATCCGAACGACGGTATGCCCCTCACACCCAAAGTTGCGTCTTTCTTTCTTCTCTTCCGCCTTTCCCCTTTTTCATCTTCTGATATAGAGACGTAGACCAGCGACGTGTTTCTGCAAGTTGTGAAGTGTAAGCTGAGGCGTATCGCCCCTCTCCCCACCCAGTGCAGCTTCTGGTCTCGGTCATTTGTTCTGTTCTCAACTCTGTTAGTGTTCTTTTCTTTCCGTTTTCGTGGGTCAGGGAAATCTCGTATCGAGCATATTCAACTTTTGTAGAAAGTAGGTACCTTTTCCGTCTTGGATGTCACGACAGTCCGGACCCTCCATTTTTTGGTAAGTTGTAAAAAATCAATGCTTTCTACACACTTCTTGTTAATATGATTTTTGGGGGATCTAAATTTTTTCTCCATTGGGACTGTTTTCTAGCTGGTTGGACTTGTGTGCCTGGATCGGCAGCAGATAATACCGGCATGCATCGATGCAACTAGATGGCCTGTTGATAGTTACATTATCTTGCGTTGCATCGCATTTTCTTGTCTCCGACCTGTAAATTTTAGAAGCAAGGGGATATATTGATAAGGAATGGACTGGGTTGTTTCTCTAAATCGACACATGATTGGGTTCAAGGGACTGAGTACTCGGTCCCGTGAACCCAATTTGAGAGTAACAGACTCACGTAATTAGGAAACTACAATGGGGTTAGGATGCATATCTAGTTGAGATTTAGGTGGATGAAGAGAAGGAAGAACCACGAACATCCAAAATCGCATACAAAATGAATAAAGTAAATAACTAAGTGGAAGATTATAAATTACCTTTATGCTTGCAAGAGGGCTCAACACCTCATATCCCGAGAATTATAATATAAAATAATTGTTTTAAAAAATACCAAGATGCTCACATATCGCATGAGGTAACACGTTAAATGCATTGCGTTCTCGAGATCATTCAAGTTGACGAGTATTGACCAAACCGATTGTTTGGCTAGCTTATTTGTTTTGAGAGTCACTATTGAGAGTCTAGATGGACGCTCCCGGTTGGTGGTAGACGGATGTCGGAAAGGTGTTGGGATGCTTAGGTGGACCGAAGAAGCGTCAACCCGATGTTGGAAGCTCCAAGTAGCATTGGCATTGTCGATGATGGAGGTTGCAAGTGGTGGATCGGCTCTTGACATTGGAAGATCAGCTTATTTGGGGACGTCAAGTTGGTGAAGGCGTAAACCGATTTAGGTGCTTGATGTGGATGATGCTCCTCATGAGCTCTCGATACTGGACGATTAAGTATCCCTTGCAGACTTCTCTCTTGCCGAGAAGATGAAAAGTAAAGAGAACACACTTCAAGTCGTCATCATACTACGAGGATACATGAGGAGTTTTTATAGCTCACAAAATTCATTTTAAAAATTATTTTCTCTTTGAACCCATCCCCTCCTACTAACAATTATGTATCAACTTAAATAATTATTAATTTTTAAAATATTATACTCTATAAGGAGATTTAAAACAACTATCTACCAACTATTAACTCTAAACCTCTTACTTAATAAAAATAAAAAACAAATACCTACCGGTTAACTAACCTTCATAATCAATGAAGTAACACTTTGCTAGGCAAGAAAGGTGGGTGAGTCACCCTTCCTAGGAAGAAGCAAAATGTGAAGTGGAACCGGGTCCAAGCTAGATGGTGTCAATCACTTGATCTTGGTGTGAACCAGTCCAATCCAATTGGCAATGCCGACTCAAACTGCTGTCCCCACTGTATAGTCTCTCATTTTTACGGTGCAAGAGAGATCTAAGCTTGATGCTGCATCTAAAAAGTGTCACATTGTATCTGGATCAAAATTATGTGCATTGCTTCTAGTGTTGAAGGAATTACTTTCACTGTTGTTTTTTCTATATGTTTTGGGAATTCCTGGGGAACATCATTCATGTTAAGATTTGTCGTTTCTTACTTCTGATATGGTTTCATCCTGGTGCAGTTTCTTCCCTGAATAACTTGTTCACAAGCCTGAATTCTCCGGGACAGCTTTCAGGCTGGAAGGTGAGTGGTGGTGATCCATGTGTGGAATCATGGCAAGGCATTACATGTTCAGGTTCTGCAGTCACGGAAATGTGAGTCTACCTGTATATTTGACCTGTCCAATAAATTTACGCTATGTAATTTTTTGGTTCCTCTGTTCATCTTGTTTTTAATCTTTTGTACTCGGTGTCAGCAAGTTGTCTGGTTTAGGGCTCTCTGGAAATCTTGGCTACATGCTTCAACATATGGTTTCAGTGACAAACTTGTAAGCCTAATCTGTCACGTTTAAAAACTCTATTTATTTGGAAGTAATCATTGATGAGATTGCAGTTCTCTGTAGCCCATGATTAATTCCATATTACAATGACATTAATGCAGTGATCTGAGCAATAATAATATTGGGAACGGAAACCCAATACCATATATGCTTCCTCCGAACCTTGAGAGTCTGTAAGATCTGATTCCTTGACTATGTTTTGTGTCCATAAATGTAGAAATTAATGGACTTCTTAATGTACAGAAATCTAGGCGGGAATCAATTCACTGGAGGACTACCATATTCTATTTCTCAGATGCCACAACTGAAATACCTGTATGTTTCCATTTTCATGTTCTTTAACAAAACAAAATATCATGCGGTTTACTTATCTTTGCATTGACTAATGGTCTATTTATTGATCGTAGAAATGTGAATCATAATCATCTTAACAGTGCTTTGACTGACATGTTCGGGAACCTCTCTTTTCTTTCAACAATGTAAGCCTGTGCGCTATATCTATTCAATTCAATTATTAGATTCTCTGTGCTAGTACTGACACATTCTCTCTCTCTCTCTCTATCACTCGGACAAAACTTCAGTGACCTGTCCTTCAATTCTCTTCCGGACAACCTTCCACAGAGTTTCAGTTTACTTTCAAGATTGACCACCTTGTAAGAAGACTTGTCTATTTCTCTTTCCAGAATTGGAATCCATCTGAAATATTCTGAAGTATTTTTCTGTTATCTTGTATGAATTCACCAGGTATTTGCAAAGCAATCAGTTCACTGGTTCCATTGATGTCCTTGCTAATCTGCCTCTTGAAAACCTGTAAGATGGCTGTTGCTCGTTGCTTATGTTTCTTTTTGATTTTCCAGCATTCTTGTTTCTCAAAGTAATTGGCACATTTTTTGATAGGAATCTTGCATTTAACCATTTCACTGGGTGGATACCTGATCAGTTAAAGAGTATAAAGAACTTCCAGTGAGTAGTCACATAATGATTGGCATTGTTTTTCTCAATTCTTCTATCATGTTCAATATCTTAAACTGTGCTTTCCACATGTTTCAGGAGTAATGGAAACTCATGGAACACAGGACCTGCACCACCGCCACCACCTTACTCATCTCCGCCTCCATCTCCACCTTCACCTCAACATCAACCTCCAGCGTTGGTAAACCCAGAAAGATCTGGTAGCAACGACAAAAATAATGGAACATCTGGTATAGGTGGTGGTGGCATTGCTGGAATCATTGTTGCAGTGTTGGTTGTTGGTTCAGTTTTTGCATTCTTCTTGGTAAAACATAAATCTAGACGTTCCTCAGTTGAAGAGAAATTCGAACTTGACCGGCCGCTCACTCCTTTAACTCCAGTTGAAGGTAGTGGCAATCTAAACTACTTATCATTTTATACTTGTTTCATGGTTTGCTAAGTATAGCCCGCTATATGGCATTTACATTTTGACCTAGACAATTTGATCATTCCTACCACCTATGTCTGGCACGTAATAATTGACACAACATGTTGGTGATTACCAGGTAACATGAGTTAAAATTAAATAAATTTCATGGTACTTGAACTAAAATTTACACTTCCATAGCCCATAAAATGAGCTGCCCATTGATTTTGTAAAATTGGTCTAAAAATCATTTCAATATGTGTATCTCACACCATTATGCATTATAGAATGATGGTTTGATTCCTACTTTACCCAGCACAAGTTCACTTGTTCATTCTACGAGCTTCAATGTTTTTATTTTTTTATGAGTCTGTGGATTTGGAAAAACTTTTGAGTGCTCTGTACCCTCATGACATCATCATGGGTGTGAGTAATGACATTATTTGCCCATGGTTAACCTTAAAACTTCTTTTGTGTCTTGAAAATAGAAATTGAAAAGTTTATGATATGAAAAGTTTATATATTAAAGTTGTTCAATATGGTTATTGAGCATTTGTACTAAATCTCAAGTCTCAGCTATGTTGTTCGTTGATTGAACTAACTTAGTGAGACAAAAAGTGCTATATATGCAACCTCTGTGGGTGACTAGGGTTCTCTTCAGGAAGTTCCAAAGCATAGATTGCGATTCTAACCTGAATTCCACCGGAATCAGTCTAAATTGGTCGAAACGGATCGGAATCAGAATCTTGATTTTTTAGATTTTTTTATAAAAAGATTCAGGCCGAATTGGAATCGAATTTTTTATTATTTTTTTAAAATCCCGATTCCGAATCGGTTTGTCTTCTTGAGAATCGGTCATAATTGGACCGATCCGAACCGATTCGAATTGGATCAGTACTGACCGATTCTGATTCTGATTTTGAAATCCTTGTTCCAAAGGCTTTATACATTACCCCATAAGTTTTTTTTTCTTCTGTTTTGAGTCTTTTGACTATCCATCCACCTTGGAACTCCAATGAAGCTCACAAAATTGTTCGTTCATGGCAACAAATACCTCAGCCCTTGTCTTGATTGTCTTTAAATGCCTTTATAGACTTTTTTCCTTGTTCTAGAAATTGGCCTTCAATCACAAATGTCTAAAAGAAGCAGGAACCCTGTCAACCTCTTGGTGCGAACTGTGGCCACCACATTAGAACCCTTGCCTTAGTTCAACAACTCTGGTGGTTTCTCTCTTCAACAGACATATCTGAACCTCCACCTTCATTAAGAATATCAAGTAATCAAACTTCTGTCTTTGGCAGTTAAGGTCCTTTTCCATCACGTCATATGGATGATGCAGCAAGAAATCACAAGCTGCCTGAGCCATTGTTGTTCTGCTTGAGTTCTTACATTCTTTATGCATATGTTTATGTTCATGACTGAATGCACAACAGATGGTCTATATTTTAAATTATGCATTTGACAAATCTGGCATTATTTCTTTTTTGGCAGACACAAAAAATCTGATCAACAATAACATGTAGATAATATAGGCCCAGTTTGGAACGGGGGTAACTGCTGGAATAAGCATCTTAGTTTGGTTGCAAAAGTGACTTACACCCCTTACTCCACCTGGACACTACCGTTGTGGAGTAGGTGGATTAAGAGGTATATGTATTTAATGATATTATTTAATTATTTATATATATTACATAAAATACGATAAAAATAATATACTAAATATCATATTTATATAATATATAATATAAAATAATGTACAATATAGTATGCAATATAATACTTAATGTAACATGTTAAATTTTATATATATACATTTAATATTATTTAATTATTTAATATTAATATAAAATAATATACTAAATATTTTGATATTATATACCCAAATAAATTTATTTTATATTAATATTAAATAATTAAATAATATTAAATGTATATATAAAATTTAACATGTTACATTAAGTATTATATTGCATACTATAGTGTACATTATTTTATATTATATATTATATAAATATGATAAGATAATATATTAAATATTTTTTATATTTTAAATGTCATAATTAGTAGTATATTATTTGTTAAATAATTGATTTTTTATTTTATATGTACATAAATATTATTAGATAATATGCTTAAAAATTTTATGTATTTTTTATTTTATATGTACATCTATGTTATCTGAGGCGCTCGCCTCAGCGAGGCGAGGCAAAAACGCCTTGCCTCGGCAGATCTCGCCTCACCTGAGTAAGGACCCTGTGAAAGTCAAATTTGGTAACTTAAATCCTCCTTCCCCACCCCGAAATCTCCAATGTCCAGTTTTCCACCTTGTGACTCCAATATCTTGATGCATTATAGGTCCTAGAAGTGAATTTTTTGTATTTTTTATGTTCTTCTTCAAAAGTTTCAATGTTATATGTATATTTTTTGAGAAATTCTTCAATAAAAAAATGTCGCCTCGAGCGCCTGAGGCGAGGCGAGCCCTCCCTCGCCTCGGTTGCTTCTTGCCTCTGACTACATAGATGTACATAAATCTTATAAGATAATATGCTTAAATTTTTTATATATTATGTTACATAAACATGATTAACTAACACATTAAATATCATATTTAATTAGTTAAAATAAAATATTTTACATATTATATTTATTTGAATTATTTTTTACTTTATATATTTTATACTATTATAATATTTATTTATACTACATTATAAAGATTATTAGAAGTCAACATTTACTCCACTTGTACTAAGAATAAATTAAAACACTTCCAAGCTGCTCCCAACTTCTATGAAATAGCATAGTAACTTTTCATTTATTCCAGTTATTATATACCCCGTTGCCAAACCAAACACCTCCTTAATCCAATGTAACTTACTCTTACTTATTTATTTTGGTGTAATTCATTCTAAGGATTGTGGGATCGGAATCGGGATCTGGATCTGATTGGATTGGTTGGTCCTGTTCTAATCCTCCAAGAGAAAAACTGATCTGGAATCGATCCAGATTGGTCCTTCAAAAATTGTTACAAATAGAAAAAATTTATATAATGGGCCTAGATTGGAGTCTGATCTAGGCCATTAAGGGGCTGATTTTGGCTCCAAAACTGGCCGTGTAAGGCCTCCTTGGTGGCCTTGCTCCGCTGCAGCATCTTCCCCATGGGTGGGGAAGATAGCCTTGCAGGGTACATCGTACTCAGTAGGGCTTGAATCTGGTGGCTTCCATATCGGTCCTGATGGATGGACTTGATATGGCAACCGATAAGGTTTAAAACCTTATCAACAAGGGTGGGTAAGACACAACGTACTGGCGGCAAGGGGGACCCCAATTCTAGCAAAGAATCACTGGAATCGATTCCTGTCTCGATAGAAACCTATTGACTGAAATCAAACCTGGAATCAAGCCAGATTCCAATCTTTTCGGATTCCTAGGAATTGGTGGATTGGTCGATTCTCGATCTGATCCTGCTGGATTGGCCAACTTGATCTGAGAATCGGTCTATCCGATCCTGCTAACCAAGGCCCATACTTTTACAATGACTTGTGGTCTTGCTACTTATTTTGTTTTTTTATGGGTGGATGCAGAAGTGACTTCTTCTCTAGTCCACCTTGTCTGTGCCCCGGCCATGCTTGTGAAGCAATTCACTGACTAAATTGGAGTTATTATACATCATTACATTTCTTTTAATAACATTACATGAGAAAAGCCTGCTCCTCACCCTTTACTAATAAACTCCCATTAATCTTTTTACCCACCCATTAGTTGAAACTAAAAATGTTTTCTTTTTCTTTTTTGCAGAGATGAAATCAGTTCAACCAATCCCATCTGTTAGCCAGAAAACAGTTGAAACGTATGCCGCAATTAGCCTTAAACCACCTCCAAATGATAGGCACAAGTCATTTGATGCTGATGATTTAACAAATAAGCCTGTTGTGAAGAAAATAAATATAGCTCTGATCAGTGCAACAACATATTCAGTAGCAGATCTTCAGATGGCTACTGAAAGCTTCAATGTAGAAAACCTCATTGGTGAAGGGTCTGTTGGTCGTGTGTACAGGGCACAGTTCAATGATGGAAAGGTATGCTACTTTCTTGTTTGTGACATCCCCATGGAGACCACATTTGATAAACATGTGTAGTCACATTTTGGTTTATCAATTGTCCAAGTAGGAGACCATGTATCTTTCTGAATCTCTGTTTTCCCTGTGCAGGTTTTTGCTGTAAAGAAGATTAATTCCTCTGCCTTGCCCAACCAATCAACTGAAGGCTTTCTTGAAGTGGTTTCAAACATTTCCAGATTGCATCATCCAAATGTCACCGAGCTTGTGGGCTACTGTTCTGAGCATGGGCAGTACTTGCTGGTCTACGAATTTCACAAGAATGGCTCTCTGCATGATTTCCTCCACCTATCAGATGAATACAGCAAGCCGTTGACATGGAATACTCGAGTTAAAATAGCATTGGGCACTGCACGGGCATTGGAGTAAGTAACCCATTCTTTTGAATTTCTTCATTTGCATTCCATTTGGAGTTTATGATTGTGATTGTGTATGACTTGTGGAATTTGTGCCACACCTTGCTGAATGGTGCGTTACACATGTATTTGACAACATAGAAGGGTGAGAAATCGATCTAAGCCCTGTGGAGCTTTTTTATCCTGTCCTTTTAGTAATATAAGCTAAACATCATTTTCCCTGTGTCCTGTTGGTAAATCTCAGTCTTCGTAATAATGTCCATCATATACTTTGGCACTGTCAGAAAACAAATGATGTCTATCAAAATTTTTTCTTCTGTTCCCTATACAGGAGCTGGAGAAACAAAATTGTATTTAGAAGTTGGTTTGTTGTCAGGATTTCAAGTGGCTTTTTCACACAAAATGAGTGAAAACTTTTCACTTCGAGGGAATAATTGGTCACTATTGACAGATGTGCATCACATATGACATTCCATAATGGAATGGATATCTATGTTATCATGGGTAGTTGAGGTGGCCAAAGAAAACAAGGTGGCTCCTTCCATGGTTTTCCATCTCGCCAAGATCTCGTGAGAATCTCAGTCTTGTTGAGGGGCCGAGATATGAGATCACAGAGATCTCGCCCCATGTAGATTGGTCCATAAAAAAAATTTCGGGGGACTTTGCCCCCCGATACCCCCCACAAGGGGCGCTGCCCTCCTGACACCCACGACCTAACCGCACAGGTCGTGATCCATGACTACTCTGCTCCCCTTTTATGATAGTGTAAACACATTTAATATATTTCACTATCACTTATACTATCACATAAATGTGTTACAAGTTTAATACCATATTAGTATTTAAATAAGATTATATACAAGTTTAAATCTTTTAGAAGTACAAAGATTATCTTTTTGGTATTGAAAGTGCTTTGTAATTGTTCATTCACACAGTTGATGTACAAAATATGTTATATATTTTTATGTAAATTTATTGATGTACTCCTATTTTTATAAGATATTATGTTATGTTTCATGCATATATGCATTTTGATCCGAGAATTTGAGATCCGATCTCTTGAGATTTTTCCGAGATCTTTTCAAGATCTCTTCTCATTCATCCTCCCGAGACGAAGCCGAGATCCAAGATGGCAATCCTTGGCTCCTTCCTACCTTGATTTAACTCAAATTGCCTACGCCATTACAACCACCTCTGTGGGCACCGACGTAAGTATTTCATGTGTCTCTGACACCTTAAATGCTTCATATGAGGGCTTTGGGACTCGCCGGAGGTACAACAGAGCCTCTGGTGGTTACTGGGGGTGTGGAGGGCCTTCCCCACCACAAGCCCTTCTCACGTGGGGGGAGATGGGTGGAGATGGAATAGGACCTGGTGGGTTTCAGGATCATCTGCTCTAATTAGTTAGATACCAGTTAAACAGGAAGTTAAGAAGATCTGTTTAAACTTTAAAAAGAATCTGCTTGTGGATTGTGGACCCATTAAGGTCCCATCACTCTGGCCAGTCTGGCCAGACCACAGCAGGTCTGGCCTTCCAGTAGCTTCTCTGGCCTTTGACAACCTCCACCCTTTCCAAGATGTGAGAAAACCCTATTCTAGCCTCTACCTTGTTTTCCGTTACTGCCTAACATGGTTGCTTAGGGCATTTAGGCAAGGGGTCCCCCTATTCATCTCAAGGTCCTCACACTTCTGACTGCATAGATGGGGATCCATAAAATTTGTGTAGGATTTTAGATGAGCATAGATGTTCCCTCATGATTAGAGTAGATTGTGATTTTTGGCGAGCTTCTAAAATTTTTTGATGGCAACAGGCCAAAGAGGATGTGGCATTTCATTAACTGAAATATAAGGTTAACTTTACAGAGGCAAAATAAGAAAATATCTATCAAGCAGATAAAAGGAAGAGTTATTTCTTTGGAAGGTGACCGAGGTCACAGTTATTTCATTCAATTTAGAGAAAATGTTAGAACAACTAAAGGAACACCAAAGGGAAAGAGACGACAAAAACATTTTCACTAGTAGAAGTTGTCCCCAAAAATGACCCTTGGTTGCAAAGAACCAATCCTTAATTAATCAACCGCACCAGTTAATGAAGGATGAAGGTTGGATTGACGAAATGATCATCAAAGATTCTTTTATTCTTGGTTCTTCATATAGACAAATGAAGTTGTCCTTTTTCCACCAACGCCCGGAGGCTACGGCTTCAAAAATTCCTTCTTGTTCATTCTCATTCTACATGGAGTGTGGGCTTTTTAAATAGAGAGCAACCTTTACAAACAAGGACCTCAAAAGAAAATATTGACACTTGTGTTCTCTAAGGAGACAAATGTAAAAAAATGACTCAAAATAAACTTGAAATATTTACAACAAGTCCCTAAAGACTGAAATACAAAAAGGACTCCTAAACCCTACTGAACTGGATCCCCATCAATTAGAATGGAAGAAGAAATTATTGCTCTAAAACAAAATATTCCTATGAAAGACAGCTAAAAATAGACTTCCGACAACAGATACACCAGCTTGACTCAAGCACAACTCTAAGAAACTATGTTGACGTTGACATCGGATTCTAAGCAACCCTGGAAGTCCCCCCCCCCTCCACACACACAGCGCCTCCTTCCTCTAGATCTTTCCAGAGCATCCCACATCTTCCGGGGTACTGCATGGAGCCCTGTTACTGGCATCCTCTCTCCCAACTGTGTGGAGACATCACTGCCCCCCAGCTTCACCTATCTGCTTCCCCCTGTCTCTGTGGCATCGTGGAAGAGGATGATGAAGAAGGTTAAGGCAACGGAGGAGAAGGAGAAGATGGTCGTCTGAGCCGATGTCTGAAGGCCACGCCTCTGCTGTCCACGTTCGACTACCCTCTTGTTGGCCATGCAAGGGCCCCAACATGCGACTGAGGTGTCGCCTGTACCCGCGTCGACCTGCTTGTCTGGTCACAGTGTCAATGCTGCCTCCCCCTTTTATCAGTGTCTGCCAGGCCTCTTCACAGGATCAGGGGCGCCATTGCGCTGCCATGACACCCTCACTGGGACCTCGCCTCCCCGCGCATGGATGCCACACCTGAACACCACGACCGCCGTCCTGGGGGTTCTCCTTCATGCCGCTATTACCCTCGCCTTATGCACAGCTGCGCGCTCCGTCAGACAGTCATGGCACGTGCCAAGTCTGCTGTCACATGGAACCTCCGCATACACCTGGGTTACTCTTCACGTGACGCTGCCAATACATGACACCCCCACATCCGAGCCTTCCTGTGCGCATCTCGACCTGCAGTGTTAAGTGAACCGACCGAGCTGGTTCACCAGTCTCAGCCAGCCTGTGTGAATAAGGACCGGTTCAGGAATAACAGGCCCATTGCTGTCCATTTCAGACCCAGTTTGGCCCGGTTTGGGCCCGTTTGACCGGCTTAAGCCCGGTCTCTTTCATTTCACTTTGTTTTAGTCAATCTTAGCATTCTAACACCGTTTTCGCTGCGCTTCAGCCTTGTCCACTGCACCCTTCCGCATCACAATTGCTGACCAATGTGCATCATTAATGCCAACCAATGTGCCCACACACCACCAGAACTCGGTAATTTTTACTATTGAATTTGTTGTGAAGACTCTCTTCATGTCCCAATTGTAGGTCCTGGCATCTGGCACATCTTCTTGAAGGGTTAATTGATTTAACGAGTTGAATATCTTGTCTGGTGCAACGATTTTGTTCTATAGCAGACCTCTTTGAAATGTGCACCACCACCCATCACCCATGTGAATTTAAGCAGGTGTGTGGCTTGTGCCAGCAGTCGGCCATGGTGCGGTCCTGGTTGGTTGTAATGAGGTAAAGCTCCAAGAAGCGGCCTTAACTGGTTTGATGTCAGCGCATGTCTTTACCAAAAGCTGGTATTTCTGTCATTATCAATGATGATTGTATGTCCTTGAGAACACCAATCTTGCTGAAGATATCTCGTCAAATTTTTGACCATTTATGGGAACGTGGGACACTGATCTGCGGGGCCCTGCAGGGAGGTACTTGCTTCTGATAACATTGGACCATGATGAGGATTGTTCCATTTCTTGTTCCCAAAGCCATTTGTGCTTGTTGAGGATCTACTACATTTTGAGTGAGCAGTAGCACATAACCCCCGTAGTTAGAGGGGAACTCTTTAACCTATTTCATGTGTCATTTTATTTATTTCTTCTTTATCATGTTTCTCATTTCACCTTAATTTAATCTTTGAATGTTTCAAGGTTTGGCCTTTTTTTTGCTTTCATTTCTTGTGTGGTATCCAGTACAAGAATTGGATGGAAGCTGACACACTAATTTATATGCTAGATTTGTAATATTTATGCAAAGATTATGTTGCTTCATCCAATTTGTATGCTTGTCATAGAAGCTGCATGCTTCTAATTCTGGTACTTTTAATTACAGATATTTACATGAAGCATGCTCACCATCGGTTTTTCACAAAAATTTCAAGTCGGCCAATATCCTACTAGATATGGAGCTCAACCCTCACCTTTCAGATTGTGGACTGGGAAGCCTGATTCCTGATATGGATTACCAGGTAAAGAGAACTTAGATGCTTATTAGCTGACAGAACATGAAACAGAGGCCGGATTTTGTTACTCTTGGTCACATTTGTATAAAATGAAAAAAAACATTATGTAATTTAGACACTTCCTTTTACATTGTTTGTAATTTTATAGAACATGGAGAAAAAGTAAATTGTCATGTGACTAAAACAGTATAAAAAGAAAAAAAAATTTGTCGTGTGATTAAAGCAGTATAAATGACTACTACTAGGTAAATCTAGGCGATTGTTTTTACTGTTTTGCTTGACTTGGTTGCCTCAAGGTCTCTCTTTATATTTCTTCAGAAACTAATGATAAATTTTGTATCAATTCTTGTCAAATATTCCGTGTGACCAGGTAAATTAAATTAAGGTAAGTTGACAACATTTGAGTTTGTTTCATATTTTTATCATATTCATGACTAACCTCCATAAAGATCCTAGTACAACTAAAAGTTTAAAACATTATTATTTATCCGTGCAAACTAGTTATTACCAAATAGCTGCTAACCTCCAATTTTAGGTACTGAGAGGTGGCCCTTTCGTTGTTTCATCTCCCTCATGCCTTTTGACAATATCCAAAACTGGACTTGCAATGGTTTTATGGTCCCTATACATAATCTGAGGGCAACCCAGGAAAGAATTGCTGAGGAATTGATCTTTGGTTGGCCCTTTCTCTGCTTCATCTTTTTCATGCCTTTTGACAATATACAAAACTGGACTTGCAATGGTTTTATGGTCCTTATACATGATTCGAGGGCAACCCAGGAAAGTGTTGCTGAGAAATTGATCTTCCTTCGTTGTGTTTGACTTTTCCATTTGGCTATTGGCTAATATGAACTGGTATTATGCATTCTCAACAGCACTATAAATAGCTGTACTCATTCCTAATTACTTCCTAGAAGTTTTGCGAACTTCATCAATTTGTGTTTGACTTTTCCATTTGGCTATTGGCTAATATGAATTGGTGCTATACAATCTCAATAGCTATAAATAGCTGTACTCATTCCTAATTATTTTCTAAAAGTTTTGCGAACTTCTTCAATTTGTGCAGGGCTTGGATCATGATACGAGCTCTGGATATAGTGCACCTGAGGTTGTGATGTCTGGCCAGTATACAATGAAGAGTGATGTATACAGCTTTGGAGTTGTCATGCTGGAGCTTTTGACAGGGAGAAAGCCATTTGACAGGTAAAATTTTAAGCTGGGCCTGCACCAGTAGAGCCTTTTAGAAATGTTGATTGTTCTCATCTCAACTCAAGCCTTAATCTCAAATTATTTGAGTCAATTGTAAACTTTTCTTTCTCCACTTGTGTCAATTTTAAGTTACTTCTTCAAAAATATTTAAATCATTCAAATCATATTGAATTATCCTCCTCTAAATTAACTTAGGTCTACCATGTCTTTTTTTATTTCTATTATTTTAATATTTTTATCTTATCTAATTTAATATGGCCACTATCTTAACATTCTCATTTTAGTAACACTTACTTCGGAAGCATATTTTTTTATCGTCTAGCATTCACTACCATATAACATTACAGTTCTAATAGTTGATACAATTTTTCTTTCAACTTTTGTGAAATTTTATGATCACAAAATCTATATATCCAATTTTGTAACACAAAGCTTCCTCTACATATCCCTAACACAGGTGCAAACGAGCTGAGCATAGCCTAGTAGTACTGTTCAGGTTCTGCTCGTTTATCTCTAGTCGAGTTTGAGCTCCAGCTTGAGCCCCTATCAGCAGGCACTACCGATGTTTAACTTTTAACCTAATTGAACCGAGTTTGGGCCTCGACTTAAGTTCAGTCCAAAGTTGAGTTTAAGGTTGATATGAGCTTGTTTGTAAGGCTTATCTAAACTTGTCTGCAAAACTCAAATTTTAGCTCATCTATGAAAGTCTATCTAAGTTTAAACTCAAACTAAATTGTATTTCATTTTATATAATATATTTAATTGACACTATATAACTATAAATACTTATAATTTAATTTTTTAATAAATATTTAAGCAAGTTGAGCATGGTTCTATTCAGGCTCGGTTCATTAATGAATTGAGTTTTTTTTTGGTTTAAGCATGTTCGTTTAACATAATAAATGAGCCAAGTTTCAAACTATTTGTCCGAGTATATTGTATCGTTTGCACCCCTACTTACACACAATGCTTGGTAGTTGATCCAGTTTTCTACGTTATCATCCCTACATGAGGATTCGAACTTCTTTTGCTGTTAACTTGCAAATGCAGCATGATTGTTTTACCAGTTTCCTATTTCAACTCTGACTCTAAGCTTTCAAACTTGACAGTTCAAGACCAAGATCTGAGCAACTGTTGGTTCGGTGGGCAGCTCCTCAGCTTCATGATATAGATGCGCTGGATAAGATGGTTGATCCAGCACTAAAGGGGCTTTATCCTGCGAAATCACTATCTAGATTTGCTGATGTTATTGCCCTTTGTGTTCAGGTAAGTGATCATGCACATTACGAACATATACAACAGAAACCTGGATGTATTAATGTCTCTTCGTGTCATCAAGTTTGCTTTTTCCTGCATTCGGTCATTTAGATATGTTATATTGATAGCTTATGCCCTGTTTTGTTATAGCATCAAAGATGACATTATATCGATTTTGATATTGATATTTCTGTACCAATAACAACATTGATATAGTTGATACTTGTATTATAATCCATGCCTTGTTTGTACCTCAAATTTCATAAGTGATATTGATGGCCAAACAACTTATGATGATTTGTATCAATATTAATTTCAAAATTAATAGTGATAGAGTTTAATACTTCTACCAAACATACTGTTAAAGAATATTTTCAGACTTGGATTGGCAGGGCAAATAATATAACAAACCTTCAGTGCTTAAGCTTAAAAGTATAATGTAAATGAATGAAACTATGAAGTGATTATGCATCATCATTCATGCTGAGTTCTACCCTTTTTTGGCACCTATCATTTTAAAAATGATGGTTTTTATGTAAAGTTTTAAAGTCTTGAAAAAATTAAGACCAATCAAATTGGATGTTACTACTGTCTTGGCTATCACATCAACCCCCTTAGCACAGCTAGGAATTTAATTTTGTTTTTCTCATTCTTAATAAATGTCTTTTCTTTACTTCTCAATTTAAGTCTTCATGTCTTAGAGAGGATATTCCTATCGTTCTGTTACTCATTGTAAGTCCCATTGTGTCTTGAGTGTCCGTTTCTATACGGCTGGATCCGAGGAGATTTTATCTTTGTATTCCGTTTGGATAAAAGTTCACCTAGTTGCTGCCTTCAAATTTTTTACTGCTCCAGTGACCCATGACCTCGCTTGAGGTCATTTTCAAAATGTAAAGCACCGATACTGAGAAATGAAAATGGGTCTTTGACTTCCCG
Organism: Cryptocoryne crispatula var. balansae; assembly: GCA_036172225.1. Lineage (NCBI taxonomy): Eukaryota > Viridiplantae > Streptophyta > Magnoliopsida > Alismatales > Araceae > Cryptocoryne > Cryptocoryne crispatula. Next base: position 5,683,793 of record CM069935.1, read on the forward strand.
TTCACGGATTGGAGTGATGACATCGATCTGAATACATATTTTTAATCCCTCGTGCTGCAGCCTGAGCCGGAATTCAGACCGCCAATGTCGGAGGTGGTGCAGGCGCTGGTCCGCCTGGTCCAGCGGGCCAACATGAGCAAGAGGATGGGCGGCGCAGATGAGCAGGAGGCTGCTCGCCGCAGTGACGACGCCGACCTGCAAGATTACATTGTCTAAAGGCGGCCGGCCAAGAATCAGCTCACCGGCTACCAGTTTTCCTGCTCCTAAACGGTGAATTGATCTGCCACATAACTTTGCCTTGGTTCCTTTCATTTTCCTTCTCTGCATCTGGCGACCACGACTGTTCTTCGCCGTGTGGAAATTACAGTCTAGACGATCCTCCACCTTTTCCAAAGCAAGATGTCTCTCATGAGAACTACTACACTCAGAACTACAAGTTTCTGTATATGCTTACCGTTCCATTGTCTTCCTCCTCCTCGTCTACTTCTGCTTGATACTTGATCTGCATGCCATTCCAAGCATGTGACTTCCTGTATTTGATGTAACAGTGAAGCTTCAGTGACTTCTTCACATTATTGCCGATTTTGCCATGACCGGTTTCTCAGATGTGTTTGTATATATATATATAATGGCGTTGTGGACAACGATGGCGATAGAGCGTTGTGAACATCTATAGACTGTCATTTTTATGTTACATCTTTGGCGCAACAAGGGTATAGTTTGATCTGATTCTCCGTCGTCAAGAATGGTTCTCTTCCTCTGGATTCCTGTGGATCTTTCAGAGAACTTTATATTTCTGATCTACAAGTGGAGCTTGCTTCCCACCTTCATGGGTCCTTGTGGATCTTTCAGATAAGTATACGAACAAATCCAAGTAGATCCATCATCCACCACGTCTTGGCGCGCAACATGACGAAGAATGGAAGGCTCCTCTGCTTCCGTCGTAAAAGCATCGAGCTCGATCGGTAGCACAGCATCTCTCCATTGAGCTTCCGGGTGCGAATCGTACACCCTTTATCTATTCGGGGGTACCCCTTGATGGGCGTCTTCCCCGCGTCGAAGGGAGTAGGGGCAAATAACTAACTCGAAATTTGACTCCATATGAGAGTTTAATTTAACTTGTTTAGTATGTTAAAATACTAAGTTTGGATGAAAAATAAAAGTTGATCAAAAAACAAGTAGAGTTTGAACAAAACTTGCACATAAATTGGCGAATAACTTAATCAATTGTTGATTAACTATTAGGATAAGTATTTTTTTAAATTAAATTATCAATGTTACTAACGATATGATCTTTCTTGAATATGTAAAATAAAATTTAATTTAATTTGAGTGTAAATTTAGATGGGGTTTCATAAATAAATTCAATTGTAAATTTCACGAATGAATTTAGATCGAGCTCTAAGTTTTATAAATAAATTCATATTGAGTTGGAACTACTAAGTTGAATTTGAACGGAGTTACCATTTGATTTCAGAGTTCGGTTTGGCTAAGTAAAATGTGAATTTTGAAATATGGGATTCTATTCCTTCTAGTGGCGCGCGAACTACGCGTTGGCTCGCAGCAAGCTTTTATATATATATATATTTCCTGAGATGTATTTTTTAGCATTAATAAATGCTATTCCGCATTCTGTGGGTTATCAAAAAAATAATATTTTTATGCCGTATACATATACCATTTTCTTATCACTTCTCGGGTGGTATACACATAGAGCAGATATTAGGGATGTCAACGATTACTGCTTATTCGATAATCCGATCCGTTCATTAGTTAATAAACTGTCAAAGTATAATTTAAATTTTTTGAAGAAGTTATCCGTATTCGTTTACTGATTAATTGTTATCTTAGTAGATATGATCATAAATACATCATAAATCGAACTAAAAAACACAACTCACATTCTATGACATCTAAGCATGTGTATATGTCCCATCGAGAAAATTTTATTGTCCCTTACTCTCCAATTCACTCTCCTCTTTCAAGTCTCAACATTAGACAAGTTTTGCCATGACGTTCGTTAACGATATCTTCTTCCTCTCATGCTTCCAAACGGTACAGTCCGCATACATGTCGATGAGTCTTTCCCCACCCTAGTTTAGCTACCGCCAAAATTTGACATCCCGAGAGACCTGCTATATTGGAGAAACCCATCGACTGCGTGATCCGTCGGATGACCGATGACAATATAAAATAGGAATAGTCACTGCAGTCCCACGATAAGGTATTTCAATTTTACTTTAAATCGACTATATCATATTTTGTGTTGGGCATGTAATTTTTTAGACATGTAATTGAGATTGTTTTCTATCTCATGTTTTGTATTGGACATGTAACTAATAATTTTCTTCTAATACATTGATATAAGTGGATGTTTCTAATTGTAATATGTATATTTTAGTGTGTTTTCATCGGTAAAATTATCTTTACTTCTTGCTGAGTTGGATCATACATATATTATTTCTTTATATGTTCGTTAACCGTCTATGTTATCCGACCGTAAACTATTTTTAAGCGGATAGAACAATGCAGTTCGTGGATAAACTTGATATCTATAGTTAACGAACAATAAATGAATACACATTTTTTATAGGATACAGATACTCATACTACTATTATTCGACCCATATCCATCCCATTGACATCCTTAGCGCATGTTACATCTCTTAGAGCAAATTGAGAAAATAACTTTTTGAAATCATATCTGTCTATAAATAAAGAATATAACAATGAGTCGATAATCAAAAGATTACAACGGATTCCAAGAGTTTATAATTTAGATGACTCAAATATCGATTTAAAATATTAGTCTGACTTTTCAAATTTCAATTTCACTATGGGCACTAATTAGATTACATGTAAAATATTATGATAATTAAAAAGTGATCATTTTGGTTCTAAGTCAAGTACACAATTGACTTAGACACATGCCAATACATCCAACGGATCTCTCATCTTCTAAATGCGTGGGCAGTTCTAGTAATGTAGATACAATAATTGAAATGACTATGACAACTTAATACAAGACTTATCAAATTATACACAAGAATGACCATTATTGGCCAGACCATTTTCACCTTCCCATAGTATATATCATGTCATTAACAAGATTTTCTTTTCATATCATCATTCACAAAGCAAAGGACCTTGTGGTCTTGTCTTGACATGTCACACTTGCCTTAACTCTAATATACATAGCAGCAACAATATAACTAAGTGAAATCTAGAATGCATCTATGTAGTGACACACTAGGATAAACTACGGATTTGACTGATATGCTGAACTATTCTAGTTTTTCATTGCCCGCGGGCATATCGAATGTGTAAACGGGTGAGATCAAAATACATGTCAAAATACAGCACATTTCATATTTTATGTCTCACATTTCAGAAACATCTCGCATTCAAGTTTGTTGGAGTTATCGGTTCACAAAATAAAATGCATCATATGCGTATAGTCGTATAGATTCAAATTATCGACCTTGATATATGAATCTAAACATATATATATCATGCTCTCTAGCTAACTTACGGGGCTCACATAATATAATGCATCATATGCATGCAACCATCATGTTCATAGACATCATCAATGCATCCAAATACGCATGCACATGATTGACACGGTACAAATAACATCTATAATTCCACACATATTAATTTAAAATTAAAACTATGTTACTTTGAACTATTATTTTCTAAACAAATCATCTTATATAACATGCTTTAACACACATAGGTGCAACGTAAAATAATTTGAGTACGGACAACTAATATATCTGTATACAAATAACAAAAACAATACGTAGGCGATGGTATCCGTGAAAGGATAAATATATCGGTACATCAGATATAAATATCCGTAGATCAGATGTATCATACGTTTCGTGGACCGATACCTTCGGTTTCTACACAATTAAATATTACTTATGTCTATATTTTTTAATTAACTTGTTATCTTTTTCCTCAATATAAATTACCATTGACACTTGATTTAGAGTCCATAACACATTCTTCTTACAAGATTCGCGTTCATCATCAAACTTCATATAGAAGAGCTTAATGTCCATAGTTTTTTTTCCCAGTTCAGAATAAATATATTCTAGTCTCTTACTACTTAATTTAGTCGTAGATGCCTGTTGAGAAGATATTCCTATCGTTAAGTAAGTGCAAAAATAACTCTAATTTAATAGAACCAACTGCAGAAGGCACGGCCTTGTAGTCTTCTCTCTTCCAACAACGTCTGTCTGCTCTCTCTAGCTACCGGTGGTGGTATTTGAAGAAGATTTTGAGTTTTCTCAAGTGACAGAACTTTCTTCACTCTAGACATGTCAAAGTGACCATTTTAAATTAAGATCACACGTACCAGCTTTCCTTGGAATGACTTCTTTGAAACTCTCTGGATCTACCCCCTTCATCTTGGTCACACGTCCCGTTCGAAGAGTTTTTTTTTTTCACTACAGAAAATATAATTTTTTATTACAAAAAATGGTTTTAAAAATTAAGATTGTCACTAAAGCTAGATCTTTTCGTAGAGACCAAAAAAGATTTTCTTTTTTCTTCGACGCATTATTCTCCGGAGACACCTTTTAGTTTCGCAATAAAAGCAAATTTTGTGGAAAAATTGTTTTTACCGTCGTGTTTTGAAAAAAAAAAAAAAACTAAACGAAATCGGATAGAGATCCCAAATCAAACCAAACCGGCCGGATGTTCCACCTGATGATGGCTTCAACCGTTGGATGCGCACGCCCCCGAAACGCGCACCAAAGATTATCTTGTTCACATGTTGCCTGCCTCCTTCCTGCTTCAGTGTGTGCGTGGCAGCACCATCGTAACACGTAATTAAAACGCTTGTATATATCAGGTTTGGTACGTACCTACCTACCCAGACCCGGAACCCTCGCCGGCGGTTCTTTCGTCCGGCGGCCCTCACCTGCGGCGTCCCCCTTCGGAGGATCCGGAACCCTCGCCGGCGGTTCTCCGTCCGGCGGCCCTCACCTGCGGCGTCCCCCTTCGGAGGATCCGGAACCCTCGCCGGCGGTTCTCCGTCCGGCGGCCCCCTTCGGCAGACCCGGAACCCTCGCCGGCGGTTCTCCGTCCGGCGGCCCTCACCTGCGGCGTCCCCGTCCGGCGGCCCCCTTCGGTAAATCCCTCGCCTGGGTTTTTTTTTTGTTCCCCCTGTCTGGCAGTTGTCGCCGGCAGCGGTCTCCTCCTGTCCGGCGGCCCTCTTCGGCAAATCCCCTTCGGCATCAACCTCGCCGGCGGTTCCTTGTCCGGCAGCCCTCACCGGCGGCGTCCCCCTTCGGCGGCTCCGATAGATCAAGGGTGTCCGGCAGCCTCCGGCGGCCTCTTCAGTAAACACTTGACAGTAGCCTCCGGCACTTGAAGACTCTGTTCCAGCATTTTTGTGGAGTAGTTTCAACTCAGTCGGTTTGAGGTCGTGTTAAGTTTGGGAGGGAGGAATGCTCCTCCCTCCCACTCTCCCTTTTCCAACACTTTGCCTAGAATTTATTTTAGGCATTTTGTACACTTTTGTTGTGTTGGATCTGTGGAGACCGGCTTACTTAAGTTTGTTCTGTTGTTTTTCTGCGTCGGTGTTGTTTGTAGTCCACAAACCGGGTTATGACTCAGACATAATCAGCTTTAGCGTTTTAGACGCTAAGTCTCTCCCGAGACCGTGGGTTTGGGCTTTCTCCACTCCCGTTTGGAGTGATATTCCGGTCTCGGTACAGTTTACAAACTCCCTTGTAGGAGTTCTTTCTTGTACCACCCGACCACGATTGCACCTGCGTGTGCTGGTCATCTCGTGGTGGTACAGTCTCTCCTTGGAAATTTTCTTTTCCAAGATCACTTCCTTGATGACCCGGTCTAGCATCTTTGTTGGTTTATCTTTATCTCTGTACAAACTATGTATGATCTTTAGTCTTGTTTAATGAATATGGTCCTGTTTTCTTCAAAAAAAAAACGTACCTACCTACCCACCCGTAATTTTAGGGCCTGTTTGGTATGGGGATAAACTAGGATAGACCTGGTTTATCCCCAATCCCCTGTTTGGCACACTTAAAAATGGGGTTAGCCTGGATTAAGTTAATCCAGGTTATCCCCAAAATCAGGGACAAATGCAGGGATAAGTCATCCTATATAATATTTGGGATAACTTACTCCCAAAATAATAATTTGAGGATACGCGCGGGAGCTGGGGGGGGGTGCCGCGGGCGTCCGCGCGGGGGGGGCGTCCGCGCGGGGGGGGGGGGCTCCGGGGGGCGGGGTGCCGCGGGGGGGGGGAGCTCCGGTCGGGGGGGGGTGCCGCGGGGGACGTCCGCGCGGGGGGCTCCGGGGGCGGGGGGAGCTCCGGTCGGGGGGGGGGTGCCGCGGGGGTCCGCGCGGGGTGGCGTCCGCGCGGGGGGGGGAGCTCCGGGGGCGGGGGCGTCCGCGCGGGGGGCTCCGGGGGCGGGGGGGTGCCGCGGGGGTCCGCGCGGGGTGGCGTCCGCGCGGGGGGAGCTCCGGGGGGCGGGGGGCGTCCGGTCGGGGGGGGGTGCCGCGGGGGTCCGCGCGGGGTGGCGTCCGCGCGGGGGGGGGGGGGGGGCTCCGGGGGGCGGGGGGGCGTCCGCGCGGGGGAGCTCCGGGGGGCGGGGTGCCGCGGGGGAGCTCCGGTCGGGGGGTGCCGTGGGGGTCCGCGCGGGGGTGGAGCTCCGGGGGGCGGGGGCGTCCGCGCGGGGGGGGGAGCTCCAGGGGGCGGGGTGCCGCGGGGGTCCGCGCGGGGGGGAGCTCCGGGGGGCGGGGGCGTCCGCGCGGGGGGGAGCTCCGGGAGGGGGAGGGTGAATGGGGGCGCGCGGAGTGACCGGGGGGGGAGGTGCTTCCGCGGGAGGGGGGCCGAGGGAGGGGGAACATCCGCGCCGGGGGGGAGCTCCGGGAGGGGGAGGGTGAATGGGGGCGCGCGGAGTGACCGGGTGGGGGGAGGTGCTTCCGCGGGAGGGGGAGGGGGCTGAGGGAGGGGGGAACATCCGCGCTAAATGGGGGGCGCGGGAGCTCGGGAGGGGGAGGGTGAATGGGGGGGCGCGCGGAGTGACGGGGGGGTTGCTAAATAAATTTTTTTAATAATATTATAATTTTTTTATATATTTTTTAATTAAGTCGATTTAAACAGTTTAATTTGACTTAAATCGGTTTAGAGGTTTCTCAAATCGAACCAAACCGAAAGGGGTCCCAAATCGAACCGAATGAGCTGGTTCGGTTTGATTTCTCGGTTTGAACCGTTTTCTGTTCACCCCTAGTCAAGAAGGGGGGCGGGGAGCACTGTCCGCCGAATTCTGTCCGGAGGGGAGTCGGGTTGAGTTTTCGTCAACATTTAAGTTTATTTTTTATTTATATATTTAAATAATAGTTTAAATTTATTATATAAATATGTAAGTTAGTTAAGATATTTACAAATATGTTATGAGTAATAAAATAAGATAATATAAAAAATAAATATAAAAATATAAAAATATAGGGTTATCCTTAAATTTATTGTTAATATACCAAACATAGGATGGGGTTATCCCTAAACTTATCCTAAGTTCAACCAAACATGATGAGGATAGGGTTAACCATAAGGACTGGTTTATCCCTATCCCCATCAATTTTATCCCGATACCAAACGACGCCTTAGAGTTTGAGATCACCTCAGAAGGGTTACGGAGGAAACTCTCTCTGAGTTCCTCACAAAAAGTTATTTAAATGAGTTTTGTGAGAGATTTGAGGAAGACTCCTCCTCCGGAGATCTCTCCGAGATGATCCCAACTCGTAGTTTTGTTGTATATATACGGTGGTTGGTGAGTTGGTTCAACTTGCCGATTCCTGATTGTTGACGACCGAGTTGAAAGAATCCAGCTGATTGATCGAGGCATACATACATATCCGGCCGGCCGGCTGATCTTGTCCTCACACAGCCAATCGGGAATGAGAGCGGATCACCTCAGTCCCCGGGTGGAGGGAGCTCCCGCAGTCCTCAATGGCGTGAGGACATCTGGTGTCGCGGAAAACGAAGTGTCAGTGCATTTAAAGAGGGCATAAAGTAGATATGACGTCGCTCGGTAGTGGGTCTTTGAAGTCTCGGTAGCTCGGTAGTGGGTCTTTGGAGCCTCAGTAACTCGGTAGAGAGTTAATAAGCGGTCGGTAGTGGGTCTTTGAAGGCTCGGTAGCCCACTACCAACCCTCTACTAACCCACTACCGAGTCCAGTTTAACTTGCTACCGAGTCTGTAAGGACCCACTACCGAGCTACCGAGGCTTCAAAAACCCACTACCGACCCTAGACTAACCCACACCCGCGCTCACTTTAACTTGCTACCGAGTCTGTAAGGACCCACTACCGAGCTACCGAGGCTTCAAAGACTCACTACCGACCCTATACTAACCCACTACCGAGCCCAGTTTAACTTGCTACCGAGTCTGTAAGGACCCACTACCGAGCTACCGAAACTTCAAAGACCCACTACCGACCCTATACTAACCCACTACCGAGCCCAGTTTAACTTGCTACCGAGGCCTGTTACAGTTGCTACCGAGCTTTGAGGATCCACTACCGACCGCCTATCAACTCGCTACCGAGCTACCGAGACTTCAAAGACCCACTACCGACCGTCTATTAACTCGCTACCGAGTTACTCAGGCTCCAAATACTCACTACCGAGCTACCGAGGGTTGAAAGACCCACTACCGACCCTCTGTTTATCCACTACCGAGCGACGTCATATCTACTTTATGCCCTCTTTAAAACGCACTGACACTTCGTTTTCCGCGACACCAAGTGTCCTCACGCCATTGAGGACTGCGGGAGCTCCCTCCACCCGGGAACTGAGGTGATCCGCTCTCATCGGGAATGAGTGACTGGCTGGCTAGAGACCGATGTTGGATTCGGCGAAATTTTAAATTTATTTTTGGTCACATGGCCCGGCAGCCCGCCGCTCACGCAGGCGACGAGCGGCTCGATCCCCACATGAATCAACCCTCCCCCCAAAGGGAGAGTCGAATGCCACTCGGCGTCCTCGTACCCGTGCCCTCCCGCAAACCCACATGAATGGGGGTACCAACGGAGCTAAGTTTGACTGGCCAGAAAATTTAAACTCGCACGTAGTTTCAAGTAGGGGTGTCAATGGGCCGGGCTTGGACTGGCCCGGCCCAAGCCCACTTAAACCCATATACATAGAGCCCAAGCCCAAGCCCACGTAGAAAGCCCAACGGGCTTAGATTGTGTAAATGGGCTTTAGCCCGCCAAAGCCCGTTAGTCCAACGGGCTTAGTTTTGCAAAACAGTCATAAATAAAAAATTCTACAAATATCAAAAAATTAATAAAAATGTGAAAAATTTTAAAAATCACAAAGAAATTATAAAATCATCCGTAAATTTCATAACTCAACTAAATATAAAATCAAAAAAAAATAGAACACCTATCAATTTGTGAATTGCCATAATTTAAGAAATAAAAACAATACAATAGACAACATTAATCCCTTCTCCGAAGAACATACAAAAATCGAAACATAAAAATCTGAAGTCAAAATCGAAGAACCCCTAAATACGGGAAACCGACTTATTCTCAGAAATCTGCAAGAAATCGGAAATCTGGGAATTTAAAACTTGAAGCCTAACTTGTAAAATTCGAAATCTGAAAAATCTGAAATCACATCTGAAATTCAAGGCCTAAAATATGGAGTCGGGAAACTGAAATTTGAAACATAAAATCTGCATCTGGAAAGTCAGAAATCTGAATACACCATAAAATCTGAAATCTAAAAAAATGAAAGAATCTCATCATGTTCAAATCAAACTCAGTCAAAATAAATCTACTTAAATCAAACTGAAATATGAACTTCACATCTAAATTATAAACCCATTCCATCATAGATTCTACCACCAAGTTATCGCACAAAGCATCTTTCCTAGAATGTAGTCTAGCAATTTCATACAGTCAAAGGTTGACAATCCAAACTAATAACTGGAATCAACCTTCGATAATCCCACTAATGAGTTGGACAGTTCAAATCTGATATATAATATTAAATTTCCATGGCAAGCTAGCATCGTTAATGAAGGGGGGAGACGAAATGGTGAGAGCGATTTGGGACTCCGGCGATGGGCTCTCTTCGATGTGTTCATCCCATAGGATTAACCACCTATATATAGGGCTTATGACCCCCATTCCCTCCGTCCCAAATCAATACTGCCCATATATTCTATTTCCTCCTTAGCACCAAGGAGAATATTGTATCATTAATATTGATTACAAAGAGGGGAATACTTCCTCATTGGATATTCCATTTATCGTGGCCTTGGCTTCCTTTTTATTGGCCATTTCTATAAACGTTAGATAACGTTCCTACATCTCCCACTTGGCCAATAAATAAACATATTCCCTCTTTATGTGAAGCAAAAATATTTTATACTTCACCTATCTATAAGATACATATATTTTTCTTATGTATTCTCACTATCAATTGAAATACATAGATATTCTCATGTACTCCCACTATCCATGAGATTTATAATTTTCCTATGCATTTCCACTGTCCATGAGATGTACATATATATTTCCATGTACTCCCACTATTTATGGGATACATATATATTTCTATACATTCTCATTATTTGTGGGGTGCATAATTAATTTCTTTGACTCATATGTTCTTGAGTCCCATCAAGCCTACATGCTTAATGAAATTTTCCGCCGGCATTCCTTTTGTCAAAGGATCGGCAATCATATCACTGGTGGGGATATAAGTTACCTTTACTTCCCCTTTCCGTACAATATCCCGAATATAATGATATTGTATTTCTATATGTTTTCCTTTTGAGCTATTTGCTCCACTATTAATCAAGCTGATGGCGGCTTGATTATCACAATAGATCTCAATTGGCCCATCAACCAAATTGAGACCTAAATCTATCAAAAATCGTCTAATCCGTACGGCATGAGTAGTAGCCACACTACAGGCAATATACTCGAACTCTTCCCGTGTGTATCGTGCCACACACCCTTGTTTCTTGCTTCCCAAGAAATTACTCGCACCACCAAAGATGAACAAGAGTCCTGTCGGGGTCTTTCCATCATCTTTATCCCCTCCGAAATCTGCATCAGAATAACCAGGCACATCAAGTGTTTCCGCTTGGTAAACTAACTTGTGGTGCAATGCCACTTTAGGTACTTCATTATCCTTTTAACAGACTTCCCAATGTGTCTTTGGACCCGGATTAGCTTGGTACCTACTAACCAAGCTCATAGGATATGCTATGTCCGGTCTTGTACTCATCATTGCATACATTAGGCTTCCACTGCCTCAAAGATACCGGCACCTGGAGCGGACCTTGTCCCTCTTCGGGACATTGCTCTTTTCCCAACCGTTTTCCATACACTAACGGTGTAGGTGCCGGATTGCAATTATGCATTCCAAATTTCTTGAGTACAAACCTTAAGTATTTTTCTTGGTTTATACTTAACAATCTAGACTTCTGTCCCTTTGTATCCGGACACCAAGGACATAGGACGCCTCTCCCATATCCTTCATCTCAAATTTCTCATGAGCTCGCTTTTATCTTATTCAACATTCCGATGTCATTACCGGCGAGCAATATATCATCCACATATAAGGATAATATAATCACCATGCTCCCACTCTTCACATGACATACACACAAACAGTATCCAACCGATTTGGAATAAAGCCGAGTTGAATAACAACATCATGAAATTTGAGATACCATTGTCTAGATGCAATTTGAAACCATAAATTGACTTTTTCAATTTACACACCTTTCCCTCTTGGCTTTCCTCCCGAAATCCTTCGTGCCGTAGCATATAAATATCCTCCCTTAACTCTCCGTTAAGGAATGCAGTCTTGACATCCATCTGGTGTAATTCCAGGTCAAGATGCGCTACAATAGCCAAAATAATTCTTATTGATGCAAATTTTGCAACTGGTGAGTAAGTTTCTTGATAATCTATACCTGCTTTCTGATTATAACCTTTGGCAACTAGTCGGGCCTTAAATTTTTCTATAGACCCATCAGCTCGAAGCTTTTTCTTGAAAACCCATTTACACCCAATAGCCTTCTATTCTTGGGTAAATCACGCAATTCTACACTCCATTAATTTTCATGGAGTTCATTTCTTCTTTCATAGCATCTAGCCATAATTCGATTCGCGCGATTTCATGGCATCAATATAGTTTACCGGATCCGTGTGATTTTCCTCATCTATGTCTACCGTCGACATGAAGGCTCACGAGTATAAATAGAAATCATCCATCCACACAGTGGAGTTCTTTTCTTTTGTTGCCAATTGCGGTACATCGGGTTGTGTTTCTATCATAGGATCATTTTGTTCCTCAACTATTTCTTGTTGAGTTGTTTCTGCTATCCTTGGTTCTTCCTCAATTATTGGATCATTTCTAGAGTTATCATTGTAATAGTCATCATCTATCACAATTAGAGGTTCCTTCTCATTTTCATGAGATTCCTCTTCCTCTAGACTTTCTAGAAATGTAGCATCCCTATATTCAATGATCCCTTTTTCTTTATGAAAGAACCTATAGCCATTCGATTTTTCACAGATCTATGAATTTACACTTCAAGGTTTTTGGTTCCAACTTATCTCTAAGTTGTTCTCGGAATGAGAACATGGGCCGTAGAACCCCATTTCACCGAGATGACTCAGATTTGGTTTCCTCCCATTCCACAATTCATAAGGTGTACATTCGATAGATTCGGTGGGTATTCTATTCAATATGTAACTTGCCGTGAGCAATGCTTCTCCCCAAAATTTCTTGGGAAGACTAGAATGGGATAGCATACATCTAACCGCATTCATCAGAGTTCTATTTTTCCTTTCTGCCACACCATTCTCAGGCGTATACGGCATTGTTACATGCCGTTTTATTCCATGCTCTTGGCAATATAATTCAAACTCTTTCGAGTTATATTCACCACCTCTATCTGTTCTTAACACCTTAATATCTCTACCCAATTGCCTTTCTACTTCTGCTCTATATCTTTTAAAACAGCTGAATGCCTCAGACTTAGCAGAAATAAGATATATATAGGCATACCTTGAGTAGTCATCTATGAAACTTATGAAATATTCTTTGTTATTGTATGTCTTTATGCTTAATGGGCCACAAATATCCGAGTGGACCAATTCTAACAATTCTTGTGATCTATGTCCTACCGAGAATGGTTTCTTAGTCATCTTTCCGACCAAGCAATGTTCACAAGGTGATAACTCAACCTTAGTTAAACCCGTAGCAAATTCATCTTTATTAATTTTTCCATTTTAGATTTTCCGGGATGACCAATCTAAAATGCCATAGATCACATTCGTATAAGACACACAAAGAATAATCAAGTTTCAATTTCATTTATTTCAGTTTCAACTACAGGGATACAAAATAAATCATGCTCGGGTACAAATTTTCCCATAGCAAGCACCTTCTTGTCTTTCCCTATAGATACCTTCTGATTATAGAATTTGACTTCGAGGCCCTTCTTCATCAATGCTGGAATAGAAATGAGGTTCCGCCGGATTTTTGGTGCATAGAACACATCCTTGAGGACCATAATGTTATCCCCAAGATCCAAATGCCTTATAAGTTCCAACACCCTCCACATCGAGATAGGTGTTGTTCCCCATATATATCCTCTCGCTCACCAACATTAAGCTTCCGGGAAGGAGACAAGTCCTTTCTTTGTCTTTGCAATGTGCCTTGTTGCTCCCGAATCTATCCACCACTCATTAGAATCAACCAAAGAGGCGTTGCATTCGGTTACTCCAAATAAATTCCTTTCCGGCTCCTTTATTGCCTGGTGCCTATTTACACCTTTATTCTCTTGCTTGTTGGGACAATTAGCCTTAAAGTGACCAAATTTCCCACATGTATAGCAAGCACCTTTAGGAACCTTCTTACCTTTGTTTTGGAATTTATTCTTGAACTGCGGCTTCTGTGGCTTATGAAATCGATCTTGAGCAATAGGCCTTCGGTTCATTGCATTAGCCTCTTCTAAGTTTGCCTCTAGTCCTTTTCTTCTAGCAATAATATCTTGTTCTATAGCTAATCTTGAAGGCAAGTCAGTGACGGATAAAACTCGAACCACTCATTCTTAAGGTTGTGGCTGCCGTATGTCAAGGGAAGGTGGCAAACTATTCAATATAGTCGCCACTTGCAACTTTTCGAATTTCGCTCCCGCAGTTGCCAAGTCCTTAGCCATGACAATCATTTTATTTACATGCTCAATCGCGCTATCACTTTCGCATCTTACATGTGTTGTATCGATGCAAAAGGAGTTGAGTATTTACCTCAGTTTTGGTGTCATTCTTCTCCTTGCTAGCTTTCCAGAGTTCATTTGATGTTTCATATGCTTCAAAGCATTTTATTAAATTATCTTCCATGAACATGAGCATGAATGTCTTAGCCTTCTTATCATCTATAATCCATTGATCCCTTCTTTTCTTTTCCACTTCGTGGAATTTTCATTAAGTTCTCGGGACATCGCCTTCTAAGACATATTCTATATTATCATGAATAAGTCCATATCTTATTTTCCTATGCCACATATCATAATTTGTTCCATTCAGTTTGTCCAACTTTGCCAATTCCGAAGCTATAAGTTTACTTGCCATAAGGACTAGAAAATTTCTGAAATGTAAATAACAAGTTTTCATGATTTTCCATGCTAACAAGATGGTAATAAAAATTAATTTGTTTATCATGTTGATCAATTTTAACATGCTCGATATATGAGATGAACAAGAATGAATATTTAACTTAGTTAACAATGGTTAAACTAAATTAATATATCAAAATTGGTATGCTCATGAAAAAGATATCTATCTAGAATAAACAAAATAACAAGAGCTAATAATGGTGCAAGTTGAATAACGCAGATGGCACATGTATATATCTATCAATGTTTTATTCAAATTTACTAACATATAATGATAAAACAAAAATAGATATGACTGTGTACAGTAAATTTATCTATTCATGCAGCAAGTAATTATAATCACTATTTAAAACATCAAATAATTCAAGATGCAAATTGAATAATTAATACCTAGTTTAAACAAAAGATATATTGAATATTGATCAGCATGATAAATATCAGTCATGATATAATATTAGTGACTAGCAAAATAGGTAACGACCGTATAAGCAGCAAATGCAATATTAAATATTAAATATTATGCTGCGTACGTAATAAGAAGGAAGATGTACTTACCTCCTTTTGGGAAAAACGTAAATGCAATTAAGAGAAAAGGCTTGGCGAAGAAGCTTCTGGATCTTGGGAGAGCAGCGTCGCCTCTCAAGGCTCTTCCTCTCTAGCTTGCGGACGCCACTGCCGGCGGAGAGGGCCTCAACAGGGTTGTCGCCGGCGGAGATGAGAGGGCTTCAGCTTAGGCGGACCGTCAGCCGGCGAGGGGCAAGCGTCTCAGTCGGAGAAGCAGCCGTCTCCGTGGAAGGAGAGAAACGCGGCGGGAAGGGGCCCTTGACGGCGGCGGCGAGAAACACAAATGTCTTCGTCGTCCAGAAAGGGGAAGCAGGCGCAGTCGGCAGTTGGGAACAAGGTGCCGTCGAGCTCTAGCGGAGGGGGCGAACGAAGCCTTCGTGTCGGCGCCGGCGGGATAGGCCGGTCGAGGAAGCAGGCTGCCGTGCCGTTTGCCGTCGGATTCCTCACTCGGGAAATCAGGGGGGGCTCGGAGCCTGGATGTGAGCCGCGGGCGAGGATGCGGCGGCTGTCGGACGGAGAGGCGGCAGCGGGACTCGCGGACGGAGAGGCGGCGGCGGGACTCGTCGAAGCAACCGCCTAGGAGATCGAAGTCCTGCTCCTGCTCGACGACGGCGACGCGGACGTCGTCGACCACCACGCCGTTCGGACGGTTGCGGACGGTAGCAGACGAACCGAGCTCTGCTAAGGGACGGAGAAGAACCCCGCAGAAGGCGAGCACCCGGAACGGCCCTGCTCTGATACCACCGAAGGGGGAGACGAAATGGCAGAGCGATTTGGGACTCCGGCGATGGGCTCTCTTCGATGTGTTCATCCCATAGGATTAACCACCTATATATAGGGCTTATGACCCCCATTCCCTCCGTCCCAAATCAATACTGCCCATATATTCTATTTCCTCCTTAGCACCAAGGAGAATATTGTATCATTAATATTGATTACAAAGAGGGGAATACTTCCTCATTGGATATTCCATTTATTGGCCTTGGCTTCCTTTTTATTGGCCATTTCTATAAACGTTAGATAACGTTCCTACAGTTAATCAAACAAAGTAGGAGGTCTGAGCAGACGGGCGGAGATGAACAAATCCCTTGTCGCCCACACCAACTGGGCACAGATGAAGGCGATGCATCTTCGACCTCCTTGAACCAAAGAGTCTCGTCTTTGTTGTTTTCCCAGATTTGCATCCTTTCCAAATCATGAGGGGGAAAATGCAGAAGCAAGCAGATGCAAGCTCAACAAGTAAATTCTAAAAACCTGTATACGGTGCACAGAATGTACCAAATATAAAGAATACGTCTGTTAACCACCAAATAGGAATACAGGACTCGTGCAGCAGTGACAAGTGATAACTAAAACTGAAGATTGCACTCTCCCTGCGGTGGTAATCCCTCCCGGTGAACACCCCCCGGCAGCACTCTACCTGCAGTGGTAACCCTCACGAAAGCTGAATATTCCCAGTTGGTGCTCCTCTCCCGGCGGAAACCCCAGCTCTACGGCTCCCCCACTCTTAATGCCTGGCTAGTAGAAATCTCGGCGGACAGAACATCCGGCGGCCCTCTCCATTTAATTAAACGGTGGCTAGCTAGCTAGGTTGGTGCGCGCGGGCAGATCAGAGCGCGGGGGAGCGGTGGAGATTACCTGAGATGGAGTCGTGTGGACGGCGAAGCCGTTGAGAATGTGGTGGAAGGTGTAGAGCTTCCGGTTGGTTCCGGCGTCCAGCCGTCGCCGGAGAAGCTGGTCGTGGATGCTGCCGCTGTGCCGCCGGAGAATCGGAGCCTGTAGCTCAGCCGGGATGCTGCCGCTGTGCCGCCGGAGGATGCTGCCGCTGTGCTCGCTCTAGGGCTCCAGCCTCCGTCACGGGTCGACGGGCTTTTGGCGGGCCAAATGGATGGGCCGTCGATTGAACAGAGACGGGGGCCAAGCTTATTCGATTAGCCCGTTTAATTTCGTTGAAGGGCTTGAGCCCGGCCCGTGTCCGAATATTTGACGGGCCGATGGGTTGAGCCCGCCCATTTGACGGGGCTAGTTTCAAGTGATTGATTTGATCGAGATGGTTGTTTGTTAATCAGTCATGAAGACTGATAATGCGGTCTTGCGGATGACGACCAGCCATACGTGACTGACACCTCTCCTCTCCGCACTTCCCCCGTGCTCCTCGCCAAAGGCAGCTCCTCCACCGCGCTTCTCCCTTCTCCGCGAGAGCCGATCAACGACAGGGGGGAGAGCTCAGCTCCCACTCCCAGAAGGAGGGATCTCGCTCCGGCGGCCGGCCTCCCTCTGCTGCATGCTGCTTCATCTCCCGGTGGCGGTGTCTCCGTTGTCCGCGGAGGCCCCGGACGACGGGTATGCCTGGGAGGCATCGGAGGTCTTGGGATGATGCACGCCAACATATGCCCGGAGTCTAATGGGGGTGTTTGGTTGCGTGATAACGAATGTTTTTGTTTTAATTTTTAAAAATTGTAAGAAAATTTGTTAAAAGAGGTGTTTGGTAATCATGACAATATTTTAAAAGTGATTTTATTATTAAACAAAAAAAGAAGATCTCACCTTTTTCTTTTTTATTGTGGTCCCCCCCACTTTGTTTGGTCATGTGTGGTAGTTATTCTTTTTTGTAATCACATCCCTCCAAACGTGATAATCTTATGTCATGAGTTCGTTCATTTTTTATTTTAATACAATTTTATCATGAAAGTGTACACAATAAATTATCATACAACCAAACATCCCATAAGGACTTGAACACGGCAGCCGCGCGGCGGACCTATGTTAGGGTTAGTGGGGGGTCACGTGACCCCACCAAAATTTGAGAAATGTAATAGGAATTTGAATTAATTTATCAAAAATAATTCGAATTATGAAGTATTAAAGAGATATATGACCTCACTAAAATTTTAACATGACCTCACAAATTGGATCCATTTGTTTCCCCGTCAAACTAGATTCATGCGGTGGTTTTCAAGAAAATGGAATTTTTTCTTAAACTATTTGCAGGTTGTGTGGAGTAGTGACGTGGTGTACTTTGCTTTTCCCTGACGTGGCCAAAACCAAGGATTTTGGCATCCTTAAAAGAAAAGAGCGGAGGGCATTTTCAGGTAGGTTGTTTTTAAGTATTTTTCACCGTAGTCTTAATAAAAATTATATATATATATAAATGTAGAATCATAATTTTTAAATAAAAATAATTTGTAGAGTACAAGTAAGATGAGTCTAAGTTAAAAAAAAGACTAATTACACTAAAATGTTAATCTTAGTGGTAAAAAGAAACGTATTTTATCAAATAAATTTTTATTTAGAATAATTTATCAATGTTAAGGTGCTAGTTTTATAAACAATGTATTTAAACCATTTAATATGTTAGAAAAAAGTTAATTTGGTTATCAGATTTTATTTAAAATTTAAGCAAACCCATTTAGATGAATATAATATTAATTACTTATTGATGATACTAGATTACAAATGATAAACTTGAAAATGATTTATACAAACATTTTTTCTAGGAACCAATTGACCAATTAAAACTAAAATCTTATCGTTAAGGAAATGTACATGCGTCTAACCAGAGATAACAAACATGATTTTGAATTCGGTGGTAAAAATCACTCCACATAATGTGCATATTCAAAAATTTTAATTTTATATGAAACCAAATGGGCCTTAAATTAAAATCTTGACAAACATATAGACCAAGCTGGTAGAGCTCAACTCAAGTCAAATTCAAACAAGACACATCCAAACATTCCTCGAGACTCTAATTCGAGCACTAATCTATAAATCATCGAGAGAGAGCTCGAACAGACTACCAACAACACCGGTTAACCATTTTTCGGAAGTTGAGTTGAAAGAACTTCGAAGTTAAGCGTGCTCTGTTGGGAGTAAGCCAAGGATGGGTGACCTCATGGGAAGGCTCTTAATTAGCAACGATTGTTGGGCCATTCAACTAATTTAATCGGTCGTTACACTACTCGGCTACACGATTATTGCACCCCTACACATGACCAAAGGCCCAACGTTTGATTCTTATCTATCTTGGGAGCAGGGTGCTGCAGGCGAGACAATATTTAACAATTGTTTAAAAATCCGGCTGGATAAAAATTGGCTCAAACAAACAATTTAAGAAAGAGAAGTTAGAGAGCCGAGTTCCAACAAATTTTTGCCCGACTCGACAAAGGTACTTACGCACAAATTTATCACCTATTTCATTAAATATTTATTTAAAAACTAAATTATAAGTATTAATAATTACATACCATCACTCAAATATATAAAAAAGTTAAATTAAAATTTAATTCTAAGTTTAAACTGATATCGAGCTTGTTGTAAACAAAGTTAAATCTAGTTTCACGAACCGGTCTAGGTGTAAGAACATCTATATATATCTAGTTTGAATTCAGATTTAGATTAAACTGCGGTCGAGTTACTATTCGAATTGAACTCGACTCATTACTAAGTTAAACTGGAACAAAGATTTAATTCACAAGAGTTTGAGCTGAAACTCCAAGCGCTCACAAGTCAAACCTGAACACCCGTATTCGAGAATCCAACGTCGTCGCGCAGCTCCGTTCTTCGGTCAAAATCCGACGGCGCTCGCAACGCGACGCGGAGTCAACCTCCTCGGCACCCTCGGCCGATCACGCCTACGACGCAGCATCGACTTGGGGTCCATTTAATTTCATGTAAAACCAAAACCCAAGAAAATGTCTTCCACCGGAAACTATTTCCATGGAAATTGGAAACAACCTTAATTATTTGGTTGTCCGTAATTACTTTTCATTGGATTGTCTGCGGTTACTTTTCTACAAAATTTCATCAAATGCTTCAAGTAGAACATAACACCATTAGATAATTTTATCAATATTTATAAAATTAAATTATTTATTTATAACAAAATCTTGATGCAAAAAAAATTAAGTAAACTATTTTGCATGAAGTTATTTTCAATGAAATTTAAAATATATTTTATTATTTAGAGATTAGTCAAGTATTTTTATGAAAAACAACATATATCACTTTCTTATTTTTGAATCATTTTATTAAATTATTTTTAGTCATTCAAATATCTTTACATCATTTTTTTAAAGTTCACGTAAACTTTACTATAGTATAGTCATTTAATTACTTGAATATTTATAGATAGTCAGTAATATCAAGTTTATATTTTAAAATTAATCATATGATAAAATATCTTTAGAACTAATTTCTTTTATATAAATTTTTTACTCAAAATTCATATTTTGGAAACCAGAAAATAAATAAAATATCCACTACTTAATAGTTTAACACAAAAGGTTCTTGTAATCATTATGTAAAATAATTTAATTAAAAAATAATTAAAACACTTGTTAACTCAAGTTTCAGTTAAGTTGTTATTAATAAATTTATTAAATGAGTAAATAATATAAAAATAACTTTTAATAAAATTATTTTATTTTTCAAACACACAAGAATAAAAGAATTTACTTATCTGCTGATATATGTCTTTAAAAATTAATTTTAAAAAGTAAACTTAGTAAAATTGGTAATATCTATTTAATGTTGTATATTTATCAAAAAAATTTACACTACGGAAAACGGCATCCCCTCCGTTCAAGCGGATGCCAAAATCCTCATTACAGTGAACCGATGGGTATTTTAGTTTACGTGATCTCCCTTTTACGGACAACCAAATACGTCCGTTGAAACTATTTTCCTGAAAACTGGTGCATGGAGCAGGTTCTCCGTGTAAACAAACGGACCCTTGGTTGCAACGTAAACAAGAATCTACTAAAATGTTTGGCATGGGAATTATTGTCCAAAGGAAATGGAATTAATACAAATATGCTATTCGGTACATCTGAAAATAATTTTCGACTATTTAGTTGATTGATTAGCTGTGAAATATTTTCAGATTATTTAGTGTTTGAATTTTTGAAAGATGCTTTGAATCTCTTGACTACAGTATTTATCATGTAGAATATTTTATCTTGAAACATAAATTCATATGACGGCAGTTTTACTGAGAACCAAACCGATACTTGGAAGGGTCAGGCGCAGTGACCTTTTTCTATGACGGCAGTTTTACTGACAACCAAACCACATAGCTAGCTAGGGTATCACATTTTCCGGAAAATTCAATGCAGAGAACCAAATAGATCCTGATTAGCAGGAGCAACGAGACTTGTGGAAGTGGAACTCCGGAAGAGAAGAAGAAGACGGAAAGAGAGCTTAACCGAAGAAACGGCCGGCTTCATACGCACGACACCATGTTGAATGCATGATGACATGCGGATGTCACTTATCTCCGTCTACTTCTGATAAAATATGTTCAACTTTGAAAAAAAAATTTATTCAATTTTAAAAAAACAATTAATATTCGAATTGTTGTTAGCCCATTACCTTTCTCTCTTAACATGTTCACAAATTGAAACATTAAGACAATATTCAACCTCCACAGTACATGACGCTACTGTTTGCTTCTTCTTCTTTTCCGAAGAACAGTCGCAACGGTTGGGGGTGACATGCCCGCGAGCACGTAACTCAAAAGTTCAAACTCGCACCTCCCCGTCGGAAGAACAACCACCGACATGTTCACTGTGGCTACGTCTGCTAGTGTAGGCTGCTACCAGTATCGTCTCCCTGACAAGCAAAAGGATCTGAGCGGAAACCAAGCAAAATATAATTAAATAGATACGCGGCTGCCTAAGTAAGAAAAGCACCCAAAAAATGGGCCCCCCCTCCCTCCCGAAGAAGAGAGTCCCGGGGCGTTTCAAATAAACACGTCCAAGGTATTATTATATACAGTCATCCCAGTACTACAACTTATTAAACGATCTTCTCGTAGCCGGCCGCGCGCCTGACCAGGCCTCCAGTCTCCGGGGCGGCGAGCAGCCTCCCCGTTTTTCGTCTGCGGCGACCACGACCGGTATACCCTATATTATAGTGTTCTGTGTTGTCCTCTCCGTCGAAACGCCGGTCTTTCCTGCGCGTGTCGCGGAGGGGGAGCTTCCTCTGCCCTGCCGCCGGAGCGACGACGTCGCGGATCTCTTGCTACGTCGGAAACCAACTCTTCGTCCCCGACGACCTGTGCGGCGCCGAGGTGGGACGATTGTTGACCCCGGTCAAGTCAGCCTCGTGCTCACCCACCGAGTTCGGGAGGTGTGGGAACTGGGAAGAGGTAGAAGAAGCAGCTCGGAAGCCCCGAGAGACACGCCAGCGGCCAGCCTGCGGCTGCCACCCGCCTCCGACGCTACCCGGGCCCTTCACCTGCCGTCTTCCCGCGGCCGGCGTAGCCGCGTGGACACCGGCGCCCCGCCGGCCGGGTCGTCTGGTTCTTCCGCGGGGGGTCGGAGCGCTGGTCGCTCCGAGTTATTCAACGTGTCCGTATTCGACCTGGCCAGTACCGCGTCTTGTCCCTTCAGTTCGACAATAATATTCAACCTGTTGGATTAGACTATCGAAAATAATATAATATTAATATTAATATTAGTATTTTAAAAAATAAAATATCAATATCAAAATTGATATAAGTTGAATTGAGTTGTCACCGTGAATTATAATCATTTCTTGTTGAAAATTAAAACTGTTCTCTTCATCATAAAATAAAAAATGTTCTCTTCACCAAAGAACTGAAATAATCTAAACTCTTTTTGATCTCAATGTAGACAAGAGTTGCGGTTTTGGTTATACTTCAATTGAAACTATGCCATCGTGATTTCATTTCGATTTTGATTCTTTGGTTAGAACAACATGTTTCAATATTTTTTAAAAATTTAAAATATATTAAATTTTATCTGAAATAATATATATACTATTGTTTACTCAAAGTATTTTTATTTTTTATATTTACATATTATACTTTAGGTATTTACATATACTATTTATTTATAATGCTATTAATTTTTTTATCAAAATTAGATAAGGATATAAAATCTAACTATTTCTGATTATGACTCCTATTTCAATAATTTATGTGACATAAGAATATATTTCAAATCCGTTAATTTTGACGAAACTAATTATTGAATTATGGGTTTCGTTTCCACCCCCCCTTCTTCTCTTCCATCTTCCTTGGCTCGTCCTCTGGGGGGCAGAACATTTTCACCCCTTCGTCGTCCCGGCTGCTTTCCGCTGGTCAATACTGTTCTCTCCAGAACGGAGCATATATATATATATATGACGCTGCTTGGGGACGACCGAGGCCCTTTGTAGATGCAGCATTGGCGTCCAAAGATTCATCCCGCGGCCTGCTATCCTTGGATCGTCGCTCCTGCGTTCTCTCCCAGACGCCGCCGCCGCTATGTCGACGACATCTCCAACGGATCTGCAGCCACATCTGAGCGGCGTCAGCCGGAGCCCGGCCATCTCCCTCAGCAGCCAGATCATGGTGGCCGCCATCATCTTCTTCTTCGCGGTGGTCGTCTTCGTCCTGTTGCTCCACGTCTATGCGAGGATGCGCTGGGGACGGATGGCCGCCTCCGCCTCACGGCGCTCTCGCCTGGTCTTCGCCGCCGACCAGGACCCTCCAGCGGCTCCCCACCGCGGGCTCGACCGCTCGGTCATCGAAGCGCTCCCCGTCTCCGTATACCGCGCCGAGGCGGCCGGCGCCGGCGGGCTCGAATGCGCCGTGTGTCTCTCCGAGCTCATCGAGGGCGAGAAGGTTCGGATTTTGCCCAAGTGCAGCCATGGCTTCCATCTTGAGTGCATCGACATGTGGTTCCACTACCACTCCACCTGCCCCCTCTGCCGGAGACCCGTTGGCCCCGGCGGCGACCTCGAGGCCGGGGGCGGAGCCGAGGCTACGCCGCCGCAGGAACAGCTGGATCTCGCCGCCGATTCGATGGCCCCCAACCTGCCGACGAACGTTCTCTACTGGGGTACTCACGACCAGGTTCGCACCGCGGCCCAGGAAGCCGGCGCCGCCGCAGCCGCGTCGTCTTCGTCCTCCCCGGCCGGCAAGCCAGACGGCGCCCTGGTGATCCAGATACCTCGACAGGCCGCCGAATTCAGCTTCTCGTCACCTCTGTCGCCATTGCCGTCGAGCAAGTTCCCCGGAGATCAGGAGCTGAAGTCCCCGGCCGCCACGGCCGTCCCGACACCAACTCGGTTGAGGTCATTCCGGAGGATCCTGAGCCGGGAGAAGCGAGCGGTAGGCCCTTCCTGCAGCCCCCGCGGCGGAGTCGTCGGCGACGTCGAGCAAGGCCTGGGCGGAACCGACGGCGGCGGCGGCGGCGGCTGCCGCGGTGCTGTACCCAGGGCACCCGGTCCAAGTCCATGACGGAACGCCAACCAGATCACGGGGGCGGCGAGAGGGCCGATGGGCGGTGCTCTTCAGTGTCACATCTCCGGTGCGTTCATCGGCCGGTCGATCGCCGATCGGTCGCCGGAACATTAAACCTGCCGGCCGCGCCACCGACGGACATCCGCCCGCCCGATCGTCGTGGAGTTCATATTTCCATGTACGCGATCAGCTCGATCCATTCCATTCGTTCGTTGTAACTGAGAGGCGATTTTCCGGGGGGGAAAAAAGATCGGAACTTGTACGGGTCCTCCGCCACGGTGATTGCTGCAGCACTCCCGTTTGGTATGCCCCCGCAAAGTTCAATTGGCGCACGTATGTGCACTTGAGAGAAGGGAATCCGGCAGGCGTACGTACGTCTTCCCGTTTGAAACCGAGGGTTTGACCATTGAAATTAACCTGCAGAGCAACCGCTTTGACTTCGAAGCTCCGTGTCCGAACGACTTTCTTCTCCCTCTCGATCGACATCACCGCTGCTCACGATGAACAGAACTGTGTTCGAGCGTCTGTTCGAACTTTTCGAACCGTCTGACTCGGGCTGCGTTACTTAGGTCACTAATGAGGTGTTTGGTTATATGATAATGGAAGTTTTTATTTTAACTTTTAAAAATTATAAGAAAATTTGTTAAAAGAGGTATTTAACAACTTTGACAATTTTATGTTTTGAAAGTAATTTTCTTCTTAAACAAGAAAAAGAGAGTCTCACCTCCTTTTTTTCTTGTGATCCTTCACTTTGTTTGGTCATGAATGGTAGTTAATTTTTTTGGTTATCATATCAATCCAAACAAGATAATTTTATGTCATGAATTTGTTCACTTTTTATTTTAATATATTTTTTATCATGAAACTGTAAAAAAAATTATCATGCTACCAAACACCCCATAAGTCATGATGTTTAAAAAGAGAAAAGAATTAATATTAATATCTTATCACAAACATGAAATCTTAATATATTAAAAGATTTAATTTCATATCAAGTATTCGAGACAGTATTCTCATGTCTATAAACCTAATCTTAGTTACCTTAGTACTTAGATTTTGAGATTTTTCACATGGTATCATAATGTGTGAGTTCGGGTTCTATCTTTTTGGTAGATTCGTCTCTTATTTTTGCTCGTTCCTAATCCGTATATTTCTATCGTGACTTTGATGATAGGTATCGAAAATAGTATTCTCATGTTTATAGGTCTGATCCTGATTATCTCAATACTTAAAATTTGAAGTTTTTCATGTAGCATTAGAGGCAGTTTTTCACATAATATCATAGGCCAAGAGGAAGAGTGTCGAAAGATTTAATCTTATATTAAGTGTAGAAAAAATATTCTCATATTTATAGACTTAATTCTGATTATCTGAATATTTAAATTTTAAGATTTTTCACGTAATATAATGTCGTTCCGATCAAACAGGGCTCTTTGTGTGCTCTCCCGGTGAGCCAAACCTTGCGGAGCTTGCCGTATTTCACGAGCAAATTAATGATAACTGTACCCTCCTCTTCTCACGGAGGAAATTGAGTTGAAACACCCGACCTGACATGGCTCCCGGCGAAGCCCCCCTGCGAAGCCCCTCGGCGACGTCAGTCCTTGCTCGCGGAGCCCTCTCGTAGAGCTCTCAGCGTAATCTCAGCATAGTTCCTACTCGCAGAGACCTGACGACGCCCTGCTCCCGATCCTTGGCGGAGCCCTCCTTCCCGGCATCCGGCCTATGGTGGTGTGAGATCTCTGCGGCCTTCGTCGGAGTTCTCGGCGCTCGCTTGCGGGTTACTCGCGGCTTCACTTTGTAGTTTATTTTCAGACTTCGTTCCTATTTTGTCGTTTATCTTTGTTTTCTTATGTACCGTCCATTTGCTGTTTTGTGGTTGGTTTTGTTCCGGCAGGGAGAGATCTTCCTCCCTCCCACTCTCCTTCTCCGGCGCTCTACCTAAACATGAGTTTAGGTTTTTTGTCTCTTTTTGTTGCGCTGGAGCTGTGGAGTCGGCTTACCTACGGTGTTTAGGTTTTTTTTTGGTTTTTTGTTTTGTTTGGTGTCTTGTGGTCGAGGTCCTTCATGGTATCTTTTCTGGTATCCTTCATGACCACTTTTCTTATGTCGAGACCGATGGTCTGGGCGATATTCACACCTTTCTGGTGTGATCTTCCGGTCTCGTGGCAGTTATCAAACTCCTTCGATGGAGTTCTTTTATCTGCTATTCGACCTTCTGAGCACTTTTATGTGCCGGTCGATTTGTGGTTATGTTTGAGTCTTGTCGGAAAGATCAGTTCTTTAGGTTTTCTAGTTTTCTTGTATTTAGTTCTATGTCTGTCTAATTTGAGTCTAATTTGAGTCCTGTGTCCGTATATTTATGTGTGCACTTTTTTACGTTATAAATGAAGTAGATCGTTGAGTTGTTCAAAAAAAAAGAAAAGAAAAAAAAAAGGGCATGGCTCCCGACGACTTTCATCCGGCCGCCGGCTCCAGTTCGCCGGGTAACCGTCTCCGCGCTCGGCCGACGAGGCGTGATTTCAGGAAACAGGGTGAGCGGGGTACCACCACCACCCCCGTGAGATGTGACCACTAACAACCCCCTACGGTTGTATATATCTCCATCCGTGCTCGGAAAGCCACGAGTTGTCAATCGTTTTAAACTAATATTTCCTTAAACATTATTAGGTTAAAAATTTCAAAAGCTACGTATGGGATCCGTTGAGAATAGGAGTCGAATTGTATGATGTTCGAAGTTTGTCTCATTTATTTTACATGGTTGAGAATAGGGATGCAAGTTAGTCGAGTCGAGTCGAATTGTACGATGTTCAAAGTTTAGCTCGTTTATCTACTTGATCGGGTCAAGTCCGAATAGTTGCTCCACTCGAGCTCAATCCAAATGTGAATTCGAGCTCCAAACTCGTTTATTAAACTCTAGAATGGTCTAAACATTTGTGAAACTCAACCTAGAGCGTGTCCGTGAAACTCGATATAAGTTTAAACTGAAATTAAATTTTATTTCAACTTATTTTATATGCTTGAGTAACATTATATAGATATTAATACTCTCGAGTTAGTTTCTTAAATAAATGTTTGATCGAGCATTCAATCAATTTACTCCCAAGCGTATCTAGTCAAGTAAGGTCCTTTCATGCTCGTTTCCTCGGCTAAATCGCATTATTTTGTTCAAGATCATTCGTTTAACATAATAAATAAATCAAGTCAGGTTTTAATCAAGCCAATAATTCATCTGCATCCCTATTTGTTCCTTAATATAGAAGACCCTTTGGGTGATTTCCCATTGGTTATGCACCTAGCTTGGTTATTACTTTCACTTGAACTGCATTATATATCTAGCTGTCAGTGAAATTTTGATTGGGAAGGGGGGTGTTTGGTTACATGACAAATTTAGTTTTTGCTAAAAAATATATTTAAATTAATTTTTGTATATTGTGATAATAAAGTTTTATGTTAAAATAAAATCTAAGACAGCTAAAGATGTAAAATTACCATGTTTGGTGAGAAGTGATAATAAAAAGGGTGAGGACATTCATAAGAATCATAACTATAAAAAGTGGGAGATTACAAGGAAGAAAAAAAAAGATCGATCTCTCTTTTGTCCACGAAGAAATTTTCTACAAATTTTTTTTTTGCGATGATTGGCTAACATGCTTTGCAACAAGCCTTGTCATGAACACATATTTTTGTAACAAAGAACTAAACTTTTCATGTACCCAAACGTCCCATGCGAATTTCGCTTTTTCTCTAATATTATAACGAAAATGTAAATTATATTCAAGTTTGACCAGGCCGGCCCATCAAGCTCGTGGGCTCAACGTGGTTGGCAGGCTGTCTTTGCTCTGCAAGGCCCTTGCTCACCTATTGACGTTCCGAGTGGCACTCCTGAAATTAGGGTTGTAAATGGGTCAAATTTGATAGCGAAATCACCAGAATCTGGTTTCGATTCTGATATAAGTTAAGAGATTTTAATTTTAATTTTAATTTTAATTTTAATTTCAGAATCACTGTGTTTCGATTTCGATTTAATTACGATTCCATTATCGAAATTGGAATCGAATCTAATAATTTCTAAAATACATATTAATATTAATTTTTATTCAAAAATAAATTAATAATTCATATATAATTATTAAATTTAATATAATCTTTTTAAAATTTATTTTTATCATTTTATATTTTATATTTTATAATTTATTTAACTTTATATCAACTGATTTCGATTCTGATAAACTATCGAAATATTCGATTCTGATTCCAATAAGTTAACGGAATATTCAATTTCGATAATTTGTTTATAGGATACAAAAATAAGTTTCAAACCCGTTAATTTTTATCGAAATCGAGTCAAGATATCGAAATATCAGATTTCGTTTACACAACTATCTGAAACCACTCATCAAATCGTCATGAATTGATCATATCCATGCACTTCGTGAATGCTCTTGAAGAAGACACTGCTGAAGATGGTGCCGAGGAAAGGAACAGTACTGGTTTATCTAAAAATGAAGTGATTAATGGTGAATCTAAGATGTATAGGTCGACAAGCACTGTGGTGCATGGTTTGTGGGCCTGGACTGGACTACTTCAATACTTACATGTCAAGGCTTGTGTCTCCATGTACACAGAGCAACAGAAGAGAAACCAGCTGTAACATATATATGCTGGGGTATATATGTGTTGGGACGACTGTATGCCAGTTGAGCTACACAGGGCCTTATTATTAGTTGATGCAAGCTCAAGGAGATAGTAAAGATAAAATATCCTTACTTGTTTGGACTGAATTGTAAATGAATCGAATTTAAGAGTAAGAATATCTCATGCACACAACGTACTGCTACTATCTGAAAGGAAATATGAAAAAAAGATGCTACATGCTGAAAGCCCAGATACACACACAGGTAAGGGAGACATAAATAGAAATAAGATGGCCAGGTTATCGAGGTCTACCGCCCGTTATGCATTACTAGTGCTGAAACACCCGAATGATTAATGTATCTGCTGGTCAACGTTTATTGACGTAGAAAAAAATATTTGTAGGAGATTACGCCAAAATAAAATTTGTTTTTTTTTTTGCATTTTAAGTGTGCTAATGATGGAACATATGTTACGAAATTTCACCTGCAGCATTTTTGTTTCTTTTCGTGTGTATGGATCTTCAGTTCTTCCCGGTCATGCAGATAAAGATGAGAAGTACGCTTCGCACTCGGTTGGATGTTGGAGGACAATTTCTCAAACTTACATGACTGCTATGATAAATACTTGCATAAATATAAGCAATTTGGAACCCATATGTTTGAGTTTAAATTAAAAGAAATCCTTTTCAAGAAATAATGAGCAAAGTAGTAGGAAGATGTGTTCTGGCCAAGGAAGAGTAGCTAGATCAATCAATTTGGAAGCGTATTTGACATCCTCATCTGACCTCTATCCTTCCTCACAAGGTAGTCTTCTTTCTTTGGAAATGTTTAAGGGGGGCGCGTCCTACCAATGTTGTCATTGTCCGCAGATGCAAATTCATATCTAGTCGTTGTAGTATTTGCAATTCAAGAGAAGAGAAAGAGACTATGGATCACATACTGCTTTGTTGTCCTTGGGTCAGAGTTACTTGGCATGGATTTTCTTTTGGGTTTAATCATACTACTATCTCTGGAAATATCAAATAATTTATCTCTGATATTCTGGACGCAGCATCTTTTGCATGAGTTTTTACAAGTACAAAATAATAGCAATAAGGGCAACTTTACTTTGGAATATTTGGAAGGCTCGACCCAAGTATATTTTTGAAGGGAAGTCTCTATGCCCCATGCGAGTCATTCGACAGGCTAATGCTGATACAATTTTCTGATTATCTACTGCTAAACCTCCTAAATCATCCAAAAGATTGCATAGCAACCCCTTCCAGAGAACTGTTGGAAACTTAACGTCAATGCCGCTACTAGTTCCATTTTGGGTGCCACTAATATTGTAGCTCGAGATCACGATGGGAATTTTCTATTTTGTAAGGCCAGTGTGCACAAAATCACAGACCCTTTGGTACTGAAAGCACTTGCTATCTTAGATGCCTCGAGTACTGTGGAATCTACACCGAAGTCTTGTGTCATTGACACAGATTCCAGGTCGGTCTACGACGCCATCACCTTCGGCGACAATACTAACCGGAAAATTAGAGACATAGTTCGATTAGCTTGGAATACTATCCGATCATCTACAACTATGTTGTGCTTTGCTCCCAGGGAAGGCAATCAGGTGACTCATTGTCTGACGCGTGAGGCACTTTTGAAATAGGAAGACTTAATTTGTAATACAATACCCCCCCCCCCCCCCGTCATGCATACAATCTGTCTTATGTATAACATTTTAAATATGTAATATAAATGTTCTCTTGTATTGTCCAAAAAAATGATAATATATATACATACCTATATATATTTCTAACAGAATCTATCTTAAACAGATCGTGCAGTCCCGACGAGTACGAACGCTGAGTTCGGTTGCACTTACATCGCATTAAATGGTGTTGTGAAGGGGGCTCTTATAGCGAGAGTTCTCACTTGTTAATACAAACTATAACCTTTACTATTTATATTTAATTCAAGATAATATATTTACGATTATTGAAGTATTAAAAGCATATTTTATCCAACTATGTATTGCCATGATCGAATGCCGCGTCCCTCACAGCAGCTCTACAACCAAGGAAGTCTGAGCTGGGTTAGCCTGAGGTTGGTCAGCCTCGAATACGATTCAATTGGACAGAGTTATGACTCAGGTTAGATAAGATTTAATTTATTTTTGAAAAAAATAATTAAAATATAAAAATTATATAAAAATAAAAAAAATAAAAAATAAATGTATACTTTATATTTACCGACTGAGTGGAGGTGATCTCATGACTACTTGACGTAGGGTAACACGAGCCAATGTCAAGTTAGGCAACCCGATAACGTTGTCAGCTCGAATTTCAACTGAGGTGCCTGACCTGGTACAATCCATGGATGGCTGGATACGACCTCTGGGTGATCTGACTTTCCATGTTTACAACTTCATTAATTCTTGAAATCAGTTACCTAACGCCCTGTTTGGTAACACTATTAAGTACCTCTATCACTATCAATTTTAAAATTGATATTGACAGAAATCATTAAGAGGTGTTTGATTAATTGTATCAATTTTAACATTTGTAGTGCAAACAAAACATATTGTGTAATACTAGTGTCAACTTGTATTACTTTTGATATTGATACTCCAACATTTAAAAATATTAATATCAGTATTGATATAGTACCAAAAATGAAACTATAACCAAACAGGGCATAAGCAACTGATTATCTGATCAGTACGATATATAATGCCATGTTTGGTTAGAGTATCATTTTTGGTATTATATCAATATTGATATTAATATTTTCAAATGTTGAAATATCAATATCAAAAGTAATACAAGTTGTCACTTGTATTACATAATATGTTTTTTTTGCACTATAAATTTTAAAATTGATACAATTAACCAAACACCTCTTAATGATTCCTATTAATATCAATTTTAAAATTGATAGTGACAGAGGTACCTAATAGTATTATCAAACATGGTATAAGTGATTGCGATCCGTTATATTGGAATAACTCAAACACAATTTCTAGTCCTATATTTTGTATTTTGATGAAAATATTTTCATGTCCGATTTTGTATAAGACATAAGTATCATATGGTGTATACCAATTTTTCTTTGATAAAAATGTATATTGAAAGAAAATATAGATAGTTAAATACAAAATTTTTATGTTTGATAAGGTATAATAACATTTAGGTGAAAAGCGTTAATAACAAAAAAAAATGATAGGTTCACAAAAAGAAAGAAAGAAGAAAAGATCTCATCTTTTCTCGTATGTAAGATAAAATTATCTATGACGATATAGTTTTGTAACGATCCTCAAAACAGTTTTTAACAAGTTTTGTTGTAAAAATATTAATTTTTCATAACAATCGATTTTATCATGCATGGTACCTGGTATGAGTCAATCGCCAATACCAAGAAGCCTGCTCTCCTGAGTTAGACACTGTTCGAATATCCTCACAATGAGAAATACAAAAGATATATCAAAGTATAAATAAATAAGTGTTATGGGATGTTTGATTACGAGATGAATTTAGTTTTTGTAACAAAACTCGTTAAACAATGTTCTGACAATAATTATAATTTTATGTTAATTTTTTCTTCTCGGAGAAAAAAAATGCGAGACGCTTCTTTTACTTCTTTTTTTTCGTTTTTCTCTTTTCGTCGTACATATGTTTCATACTCTCTTTTTAACACCTCTTTCGTCTTAACGTGACGATGTTACGATCATTAGTTAAATTTGCTGAGTGTTTAGTTGCATGATGATTTTTTTTTACATTTTTATGATAAAAAATTATATTAAAATAAAAAATAAACTAACTCGTGACATAAATTATCATGTTTAAAGAGATACGATAATAAAAATAGAGTAATTATTTACATGACGAAACAAAGTAAGTGATCACAAAAAAAAGTGAGATTCTCTTTTTTTGTTTAAAAAATCACTAAAATTGTCGTAATCGTCGAACATCTCTTTCAACAATTTTTTATAATTTTTAAAAATTAAAATAAAATATTTAATATCATGCAACCAAATATCCTATTAAGATTAGCCGACGCATTAAATTGAAATCACATCTTTGTGTCGGTTCTGGGTAGAGATGCCCTCACTCTCACGGAACTGGCTCTTAAAAAGGGTGGCTTGTCGGTGGAGGTGCAACTACGCGGAGTGCCGTGCATCTGAGGTTGACGGGAAGGTGTAAAAAATATGATGGGGTGTTTGGTTGCATGATAACGAAGGCTTTTGTTTTAATTTTTAAAAATTGTAAGAAAATTTGTTAAAAGAGGTGTTTGATAACCATGATAATTTTACGTTTTTAAAAGTGATTTTCTTCTTAAACAAAAAAAGAGGGTCTCACCTCTTTCCTTTTTCTTATGGTCCCCCACTTTGTTTGGTCATGTGTGGTAGTTACTCTTTTTTGTAATCACATCCCTCCAAACATGATAATTTTATGTCATGAGTTGGTTCACTTTTTATTTTAATACAATTTTTTATCATGAAAGTGTACAAAAAATTATCATGCAACCAAACACCTCATGAGAGTTTTTCTCTTGAAATGATCCGAACTCAAAGAATGAACGGTCCAAATAAAACCCAACCGAGCCCATCACACGGTAACCTCTGCTTGCTTTGATCAGGGCGTCCGGGATCTGATGCACTATTAAGGGTGTTCATAGTCTGATTTGATTTGATTTCTGAGTATTTTTTCTCAAATTAAATCAAACCAAATTATCACCCAAATTAAACTGAATCAAACCAAATTGATTTGATTTGATTTGATTTGGTCCGATTCAAATCATATTTTATCAAGACAGAGTAAATATGTCAATATATAATTTTATTTTATTTGTTTTAAATCACCGGCTATCAAAATTTAGTGTATTCATTTGTACATTTTATTAATTTGTCTTAAAAACTTTTGGATCAAGTTTATTTTTATAAGAAAAGACACTTTTTTTGTTCGCGCTGGTCCAGTGGCCCAGAGGCGCGTTGCTCGTGCGCGCAGCGAGAGATCGAGCCTCCGCTCGATCCCCACAAGTGACCACCCCCTGGGGGTGGCGGGCTCTACGGCCCTTCGAACTCTCGCCTCTGCTCACGGGAGCGGAGGTCGATGCCAGTTGACCTACGGTCGACCGACAGCAAAGGCACATAAATATTGTATTATATATAACTTAAAATAAAATATTTAATTTAATTCGAGTTATTCGATTTAACGATTTGATTTGGTTTGAAAGACTAGAAATCAAATTAAATCGATCGATAACTCAAATTAAATTAAATTGAATCAAATTTTTGATTTAATTTAATTTTTCGAGTTGAACTAAAGAGGGAAGAGCACCCTACACAATGCACCCCCGCCACTTATACATCCCAGCGCCGTCGCCGTCGGCCCATGCCCCCCACCCCCGGACGACGAAGATACATCACCGCCACCGCTGCCCGCTAGCAAACACACGTCCGCCGCCAAACCGAAACAGAACTGAAACGGTTCGGTTCGGTTCGGTTTGGGCGTTTTTTTTCCAAACCGAAACCGAACCGTTAAGGGGAACCGAACCGAACCGAACCGGTTCAGTGAAGCCTGAACCGATTGTGGTTCGGTTCGGTTCGGTTCGGTTCGGTTCATCGGTTTAATGTATATTTAAATAAATATAAATAAACATAAAATAAAATATACATTATAATAATTATTTAAGATTAATATGAAGACTAATACTTTATTTATAATATATAATTATATATTTATACTAATTAACTTAAATTTATATTAATATATATTTAAAATTGATATAAATATATATTTAGATGTAATATAATATGTAAATAGAGTGGGTCAAACTTTGCCAAATCGGGTCAACCAAACCGGTTTGGGGAGATGCCGAACCGAACCAAATCGATAAGAAATTATCGGTTCGGTTCAAGAAACCGAATGGATAACCTGTCAAACCGAACTGAACCGATCGGATTGATTCGGTTCGATTCGATTTACCGATTTACCGATTTTACTTGAACACCCCTACCGTGCACCCCCGCCACTTATACATCCCAGCGTCGTCGCTGTCGGCCCATGCCCCCCCACCCCCGGACGACGAAGATACATCACCGCCACCGCCGCCCGCCAGCAAACACACGTCCGCCGCCATCTCCGGCTTCCAGCCTAGCATGCATATCGATGATCAAGATCTCCGTGCCTTAGACAAGGGGCGCGAGTCCGGCCAAGAGGAAGCCCGAAAGAAGCACGTAATTTCTCCAGGCGCCGCCATCGCCGGCTCGCTCGAGATTGTTTGTTTGTTTCTTCTTCTTCTTCTTCTTCTTTTCAAATCGAACCAAAATATAAATCCTACCGACTTGACCCGAAACCGACGGTGAATGGTTCGATTTGATCGGTTAGATCAACGTACGTTGTTAATTTATAAAGGATAAAGAATATGATGAACGAGATTAAATTAAAACAATTAATCCCGATCAATATTAGTAATAATGCCCACTTATTGTTTATTTTAAATTGACAGTAACGTACACAAATTATCATAGTACATGAATAGATTAGGGCGGGTATATATCTGTATCCATATCTATATATGGCGCTTCCGGCCCCGCCTCCTTGCACTGGTCGGGTCACACGGGGCAGGGGCCCGCCGAGGACTGCCACGAGACGTAGCGTCCTGTGAGCTGTGCCATAAGTGAAAGGGGGGGAAGGGCATCACATGCCGACCGGGGCCCGAGGACAGCGACGTGCATGGGCATCAACGCGGAGACGTTCTCTTTACAACCAGCGGCCACGTGCATGCCACCCGCCACCGGCGGGGGTGTAAACGGAAATCCGAAATTTCATTCCTATGAAAATTAACATGCTTGGAAACTATTTTTGTATCCTGTAAGTTATCGAAATCGGATATTTCGATAGCTTATCGGAATCGGAATCGGAATCGGGTGATTCCGTTTCCGTTTATCCGATTTCGATAATAAATAAATAAAAGTAAGAATAATCAAAATAAAGTCAAATAAATCATAAAATATAATATATAAACTGGTAAAATGATAAAAATAATGTTTAAGATATTATATCAAAATTTATTAAATATATGTGAATTATTAATGAATTTTTGAATAAAAATTAATATCCATTATCGGAATCGGAAATTATCGGATTCGATTCCGATTTCGATAACGGAATCGGAATCGGATCGAAATCGGAACATAGTGACTCCGAAATTATCGGAATCGGAACACCTTATCCCTTATCGGAATCGGAATCGGATTCTGTAATTCCGCTACCGAATCCGACCCGTTTACACCTCTAGCCACCGGCCTTGCATGGCCGGGGTACGTGGCTGAGCAAGCATCGGTCGAGAGTTCGGATCATCTCATTTTTTTTGGAGGTGGAGAGAGTACGTTCGGTCTTTAACGAAAAAAATCACGATTTCAACCATTTAACTGATGAGTAGTAAATTAATAAAACATCGATAATGATTCAACTCCGTCGATAATAAATTAATTAGTCAGTGAATCGTTATTGAATCGTTATCGACGTCTTATAAATTTACTATCGAATTTAATGTAAGTCGTTATCGACGGATAATGAGTTAATAAAATATCATTAATGATTGAATTTTTTAGTAACGATTTTTTAAACTTGTTATTTTAATTATCAATGGAAGGACTTTGAGAGTATTTTCTCTGTACGAGAATTGAAGTGATCCGAACTCATCGGTCGAGCAGCATCTTCTGCTTTTCGATGCATGCATGGTTGGGTTCCTTTTTAACCCTCTTTACCTTTCCTCCTCCTTTTCGAGAGATTTGTCGGGTTTTCGGACGCGGTCACCTGCCCGACGCGTCTCTCGGCGAAGCCGGCGATCTCAGAATCCAGACGGGCCCACGCGCTTGACCGGGTTGACCGCTCTCCCCGGTCCACACCGACACCGCCACACGGCAGCCTCGCTTCTCATCTTATACGAACGAGACGACCGACCCCATGGGCAAGGAGAGCTACCGGTCGTCACGTGCGCGTGAAGAGTGACGTTCTCGGAGATGAATTAGAGATCCTATTTTGTTCGATAGCTTGGGGTGATTACCGTCGGGTTTTTCAATATAATTAGGTATCAACCATATAACTACATATATATACCCGTTGATGAGGTCCCTTGTTCGGAGACTTGGCTGGTCAACGATGACCCTAGTCCCATCTAAGTCGTTGCCTTCAAGTGTTGTTCTGGCTCGAGTCATCTGTTGACCGGCCAGTAGATCGACTTCTACTCCCCGCTGTAAGTTTTCTGATAGTTGGTCTTCAGTCTTATATGTATTTTTATTAAATTTACTGTATCATCTAACTCAAAACATTTACGACAATGAGTGAGATAAACTCTTTTTTTATTTTTAATATTTTTTATGAAACATCTGATATCAGATCTCTCTAACGTGTCCTTTCATTTTAGATCAATTTCTTTTACATGAGTTTTATCACGTGGACTACAGGTAAAAAAAATTCACGTATAGAGTCCAAACTAAAAATATGATTTTAATATCATGTTAAATTTATTGAGTCACCGAAAATAAATTTTTTTTGAATAAAGTAATAGTTTCTTTTGAATATTTTTACAAATTCTTTTAAATTATCTCGGATGAGATTACAGTAACACCCTTCCATCTGTTCTCCACTTCCTCCTGACGTTTATATAAATCTATACCTACGCCCTTCTTCATGCATCCAAAACCTAATCGCCTTCACAGCTTCTCTCTCTCTCTCTCTCGTTCTACATGTTTCGAGAATCTTCACTGCAGGAGCAACTATTCATCCGAGCATAGCTCTGGAGACCTGGTGAGTATGTCTATCAGTTTCATGCCGGTCATCTTGTTCCTCCTCCTCCTCCTCTCTCCCTGTTCTTCTGCGCTGGACAGCTTCAAGGCGCAGTCCCAGGCCGTCTCTTTCCCTTCACCCCTCGTCTCCACCATCCACTCCACCCTCGATGAGATCCAGAAGGTCCTCTCCACCCTCTCGACAGTCACCTTCCCCATCTTCGGCGGCGACGCGCGCGCGTCCTCCGCCGTCCAGGACTGTGTGGACCTCCTCTCCCTCACCTCCGACGAGCTCGACTGGACTCTATCCTCCAACGCCGCCAGCGTCGACGCCGTGGGTTCAATATCAACGTCGAATGTCGGGACCGGCAATCAGCGGTTCGATCTCCGGTCTTGGCTGAGCGCCGCCCTGGGCAACCAGGAAACCTGCTCCGAAGGGTTCGAGGGGACCGACGGCGTCGTCAAAGAACTGGTCGTCGGCAGCCTTGGCACCGTCACGTCTCTCATCTATCAGGTCCTCACGCAGATACCGGATACGCGCGAGCGCGTCGGCAGCGCCGGCGGCAACAGGAAGCTCCTCGACTCGTCGGGCTTCCCAGCTTGGATGGGCTCGGCGGAGCGGCGCCTTCTGCAGGCGCCGGCGACGTCTCTGGAGCCGGACGTCGTTGTTGCCGCCGACGGAACGGGGGACTTCGAGACCGTGGCGGAGGCGGTGGATGCGGTGCCGGATAAGAGCGGGAAGCGCTTTGTCATCTACGTGAAGAGGGGGATTTACACGGAGAACGTGGAGATCAAGAAGAAGAAATGGAACGTCGTGCTGGTGGGGGACGGCATGGGCGCCACCGTCATCTCCGGCGGCCGCAACTACGTAGACGGCTGGACAACTTATCGCTCTGCCACACTCGGTAAGTTCTATTCATGTTAAATATTTACATGAATAGATTTAATTTTTTTTCTTTAAAGAATAAAGTTAGAATTTTAAAATTTTGACTTTTACTTTTAGGGTGCCGTTGGTTTGGATTGTCGTCAAAAGTTTTTGTCAAAATCTCTAAAAACTCACCAGAGAATTTCTTTTAATACAGATCTTAAGTGTTTTCCTCTTCACTCTTAAAATTTTTCTTCTTTTTATGTTTAAGGGTTGGTTTCTTTTCCATTTAATTTCTGTCTGCAACACGTCTCACAATCTCCAACACAAGAAGTCAAAAAAAAATCTAATATATTTGGTTGAACTGTTAGCTTGGTCGTCAAAGTTGTTGTCCTTAGCATTCAAACAAAATGGGCCTTCAAAGTTGGATTTTAAGAGTCTAACTTCATTTTTCGATATGCAGAGATCAGATGGGATAAGTTGGCCTTCATCTCTTGTCTTAAATTTGAGAAATTCGACTATCAATGATTATATCAGCTTCGAAAATAAGATTATTTACGTTGTTTTTTTTTTCAAAAAAAAAGAGAAAACTTTGTAAAGGGTGTGCTACCTGTTAAATTTCTTCTTCATTTTTCTTCCTTGCCTTGCAGCGATATCTGGGAGGGGCTTCGTGGCGCGGGACCTGACGGTGGAGAACACGGCGGGGCCGTCCAAGCACCAGGCGGTGGCCCTCCGCTCCGACTCCGACCTCTCCGCCTACTTCCGCGTGGAGGCGCTCGGCTACCAAGACACCCTCTACGCCCACTCCCTCCGCCAGTTCTACCGCGAGTGCCGCATCGCCGGCACCGTCGACTTCGTCTTCGGCAACGCCGCCGCCGTCTTCCAGAGCTGCTCCTTCGGCGCCCGGACCCCCCTCCCCAACCAGAAGAACTCCGTCACCGCCCAGGGCCGCAAGTTCGCCGACCAGAACACCGGCTTCTCCCTCCACGCCTGCAACCTCACCGTGGAGGGCGCCGCCGGGGGCTCCGCCGCCGGTGCGGCGCCGCCCACCTACCTGGGGCGGCCGTGGAAGGAGTACTCGAGGACGGTGGTGATGCAGTCGTACCTGGGGGCGGGGATCCGGCCGGAGGGCTGGCTGGAGTGGTCGGGGGGCTTCGCGCTCGGCACGCTCTACTACGCGGAGTACATGAACAACGGGCCGGGTTCCGGGCTCGCCGGGCGGGTGCGGTGGCCGGGATACCACGCCGCCCCCAGCTTGGCCGAGGCCAGCAACTTCACGGTGGCGCAGTTCATCGACGGCAACCAGTGGCTGCCGGCGACCGGGGTGAGATACACCGCGGGATTGAGCGCTTGAGCAGGGTGTCGCGCTGCGCCGACCTGGCTTAATCACCGTAGGTAGAGACGGCAGTCCTGTTTTAAGATTTACATTATTGTTGATTGCACAGATATGATATGATATTATATATATGTATATATACGGAGAGGTAATTAAAATATTTTATGTATCAGAATATTCCCGGATCTTGGCACGCCCAATGAATGCCAATGAAATTGATGGATGACAGGCGACCGCCTCCACGACGCTTGACTCGGACCATTTCTGCCGTTTTCTCATTGGGGACGAACGTGTCGATCGGTCGGGGTATATTTTAATATTTTAATTTAACTTTGATAAAAAGTTAGTAGAATTTAAAATTTATTTTTATCTTATAAATTATTACAATCAAAATCGAATATTTTAATAGTTTATTTAAATCAGAATCGAAAAAAATTTATTTTCGATAAAAGATAAGTAAATATAATATAATATAATATAATATATAAAATAATAAAAAGGTAAAAATAAAAATTTAAAAATTTATATAAAAATTTAATAATTATATGTGAATTATTAACTTATTTTTAAATAAAAATTATTATTTGATATGTATTTTAAAAATTATAGAATTCAGTTTCGATTCTGATAACATAATCAAAATTAGATCGAAATTAAAATATAGTGATTCTTAAATTATTAAAATAAAATACATAATTTTTTAACTTTTATCAAAATTGAAATCGAATTTTGATGATTTCTTTACTAAATCCGATCCGTTTATGACCCTAGTTATGAGCTCTAATTGATACGTACTCCTGAATTGTTCAGTTTGTACAGGAGTACTCTCTCTCTCTCTCTTTCTATTTGTGTGTATATATGCGTAAATATATATATATCAATCAAACTATATCTTATGGGGTGTTTGGTTGCATGATAATTGATGTTTTTATTTTAATTTTTAAAAATTGTAAGAAAACTTGTTAAAAGAGGTGTTTGACAACCATGACAATTTTATGTTTTGAAAGTGATTTTCTTCTTAAACAAAAAAAGAGTGTCTCACCTCTTTCTTTTTTCTTGTGGTCCCCCACTTTGTTTGGTCATGTGCGGTGGTTACTCCTTTTTGTAATCACATCCCTCCAAACATGATAATTTTATGTCATGAGTTGGTTCACTTTTTATTTTAATACAATTTTTTATCATGAAAGTGTACAAAAAATTATCATGCAACCAAACACCCCATTATCTATCTCTTCTCTTAATGAGGTGTTTGATTAAATGATATATTGAGTATTTATCATAAATATATTGAGTGAGGAGATTAGGAGGAGGCAGAGGCGAGAGAGAGAAAGAGATGATATAGATGGTGTGCAGTTTTTTTTTTTTTGATCAAAAAATGGTGTGCAGTTGAGATAAATAGATACATAGGTAGATCGACACAGAGCGGATATTTAGGTAATTTTGACACGCTCAGGTAAAATTAACCGTACAAGTTAACCGAGTTTTATCATATAAAGTATAAACCCTAACGAAAACAAAGTAAAATTTTAGAGATTTAAAAATTATTGTGTTTCAAGAGTGAACGTGAAAATGTGAATAGCTTCAAAGGACTTTATCATAAAAAGGTCGATTTATTGGGCTACTAAGGATGTGGTTGCTTGGGATGATAGAGGGAGGAGATCATGAGAGCCAAACGGGCGCTTACTCCGTTTCCAAACCAGTTCATAGATTTTTCCTCACCGTGAATGCTGCCATACTCTTCTGCTGGCTATGAATGAAAATAGAATCCAATATTTCGAAATCTAATTATTTCGTTGAAATTAATGGGTTTAGAACTTATTTTTATTTCTTTCAAGTTATCAAAATATCAGAATGGGATTTAGTTGATTTCACCTTTGTTTACATATATAAAACAAATATATAAGTAAAATTATTTAAAATAAAATTAAATAAATTATAAAATACGATATACAAAGTGATAAAAATAAAATTGTGTTGATATTACATCAAATGTTTAAAATTATAAGTGAATTATTAACCTATTTTAACTAAAAATTAATGTATATTATGTATTTCAAAAATTATCACACTCGATTACCGTGTTGTTATCAAAATCAAAATTCGATTTCAATCGAAAAATAGTGGTTCTAAAATTATCAGAATCAGAACTAGATTATAAATCTGTCGACGCTTATTCGAATCGAAAACATATGATTTTGCTACCAACTCATTTGCAGCCCCATATTCTACATAGGAGTGAACAACCATACCAGTAAAAACCAATAAACTGTTCAATTCTGAACCAAGCCTAACAATTATACCATCAACCATTTGTTTTGTTAGCCCTTTATCTAACCTGAGGATTTTATCTTTTATATTACAATAATTTTTAAATATAATATTAATTATTAGTCTACAAAGAATAAATGGAAGAGAGATAGCTCTCTTTCATGAATAAAATACTTAACTTAGAGGATGACATAGCTAGTTATTTTATTTTAGTTTTACCCATATATTATATCGTTTTATAATTTATAAAAAATTAATTTTGAAACGATGAACCTAATCTTTTAAATGGTTCATTAAATGCTTGACCTTTCACCAAAATAATAATTTGTTTTTTTTTTTTTGCAATTTTGATTTCAACAAAATCCACCTGAACGCCCGGCTTGGGTATACCTCCCCCCTTCGCCTTTGTTTCAGAAATTAAGCAAGGAAGGGGGACACCGAAGAACTTATCTTAGTTAAAATGAAAGAAAGAAAGAAAATACCATGCATGGCCATGGGTGTCAAGATATCGTATCGCAGCATGTGTGGTAGCGCTTGTTCTTTTCAAGCTTTTCTGAAAAGCAGCTTTTGATTTTTTCCCGAAAGGTCGTAGTAAACGGATCTACACCGTATCCAGCTATAACACTGGCAACTTCCGAAACTTTTTGACTTTCTAGTTTGATAGGTGTTGATTTTATCTTTACCTCTTATCTCATATAAAATCTTATGAGGTGTTTGGTTGCATGAAATTTTTTTTGTATATTTTCATGATAAAAAATTGTATTAAAAATAAAAGGTGAACTTTTTTTTTGTTCACGTGGCACAGTGGCCAGAACCCCGCTGGCGCCGCGGGTGGCGAGGGTTCGACCCCCCGGTCGAACCCCACAAGTCGTCCCCCCTGGGGACGCCCGGCTTGAACAGCCGCCGGGAGGCAGCATTCGAAGCTGCGACCTGCGCCCCCATGCGCAGGTCGCGTGACAGTCGAGCCACGCTCGACCGGCAAAAATAAAAGATGAACCACTCATTACATAAAATTATCATGTTTGGAGAGATGTGATGACAAAAAAAAGTAACTACCATACATAATCAAATAAAGTGGGGGACCACAAAAAAAAAGAAAGAGGTGAGACCCTCTTTTTGTGTTTAAGAGGAAAATCACTTTCAAAACATAAAATTGTCATGATTATCAAACATCTCTTTTGACAAATTTTCTTCCAAATTTTAAAAATTAAAATAAAAACCTCTATTATCGTGTCACCAAACACCCTATTAACCTCTTATTAAATTTGTCAAAAAATACAATGATATATTTCCTACCAGTTAAGTGGCGTATTCTTATTTAGAGAGGTTATTAAGCGGTTAGATATTTTATTATTAAATAGAGAGGTGCGTAATGGGTTAGTTCAGTCCAATCATGCAGTACAATTACAATTTTATTGTTTAAAGGCCTTAATTCGATCTCTAATTTTCTTGTGATAATTAATATGAGTATATATTGGGAGGAGGGAACAAATTAAGGATGTAATATATGACTTTTAAAATCAGATCAACATCAATTATACCATCGGCCAATTTTTTGATTTCGTTACTAATCCATATTCCATGGAACACAAAAATCTTAGTTATTTAAATTTAGAAAAAAAGTTACGGTGAATCACTTAAAGTTAAATAATTTTGTAAGATGTCGAGATTTATTTAGATAATAGTTCAGATATTTTATCAAACAATTTGAACTATCTAACTTCTAACCAAATCTTAACTTGGATTTTTTATAAAATGATCTGAATATCTAATTTTTGATCAACTCAAAAGTTAGTCAACAAATAAATTTAAACAAAGTGAC
Source organism: Cryptocoryne crispatula var. balansae (assembly GCA_036172225.1). Taxonomy (NCBI): domain Eukaryota; kingdom Viridiplantae; phylum Streptophyta; class Magnoliopsida; order Alismatales; family Araceae; genus Cryptocoryne; species Cryptocoryne crispatula. The sequence continues at coordinate 5,728,004 of CM069935.1, forward strand.
GTAACTCGACGAACTTTTATTTGAGCTATCAAAATTATATTTCTGTTCTTTAATATCAGTAGGAACGCTGGTTTGGTTTGATAAAAAGAAAGAAAGAAAAAGAGAATTTAGAACAAACTGCACTTAAGGTCCTCTAATGCCCTGTTTGGTTAGAGTTTCATTTTTGATACTATATCAATTTTGATATTGATATTTCAAGATGATAAAATATCAATATCAAAATTGATAGTATCAATCATCTTTAAGTGTTTGTTAATACTGTATCAATATTAAAAATGATATCTGATGTTTGACAATACAATATCAATATCACATATTTTGGGCAAGAGTTTGGAGTGGGGCGGGGGGCGCTGCGCGGAGGCTCCGGGGAAGGGGGGAGGGGGGGAGGCTGCGCCGGGGGCTCCGGCGGGGAGGGGCGGGGAGCGCTGCGCGGAGGCTCCGGCGGGGAGGGGCGGGGGCGCTGCGTGGAGGCTCCAGCGGGGATGCGCGGGGGGGGGGCTCCGGCGGGGAGGGGCGGGGGGACGCGCCGGGGAGGGGGGAGGCTGCGCGGGGGCTCCGGCGGTGAGGGGCGCTGCGCGGAGGCTCCAGCGGGGACGCGCGGGGGGGGGGGGGGGTTCGGCGGGGAGGGGCGGGGGGACGCGCCGGGGAGGGGGGAGGCTGCGCGGGGGCTCCGGCGGGGAGGGGCGCTGCGCGGAGGCTCCCGGCGGGGACGCGCGGGGGGGGGGGGGGCTCCGGCGGGGAGGGGCGGGGGGACGCGCTGGGGAGGGGGAGAGGCTGCGCGGGGGCTCCGGCGGGGAGGGGCGCTGCGCGGAGGCTCCCGGCGGGGACGCGCGGGGGGGGGGGGGCTCCGGCGGGGAGGGGCGGGGGACGCGCCGGGGAGGGGGAGGCTGCGCGGGGGGCTCCGGCGGGGAGGGGCGCTGCGCGGAGGCTCCGGCGGGGACGTGCGGGGGGGGGGGGGCTCCCGGCGGGGAGGGGCGGGGGGCGCTACGCGGAGGCTCCGGACGGGGAGGGGACGGGGATGATATCAATTTTAATACAGGTACGTACCTGTATTGATTTCAAGTGATCTTTTCACTATTAATTTTAAAAATAAAAGTGTTATCCAAACACTTATTAATGCACTGTATTAATATTAGTTTTGAAAGTAATAGTGATACAAGTGCATAATACAGTTACCAAACAGGCGGTAAAGTAACGAAATGATCTAAAGATTTTTACGTTAAGTTTTACTTAAAAAACCTTAATCTTTGCTCTTATTATGAAGGTGGACTTTCGAATTTCCTAAACTGTAATATCATTAAGTGATCACTCAAGCTTGCTTTTTGCAATTTATAATGTAATTTATCAAATACTAAAACCGTCTACTTTAACACATATATAAAGAAAACAAAGGTGATGTGTACTTTCGTTCAATGCACACTAAAATAAGTCTCTATTGGTAGGATTTATATGCAGATAATCCAATTTTGAGTTGATTCAATTCAGCCTTGAAGTCTAGTAGAGCTGCAAACGAACCTAAATATATACTGAGACAAATATTTTAACTTTTAAGAATTTAACTTGACCTGTTTATTATATTACATGAACAAAATTGAATAAGGAAAAAAAAATTCAACTGGTTAACAGAGTAGAGCTTGAGTAGCCCTACCGGACTTGATAAAAATTGTGAATGGCTCGGTTAGATATTCAATTAACAGCTGCTTAGTTAAATACTTATTTAAAATTAGATTATGAGTATATTCATGGATACAAAATATTAATAAAATATATTAAATACTTCAAAGAATTTAGTTTGAGTTGAAACTGAAATCGAGTTTCATAAAGTTGAATTCGATATTCATAAATCAGTTTAGAGGATTCAAGTTTCATAATGGAAATCAACTCAAGTTCAAACTTGAGGTTGGATCAAATTTAAGTTGACCTTTGACTAGAATTTGAGGTTGGATCAAATAACTAGAAAAGTTAAGCTTGACCATAATTCAAACTTTAACTAGCTGAGTTTAAACATGCTAGTTTACACCCTTTCTTATGAGCTTTGGCCTTGAGACATTTATAATATGCATATAAAATGTTGTCCAGATATTTTAATAAGATGGTAACGTGTATTTTTATGCACTCTTCAGCTCTACCGTGGCCTAACTCTGCCCATAAACGGTGCCAACTTCTGACCGACGCCCACTCGACTGCCTAAATATTTTGTCTTTACACACCCGCTGTTTGACTTATGAAATGCTTGTGTTCCTCATGGGGTGTTTGGTTGCATGATAATGAAGATTTTTGTTTTAATTTTTAAAAATTATAAGAAAATTTGTTAAAAGAGGTGTTTGGTAACCATGATAATTTTATGTTTTAAAAGTGATTTTCTTCTTAAACAAAAAAGAGGGTCTCGCCTCTCTCTTTTTTCTTGTGATCCCCCACTTTGTTTGGTTATGTGTGGTAGTTACTCTTTTTTGTAATCACATCCCTCCAAACATGATAATTTTATGTCATGAGTTGGTTCACTTTTTATTTTAATATAATCTTTTATCATGAAAGTGTACAAAAAATTATCATGCAATCAAACACCCCATTAGGTCCAATTTATTTTAAGCTGTTTGACCGATGCCTAGACTCAGAATTGCATGGTCAAAGATTTAGACGTCGAGATTTTTTGATAAAATATCTGTATATACTAGTAATTTCTTCGTAGATCACTTGACTTTAAATAATTTTATACAATCTTTTATTTTAAAAGTGAATGACTAAGAGTTTTATTAAGATGGATCTAAAATGTTAGGCATTCTCTTGCGTCAAATCAAATGCCACCTTGGTCATGTCCCGAGGCACAATTGCCCCCGGTCCGTCTTGATCATGAACATGGAATATATATATATATATATATATAGAAGCTGGAAGTCGATCGATGATGAGACCGATTTAACTTTTTTAAAATATAAAATAAGGCTATGTTATTAATAAAAATGATATGCGTATAATTTTTATGATCAAATATAACACATATTTTACTTATTTACAACTTAAAATTCAATATATATATATATGTGTGTAAACAACTAATTACTTTTAATATTATATATTCAATTGAAACCGAATCAAACCGAACCATCGACTACTTCAGTCTGAGGACCTGTTCGATCCCATTCGGTTTAAATGAAAAAAGAATCATCTCAAATCTGATCATGGACACCCCCAGAGAAAGAGAGAGAGAGAGAGAGAGAAGGAAATAAGGAATGCAGCGGACAGGGCATGTGCAGCTAGCTAGCTTATATCTTGTCCCACCCGAAACGAAGACGTCTGTCGTCTACGGTCTACCCATCAGGCAGCCCAGATCAGTCTCTAATGCCGACGCCAAATACTGTTCGGAGTTCGGACAAGAGGCTGATACTAAGATGATGTGTCTCGTCCTGTGGGTAATGTACGCAAGCTTAGCTTCCCGAGGACGGTCGAGCAAAAGCATACGCAGGCAGCCGTTCTCCGACGAAGAGAGTTTCAAAAATGCATGGCCGCCCCATGTGACCGGCTGCCGGATTTTTAATATTTAATTAAAACGTATCGTATTGTTGTCTGAATATATATAAATTTATATATATATATATATATATATACTTCGAGAGGATGCGCCCACAGATTAGATGGAAGATTATACATTTACGATTCTTGCAAGATGCGATGCGTATCTGAATCTCTGCCTGTGAAAGCTGTGAAATGACATCAGAATTTTGGGGGAGACCTTTTTCTAGTGTTGTACGTCCCCCAACTGTTATAGTTATACACGGTCTCCGCGTCTTTTTTTTTTTGTTATCATGCCTTATCTAATATGGTAATTTTATGTGTCTAGTTATCTATCTTATATTTTAATTTTGATATATTTTTTATTATGAAAATATATAAAAAATAGTGTAACCAAACGTATTATAAGTGATCAATGACGATGGGTAATGCTATATTTATTCCATTCCGAACAATTTGGTTGAATAGGTCTTGTTCATCCCTGCATTATATGCATGTCTTCTGGGACCGCAAACGGGTTAGATTCGGTGGTGAGATCACCGGAATTTGATTTTTAGGAAGATTAACTTATTCCAACACCACTTTTAGCCGGTCTTGTTAAAATTATTCTCTTGAATTATAATTTTGTAATGATTTCCCAACACTATTTTTAACAAGTTATATATGTTACAAAACATAGTTTTTTACAATAACCCCAACTTATCATGCAACTAATCACCTGATTAGCTCCGGTAAAACCTATCCCTTTCAGTCTTCTTGTTCTTGTCCAACATGATGCGCGCTTATCTCGCTGCATCCTGGCATGGGGTCCATCGACCCGGCATGGAGCGGTGCTGCTCATCTCAGCTGGCTGGTTCTCTCAAGCAAGTAATCCTCTTTGGTTAGCATTCATTCCACTCTGATGGGCTCTCCAGATCGGTCAGTGTTGAACTGAACATGACGTCTATATATATGTTCGTCATTAAGCTTAATGGCAACATCTTGAAGGATTGTAGAAAATGACAATGGGTAAAGAGTACAATGATAACCGTGTCTTGATTCTTTTTTCTGAAGTATAGGGCGAAGAACAAAGCTTGAACTTAACCCTCAAATCAAACCAAAATAAAAAGTAGCTGAACTGATTCATTTTTCTTCAGCTTAAGTTAAATCCTTTTTTTTAATATACCTTTCAACTTTAAATTCATGATTAGGTTTTTACCCTTGACTGGTAAAATATTAATCCATGAGAATGTAAATATAACAATGAGTTGTATATAGTTACCTTTTATATATTTCAGTCACCACTGAGTTAGTTCCTTTTATTTTGAACTGAATAATGAACACCCCTATCATGGAGAATAACTAATAATGCAGCCCTTGAATCCTAATGGATAAATCAATTATAACCTTAACATTGACAACATTAGACAGCTGGTAAGTAAATTTTTATTAGCTAGTAAGCAAGGCAGAATAAGAAACATTAATTCTTCTTAATCGCGATGAATCGGACTTAAAGTAATCAAACTCAAAATCGTAACCCAAGAGGAACACATACCATGTACAAAATATCTTTAATTACAAGATCGTAGGATAACACAAAAGAGTACGACCAAAAGAGGTGCGGGGGTGGCACAAGATCTCATATTTTTTCTTGTTTAAAAAGAAAATCTCTTTAATCTGTAACAGTTGCCCAACATCTCTTTTGACAATTTTATTATAAAAACATAGAATTACCCCCCCCCCCCCCAAAAAAAAACTCAACTTTCCATGCAACAAATTAACCACCCAGTAATTGACGAAACATATTTCTGGGGATGAATAAGTTAATGCGGATTACTTAGCCTGATTAAGGTAGCGTTTGATTAGACTTAATCTGAATGTCTTAACTCTTAATTTTACATCTAGTCTCTTAATGAGTGGTAAAAAAGTGCTGATTTTGATTAAGACATAAGTGATAAATTTTGTTTGATAAAAAATCTGAATCATCCACTTAATCTTTCTTAAGTGATAGTATCGCTTGATATCCACAACTGTAATGATTAAGCAATACAATGAAGAACAACAGAAAAAATCATATTCTGTGAATAAAACCTGATACAAAATAGATAATAACATCACCAAGATAAGTACAAGAAATTAAAAAAAATTGCCCACGAGATTGTGCATAAAACTTTTTAGACCCTCGACACGTTTCAAATATTTCTAAATTAAACATAATCATGGAGACAAAATAACCTCCAATATCAATTTACTCGATTGATGTAGCATCCACAACATAAGCTACCTGTAAAGGTACAAAACCTTGTCTTCCAGGTGTTCAACTGCATAATCTGGAGTCTAGAAAAATGCCATCTGTTGGGTAATGGTAATCTTTCGTAAATAATAAAAACCTGACATGCATGAACAAACCACAAGATTTTCTAGAACAGAGCACATACCACAAACACAACTTCCTCTACACAAAAAACTAACTTCCTATTACCATCACAAATCCAAAGCAGTACCACCGTTTGATCTTTGACAAAACTAGGTAGGGATGTTATAGATGGAGCTCGAGGTGTTCTAGGCAAATGAAGATATTACAATTGACTGTAAGCAAGAGCAGTGATCCCATCCATTGGCTGAGACGCTATCATCAGAGGCAGCCATACCGGACATCAGTAGAACCAACAGATCCTAGAAGAAAATAAAAGTTTCAAGGCACAATGACAAAGTAGAAGGAAAGGAGAAATTTAGCTTTGCCTTGTAATCTATCCATAAAGCAATTTTGGAAAGCATAGAAAGCACTTAATAAGTTATTACACATAATGCATATGCCTTCGAATGCACACATATACATTTTATACAAAGTGCAGTATTGCGCCAGTTTTAAGGATAAAAATGACTTTGTTTTTTAAACCCATCACTAAAATAAGGCGAACTTCATTGTTGACCCATAATTGAGAGAGGTTCATCCTTAAATAGTGAACTTCTTAATCTATAATGTATATCATCCAAAAAATGTGCAGACCACATGGTTTGATAACATGTTAAGACTATTATGAGCTATATCCATGTGTTGTCCTTACATAATTGAGAGATTATCTCTTTTACATGTGGGTTGGACGGACCCCTCCTCAGCTTTAAATCTATGGATCTCATTGGCTATCTAAATTGAATTGTATCCAAGTGCTATTCTTACACATCTATCCTTCATGCATTTCCTAACCTTTGCTGTCCTTTCCCAATCTCCAGTATTGGAGTACAGACTTGCTAGCTGGACAAGGGTTGAAGCACATAAAGGTTCCAGCAAAAGCCTACTCTCTGCTGTCTGAATACCAATCTGAATATTATCTTGTAGTCTGCATGAAGAAAGAGTGTGTGTGTGTATGCATGAGTCAATGTGATTGCTCTGTTACATATAATCAAACACCCAGTGATAACTTAATCAAACTGATGAGTCCAATCTGAATATTAATCAATGTGATTGCTCTGTATACATATACCCAGGTGATTAGCTAACATGGTTTAAGAAAAATGCAAGGTTGTCCCTTGAAGATGAAATGTTCCATGCTGATGTCACCTACAAAGTTTCTTTTGCAGCCTGTTTCGCAACAGCATTAAACACCTCTATAACTATTAGTTTTCAAATTGATATTGATACAAACAGATCATGAATTGAAATGCCAATGTTCACTCTTACCATTTTTATTGGTACTCTATCCTGAGAAATATCAAAATTGATATAGAATTATTGTTAATACGCCAACCAAGTAGGACATTAGAATGCAATTAATGTAGCTTTTTACAAACAATTTAAATAATGGAAGAAGACATCATCAAAGAGCAGAAAAAATTTATACCTTAAACTTCCCTCTCCCGAGAGCTGGGTTCCCTATATCAAAATCATTCAGAGTCCACCTCTTCTCCATAGCTGATGCCTTTGCAGACGGCCGAAATGAGATGAATAAGTAATAATCCAGAGACAAACATCATTTACGACGTTTAGCCGTAGTCACAAGCACTAGTAAAGCAAGAGTTTGAAGCGCGAAGGATGTTGTTGATCAAGAGTTACATTACGCAGATTTATAAAAAATAATTAAGCAAGTAGTAGAGAGATGAGTGCAGAAATCATAGACTTCCAGTTTTACATGATTATTGTCTTCATTAATAGATATAATTTGAAATCGAAGGAACTTAAAGATCAAATAGTACCATCTTCCGCATTACCTATACAACCATGAGGGCCTGAATGAAATAGACAATCTTAAGAAAACGACCAAACATAAGTTCTAAACGAAGGTTATACAAAATGGAGGGAGGAAAAGAAGCAACAAGTTCAGCTTTTCGCAAAAAGCTCCTCAACTCTAACCTGAATTAAAGATTGCGGAGTGAGGTCGTAGAGTGCTCGCATAGTGAAGGGTTGATGGGAGCAGAGAGAAGTGGGTGTGCACCGCACTCCCCATGCTCCGTCCAAGGACTACTAGCACTTCCTTTTCTGCTCGCTGCTCGGAGAACACTAGAGCACCACGGCACAGTGGTGCAGACTTCAGCATTGTCTGGCGGCCGTCCATTGTCCCTGTCGCAGCAAGCTCATTCCGATATCCCCCCTTCCTTGTTGCCACGAGCCCCCTTCCTAGTCGCCATGAGCCGCAAGCCCCCTTCTCTGTCGCCCGAGCTTCTTCCGAGATCCCCCCCTTCCCTGTCGCCGTGAGCCCCGTTCCCTTGCTATGAGCCGCGAGCCCCTTTCCCTGTCGTCGCGAGCTCCTGATCCCCCCTTCCCTGTTGCCCCGAGCCCCTCCTTCTTAGTCGTCGGGAGCCACGAGCTACGAGCGAGCCCCTTCGTCAACTAAAAAAAATTAATACTAAGATCTGAGCTATTCAGGCGCTTTTAAGAGATAAGAGATTAGCTCAGATGTTAATTGAGATATTTTATCAAACGACATAAAATGTCTGAAATCTGAGCGAATCAATGATAAGAGGATGATTCAGCCCAATCAAACAGAGCGTAAGGCGTCCGGAGGTTAACCTTACGCACCTGTGTTAAATGACAAAAAGGCCGATCAACCGGGCGTTTCATGGAGTTCACGGGCGCACCGCGGCGGCAGCTCTCTCCCTTCGCAACCTCTTAACATCGCCATCTTCAATGCAATCTCGTCGTCTTGCATGCATTTAATTCGAAGGCTTCCCCCCCTCGATCTTCACCGTTTCGACCTCCCCCCCCCTTCATGGCTGTCCCTTCCTCACATGCCCCTCTGGCCCGCCGGTCGTCCGGCAAGCTGCTCCTCCTCCTGCTGCTCCTGCTCCTGCTGCTCTTGATGCCACGCTCCCGCTCGGCGTTGATCCCTGCAGATCACAACTCAACCTCCGCCGCCGTGCAAGCGCGCCTCTGCCGGTCCACCCCCTACCCGGACGCCTGCCTCGACTCCCTCAAGATTTCCATCGGCATCACCATCGGCCCCGCCGTCCTCCTCTCTGTCTTCAAGACCCTGCAGTCTGCCCTCGCCGAGGCCGCCGAGCTCTCCGCCCTGCTCGCCGCCCCCGGTGGGATTGTCGAGAGGCTCAGGGGCTCCCTTCGGGACTGCCGCGAGCTCCACGAGGCCACCCTCAACTCCCTCCACAAGTCCTCCGCCCTGGTCCGCTCCGGCCGCCGCCCGCTCACCGACGTCCGCACGCACCTCAGCGCCGCACTCACCAACAGGGCCACCTGCCTCGAGGGCCTCGCCGGCGCTTCCGGCCCCCTCAAGCCTCTGGTCCTTCGGTCCCTGGCGGCCGCTTACGCGCACGTCACCAATTCCCTCACCATGCTCCCGAAGGACCCCCTTCCTCGCCGTCCGGCCAAGCAAGGCCGCGGCGCCGGATTCCCAGCTTGGCTCTGCCGCCGGGACCGCCGGCTGCTGCTGGGCGGCGAAGACGACGGGTACGACCCTTCATTCATCCTCACCGTGGCGGCGGACGGCACCGGCAACTTCTCGAGGGTGGGCGACGCCATCGCCTTTGCCCCCAACAACAGCGCCGACCGGACGATCATCATCGTGAAGGCGGGGATCTACGAAGAGAATGTAGAGATCCCCAGCTGGAAGCCCAACATCGTCCTCCTCGGAGACGGCAGCGACGTGACGATCATCCGCGGCCGCCGGAGCGCCGGCGACGGATGGAGCACCTTCCGCTCCGCCACGGTCGGTAAGTCGCGCGCTGATATTTTTACCCCTCCTGAGCCCTCACTGTCTGAACATCCGTCGTTACCGTCCACCTCCGTCGGCGCCGGCACTTGCCAAATCTGGCGGCCCAGATCTCCATTAGATGGGTGAATTTTATGTTATTTTTTTATTTTCACGCCTGCATGCCGCACCGACACGTGGGCTCACCCGTGAGACATGGTGGGACGGCTGGCAAGGAGCTCTCTTGGCGTGCCGTGCCGCTGACGTGGGTGGACCTCCCACAGCCGTTGATTGACTGGATTCCGGTGGTGATAGCCGTGATATTGATGGTTCTCGGTCCGATCCGGCTGAGGAGAAGGCTACAATCATAGAACGGCTTTTGTTGATGACGGTGGGAAAAGAGAAAAATCCTCCCCCCTAGCATTTACAAAAATCTGTCAAGAAAATTCGAAGAATAGTTCACTCATTCGACCAAGACAATTTCCAAGGCAATTTATTATCTCGAACATTGGACCGAAGCCGAAGACAGGAAAACTTCAACAACCTAACCGCCTGTTTTGATTAGCTACTATACTTTGGTCCAGGTAGTGATATGACCTATGGTGTGCCGGGTCAATTGATCCGGTCAATTTTTCGGTTGACTGACTTCGATCAGGCTTTTGTGACCTCAACCTGGTTGAAGTATTTAAATAATTTTTTATTATTTTTTATCTGAACCAGCTTGGTCACCCAACAGGTTTTTGGGCCCGACCCGATTCGACCCCGGCTCGACCTGGGTCACAACTCTAATTGACTCGGGTCCATTTTAGGCCCGACTGACCTGATCCCTATCTCCACTACTCCGTCTTCCTTAATATGATTTGTTCGGCACCCAACAGGTTTTTGAGAGCTCATCCTCGTCCCTACTCATAATTGTGAGATGTAAAATCTATTTTGTGTGTGCGATATATCCTCTTGATAAATATTTTGTTTATTTTACACTATACCCTTAAAACTGCATTCATCTTAACACCGATGGAATTAAAACACGAGATGGTGGTTTGCCCTAGCTAAAAAAATGCTAAACGATGAAAACCAGCTTGGTTCATGCATTGCAATGGGTCTCGTCATATATGCATATGTAAATAAGATGATGATCGGCCCATGCACATACGGATGTACTATATGATGCTATGTGCCACACTCGAATAGTATCAGTATATATAAATCATTACACGTATGTACGTACTAGGTAGGTTAATATGCCGTTCGGCCGAACATCTGCTCTTGTTGTTTAATTACTATGTGATGTCAGTCAATCTCTTTTGTATCGTTGTGCGCAGCTGTCTCCGCCGAAGGATTCCTTGCCAGGGACATGGCGTTCGACAACGCGGCGGGTCCGGCGAAGGGCCAGGCGGTGGCCCTCCGCGTGAACAACGACCTGGCGGCGTTCTACCGCTGCGCCGTGACGGGGTACCAGGACACCCTCTACGCCCACAGCCTCCGGCAGTTCTACCGCGAGTGCGATATCTCCGGCACCGTCGACTTCATCTTCGGCAACGCCGCCGTGGTCTTCCAGGCCTGCGGCATCCACCCCCGGGTGCCCGTCCCCGGCCAGGCCAACGCCATCACCGCCCAGGGGCGCGACGACCCCAACGAGAACACCGGCACGTCGCTGCAGAACTGCACGGTCACGGCGTCGCCGGAGCTCCAGAACAGCAGCGCCCCCGCCAAGACCTATCTCGGCCGGCCGTGGAAGCCGTACTCGAGGACGGTGTTCATGCAGTCGTACATCGACGGGATGGTGGATCCGGCGGGGTGGTCGGAGTGGGTCGGCGACGAGGGGCTCCGGACGCTCTTCTACGGCGAGTACGCCAACACCGGGCCGGGCTCGGCGACCGACAACCGCGTCACCTGGCCGGGGTTCCATCTGCTGAGCTACGACGACGCCGTGAGCTTCACCGTCGCCGAGCTCATCGCCGGCGACCAGTGGCTGCAATCGACGTCGTTCCCCTTCGACGCCTGGGTATGACGGCCATCTGAGCGCGCTATTCGTCGCCGCCTGCTCGGGATCATCAAAGGTTTTTTAAGAGTTAAATACGACCGCCAGATGCTAGATTTCTCCACTTCAATTACTACGTGGGGGTAAATGGGGGCTTGGTTGCACAATAAATAAAGCTTTATATAATTTTGTGATAAAATGAATAAAATTTAAAAGTGCTATAAAGAAAGACAAATTATCTTGTTTCGTGCGATCGATATGACAACAAAAAAATAACGTGGAGACCATATGCAAAGGGAAGAAAAGGTGCAAGATCACAAAAGGAAAAAATGTCACACTTTTTAGGAAAGAATTTTTTATAAAACATATATAATTTTGCGGTGATTGTCAAATATTTTTTAACAATAGTTCTGTTACAAAAATGTATTTTTTTTAAAAAAGTAATTCACCGTACATATGCATTTTTTATTTTTATTTTATATATTTTAATAGGGGGTTGGGATGCACAAAAATATTTTATGTTAAAAAATTATATTGAAATAAAATGTAAATTTGCCAAAGTTATAAAAACGTCGTGTTTGGAGAGAACCGACAACGAAGAAGAAAAGGGAGACCATGTATAACTCAAAAAGGTGAGGGGTCACAAGAAGGAAAAATCTAACATTTGTTTGTTCTAAAAAATAAATTTCTCTTAAAATATAAAATTTCAATTAATTATTTACAAAAACAACTTTTAAAAAGTTTCATGACAATTTTTTTTAACAAAATTCAAGTCATGGTGCAACCAAATACCCCCATAAATGTCCCAATTCAACTTCATTATCGAACTAATTGTAGGAACGAAAAAACATAGAAAAGAATCTGCCAGTAAGATGATCAGATGGAAGATGAGGGTAGAGCTCTCAGTAGGATGATTATTGATGATTATATGCGTGAAACCCATCCTGTCATCCGCAGTTGGGGACAAAATAAAATTAATAGATATTTTAGAAACTAATAGTCTCTTTTGCAGGAGTATTAGATTTGATGATCATGAATAAACACAATGTCAAATTACACTGGAGGAGCTGAAATTAAAACAAGAAGTACATTATGATTTATACATGTGATATGTGGTCTTCAATGAGACGATGTTAACAATGGGGGTGGAGGCGGGCAGGTGTGTGCTGCCCGCCGCCGAGCTATCTCCGTCAGTACATGACCTTGTCATTCTCAAAGAACGCTGGCTTCCCTCAGATCACTGTCCCATCACTGTCCGCTCAGTCTCTTTGTGAGAGGGGCTAAGGGGCTCCTCTTAGATGTCCACCTGAGGGGAGCCGCACTATTCTCAAAGGAGTACCGATCACCTCCTCTGCCCTGCCTGGAGGAGAGAACACCCATTGTAGCCAGCCAACCGGCTGCGACCACGCCCCCCACCCCCACCCGAGAGAGAGAGAGAGAGAGAGAGAGAGAGAGAGTAAAATGCGTTAAGCTGTCCACTTTTCCTCCATTTTTTCCATATTCAAGAGGATAAAAAAAGACTTATCTACTTTACAACTAAATTTATATATTCCCTTCTACTTTATTCTTATATTTTATATATTCTTATCTACTTTACTTCTAATTATATCTACTTGCGTATATTTACATAACTACTTAATTACGTAAGCATGTCAGTGATGTGATTAGAATACAATGAGGGGGGATTAAGAGAGAGAGAGAGAGTGAATTAGGTAAATTTAATTAAGTTGTTTGTTTGACATTGATTAGGATAGGGAATGGTCACAAGTCCTGTTAGGTCTAGGATTAGATCAATTATTATTAAACCCTCCAAAATTTTTTGTTTGCAAAAATATATTTTTAACGTAAATATAAGGTAATTCTTTACAAGTACATCATGTTTAAGAAGGAGTGTTCGAGTAATCTCATGTCGAGTACTCAAAAAAAATTTGTGAAGAAAGAAGAAAGTTTCTACACTCTACTCATTGTCTTATTTTGGGTTTTACGAAAAAGAAATATCAGAATCCATGATTCGATTCATAACTTTGCATGCGCACATCCTATTTGCGATTCATCTTATATGAAACCAACTTTGCACACATGAGGGGTGTGTTAATCTCATACCTGCTGATACTCCAAAAGAATTTTTGTAAAAATAAAATAAAATGATGATTCTGATCAAGAGTAATCTCACATAATATGTAACCCTTTTAGCTATATATAGTTTATTGTTAAGGAACAAACTAAAAATCGATGACAAGAGCTTTGACCACCTTTGTAGTTCATCATTTTTTTTTGCAGGAAGAAAGTATATCAACAATGTATATTAGTGATTGCTTAATGAACTTGAGGTGCAACAGTGATATTATAACTAATCTCATTGCTATTTTTTTATAATATCCCAAAATGAGGATTTTGGTTTTACAAATGGGCCTTGTTGAAAATGCGTGCACTACTGCAATTCACCAAAAAGGCGGCTGGGTGAGGCTACTCGATCCCTCTTAAGGTTTGAGAGGTTGCCATCGAAATTCATGGGGGGTGTTTAGTTGCAAGATAATTTGTGTTTTTATAAAAATTTTATGTTTTTGAAATAAAATTGGTTAAAAGAGATGTTTGACAATTAGGATAATTTTATATTTTTAAAATATTTTTTAGACAAAAAAGAGAATCTCATCTTTTTTTTAGTCTTGTGACCCCCCCACTTTATTTGCTCATACATGATAATTACTCTATTTTATTATCATATCTCACCAAATATACCAATTTTTTATCAAGTTCATATTTTATTTTATTATAATTTTTTATCATAAAAACATAAAATTATGATGCAACCAAACACCTCGTCAACTACCTTCACCCATTTTAAGCATAAATTAGCTGCTCGTTGTCAAGGGTTTTAACCTCATCCGTAAGGAGAGAGAGAGAGAGAGAGAGAGAGAGAGAGAGAGAGAGAGAGAGAGAGAGAGGGGGGGGGGCTGTCCTGGTTAAGCTTGGCGTTGACTCCTTGACGTACGTCCCAGCGGCGTCGTCTCCCATCCATCTGTTCAACGTGTTTCGGACCCACGAATTAAACAGCTCAGAGGTGGTCTCCAAGCCTTCCCTTGAATGGAATTTAGAGACATATTGGGGAATTTCTAATTCCACCAACGTAGCTATATAAATCTACCCAAATTTCTCTTTGCTTCTGCTTCTTCCTCCTGCTCCTCCTTCTCCCTCGTCTCTCTGCCTTGGCTCGCAGGTTCCGAGGCAGAGAGGAGGAAGGCACAGGATCGAGAGAGCAGCCATGTTTCAGGACTTCGGGCCCTTGGCCGAGCGCCGGCGGACGGAGCGGCAGCAGCAGAAGAAGAAGCTGATCATCGCCGGCGCCTCGGCGGCCTTGCTCGCCGTCTTTCTCGTCGTCGCCGCCGTGGCGTCGTTCGAATTCTCGGATCCGGGGCGCTCCGCCGGCGGCTACAGCGCCCCCAAGCAGCTCCACTCCACCACCAGGACCATCCAGATGATCTGCTCGTCCACCGATTACAAGCGCGCCTGCGAGTCTAGCCTGTCCAGGGCCGCCAAGTCGTCCGGCGCCGGGGGCAAGTCCTCCGACCCCGAGCCTGAGGACCTCATCAAGGCCGCCGTCGCCGTCATCGGCAGCGAGGTCGCCGGGGCCTTCAATCACTCCAAGCTGTTCAGGTCCGAGGACCCCATGATCCGGGGCGCCGTCGAGGACTGCAAGGAGCTGTACGCATCCGCCCGGGACGACCTGGAGAAGACCCTGGCCGGCGTCGGGAAGAACGTCCTGACGGAACTGCCCCGGCGGCAGCACGACCTGAAGAACTGGCTCAGCGCCGTGATGTCCTACCAGCAGACGTGCATCGACGGCTTCCCTGACGGCGAGTTCAAGACGAGGATGCGCACCGCCATGCGCACCTCCAGGGAGCTCACCAGCAACGCCCTCGCCATCATCGCCCAGGCCTCGTCCCTCCTGTCGATGCTGGACATCGAAGGGCTAGGCCTCAACCGCCGCCGCCGGCGGCTCCTCGAGGCGCAGGGCGGAGGGCAGATTCCGCGCCCAGACGGTGTCCCGGCGTGGGTGTCGGACGGCGACCGTCGGATCCTGAAGCAGCGGTCCTGGAAGACGCTGAAACCTAACGTCGTGGTGGCGCAGGACGGCAGCGGCGACTACAAGACGATCTCCGAGGCTCTCGCCGCCATGCCGAAGAAGTATACGGGAAGGTACGTATAAAATCCGGAAGAATGTATTCATCTTTCTAGAATAATATGATTCACTGCATGCATATGCCCAATAAATGGGAACCGGAGACACTGATCTATCTATATATATATAACTGCGACGTGCTGCTAAACCTGAAGGTACATCATATACGTGAAGGAGGGGATCTACGACGAGAGTCCCACGGTGACCAAGAAAATGGTCAACGTGACGATGTACGGCGACGGGTCGAGGAAGACCATCGTCACCGGCAGCAAGAACTTCGTCGACGGCACGAGGACGTTTCAGACAGCTACCTTCGGTACATTTTTTTTAATGATTTAGTAACGAGAGAATTAAATAGCGGTGTAATCAAGAAAAAAATTTAACAGCAGATCCGTTGGTTGATGAGAGATCGAAGGTTATGCATTGAAATAAAATTTAAGATAAATGTTAGAAATCACAAAGGAGTTCTATTTTTTCTATCTACAAAAAATATTTTAAATATATATGTTTACCATGATGATCAAATTTTTTTGATGCAACAAAAACGGTATCAATTATTTATATCTTAATCAAGTTGGCGTGTAATTAATAACGTACGTGTTCGGCAGCATAATAAAATATTTTATGATATAAAAGTATAATTTTAATAAAACCTGATATATATATATATTTGATAGCTATGATAAAATATATTTTGTCACCAAAGACATCACAAACTTATAAAAATCACTGTTGGACTCATACTTTCATCTATTAATTATTAACACACTTCATAAATATCTAAGGGTCCGTTTGGGAAACGTCTAGAAGCACTTTTTTTCACTTCTTCTTCTCAAAGAAGTGCTTCTTACTTTTTTTGATACCGTTTGGTTACATAAATATTTTTACTTCTTCTCCACACCGAAGGTAGAAGTGGGAAGGAGAAATTTTCTACTTCCGATAACTGAAAAGCGCTCCCGTGCCACGCCTCCTCTTACCCAGAAATGAGCGTAACACTCCCCTCCCTCGCGAGCACCCCCTAACCCGCCGCCCCCCGATCTTGCTCCTCGCGGACGACCACCGTGCTGCAGAAGAGGATGCGCATCTACGAGCTGGGATCCCTGCCGCCTTTCCTGCTGGTGTTCGCCGGAAGGATCGCCGCCGTGGACCGCCGCTGGAACCAGCACGGCCTCGGAGGGGACAACTACCGCGGCCTGTGCGGGGGCCGGCACCCGGGGCCGGTGAGCCTGCTGCAGTGAAGCGGCAAGGGGAAGGCATGGGCGCGCCTGGACGCCGGCACACCCTGCCCCCTCGACGCCCTTTGGGCCCCTTATGATCTGCTGCAGATCACACCCTTCTCCGTCGACGACTCCTGAGCTCGCCGCCGCCGGCGTCGACGAGCAGATGGCGTAACACTCCCCTCCCTCGCGAGCACCCCCCTAACCCGCCGTCCCCCGACCTTGCTCCTCGCGGAGCCTCCCCCCCCGGCGACGAGGGCCGCTCCCTCCCTCGCGAGCATCCCTCCTCCACTCACGGAGCCTCCCCCACGGTGACAAGGGTCTCCCAGTCCCTCCCTCACGAGCACCACCCCCACGGAGATGAGGGCCTCCCCGCTCTCCCCTCGCGAGCACCCCCTCCCCACGGCGATGAGGGCCTCCCGCTCCCCCTCGTGAGCATCCCCCAGCGACCAGGGCCACTCCCTCCCTCGCGAGCATCCCCCCTCCACTCGCGGAGCCTCCCCCACGGTGGCAAGGTTCTTCCAATCCCTCCCTCACGAGCACCACCCCCACGGCAATGAGGGCCTCCCGCTCCCCGCCTCGAGAGCAACCCTCCCCACGGCGCTGAGGGCCTCCCGCTCCCCCCCTCGCAAGCATCACCCAGCGACGAGGGTCGCTCCCTCCCTTGCGAGCATCCCCCCTCCCCCTTGGTGACAAGGACCTCCCAGTCCCTCCCTCACGAATACCACCCCCATGGCGATGAGGGCCTCCTTCTCCCCCCCTCGTGAGCACCCCCTCCCCACGGCGATGAAGGCTTCCACAGACCTGGGCGCGCACTGCTATCTCTGTCGTGGGGGAGTCCAAGCCGTACACGTAGTGAAGCGAATGAAATCATTTTGTCATGTCTCCAAAAATTCAAGAAAATTTCTGTAATGGCATCAGAAGAAGATGATGTACCAAACATCTTCTCCTCGGCCAATGAGAAGCTCTTCGAAGAGAAGTGCCTTCTAGAAGAAGTGCCTTCTGCAAGAAGTCCTCCCGCCAAATTGCCAAACGCACCCTAAGTAACTTAATTTTAAAGTGGCATACCAAATTTATCAAGCATTTGAATTTAAAGAGTTAAAATGCCATTTCCATATATTTTTAAAGGTACTTTCATGTCTCTGTGTTCAAATTTGGGGCAGGTGTCAGCTAATTTCTAAAAGACGGAATCTAGCGCTAAAAACAAATTGTGTAACCGCGCGGACCTATGAATCGGGTCCTATGCTAATTTTCCGTTTTATTAATTACAGTAATGTCGCTTAATGGGTCAAGAATTTCACCTTGATTGGCACGAATTAATCCATTTTATAAAAAACACCTCCTTTTTATTTATTTATCTAGGAATTACGAAACTTGCAAAATTTTGCATGCCTGATTTTCTGTGTACGTACGTACGCCTGCAGTCGCCGTGGGAGACGGGTTCATGGGGATCGCCATGGGCTTCCGTAACACGGCGGGCGCCGCCAAGCACCAGGCGGTGGCGCTCCGGGTGCAGTCGGACCGCGCCGTCTTCCTCAACTGCCGCATGGAGGGCTACCAGGACACCCTCTACGCCCAGACCCACCGCCAGTTCTACCGCAGCTGCGTCGTCGCCGGCACCGTCGACTTCATCTTCGGCGACGCCGCCGCCGTCTTCCAGAACTGCATCCTCGTCGTCCGCCGGCCGCTCGACAACCAGCAGAACATCGTCACCGCCCAGGGCCGCGTGGACCGCCGGGAGACCACCGGGTTCGTCATCCAGAACTGCCGGTTCCAGGCCGACAAGAAGCTCCAGGCCGCCGGCGCGGCCCCCATCCGCACCTACCTCGGCCGGCCGTGGAAGGAGTACTCCCGCACCATCATCATGGAGTCGTCCATCGGCGACTTCGTCGAGCCCCAAGGTTACATGCCGTGGGAGGGCGACTTCGCCCTCAAGACGCTCTACTACGGCGAGTACAACAACCAGGGCCCCGGCGCCGCCCTGGCCAAGCGGGTGTCCTGGCCGGGGTTCCGGGTGATCAGGAAGCCGGAGGCGCAGGGCTACACGGCCGCCGCCTTCATCCAGGCGGGAGACTGGGTCCCCGCCACCGGCACCCCGGTGCACCTTGGCCTCTACCACTGAGAGAGAGAGAGAGAGATAGTGTGGTAATCACCATTAATTGGTCTTCTGCAAGACGAATTGATTAAGGCGGGGAACTCCACCAAAAATCCGTTCTTCTGCAGGCGTCTGCTTGTATCATTTCCTCGAATGTCTTGCTCGGATTGTTGTTGATCTGGTCTGGGTGCAGATGGGGGCGATGGAGGAGTGGTGCCCTATTTTCAGTTGGGCGATGCATAAGATCTCTCCATTAACTAAGATCCTATCTTTAGGCTTGAAAACATCACAAAAGGAAAGATTATGTGTGTATTTATGTTTGTGTGTGTGGAACTTCCGATGGGTCTGATTCCTTACTCGATACTTTCAGCCAGTAAATACAACTATTTTGTATATAGATCACTGAAAATTAGTGCTCGATTCACCTCAAGAAAGTGATGGAAAGAACATTCCATCTTAAAAAAATTAAAAATTATCATATTTTAACAGTAAGTCAAATGACTACGTGGATCTTACTTTTTTGAGAGGAGATGAAAATGTGCTCTCTTCGCCCTTCTCTTTAGGTGAACGGAAGACAATAATTACAGGGTGATCCAATTTTAGGCAGCACAAATTAAATTACATAGTCCACCACACCTAGGGGTGCAAATGAACCAATATACTAGACAAGTAATTTGAAGCTCGACTTGATAAAAGTTCAACTCGGCTCGTTTAGTATGTTAAATGAACAAACTTGAACAAAAAATAAAGTTCGACTTATTAACCGAGTCGACCTTGAACAGACTCTTACTCGACTCGATAAACTCACGAATAACTCGATTAAATATTATATTATTTATTTTATTTTTAAAATTAAATTATTAATATTAATAATTATATATTGTCACTTAAATATATTAAATAATATAAAAAATAAGTTTAAACTCATATTGAGTTTCATAAATAAGTTTAATATAGAGTTTCACAAATAACTTTTCATTGATTTTGAGTTTTAAACACGAGTTTGTATATAGTTTAAACTTTGATTGTGAATTGAATTTTAATCTAGCTACTACTCGAGTTCGAGTTCGACTCAGCTCGATTAATAAACAAACTAAACTTGAACACAGATTTAACATACTCGTTAAAATTCGAGCTTGAACTTGAACTCGTGTAAAATAAACGAGCCAAATTTGAACACCATACTACTGGACTCGGCTCGACTCGTTTGCACCCCTAACCACACCAATTGTTCATTCAAGAACATTACGGACATCGAAAATGTCCTTGCAGATCGGGCAGCCCCCTCGCTCGATGCGGCTCCCTTGCTCGCTGCGGAAGCAGATCGGGCGGTCCCCCTCGCTGCGGCTCCCTCGCAGTGGCTCCTTCGCGGCGCTCCCTCGCCGCGGCTCCCTCGCTCGCTGCGGAAGCAGATCGGGTGGCCCCATCGCTGTTGCTCCCTCGTAGCGGTTCCTTCGCGGTGCCCCTCACTGCGGCTCTCTCTCTGTTGCTGCGGAAGCAGATCTTGGCTGCCCCTTGCTCCGGCTTCCTTGCGGCGGTATCCTCACGGTGCCCCCCTCGCTAAGGTTGTTTCTTCCCGGATGCTGCCCCACTCCAGGCGGAAACCTCAACTCCGATCACTACAAGAAATAAAGTTATTAGGGACGGTTTAATGGCGACGGCTTTACTAAGCCGTCTCTATAAGAGTTAATTGCGACGGCTTAAGCCGTCCCTATTAAAGCCGTCGACAAATACAAAGAAATAAGAGACGGCTCTATAAGACCGTCGCAATATCTCTTATTAGAGACGGCCTAAGCCGTCGCCAAACCAGAAAATGCACCCGGAACACCCACGGTTCGGCTTAGTTAATAGCGACGGCTCGAAGCCGTCGCAATAAAATTTTTCGCCCGTTCAACGGTCGACTAATTTTTGCGACGGCCTGAGCCGTCGCTGTTGTACTTAAACGTACCAAATGCGACGGCTTCAGCCGTCGCCAATACATTAGGGGTTTACAAAACCCCGTCGGCACCTTCCCTCTTCCCCCCCCCCCCCCCCCGCTTGCTCTCGACGCGCGCCGCCGCCGCCGCCGCCGCTGCGCCGCCGCCGCCGCGCCGCGCCGCCGCCGCCGCCGCGCGCGCGCCGCCGCCGCGCGCGCGCCGCCGCCGCCGCGCGCCTCCTTGCGCCGCCGCGGCTTCGCCTCCTTGCGCCGGCGCCGCCGCCTAGTTGCGCCGCCGCCGCCGCCGGCGCCCTCCCCTCGCTACATCCGTCCGGCATTATCCTCCAAGGTATATTTTAACTGAAATTATTTTTTTCATTAGTTTCTATTTGAATTTTATTTAATGTCTTATGAAAAGTGGATGTTTATTGATAAATCTTTCATTTCATATCGGCTAGGGTTAGTTGTGTGTAGGGGTGGGCACAAAACGGTTCAAACCGAGAAACCAAACCGAACCAGTCCATTCGGTTCGGTTTGGTTCGGTTTGGACCCCCTTTCGGTTTGGTTCGGTTGAAAAATCTCCAAACCGATTTAAACTAAACCAAACCGTTTAATCAAAAAAATATAAAAAAACTATTATAGTATTAATAAAAATGATATTTTTATAAATTTTATAATAAAACAATATTTATTTTCATTAATTTTAACATAAAAATTAGTATATATATGTAAAAAATAATTAATTTAAATATTTTTATTTATTTTCGGTTCGGTTTGGGAGGGTGATTCGGTTTGGTTCGGTTTGGAAAAAAAATGGTCCAAACCGGACCAAACCGAACCGTGCCCACCCCTAGTTGTGTGGTCAATCATCTAGCACTCGTGTGTTTTGAGACCATGTAATTGTTTTAGGAAATCATGATATATGCCAAATTAAGTAGAAAGCATTTTAGTGTAATAAATTGTTTAGAAAAATAGTCGTATTGTAGTGTATTAAGTCTTTTATAATTAGATTATGCTGATTTCTTTAAATTATACGTCAAAGATGAATCAAAAAGATCACTCGTATAGCTAAACGATCCGGCTTCTTCGGCTCGGTGTGAACCCCCGTTTCGATTTCATCGATTCGTAAGGCTCACAAATCGAATGAAACCGGTCCGACTTGCTTGGATCGAATTGTTTAAAACATTACATTATTATTAAGAAAAATAATATGTATATAGTTTGATTCGGTTTGATGAGTTATTTATTTGGTTTTTTGAACCAAATCGAACCGATAACTTTTTATCGATTTAGTTCGGTTCGACACCTCCCCAAACCGAACCGAACCGGTAAACTAGTTGACCCAATTTGTCAAAATTTGACCCACTTTATTTACATATGATGTTACATTTAAATATATATATTACATCAATTATAAATATATATTATTATAAATACATATTATGTTACATATTATTACGTAGTTGGATTTTTCTTTAACAAGAGTAGAAGATAAAAAATTTATAAGAATTTTTTAATGAAACTCAATGTCATTAATATGTTTATCTTATGACGGCTTTAATTCTTATTTTCGTAGTTTCAAACGACATTCTCGTTCGAGACTTTCTTCTCTTGGAGGTGGTTCGGTTTGTGTTTATTTTGTTTCGAGACTTTCTTATCTCATTGTTTATTTTTGTGCATATATATCTTTATTTATATTAACACATGACGAGGAGCTTAGATAAGTCTTGGATAGATATTCCTAACGTATTAAGTCCTAGGTATCTTCAAGGAGTAGAAGAATTTTTAGATTATGCTTACGATGAATGTAGGACTCGATTTAGACATGGATTAGACAAAACTTTGATTCAATGTCCATGTAGACGGTGTTGTAACACATTTACTTTAAAAAGAGATGTAGTTAAAGAACATCTAATATGTGATGACATATGGTCCAATTATCGAACGTGGATAAGTCACGGAGAAATTGAACCTAGTTTAAGTATCGTTAATGAAGTTCGATTAGATGAAGCACAACATGAGAATTTAAATGACGATGTAATAGAAATGCTTGAAGACATTCAAAATATTCAACGAGCATCTATACATCATGAAAGCGAACCAAGTATAGAAACACACAAGCATTTCTTGCTATTAAGAGATGCAGAAACACCATTATATGAAGGATGGCACGAAATATCTAAGTTAAAATTTATTTTAAAGTTGATTCAGATTGAAGTCAGTAAATGGTTTGACTGAAAAATGCATGAGTAGTATATTGTCTTTATTTAAGGATGTATTACCGAAGGATGCAAGTGTTCCTAACACTTGGTATGAACTTAAGAAAATTGTTAAGGACTTAGGACTTAGTTATGAAAAGATAGATGCATGTAAGAACGATTGTGTTCTCTTTTGGAAAGAGAATGCACATAGAATTAGTTGTCCACATTGTGAGTCTCCCAGATACAAAGATGATCAACAACATAAGAGTAAGAAGGTGGCATGGAAGATATTACACTACTTCCCTTTAAAAGATAGGTTGCGGCGTTTGTTTATATCAACAAACACCGCTAGGTGGATGTCATGGCATAGTGAGCAACGTTCGTATATATCGAGAGGTGAAATGTGTCATCCGGCGGATTCCCCGCTTGGAAAAGAGTGGATGAACTTTATCCGGATTTTGCATCAGAAAAACGCAACATTCGGCTTGGATTGGCCGCCGATGGTTTTAACCCGTTTGGCAACATGTCTTCAAAGTATAGTGTGTGGCCTATAGTTACATTGGTTTATAACTTACCACCATGGATGTGTATGAAAGCGGCTAACACGATGATTTCATACTAATACCGGGTCCAAGAGCCCCCGGAAATGTTATCGATGTATGCTTACGGCTGGTGGTGGAAGAGTTAAGAAATTTGTGGGAGATCGGATTGGAGACATATGATGTTTTAGCGAAAGAGAATTTTCTATTGAGAGCTATATTGTTGGGTACCATAAACGATTTTCCGGGTTATGCCAACCTTTCCGGCTGGAGTACTAAGTGAAAATTAGCATGTCCGATATGTAATGAAGAAACAAATTGGGTTCGACTAGTTCATAGTCGAAAACAATGTTATTTAGGACATCAGCGATTCTTACCCATATCACATCGGTGGAGAAAGAATCATTACAGACATCTATTTGATGGTCGCGGTGTGAGAGGTACACCAAAGATACTAACCGGACATGAGATTTGGAGACAACAACAGAGATCGAATTCTCTGTAAGATTCGGAAAAACATTTAAGAAAGATTTGGAGAGCTTGAGAAAGAATTTGACAAAAAATAAGAAGCTGAAGAAAAGAAGTATCTTCCTTGAAAGATCGCCATATGGGGCATCGCTGATTGACCGCCATCATTTAGACGTGATGCGCATCGAGAAGAATGTGTGTGACAATATCTTAGATATGTTCAACCTACCCGGATCGGCTAAAGACAACTTTGTTGTAGAAAAGACTTGGTAGAGTTAGGAATCCGTCCGAGTTACATCCATGAGAGTTCATCTAGGTTTCCGTAGATCTTTATCTATAAGCCGAGTAACGCACAAAGACTCGCATACTCGAATTTGTAAAGAGCATTCGAGTGCCGGATGGGTATTCATCAAATTTGAGTAGGTGCGTAGATCTAAGTAGTAGGATCATTAGTGGATTAAAAAGTCATGATTGTCATGTAATGATGCAGGTGATTATTCCTCTTGCTTTTCAAGGGATCGTACCAAAGGACGTACTCAAGCCCATTGTAGAGTTCTGTAAGTATTTTAAAGTAATTTGTGCTAAGGTTTTAGATACTAGTATTTTAAGGGATTGGGAATCAAAGATTGCAATCACAATGTGTAAGTTAGAACAAATCTTTCCACCGTCATTTTTTGATATTATGGTTCACCTTGTTGTGCATTTGGCTTACGAAGCTAGGATATCACGACCGAGTTCAATACCGGTGGATGTATCCGATTGAAAGATATTTAAAGAGATTGAAAGATTATGTTGGCAACAAGGCGAGAGTTGAAGGTTCCATTGCCCGGGGCTATTTGGTAGAGGAGTGCACGCAGTTTATTTCTTTGTTCATGCGACATGAAAATGAAGGTGAGCGAGATCGGAACTACGATGGTGGTCCCTATGATGATGATCGTGAGCAGGGTTCAATGTTTAAGGCAGTTGGACGTCCGTTGAGATGCACTCGTGTACCTAGAATGTTGACGGAAAGAGAACAAGCTTTAATCCACTCATATGTGTTAAATCAAATTGAAGATATCGAGGATTTTCGTCAAAAATATAATGATGCTCTTATTAACGGAGGTAGGAATGAGTGTAGTTTTTCGGTTTGGTTTAGAGCACGCACGTTACGTAATTAAGGAACACAGGGTCTTCTAGATACAGTAAGGATCTAGAGATTTTATTACTTGGTCCATCCCGTTTTGCATCTTCATTATCCGGGTATATTTGCAATGGGTTTAGATTTCGGACAATGAATTCGGATTCAACCAAGGCCACTCAACTATGTGGGGTCATTGTAACTTTAGAACTTCCATCTGGTTGTGATGGATATTATGGACGAATTTTAGATATAGTAGAGGTATCGGTTGATAGGAATAGTCGTTTTGTATTGTTTGAATGTCAATGGTGTGATGTGTACAATAAGGACAAGAGGATTTAAGATTAATGAGTATGGATTTATTTCATTGAATACAGAAAGGCAATTGGGGGCAGTTGAACCGTTAGCAGTTGCAAATCAAGTCGAGCAAGTTGTTTATGTGGAAGACAATATGAGTAAGGGATGGATGATACCAAGTCACTTCCACATAACTACTATAACTTATCGGAAGGAAGCGATGATGAAGTAGAGAACCATATCAAGATGAACTTGTGAGCGTACCCGTCGCATTTGGTGTAGCCGATGAAGATGTACAACTACAAACAACCTATCAGATAGAAGTGGAAATGTGATTGTCCGAAAACCAGCTGGATAGCTTGGAAAAATGCATAACACCCCACCCCGAGGCCGGTTTGCCCGATCGAGGCCGGATTCCGGCTTGGATCGGGCAAACCGGCCGGTTAGCTTGGAAAAATGCATAACACCCCACCCCGAGGCCGGATTGCCCGCTCGACGCCGGCTTCCGGCTTGGCTCGGGCAACCTGGCCGGATAGCTTGGAAAAATGCATAACACCCCCCCCCGAGGCCGGATTGCCCGATCGAAGCCGGATTCCGGCTTGGATCGGGCAAACCGGCCGGTTAGCTTGGAAAAATGCATAACACCCCACCCCGAGGCCGGATTGCCCGATCGAAGCCCGATTCCGGCTTGGATCGGGCAAACCGGCCGGTTAGCTTGGAAAAATGCATAACACCCCACCCCGAGGCCGGTTTGCAATTTTAAAGATTATATTGCGTATGAAGAAATTCGAAGAAGAGTCGACGTACATCGAGGAGTGGGACGTCGGTGGATCCCACCGATCGGATCGGTGGTTCTCGTGGCCCATCTCGGCCTACCCGGGATGCGATGCCATCGGTGGACCATCCCGGGCGGTTGACACTCGCCCTACTACGGCGACGCCCCTACGAGGCCTCATCCATCTTCTTCCGCCTCCGGTAAATATCAATTTTTTATATTTTGTAGATTTATAAATATCAATTTTTAAATGTGTTAAAAATTTTGGCATGCAACTACAGTTGCTAGACGTGGGAGAGGTCCTGCAAAGGCGTATAATGTGCGGACATTAGCGCCTGGGGAGACCTTGAACGTCCGGGTCATTGGAGGATCGGGTGTAGGCCCGAATGGCCAGGAGTTCACCTCATATCTTGGAGTTTGCAACAGGGTACATTGTAACTTATGGCAACAGGATTACATGACCCTTCCAGATGACAAGAAGGATGCGATATTTAGAGACCTCGAGGTATATAAAAGTACTTGAGCTTATTTGTTTTTTTTCACTTTAAAATTACTAATCTATGTATTCTTCCTGTAGCAACATTTTACATTTGAGCGGTCTATCCATAGATGCGGAAATTTTAAGGCATATGGGAGAGATGCAAAGAAAACAAAGGGGTCATCTTAAGAAGGTAAAAATTTCATATTTATTTTTTAGTAAACGATTATGTACCTGTAACTAATACAATTTTTGGCGTCTGATATTTTACGGACGCTCCGGAGGAGGCACTTGTCGTTGTGCCTCCACAATGCGATCCGGACCAGTGGCGTCATATGTGTGAGATATGGCAGAGGGACAACAATAAGGTAAATAATTTATTTAATTTAAAAGTAATCCACATTTGATAACTCATTTTATTAACTTGTCTTAACAAAACTAATGTGTTATGAACTTGTTTGTAGGCACTTAGCCAAAGGAATAAAACAAACAGTATTAATTTAGCATGCCTTATAGGCGAGGTAGAACCAACATTCATCAATTTAGATAGATTTTGTAAGTTTATAATTTTTTATTATTCACTATTGTATATCTCGATAATAGTACTAATGTGTTCATAATGTTTTCTCTTAACAGACAAACAAAGAAGGGCGTCGTCCTACCCGTCCAGAGGTATTCGAGATGACCCAAACGAAAGAGGCGGAGGATGGATCCCTCGTATGGTGCAACGAGGAAAGTCGTCAAGTTATGGTACGCAATATGTTTGTTTGTATCAACATTAGACAATTTTTATTTCATATAACAACTGACTTTATATTTACATTATATAGGATGAGATGCGCCAGTTGATGAATGTCCCCCAGTCAGAGGAATCAGATGCTCGAAATTCCGAGCAGCCATTCTCTGCTGAGGATGCATTCATCACCGTGTTCGGCAGAGGGAACGGGCCGGGACGGATCCGATGTGGGGGAGAGGACGGACCCGCAACACCCGGTATGGTGTATGCAAGTGGAGGTGCGAGTACCTGCGGGTCCGGGCTACCAGGAGTTGGTGGACAAAGTCGATGCTCAAGCTACACAAATCGAGAAACAAAACTCGATGATCGACTCGCTCCAACAACAACTGGACGCCCAACGTCAATAGTTTCAAGAGTCGATGACACGGCTAACACAAGAAATGTTAGCCCAATTAAACAGTAGGCTCCACTGCGGATCCTTTTAGTTCGAGGCCCCACCAAGGCGATGGAGGCGCACGGGGAGACGAGGAGGAGGAGGACGATGACGAGGACGCAGAAGACGATGAGCGTTCTTTTGGGGAGGATGAGT
Source organism: Cryptocoryne crispatula var. balansae (assembly GCA_036172225.1). Taxonomy (NCBI): domain Eukaryota; kingdom Viridiplantae; phylum Streptophyta; class Magnoliopsida; order Alismatales; family Araceae; genus Cryptocoryne; species Cryptocoryne crispatula. The sequence continues at coordinate 5,756,224 of CM069935.1, forward strand.
GAGAGAGTTTACTCTCTATTTTATTATTTCTTTGTATTTGAGATAGTTGTTGTGTAATGATACGTTTTATAAATATGAACTTTTCTTATTAAAGAATGTCGGTTGTTTATTATGTATGAATGAATGTGAATGAAACGCTTCAATCGGGCAAACCGACAAATTATTTGTGTATGTAGGTCTTGCTACGAGAATACAATTGTGTGAATTTTTTTTTTTAAAAGACTTTAAGTTATTTGCGACGGCCCCTCTCAGCCGTCCCTTTAGTTGATTTAAGCGACGGCTATTAATGTAATAGCGACGGCAGCCGTCCTAAAACCGTAAAATGCACCGGCGGGGCGTGGCGGGCGCGAAAAATGGATTTTAGCGACGGCTACCTAGCGAAATCGCTATTATTAACTTTAAGCGACGATTGTGTATTTAATGGACGGCTCTGGCCGTCGTCAACTGAAAAAATGCACTCCCGCGGTGTTGCCGGGGGCCTGAAAATTGGGTATTAGCGACGGCTGGCCGTCGCGAAACCAGGAAAATACACCGCGCGGGTGTTGCGCGGTAATTGGGTATTGCGACGGGCGAGCCGTCGCTTATAATTATTGTCGTTTACTAGCGACGGCTGATGGTAAGCTCGAAAAAGTTTAAAGCAAAAATTGTTTTGCGCGGCGAGAAGTCGCCAAAGTCTCTTTTACGGGTTTAAATTTATTTGCGACGGCTTGTTTCCGTCGCTAAAAACTTTATGAGGGACGGTTTCAGCCGTCTCTAATAACTTAATTGCGACGTCGTTAGTTGTCCCAAATAATCCTAAAAGCGACGGCTTATCATTAGCCGTCGCCATTAAAATTGGCGACGGGCTTATTTGCGACAGGATTGCGACGGTGGAACAGCCGTCGCTATTACCATATGGCGACGGCTTTTGTATTTTTAGCGACGGCGGTCAACCGTTGCTAATGACCTTATTTCCTGTAGTGGATGACTCTCACACTCTCAGCGCCTTGTCTGTAAAATTTTTGTGAGGCCGCTATCCTGGAAATCTGCGCGGTTGAGCCGCCGAAGCTCAATCCGTGAAAGCCCTTTCAAGACTGCAACCACAAAGCCTCTGCTCGAGGGGGACTCCTCTTTCTTCCTCATATTGCGGTTTGATATTTTATTGGTGGGAGAGCATCGTCGTCGTTTTTGAGGTTGTTTTTGTTTTGGGAGGGAGGTATGCTCCTCTCTCTCAACCTCCCTTTCAAACATTTTGCCTAAATAAGTTTTTTTGGCATTTTGTCTCTTTTTGTCGTGTTGAAATTGCGGAGTTAAGTTTATCTAAGTTTGTCTTGTCTATTTTTCCTTTCGTTGTTGTTCGTAGTTCTTGTGCCGAGTTACGTCTTATGGTCTGTTTTCCTTAGCGTTTTAGACGTTAACTCTTTTTCAAGACGGTTGATTTGGGCATTACTCACTCCTTTTTGGAGTGAACTTCCAGTCTCGGAGCAGTTGTCAAACTCCAATAATGGAGTCTCTACTTCTGCCTTTCGACCACATTTGCACCTGTGTGCTGGTCATTTCGTGGTTTTATGTTTGTCTCTTAAAAATTTATATTTTCAAGATATCTCTCGTTATTAACTCGATCAAATATTTTCTTTTATGTTTATCGTTGTACTTGGTATATATCTCTTTTAATTTGATGTGAATGAATGTGCTCTTGTTCAAAAAAAGAACATTACGGACATCTCCACCATTCCTCCACACATAACACATCTCATAAATAAATGTGTCCATTATGATACCCAGAATGTTCATGTGCCAGTGGCCCAGTAGGCCAGTAGTACTCCGCATACATAACGTAACTTCAAACATTTGCGTAACGCAGCATTGAACCGCGGCGTACATGTATGATCTAATATATGCAAGCCCAAATGAACAGGTTAATTATGTGTTGACGGACAACTCATAAACGCGTCGTTAAAGCCTGCGCATCATGAAGCCATAGAGTAAATGATCATGCCTTTTAAGTTTGATCCTCTTGGACTCCTATTCCGTTCAACCCAAAAAATCAAACCAGCAAACTAATAATTTATTTTCATTTAGTTTAATTTGAATTATTGATCGGTTTGATTTGATTTTTAAAATTCTTCGTACTAAATTAAACTAGTAAATCGAATAATCTTAATTAAATTAATTATTTTATTTTAAGTTACATATAATATAATATTTATGTCAAAATAAATTTGTTTCTAAATTTTTTGAGATAAAATCAATAAAATAAATAAACATATATATGATTTGAAACAAACAAAAACAAATTATATATTGACATATCTATTCTACCGGTATAAAAATGGTTTGAATTAGATCAAATCGAACCCAACCAAAATAATTTGGTTCGATTTGATTTGTTTGGGAAATAGTTTGGTTTGGCATGATTTAAACAAAGTATTCAAAAGCCAACCCAAATCAAACCATGAACAACGCTAGCTAGCTCCTCCATCACTCCATGTTGATCTGATCTCTTATAATTAGCTAGATCTATATATCTGCACATTCTCCGGCAAGGCAGCAACCCATCTTCTTCCACCAACCTGTGCAAGCGGTAGCCCGCTGTGTGTACTTGGGCGGCAGTGTCAACAAGGATGGCAAGATTTATAGATTCGTGGCCTCTAAGAAATAAAGGGTCCAAATTGGTGTCCAAGAGGACATACGCCATTGTGGAGAGAGGGGAGAAACCCACGCCGCAAAAAACCACAATGGCCGTGCGCCGCGGATGTCATCGAGAAGGGAGGAGCTCGCGCGGAAGATCTCGCGACTGTGTGCCGCCAATGCTAGCATGGAGGGGTGGGAACTCTCTAGCCGTAGAATATTGCACGGCCCTATGCCACAAATATCATCGTCGAGCGCTAGAGGGGGCGACCCCTTGCCAAGGGCCGCGGACGTCTTCGTGGAGTGCCAGAAGGGTGAAACCCTCGCCTGGGGAATTTTTCGTGGCAAGGAGGCAACCTTGATATAGCTTCGCAGGTAGAAGCTTCGCAGTGGGGGTGGCCGTCCCTCAGCTATTTCTTGTGCGGCAATTTTGGCAAGGATTTCGGCAGACCATCGACTAACTATCAACATGAGAAGTTGGGGTTTTCACCAATTGTTTTGGTTTTCTCTTGATCTGAGTTAATCTTCCTCCCTTTCAAAATGTTCTCCTCTACTCTAATGATCAGGCCAAATGTCGTGCTAGACATTTTACCTTTTTGTATGTTTTGGAGTGGGGTTACTCCATTTATTTTGTTCCGTCTTTCGTTAGTTTTTGTTTATTGCCATGTCTTGGTTGTATCATCTTGGTTTATTTAGTTGTCTTCTCTAATTATCTCTGTAACCACAAATCTGTCTGTGAGATTAATAGTCTAGGCATTTTCAACATCGACATGATGTGATCATCTGATCTCTTGACAAATGTTGAACTTTTTGAGAGTTCTAATTTTTGTATCTCGATCATCAATACACCTCTTCATGCTGGTCCTCTCACTGATGTGGTTATTACTGAGTGCTTTGGTGAAGAACTTGTGCTTTGTCCTTGCTTGTTATAGAGTTTTCTTAACCCATGTGTCTTGAATTTTCTTTTGTTATAATGTTGAAGCTGTACATCTAGTTTATCAATGCGATGAAATTAGTCCGTTTTGTTCATCTTGCTGGCTCTTATCTAGTAGTAATAAATATATTTTTATTTAAATATTATTATTATTATATTTATAATTAATTAAACAAATATACATTCAACCATACAACATAAAAATATATTAAAATATGCACATTTATATTTTTTTAAAAGTAGAGAAGAAAACTTCACTAAAGAGTATTCTCCAATCCTCCATCTCTACTTCAACTAAAAGCCTAGATTAAGTCTCACATCAACCCTAGTCAATTATGAACTATGGTGCCTAATTCCTGTTACCCTTTCAAACTATGTATCCTCTTTGGTCCAGCACCAAGTAGTTGAGGGGTTTTATCTGAATCTTTTCTCCTGCAACAAGCAAAGAATGATAAATGACGAATGGTGATGGAAAAACTCCCTCTTGCGGGTGAGTCAAACAGTGTCATATCGGCTAGTTGAGGGAAGGTTCCAGTGCTTAAAAGTCTGGACTTCTCTAATTCAACGCTGTGATTTTGTGTTGGTTAACATGATATCAGAGCCAATAGTTAGTGGACCCCCTCTGTCGACCGTCACTTATAACAATGTACACATGTCAAAGTCAGAGGAGCTTGTATGTGAGGGGGCAAGCAAGATAGTGTTATATCGGCCAGTTGAGGGGAGGTTCCAATGTTTAAAATTTTAGACTTCTCTAACCCAACATCGCGGCATGACACTTATGGTCCATTTGTTTGTCCGGAAAACAGGCCGCTGGATCATCTTTTCCCGAAAACTCAATTATGCGGTCTATTTGGTTGTCAGGAAATTGGCTGGTCAATGAAATGCCCCTCCGTTGACTCCAAAAATGATGGATTTTGGCATCCCCATTATTAATCCGGACGCCGTTTTCTGCACGGAACGGAGGCAAACGACTTTTTTAACACTAAAATTTTTATTAATTAATATAATTTAAATTTAAAATAGTAAAATTATAAAAATTTAATTTAAAAAATAATATAATATTTTAAATTAATGAACATGATAAAAGTTATAAAAAATAATTCAGTTAAATTATATATTACTTTACATATATCAAAATTTAAAACATAAAATTATCAAAAATAATTTTAAAAATAAAATAACCAAAACATTTAAAAATATATATTCAGGTAAAAAATTGTGATCTCAAACAAATGATTTATGTATTACCAAATAATATATACTATTTTAATTTCTTCAGAAAGGTTGTTCTGTAAAAATGACTTTCACTTAAATTTTATTTTACATGAATCAAACTAATTAACAAGTGCATTATAGTCATAAAAAATAGTAGATTAATATATATGTGTGTAAAATTGTCAATTTCAAATAAAAGTTATTTTTGTACGTAGAAAAAATCTTATTGTTAAGAAAAGAATATTTTACCTTACCTGTTAATCATAATAGTAAAGAAAAATTATTTTATTAAATAAAATAATTTTATTTAAAATAATTTAGCCAAATTAACACTCTTTTGCAATAAATAAAAAATATTTGTTTAAAAATAATTAATATCTTATAAAAATTATTTTTGTTATATTTACTTGTAGATGATACAGTAACCAACCAAGTCATAGAAAAGTAATTACGGACAACCAAATGTCGGTTTGACCTTTTCAATTTCCTTGAAAAGTGGATGCAACGAAAAACATTTTCTTTGAATTAAGTTTTACGTCAAACCAAACAGACCCTTAATCAAGACATCCCGCGTAACACTTAATCTAGACCTCCCCCACAGGTGAGGCGTCGGTAATCCTTGGCAGCACTTTCATATGTACTCTAATTCTCCCTCTCTCTCTATTGTAGAAACAAACTTAAATATTTCTACCTTGCTACTTCTTTCCATCACATAATTAGTTGATTCTTCAGCGATTCTTGCCAACATTTATGGCCTCCTCCGATACTTCCCACTCTTTCGGAGCTTCTCAGTCGCCCTACGTGGGAATGGTGCACCTCGTCATGTGTTCCCTCTCTTAATGTGAACTTCTCTCAATCTCTAACGCGCCAAAGCACCTCATTCCCAAGTCCTTTTCTCTCTCTTTGGTGTTGATCCCTCTTTGCAAGGAGTTCTTCAGTGTTCTACTGCTACTTTCTTCTGGTTGCACACTCCTCACACTGATGCTTGACTCCAGATCTTCTCCTATTTTTCGAAGCTCCATCTATCGCGGGATCTCTAGCATGAAGTGTCCCCTGGTCTAGTATTTTTCATGTCTCTGGAGGCTTCGTTCCATCCCACCTTCCCCGGTGGTCTGGCATGCTTGATTCCACCTCTCAAATTCGGTTTCATTTCAAAGTGCTAAACTCAGGTCTGTGGCTTCTGATCATGACCTGTGTGTGCCCCATCCAAATTGGCGGCTAGAGAGTAAGGTTCTCAGCAATGCATAGTATCGAGGCTAAAGAGCTGTACGTATAGAGAGTAAAATGTATATTTATATATGTATTATATATTAAATTTCTTCATTTTTTAAATGTCAATTTGGTATCGTCGTCATTTAATCAAGACAATAGATGACATGTCATATAGAAATGTAGATGATAGAGACTAACTAGGGTGATTTCAGGTAATATTATTTTTAAGGCCTCAACCCATTATGAAAGATGCCGTTATTAAAGATGAGAAGTTGAATGGTTATTATTTAGGTTATTATGATTATCATGGCACAGTGTCAACTATATTTTTGTTGCATAATTTCAGTAATTAGTGGCAAGATGAGATTCTAATTTGGTTATGGTTTTAAGGATTATTATATATAGGAGATCTTGAATGCTTACTATTTAAGTATCTAAGGAAAGGAAGCATCCATGAAGAAGATTGAATGCTTACTGTTTCTCACAAAAAGAACAAGAGAAATGGATCCACTCACCTATGTTGGCTCCCATTTATGTGTGTAATGCATGATCTGTAATCACATTTTAGAGAGGATGTATTATCTCCAAAATACTAGCTTTAAGGGGGAATTTAAAATGAGAGAACCTTAACATACTAGCTTTAAGGGGGATTTTAAAATGGGAGAACCCTAAGTCGTTAACTCATATTATATATATATATAGGTAAACATTCTCTCATTCTTGAACTCATGGAATGCCGGTGTGAGATCTAAGTCCTAACCCGGACCTAACCCGGTCAATTTTTGGGTCAACCGAGCTAATCCTATTTTAAATTATTATTTTATTATTTTATATTCTGACCGCGGCTGACCCAAGTCCCAACCTGGGTCCCGACCCTGGCCAACCCGGGTCGGTATGGGCCCAACCGACCCACTCACGATCCCGACCCTGCCTTCCTTGCTTGAACTTATTGGAACAACCCACATAAGCTGAGTTCATGAGCACTGAATTAACTAAATTTGTGCAATTATTTTTAATGCTTGTTCAAACTCGCGCTCTATTTGATGTGAGGAAATAAAAACTTGAATCATGTGGGGACCGTATATGTGTATATATGCCAGTTTTAAATTTTATATGTATCCATTAAAAATCCCTATGCTAAGACCTATAGTTTTTATTACACAAAAATGACTGTTGGGCGCTAACATGGTCAGCACAAAAGATAAGAAGGTCATGCTTCTTACTTAGTTATGTACATAGCCGTCGAGCATTGCTGGTGCACCCAACTGGGAGGACTATTCTAAAAAAAACAATAAACAGATCTGGGTCATGAAATGCTTAAGCAGCCCAAATAGGCCCAATGTTCTTAAATAGACTCGCATGTGGGCTAAAGGAGTATGCAGAGTCATCCATGTATTTTTATCTCTCTCAAATTTCAAAATATAAAATGCCTGCCATTAGGACCTAGGACAGTTGTGTTAAAGTGTTGTTGGGTTTTTGTCTAGTTAATTTGACTAGTAAAGTTAGTTAATTTGTCTACACCAATTGCATCTCGGACCTCACTTTCACAACATGATGGAGAGTCTTTGTCAAATCCTACTTACTATCGGAGCTTGGTAGGTTCTCTCCAATACATCACATTAACCAGGCCTGTTGTTAGTTTTGCGGTTAATAAGGTCTGCCAATTCTTGGCAGCTCCTTCATCTACACACTTAACTGTTGTGAAAAGAATTTTGAGGTATCTAAAAGCAACACATAAGCATGGTCTTTTAATCAGACCAACTGTCTTTAGTCTTCAAGTATTCTCGGATGCCGACTGGGCCGGGTGTCCTGATGAAAGGAGATCCACTGGAGGATATGGCATTTATCTTGGAGATAATCTTGTCTCTTGGTCAGCCAAGAAACAGAGAACAGTAGTAAGATCCAGCACTGAGGCTGAGATGCATGCTCTTTGTCACGACCCGTATTTTTAACATGCACAGCGGAAGATAATCCGGCGACGTAACGGGGAAGGATATCGGTCTGGAACCAAATAAGACTAAAATCTCAATCCAAATAAATAATTCCAAACTTTACAACATAATATCACCATAAACAAACATCTATCTAGACAAATTAAATACCAACATTGAATGAGTACTCCACTAGCTCCTCGGACTCCAAAACACCACTACGCTTCTGCTGCGCTAAACCTGCACTCCTGAAAAATATTAACAACGGAAGGGGTGAGTCACCACAGACTCAGTAGGACTTACACCCGAACTACCCCACTATAATAATGATTCTCTATTGATATTAAATATATTAAACCTAAAAATCAGATTTAATACATAGGGTGTAAACTAATTATATATCTTTAATTAAGTGATTACAAAGTCATTCAACTGCCCCGTTGTGGACGCCGGGAAAGAGAGGGGGGAGGGGAGAGATATGTTCTCGTGTGTGTGTGTGTGTGCTTCCTTTCTTACGGTCTTGATAGGGTGGGTTCGTGTTAATCACGCCATAGACACGGTCGTGGATGATTCCGACGGACCGATCTATTGCCTGCTTCTCTTCCTTCTTTCCTTCTCCGCACTCACCTTGATCCCCGGACTAATCAACCCTTGATGTCACTTGGGCATCGAAGGACCGGTCCGGGTCGTGAGGAGAATCGAGGGGAAAGAAGATCAGATAGCCGGTGGCATTATCAACACTAACTTAGCCTACCAAAGTGAAAGAGGAAGGGAGGGTGTGGTCGCCAGGAGCCAGAGGGGCTCCGATGATAGAAATAAAAGAGATGGACTAGTAAAGACAGTGAGAGTGACCGGTTACCTCGGTAAACTGGGAGATTGCGGGGGTTCTATCTTCTCCTTCCTCGGCCGGCCGGGGAAGAAGAGCCTTGGAGAAACTCACTTGCCTGAAAGAAAAATATGAATGAAAGCACAATGATTAGAACTAAATATGGAGCGGTAACTGTTCGTAAGAAAGAAGAGCAATGACAAAAGGGGTTGAACGAACCGGATTAGGACTAACTCCTAACCCCTCCTTAAGGGAGGATCTAAATGACCTAAGACTAAGATGCGTTATGCCATACTAATGCAACATGCATAATGAAACCCAAACGACAATAAAGGAAAGGGTAAGGTAAGGAAGAAGATCGTAGAAGCCCGATGCTTGAAACACAGAGTGTAGGCGCTCCAACCACGGGTCGCCTGGCGTCGCGTCGGGGAGCGCTTCGGTCCTTGCGGCAGTCTTCAATACAATCTTCTCCGGTTCCAATGACGAAGGATCGGATTCCCTGCTTTGTTTTGGAGATTTCTTGGCACTCTTCGTATGGTTTGCAATGGCTTTTAATGGTATGATGGCAGGGGTCTTGAATGGTTTTTGAGTGGTATTGAATGAGCGGAGTGGAAGAGGTGTAATGGAGGATGGATAGGTTTGGGAGTGGGATGGTAGACTCTAATGGGGGTTGGAAGGTGGTGGAAGGATGTTGGGAGGCTCAAGAAAACTCTTGGGGAGTTAAGACTCTGGGAATCCCTCTCTCTGCTCCTTAGAATCTCTCTCTTGGAACCTCTTAAATGTGGGAGAAGGGTCTCCTTTTATAGGTGCGCAAAAGTGACCCTAGCGCTCCGCCCTGAGGACGCCTGGCGTCGCGGCATGGGAGCGCCTGCACCAAATCGCCGACAGAGTCGGCGGACCAGCACGTCGAGGCCATACTGTGGCCACCTACCGCTGCGTGTCGGGCGGCGGTTGTCGGCGGAAATCACTGGCGCTCGACGAGGGGAGCACGACCTACGGTGTCGGACGCCGGTCGGCGCACGCGGAGCCTGCGGTGACAGTTGTCAGGCGGGAATCCAGGCGCTCTGACGGCGGAGCGCCTGGACCCACGGTACGATTTCGACAACGCATCGCTGACCGTCTGAAAAAGCCGGCTGTCACGGGCGGAATTGCAACTAAACAGCTGGCAGAGGAGCGCTTGTACTACCGTGCGTCTCAGGGTACGATGTCGTCCGGCCGGTCAGAAGGGTGAAAAGGCGGGAAATGCCAGGCGCTCTGACGTCGCGACGCTAGGCGTCGCGGCGTCGGGTCGCCTCCAGATTTTCCAAGATTCGGTCGTTTTTATGTCAAATCGACCTCTCTGATTGGGAGAAAACAAGTGTTACCTATAGAAATGAGATTGCACTTTCTGTAATCGGGCCGAATTCGCGTATCTACACCCGTATGATAACCAGACTCTATATGCATTAAAAACCATCACAACCTGCTCATTAGACTACTCTAGGTATGCTCACAACATACACAACCTGACATAAAACCAAGGACATATCTAGAACACTAACATCTATACCAACATACACAACTAAACAGCTGTCTGAGTAAATATCATGCTCCATCTGATAAATGTAGTCACATCACAAAACTAGCACCAGATTTACCATATAGTAGGAAGTAACATATAGTAACTAAATCCCAAAGTACCCCTAGGCAGGGGAGTACTTAGGATAAACCTCGGTATCCGAGATCGACGGATGCTCCGGACTGTTCTAATTCATCTGTTGCCCACAGGACCGAATTATAGTACGGTGAGAAGTACATTCAACTTCAATGCGGCTCAGCACTGCCCCACATTCCACACCATGCAAGCATATAATGAACTCAGACAGTAACACATGAACATTTAATTGGCAAATCAAATATGAAATACATAGATGAACACCCATGGTTCTATGCACCACATATTTGCATACCATACCACAGTCTATCACAAACTAATGCATATAAATAGGATCATGCAATTTACAACCTAAACATAACTATTACATGCTTAAACAGAACTACCTATCACATAAGAGAAAATAAACTAAATTCTAACACCACTATGCTTAATCCCTACATCGGCTTTTTATCCAATCGGGATATATGTGTTTAAGGTTTACCAGTGCACCCAACTAGGAGGACTATTCTGAAAAAAACAGAATAAACAGATCTGGGTCATGAAATGCTTAAGCAGCCCAAATAGGCCCAATGTTCTTAAATAGACTCGCATGTGGGCTAAACGAGTATGCAGAGTCATCCATGTATTTTTATCTCTCTCAAATTTCAAAATATAAAATGCCTGCCATTAGGACCTAGGACAGTTGTGTTAAAGTGTTGTTGGGTTTTTGTCTAGTTAATTTGACTAGTAAAGTTAAGTTACAAAATGCCCCTGCCTGGCATCCCTACAAAGGGGGTTAAGTTACTACTTTGACTTCATTCTACTATGAAGGATCAATAAAGGTTTATCTTTTCCATGAGTTGAGAAAGGATATCACCACTGAATAAATCAGCATACTTCATTTTATAATTCACCTGCAACTTCAGAGGCGTCAATACGTCATTAATATTGCTGCTAGAAGGCCCATGATAATGTTGTATCTTAAATATATCTCTCTAGATTGGACATACATGATAAGATAAAACATAACCATAAAAGAGGGAAGGAATATATGCTTTATATAATTAACAAGTACACATTGATCTGATGCCTTGCATGTGAAATTCCAAAAATGCACGTGCGCCGAGGAGATCCATGTCCAGGCTATGATAAAGGCATTGGACTATCCTCCGGTGGCCAATATGAGATAAAACCCTTCAACACTCTCCCTCTCGGCCTGCCACCACCGTCAGAGCCACGATAGGAATACATGGGGTAGGCCGAGCGAAAACAGGAGTAAATCCACCGGAGGACAGAGACAGCCTGACCAGCTCTGATACCATGTGAAATTCCAAAAGTGTCCCATATTGGCCACCGGAGGAGTATTCCATGCCTTTATCATAGCTTGGACCTGGGTCTCCTCAGCGCACGTGCGTTTTTGGAATTTCACATGGTATCAGCCCTGACCAGCTCTGATACCATGTGAAATTCCAAAAACGCACGTACGCTGAGGAGACCCAGGTCCAGGCTATGATAAAGGCATTGGACTATCCTCCGGTGGCCAATATGGGATAAAACCCTTCAACACTCCCCCTCTCGGCCAGCCACCATCGTCAGAGCCACGATAGGAATACACGGGGCAGGGCTAAGCGAAAATAGGAGCAAATCCACCGGAGGACAGAGCCTACAGCCTGACCAGCTCTGATACCCTGTGAAATTCCAAAAACGCACGTGCGCTAAGGAGACCCAGATCCAGACTATGATAAAGGTATGGAATACTCCTCCGGTGGTCAATATGGGATAAAACCCTTCAACACTCCCCCTCTCGGCCAGCCACCACCGTCAGAGTCACGATAGGAATACACGGGGCAGGGCTGAGTGAAAATAGGAGCAGATCCACCGGAGGACAGAGCCTACAGCCTGACTAGCTCTGATACCATGTGAAATTCCAAAAACGCACGTGCGCTAAGGAGACCCAAGTCCAGGCTATGATAAAGGCATTGGACTATCCTCCGGTGGCCAATATGGGATAAAATCCTTCAACATTGCAGGTCAAAATTACACGGCGATCGCCTCTTACCAAGCTGCTAAAGACAACCTTCTTTATTTAAGCGCTTCTTTGACTGCCTTCATCAGCGACCACGATGTAACTATTGACAATACAAACCATACGTGGCATCCTGGTTGACATGAGATGGGAATACAGTTGTAATTGTGTAATTTCATTTACATACATTTGTATACAATGTCCGGTTCAATTGAACCGTAATGTAATCACATCAGTATATATATGAAATACAAAGGGCGCAGAGACCTCAATTGAAGTCCACTGCATTTTCCCGCTCACTCCTCTCTGCTTCTGCTCTTCTTCAGTGGTCACAGTCTCTTCATCAGATCTGTTGATTCATGAAGCTTAGCTGCAATTCTATCATGGTATCAGAGCACCGGTGAGATCCAATCGTCTTTGTGATCTCAATTCTGTTTTTCTGGATTTCAGTTTCGTCGATTTCAGTTGTGATGGATGAATCGGGGATTAGTTCGTCGTCCAATTCTCCTTCTTCTGTTTCGAAGCTCCCATTTGCTTCTGGATCTGTGTTTGCTTCACTTTCCAAGCATTTCTCATCGATTTTCCATTGAGCTTAATGCTGAGAATTTTACTATATGGCGAGGATAGTTTATCCCCTTTCTCAAAACCTATCGTCTGATGGGATTAGTAGATGGTACTCTATCTTGTCCTCCTGAATTTGTCCCAGATCCGTCGGATCCTACTTTGGACATACCTAATGCAGATGCCGATATATGGAAACAATATGATAATCTCATTATAACTCTTATAATGTCATCGGTTAGTGATTCTATACTACCGATGATTGTTGGTTTGGAAACCTCATATGAAGTATGGAAAAGTCTTACTACTGTGTATGGATCAAGCTCTAAAACTAGAGCTCTTCAGCTTCGTCTTCAGTTACAACAACTGAAGAAAGGAACAAGGAAGGTTACGGAATATCTTCACAAGGTGAAGAATATAGCTAATGCCTTAAGTATGGCTAATGAACCGATTGACTGTCCTAAAACCAACAGATATGCTCTGAATGTTCAGGTGGTTGAAACTGAACCTACTTGTTTTACATCTGCAAACAAAGACTTATGTTGGCGATAGGCCATGTCTACTGAGTTTATGACATTACAAACTAATGACACATGGGTGCTTGTTCCTCCACCGTCTGGTGCAAATGTGATAGAATGTAAATGGATTTATAAGATAAAAAGGCATTCTGATGGATCTATTGCTCGGTACAAAGCAAGACTTGTAGCCAAGGGCTACAGCCAAGAATATGGCATTGATTATACTGATACGTTCAGTCCTGTCATCGAGCCTTCTACCATTTGGTTAATTTTGTCATTGGCTGTCACTAATCAGTGGAAAATCAAACAGTTGGATGTTAATAATGCCTTTTTACATGGTAATCTCAATGAGGACATCTATATGGTTCAACCTCCAGGCTATATTGATAGAAATTATCCTACTCATGTTTGCAAATTACAGAAGTCTTTATATGGTCTTAAACAGGCTCCTAGAACTTGGTTTCATAGGCTATATTCTCATCTTGTCAAAGTGGGATTCAAGGCTTCAATATGTGATCCAAGTTTATTTTTATATGACAAGGATGGTATTTCTCTTTATCTTTTGATCTATGTGGATGATATTATCTTAACAGGAAACAGTGCTGCAGCCATTTCAAAGTTTATTTCAGATGTTTCAAATACTTTTTCTCTTAAGGACCTGGGGGATCTTCATTTCTTTCTTGGCATAGAAGTGACTAGGACCATCAGTGGTCTTCATCTTACACAAACCAAGTACATACTGGATCTGTTGAAAAAGGCATAATTACTTGATTCAAAGCCCTTGTCTACACCAATTGCATCTCGGACCTCACTTTCACAACAAGATGGAGAGTATTTGTCAAATCCTACTTACTATCGGAGCTTGGTAGGTTCTCTCCGATACATCACATTAACCAGGCCTGATGTTAGTTTTGCGGTTAATAAGGTCTGCCAATTCTTGGCAGCTCCTTCATCTACACACTTAACTGTTGTGAAAAGAATTTTGAGGTATCTAAAAGCAACACATAAGCATGGTCTTTTAATCAGACCGACTGTCTTTAGTCTTCAAGTATTCTCGGATGCTAACTGGGCCGGGTGTCCTGATGAAAGGAGATCCACTGGAGGATATGGCATTTATCTTGGAGATAATCTTGTCTCTTGGTCAGCCAAGAAACAGAGAACAGTAGCAAGATCCAGCACTGAGGCTGAGATGCGTGCTCTTGTTCTTGCTGTAACTGATCTGCTATGGTTACTTCAATTAACCAAAGAGTTGAAAATTTCTCTTATCTTCACCAACTGTGTGGTGTGATAACATTTCGGCTATATACCTTAGTGCAAATCCAGCATTCAGAGCTAGAACGCGTCATGTTGAGATTGACTATCATTTTATGAGACAGCTAGTTCAAGAAAAAGTTATTGTGATCAATCATCTTGCCAGCAGAGATTAGGTTGCGGACATTTTCACTAAGCCTTTGGCTATTCAACAATTTGAACAATTCAGGTCCAAGTTAAGCGTCAGTTCCCCGCTTTACTTGAGGGGGGGTATTGACAATACAAACCATACGTGGCATCCTGGTTGACATGAGATGGGAATACAATTGTAATTGTGTAATTTCATTTACATACATTTGTATACAATGTCCGGTTCAATTGAACCGTAATGTAATCACATCAGTATATATATGAAATACGAAGGGTGCAGAGACTTGATTTGAAGTCTTCTGCATTTTCCCGCTCACTCCTCTCTGCTTATGCTCTTCTTCAGTTACTACAGTCTCTTCATCGGATCTGTTGATTTGTGAAGCTTAGCTGCAATTCTATCAGTAACTTGTCCAGATTGCTGAAGTCGCTACTTCAAAGATACATGCCTTCGTATTTGAGCAACACCTTATTTTACATATAGGAGTGCATATTTATTGAGAAGATATATATAGTTTGTGTATGGTGGTCAAGGAGATGCGTCCGCAAGCAGATGCCTGTTCCCTTCTGAAGAGTTGTGATCACGGATGCATGGCTTGTGACGTATTCTTGAATGTTGGTTGCTTGCTGCTTCAACTTGGACAGTGGGCAACTATTTGTATAGTTATGTAACATTACATATATAAAAAGAAGACCGACTCTCCTAAAAGATCACTACCATGGGATGTCTCTTCACAGGCAGAGACGATGACACTGCTGAAAAGTTGAAGGAGCTGGATGGATGTTGGTTGCTGCCTTGTCTACATCTTTCTACTTACTTTGAAATGATATCAAATGGAGCGCTCATCACCTGTTCCTCCGGCCTGAGAGGTGGGAGCTCCTGCCCGGCAGCCAACTTGCGGTAGCCACGTTGATGCAGGACAGATCAAGTAATCAAGAGATGCGTACGTGTTTAAACAAGTGCTCACACTTTGGTCAAATATCACCTTCTAAATCCAAGTTCATATTTTCCGTCACATTATGAATCAATCAATCGACCGAGGTGAAGGGCGCTGAGGAAGAGATGATTTGATTTTGACCCCATTCTGACTAACTTAGCTTCCCGTTGACGTCCTTGCCTTGATCAGAACAGGTGGAGAGGGAATTAATGATGATTGGCGTAACATATAAACGTCATAAAAACACAGCAGTATAGGAACCTTGGCAGAACCTTTGGCAGACGAATCAGACGATACCACACCACAAGTACTGTTGTAGCAACGTAAGAGGAGAGAGAACGAAGAGATGCATGCTGGAAACCTGATGAAGAAAGAAGAGATCCACCAAGCGAGCAGCAGAGAAGCACAGGGGGTTGGCCTCAGTACGCGAGTAGATAGGAAGAAAAGGGATCACGCCCCAGCGCCGTATAGGATTTTCTTTCCTCAAAATGAACTGTCCCCTTTCTTAGGATTTCTTCACAGCATGTTAATAAGAGATAACAATTACAGCTAGACCTCCCACATATAAAAATTACCTATTCACACTCAAACAAACCTTTACTAGATTAACTTTAGCACTGGACTCTCTGTAAATATATATAAAATTGACCATGACACTGGGATGTTCCTAACTAAATTAAATAAGATGTGGATAGACACAATTAACAAGATATAAAATTAAATGCGACTTTAAGTCAGGCTGACTGAGACTCAAAATTCTAACCTGATAATTTAAAAAATACATCTAAGTTATTAATAAGATAAGCAAACAAGATAATCTTGAACTCATATTGTGACGACAATGATTTGTAGTCAAATTTGATTTTTCTCGTCACACCCTTTTCCCCGGTTAGTAACCAAACAATAAAAAAGCTCTTATGTTTGGGTGGGGAGTGTGCATGGCTCCCGTGGTTGGCTGTGGTAAGAGCTCCCTCCACTGGTCTAAAGAGATGATTTGTGCTCTATCAAATGTTGTCCTTTAGACCTAAAAAAACATCTCTACTTTGACTTGTCAGAATAAACTTTAGTGTGATTTTGACATTTCTTTCACTCTGCGGGGAGAGAACAATGGTAGGGTCATCTAAATCACCTCAAGCGACCAAAGAAGAGAGCAACCACTGGTTCCAATCAACCAGCGGCCACGCCCTCGTTCGTAGCAGGAAAATGTTTGAAGGGGTCACACAAGAGGGAGGAAGGAGAAGGAGACATGGCTGTCAGTGATTGACACCGACAACTGCTCCCTTCTTTAGTCGCTTGAGGTGATTGAGACTCAAAGAAGTAGGTATTTTCAATACATGGCTGGAGATGTTGGCATTTATACCCAATTCAACTGATTCGACTCTATTTGGTTAGTTCAATTCTCCAACTGTGTTTTGGTCTTTAGAACCAAATCAAATGAATGTGTGCAATATGTGGTTTCATTTGATTATCTTCTATATCATGGCATTTTTGAAAGTATAGACTAGTAAATTTTTAGAGTGATACGGTACAGAGACTGCTCTCTAAACTTAGGGCTGATCCTAATCATTTACTTTAGTTTGATTCAAATAATATTTACTATATAAGTATGTATTGTGTGTATTCAGGCAGTTAATCGAATCGAGCCTAACTGATAATATTATTGATTCAATCAATTTACAGCTTGGGTTTTCACCAAACCGAATCCCGCGGCTCAATTTGATTAGATTCGGCTATCGGTTGAGTTTTGATTAGAGTAAAATGATCTTCCAAACAACCGTTCGAGAACAGAGTGAACACAAGAACAACCCCTGCCGGTAGCTGCTGTCGATTCCACGTCGAGGAAGTAGACGATCAGAAGCTAGCAATCACTCAATGCCGAACACGACGGCGACGGCTATCCGCCGGGGGGGCCCCTCGATCTGAAGCTCCCAGCAGCTTTTCTGGATGAAGAAATCTATGCCGCGCCGGCCATAGTGCTGGGCGATGGTTGTGGACCATCGATCGGCGACAGAAATTGAAGGCATATATATGAGAATCTTGTTTCGTTGATTTTCCTTTATCTTTCTCAATCTACACGTCGCTCCCTTGTCGAACACCTTTGGGAGACCGAAACCGACGGGCAAGACAACCATGTTAATTAGCGATTTTGGATCACCCATATCTTAATTTCTATATTAATTAATTACTCTCCCAATAAGATGCGTTTAAGTTCGTTTAACCCAAACATTCGAAATCATTGATACTCCACGGATTTTAATCTCTTGGGCGCGTCCGGTGTAGATAGAGGCGCGAGAAGTCGTTCTTCTTTTGTCCACGGGCACCCCGGCCGGCCTGAGTGCGTTACCCATTCAATTCAAGCGACATTAATACATCGATGCACGTCCTGTCGCTGCTCTCCTCGTCGTCCGCTTGTTCGTGTCCGCCTGCAAACGTACGTCGACACGTCTCTATCTGTAGCTAGCTTTCAGCAAGCTTTGAACTCTGTTCTATTCTATCTAGCTAGCTGCTTGCTCAGTGCATTCCAGATCAGGAGAGCAGCGCAGCTGGCAGTGAACAGATGCCCGGCCGCCGTCTCGTGCGAATCCGTGAGGACGTCGAATCAACCGGAAACAAGAACAACAAGAACAACACATGAAACCAGCTAGGGAGGCCAAGGCGCGAACGGCGGCGCCGTCGAACTAAAATGGAAGGGCCCTCGCCTCGTCAGCTCGGAAACTGCATGCCTGCACGGTGGAGAGCTTGTCGGAGAGTTGGCGTCTTCTCCGGCTGGCACTTAGCCGGATGGCTCGATATTCTTTTGTACTGCATGCTATGCTCTGAGGCGTACGTACTTGGCAGTAGTGGGATCCCTTCTCCTTGTTTAATCGAGTGCAGCTCCGGAATAACGGTGAAGAACAGTACTGTTATATATGCAAATAGGGTACGTATATCCGGAAGCAGAATATATATATATATATACACATGAAGATCGTGGTTAATTAGATCCTGACAGATATATATGTACATGAGGGAATTTTGGATCACCGTTTGAGACTTTTGATACAGACACAAATTAATCAAGATGATGAGTTTTAATGGATTTTTACGGTTGTTCCTCCCCCAAATGGAAGACTTATTAGAGTGTGCAAGGTCTTTGAGAATTGAGAGAATCAGAAAGAGAGGGGTGTGATGTTACAAATCTGAAAATCACAAGAGAAGTGAACCTTCTCATTTTCGTCGATGAGAGCACTGTCTCGACTGTTTCAGCATTCTCTCTTCCCCTTTCTGCCATGACAGAGCAAATTAAATTTTGACTGAACGTTTACGGAATTATTATTTTGGTAGCCTCTCAACAATTTCAGTAACTCGACATTAAACTGTCACTTAAATAATTTAAAGATCGCGACAATTTTTAATTGAATCCTGAGTGAAGTCTCCCGTTCGACCATCTGAGATCATCCATCTGAATTCACAACTACGTACACGGGAAGAAACTTTCGCTCAAGAGAACGTACGTCCAAACTAGTCGTTAGGGCAGCTCAATCAACCGGAACTGATGGCGCATCGGTCCACGATCAGCATGTCACATCAAGGGGTTGCTTCGCCTCCTCCACAACACGTCTCTGGCATCCCTTCTCGGGGCACCTCCCGAACCGATCTTATCCAAGCAATGGGATTGCGTCGACTCGACACAACTTATTGGATGAAAGATATATAAGTAGCTTTCCCATGTATATATATGCATGGATTTTGCTGTAGCAGTGCGTTTGTTTCATGGGGAAGGAGACGCGCGGAGCTGTAGAAGAAAACCCTAGTCACAGCCAGCTGAGAGACGTTAGTTCGCACGTCGCTGTCATGGTCGAGCAAGGCAGCAGTTCCTTGCATGTGCATGGACCCTCTTCTTCTCTTCTCCTTTATGATCTGCCCGAGCTAATTATATATATATATAAATGTATATATAAAGACGTGCATTACGTGCTTAGTTCAACCACTTCGAAGATCTTCTAAATCCAATCAAACCTGGAGATTCAATTAATTTAGTTAAAATTATTAATATTTGACTGATGAAATAAAATGTAAATAATTTGATAATAAAATGATATTTATTTAATCATGCGTGACTTAAATATATAATTATATCAAATTGAGCTAATTAAACCGAACCAGACCAAATTCGAGTTTGTTCTAGTTAAAAGCAGACTTAACCGAAGCTTGCTTGCACACAAGTGCTTAATTCTATCCACACTAAGGAAAATGGTTGACTTGTCCACCCGGCCGAGAGCCTGCATCCGTTACGCAACATCACAGGTTAGAACCTTACGGAGAAGAACATGGACCATGGCTGTGTGTGTATTGAAGCTGACCGGTAGGAGGATGGTTTTTGTGGTTGAGTACTACAAAAGAAAACATTAAAAATCCATGGTTCTAAAGCTTCGCGTTGGATGAACAAATTTAATCATATGTTAAGAGAACTCATAATTAATGCAGTCTGAATTTTATGTGCATGCAATCATATTCTCCCGTCGGTGATCAGCTCTATGATGAAATCCAGTTAAAAGAAATTGACGTGCATATACACATGATCGTGGGGGAATCTTACAAACCCCAAAACCAGGGTGTTGAGGTAGAGGGGCCCAGGATATATAAGCACTATATCAAGTCTCAAATAGTCAATATGGGATTATCTCCACAATTCTAACACTCCCCCTCACTGCCAAAGTGTGCAGTGAAAATAAGAGGCAAGATAATCAAGTATTAAAGATCGATAAGTGCCCGCTCTGATACCATCTTACAAACCCCAAAACCATGGTGTTGAGATAGAAGGGCCCAGGATATATAAGCACTATATCAAGTCTCAAATAGTCAATATGGGACTATCCCCACAATTCTAACAGGGAACGACTTAGAATTCACCAGTCACACTAAATATTGGAAAAGAAAGATATGAAAAATATAAGAATAGACGGTGTCTACAAAAGTTTAATTTGTGTTGGATGACCGAATAAATTTGACGCCAACCTAATGCGCATGCATATGGAGCGTTTTGGTGGACCCACGTCAAGTTCTATTGGTCAAGTGTGTGTGTTTGAAGTTGTTATAATTGTGGGGATAGTGCTTATATGTTCTACCCTAACATCACGATTTTGGAGTATGTAAGATTTTAAAAATCTATTAATAATTTTATAAGTTAGTTTTTTTTATAAAAGTGCTTATCTCACTGTATCTTATAAATAGTTATCTCACTAGATCATAGAAGCAGCGCCACTAGCTGGTATGCACCACTTCCGCAGTGTATTCAGGGGCCTCCGGCCTCCGCTCCATTGAGGACGACAGTGTTGACATATATCCATCCACAAAGTATATATACATTAGTGGTGTAAACGATATCTAACATTCTAAAATTTTAATTTAATTCCTACAAAGTCAAGAGGCTCGGGATTTACTTTTGTATCTTATAAACCTTAATGGGACATTCCTATTCAGGTGAAAACTAAATCATAAAATACCATACATAAAGTGATAGCATAAAGTTTGAAAAAGATTACACCAAATTGTAGTAATTTTGCGTGAAATATTAATGTATTTTTAAATATGATATTAATGCATAACATGCGTAGTTCCCGCGATATATGTTTATCAGCCTTTGCCGTCCGGTAAGATGGACTCCCAACGGCACGACGCCTTTCCTCGGATTCATGATCTCGCAGATGTCGCGAGGATATATATATATACACGCCATTAATGTCGATCGTCGTCTCCGCTAGCTGCTCTTTCCATTGGATCGTCCGGAGGGTGGGTGGTCGTCAGAGGCTGCTTTCCGATATATATAATGGGTAATTTTCTTTTCGTCGGGGAGTCCGGTTCTTCTTGTCGGCGCCGGCGAACTGTCAAAGGCAGATATGCAAGGGCATGGTCAGAAGGGATTGAGTATTTCTGACTTTCACGTGAGCTTTCTTTCTGTTTTCTTTATCCCTTCCCTGGGACCCCTGGCGATCCTTCTATAACCAGATGATCAATGGGGGTGTTGGGCGAATTGAGTGAATTTCTATGTGACAGAACTTGTTGAAAACAAGTGCTTGGGTTTCGTTAGTTTTTAAAGAAAGTTGGACAAGGAAGGAGGCGGGGCTCTCTGTCTTTCTTATCCTGTGATCCTCCAACTTAACCTCTTTTGATCAGGTTCATCTTTTTTTTTGTTATCACATATCTTCAAAACATGACAAAGTAATGTCACTTAATCACTAGCTTAGAATTTATTTATATATAACTGTTGTATCATGAATAAATTATTGTATGTAAGGACCATGTCATTTAGATTTTGATTGTTTTTTTTTTCTGATTTTGGTTCAGTTGTAAGAATCAAAATCCAACATAGACAAAGTTTAAACTATAGCATAGATTACAATTCATTCAAATAGGTTGATAAATTACATATAGTTACTAAAATTTAATCTAATCATTTTAAATCGTATCGTTATTACAAATCTTTTTATATATTATTTTTGATGATACATATATATGTTCACATTTACGGGCAGAAATTTGAAATCTTGAATTCTCTTTATTCGGTCTTCGATCTTCATGTTATAGTCGTTGAGCTCTCTTCCTCAAAACGTTTATTAATTAATATTATGGGGGGGGGGGGGTGAAAACAGAGAGAGATACGTTTATATTTCTGATATAAAATATGTGCTACATGAAAAGCTAGCCTGGGATGGACCAATATCGACACAAATTAATAGCCTTTGATCAAGACCCAGATCTTAATGGCTAGGGATGACTAGCTAGGAGGAATCCTTGTAGGCGTGGTCTTTGTTTTTGTCTAGCTTACTCATGGGTATGCCGCCATAAAGAGGTAGGTCACTAGGGATTATTTGTTTGACCGTAAAATGTACTAAAATAGTACTGCACTTGTTCAATTTTATAGTATTTTCAATTATTTGTATTATATGTAGACATTGTATCATAAAACAGTGGGTAGGGTCACTAGGGGTTATTTGTTTGACCGTAAAATGTACTATAGACACCTGTTCCATTTTATAGTATTTTTATTATTTATATTAATGTAAATATTTGTAAAATCATCTTAATTAATTGCGTGTGGCTTTCATATTTATTTTGTATTTCATCTCTTTTACAAAGTTAACCAACAAAAAAGTCTTTATTTTAAAACCCAAAAAAGCTTAATTTTTAAATAAGTGATTTTGAAACCAAAAATTATAATAAATCAAACAACTCAATAGAGAGAAGAGGGAAGCTCAGTAGCGAACGAAGGAAGGTGGTGAAAAAAAAAGTACTAGCTTTTAGTATCGCGATCACGTGACAACATAGTAAAATTATTTAAGTAGAGCTTGAATTAGCAAACACACAACAAGATAGGACTTTAACGACGTTAATCAAATATTTAGCCAAGTTAGACAAGAAATAAGAAAATACAACTAATTTAAATGACAAATCCGATAATTTAAAAATAACACTAGATATTGGCCCAAATCGTAATGTTTTTATATATATTTATATATATAAAAGTAGCGTCCCATAACTGGTAGTCTACTCAACAGTGAGTCTAATCTTTTGGCAATCGAATAGCCATATAGGCATACAAGGATAAAAAACCATATGCTAACCAAGATATTGAAACATCCAGATAAATTATGCTATTCATGAATGTTCTTTTTACATTGTTTTAATCTTCTTCGCCCACAGATAAAGTTAGAATAGTCCGGTAAAATTAATGTAATGCGTAATATATATTTATATCTATATTTTTTATTTGTCATATTACATATTCTTTTTATCATATTTCAATATGGGTTAACCATCTACAATGTATATTTCTAGTGATATTTAAAACAAGTAAGTCATATTTCAGTGTTTAGTTTGATTGAGATATTTATATGTTAGTCCGTTTAGTGTTTATTTAAGTCATATCATATGTGTACTTGTATCTCCAATCGAAGTGTTTATGTCTAAAAACTGAAAAGTTAAATTGTATAACTTATTTTTAAGAGGTTTATTAAGATATAAGAGGTAGCTAGGTTCAGAGGATGATTAAATAAATAAATAAAAAACTCTAAATCCACCAACATCTAGTTCAGATGTTGATTAAGTCAAAAGAAACAAAATCTTAGTTTATATCTTTGGTTATTTTTTGTTTTCATCTGTCACAAATAAGTATATTATTAATATATTTAACATTAAGACAAATATTTATATTAATTTAGTTTAGTTGGTTTATCACTTTTGGTTTAACATAAGACATTTTTTAAACCAAACCAAACTTTATACCTTTGTCCAAAATGAATGAAATCATGCTGAGCCAATGGTCTACCATTTTGCTAAGTCAAATCAAACGTCACCCAAGACTGATCTAAATGTATCTCTACCTTCTTATTCAACCAGATGGTTGAATACTTAGATTATTTGATTATTTTTTTTAAAGAACGCCTAAGCTCATCTCTTACATATTGATAAAATTTCTCGATGGAATTTGTTTTGTTTTAATATTAAAATCTAAAGT